>PUFA01000087.1:4695000-6022500 GCA_003508835.1 Eonycteris spelaea
CTGCATTACACCAGCTATTACTCAATTCTGAAAGTAAATAGGAGATTGAGTAACCTTAGTACTTGTTTTCTGTAGGTGTGGGCACATGGAGATGATGGGCTTGTATAATTCTACTCATTACACATGAGGTATAGGCAGAAAATACTTAGCTAACAGCCAACTTACTGTGCTCAATTTTTAATAGAGACAGAAAGTAAATAATCCATATTAGCAGTAGTCTTTCATCAATATTTACATTAAGAAATAGGTATAGGGTGTAATTCCACTATGGATACAAGTCTCTTATTATCAGGTTTGCAATTCAATTACCTGAGGAGCCTCAAGTACCATTGATTATTCATTGGATTCTGGGATGGGCTGGCTACACAGCTATTCATTAATCCCTTCAGTGCCCCAGGACATCCAGAATGATTTTAGCACAGCAACAGTTCCCTAGTTCAAGAGTTCAGCCAAGGGAAGAATTCATGGGTTGGGAAGCTTTTCCCCAGAAATAACAAGTAGCAAAGCACTGTCATTTTGGAATTGAATATAAATCCTGTTTTCTCTTTGACCCTTTTAATGCCCTTTTCCCGTAGAAACCTTTCTCTGCACTTGCTTTCTCTCTTCACTGTGTTTCTAGTACTAAAAGGAGCTTTGCATTTGGAGCCCAAGATCAGAGCACAAGTTCCAACAAATGTTTTAGCACAGATGTTGGAATCTACTGGCCTGGAAGTTGACCTTTTCAACCTCACTCAGCTGGACCAGAAAGAGACCCTGAACATCCTCCTTTCTCCTCTGTGCAGAGATGGTCACGCTCTTCTATCTCTGCGCATCTCTCTCTTGGTGTCACGTTTATTCCCTAGGTCTCAAGTCCTTAAATATGGCCAACATTATAGTCACCTGGAGAGCTTTTAAAGAATATTGTTCCATGTGTCGCCATCCTGGACCTGTTTAATATGAACCCTGGGGGAAGAAGGGCTAATGCTGGATATTTAAAAATGCTCCTTAATTAATTGTAATGTGTACCTAATGTGTGCTTGGTCACAGTCCTAGACCAAGCGAGATACCTATAAATAAGCCTCAAGGCTTCCTTGTTGCTGACCCCCTCCGCCCCTATCTAACTGGTCAACTAAAACAGACAAATCTGCCTTCTAAATTATTTTCCTTTTCATTTCCATTACTGTTGCCTTAGAAATTTCCTTGCTTGGATCTCCTAGTAGTTTTGCTTCCCTCTGATCTTTCTTCCCCATTATAGTGCATTGTTCTTGCTGTCATGAACAAACTGGAAAGATCATTCTAGATCTTTCTAAAACACAAATCTAATCATACTACCCATCTCTTTTCTTAAAAAATTTCAATGATTCATTCAAGCTTCAGAAGAAAATCTTATGAAGATCTTTATTTTTCCACTACCTGCCTATCTAACTTCATATTCCATCACCCTCTTCCCCACCCCCATTCTCCATTAGCTTTCTTGTACCTTCTTGTCTTTGCTTCTTAACTCTCCATCTCCCTGCTCAGCTCTTAAAGCTGAAAGCTTCAGGTCTTCCTCAGACTGAGATAGGTTCCTTCTCCATTGCACATGTCATGTTTTCCCCTTATACCCTGTTCCTCATTATGCTACTTAAGCCATACTGAGTTGACACAAAGTCCTATACTGAATAGGAACTGTGGATCTTGTTCATACCAAAACCTAACAGTGCTCCACACAGTCAGTATTTGATAAATAATGATGAACACATTAAACGGCAGCCTGCTATCTATGGCATTCTTTTCACTGAGGTTTCCTCCATGTCACTGCATGATTATCTGAAAATACATTGTTGGAGAAATGATAACATCAAGATGGCATGAGTCTTGGTATACTTTTGTGGGAGGATATTAATAATGATGTTTACTTGAGCTAAGATTAAATTGCATACTAAGTCATGCATAATTTTATAAGAGTCTTGTGGGAAGGGAGAGAATAGGCAGTTTTTTTTGGCTGAAATTTTTTGCTATTAAAAACTTAGTTATCTGATAGAAATTTGTAGCCAGTTTTGGCATGAATGAGTCCTGGGTGACAACTGCTTCATTGTCATGTTCTGGGCTGATATCACTCAGGAAAGCTGCCTTTTCCATAGCCTTGAATTTTGATACCATATAACACCATAAGCTGGTAAATGGACAACTCTCCATAGTCCCTTTGAGTGTAAGGTTTCTTTGAATTACTTGGCATATAATAATGAGTAAGGAATACAAGCATTCTGCCTAGGTCTCTTGCTCTAGAAAGTAATCTGTGTGAGTGATTGTCTTTTTGGCCATTTTCTGCCTCTGCAATCTGAAAGGGAACTTCAGACTTTCCTTTGCCATTGCTGACATGGCAGAAGCTCCTCCTTGATATGATGTGGGAATATGGGGATTGCATTTCTGGAAGATGCAGATTATTTAAATAATAGGATCAGCATTGTTGGACATCTGATTTAGCATTTGCCAATAAGAAGCCTGCCTCAAGTTTCCCTTTCCCAGTCAGGAAATGTAACCACTCTTTCAAATAACTGATTCTAGGGTTGTCTGGATGCATTAGGTGTCAATATTTTATAGAAAGCATTGCTCAGTCTAGGAACTATTACTAATAAAAGTGTGGTGTCATTTTCCCCAGATGTTTTTCACAGCAAACATTTTTCATGCTTATATAGAGCCCTGTTAGGAAAGAAGTTAATCTTAATAAGCTCATATGATCACTTGTTGTCTTAGGTAAAAACAAATTTCTTTTTTGGGGGTGTGGTGGTGGTCAATATATCATGACTTCCAAATGCTGGACCTGCCATTTTCACATGGCAGGATGCTGTCTATAAAATTAATAGAAATATAGGATTAGAAAGAAAGTACTAAATGAAGTTTTGGGAGCCTAATAGTTCTTCCAATTCAGGAACATTTCCTCAACAGCTTGAGCAGGGGCCACACTGCCATAATAAACCCTTTAAGTGATGGGGCATTCACTATTTTGGAGTTCACATGTTTTACTGTGGCTGAGCTTTAACTTTTAGAAAGTTCTTTCTTGCAGTAAGGTGACAATCTAAATATCTCAGCCATGTTGTGATTATTTGTGGTCATAAAGCTAGATCAGAACCTGGGCGAGTGTGCAGGTCACCTGCAGAAGGAAGAGCAGCTCCCCCACAGTCAACAGGTCCCTGGAGCAGGAAAGAAAGTCTTGCAGAGGCATTTTAGAAAGGGTTAAACAGCTCCCTCTTTTCCCTAAGGCCAAGGAGGAAATTTGGCAGTAAGGACTTTCCCATGGCAAAAGGTAAGGTGTCTCTAGCTATGTGGTGCAGACTGGAAATGAGGAAACCGTTTTCCTCAGATGGTTCATTTTAGTCATGATGGGTGTGAGGCTAGCTGTGTGATTTTGATTTGTCTGCATGATATTTCTTTTCTGTTGTTTTGAACCATCACTAAAGCTCTGTTGAAAATTATATAGCATGTAGTGTAGTTATACTGCAGAGTTAGAGAAAGGATTATGTCCATCAGTGAGGAAAGATTCATGAGTCGTGAGAATATTGTCCTCTCTCTTGATGGCAGTGTCTCCTTCTAGGTTTCTTCCAGCGCTATAACTTTGGGTTTTAACATTAAGGCCCTTAACATCTTTCCAATGTTTGCTCTATCTCTCTTTCCAAATCATTGTGATGAACAAAAGCCAACCCCGTGTCTTCACTCACATTTCCTAGGCTGTGATTTTGAGGGTTTTTTGTAGCCCAGGTCACTGGTGTCTGGATGCTTGGTAGATTGACCATGTCCCATATAAAAAAGTAGCCAGAATGGGACTCATTCATCTTCTAAATAAACAGAAGCAGAAAATGCCAATAAAAAGGACACCCATAATGATATTATGATATTAATAATATCTATGTCAGGAATATGTTAAGGTCCCATTTAGGTCCTCAGTTTCTGCTAGAGGTCAGAGCCTAATGTTCTAGGTGCTCCCACAGGTGAGCTGGAGAGTAATGATGGGGAGAAATTTTTCAGGAGGGCAATGAAGGTTAAAGCTTCTTGGGTGCTGTGTGCTGGGTTCTAAGACAATTTTTTCCTACTTCATGTTGTTGGTATAGTATTGGCAGCTTCTGTTTGTTTGTATTTTTATTTCCAATAATTCTTGGTTTGAAAACTTTTATCTATTTATTTGTATAATTACATTGCTCAGTAAATAAAAAATGAAAGTAAAAAATCCTTCAGTACACAAAAACCTTGGCCAGGCCTCCTAATAGCATGGTTGAAATTATCTTTGTTAAATCACAAAACCATTGTTTTTCTTGGAAAAGCTGCTAGAGTTTTATTTGGCATCTGGGCATCTAGTGGCTGATCTGAAAAATACATCTAGAGGATTTCAAAGGAAAATGAATGAATGCTTCAAACCTGGAAGAAATTTCTCAAGTGTGTTAGAAAAGAGGGACCAATAAAGGACAGTTCCTCTTGTTAAAAAGAGAAGGGAACTGGGACACACAATAACATGGCCAGGTTTATAGTTGCATTTGTGACATAAAGCTCAGTAAGCTTAGAGTGTGCAGTGAGTGGACGGGTGATGCACTGGGCAAATCTGTATTCCGTGAAACAGAGCAAACACTTAGACAAACACACAGGCCTATCACCTTTGCTCCCAAACAGAATTGATGTCACAGGTGGAAAAACTGGAGATTTCAGCCCCATTCCACTGATTGCCTTACCCATAATAAAACTCCTCTGCCTGTGGCTGCAGTTAGGCTTGGTTCTGGAAAAGAAAGAAATAGATCAACAGTTTGCCTGAGAAAGGCTGATGAGGTTCTGAACTAACAAGGACCACTCATTTGTCACCCTTTACCTTAAGTCAGCAACATGATTTTCCCTAAGCCGCAAGGCAAAGGAACATGATAGTCAGAGTTCAGAATTCTTGTCGTTGGGGATTAGATAATAAAGGTTATGTTCATTTCAGGTTTCCACCCTCCGGGATGTGACAGCATTGAAGAGAGGATTCTCTATTTTCCTCTCTTGATGTAGACATGATTCTCTGATAAAACAAGGTGTCTTGAGTAATACTAAATAGAATTAGTAGATCTGATGTTTGATGATGACACTGGAGAAAAGAGTTTGGTAATTAAGATTTTATATTTCCCTTTCTTTGTCCAGTCCTAAAATGCAGAATGTTTATAATTGTTAAACACAGCCCTTGATATTGCAATGCTCTTTTTGACATAATGACTTTTTATCCCTCTCCCAAAAGCCTGGAGTAGGAGGGCCAGAAACTAGTCCACATCCAAAATGTGTGAAGATGAATGGGCACAGGCTACTGAAAGTATGCATCTGTGGATTTGCTTTGCTTGCCTTTGCTTTTTGGGGTCATTGATGATTCTAATGAGAAAATTTTATTGGGTGATTTCTTATGGAAATTTCATGTTGTGCTGACTTCATCCGAACATGTCAATTGGGGGCAAATCTAAATTATTAATTAATTTAATAAATATTTATTGTATGTTTACTATGTGCCAAACAATGAGCTAGGTATTGGGTAAAATGTTGGATGCTAATGGAGTTGTATAAAAAAGGGCAAAATTTGGAAGTAGATCTTCCATTGGGAATAATGGGATAAAATTTAAAATTAATTTTACTTTATATATAGCAAGATAGGTATGTTTGACTTCTTTTTGATATGGAAGTTCAATATTTTTATGACTTTTTTGTTTGTAGCATTTAGGTCCTTTCTAAAGTGAGGACATCTTATCTATAGTATAATGCAGCTTTTTTTCATGCAGTTTTTAAAGACTGCAAGCCTTTCCTATCCTGGAAGAATATGGAACTAGTTATTTTTCCATGACCAATATATTGTTTTAATTTTATTTTTTAAACTATCCAACAAGAAAATTGATTGTGTGCATTCCTGTTAAGTTTTATGAATTTTAACTACCATCATAATCAATAGAAAATTAAAGTAAAAATTTTTGGCCAACTTGATTAAGAGATATAGTATAAATAATCAATGCCTAATAGTGATATTTAATTTATAATTTAGTTAAGATACATGTTTAACTTATGTAGAAAACATTAAGAAATTGCTTTTTAAAACACATATTTCATAAAATATTTTAACCTATTATTTAAAAAATTATTTAGCTTTCTGTGTACCATTTCCATTTTCAAAATTATCTTTCAGATCTGTTGACAACAAATGGATATTCTTTTATCAATAATCAGACATATCAGATCATTTAAGAGTTCAGTTTTATTATTTTCATGGAGTCTTTTTGGAGTACCCTGTCCTCTTACTTCTTTCTGGTGGGATTGCTTGTTAGTCTGCAAAACATAGCTAACACGTCACCACTCTTCAATGCTGGATACTCTGACTCTCGGATTCCTATGTCTATCTCTTCTTTGTTTTTTTTATCCAACTCCTTCAAGTACTTACTGGTTGACCTTGAGCCAGTCACCTTACTTTTCTCATTCTTGACTTCTTTACCAGTCAAGTGAGATTAATGCTTTCCATGCTTTGTCTCATAAAATTTCTTTGTGAAGGGCAATGAGATAATGTCTGTGGTCACATTTTGTCACTTGTAAAGTTCAATATGAGATAATGTAATTATGTGAGAGAATTAGAAGATCAGGAATGCAAAGCTATTACAGTGGATCCAAATGAGGCCTTTTTCTTGGATTCTCTTCAGAGCTAAAGTAAAACTTCTGGACGGGGGCAGTGCAAGAGTGACGGGAGAACGAATCTAGAGATCTGAGTCTTACGCCTAGATCTACCACTGTTATAGCTATGTGACTTTGAATGAGACACCAACTTTTCCAGGCTTAGATTTGCCCATCTGTAAAATGGCTTAAGAAGAAGGCCCTCTATTTGTTCCAGTACAAAATTCTATGAGGTCAGCCATCTCTAATTATGAGAAAGGCAGTGTATCTTAGACTGAATATGAAATACAGACTTGTGCTGTGGTGGAGGGATGGTTAAATGAATCTGTTGCAACAAAGTCAAATAACACTCACTAGTGGAACTCTCTGATTTCATTTTCTTCCCCTGAGTCCTCAGAAATGCTGTCCCTCCTGAAAATGGTGGTGGACCTGAATTGTCATTCCTTGTCTGGCTGCCTCTTGGAAGTAATGTCCAGACATGTTAGCCTCTAGACAGCAAGCTTCCCCTATGTGCCAGTATTTGGGGCCACCTGTGGCATGTCTGCCCATCTCATCCCCTCATTGCACTCACTAGAGCAGAGAAGATTAACTTTCTGAAAATGAAAAGGACAGAAAGACTACGAGCTGCTTATCAAATATGCACATTTCAGATGGAACTTCACACTCAGTAGAAAGATGTTAGATTGCTGTTAGCTCTCTGGAGCGCTCCTGACAATGTGTTATCAGGTCATGTTTGCATGACAGAGGCAGCCCAAGCAGGAAACATTAAGTCATATGACTTCTAAGACGGAGTCAATCAAGTGAGCAGTACAGCTCCTGAAAACTAATTTCACCTTCATAAGGTCTGGTTATCTGTGCAGCAGACATGAGGTTTGTCAGCCCCATTCCAGCCTGACCAGGTTTAGCACTGCATCAAGAATTTTAATGAACCGACACTGTAATATGTATGAAAGATGACACTGAGATGAATTCATGAAAAGCCAAGTCCCCATGAAATATGAACAATTACTTGTAGGCTCCTCTGCCTACTTAGCTCATTTTAAATGTCCATTTCAAAGGCCTTTGTCTTTCTGTGGTTCATTTGCAAATGTGTGCACTGATTTTCATCATATTTAACCAGTTTAAAAATCAAAGAAGCTACTCACAATCAAACAGTTCAGTGAACTTTGGTTTGATGGGGGCAGAGTGAAGGCTAGCCAGAGCTTAAATCTTCATTTGGCTAAATATGCACAGATTTTCTTGTGAGATAAAGAACAAACATGAAGACTGGATGCTTATGCTGATTAGGCCCTTGGGATTTAGTGTGGCCCTAAGCAAGGTCCTAATTTTTGTCCTAATGACATCATACTTGCTCTGGTAATAAGAACATTTATTAGTTTTCAGCTTCAAAATAACACTATCAGGGTTATCCTTATTTTGGAAACTTTTAAAATTTGTCAGGAGATACACATTGAAATTACAAATAATAGCCTTTTCCAGAAAATTTTGGCTTTTTAGTATCCATTCTCCAGATTCTGTATCTTTTCCATGAATTCTATTGCTGCCATAGATACACATTAATATACTGATCTTTATAACCAAGGATGTTTCATATACTATTAACCACAATTCTTGTTCTCAGAGGTTATAGGCTGTATACTAGCACACTTATTTAGTCCCACTCCTCCCTCAGCAGACATTGCCCCTTACTTTACAGATACAATGTACTCCCCTAGCTCAAGAACAAGGTAAATCTATTTTCTTTTTTTTCTTTTTCCATTTCTTTATCTTAAATATAAGCTATTTTTAACATATATAGAAAAATATAGCGATAATTTAAGTAACATTCATGTACTTACTATCCATGCAACATCAACACATTTTAGTATTTTGTCATACCTGATTTAGATCTTTTATTTAAACAAACAAAAACGTCCATGACAAATTCAGTAGAAGAGCTCAGTGTTCTGTCTGGTTTTTCTTATCTCCCCCAACTGAAATAATTACTGTCAACTCAACTAGCCAATAAAATCTTTTATCACAAATAAAATGTTTATGTATTTCATTAAACCACATATACTACTGTTTTCATGCTATGTAAGTGGTATCATGCTAGATACACATTTTCGTAACTTGATTTTTTCTTTCTGTTATACTTATGATAATCCATATTGCATATAAGCTTTATTTTATTCATCTTTGTTATTGCATAGCATTTAATAATATAAATATTCTATAATTACTTAACCAATTCCTTTTTGGAGAAAACTGAGTTTTATTTCAAATATTCAATTGAGACAATATAGCAAGTGAATATTCTCCAACACATGTGGAAGAATGCCTCCAGGGTGTATAACTACAACTGGATGAGCTGGGTTGGATGGTTTGTGCAATTTCCAATTTTATTAGACTATTCTTTAATGTAAATGCATCAATTTTAGTAAAAGAGAAGTTTGTTTTTCTCATACTTAACGATATTGCATATATATTTAGTTATATAAAGGATAGTTACTGAGCACTTCCCATGAGCTAGGCACTGTTCTAGGTGCTGAAGATGCAGCAAGGAAAAAAACAAAGATTGATGCCTTCATAGAGTGACTTTATTAGACTTTAAACTTTTTGTAAATTTAATAATTAAACCCTAGCTCTTAAGTGTTTTAGTTTGCATTTCTCACATCAGTTGTAAGGTTAAATATCCTTTCACAGTTATTTTTCCATTCCATGAATTGCTTATTAGCTTTGACCAATTTTCAAATATTGACAGTAATTTTCTTATTGTTATAAAATTTCTTTATTTTATATTCTAAACACTTATAATTATATATATATTCTTGCAAATATTTTCTACCAATCAATAATTATCTTTAAACTCTGTTTACAGTGTTATTATTGAATAGAAAATTTTAATATTCGTGTAGTTGAGTTTATCGGCTTATTCTTTTAGGGTTGGCACTTTTAGTTTTTAAGAAATAGTTTAAGGAGTAACTTTTTGCATGTGAATTATTCATTTTTTGTTTTCTTCTTTTATTAATCTGTTTCTATTTCATTCACCGCCCCCCATTCTTTCTGTATTATTTAGGTTTAGTTTTTAAGTCAAATTTCTAATCTACTGAGTTGAGCAATCGACTCATTCACTTTAAATCTTTCCAGTTTTTCAAATAAAAGTTTTTATCTGTAAGGTCTTTCCATCTTAGCTCTGATTCAGTTACACCTTAGAAGTTTTATAAGTATTTAGAAATTTTTATTGTAATTTCTTCATTAAAATTATGTCATTTAGGAATTCTTTTTATTTCTAAAACAGGATATTTCCAACTATGCATTGTTTATTCTTATTTAGATTGTTTGATGGTGGACGATGGTGTTTTCTGACATCCATTCTATGAAATTTATTAAAACTTTCTTCATGACCTAGTACATGGTAATTTTTTCAATGTTGTAAATGGTGTATATGAAAACAGTATATTTTAATTTGTAATTCTGCTTTATAATTCTTGGTCTTATGTATCTTAAAATTTATTATGTCTTCATTCATGAATAAAATTGTACTTTAGTAAAAATTCTAACGTCATTTTTTTCCCTTCTGCACTCGGAAACAATTACTCTGTTGATTTCAGACATCTATGATGGCTGTGAGGTTGCTGTTCATTTATCGGTCCCTCGTAGAAAATGTGCCTTTATTTCCAGTAGCTTTTAACATTGTATTTTTTATGCTTCATGTTTATGATACAATGTTTAGATGTAGAGTATATTTGTTCATTTGTCTTGATTCCCAAAGTGCACTATTGATTTGAAAATATTTTCTGCTTGGAATTGAAAAATTCTCAGTTTTCATCCTCTCACATACAGCTTCTTCATATTCTTTTGCTAGAATTTTCATTAGTTGCATATTTGGGCCTCTCAATTTCTCCTCCATTTTGCTTATTTTTTCATATATTTAAAAATTTTCTTTTGTTTTCACTCATTACCTTCATTATTATTTTTATCAGTTCATTATGTTTTCATCTTATTCTCTATTATTTGAACATATTAGTTATAGTTACTTTAAAATTCTATTTGTTAATTTGGATTATGTTCTAAATTATCAACTATCTGGATTACCTATTGTTCTGCTTCTATTGTCTATTTTTTTCTCTTTGTTAGTAATCATATGGTTGTTTATTTTTGTATGTCAGGCAATATTTTTGTTCTATGCTAGGCATTGTGTGTAAAAGAAACAGAATTCATATAAAGTTGTCTTTCAGTAGAGAAGATTTCCCCTATCTCTAGTAGGCAGATAGAGTTCGGGCTGATCACCTTAATTCAACAGGAACTAAACTGGGTCTAGATTGAGCTGCAGTTTTGGTAAGACTCAGTATGACTATATATATTTTTTTCATTTTTGATCTTCATGAACAACAGTTTCTGAGCTGTTTTTTTCTGTCTCTCAATAATAACCTTCTTGGGGGACTCAAACCTGGATTCTGTAAAACTCCCATAATCTCTTTTCAGTCTTTTTTTCCTACAACTGCAAATAAGGTTCATCATTTTCAAATAATGGCTGATACTTTTAAAGAGCTTAGTAGATGTTATGTCCCATGCTAAACTCCATTATATTTATACTGTCTCATTTAATTCTCATAACATTTGTTAATTAAATACTGTTATTCCCATCTTATATTTGAGGAAAAAATGAGTTAAATAACTCCCTGGAGTCTTTGCTAGTAAGATATAGTACCAAGGTTTGAAATGAAGAATATCTGACTCCCAAGTACATGCTTTAAACACTATATCATGTAGTCTTGGTATATCCAGATTTTTTTTTGTTTATTTTTTTTTAGTACTATTACATGCTTGAATTTTAGCCTGTCTTTTACTTGTTGTATTTCAGGTACTTCTTGAAAAAGTCACTTATATTTGTAATTTACAAGTGCCTACTGACTCACTCTTCATGATATGACTACCATCCATATCACTCTATTGAAATAGTCTCAACAAAGTTCACACATAGTTTTTTTTTGTATTGTGTTTGTTACATATTTTTTAAAATTTTAATTGAATATAATGCACTAAAGTGTGAAAAACAAACAAGAACATTCAATTCAATAAATTAAGCACCCCTGTGAATAACACTGCATTCAAGAATAGAAGATTCTTGTCTATTAAGCCTCCCCTCATGTACCTTCCCAATCTCTACCTCTTCTTTCCATTTCATTATTTATCACTGTTGTAACTCTTAGTGCTACAGATTAGTTTTGCCTGCTCTTGAACTTCATTTTAAATGAAGTTCATATTAAAACTCTATGTGTTTTTTATTATCTAGCCTCTTTTGCTTAAAACTTTAAGAATCATCTATGTTGCGACATAGAGCTGCAGTTTGTTTATTTTTATTTCTGTTTAATATTTTATTACATGAATGTACACAATTTATTTTAACAGTTTATTAGAGCATAATTGACATACTATAAACTGTGCATGTTTTAAGTATATAATTTGATAAGTTTTAACATATTAATACATTAATATAATGATCACCACAATCAAGATACTGAAGATATTCAATAACCCCAAAATTTCCTAGTGTGCCTTTAAAATCCTTTTCTTCCATCCTGGCTGCTCCACCCCGACAACTTTCTGTTACTATCACTTTCATTAAAACTTTTTAAAATATAAATGAAATCATGCAGCAAGTATACTTTTTGTATCTGGGTTATGTCGTAACATTTATTTTAAGATTCACTTATCAAAAAACTTTATTTTTATTTTTGAGTAATATTCCATTTTACAGATTACCAAAATTATCTATTGATCTATGTCTAAGTCTTAGTCAACTTACCTACAATCTGGAGGTTATAAGAATGCTTTCTTTCCTAGATTTTATATACAGAAAATGAGTCAATTCATGTAGAGTGTCCAGTTCAGTGTTTTTCATATAAAATATACTCAAAAAATTTTGTCTCCTTTTTCTCTTCCCACTCCAACTCTTCCTCACTGTTCTTCTGCTCTAACTTTTCATCATTCTCCTTCATAATCTTTTACTTAACCTTCTCTTTTTCTTCCCATCTCCTTTTTCCTATTCCTATTTTTATCCTTTCTCTTTTACTCCTTCATGTCCTCTTCAAATTAGACCACACAAATAAGCATATATTTCATTTTTTTATAATGAAGTCCCACCTCATAATACTTATCCAAATCTTAATCATTCAATCTCAACTAAATTCTGCCACCTCTATGAGTATAGTTCAGTGTGATTTCTCATTTCTAAAATTATTTCACATCTTGTTTGTAGCTTATCCTATACTATTCAGTAGTATTGTACATTTATTATACAGCTCTCATTTTTAAATGTTAGCCATCTGAGATCTAGGTCATTCTTATTAACCTTAGCATAGTCCTTGATCCTGGAATTCCTTATAGTAAATATAATTAAATAAGTTAATAACATATTTGTATATACAATAATTATTGTCATAGAAAATGTTAGCTTATTACTTTGTTCATTGTCTCAATGAGATTAAATTTTTTTCAAGGAAAAATATTTCTAATAATTATTTTTCCCTCTTTAAACTTTGGACCAGTTCTGGGCATAAAAATAGCAAGCTCCACAAAGCCATAGATCTTTGCCTGGTTTGTTCACTAATGTATCTCAAGGAGTTTTCAGTAAATATTTGTTGACTGAATAAATAATATATGTATTTGCTCCTATATTTATATCTATATTTTTGTATAAGAATTGTCCCTATTATTTAAGAATCAGTAGGTATTTTATATGAGAAATAAAATAGAAAAATGAAAAATTTTTACAAGTGAACACTACTCATATCTGTGAAGAATGTCATTGACATGGCTATATACCCTAGAATTCACCAGAAATGTCCTAAAAAAAATGCATTGCTCTTACTAGCAATAAATCATTAGAAAATGAAATTAAGAGACTAATTCTATTCACAATAACAACAGAATAATTCAGTATTTAGGAATAAATTTAACAAATAGCTGCAAGATCTTTACACTGAAAAGCATAAGACATCATAAAAAGAAGACCTAATAAATGGAAAGAATTCCTCAAGTTCATGGAATGGAAATCTTATTTTGTTAAGATGGCAATACTCCCTAAATTGTATTTCAGAGTTAATGCAACCCCATCTAAATCTGAACTACAGATTTTGCAAAAATTGACAAGTTGATACTAAAATTCATATGAAAATCCAAAGGACCCAGAATAGCCAAAACAATCTTGAAAAAGTACAAACTTGGAGGACTCACATTTTCCTATTCAAAACTTACTACAAAGCTAACATAATCAAGATAGTGTGGTACTGGCATAAGGGCATACATATTCATCAATGGAATAGAATTGAGAGTACAGAAATAAGCCCATACATTTATGCTCAATTGTTTTTGTTAAGAGTGCCAAGACAATTCAGTGGGGAAAAAATAGTCTTTTCAACAAGTGAATATTCACATGCAAAAGACTGAAACTGAACTCCTACTTCATATAATATACAAAGTTAACTAAAAATAGACCATAGTCCTAAATATTAAAACTAAAGCTATGAAATCATCAAGGAAAACATAGGCAGAAATCTTCATGACTTTGGATTAATCATTGATTTCTTAATGTGACAACAAAAGCATGAGCAACAAAAGAAAAAAATATAAATTGGATGCCATCAAAATTAAAAATTCTTGTGCATCCAGAAATTAAAAAGGCAGCCCACAGAATTGAGAAAAAGTAGTAAATCACATGTATCTAAAACAGACTTATATTCAGGACTACGTAAAACACTTGAACAGCTCAACAATAAAAAGACAATCTAATTTAAAAATGGGAAAAGGATTGGGACAGACATTTATTTAAAAAAGATATACATACAGCAAATAAGCACATGAAAAGATGCTCAATTATTAGTCATTTGGGAAATAAAAATTAAAACCATAATGAGGTAATACTTCATACCCTACAGGATGTCTGGAAAGGAGACAGACAATAACAAGTGTTAGTGAGTATATGGAGAAATTAGAAACCTTACTTATCATTAGTCAGATTTTAAAATGGCACAACTATTTTGAGAAACAGTTTTGTAGTTCCTCAAAATGTTAAACATAGAATAACCATATGATCTGACAATTCTACTCCTAAGAGAATGAACACATAGATCCACATGAAAACTTGTACATGAATGTTTCTAGCAACATCATTCATCATAGCCAAAAAATAGTAACTCCCCAAATGGTCATCAACTGATAAACGAATAAACAAAAGATTGTATATCCATATAATGGGACATTATTTGATCTTAAGATTGAATGAGTCTACAGCCATGCCACTCTGAACAAGCTTCATTCCATCTGATCTCAGAAGCTAAGCAGGGTTGGGCCTGTTAGTACTTAGATGGGAGACCACCTAGGAAGACCAGGTGCTGTAGGCATAAAAGTAAAACACGAGGAGTTGTAAGCTGACAAAGTCCTTGCAATCTGTGATGTCAACAAGGTTGCCTCACCCCCAAAATTAAACAAACAAACAAACAAATAAATAATAAATGAGTGAATAAATAAATAATACAAGATTGAAGTACTGATTTATGCTATGGCATAGATAAACTTTGAAAATATTATAGAAGTCAGAGATAAAAAGACATATTTCATTTATATGAATTGTCCAGAATCCATACAAACTGAAAGTAGAAGTTCCCAGAGGCTGGGCAGAGGAAGACATGGGAAGTCACTGCTGATGAGTACAAAGTTTCCACTTAGGGTGATAAAAATGTTCTAAATGATACTGTCGTGATGATTGCACATTTCTGTGATTATGTTGAACACCACTGAATTTTATACTTCAGAAGAATTAATTTTATGATATTTTAGCTACATCTAATAGAGTTGTAATTAAAAAGCCAGTGCTTTTCCTATAAAACAAAAAATACAAACATTATTTATGAAGGAATCCGTTATTTAGCCCATACATAAAAAACAGAGACCACAGCGACAAGGTCCCACCCATTGCCTCCCAATTCTTCAGTGATTATGATCTGGGCTGAATATACATACTTAGTGACAGCTTCACATTCAGTAATATGACTAACCTTTAAGCAATTTAATTGTACTTGTAAATGACAGTCCACCCATAGTTTTAGCTTCACGGGGTTGCTGTAATGTCTATCTGCTGTAACACTCATTAAATAAAAACACAGTGTTGTGTGCCTTTGCATATTTGCCAATATCAGGCTTTCACGTGGAGTCTCTGTGTGGGAGTCCGGTAGGGATATCCTTTTAACAAGTGGGCATCAACTGTGTGAGTTGAAACCTTATCCTTTCTGTGAGTTTCAAAAAAGTATGATGTGGGCTGATACAAAACTGCATTTTTCTGTCCTTCCCTTTGACTATGTATTATACCATCTCAGAGGACAATCATTTATAACCTCAGTTAGTAGATGCTTCTAGTGAAACAAAATCCTAGCAATGGGCTTCACATTATGTTTATCCAGAGCTTTCTAAATGAGAAACTTGATGCTTTGAGTGGAAACAGGCTCCTTTCATGGAAGAACGTACATTGACAGAGCATATGGGTACTCTTTGGGAAAAGTCGGTTCTATTATAAAAATCTTTCTTTGTCACATAGTCTTTAAATACGAAGTATGTCCAGTTATACTGAATCTTGTATATAAAGCTTCATCAGGGAAAAACTAATATGGTGACAAAATCTCAACAGTCTATCTCCAAAATGTCTGAGATGAAAAGTATAAGAGTGAAAAAAATCTTACAGATTCAAGATGCATAAGCTTTCTTTCCAATTATTTTATTTTTCTATTGCTGCATAACAAATTGCTACAAACATAGTGACTTAAAACAATAACAATTTGTTATCTCATTTTTTTATAAGTCAAGTATCTGGCATGGTAAGACTGGATTCCTTGCTCAAGGTCTCACCAGGCTAAAATTAAGGGGTCAGTCAAGTCAGCAGTTTTCATCTGGACTTGGAGTCTTCTTCAAATGTATTGGTTATCGGCAAAATTTATTTCCTTGTGGTTTTAAGACTTAGGTACCCATTTTTCTTCTAGCTGTTAACTGGGGACCACTCTCAGCTGCTAAAGACTATCTGCAGATCATCCTATGTAACCCCCATACACAGTATTCTCAAGGATGTTAGCTTTCTTCTAGGACAGTGGGAGCACATCTCTCTAACCTCCTTTTCTGTGACTAGCTGGAGAACAATCTTTTCTTTTTTTAAAGGGCTCATTTGATTGGCTCAGGCCCACCTGAATAATCTTATTTCAACATAACCAATTATGGGGTAAAATTCATTATATTCACAGTCCAAGCAATTATACAGGGCATATCTACCAGGGAGGTTGTGGATCTTGCAAGCCATTTCAGAATTCTGCCTGCCAAGCCATGCTTCTCATTTTAAAGGAATCAGACTTCTTAATATTTAACAGCAAACAAAGGCTTTGGGATGATGCTTAACTGAGTATCTGTGTTTTGTGCATATCAAAGTTCCAAGTTGGGGCCAGGAATGGGAGGGTTAAGTGAAAGGTGAGAAAGACACAGCCCTGCTTTAATCATATGTAATCATAGGATTAGTTCTGTCTACATCTGCCTTAAGGAATCTGCATCCATGTCATTTATGGAATAAAGAAGATCAGAGGCACTTAATTATCTTGCCTTTAAAAAGATACATATATCTTTATGACTGACAGTTGTTGAATCAGATTACCAGGAATTCAGGTAACTTCATCATTGATGAAAGTTTTATTTGCTTTCCTCATTTTGAATAATCTTTAAAAGTACGTGCTAATAGAAAGATTGGACACTGATGTTGAATTCAATTTCCATTCTCCAAAAATAATGTTTTAGCTATGAATTATGGAATCTACACATAAATATAAATACTGTGTATATGAGAAGATAAAGACAATTTTCCCCTGAGGAATCTTTTTGTCAATCAAAGAGGGTAGCTGGAATATTTTGAGACTTTAGTGAGTTCAGATGATCTCTGGGACTTTTTATTTTCATGATTAGAATTTAAACTCAGAACAACTAGGAAGCTGAGGCATTTTCCTGCCAGAAATAAAGGAGAGGTGAGTTAAATGTTGTGCAGAAAAGGGAAGTGTTGAGAAAAGGACAAGAAGAGGGTGTCTTCCCAGGAGAATTTTAAAGCTGTTTCTAGAAAAATAATAAATGTGAAAATAAATTATACTAATCTATCCATTAATTCCTCAAATCCTGAGCCCATTAAAACATGCCTCAAAGAAAGCTTTGGATGACCTGTTCTGCCCAATTAATTTTGAAGTATTGGAAATCAATTAGTTACAATAAACAGACCAGTTCTCATTATTTTAAGAAGCTTGCAATTAGCAACGTGGATAGATGATCGTATACAGGGCTTTAAGTATAAAGACGTAATGGCACTGAAGAAGAATACTGGGTACCCCTTCTTTCTAAAACTAAATCTCTTTTGTACTATCAGGACCAACTTGATAGTGAATTCAAACTTTTACCAAGTGGTCTTCTTTTTATAGAACTGATTTAAATATTGAAACGCTGGATTTTTCCTTCACAGTATGTGCAACAGAAACTGAAATTTTTCCGTGAATGTACACATAACATGGTACCAGTTTTTGTTTGCTCTGCTTTCAGCCTGCAAGCAACATAAAATGAAATGTGTTTAATCCTTTTCTCATTTCTTTTGGCCAGCAAGGCACTTGGCTTGCCAAGGTTCCCCCTCCTAACCATAGCCAAAAAGAACTCATTGTTCCTAACTCATTAAATGCAGTAGATTGGCTTGATAGAATATGTTTGCTTGCCCTCCTATCTGGTGTGCTATTTTGCATCTGCAGTTTCCAAGGTATTCATTTGCTCACTAGAAAAAAAATGATGAGGAAAAAAGCTTCATCTGCATATTTCCTATGTTAGTACATTGATTCATTATGTCATTTCTAAAAGAGGGACAATATTATGACTCATGAGCATGGAGGGAAAAAATGAAACATTTATTTCTTTGTTAGTTCAATAAGTGTACATTTGTTAGTGACATGAACTAATTGCATAGTTACCATAAAATAACATGTTTTATTTTTCTGTAATAATGTAGTAACTACATAGTAACTTCTTAGGAAACAATGGTAATTATATGGTAACGTGATAATAGTGCTGTTTTATTTTTTCCCAACAACTATACAATTAACTGTACATAAAGTACAAAATACACCATTTCTGAACTAATCTGTGTACTTGCCTAAATAAAGGGTTTCTTCCTTGGTTTTCTTGCCCCTAACTGCCTCTCACTATATCAATACCTCTTGCTATTCAAAAGTTTAAACCTAAATCCTTTTCATAATCTCATCTTCACATCCAACAAGCTTTTCATCCATCAGCGTTCTATCATGAGGTATAGAACTGAAGCATAAAGCTGTTACATTAAGTGACCCAGAAGTGACTTCCAATGGCAAATAGAGCAAAGCCAGAAAGGATATCTTCAGCAGACTAGCTCCAGACAAACTGTGAAGATACAAACCCTCCCGGCAGGATCAACTCTGAGCTAAGCTAAGTCTGAAAGAAGGGCATATATTCAACTTCCAGGGTGAAGAGATGTGGAATGCACTGGCTGCCCTTCCTCTGCAGAGTGATCCAAGAAACACACATGCATAGCCTTGGGGAGAAGGAGAAGAAAGAACACCTCCTGTCTCAGCAGGCAGAGGGGAGTTGCAGTCCTCTTGAGAAATAGCTTCTCTATAAAAAAAGGAATACATCAAAATGGAATTGCTCTAAACAGTGTTGAAAGAGAGAGAGTGAGGTAGTCTCTTATGGGAACAAAGATTCACGTAGTAAAAGAGACTTAGATACATGGCTAAGAAATCAAGACAGGAACAAAGCACAGTTTGGTTCTGAACCAACAGAGGCTAAAATCCCAAGCACTCAGCTGCAAGTGGGGGTTGAAACCACACAGTCATTGGACAAAAAGAAGTAGAGGTGCTGCTCGGTGGACAGGGCCTGGGCTCAGTTTGCCTACCCCTACTCTGCCCACACTGGGGGAGGAAGCTTGGTGCTAGGAGAAAAAGTGAAGGAGTCCTGCTTTCTGCTTCTGGAGTGAGGTTGCTGAAGTTGGGCCTGGAGAGAGAAGGGGACTTTGAGGTTGAGCCCCTCAGCACCTGTGTACCCACAGGAGTCCCGCTGGGTCCCACCTGAGCACTCCATTGCAGTGGGCTCTGTGTTGGCTCTGCCTGGGATGTGCTCTGAGACCCTAAGCCCACAGACTGCAGATTGCCCTGGCATCAAGCATCTCAACCGTGAAATGAGCCTAAAGATGCTATTTAAAAAAAAAAAAAAAAAAAGGAAGAAAGAGACACAGAGGTACAGACCCAGAGGCAGCAAAATGAAAAGAAAATGAAAAGCACAGAGGGATATATAGTAAGTGACTAAGAGAGATGGAGAGAAGGAGGGAGGAAGAAGGGAATATATGTGTGTGTTATACATTATATATGTGTGTGAGGGGAAGAGAGAGAGAGAGAGAGAGAGAGGAGAGAGAGAATTTAATGTATGTATGCATAAGACCCTTCTGATTTTTGGTCAGCCTGTTCTAACCATTTTTGGAGTTGTATGGGGGCCAGAGGCAATGCTTCTGTTCATTATAAGATTGCATTGCATTTTCAACTTCTGGTTTGGTACCAAGAAATGAATCATACAGCCTTGGAGGAGTACTGTCATTTTTCTCTGTGGTCTAATTTAAATTCTCTATCAAATACCATTGCAACAGTGACTTTTAACATTTTGCATGATTTATGCTGTTAATGAGCAAAGAACTGGAGCAGGTTGGGGTGTTCTCTATAAAGGGAAGGAGTAAAATAAAATCCTGCACATAAGCCTTGTGGAAAGAACTATTCTAATTCTGATGGGTCTCATCCAAACTGATCATTTTAAGCACTTGCCCCTACTTATCAAAAATGAAGTGGTATTTTTCACTGTCTGGGATACATAGATAAAATTCCTGTCCACAGAAGAGAGCTAATTGAATGGAGGAAGAAATACCCCAGAGGTAGAGGAAAGCCACAGCGTCATCTGATTGATTTCAAGTACTCTAAAGAAAGACAGGAAAGACACAAAAAGTTTCTAATAGCTAGGTTCATTGAAGCCAAGTGCATTGGAATTTGATGGCCTAGAGGTCTAAATTATAGACTGCAAGTTCTGAATTTTCTGAAATGTTTTTTGGATTGTTTGAAAAGAATATTGCCATGCGTTGAAGGAGTACTTTGCACTGGATTAAGAAAGGCATCGAGAACTCACATCCCTCAAATTTACCATGTGTTCCTGTGTTAAGATGTTTTGATCTGAGTTATATGTTACTCATGACCCTAGATTTCTGTTCACCATTCATTCCACTTTTCTCTTTGGATATGTGGATCTCTATTGCACCATGAACATGTTAATAACATAAAATTAACAGGTTATTCAAGGAGAATTTGAAAGAGAATGAGGAAGTGGTTTAACACCATCCACCCAACCAATATGAACTGTTCTCTCCACTCCCTACTTCTCACTCCATCTGGAATGTGCTGCGCTAGTCACTGTGTAGGGAGTATGATTGGGCATGTCACAGTGTACTCACAGTGTTTCACTATGAGTTGGAGCTTTATTTGTTTAAGGGCTGTGACTCCAAAATTCTTATGTTGAAGCCCTAACTCCCAGTAACTAAGAAAATGACTATACCTTGAGAAAGGTCTTTAAAGAGGTAATTAAATTAAAATGAGGTCATAAGATGGGTCCAAATCCAATATGACTGGTATCCTTATACGAAGAAATTAGGACATAGACATGCACCAGGTGAAGGCATAAGAAGACATTTACAAGCCAGGGAGAATGGTCTCAGAAGACACTAGCCCTGCTGACACCTTGATCTAGCCTCTATAACTGTGAGAAAGTACATTTCTGTTGTATAAATCATCCAGTCTCTGGTACTTTGTTATGGCAGCCCTAGCAAACGAGCATAATCAGTTGTCATCATCTGTGCCAAGAATCATTTTCAGAGTACAAATATTCCTAAACTAATGAAAGCTATACTTTATCAATGACAAAGTCTTTAGTATGATATTTGAGTATAAATTATATTAACCAATCATCTTAAAAGTGATATTTAGAACAATGGTTATCTCTAAGAATATACTTGGAAGCCTTCTAAATGGCCTCAAGTCTTCCTCATTGACACCAACTCATCCCGAAGGCAAGATGCCCTTCTTTCTAGTTTGTGCTAGCTACTCGGGGAAATATCTGAAGGCCCATGTACCTTCTCTCAGCAGTGATGTCCTCTCTTGCTATTCTATCCACTTGATTCCTGTAGGGGCAGAGAGGCTGCTGTTCCTCCCTGTCCTTCTCTACCCCTTTCTTCTGATAACATTACTTCCTTTGTAACTTCCTTCCACAGAAGCTATTCATTCTCTCTTGCCTTAGGTGTTAATGTTGTTGGCTCTCTACTTGGCCTGTTGCACTTGCCTTTCAGAGTTTCTTTTGAAGTTTAAATGGGTTCTATTCAACACATTACCAGTCCAGGAGGAGATGAAAAGTTTTTAATAGCTGACTTACATTCCAACACCAGCTACTTATCTCATCAAGGTCTGGTACTTGGAAAAGCACTGACCTACCTACTCCTCTGTTTTCCTCCTTTATTCCATGCCTTTTCCTGACCTGTGGAGCACCAACAATCTGATTCCTTTTGTTTTGCTTTTTCTCTTCCTGTTCCAAAAAGATGTTTTCTTGGTTTCTTCATTTAACTCTGTAAGTATCTCCTCTACTCCCTTGAATCCTTTTCCAACTTAGAGTTATATTATTACACATATCAATGGCTGCCCACAAGACACTCTTCATCCCATAACTGACACTGAAAGAAATGTCACATTGAGCCTTTTGCCAAATGTAGCTCTTATCTGCTCTTAAAAATATGTAGTAGAGGACCAAATTCCTTTCCCCCACAATAATTTGATTTCATGTTTTACTACCTTGCCTAAACTTGTTCGCTGCTTTCACTAAAACAGTAAGTATATTGTGCTATGCTATAATATGCCTTTTCACGTTTTAATTTGTTTAAAAAAAATAGAAAAATATTTAGGTAATAGTATCTCCAAAGGGAAAGCGTCTCCAACAGAGTTCTTTCTGTTTATTCTGAATCCTTGTTATGGAATTCTTTCTAGAATTCCATGTCCAACATCCATGCATGGGTTAGGAAGCTGTATTAATGACTTAGAATGCAGGTATTTGAGAAGGAGCATCCTTGGGTTCACTCCCTACCCAAACCTACTTCTACAGTTAAGTGGCTACTTGTTTCTCCCTGGAAATGTCCTTTTCAGGAAAACATTCTGTCATAGCTCTCTTCTCTCTTCTCCACCCCCCTAGCCATAACATATAGTACAGTGAGGACAGAATGTCAGGATTCTCTGGGCTTTTTCTTTCCTACCTCACCTTCTTTCCTTTATTTTTTTGCTGATTCTTTTGTTTTGTTTCAGTTCCTTGGATTTGTTCTGATGACCCTCCTTCTGTTATTCTTCAGGTTTCAGCTTTCTCTAAATTCTCCATAATGTACCACTACTCAACAACGTTTACTCCAATGCTTTTCTCTTTTTTCACACTGGCTCTTATAATATTTTCTATACTTATCATTTTCTTCTGTTTAAATTTTTGATTTTATACGAAAGCGCTACTGAGGTTAGATCACTATGTTTCCACGCAGACCATTATGCCCTGTTTGCTAGGAAGAAGTATTTTCAAAGTTTATATTTATCCTAAAAAATAATATGGATACTGTACAAAAATATGTTTAAGACACCAGGGCTCAGCTTCTCCTTGGGTCTGTCCTTGGGTCTGTGTTTGGCCATAGGTAATCACAAAGTCTTCCAATAAACAAAACTGGCTGACTGGGTGGAGATTTGTGGTAGGTACTTGCAGCAGTGTGTAGGATGGGATTCAGGCAATAAATGTTCTAACTTATTTCTCAGCCTGAAATATCCTGACTGCTTTATGATATGTCAACTTCCTATTGCTTATTCTATTCTAATTAATGTTAATAATACACCAGTGTTGTTAAGCAGAGGTTCTTACCCTGGAGTCTAGGGCAGTAGAGCACACCAGTGCAGAACCTGTGCTTTGAAGTCAATCTGAATTGCCATGTGGACAAGTGCAAGTATTCAGCCTCTCTGGGTTTTTGCTTCTCATTATATCAAACGGGGATAATAACGTCTACTTTCAGAGTTCTAAGGATCCAAACTATACAAATAAATTTAATTTCTGGACTTCCTGTTGGAGGAATGTTTGGTGTGTTTCAAAAGAAATGTACGTTATATGGTAGAAACAAAATAATTTGGGAAAAATTTGAGGGAAATAAAGACTCAGCAGTCTTTCTTCAGAGCAGCTGTTATTGAGATTTAGTGAACAGGCCTATTCGACTTCCTATGAAGAGAAATATGTTTTATATATATTAAGATGCTGGGAGTAAGGAAAATAATCAGTAATTTAAAATAGAAACTCTAAATTAAATTTATAACGGCAGTCACTGCTACCTTGCAGGTATTTATTTGGACTCGAGTAGCTTGTTACAAGTATAATTTCTTGTGATTTCCTTAAAAGTGAGTGACCTAGAGTTTTTAATTTAATAATCCTTCTAGCAGGTCTAAAGAGTCCAGGCTAGATGGTTATGATGATATCTGTAAGGTGTTAGCACAGTGTCCAGCATATATAAAATGCTCAAAAATTGTAGCTATGATTATGTTTAGTTAATGTGTGGACTTCAAGGAGTCCATGAATCCCCTCTGAAATTGCATGCTGATTTTTATGTATCATATGCATTTTTCTAAGAGTTGAACTTCATATTTGTTCATAATTTTACATGGTTCATACTCATTAAACATTTAAAGATATTGTAACCTCTGTCTTGAATTTGGAATCATCTCAGTCTCTATTCATCCTTGAAGATGTCTTGAGACTCATATTAAACTCATGAAAATTCACTTTAGAGTAAAGAAAGGTCAGACACATGTCTGTAATAAATAATTGTAAAACTCCAGAAATAAGCTTGGAACTGAAGAGATGTTTAGGTGTGAAGACTGCTTGCTTTAGGTCCGGCTGATAGCTCCTCCTCATGCATCTAGAAATCCATTTAATTGTTCTTTGGACTAAATAAGTCCATTTTTTTCCTCATCGATGATCCTTGAAGTTGTCCTTGAGAGCTGCTGGTAATTGCCAATGGTTCTGTGGTGGAACTGTAACTTTTTTGGTGCCCTGCATTATCATAAATCCTTCCTTTGGGACATTGTATAACGACTCTAGTGAGTAGAGTCTTCCTTATCTTTGAAAGCTCATATTATATAGTTCATCTATCTGTGGTCACTCTCACACTGCCAGATGGCCTTAGTTCATCACTCAAATACATATTTGTCACTTACTATTATAATATGACTATTTCTGAATAGTGATGTTTATTTCTTACAGAGGTTAAACACTTCATTTTCCCTAAAAGTCAGTTAACTTCAGAATTTTATTTTCTACTCTACTGAGCACAGGCCTCACTAAACCATCTGGCTGGTTTGGTTTTTGAACAGTGTTTCAGTCCAGGAGTTTTGTTTTTTACTCTTTCTTTTTTTTTTTTTTTTCCATCTTTCGGTAGTAATTTTGTGACATGATACATTTCCCAGCACCTTGGCTAGCTATGTTCATGCATTCCTTTACACCTTCTAAAACTGTAAATGTAATCCAGAGCATGGCTATTGGAGGGAGCTGGGAAGTGGGATACTGCAAATCAGAGTTGTGGTGGGGGAGATGAGTGTGTGCAGCAGATAACTCTACTTGATTAGCTAGTTTTAAATAGTGTTGGGTGAATTTGCCAGGTGAAAATAAAAATTGTCAGTTCAGTTTAATTTCATGGTGAATCAAACAAGGAAATTAGATTCTGCTACTCTGTCAGTTTGACATCCACAGCAAGCGACAATTAGAGATGATGAGAGAACTTATATTTACTTTGAAACTCTTGATTTTCTGATAGGCATGTAACTTTTACTTACCCTTGCATTGCAGAAAAATGTGACATAACAGTAGCATTAGTAGAGGTTGCCAGAACATTGAGGATATAGACAGAAGGGGCAGAAGGGCAGGTAGAGAGGCTAGAGCTCACTTTCATAGTGTTGCATAATCAGATTGAGAGGTATGTTGAAGAGGGAAAGCCCTTGTGCTGTTAGGCCAGAGGGGTTTAGAGCTGAAATGCAGATAATAACACAGTGGTTACACCTCTTGCTTCAGCAGACGAGATTACATTAGAGCAAGTCAAGGCTGAAAGGCAGGGAATGAGAGTGACTCTGACTTGTGCTGTAGCAGCCAGGCCATTCAATTTGATTTTTATTTTCTTCATAAGCCCACAACCCAAGCATTAAGCAACTTGGAGGACTCATATTTAAACACAAATGCCTTTCCAGATATTCTTCCCCACCACTCCTAATACAAGAAAGTGAATTTCAATTTCAAATTAGGGTTCAAAGGGCAAATAAAAATCCATAGGACTGAAGCACGAAATTATCACATGGGAAGTTGCTTCATTGGCTTGCAGCAAAGTTCTTGGCAAGAGGTAGATCTCAATAGCATGAAGAAATAATTTCCCACCCGAATTTTCTCTCAAATAAATAGTTTCAGGGTTGACTGGTTACCTTTGGGTAGCAAAGACAGCATTGGACAATACAAATGGAATGACAGGCAAAATATGAATTGACTCAAGGAGGGTGATACAGAAGCTAAGATATTCTTTGATTTAATGGCTATGTAGTCATTTTAAAAGAATCCTACATCTTGTGGGTATAAAGGTCACAAGAAGGCCTGGGTAAGTAACCTCATACCTTTCTCCAAAACTTTTCATAGACCTGAACATTCTTAGTTCTCACTTCCTAAAAGGTCTTCTTTCTCTTTGTCTCTTTGTCTCTCTCTCTTTTTCTCTCTCCTTCTCTCTTCCTCTCTATCTTACGTTAGTTAATGAGGGACACAATTCTGACTCCAATAGATATTTATTTTCTAACAAAAACAATGTGTCAGTGTTCAGTACAAGTTTCTTATTTGCCTTTTCCCACATTAACATTAATTAACATTAATTTTTATTAGGAAATAACAAGCACATAATAAGATGATGGCAGAATAGCAATGAATGAAAGAGTATGAACAGATACTTTTGTATTCTAATATTTTGGAACTGGGGAACCTGTCTAGGATGTTTACCAACTGAAAAACAAAATCCTGAATTAGAAAAATTTAATAACTACATGGAGCATATTTTACAGTCACTGGTGATTTTTGAATATATATTTTTTAATCTAGCATGATCAAAATTAGGCTGAAAAGAATAAATAAAAGCATCATGAATAATTTGGAGGTGATGATTTTAACTGTTAATCAAATAGAACATATAAGATTGTATCCTAATTACTTGGAAATATGATAATTTATGGACATCGAAGAGTGAAGAAAGGAAAATGAATCATTTCTTATCTATTTCCTACCTTTCTTTCCACAAATTTAAAACAAGAAATGACAGCAATGCACTTTGCCTCAGCTATGTAAAATGTCTAACAATTTGATTAGTGCTTATACCAGAATTTTAGTATAAGTGGAGTACACTTGTCCTAGGTATTTGTTACATATACATTCCAAAAACATCTATGTAAAACCTTCTTCAATACCTCTGTAAAATGAGGTATAATAATGATAAATAACTTGAACTAGAAATAAATCAGCAGCTATAACTCAACAGCCTTATATAAATTCTCGCATTTCTATATCTTGTCTTTTTGGGAGACTAATTGATGTTTGAGTATATCATCTGAAGTATATAAGCAAGATAAATATTTATAAGTGAACAAAGAGATTTCACTTGCTTGATCTTAATACAGCCTGTATTCCTTAACAACTAAAGAGCTACCACATACTTATGAAAGTATAAGGTTATCTCATTTTTCTCTTCTCTTTTCCTTTTACTTCTTTCATATTCTTTCTTTTTTTTTTTTGACAAAGTTTCTCTAGAGCAATTAAATCTTTAGCAGACCATAACCTGTAGTTCTACTTTATTGATATCAAATACTTGAAACTGAAATTTAATATATATTCTTCAGTTAATATTTTTGAGGGGGTCTCTGAAGGAAAATACAAGCATAAGGCTATACAAGCTATGCCTTTAAAGAGTTACTCACCATAAAATGCTAGAGGGCATTTATCTCATGCTATCTTAAAATGTTTATGAAGATCTATTAGCAAGAAAATGATATAAATGGGATCTCTGTATTTTATTAAAAAGTTTCAAATTATGATTCTGACTCTTCCTAAAATAAATACAACTTCACTGCTAGTCTATTAATTGCCAGTGGGAACAGTCTATAGCTCGACCATAACACAATGCCACGGTCCATTACTCTATTCAGCAAGCCACTGGTTACATACAGATATTCCAAATGATTTCATAAACACAGGAGCAGATACTGTTAAGCAGTGATTAATTCCTGTAAGACCATGTGATGCCCTGTAATTCTTTAATGGTGCCAAAGTGATCTATAGCACGAGTACATACTTTGGCTAGCTCAGCAAATGCCTAAGGCAAGCGTCAGGAAAATCTCTCCTTACAGGCATTTTGTGGGAATTTTATTCACCTTGGGAAAGGACCTACAGCTTACACAGAAAAAAATGCTTTAAGAATCTTACACATGTAGTTGCTCATGGGAATAAAAGGACATTTCTTTCCCTTTAAAGATATATTATTATTTTACAGTGTTCACATGATCATTACACCTAACAAAAGAAAGCTGGAAAGGTGCCCTTTCTCTGTTTCTCTGGTACCATTTCTGGGAAAGACACTAGGCCCTTTTCATATGTTTTGAGATTCTTTATTCATTATACAAAAAGGTTCTTCTAAGGATACACATCAGTAGCCAGTTCTACCAACAGCAGAGCATGAACAGAATGCATTTAGAAACCAGTGAGGTTACAACAACAATCAACATTTTTCAGCGATGTGCTCCAATTTTAAATGAGAATTCTGGTGACTCTGTGATGTCAGACTGCGTTTTTTGACTAAAACATTTTTTTATTGAATTTTTTAATGGGCCCATTACTGGTGTCCCTGGGTACATATAAACATTTTTAGGACAGTGCAATCCAGCAGAGAGGTGAGACTGGGCCTTGAATCATAAACTAGGAAATGTTAAACCCAATGGTCAAGGAGTGCACAGACCCCTAAACATCAGCCACCCAGACTCTCCCTCAGGCCCAAGCTCACTCTTTTAAGTAAATTAGGTGCTTAGGGAAAAATATGAATAACGGTGGGCACTGAAGGCATAGTGCTAAGAGAGTCTTATTTCTAAATATCATTTAATAGCTGAAGCGAGACAAGATATACTTGTTTACATAGAAACAGTGGGGTCTGCCAAGCCCTGGACTGGAGACAGACATCCCAGGTTCCAGTCCTGATTTGAACACTTACTCTCTAAGGAACTTTGACAAATCAACTAAAACATCTGAGGTTCAGATGCCTCCTTGTAAATATAGAGATAATACCTGCTAGGCTTGGGCATACCATCCAAGGCCAATCAAACGAGGGGAAAAATGTATTTGGAAAATCCTCTATAACCCTGAGAGTACATATCAAAGAAAAATTGCCTTATTTATTTGATGATAAAGACTTCAAAAGAGGTTTTCAAAATATTCTTTAAAAAAAAAAAAAACTTGAAATCCAAGGCTTTGAAACTATCTCTTTCTAAGCGAAGCCATTGTTTAAAACCCTGGCTGCCCTTTTACCTTACTGAACCAAAAAATTCTGGAAGTGATGAAATGAGCTCAGTAGAAATTCCCTAAAAGATACACTCTGATGCTAAATAGGATGCTTGTTGGGCCCGGAAGTCATTGCTTAGTGGTGAGAGATGAGTGTTCTTTGTGCTATGAGAAACTTGGCTCTAACTTGGGAACTAGGCTCTAACTCGGGAAATTTGCTTACAATGAACATAGTTGTAAATGCAGATTATATGCAGTTCGTACTTTATTGGAGAGTAAATCATAACTTAGGTCTTTATTTTTGGTTTATTGAGATGATTTACATGGTTTTAGAAATATGAATGGTACTAAGCCAAATAATTCATGTGAATTTTAAAGGAATCTCAGCTGTCTTATTTTAGAATAGCTCCTATTTCTCTCTCTCTCTCTGAATGTGTGTGTATGGGTGCATGCATGTGCTTTATGGTTAGGTGGAAATGGGTAATTCTGAAACAAGACTACATGACTACATAAGTGATCCAAAGTAATGACAAATCCTAAAAATAAGGAGTAGGTCTGTTGGAGTAATCAACTGTTCAGGAGAATATACTTACTTGATATTAGCTCTGCAGCATTTAAGGGCAAGATTCTCATAAATAGCGAAGGGCTAGATGCCATCTCAGATAATAAAATATTTTTAAAGTAACCATAGTTTCTAAAGTAGTTGTTAAGGATAATTGGAATTGATATTAATGTGTATTATAGTTCTTTATTACAGTATGAAGGCTTTATTACAATATGATGTGAACTTTTATATATAAAGAAAAGCACACATATGAAGAGATATATAGCACTTTTTTTTCTGAAGTAACTTCTAATTGGAGGAGGTTATATCTACCTGACAAACAATCTCACTGGCACTTGGTCTTTTCAAACTTTGAAGAATTAAAAGGCTATCTTGGGTTGATTGGGAAGAAAAAAATTCACGCTCACATATTACATATCTGTATTATTAAATCAGCAGCATTTTAGATTTTTATTCCAAATTCACAAACTAAATTATAAAAAATAAAAAAGTTTGATTTCATTGTGGAAATTGATCTAGAATGATTTATTCATTCTCAGGAAGATTTTTTTTTTTCTGTTTCATTTAAAAATCCAATAAACTTTCATTTAACACTGTAGTCCCAACTAGATAGTATGTGTTAGGAATGAATGTTGAAGTTCTTGCTTTCAAGTTGCCTAGAGTGAGAGATGAAGACCTTTAACTTCACAATTACCAGGTTGAGTGCTCAGAACTTGGAAAGAAGTGAGCAACACCATTAATATGGAGATCATCTCATATGCTCTGGAGTTACCAGGTGACCCTTGATGAGATGAGATGCACTGCAGTGGTTCTGAGATCTGTCATTAAGACAGAAAAAAAGAAAAAGAGAGAATGCATAAAAATGAAGAAAAATCATAGATGATCAGACAGAATGCCAAAGGCGCTTGGCTTGAAAATATGTAGGGTATTGAATGAATTGATGAATCTTTGTCTTCAAGCACAAGGCAGTTATAATTGTTAAGGTGCTGGTCAATTTTTAAAGTGCTTTCATTTCTGATTTTTATTTCCATTCTTGACTCCTCTCAAATCAGGCAGACAAAAGTTTTGTTTTTGTTTTTGTTTTTTTTGGGGGGTATCAATCAAGCTTTGCATTAACATACTGAAATAGCATAAACTTCTCTCAAACTGAAAAGATTTGGTGACCTAATTAACTTACACAGAACCACTGCTATATTTGGTGGTCTAGCCTATTTGAAGATAAAATAAATAAGGTATGTTAATATGTGGCCAAAATAAGCATCTTGATATTCTTGAATACTGATCAATCTCTCAATGTAAAGGTACAAGCACATTTTAAGGAAAGCACTCTCTGTGTTATTTGCTTTGCCCCAAATACTTATAGGCTCTCTGACGAAAATGAGCTTAGAGGGCTCCTCTGGCCTCTTTTGTGCAAGACCTAGAGGAATAATTGACCTAGTCTTGCCTCCTTTCCCTAGGACCCAACTTGTTGGCTTCTTGACCTTCTATAGGCAACCAGTGTCTCTTCTCATGATAGAGGGTTTCCTGGGCCTATTTTACCTTATTTAGCTACATTAAATGATAGACAAACAGATAGATGATAGATAGATAGATAGATAGATAGATAGATAGACAGACAGACAGACAGGTAGATAGATAATAGATAGAATACACTATCATATGGTAGAGAAATAAACATAGCTTACCAAGTTCAATTCAACAAACCCCTTTGTTTACCCCCCTAACCCTCCAATTCCAATTAAGTTGGCTTAACTGTGTGGTTTTAATCACTCTGTTGGGTCCTTAATTGAAAATAGTGCTAACTTTTGTCAGTCTAGAAATGGATTTTTTGTTCTCAGGGAGATTTACAGGTGTCCTACTGCCTCACAGCCAAATGTCTACTGCTTATTCAGTACAAGTCTACTAGAAGACTCTTCTGTTTTTCTGTCATATATATATATATTTTTATTGTCACTTGAATGACAAATGAATAAATAACCAAACCTTTGGGAAAAAATAAACTCTATTTTTAAAATCAGGCATTACACTATGTAGTATTGGGAGTGAGGAAGATGAAGGAGGTATGTTGCTGCCAAGTTCAAGTATAAAGGTCATTCATTATATCTTCTTGAGAATGTCATAGTTCAAACAAGATTCTGGTATATAAGGTCTAGGTGTAAAGCATCAAATTACTTTCAATGTGTTAGGCTATTTGGCTTTGAAAAATCTTTTTTTTTTTTTTGGTGTATTATTGTACTTTTTTTTCTTACATAGCAGGGTTATTTTCAGTACTAAATGTTTTAAAATAACACAAAGATTGAAGGAAACTTGGCCTTTTTTCCCCCCACAGGAAATAATAGAACAGAAACCTATTTTTTACTAATTGTATCTGTCATACAATTTTAAAACTTACACAGAATTGTTTTCTTTAGAATGTCATTGTGTGAGTACCTATGATTGGTAGTGTTCTCTGGATTTGGGGATGATGAGCTGACAAAAGGAAAGAATGTACTGAGTCAGCTTATCCTGACTCATCATATAATTAACTATGTGCAATTAGCATGATGAGAAGGAAGAAACCCTCTTTTTTTTTTCCTTCTGTCTGGTGTCTTTATAAGGATACACACACTACAAAAGTACAACCCAATTTCTTATGGATAGATAAAAAATTTCCAGAAATACTAAGAAAGAAATAGCATAGAAGCGCTTAATCCTTCTTTTGACATTGATTATGAAAAGATCCTAATGTAATTTTCTCCTCATATGAGTAAAAGTTTGAGGTTAATGCCTTAAGGAATGTATCATTTCCTTTTCTCACATCAGTGGTAGAAAAATATTCAGTTTGATTGTAAGTGTCTATAGAATTTAACTGTACCTGTTTTAAGAGTTTGATCTGTATGGTATAACTTCTAAGGACCAAGGAAACTGCAAGAGAACCTGAGCTTTAAAATCTCCTTCTGTCTCTCTTTCTTTTTTTTCTTTTAAGAGTACTTTTTAGGTTTGAATGGCTTTATTAGTTCTGATCTTCTCCATGAGAAGGGAGTGCCAGTACTTATAAACACTGCTCTTCCATCCTGAAATTGAGTCTTTGAAACTAAAACCATACAGCTCCAGTAGTATGGGTCATGATTTTTCTATTTAACTACATTAACCAAATCATATAAATACAAAGGATACTTTTATTCACATTTTAGAATATCTCTCAGGCTCAGTCAATCTAATCTAATCTAATCTAATCTAATCTAATCTAATCTAATCTAATCTAATCTAATCTAATCTATCCTTCCATCATCTCTACCTATACCTGTACCAGTACCTGTACCTCTATCATCTCTCTGTGTGTGTATGTATGTGTGTGCGTGTGTATATCTCCATCTCAGTGAAAAAAAGATATCTTAATGATGAAAATACTGCTATTCAAAGAAGCAAAAAAAAAAAAATTAACTCTTTTCCTTCATTTAAAAAAAAATCAATACAATTCTTTCCTGTCTGTGCTTTTATTACAAATTCTGATTTAGACTATGATTATTCTAAGTATAATTGTAACTAGAATAGCAGTAGTATAATGTCCTTTGTGTCACCTTCACTTTTGCTTTGACAAGTCTAGCATAGATCACTTTTACTTTTTCTTTGACAAGTCTAGCATAGATCATTTTTACTTTTAGAAAAACATAAGAAACCAAACTCACTAAATTGTATACATTAAATATATGCAGTTTTTTTGTACATCATTTATATACCTCAAAAGCTGGAAAAAAAATAAAAAACTTAAGACAAAAGGTACATTTTTTTCCCAGAATCTATAATTCCCAATCCATAAATTAAAATGATTTACTTTTGACTTTTAACTATATTTAAGAAACATATGTTAATCATTACCCAAGATTGCATACTGGCTTTTGGTATTATGTAAAATAAATTGATTAAATGGTAACATAATCCTTGAGGATTATTACAGAGAAGTCCCTTGGCCTGTACAAATTTTACTTGCATTCAGTTTTCACCAGACACTTTCTATGTGTAGGCTCTTTAAATTATATACCTGTTGATAGAGAAATTCATAATCTTAAAAAATACATTTTTATAAACATTTTATATGTTTATATATATACATTTGTATTTTAATTCTTTTCAAGAAGACAAATTAAAAATAACTTAATTCTAAATTTTGCCATTTGGGTTCATAATAATTTATCTATACTGTTTCTTCTGAGAAGAAAGAATGACCAATTGTCATTTTCAGGTTGCACTGTTTAAGAGATTTCCTTTTTCCTTTGTCACTACTCAAGTTATTTGTTGCTGTAAACAACAAACCACCTCAAAATTTATTGATTTAAAACACATTTATTATAAATATCTTACTTTCTGCTTGGTTAACTGGAATGGTTCTTGCATGTCGTCTCATGATGCTACAGTCATCTGAATGTCCAAGATGACCACTCCCATGGTTAGCAGTTGATGCTGATTTTTACTCAATCTCAGCTGGGCTATTCATCAGATCACTTATACATGCTTCTCCATGTGTAGAAATCTATGGAAAGTTATTTACTCTTTATAGCTACTGCCTTTCTGAGTTCATATCTATGTGATGATGATAGATAGGCTTAGGATAAATATTTATTATGACAACAATTAGGAAGAAAAGCTGGTTGCTGAGTAGGAAGGAAGACAAACTGGAACCCACAAGTGCCTTAGCATCTATCTATCCTTCCCTCTAACCTTGATATCCAGGGTGTAAAGGCTGTTGTTTCACTTCCACCTCTCAAATCTCATACAGCTTTACTTTTAGCCAACTCTAAGCTGCAACCATACAAAATTGGAGATTCTGGGAAATGTTGTTCTTAATGTGAGCAAAATGTTGCTCCTAATATAAAAAAAGAACAATCCAGCACATTTCACTGCTTGTCAACTCAATATCTATCCATGGCTCTTTTCATCTTATCTAAGTTTCAAGTATAAAGAGTAAAATCATGCTTCTGCCTAATATGCATCTGTCTGCTTTACAACTGAAAATACGCTAACTTTCTCCCCAGGAGCAGATTTACAAAGCCAAACTACAATTATTTTATTTATGATTGATGTTCATTCTTTCCCTGATACTGAGCTTATAGAAATAACCTCCTCCTAAATATTTCTTCTAGAAATAATAATTATAAGTAGCTTGGAATGTAGAGGGAAATTATCCATAATGCCACTATTAAAACTCCTCAGTTTTAAAAATTTAATATACTTCTTTCCAATAATTTTCTAGTATAATATATTATTATATATCACGAATTAATAATAGGCATTCAATTTTAATTTACTATTCAATTTACTACTAAATTATCACTATATTTTCAGGTTATTACATAGCTTTCATAACAGTGACTGCATAATATTCTATTCAGTGATTGTGGCATTGATTAATTTGCCCCTATTCTTCTGATTCACATTTAGACTGCTTGCAATTTTTTACAGGTACAAATAGTCCCATGTAGTCAAATACAATGCAGTCTCAGGTCTATGAAAGTGAAATGCATTAAATTTGTACAATATACTTATGAGTTATAAGGGATATTCCATTTCCAAAAGCTGAAAATTTTATGAAATTCATAACTATACTTTTTTTAAGACAATATATTCCCAACAGTTATTCAGAGAAAGCTTTTCTTTTATCCGCAGAACACTGTCAATTAGCCTAATTTTAGTGAGTAACTAACCAAAGCTAAGAATTTCCTGATTTCTTCTGTTTTTGCAATTTTATTACATCTGTGGAACCAGTGTTTTTATCTGTATAAGAGATTTTATTTTTATCATTTCTACTAATTTTTACATAATTCATAAAATAAATATAACAGTCAATAATACATTAAAATAATTGCATAAATATTGTTAAAGAGAAAAATGATGGCAATATTGTCAAACTTCAGTGTTTTGAAGAAGGAAACTATAGCTTAAATTGTTTATTCTTCAGCTGATGTACAGGTGTAAAAAAAATTGAGGTAATAAGTGTTTTGGGATTGTTGCTGTGTAATAAGTACAAAAGTCTCACTAAAGTTGAAAGTACAAAAAATCGGGTATTTTCCTAGAATATACCAATGACTTTTCATGCTTGTCACTTTTCCATAGAATGGGACATATTAGGATAAATTAGTGGGTTAAATAATATGAACATTTTATGACTTTTGATAAATGAGGATACAGTGGGAGAACATGTAAGTAAGACTATGACTGGATGGACAGAGAAATGTATTCCTGAAGATCTAATGTTTAAGCTGAGTTCTGGAAAGAAAAAAGGAATTAACTATGTAAAGGTAATGACACTCCAGGCAATTTGGGAGATAGAAATAGAAAACCACCTGTGAGACTGGGAATTGTTAGTGGTTCAGCATGGCTGGAGTGAAGAATGCACATGGCAAAGAGTGGGTGGGTGGGTGTATGAGTTAGCAGAGTGGCTAGAAGAAAAATCATAAAAGGTCATGTGAACTAAACTAATGGTTGATCTTGATCCTGAAAGCTCTGGCAATTTCTTCCTAGAGGTATGAGATCAATATGACCAGATTTGTTTTCAGAAAGATTTTTTGGCAGCTATGAGGGGTAGAAATTGGAGAAATTTAAGAGAGACTAGTTAGGACAATGTTATTATAGTCCAGGAAAGATAAAATAAAGGGATGAAGGAAGGCAGTGGCAGTAGGGATGGAGAAGAGGGGAAAGTGGTAGAAGAAATTAGAGAGGTTAAATTTACCAGGACTGTGCCTGTGTATTTGAATGTGGGAAGTGGGCAATGAGTGGAAAGAGATGACTTCTAGACCTTTTTCCTTGATAACTGAGTTCATGGTGATGTCATTTTCTATGAGAAGAAGAATACAGGCAAAGAAGCAGTTTTATTGGTATACATGGTCAGTTCAGCTTTACCCATAGAATTAGACACATCTACATTACACGTAAGGAGGAATATTCACTAGATAGTTGGAGATATAAATGTATGGATGGAATTGGATGAATAAACTTGGATAGTATTGGTAAGAAAAAATTAATCTTGAAAATAATATTTGGATGAGATAATTCAGAGGCAAAATGTAGAGGAAGAGCAGAGAGCCTCAGGCAAATCCTTGGGAGAGTACGGACACTGTGCAGCTGTGGAAGGAATAGAATATATCAAAGAAGGCATGGAAAAAGTATGGGGAGAAGTGAAACCCTTTAAGAATTTTATACATATTTTGTGGGAAGGCTTTCTAATTTATGAGCCAGATAATGTGCTCTTGTGCTGTTTCTAGGCATGTGACCTTGGCTATATTATTTAATATCACCAAATTTTTATTTTCACCTACTCGAGATGAGGCTATGGCTCCTGCTGCCTCACTTACATGTTTATATATCAGATAAAGTGATCTATGTGGAAACACCTTAGGAATATCCAAAGCATCATATAAATGTAATTTTTTTCTTGATAATGAAATCTTTTAACTACTTTTGTCTATTCTATCCTCTTTTCCCCTGAATAAAATGTTAAATTGGCTTACAATTTCATCTTTATATTATTGTGTCATCCTGGCATTGAAAGAAATATTACTAAAAATTTACAGGACTGTCAAATAGTCTAGGCCAAGAACTTCGGAGATGTAGAACAGAGGAGAGACTATAGTTTTAAATACTCACTATGCGACACACTTAAGATCAGGCTGACATTGGGTTAGTTCTAAGAAAATCAATCTTTGGAAATTTGGTTATGCGCTTGGCAATGCTATAAAGGCAATTGGAGAAAAATGGGGTTTCTAATTCAAAATGGATGGCTGAATATAAATATATCTTAAAAGTATAACCCAGTGGCAGTGATGCCTGCAGGCAAATTTAAAGTCAGCGGAATTTGTCTTACTACCTACTTCCGCCTTTTACAGATTTTTCCTCCTATTTCAGTCCTGTCTACTACATTTTTTCAACTGATTGCCATTATAAAAAATGTTTCTGAACCTGGGGAATATAATATCATGTACTCATTTTCAAGTATTAAAATCTAAATATGTAAATTTCAGAAGCAGTTTTTCTCAAAGAGTGAATTGCGAACTACCCAGACTAATGACTCAGGTGATTTAGACCCTTAACCCCAATGGAGAAGCGCTTCTCTAAGAATATCTGTCTCTTTAAACAGGAATGCAAGAGGAATTTGATATTTTTACAAAAGGAACGAATGAAACATTATTACAGTGTAATGAAATAGTGTTTGGAATTAAAAACACATGATTTTTTTCTGACTAACTAGATGTGCAGTGTTCTTAGCCAAGTCACTTCATCTCTTTGAAATTCCATTTGTCCACCTTTACGGTAGATACAATAATAGTAATAAATCCAATTAAAAAAAACAACCATAATCTCACAGAGTGGCTGTGAGCACTGAGAGGGAGAGAAATTATTGATTAAAGTAGTTTTACAACTCTAAAACAATATACCTATAGATCATTATCATTATTTTAGTTAATGATGGACTAATTCGAAGGTTATGCCTTTTGACACTTTTTATATTAAACTATATATTTTACTAATACTAAGAAAGCTGCTGACCTATAGTTAGCTGGAATATATAAATGCAAATGAAAATACAACATATTAATTACACATAGCTGAAACTATTTATAGATTTAGGTTTCTATTATTATGGATATATTTCAAGAATTCCTGGGTATGTGCTCAATAAATATTTACTGAATAACTGAATGCATTTGGAATATATTTATTTTATATTGTTAGCAGAGAGCTATTCCTTTTTATTATGTTTTCTAAAAATTTCTCATAAGGATAAAAAATATGAAAAAATTTTTAATACCTTATTGATGTGGCATCATGCAGAAGTATTAATAATAGTATGACAGCATATCAATAGTAATATGACTAATGCAGAAGAATTCTGCCTTAAGGTTTATGCAAGAATCTACTTGAGCTTTATTTTCATGATTTAAAGAGTCATCACCTATCAATTCAATTATAATTTTATCTCAATGAAATAAGCACATGCCTGTCAATAATATTGTTTATTAATTCTTTTAAACAAACCCATAATATGCACAAAGAGATCAGATCTATAACCATTGCACTCCTAAAGGAACGGTTATTTTTCACTTTTGTGGTTGATGTTTTATTTAAATGCTTTCTAAAATAACATATAGAAGTTATTAAATATGGTGTTGAATTAAAGAGTGAGTTTTCTTGTGTTCGTTCATAGTGAGTATGGAATATTAGCTAGTCTCTCAGTTTAGAGTGGAAATTATCTGCCAGTAAATAATAGTAAATATTGTAGAATTCTTTTGTTCACAATTTCCTCCCTCTTCCTTGCCTTTTCTTCCTTCTTTTTATCCATACATCCAACCTTTATTCCTGTCATAATTGTTACACATGAATTATCTTCTATGTGCTACGGAACGTTATCAGGTGACAGAAGAGACTTAAAATCAATGGTTCTCAACCAAGGGCAATTTTGCCTCCAAGGGGACATTTGACAATGTCTAGAGACATTTTTGCTTGTCTCAACTGGGGAATGTTAGTGGAATTTACTGGGTAGAGCTAGGGATGCTGTTAAACATCTCACAATAAAAAGAATATTCCCCTAAAGAATGATCTGTTCTTAAATCTCAGTAGTGCTGAGACAGAAAAACCCTGCCTTAAATAATTCCTAGCTCTACCATATACTTACTGCTGATATCTTCTTTACAATGTCCCTGACAGGTGCTTTGTGCCTAATTCCTCACAACTTTCAGTATGGAATTGAAGATGATAACTATGCACAATTTTTTTCCATATGTAGAAAGCACTGAAGTCTTCGTATTACTGCTTGAAGGTTTCTGTTTCTTTTGTGGTCATCTTAATCCTCTCGTGACAAAACGTTGTTTTCTGTGAGTGGTTATTGCTGTTTATTAACCACTTTTGTGGCCTCACTTTTGTTACAAATCAGCACAAACAGGATGTTTTATATATATTTTTGGTAGATGTGATCTCTTTAGAAGAGTGAGAGGTCTGGTTTGTATTCTGCAATGTTGTTTGAGAGGTATTATGGATAGTGGCTAAGAACACAAACTTGTTATTCATATTTTCTGGGTTTGAAACTTGGCTCTCATACTTATTTGCTGTGTGAACCTAGACAAGTGTATTAACTTCTCTGTAAAATGGGGATTTTACATGGGATTGTGTAGATACTTACATCGAATAAGTTACTAATGTATTTTATCAACACAAATGTGTACTTGCTTTAAATGCTCAGTTATTTTATGTATCAAAAAAGGAAGAGAAAATGTTGTTATCTATACACTATCATACATAAGGCATATTTCAATCTCAGAGCTTATTAAAATGTGAAAAAAATGTACATTTCAGAACCAATGAAATACTGTATATGTAAAGCATTTAGAACTGTGCTTGACATTGAGTGTGCTCTTAATATCCATTAGCACTTAAATTGAGATATTCATAATAAACTTCCAGTATGAAAACAGGCAACACTACAGAATATTAGCAGTGTTCAGAAAGCACTCCAGAACTTCAACACTGCTAATATTGTTTTTCAGGAGGAGGATTTTTTCCTTTTCTTTTCTTTCTTTCATTTTTTTTTAACCGACAATATTTCTATTCATACATGTCTTAAAGGACCATTAATGATTTGAACACAAGATTGATTATACTATTAGGTAGAAAACTCACTGAAAAATAAGTGCAGCCAACTAACTGGAAACATTTAATAGAATGAGAAATTTTAGTTTGGAAGTCGTTATTTATTTATTGGATTTGGTTCCATGTTCTGTGTCACAGCCTGGAATACTTTCTTAACTCCCCTGTGTAAGAGTTAATCATTCTCTTGGGCTTTCACACCATTATATAAATGAACACCTATTTATGTTCCTCTCTTTCTCCTGTATCTTAGTTTTTTTACATATGTCTTCTTCATTTTATTTATTTTTATTTTTAGGTTCTTTCTTTCTTTCTTTCTTTCTTTCTTTCTTTCTTTCTTTCTTTCTTTCTTTCTTTCTAGATAGATGGGGGAAAGTAAAGAAAAATAATTTTACTGTCTATGAGGCCAATGAATGAATGAATGAATGAATGAATAAAATGCCTCCTTTATTTTAATACCAACAAATAGAGGACAGTGACCAGGTATTAATTGTCCCTTTATGCCTAGTATCTGCACAGTTTCAGATACAGACTATGTGCAAATTCATACTTTACCATTTGTTAGCTTCTTTTGTACCATAAGATGTAGAAGGCATAGAGTGCCAGGACTAGAAACTAAGTCAATTGGTAAGTCAATTAGTAAAATATTCTTCAAAAAAATTATGTGAGGTCAGAGTTCAGTGTGTCGTATTAGAGTATAGAAAGCATCCCTGTTCAGAAAGAGTAAGAATTTTCAACAATACTTACATTAGTCTCATATCTGTATAAACTACTGAGTCTGAGGAAACCTCAGCATATGACCTCTTCCTTTGCTCCAATGTAAAGGTTACTTCTTGTTTGTTTTTTCTCTTTCCCTCCTATATCTCACTTTGACATGGCTGATGAAACTGGAGGATGAAGGCAATTTTAGAGGCCTAAAAGTTTTGCCAAGATGATAATCAGATGCGTAAGCCTACCAAGAGTGTGTTTAGAGTCATATCTGTGAAATATAAGATTAAGTCTTTAGGTTTGAGGTAGGCAAAGACAACAGAATAGGTAAACATAACAGCTAGGAATGTTTCCCCATGATTAAGCCCAGAAGGAAGAGCCTTGCATTCCAAGAACAGAATGTTCAAACAAGGGCTTTGAAAATAAAGCTAAAGCAGCCTGTTCTGGGATTTGGGGAATGCAAAAATGTACTCCTGAAATGGAGCTTAGGTAATTATAAGTCAACTTTGGCCTCCTTTTACCTATGAGAGTTGAGACTAATGTCCATAGCTATGAAAGTCTCATTGGATGCACTCTTCACTGGATGAAGCTCTTTACCCACATTGGGTCATATATTAAGGACGATAGCAGGTTACTAGTTGCCATGTTTTATTAAACCTAATATGCCATCAAACATAATTTAGGAGTATAACTCACAGATTCAGTATTTTATGTTTATGCTAATAGCATTCCAAAACTTTGTCCTCTACTCAGAAATAGTAGTAAGAAAGGTAAAATATAACCATAGTAGAAGAAAAGATCTTAATATGCTATTATTGAATTTTGGAAAGGGGCTCAGGAGTTTTACATCTTAATTTATCCCCTTCTCTGAAAGAACACTTATTTTAATACCTCCTATTCCTGGTTTTTATTCAGGCAGATGGTTGGAACATGAGATAATATATTAACAACAGATGCACACCTTTCCCTGGACTTCACAGTGGCGAGGCTGTCTCAAAAAATCATTAATGAAATTTAAAATCTCTCACTTCTATGTTATAGGTTTGAAAAATGCTGCCTTTGTTGTATCCAAAAATCATTATTATCTAATATTTGTCATCATCATGAACTTAGTTCAGGTAGCTTATTGGGTATTAATAAATAGCAATAGTAAGCAAACAGGAAGTGATTTCTTTTTAAAGGAGTCACGTTGAATTACTATTAAATTCCGTGTTGTGAATTATTATTCTGGGTGGTTGTTTAACTTTTAAGTCTTTTAATTTTTTTTTTTTATGCCTACAGCACTCGATCTTTCTAGGTGGTCTCCCGTCTAAGTACTAACCTGGCCCGACCCTGCTTAGCTTCCTAGCTTCTGAGATCAGATGGGATCAAGGTTTTTAGGGTGACATGGCCATAGACAAGTCTTTTAATTTTTAAAATTAAAAAATAAAAATAGAGTAAAATTAGCTTTTCAATGGATGGTCTAGGAATTTTAATGCATACTTTGTATTGTCACCATCATAATCAGTTTCATCAGTCCCTAAACTTCCTTTGTGCAATCACTTTATAGTTACAACTTTCCTCCTACCTCACCCCTGGCAACCACTAATATGTTTTCTGTTACTACAGTTTCAGTTTTTTTGTGTGAATATCTTATAATTGGAATCACAACATTAATAATTTGAGATTGACTTCTTTCACTCAGCATAGTAACTTTGAATTTACCTGTTGTGTGTATCAATAGTTCGTTCCTTTTTCTTGGTGAGTAGTTTCCATTGTATAAATGTACCATGGTTTGCTTAACCATTCATTCATTTATTTTTAGTTTGTTGACAATTTTTAATAATGTTACTATAAGTATTAATGTACAGGTTTTTGTGTGAACATAAGCTTTAAATTTGCTAGGGTAAATATCTAGGAGTGGGATTAATGGGTCATACAGTAGGTGTATGCTTAATTTTATAAAAAAGGCTTTGCTTTTTTGCATTGCCATCATGCATTTTATGTGAGTTCCAGTAGCTTTTCTTCCTCATCGGCATTTGGAATAATTAGTTTTTATTTTAGCTTTTCTGATTGGGGCATAGTTAATATCACATTATTGTTTTAATTTGCATTTTTCTAATTACTAATGATGTTGAACATCCTTTCATGGTCTTATTTGACATCTGTATATCTTCTCTGATGAATTTTCCATTTAAGTCTTTTGCTCAATTTTTAACTGGTTGCTTGTTTTCTTACTGTCAACTTTTGATGTTCAGGATCTAAATGATTTGTAGTTATTTTTTCCATTCTGTAGCTTCTCTTTACATTTCCTTAATACCATCTTTTACAGGACAAAGTTTTTAAGTTTTTATGAAGGTCAATTTATCAATTTTTTTTTAGTAAATCTTACTTTTGGTGTTATATCTAAGAACTACATGCTTAATCCCAGATAACAAAAATTTTCTTTTAAAGGTTTTACAGTTTGACATTTACATTTAAATTTATGATCCATCTTGACTTGATTTTTGTGGAAGGTGAATTTTTTTTCATCATTACTTTCATTATATCTTTTTTATCCTTTGATTTTTAATTTACCTGTATCATTTAAATTGAGGTGAGATTCCCATAGACATGACATAGTTAGTTCATGTTTTTATACATTCTGAGAATTTCTGTCACTCAAATGGATTTACACCATTTACATTTAATGTAATGAGTGACATGTTTAGATTTAATTTGAATACTTGTTGTTTGTTCTTCATTTTCCTGTATTATAGTTTTCTCTTTTCTGCCTACTCTTGAGATATTTGAATACTTTTTAGTATTTCATTTTTTTATCAGTTCTTTTTTTGTCTATATTTTTGTTTATTTTTCCTAGTTGTTTTAGGGATTATCAAATATATATTTAACCTTTCATAATCTACTTCAAATTAGTATTTTCCATTTTATTTGGAACATAGAAACCTTATCTGTTGTTGATATTGGATATTTCTTATTGTTTTCTCCAACATCATTGACTCTTTCCTCTTTCATTTTCATTCTGCTTATTAGCTCAACTAGCTAAGTTCTGTGGGGTTTTGTTTTTGTGTCATTGTTTTTAGTTTATTACTCTTCTAAAATTTCTATTTAATTCTTCTTTATATCTTTTATTTCTTTTTTGAGAATTTCTATCTTTCTATTCAACTCAAGGGTGCTTGCCTTTACTTTTGATGTATATTCATACATATTTTTAAAACACTATTTACTACATATTTTTAAAACATTGGTCATTTATATTCAGAGTGCATATAATAATTTTTTAATTTAAATTGTTCAGTGGATCAGAAATTACTTTAACTAATAGTCTAAATTGGCCAGAAAAATATTTTGATTCCTAATTATTGACAAATTTTGTCATTTTAGGTAAGATAAATAAGCTAGCTAATGAAGATAGCCTCCTTCTCTCTCTCCAGCATCACTAAATAATAAAATAGATTGGAGAGGAGAGACCAAGGAGAAACCAGTCTTGCCCAAATTGACAAGAGTTTGGAAAAGAAGGAGCACTTATTTCTAAGGTGGCTACGCTGAAGTCAAGCTTGGGCTGCTCATTCATATGATGATTTTAGAGGCCTCCCTCTTGACATTCTTTGAAATCACAAGCAAAGCAGTGTGCAAGCTGAGTTCAAGAGTGCTAAGTAATTGGTATCATATACATAAAGAAAACGCCAAGATCATAAGAGTTTTCTACTTTGGCATTAGAGACTGAGAATTATTATTGAATAATGGTGCAAAGACCTATCACAATAATTTTCCTTTTATCTGCCATGTCCAATAATAAGCTTGTTTCTTTTAGTGGTGCCTGGTTCTAAAATGTGCTTAATTTGGCAGAAACATGGCATGCACAAAGAAGACTTGAAATAGTCTGAAGTTTTTAACTAAGTAGTCATTCTAGGACATATTGGGAAGATAAGAAAGTCAGCAGGATAGATTTAGTAAAGTATTTCTGAGAATAAAAGTAGAATATAGTTAGTACTCTATCTGTGATTTATCAGCCATCTCTTAATGCCCCATGTTTGCTCTCCTCAGCTCCACCTGTCTGTGGATCAGCTGCTGCTGTGGGCTGTGTTGAACTCACACAGATGCAATCTAATGGTATCTCATGACATATATCTCTCACCTCTGCTCCAGGGCTTGTCTATTCACTGAACATGGAATGCTGCAGGGCTCTGAAAGTCAGCAAGAGTTAATGTTTTGTATAACAAACACTTTGACTAGTGGAAGCTAGTAACAAATTATTTCCCTTACCCCTTTCTCTGTGCACTCACAGAATAGTTTTGAGGTATAGTTTTCATGGTTTCCCAGAGGAAGGGCTCAGGAAATCGAGCAATCAGTAGCATTTTTGGCAGCCATTGATAAGACATTTTCTTATTAGTCCTCCTCCCCCACCTTGCTCTCTCTGCTTCACTCCCTGGTACTGCAGTTTCTCATTACACATCAGAACTTAAAGCTATGTCTCATGTTCTATTTAGAGTGTGTGGGGGGAATATTGGCCAAGACATATAATAAGAACATTATTTTTAAGTAGCCCATGTGAGGTATAATAAAATATAAGATAAGCATTTTCAGTTGAATATAGATATTAAATAATTATGTTTAGTTTACTGCAATGAAATTTGCTTGTTTCATATTTAATTTCCACTTCCTCTTTGAACTGAGATCTGCTTTTTAACAGGAGTGTGCTGGGGAAACTGCTCAAGAAATAGTTGTTAATTATGCTTGAGTGGTTTTAATAGAAACTTAAGCAATACATAATATGGAGGTAAAACTAATTTTTATATCCCCTCAGAATTATATGACACACTACAAGGAAATCTAAATATCTTTGGTCTTTAAAATAGTCATGTGAGGTAAGCAGAGAAAGGGGCTTATTTATCTTTTATAGGACTATAATTGTGGTTCAGAGAGATAAAGAGATTTACCTTAGGTCACAGAAGAGATAATTGTCAGAAGTAGAGTCATGGATTTGCCAACATTTGTCCTTTCCTCTTTTTCATCAGTAGTTTGCAATCACTGGGTCTTGTAAGTGAATATTTTGAATGTGTCTGTGGGGCAGCATCTCTAGTACAGTCTGATTTTTCGATTGTTGTTAATTATTTAAAAAGTTTTCTAGTTATATAATGTAACAGAGAATACATAATATGTGGCAATGAACTTAGAATGAAACTATTCTCTAAAAGAGCAAGTTGCATATCATCTAGGCTTTCAACTTTATACATCCTATACCCTTTTATAAATGCTTATTACTCCAACTGTGTTTCATTTGTTTATTTAAAAAATACATTTTTCAAAGCTCTTTGCTTTTCCACTAATTCTTACACATTCTCCTTAAAGGTCTCATTGGAACAAATTGTGAGATTGGCTATTTCTGCAAAGAAGAGGAGAGATTTCTATTCTGTTTATTGAGCACAGTTTTATTCTGCTATAGGGGAATTTATATCTGGAGCTCTAATATATACTGTTTAGATATATAGACATAAATAATCAATATATAAAAACAAATACATTATATCTAAAGTAGATAATTACATACTGTGTTATAAATAACTAATAGTTTTATTTATTTGTATACATCTGGATTATTCGATATAGTATCAAAATTAAGCGGTATTTTAAAATATAAAAAGATTTTTGACAATAAAGCTAAATTAAATAAAGATACAGGATTTCTCTATTCTAGTATGTATCACATTTTTTCTCTTTTTATAGTTGGTGTCTGTTTTTTACCATGAGGTTTCTCAAATAATAGTTGAGGCATAAAATGTGTAATAATTAGTTACTGCTTAGGTATCAACAAATCCTGTTTTAATACTTTCTGTATGTACAATAAAGGGGAAACCGAAATATTTTCCTGTGTGTCAACATTCTCACTCCTCATACTTCATTAAATCAAGATGATATAAATCCCTGAAGACTGAAGTACAAATTTTAGAGCTGTATTGATTTAACCTTCCCTTTGTAAATATTTCATAGTTCCATAATGTGCAAATGCAGGCACCCACAGAACAAAGAACTGCACTTTTCTGTTAGTATGCAGAGGGGGTAACTGACAGCTTTTATTATACCATTTAGAAATAATATATATGAAAATATGTAAGAATATTTTGTCATCATTGTGGATGTCAACAAGAATTGATGAAGTATTGCTTTTAAAAGAAGATTTTTGTAGAGAATACTTTAAATGTATCATTTTTCAAATGTAAATCCATTTATCTTCTATAATTCAAATTTTTTCTCATATTATTTTTCAAATTATTTGTTGGTTCATTTCAAATAACAGGCCTTTTCATTGGCCTTTTATCTTCATTGACACTGAAGAAACTCAAGATTTAAATATGTGATATTATGGAAACTTCCATGTTAGCCCACTGTGAAGTAATGGTGGTATAAAAACAAATATATTTCATTGATGGATCCATCAAGGAAGAAGTAACCTTTCTCATCTAAGTATTGGGAGTAAGGCTATAAAAATGACAAATATGTTATACTAGTGTTTAATGTTTTCTCTCTTTAAGCTTTATAGAAAAATGAAGCCATAGTCAACGTAGAAGATTTTTATGAATGCTGATATATCAAGACATAACAAAATTAGTTTTCTGCTGCCATAGAAATGACATAAAAAAGAGGATGATTATCTGTTATTTCAATGCTTACTTTGCTAAGAAGGAGCAGAGAAAATGGATCTGTGGGGTGAATGGTAAGAGACCAGTAGTATCATGAGATATCAGTGCCACTTAATTTCATTAAACAAAAAGTTTGGTAATTACTTAGGCACATACACATAAACACACACTTTAGGAAAAGAATATTATAGAACTTTACAAACTAACAACTTAGTGCACTGAAACAAAGTTTAGCCTATACCAACGTAAGTTGTATTCAGAATTCTAGAAATAAAGTGATGAGTTTCATTTATAGACAGGGGACAGGGCCTTTCACTAGGCAAACTACTCAATACAGATAGACTTTTCAGAATCTAATCTGTGGTGAATTTCTTATAAAATTTTCTCATGAAAAAATAATTATATAGATATTGTGGATCCCAAGAAAGAAGATATCTACCAAGAAGACTCTTTGTGGCTAACTGGGCTCAAATTTAAAAGCAGAGTCTAGCAGCGATTTCTAAATAGGGTTCTTAGGCAGCTGCACTTCAGGGAAAAGCCTGCACTAAACTGCAGACCTACCTCCTATACTGAGTTGGCTCCTGCACTATGTTCCTGCCAGCTTAGCCAGTCTTTACAAAGAAGTTCCTGGAATCCTATTTCAACCAATAGGGTTGAGACTTTCCCCATCCAATCGAAGCTGCGCAGCTATATTGTATTAGCACTTCACCAACCAATCATAACAGCTCTATCCTGACCAATCAGGACAATTACTTTTAGACCAATCAAACTTTGAGGATTTGGAGTCCTCATTTGCCTGAGGATGGACCAATCAGGGACTAGGGACAGGGTCTTCCCTCAGCTCCCCTTTGTCTTGGCAGTGCACTTTCCTACCCCTACTCCCACTCCCACTGTGAAGACTGAAGTTGTGTCTCCAGCTTGAACCACTGAAGACATTTCTGGATTAGACTAAGAATAGCATGCAGAGCAGAAGAACAGGGCAGAATAAAGCAGATCTGTCTAGATTGAGAGGATCTTCACTTTAGGGCCACCTACAAGCTGTGCTGTTCCACAGCCCTGCTTCTTTATAATTGAGCTGTAACACTATTGAGCCATTCCACAGCCATGCTGTTCTCATAGCTGTGCTGTTACCACAATTGAGCTGTTTGCACTGAAGAGTTTCCTTCTTTACTGAACCCCAAATTGGGGATTCCTGCTGGCATTGAACTGACTGATGCCAATGACCATTGGTTGACAGTATATAAAAGGAAGGCTAACTGTATTCAATTTCTTGTACTAATTCTTTAAGACTGGATGGTTAGCTTTTATCACTGTATCAGTGGGGTATACCATGTGATGTATATGTGTGTGATATTGTACCATGCAGTTTCATTTAAAGTGAGTTTTATTTTATTGGAGACAATTTAGGCTTTATTGATTTTAACATTTCTGGTTATTCCCTCATAGTATTTTCTGTAGAAAATATCTAGATTCCTCATCACACATTCAAGTTAAAGCATGAGAAAAATATAGCTCCTCACAGATTTCTCTCAATACCTTTCCTCTTATCACTGCATATGTACATAAGAAATCTTATTTGGAATTATAGCTATTTTGTGATTTCAAAGACTACTTTTTCTTAGTTATTGTCAACTCTTTTCCTCTGCAGATATTTCCAGGTCAAACCCCGGCTAGCTGGTCTCCAGTCTATTGTAATATTGAAACATGGTTACGTCTTTCACTCAATAAGTACTTATTAATCACTTACAATATGCTAGGTATATCTCTCAAACTAACTTTGTGTATTATATGATCTATATCTATATCTGCCTCCTTCCTAAGTTTTAAATAGTGTCCAGGTATGAAGTAGTTGCTTCTTAGAGGTTGTAAATTATGTTACTTAGGTGTAAATATTTCATTGACGCATCCATCAGGGAAGAAATAATCTCTATCATCTAAGGGTTGGGAGATTTTTTTTCCTTTGTAAGCACGTGCCCTCTTTTCCCCAACCCCTTATCAGAGCTGAAAGCCACAGGCCGTCACTGCCAAGCTGGTTGTGCGCTTGTTTGCGGGACAGCCCATGGGTTGGTCTCCCAAGGGCAAGGCATGTCTGGGACTCTTCTAGCCTCACACTTGCCCTGCAACTTTCAGGAAGGGCTTGGGTTGATTTGTAGCTACAGTGCCTCATGTTGGCCCTAGTGGAGCAGGAGCTGGGCAGGTAGGGATAATTTGGCTGGCAGATGCACTAGAACCAGGGGCCAGTACCTGACTCCTGCCTGAAGACCTCCGCCAGTGGGGAGACAGAGCATCCACTAAGTGCTAGGCGCTAATGAGGCATTATTGACCGGGAAGAATGGCATGACATCTGTGTGCAGGAAAGTCCCTCTGCCTGCTGTGAGCATGGATGGTTTGGGAACTTAAGCTCAATTAAAGGGAGTTGGGGAACAGGCTCAAGAAACTAGTGTAGCCTGGGGTCCTGACTTTCTAGGACACACTACAGCCCCTCTCAGTGTCCCCCAAGCAAAGTTCTCAGGCAGAGCTCCCTCATAGCCCCTCAGCATGTCAGCGTTACCACTATGGACACTTGATGACCCCTAAACTCCTTCAGGCTTGCTCCTCATCCTCTTTAGCACATGAGAATTGTTCTGGGCCATCATCCTTAGGGAGCATCCTGAGAGTCAGACACAGGCAGCACTGATCTTTGGGAGCAATACCCATAACCAAGGATCTCAGAGCCTTGGTGCCCTTTGGAGGATACTAGTTTGCCAGAGGCCTGGAGGACGGCTGCACAGGGTTTTGACCTCCTCTAGGGCCCGGTTCCCCAGGTGAGCCCACTTGGAAAAGGTGCCTAGGAAGAGAGGGAAGCAAAGTAAGCAAAGGGAACAGAAATTGCACATTGCATCTCTTTATTTAGTTCACTTATTTACCACTCAAATGAATGCAAACAAATGTTTATTGAAAGCCATGTGCCAGGGAATTTGTAGTCACTGGAGAACCGTGAAGAGTGAATAAAACAGACAAAAATATTCTCAAGGAGCTTACATTCTATGGGAGAAATAGACAATGAATTATAAACATATAAATGAATGACATATGAAAAAGAAAGTTTAGATCAAGGTAAGTATGATCAGGGGTGCTGGTGGGCAGTGACAGTTTTGTTTTACATGGATGATCAGTATAGACATTCTTGGGAAGGTGAGCTTTGAACTGAGACTTGAAAGAGGTCAGAAAATTAGACAATGAAATATTTGGGTAAAGACTTTTTAGGCAAGAGAAAATCTAGGGCAAATTGGAAATCACACTGAGAAGGGCAGTGTGATTACGGAGCTGCTGAGTAAAGTAAGAGAGGAAATAAATGATATAGGGACATTGATTGACCTCACTTATGGTTGAAAAGAACCATCTGACTGTTGTGGTGAGAATATATGATCAAAGGGCAAATGGAACAGCAGCATAAGAAGAAGGAGACCTGCAGGTACCCAAGTGGGAGATAATGGTGACTCAGACTTGGGTAATAGCAGTATAGGTAGTTAAGTAATCAGATTCTGGATATTTTGAACATATCCAAAGTTCTAAACAGTGAGGTGTGAAAGAAAATGAGAAATCAAAGATAGTGCCAAAGTTTTGGCCTAAACAATGGTGAAGATAGAGTTACCATAAAAATTTGAAGAATGCAAGGGATTAGATTTGCATGGGGCAAAATCAGGGTTTGTGTTAGACAAGCAAATGTAGAAGTAAAGAAATCAGCTGGGTGAGTTTAGACTTCCAGATAAAGATCTGGGCTAGAGATATCAACTTATGAGTCATTAGCCTATAGAAAATATTGAAAGTCAATTAGATTGGATGAAATCACCAATGGGAGTGAGTGTTGATAGATACAAGAAGTACATGAACTATTGGATTACCATAACATTAGGATGCTGGGGAGAAGAGTCTTCTCATTCCCAAAGACGGAAAAGGCGAAGTACATAAAAACCAAGACAATGTTTTGTCCTGGAAGGTAAATTAAGAATATCAAGGAGGAAGGAAGGATTAATTACAGTATATGTTGCTGAAGGTCAAGGAAGAAGAGGACTGAGAAATAACATTTTTGAAAATGTGTTGGGAGTATACAAATAAAATCCTTTAAATAAATTCCTTTTTTTTTTTGCAAGATAAATGCTAGAATCTTTCAATAATGCTATAGTCATTAAAAACACATCTTTAGAATCATATAGATCTAGACTTGAGTCCAACCTCTGCCCCCCATTAGTGACTTTGGGGTAGTAACTTAACCTTCTGAACCTAAATTTCTCATGTGAAAAAAGTAGTACTAATACCTACCTCAAAGTTAGTTGGGAGGATTAAACATTTATGTGCTGTTCTTTCTGATACTTTGGTGTGTGCTAATAAACAGAAGTTATTGTTATTGTAATGATAGTTATTATTAAGCCTAATAGTCAAGGCTGCCTCAAGTGGCTGTGGTCCTAATCTAACTATCCATCCCATTTGCTTCCTACAGTTCAACATGATTTTTCTGATCCATCAAGTTACCACTTACCATCCTCAGATTATCCTTTGTATATTCACCCTTTCATTGTTAGTCTATGTGTTTTGCTTACATTGAATATTTTCCACCCATCTCTGCCTATTAGGAGCCTACCAAAACTCTTGCTCAGGTTCTAATGTGTTCTGGGTAGCTTCCTTTATTATCCAGGAGGCTGCAACTTTAATATCCTCAGAACTCATCTAACACTAATAACTGCACTCAATCTGTCTCCCATGCACATTGCATCAAGAAGACTAATCTGTTTATATGCTTTATCTCTCTGAACTGCAGTGTGAGTTCTAAGAGGTTAGAGATTTCTGTGTTTCCTCAAAAGCATGCTGATTGCGGTAATTTATATAGTCCCTTAGGATTGGTTGATGGATGATGATTTTGCTTCTCAGAATTTGGTTTTATACCTGGACTTCTATCTGCTTTTGAGAGCTAGACTTTAGATCCTTTTACCATAATCAGACAAAGACCCTTGAAAATTTAGAAGTCTTTTAAAGATGTTTGGCTGGTCGAAAAAATGCTATGAGATCTTGAGTGAGTAACTATACTTCTCAAGATAATGAAAGAGTGAACTTTACAACTAAATAAGAAAGTATATATAAAATGCCTGAGAAATGTCCCAAACAGAGAAACGCTAAAAGTAATTATTGGCTATTATTAATCATTAAGCACATTTTTGTATAAAGCTTAGTGCTCCTGCAATGTGGGTGTTTCAGACTGCCATTTAAGTAAAATTTATTAGGATCATTGTATGTGCAAGGTACTGCTGGGGTTAGATGTTACCACATTTAATTCCTAAATCAATCTTACAAGTCTGGCAAAAGTTTTCCTTTTTAAATGAACAAGCAATCTGAGTTTCAGGGTGGTTAAGCAACTTGTCTAATGCCACACATTTAATGTCTCCAGATTTCAAATTTAATATTCTTTTATATGAATTAATAATCATCTTTTATATGAATTAATAATCATAATATCAATCTTTGTTAAGCACTAAATATGTATAGAGCATTATACTCACTTAATCATATATTACATCATGTAATCTTCACAATATACCCATGAGGAAGCTGCCAAAGACTCAACTGAGATGCAGGGAAGTCAAATCATTTGCTCAAGATCACACAGGTAGGGGTTATAGAAGAAAGACAATCCAAATCAGTGTGGTTCTGAAGTCAGTGGTTGTCCTACTCCTTTACAATATCCATTGTTTTGGAGACTTATTCCTACTAAATGAGAGTCTATTTAAGTAGGGTAACGAACTTTTTTTGCCCCAATGTCACAATATTGTAGACTTCTTCTAAAATGTCACAGGCAAGGAACCAGTGATCTGATCTCTCATTTGATTTTTTTTGGTTGAACTACTCATGGAACTCCTGAAATGCCTTTAGTATCTTGGACTCCGCAAATCTTCCTTTCCTTTGTCTGAGTAACTACCATACATTCTACAAGCATTAAAATAGCTGATACCTTTTCTGGGAAACCATTCCTTACTTCCATTCTCAATAGGTGCTGTATTTGACATGTGTTCTCATGGTGCCTGGGGCTAATCTCTATTACCCACCAACCACAAAGCTCTCTTTCCACAGACACTCCCCTGCTGCCCCCACTAAATTAGGTCTTTAAACTTTGTTACTGCCACATAGCCTGGAACATGGAAGGTGCTCAAAAAGTTTTGTTGAATGAGCAAATAAATAAAATTGCTTCTTACTAGTATCTTTTGATATTTTCCTCTAGTCAGTGATTCATTCTTGAGCAAAAATTAATATTTTTATCTACTGTTGAGATGATGTTTCTTTTCTGCTTCTCAGTCTGAAGTGGTTCCCTTCCCCTTATATGTTGGGAGTAAGAACTTCATTTTATTTAAGGAGGTTTTACCATATCATTCTGAATTTCATATATCATTTCTTTGTTCTTAAGCCCCTATTACTTCTACTTTGTGTTACTTTGGCAAGTGACATTTTCTCTGAAATTGAGTCTTGTTTCTTTTTATTCTCATCTGAATTACTGCTTGTTTTTGTTTTTGGTTGCTTGATATATTTTAAAAAATAGTTTCTTGGTTAGCCAAAAACCATGTTGGAAATGCTCATGAATGAAATATAACAAATAGAAAATCACAAACACTAGTGCCATGACAGCCCAGACCTCCTCTGACTCAAGGATGGGAAGAAGTTTCATCAGAATGATTCTTTACTATACATTTCTAGATTATGGTATTTTCTAGTGTCTCTAGGCTAGGCTGTTTGAAATAGCAAAAAGTTAAGCTTTGCTCTGGGTAAATAGAGAATAACTCTTATTAATACAGTTTCAGTCATCTTATCATACTCTTTTCTCCCTTTATTAGATGCTAAAGAAAACAGGGTTAGTATTAGTTACTAGAAGTAGCTTCCATGATGAATGGTATAAGAGGGACTTGAGACATGGCACATTTTTTAAGAGAAGACGACTACATTATTATTACTGGAAGCTCATAAGAGGCACAATAGCATATTGGCAATAGGCCAGGTTGTGTTCTCTGTCAGATTCTTTTTCTGCAATTTTTTAAAGTTCTCATCTTGGACAAGTTATTTAACTTCCACGAAATTTGGTTTACTCATTTTAACTACATAATTATAGTTCATTAAATTTTACAGCATATATATTATGTGACAGCATCTGCATGCAATAGGCACTCAATAAACAGTTATTATACAAATACATGTTGTATAGCAGTTTACAAAACATGTTTACATAAAACAAATTCATGAGATAGATTGTTCCTATCTTCACTACATGCTCTAGGAAACCTAGTTGCTAGAGAGAAATCTCCTCTTTGGACTTGTGCTATCCATAGCGAGAGATAGTTTTATACTCATATTTTAATCCCAGCATCTAATAGAGTCTGTGGAACATAGTAGACCTTCTGTAGTATTTTTTTAAATTAAGCTTTAGAGAATTTCAGTGACTTCTTCAAGGTGTTTCAGCAAGAAAATTGCCAGTGCAGTATGGGATGTACATAAGTCATCAAGTCTGATGAGCTTTCTACTCTAAGATTCTATGGTTGTGTGTCTAGTAGCAATATTATGTCCACTGATGGTCCAGACCTTTAAATAAATTGATTGCTTGTTAAGTATGATTTCATTTTAATGAAACATTTTCATCCTTTAGCTCTATAAGTCTAATTAAATATGAAGTCTTAATATAGGGAGTGAGAATAAGGGCAAAGACAAAAGGATGTAGAATCTGCAGTACCTTTGTAGAGATAGCTCCTTCTTTAGAGTGAAGTCTACAGCTGGAGTACTTTTTAGCTTAAGTCTTGGTAGTTCATTTTCTGGATTCATCATTAAACATTTCTAGGGCATAATTACTGAGTTGGACACTCTCTGTATATTTGCTGTGGCAGGGACAATGTTTGGAAGCCTTTATGTGGTTTGAGGTCAGAATGAAGATCTATAGATTTCATTTTCTTTTCTTATCTCTAGACAGATCTTTTCCATTAATTGGTATATACTTTCCCTCAGTGAGCATCCTTTGAGAAACACAGATGTTTAATGACTCACTATCATCCCAGAGAACATCTCCATGTTAGACAGAAACATCATAAATAAAAAACAGCTTTATCTTTTCTAATGGATAATCAAAGCCAGATTTTTAGTAACTCGACATTTTTGAAACCATCACATTCCTTGGTGAATCTATTTCACAAACTCCCCAATTAACATGAAGGCATTACACAGACCTAGAGAGAATGCTGTGGTTCAAAATGAGAGAATCTGAAGCATGAAATAGGGTAAAATCTAAATTATATATCAAGACTCTTAGCTGCTTGAAAGACACAAAATAAAACAATTGTCAGCTGTCAAAAATAATTGCATTTAACATAGGGTTTGGGTGTAGCTCAGGGAAGACCAATGAAGAATCCTGAAATTATGGTTTAGTCAGTGATGGCAAATGGGTTTTCACTTGTGGATCAACCCAGTGAAAAATAACCAGGTGTCTTTTTTACAAAAAGACCTTAAAGCTACTTCTCTCTCAGTGGGGAAGAGCACTGTGGGTAAGCTGTAATGTGTATAGAGCAAGTGCAAGAAGGAGAAGTGACAGCACATATGCCATCAGATTGCCACTGTTACCTGGACAAAGCCCCAGGTTAGTTCTGGAGGGAATGTGAATCCATTTCATTACTTCTAGAACTTACCTAAATATATTCTGGATGTCTTTTTAGTAACTCCTAGATAATTTATCTTAACTTCTTTTTCAGATTAAATCTGGGGCAGATATCTGCAATATGTCAACTAAATGGGGAATAGATTATAGGTGCTGCAAGTTCTTAATTGTTATCTTTTTTAGGACTTGCTGGCAATAGGAGCAAACTTGGGTGGGTTTTTATATCTGTCTCCTCAAGGGACCCCTTTGGCATGAGGAGAAATGTAATAGTTCATTTTGCTGTTTGGGCATCTCTAAATGACGCACCAAATGCAAATATTACAAGGCTATTTATTGGAGTGTCTGTTTTAGGGGCTTGCTGGTATTGAGCTACCATAAAGAAATAATTTTTCTTTTTAGCATAACTTTCCTCAGATCATGTTTAACTATATTTTAAATCTAGAAAGCCCAAAATGGGTCTCTTGCTTTTCACTGTTCGTTGTGACTACCATGTAGGAAGTTTTCTACCTAGTAATTGTGCACAGTTGCTTCAGAGGAATCTTCCAGAATCTGTTCCCAACCGTCATGACTGAGGCTCCAACACAAGGCAAAGCTCCAAAACTCATTCATTCAGGAGGTTGGCTTCCCAAAGTTGGTGCATTGTAGGCCGAAGCATCGCATTATCATGTTCCTGTTATAAATGTGTGTACACGTAAATAGAGAACAATAAATATTCGCATTGCTAATTTCCTGCTGTCATAGAGTGAATCCCTAAGAAGTGTAACAAGCACAAACTTTTTTTTCAGTATTGACAAATATTAAAAGTTTTTCAGCTACTGCTGTTAGTGAGTAGTCAAGTTATTTCAAAAGAAATAAGCATTTCTTCTTGTTAGATGTTATGGGAAAAATGAATATACATGTACTTTACACTATGAGAAATAGGAGAAATTCCCTCCTTCCTTTCTTTCTTTCTCCTTCCCTTCCTGAGTCAGTATTTAATCAGATATTATCAATATCCTACCATGTAGTTTAAAAGGTGAATGAAGAATGGACATTACCTCCCTATAAGAACATACTCCCCAGTTGTGAGAATATTGACTGAATAATATAATGAATTTATAAAACATTGGCAATGAATGTGTATTCTTTCAAAATGATGTGCATAAAGCCTTATTAAGTGGTCTTGACCATGTTTTCAGGAAGACATCTGTGATCCATTCATGCTTCTAGCCCGATTTTTGTATTTACAGCTAATGATATGAAAAAAATATGAATGCCAGGAAATAAACACTCTTTTCTTTCATATTTTTAACCATTTTCTCTCTATTTGATTCTTTTGATTCATCAGCTTAATCCCCAAATCATTATAGTGATCGGTTCCAAACAAAGATCTATTGATTTGTGGCAGACACAATGGACATAGTAGATGAACTGAAACCTGATGCAGAGGAGAAGAAATTATTTTAAATACGTCCTCCCTCCCTGCCACATGTACATTAGCCTCCTGGTAATTTTGAAGATGAGTTTAGCTAAATGTACTAGACCAAGAGATTTTTTTTACCCTCTCTTCCAGGATTAAAGCATTTGGTTTTAACAAGAACTTCAAAATTAATCTTCATGTGCTTCCTTATCTTTTTGAGCTCCACTGAGCTTTTTAAACATAAATGCCCTGAAGCAGCACACACTCATCTTAAAACACTGGAAGCTCAGGACACAACAATCACAGAGTTCTTTTTGCCAGAACTATTAGAAACAAATCACAGACCTCTGTTTTTTGCATTCAATAGGGAAAAACCACCCTCTTAACTCTCCCAACTCACCTTGCCTGCCCTGACTTAATCTCCACATCTTACTTCTTTGTCAACATGACCACAGACATTGTATTCAGGTTGTAACAGTGGTTAACTAGAGAAAAAAAAACTTGAATTATTCTGATTACTTGGGGGCAAAACAAACAAACAGAAATTCCACAAAAGCAGACCTCAGAGTGGATCTGTTGGCTTTTTGTACAAGGAATGCAAAAATCCAGTAGAGGTGCTCAGAGCAAATAATTCATTCCCATCCTTCACTCTGTAGCAGGGAGCAATGTGCTATCTATTATGCAGTCTTCTTTTACAAAGTTCTAGGAAATGAAGGGCAATTTCACCATCACTCTTGCCCAACACACACAAGTTAAAGTTAAAAGAATGTCCGATTAAATGCACACATGTTATAAACCAGACAGTATTTAAAAAAAAAAAAAAAGAGGGCTATTTTGGAAGAAGATCATTTTTGAAGAATAATTGTCAAATGATAAAACATGTAATGACTCATGTTCACGATGAGAAGCTCTCGGCAGTCATCAAGTCTCCTTGGTTGTTCTATACTTCACAAGATATCTAAGGAGAGAAAAGACAGAAATAAAAATGAAGAGAACACCTGTATGCTCCCCTGCCCTCTTCTGTCTCCTCACCCATAGCACCTCCTTGGACGTCTTGTAGAAATTACTGACCTTTTTGTTGTTCACCTGTATGTGCTATTGTCTCCAATAATCAGAAAAGAGAGGTCTTTCAGTACTTGTTAAAGCTGGGCTCACAGCATTTGGTGATATGAAGGAGGAGAGAGGAATTTTGACTTTATCTTGACTAATCTGTGGCATCTGGTTCAGCTACCCTCAGCCCTGCAAATGAATCACTTACTTGTATGTCCAGCCCATCCCAGGATCCAACAGCAAGCCAGGCCTTGGGAAGGTGGTATATGGCGATCATCGAGTCAGTAATTTGTGACTCAGTCCTGAGTCAGGTTTGATGCTTATTCTGCTCTTATTCTGCTCAAGATGCCTGGGCTCTTAGCACCTGGACAACTGACTTGATACTTTCTAATTGAGTTCTTCAGTAGCCAGCTCCAAACTTGTTCTCTCATTACTATGATGGAATCCTTGACTCAAGCTTTAGTTACCCACTGTCATAGAGGAAGTGCCTCCACGATCTCACCTGGCTTTTAGGACTGAGTTTTTTCATTCTGAACCCCAGTTTCTCCAAGCTTGTGTTACTGAACTCAAGAGGTTCATTTTGCCTGCATGTGTCAAAGCCAAAGGATACACAAACAGGAGTTTGCAGCAAAGAAAGTAAAGGTTTAGTTAAAGAAATGGCACTAAGCCCAGAGACATAGGTGAGCTAATGCTCAAAGACCTGGCTCCTTGGTAGCCTCTAGGGAAGTGGTCCCCAACCTTTTTGGCATCAGGAACCAATGCTCCTATGAGAACCTAATGCCTGATGATGTGAAGTGGAGCCGAGGCAGTGATGCTAGTGTGGAGTGTCTGCAAATATAGGTGAAGCCTCACTTGCTGGCCCGCCACTCACTTCCTGCTGTGCAGCCTAGCTCTTCGCAGGTTGGGGACTGGTGCCAGTCCACAGCCCAGGAATTGGGGACCCCTGCTCTAGGGAAAATCTTATTAGTAGCTGAGGGAGTTGGGGTCATGGCTCTACTGATTGGTCAAGGCTAGGGTAGGTGGTAGAGATCATTGCATCAGATTCTGATGTCAGTCCTGGTGTCATTCTGTCTGGTTTTAAGAGGCTGCTTCCTTCCACCTTTATGGGTCTGGAGCTCCAAGATGTTATCTTTAGTTTGATTGAAACTGTTTCTGTGGTCAACAGACAGACCTGAGATTTTTTTCTTAAGACAATTTGATTCTGACTTAAAGGCTTAAAGGTTAAGGGAGTGGTCACGTAGTGTGCAGATTAATAAAGAAAAGAAAAAAGTAAGTACAAGGCCAGTTTGAATCAAGGAGAAAGAGAAGAGAAAAAAAATCATTTTAAAGATGTGAGGATTTGCATCGTTACACTTGGATCTTTGACAACTCTACCCAGAGTTTTCAATAAGACCCATTCACCTGCCTGGACTATAACCAGTTGTGTACTACTTCTGTGTGTGTGTGTGTGTGTGTGTGTGTGTGTGTGTGTGTGCGCGCGCGCGGTCTGACATTTCTTTCTTAATACTAATATGAGATTAGCTTTAGACTACAACCCCGAATGCCCTTTCCCCAATAAGATCTTTTCATCTGGCTTCTGAGTTCATAGAATCTAATATCTGGAGCCTGCTTATAGGCTTCTAATCTCAATTTTCTCAATTTTCCATATGGTAGGCAGAATTCTAAAAATTTTCCCCAAGATTCTGCACTATAATTCCTGGAACCAATGAATATGATGAGAGATCATTCCTATGATTATTATGTTGTATGGCAGGCACAGTTGACCTTGAGATGGGGAGATTATCAAGGTAGACCTCATTTAATCATTAGGACCCCTTTCAAAAGCAGACTTTTCTCCATTCTATAGAGGGAAGCACAGTCAGAGAGATCTGATGTTCTCTTGCTGGTTTGAAGATGGAGGGACCACACGTCAATGAATGCAGGCGGCTTTTGGGAGCTGAAATTGTCCCCCCCACGCCCTGGTTGACAGCCAGCTAGGAAAGAGACACTCAGTCTGATGTGCACAAGGAACTGAATTTTGCAATGTGACTTTAATGAGGTTGGAAACAAATATTTTTCCTGGGCTTGCAGATAAGAACGCATCTGGATGACACCTTGGTTTTGTCCTTGTGGGACCCTCAAGATAGAACCTAGTTGTATCAGTCTAGATTTCTGACCTATAGAACTGTGAGCTAATAAGTGGTTACTTTAAGCAGCTAACTTTGAGGTAATTTGTTATAGCATCACAATAAATATATCCATTTCCTTACTGCCACCCAAACCTTGGTGAAAATAGATTACTGAAAAACAAGAATTTGAAATCTGGGTAAAAAGTTACATGTATTTGGAGACATTTTTACTTAGATGCTTGGGTTTGATTGAAGCAAGTTTTGGAATTAAAATATGCAAGCTCAAATAGTCTCTTACTAATGACTGTCCATCATTGTCTTGTCAAACATTCAGAAGTAAATTCAACAACTTTTAAGAGACTAATAGGAACTTATATATGCTGAGTAGAAAAGGAACCCTATCTCATAAATACATTGTGCTTCTCTTTGCATCTGATAGGAACTGACAGGAGTGAGAGAGAATGAGACTGTTGGCCTTCATAAGACTGAAGTATTAAAAATAAAACATCACAGCCATTTACTTACTTAGAGATTATTAACACATTTAGTTTCAATTTAGTTTTATGGCAATACATTTTGCTACATCATTTAATAGTTGATTCACCTGGATTTATCTTTAGGGAAATTGTGCAGTGTTTAACATAAATTCTAACTTTACTATATGATAAAATGTGAATGTTTTATGGAAGCACATCCAGTGAAATAGGCCTTCTTGGTTGAGTTCATTTAAGTTCAGCAATAGAGTAAAGGGAGGTGTAATGATATAAAGTCCTTTAAGAGTATAAATTTAGATTCTGTTTTAATCTGGGAATGGACTTTAGTATTTAATTTATAAATGTGACTAATTAGCACTGTTTATGTGTGTGTGTGTATATATATATGTGAGCTTCTGAAAAATGAAATTGTCTAATGGATGTTTAGAGAATATGTTCTGATTGAGTTTTCTATTTAACAGTGGTTTTTTATTCTGCCTATGATAATTGAAAATCTTTGTCAAGTATACTAGTCTACTTTCTTGCCTTAATAATGTACTGTGCTGAAAATGAACATATTTTGAGTTCTCATGGGGTCAGTTATTATTAACTCGAGTTAATGTCAACAACTTGAAGTCATTCATGTATTAAAATATTTGTTTTTAGTGTAATTTATATATGTTTATCTGAACTTTTTCATGTATCACCACAAATTTTCTCTTAAAGTAAAGTGCAGAGTAGTAAGGAGTCGTTTTAAAGTTTCTTTCATTTTAGTTCCTAACAGACTTTGATTTAGGTAACTGACAGACATGTGGGTGTGTGCCTGTGTGCATGTATAATTATTATGTTTACAATCTGTAAAACTGTAGAAAAATAGAAACAGAGAAAAATATAAAAATCATACATAATCTCACTTCACTGTTTATCTCTTAAGATACTTATATTCTGTGAGTTTTTTCCTATTCATGCAATACTATTAATAAAATGTAATAATATTGAATATGCTATGTTAGCTATATTAAAAATTAAACAATATTAATTACGTAAAATTATAATTATCTTAAATATATCATTTAATGCAATATTAAATGATAAATATAGAATGCTTATTCCAATACCTAAATTTAAAGAAATATTTGAAATATGAGTCACATATAGGAGAGATAAAGAAATTAGTCTTTAAGAAAGAGATGGTGATGGAAAGGGAAGAGTGTTAGAACTTCAAGCATAAATACAGGCTACCTCCCAGATTAAAACAGAAGAGAGAAGTGTCACAGTAATAGGTAATTTAGAAGGTGTTTATATTAGTTTTGGAATGTCATCAGAGAGGTAAATATACACACATACTCAGACACATGTGTATCCCCACTGGACCTAGGTGGGTGGCAGTAAGAAAACACTGGGTTACTAAGAGTAAACCACAAAGAATTCCATCATTGGTGAGTAATGGAGGGTGACTCTCTTAACAATGCACAATCTGTTCAAGACTTTGACTTTCAAAGAAACCAGTGTTACTGCTCATGGAGGGAAATTTTCTAGTTTACCGAGGGGTGTCCCTTTCCCTATTGGTTAAATCATACAATTTCAGAACTAGAAAGAATCTTAGAAATATTTTAATACTTCCTCATTTAATAAAGGTGGATGTTAAAATCCAGGCAGGGAAAGTAACATGCTGAGAATCACTAGACTTTTCTAATAATGGTCTAGAACTCTTGTCCCTTAATTCCCAGTCCACTGCCATTCTCAACTTACAATAAAATCAATTAATAAACATTTATTGGGAAACTTCTGTGTTCAAGAAGATATTTAAATGTAATAATAATAAATAAATTTATTGCAAGACTCTGTCCTCAAGGTATGTACATGTATTAATCAATTAGAAAACAAAACTATATATTATTAAGCTATTAATTATGTGAATTAGACTGAGAGCAATAATAGATACTAAGAGAAAGAAGGTAGTGGGCTGGAACCATTAGAAAAACATTTTTGAAGTAGTATAGGTTTTGGAAGTAAACGGAAATATTTTTCAGGCTTTGGAACAGAACTGCCTTTGGAAATAATTATCACAATTTTAAATTTTCAAAATGCTATGTTTTTATTGTTTAAAATTTTTTGCTAATTTTGTTTTATTTGACTGTTATTAGAGAATTTAGTCTGTACAATTTATACTGTAAAGTTTTTTTTAGGACTTTTTTGGCTGCATTTGAGAGATACTTCAAAAATTTATTCTGTGATATATTATTCAAATCTTTATTATTTTTACTTTTCTGTAATTTACTATATTTTTCTTAGTTTATTTTTCTGTAAGAAGTGTGGTTCTATGACTATTTTCTTATATTTCTATTAATTTCATTTCATTTATTTTAATACTATATTATAAACACATTAATGTTACTGACTTTTATATCTTCATGGTGGTTTTTACCTACTTCATTAATACCAAATGGCCTTATTTCATTTAATAACTTTTTAAAAAATTTCCCTTTTCCTGAAAGTTTAGATTTATAACTTTTATTTCTTTTATTTGCCTGTTGATCTTTTCTAGTTTATTTTTTTTTTCCTGTCTTTTCAGCTTAGGCGTACTTTTTCAAAATAGTTCATAGCTTTTCAATATTTTTTGGTAACAGCTTTATTAAAATGTAATTCCTATATCTTAAAATTCACTAATATGCATTATAAAATTTAATAATTTTTAGTATATTCACAGAGTTGTGCAACAATCATCATCATTTTAGAACAATTTCATTACTTCAAAACAAAATCTGGCACCTGTTAGTCGTCATCTCCCAATCACCCCTTCCCTCACCCTTGGCCCTAGGCAATCACTAATCTATAACCTGTCTCTATAGATTTGCTTTTATTCTGAACGTTATAAATGGAATCATACAATCTGTGACTTTTTGTGTCTGGCTTCTTTTCATTTAGCATAATGTTTTTTCAAGGTTCATATACGTTGTAGCATCTATTAGTGCTTTATTTCTTTTATGATTGAATAATATTTATTCTATATGTATATAACATTTCTTTTACCTATTCATCACTTGACTAACATTTGGGTTATTTCCACTTTTTAGTTATTATGAATAGTGCTGCTATTTTCATTTGTGTAGAAATTTTTGTGTGGACATGTGTTTTCATTTCTCTTGTGTCTATGCCTTGGATTGTTGGGTCAAGTGTTAAATCTATGTTCTTTTTTTTTTGAGGAACTGCCAGACTTTGTTCCAAAATGGATGCACCATTTTACATTCCTATCAGCAGTGTATGGGCATTCCAATTTATCCACACCATTGTAAACATTTGCTATTGTCTTTTTTTTTTTTTTTTTTTAATTATAGCCATGGATGTGAAGTGGTATTTCACTGTGGTTTTGCTTTGCATTTCTCTGAAGATTAATGAAGATTTTTTTTGCTTATTGGCTTGTATATCATCTTTGGAGAAATGTTTATTGGTTTTTGTTTTTACTACAGTATAAGAGCTATTTATATTCATTGACTAAACCAATATTTGTTTTTTAGAATTCTGTTTTCTATTTTTTGGTATTTTACTATATGAACTTTATTTTAACCTTTCTAAGTGATTTGATGCTTATGAATAGTTATTTTCAACCATCTAATGGTTCTATTTAATATGTATAACATCTTATTTTTACATATCTCTGGTTATAAAAATGGGATGAAAATTCAAAAATATCTCCTGAGTTCCACTCAGGTAAAATGAGGCTTTTACTAAACTTTTACTTCTACTTTTTACTGCATTCCCAGATTGTATATACAGAAATTTAAAAATGAGGGCTAGGTTATTGTTATTAGATTATCATATAATCATGTTACAGACATCTTATTTTTAGAATTATTTTGCATTCAATTGACTCAATTCTATTTTTATGTACATTCAATGCATATTTTAGGTTTTATAAATTCAAATTTTTCCTCCTTTGTTACACTATTATTTTTGTTCATCACTTGGTCAGTTGTATACCATTGTATAAAATACAAATTTTTTTTCAAGAAAGGTATAATGGCATATATGAATACTGGGATATCTGAAGAAAATCGTTCCTTCACACATTAATATATTGGATACCAATAAAAGTTTAGATTTATAACTTTTTGTTTCAGAGATACATACTTATGGACATCATATGTTGATATTTGATACTGTAAAATAAGTTTGATGAGAAAACATTATGATGTTTTTTATTTTTAGATTTCCTTTTTCTTTTTGTATGTTTTAGGACATTTAAATTATTTTTATATTTAATGTTTTCCAGAGCATGTTTACCTATAGATTTATTTTTTGTCATTTCAAGTCTTCTTTTTTGTTCTTCTTTATTTTTTCTAGTTCCTAGATGTATATTTAGTTTATAATTGATTTATTTTTATTTCAAAATTTCTCTTTTTTTAACTTAAGGTAACTGTTAAGTTTTAAACTGGATTTTTATTCTCTTTCAATTCAATCCCATTAAATTTTATTAAATTTTATTCAACCAATATCTCCTGAGCATCAGCATATTACGAACTGTGCTGAAGATAGATGACAGATATAAGATTTGCTCTTATGAAACTTACAGTCTAGTTGACAAAAAATTAAAATTGGGATACATGCAATGAAAGAGGAAGTACATGCTGCTAAATAGGTATGAAATAAGGAATCTTACTTTAACAATAAGATAAGGGAAGGCCTGTCAGAGAAAACAATAAGTAAGGTGAGACTTACGGATAGACACAATTAAGTAAGTCAGGGTCACAGTGATATTGGTGGTGTTTGTTGGGGAGTGCTAAGGGACAGTGGAATTGCTCAGGCTAACTGAAAATAAAATAAAATAAAACAAAATCCAGATACACCATAGAGAAGGTCAGCAAATTATAAACTCTCATCTGATTAATAAATAAAGTTTTATTGGATGTCAGTTATGCCATTCATATATTGTCTGCTTTCATGTGACGATGGCAGAGTTGAACAGTTGCAGAAGGACTGTGTGGCCTGTGTAGTCTGAAATTTTATTGTCTGGCCCTATACAGAAAACGTTTATCAACTCCTGCCAAGGAAGGGACAAAAGTCCAATCTTTAATCTGTCTGTCTATCTGTCTGTGTATATGTCTATTTATCTGTTTACCTATAATGGTTGGACCACACCACAGGATTTTGAGCCAGTAGGCATATTTTATTGGAAGGTGAATTTATATTATCTGTAGCTGTGCATGCAAAGCATGGATAAAATACTTATTCTTCCCCATCAATATTATTCATGTATTTGTAGCTTATGGAAATCCTGAGAACTTATCAATAACTTGTCCGCCAGCTTTTGTTTTTTTTCTGTATGTTAGTATTTTAGAGAGAAATTATGAGAGACTACACAGGAAACTCTACACAGATATAACTGTAAAACTGAATTATGTGTGTCACTTGAGCGTAATCTATCTTTGTTGGTTTAGGAATTGATGATGTGGCCTAACTTTTACCTTCTGGGCTGCTCTAATATAGTTACTGATACCATTCTTCCTTCAATTTACTAGTCTTAAAATATTCCAGTTAACCTTAATACTTTCTTTTCATTTCATCCATATTTTCCTTTCTTTTTGCTTGGAACAAAATAGTCAAGCCTTTATGCATTAACATGAGTGTATTCCTTATTCTCCTTTTTTCTAGTTGCCTTCCTGCAATTATCTATTTGTACATTTTGCCAGGAAAGATACAAAGCACTGATTATCACTGGTGCCTCAATCCCAACTTTATTTAGAAATGCCATGCTGCTCCATTGCATATAACAGGGTTTAGTAAACTATGTCTTATCTGACCCTCTGCTTGCTTTTGTATAACCTGTGAGCCAAGAATGACTTTACATTTTTAATGGCTGCAAAAAAAAAAAAAAAAAAAATCAAAGTAATACTATTGTCCAATGTGTGACAATGATGTGACATTCAAATTTCAGTGTCATAAACACAATTTTATTGGACACAGACACATCCATTCATTAATATATTCTCTATGGTTGCTTTTACTTACAATGGCAGAGTTGAGTAATTAAACAGAGATGATGTATCCCCAATGTCAAGAACATTTACTATCTGGCCAAGTAAAAGTTTGACTAAAAGTAATTTCAACTCCTTGGCTCCCATCATGTGTTTTATATAATCTGACCTCTAGTAATTTTCCAACCCAGCTCTCCCCATACAAATCTTCAGCTAATTTGATTTTTTTTTGCCCTTTTGAATATGTGAGCATTTTTGCTTTTACTTTGCTCATACCATTGTTCTGCCTATAATTTCTGGTTCCTCATTTCTACTTTCTCATCATGATCAATTAAAATTAAACCTCACTTATAAAGTATTCCTTAATTTGTCCCACCTTCAGTGCTTGGCACATGAGAGTTGCTTATTTAGTCAGGGTCATTAGTTCCCAAATACTAGTCATTTGCAGCAATAATGATATATTTCTCTGTTATGTCACAGTTTGATTGGGTGTTTTGTAGGCAATCTTCCATGTAGTAATGTCTCCTTTCATCTCATGGTGCTATTAGCACCTATATCTTCAGTGTAGTACTCTGCCAGAACTCTAGCATTCAGTAAGAAATATAAAGAGGAAGAAAGATTGGAAGGCTGTTTAATAATGGCTGGCCTGGAAGTGGCATACAAGATTTTCACTTACTTTGCTTTAAGCAGTATCCAATTACATGACATCAAACTCACTGCCAGGGAAGCTGGACAATGTGTCTTTGTGTGCACTTTGGAAGAAGAAATGGAGTTAGTGGACATCTGGCTGGGTTGTGCCATGTTATCAGATGTTAACTGTTCTGCAACTTTTTAAGGCAAGGAATTATACTCCTACTTACATTCTCAGCCATATAACATGGGATCTTGTGCATTGTAGGAGTCTAATAAATATATCATAATGATACATATGTTGACTCTGTGTCTATTTTAGATGAAATAAAAACTTCACAACATTGGAGCTGGCAATGATTTTCTGCATATGACACCAAAGGCATAGACAATAAAATAAAAAAATTGACAAATTAACGTAATGAAAATTTTAAAATTATGCATCGAAATAGAATCTTAATAGAGTAAAAAGGCAACACACAGAATGGGCGCAAATATTTGTAAAGCACATATCTGATAAGGGGTCAATATCTAGAAAATGTAGAGAAATTCTAAAATGAAACAGCAGAAAACAAATAACCTGATTCAAAAATGGGCAAAGGACCTCATTAGACATTTCTACAAAGAATATATACAAATGGCCAACAAGTACATGTAAAGATGCTCAACATCACTAATTTATTAGCGAAATGCAAATCAAAACTACCTCACCATCTCACACCCATTAGAATGGCTTCTTGCCAGAGGGGAAGGGTTTTAGGGGGCAGGGTGAAAAAGGTGAAGGGATGAAGAAGTTCAGATTAGTAGTTTCAAAATAGTCATAGGGTATATAGTCAATAATATTTTAATATTGTATGTATAGTGCCAGATGAGTAATCAGGGGGCTCACTTCATAAATTATATAAATACCTAAACATTATGTTGTATACCTGAAACTAATATAAAATTTTAAAAATTACAAAATAAGCTTTGGTAAGATGTAGAAACACTGGAATCTTTGTGCACTGTTGGTGAGAATGTAGTATATAGCTGCTGTGAAATACAGTATTGTGATTCTTAAAAAGCTTAAAAAAAAAAATTACCATATGATCCAGCAATTCCACTTTTAGAAAAATACTCCAAAGACTTGAAAGTAAAGTCTCGAAGACATATTTGTAAATCTATGTTCATAACTGCATTATTTATGATAACTAAAACATGGAAACAACACAAGTGTTTCCATCAACGAGATGAATGGATAAGCAAAATGTATACACATTAAAAAGGAAGGAAATTCTGACATATGCTACAACATGGATGGAAATCTGACATAATATCCTTGAGGATATTATACTAAGTCAAATAGTCACAAAAAAGACAAATCTGTACAATTCACTTATATGAGTACTTAGAGTAGTAAAAATCATAGAGATAGAAAGTAGAATGGGCTAGAGGGAATGAAGTAATGAGGAGTTATTATTTAATGAGTACAGAGTTTAAGTTTTACAAGATGAAAAAGAATAAAAATGATGGTGATAGTTACACAACATTATGAGTGTGTTTAATACCATTGAATTGTATACTTTAAAATAGGTGGTGAATTTTATGTTATATATATTTTACCATTATAAAAATTAATTGGGGGATGGAGGAACAAGTCTTCAGAAGGCATCCATTCACCCATTGCTGTTGGAGAACATAAAAACAACAATGGAAGAAGAGGTTACATCTGCCAGCTCTTTTCTTTTTTATTCCACTAATGTTTAAAATCATTGGATTTTAGAATTTCTTTAAAAATACAATTGCCTAAAAGTTATGAAATGTAGAATGGACTAACACTAATTATATGGTATAGTGATTAGATGATGTGACTTCAATAGGATGGAATATTATTTTTTCTAATTATGAAAACCAATACAAAACATAGAAAAAATATTTATTATGTGATGCCAAGAGGAAATAAAATTATTATGGGCATTGTGATTGTAATGATGTGAAAATATACAACGTGCAAAAATGAAATTGTAGTCAAGAGATTATGTGTCATTAATAAGTTTTTTTTATTTTTGCTCTATTTTCTCTTTCATTTAAAATAAGTAAAAATAATCCCCCTAAGAAGCTAAACTGTCTACAGTCTCAGGAAGGCTCCACTTATCAAATTTTTGACTCAACCTGTTGAGGGTTTATCCACACAATCTACTATTACTTTAATGCTCTTACACACACAATCTCATTTTATCTGACTACTTGCTCCTTCTGTCAGCCCTTTGCTTTTGAATAGTCTTTTGCTGGGTTCTTCATCACCATTTCCCATCCCAGGTCATCTTAGAGACACTTGAAACTGTTTAGTTCTTTTTGTCAAATTGTTTACCTCACTCTATTCATTACCAACACACTAAGTATTGCAATAAACTGCTAGAACTATAAAAAATGCATTATAAAGTCTTTAAGTTACACAAAAAATCCAATGGTAAGAACAAATTCTAAATTTGCTTTGGATGTAAGTTTTTCACAGCAATGATAAAATTGGCTAAGTCTGAGTTACAGTAATAAATGTTTCTCTTACTTAGGTGAACCCTTTGGCATTTTCCTTGTACATAGGAGCAATTGCCTTCTCCTTGCACTCCAGATTGACTTATTATTGTTTAGTTCCTAATGAACACTGATAAAATATTCGGTGAAGCCTGAATTTTTATCTTTTTCTTAAAGAATGCTCTTGAGTGTGTAACTAAAGGTATCTATAATAAAAGTACATAAAAATGGGTGAACAAAATGAAAGTGTCAATAAAAATAGTCTCTATGATGATTTCTAAAGGATGCTTCCTGCTGACCTGGATTTTATTTCTTCTTTAAATATTAATTGTTGATTTGCTGGTATGAAAGCTTAGCTTTGAGTACCAATAGGTCTATGGCTATAAATTTCTTCTTCTTCTTTTTTTTTGAAAGAGAAAACTGGATTCTACTCCCATGAGGAGTGTTGAGTTTATGCACTAATTCCACCTGCATGTAATATGTTGTTAGTACGCTTTGCTGAGTCTCTGTGTCTCATTTTAATACATCATTGTGCTAGAGAAGTTGTGAGGGAATTTATCATGAAAAATAGTAGAGTAATAAAAAGGAAAAAATAAAGAGCAAAGGCAGCACTTTCTATTCTGAATGTGGTTTTTTTCCTAATCCTGTCTCAATTCCTCACACATCCCAAAGAGGTAGTTTGATATAATGAGAATTATAAACTTTCAGTGTAACCATTTTTGGCCCTGCAATTTAAAAATGACAATTCTCAGGAAGATTCTTCGTCTACAAAATTGAGGATAATATCTGTCTTGCAAGGATTTTGTAATTTGTACATAACAGGTACCAGCCATTAAACCATGTATTTTCTCAACTATATTTATAAAACTGCTGGCTTTGCCTTTGTTTTTCTACCTATATATATTTCTAACTACTCATTTAAGTATTTGTTTATATGTCGCTAAAGGACCCACTCCTTTGAAAGCTGTTTTAAATACTTTTAGGAAAAGTTGGAGTAAGCTAGTCATTCATTTATTGCTTTTCAGCACCAAACCCGCACTTCTTTGTCCTACTTTGTGCTAGTAGAACTGGACTCAACAAACAACATTTGTTCTTTGTCAGTGGCTCAATGGTAGGCTCTGTCAACATCGAGCACAGAGGGAGGTTCTGTGGCTGAAGGAAGAAGAAGGAATTTGTTCCTTCTTGGCTTTTGCTTTTCACATGGTGGTGAGTGGCTCAGTTTGTGGTGGGTCCTGAAGGTTTCACTGTACAGGTGAGTGAGAAGTCCTAACCACAGCTCTGAAATCCCCTTAGCAGTCCAAATCTCACTCTCATAGTCTCTTGGTTTTTTATCCTTTACTTTTTTTCTAATCTACTAGAGGAATCAACTGCTCTCTGTAGTTACTATTTCTGTCCACCTTAGTGTTCTCTTCTGCCCCATCAATTGTTGACCACATTTTACTGTGATTAACCACTGAAGTTAACAGTCTTTATTCCCTGTTCAAGTTGCTAGTATGGCTTCTCTGTCCTGACCATATTCTGATGGATACGTAGAAAATAAGTATGACTGACAGCATGGAACAAATCCAAAATGACTTAAAGAAAAATAAATTTAATGCAATTTAATGAAATTTCAATGGGACTATAAAAATGAATAAGACAAAGTCCCTTCTCTCAAGGAACTCACAGTATAGTTGATTTATTTTGTATTACAGAATCATGTTGTGGAGAGAGTATTTAAAATCAGTTCACTTATTTTCCATCTTATTTCTAACTTGCTCCTAAAGTGACTATGGTTGCTCACCCTTCATTTTGGGGTTCAACACTTTTAGAGATGCAGCTGCATTTGTGCCTTCACAAATTATTATCCTGTTCCTCCTCATATTGAAATAAAATGAATTGCCTGTAATTTCCTCTATTAAAACAAATTGTACCTTCTGGTATTAATTAATTCACTATTTATTTACTGGGCACTTTTTATGTGCCCAAAGCTGCTCTAGATCCTAGGGATGCTTTCATGATAAAAATATGAGTTCTCCGCCCTCACTGAACTTTTGTAGAAGCAAGGAAATAAAGGAAAGAAGGAAGTCCCTGGATTCTATAGTACAATACATAAACAAAGAAGGTAATAATAAGAAGTAAGGAAATAAACCAGGTGGTACATAGAATGTCCCTGAGGGAGATGGAATGTTCCTTTAGAGAAAGTGGCCGTCAAGGTCCTCTCTAAAGACATCAGGAGTGGTTTGGCATATCAGATCCAGTGGAAGCCAGTGTGTCTGCACAAAAGTAGGCATGAAAACAAGTGGTACAAGATGAGGGTGAAGTGGTGGCAGGGTGGATGTTTTTAGGGTTTTTAGTATACAATGGGAAACCAATGAGGGTTTTGAACAGGGAGTGCCATCACTTGCTTTGAAAAAAATTTTTTCCCATGAATATTTTGTTTCTACTTATCTCTTCTGTACCATTTCTCTTTCTTTCCCTATTTTCCCAATCCAGAGTTATTTCTCTCCATGATAAACATTCTCAGCTCTTTCAATAGTCTTAGCTTTCATGTATGCCTTGTCTTCTTGACATCCTCAGGACTTATTCTATTTACTTCTCTAGATCCCAGAATTATTTTGCATTCTAACTGTGTAAATAAAGGGAGGTTGTCTGCTGATTTGGATAATATGTGAATACTAGATAATTTTCAATATATTTAGGGGCAAACTCTGCTGGTTTTGACTTTTGCTTAGCCAGTGCTTAATTAATTTGAATACAGTGTAGCCAGATTGTTTTCATCTTATATTTCATTCTTGTAGAATTGATTCTTGAATTAGAATACAGAAGTTTGCATTTCTTTTTGTTGTTTAACTGTTGTCTTGTTGGTATTATCAAGTGTTTGTATCTTAATTATCTCTTCCTTTGACAGCATCTAGGTGTATATGAATTGCCTTTCAGAAATTGCCACAGTAAAAATCAGATGTGAATGATGTGAAATCTCTTAGTAAACTTTAGAACTTTGCACTAGAATTCTGTCAGTGTCAGACTTGTACAATTTCACTTTCTAAGAATTCTTTAAAATTCCTTCATGTTTTTCCATCTTGGGTTCTCTAGAAAGAAGAAGGAGGGAGGGTGGGAGGGAAGGAAGGAAGGAAGGAAGGAAGGAAGGAAGGAAGGAAGAAGGAAGGAAACAAAGAAGAATGGGAAAAAAGGAAAGAAGGAAGGAAAGGAAAGGAAAGGAAAGGAAAGGAAAGGAAAGGAAAGGAAAGGAAAGGAAAGGAAAGGAAAGGAAAGGAAGGGAAGGGAAGGGAAAGGAAGAGGAGGAAGGGAAAGGAAGAGGAGTAAGTGAAGAGGAAGGGAAAGGAAGAGGAAGGGAAAGGAAGAGGAGAAAGGGAAGGAAGGAAAGGAGAGAAGGAAATCCCATGATTCTGTGGCAAAATGCATAAGCAATTCTCTTGTTAACTTAAATTTATGGCAACATACATCTAGAGCCTAAAGCTGAGGAATAGGTTTGAAGTCAATAAGGAAGTCTGTGAGAAATATTTCCTATTTATGCTAAGAAAAAAAGTCATATTTGTATTAACAACATCTAAAAAATAGAATAAATGAGTGTAGTGGGAAAATCTCTCTCAAAAATTATAATGCACATGAGACTCAGCTTTAAAAAAGTAGTATTAATGCCTATGCACTCTAGCAAAAAAGTGAAAAAAGTCTAGGATGCCACATTGTGGCTATGGAGAACTGGATTTTCTGTCTTAGAAATGCATTGATCTTACCGGAGACTATGGATATGTTTGTGGCTAACATGTAGAATACTGATTTGAGTTTTATTAGAATTTGTTTTCTCTAATATATGATTCTAATATAATCACAGAAAATTTTGGTTACTTTGAAGAATTGTTTTCTGTCTAAAAGAATAGTTCTTCATTTTTGCCAAAAACCCAGACAAAAAAACAACTATTCCTGGTGTCACACTGTCTTTGAAAGGTGAATTTTATATGAATACTTTCAAAATATAAAAGAAGAAGGGAGGCCAATGGACTATAAAATGGAAAGAGTGTTTTAGATCCGACTGGGTGTCTACCCGCCCCCCAAATTCTCCCTTAATACTTACCATCAAGACTATAAGTTTGCTTGGGACAACAGTGTGCCTAGATTAGGAAAACTAGTTTCACAGCTGCTTTGTAACTATGAGTAGTCTTTTGATCCAGCCTTAGTGACAAGGAAACAGAAGTCAGTTAGGTTGGATTTTTGGAAATGCTAATGCTTTCCTGTCTTAAAGTTTAAGAGCTTGAGCTGTCTTTTTGAGCATATATTCTTTTTGTGCCTTTCTTAGAATGTGAATTTGAGTCTGAAACACCTTCTTGTAACCATGGACCAACAAGTAGGGTAAGAAAAGTCACATAATAAGGATGGTGGAGCAGACAGGGAGATTTTGTGGGCATTATTGGCATAATGGAACTGCTGAACAGCCTGGGGTCACTACCTCTGGATTTCTTGATGTGAGCAAAAGTAAACCATACTATAAAGGGATTTCTTTACGTGTGGATGAATATAATCTCAACTGGTTGAGAAAACTCACCACGAAAAAGAATAAATTTGATGATGTTTTACAGGAAATCTCTTTTATGAAGTCAACAATATTGGATTAAACTGAGCCAAGTAAAGGTCTAAGTTGGCTTTTTAAAATCATTTGAACAAAACTTTCAAATAAATGTCATCAGGAAAACGTATCATTTCTATTTCTATGGTTTCCTCACAGTAGGCAAAGATACTGGTTGAATTTAACTTTTTCCTAAATATCACATTTCCTATTGAGTGTAAATACTGTGGCTTTCCTTTTAGCTTTACATGTTGGCATAAATGCGTGCGCACGCGCATACACACAACGCGCGCGCGCGCGCGCGCGCACACACACACACACACACACACACACACAATTACACTAGGCATTTCCTACAAACCAGTACCCAGAAATAAAATGTCACATCTTTCCTTTTTCCAGGTCCTTCAAATGCAAGTAGGGTTATGGGCTTTTGGCTGGTTGCCTATATTTTAGTGCAAATTGCCAGTATGAAGAGGCCCTTAATCATAATGGATTTAGCCTGCCCTGCTGCGCTGACAACCCATGTCTTATTAATGAGTATTTCAAGCATCCATTTCTGTATATCTTGTCTTATATGACAGGAAAACATACCAATAAATCTTTTCTCCTCTATTCATCACAGGTTTGACATGAGTAGTGTGAGAAAGACAAAGCAGCATGGAGCTTAAGATGTTGCTGCTACCTTACAACTTACATCACAGAAAGTCTCCTGTCTTGAACTCACAGGTAACTAACTCTTATGATTGCTAAACAGCAATGATAATTTTTTAAAAATTGCCAATGTGGCCAACATCAATTAATTCTATTCTACCCAGCATATGTAGAACTGATCCAAATCCATGTTTCATAAGGTCTAATTACAGAGGCAAACTGTTCTGTATTAAAAATCCTCTATTATCAATGACAGAATATTACATTTCTATAAACTTTTGAAATTTTATAGAAAAATATAAAAGTTCCAATCTATTATTTTTATTGAGATTACTATCAATGTTTTTGATTCTTATCATGATGAATATCTATTCCTATGAGTATTTATGTCTAGTATAATAATTGTGTGCTGATGATTGCTAGAGATCATTTTTTGCTAAGTAAGAGTCTTGAGGAATCAACTTGTCTTCACTTATCTGTCATTCTTCCCACCTACCCTTTAAAACACTCTCTCTTTTTCTCTCTGAGTATTTTGATTTTTTAAGTTTCATTCCGTCCTTAACACTCTTACCTTGTTTTACCACCACCATCATTGTCTAACTTAACCTTAGTAGCTTTCTAATTGGTTTTCTTGCCTTTATTCTTGATAGTTCTGCATTTTCCCACACTTAGCACATGCTAATCTTGTTTTTCAATTAGTAGACTTTTTAAGAACAGTTTTAAATTTACAGAACAAATCAGCAGAAGTAGAATTCTCTCATATCCCCCTCCAAATAGTTTCCACGGTTATGAATATCTGGCATTAGTGTTGTACAATTGTTACAACTAATGAAACAATATTGGAAAGTTATTAACTGAAGTTAATGGTTTATGGTATACTCTTTGTGTTGTATAGTTCTATAGGTTTTCAAAAATGCATGATGTCGGGTACTTACCATTACAGCATTATCCAGAATGGTTTTACTGCCCTGGAAGTGCCCAGTGCTTCACCTACTCATTCCCCACCCTCACCCAGAGCTTCTGGCAACCATAGATCTTTTTATTGTCTCTGTAGTTTGGCCTTTTCTAGAATGTCATATAGTTAGAATCAGGTAGTATGTTGGATTTTCAGACTGCTTATATCTTAGTTTTAGTGGGCCTCAGTCCCTGGGCTATGTCCTTCAGAAGGATTTTGTAGTCTTTTTTTTTTTTTTTTTTTTTTTTAAATACATCTCTAAACTGGAAGGCTGCTGTGAGCTGAAGTTGCCTAATTGTGCTTCCTTCAGGTTTGATAAGACTCTGGTCTAGTAGTTTCTCTGGAGGACAAACTTTTATTATGAAGACCCTCTCAATGGATTTTACAGTGGTACTTCCCCACCCCCTTCCCACACACCTGAAACAGAAGGGAGTTTTACTCAGATCTTTACTTTAAAGACCTGGTAGGGTTCCGGGAGGTATTTGCAACATGTGTAATTTAGGAATTAATATATAAAGAACACTAAAAATCCCAAACTTTCCATGAAAATTAAAAGACATGACTAAGAAATTCACCAAAAAGATGTATCTCTAAATATATTTTTAAGGTTCACTTTTGCCATTTTTTTTTTCATTATGGTAAGACCTCTTAACAGAGATATACCCTCTCGACAGATTTTTAATTGTACCATACAGCATTGTTAACTGTCAGCATTTACTATACAGCAAATCTCTAGGATCTATTTATCTTGCATAACTGAAGCTTTATACCCATTGATTAGCAACTCCTCTTTTTCCCCTATCCCTGGAGGCAGTAACTGATAGGAATACTTAAGTGGTAATTTTGATGAATTGCTGAAGGCTGAGTGTGGACAAGTTTGAGAGTTAAAGATTTCAGAAGGTACTCTTGGAAGTTCTTATTCTCAAGCTAGTCCATACTGAGCCTTCAGCAATTCATCCAAATTACCATTTAAGTGATGCTATTAGTTTCTGTCTCCAGGGGCTTCTGCTTCTGGTTAGTTGATCTTGGCTGTGATTCTCTATACTCTCCTGTCTCCCCAGATTTTGGGGTAGTGGTTTGCCTTGTGACATTAGTTCTCTGAAGGATCTCAGAATAGTCATTGATTTTCAGTTTGTTCAGGGTGTGTGTGTGTGGGGGGGGCAGTGATGACTTCCAAATTGTTTATATGTTGGAGATGAAAGGGAAAGTCTGAATTCTTTAGTCTAATGATATTTTAATAATAGCTTTATTGAGATATAATTTACATACCATACAATTTGCCCGTTTGTAGTGTACAGTCTGTTTTTCATATATATTCACAGATGTGGCACCATCACTACCATCAATTTTAGAGTATTTTTCTTAACCTAAAAAAGAAACCCATAGCTTTAGCTATCATCTCACTTCCACTATCCCCCAAACCTAAATGGTTAGTAGTAATCTGCTACTTTCTGTCTTTGTAGATTGCCACTCTGGATAGATCATACGAATAGAATTATATATGTGGTCTTTTGTGGTCTTCTTTCACTTAATGTTTTCTTGAAATGTACACAGTACTTCATTCTTTTTTTGGATAATAAAATAGTAATATAAAAATATGGAATTATATTCCATTGTATGGATATGGCACATTTTGTTTATTAATTCATCAAATGATAGGCATTTGAATTATCACTATCTTTTGGCTACTATGAATATCACTTCTATAAATATTTGTGTACAAGTTTTTGTGTTGTGTTACATTTTCATTTCTTTTAAATACACACACACACACACACACACCTTGGAGCGGAATTTCTGGGTCATATGGTAACCCTATTTATAACTTTTTAAAGAAATACTAGAATGCTAGCCTAAATGGCCATATCATTTTCCATTTCTACCAGAACTTTATGAATTTCCACATCCTCACCAACACTGTTATTATTTGACTTTTTTGATTATAGTCATCCTAGCAGGTATGAAACAGTATCTCATTGTGGTTTTTGTTTGCATTTCCCTTATTGCTAATGATGAGCATTGTTTCATGCATGTTGGTCATTTGTATATTTTCTTTTGAGACATGTCTATTTAGATCTTTTGCTCACTTTTTTACTTTTTAAAATTGAATATATTTGACATATTGTACAAATTTAAGGTGTACAGTGTGTTAATTTGATACATTTATATTTTGTAATATAATTGCCAATGCAGCAACATTTAGTACCTCTGTCACATTACATAATTATTCTTTTTTAATCATTGGGATACTTAAGTTTTAGTCTCTTAGCACATTTGATAATTGTAGTATAATATTCTTGTCTGTATTCATTACACTGTGCATTAGCTCTCTATAGAACATTTGCTACTCATTGAAAGTTTGTACTCTCATACAACATCAATCTTATTCACCCCTCATCCCTGGTGACTGCCATTTTACTCTGTTTTTTTTATGAGTTTGACTCTGAGATTTCACAATAAGTGATATCGTATGTACTTATCTTTCTCTTTGCCCATTTTAATTGGGCTATTTTTTCTTTTTATTAATTTTTAATATACTTTAGGTAAAATTTCCTTGTAAGATACATGACTTATAAATTTTTCATTCATTCATTCATTCATTCATTCTGTGGGTCATCTTTTCATGTTTTTGATAATGTTCTTTATAACTTCATTTATAATAGCATAAAGAAAAATAAAATAAAATATCTAGGAATAAATTTAGCAAAAGAAGTACAAAACATATATTCTGAAAACTATGAAACGTGTTGAAAAATTAAATGGAGAAGTATTATATATTCATGGATTTGTCTTTATATTGTTGAGATGACAACACTCCCCAAAATGATTTACAGATTCTATACAGTTTCTATCAGAATCCCAGCTGGCTTTTTGTAAAAATTGACAAGTTGATTTTAAAATTCATCCAGAAATCTAAGTGGTATAGAATAGCCAAAACAATCTTGAAAAAGAACAAAGTAGGACCACACTTCATTATTTCAAAACTTACTGTAATGAAACAATAGCCAAAGCATTGTGATATTGACATAAAATATACATATAGATCAATGAAATATAACGAATAGTCTAAAATAAACTCATGTGTCTGTGGTTGACCAATTATTTGCAAGGGTGCCAAGACCATTCAATGGGGGAAAATAGTCTTTCAACAAATGGTGCTGGGATAACTGGATAGCCATATGTAAAAGAATGAAAGTGGACCCTAACTTCATACAACATATAAAAATTAACTCAAATTGGATCAAAGATCTAAATGTAAGAGATAAAATCATAGAACTCATAGAAGAAAATAGTGATAAGTCTTCATGATCTTGAATTTGTCCATAGATTTTTAGATATGATATGAAAATCACAAGCAACAAAAGAAAAATTGAACTTCATCAAAAGTTTCAGTATTTTTAAAATTAAAACCTGATGAAGTCACTATGTAGCTTAATAGTTTTCAATAGATCCCTATTGCTTTGAGATTATAGCTCAAAATTTTAAGCATATCATATAAACTTTTAAATTTCATAATGCCATCTAAAGAATTAAATGTATTTTAATATAAAATAGTATCTGTCTTTCTACAGATCTGTTTATATATTTATTTCTATTTAGCATGTATGTGTAGTTGTGTGGGCATATTTTAAATTGTCATTTACTTATATACTCACTTATGATAACATTTATTACCTATAAATTTACTTATATATTCAACCACAAAAGTTTATGTTGTCTCCAAGTTATGTAAATTAATGTAATAATAGTTGTATAATAGTTGATTCTAAGAGAAGCCTTAAGAAATTCTCTGTACTGTATTCTATAGTCTGGAGAACCCAGACTATACCAGTTGTTTCAGTCACCTACTGCTATGTGACAAACCACTCCAGAATTTAGTGTTCTAAAACAGAGTTTTGTGGGTTTTCTAGGCTTAGTTAGGGAGTTGTCATTTGGAGGCTCCCATGCTGTTGTTCTCTGGTGTTGACTAGACCTTCAATCAACTAAGAGTTCAATTGTGCTAGAGGCCTAAGGTGTCTCACTCACCTGGCTGGCTAGTAAGTTGATGCTGTCTGTTGGCTGGGAGCTCAGCTTGGGCTATGAAAATGTACACCTATATGTGGTCTAGTCATATAGTTTGGGTTTCTCATGACATATAGTCTAGGATTAGAAAGGATGCAGCCTAAGAGCAAATGGCCCAGGAGGTTCTGGAAAAATGTAAATGCTTCAAACAGCCTAAGTTCTGAAACTATGTAGCATCACTAACACTGTATTATATTGGTCAAAATCAAGTCATGGGGCCAATACAGATTCAAGAGAAGCAAACTCCACAATGGTTTGCATACTGGGAAATGTGTTTCATTGTAGATAGGGGAGATCTTGGGTGTCTGGTTACCATATCAGGGGCTAACTATCAAATATTTAAGAAATTCGTCCTCCCCCACTTCGTGTGTGTGTGTGTGTGTGTGTGTGTGTGTGTGTGTGTGTGTGTGTGTGTGTGTGTAGAGGGAGAGATAATTATAACTATAAGGCCAGCTTTAATTCCATGACTGTTGCTAAGTATGATTGACTGTTTAAGAAAAAGATATAAAAAATAAAGGAGTATTCAACTAGCGATTAAACACTGAATATAAACCTCATAGGGCCTGCTTAGTAGCATGTAAAGAGGCTCTCATCTGAGCCAGAAGAAAGAAAAATTATGCGGTATTTTATCTCAAGGACATAAAGATATAAAGACTAAAGTATCCAGGGAGCAGTGGGCTCCTCATGTCCCCATTTATTTTTCTATTCTGACTCCTTTAAAATTCAAATGAACTCTGGAGGATAGCAAAGGATTACTATAAACTCAACAATGGACTACTATAAACTCAATACTAACCAGATGTATTATCTTTGCTAGAGCAGATTAACACAGCTTCAGAAATATGGTATGTGGCCATTGAATAAAACTAATGCTTCTTTTTCTATCTTATTGAGAAAGAGGACCAGAAACAGTTCACTTGGAAGAGTGGAATATATACATTTATGGTCTTGCCTCAAGATTATACTAACTCTCTCACTCACTGTCATAATGTAGTCTGGAGAAGGGACCTGGACTGGCTGAGAATCTCAGAAGATATGACTTGTGACTATATTGATGATATCATACTGATTGGATCAGATAATCCAGAAGCAGATAGTATTAGAAGCATTGTTAAGATAAATATGCTCTACAAGATGGGAGATAAATTCTACAAAGTTTAAGTGACTCATCATATTAATAAGACATTTAGGGGTTCGTTAGTCTAAGATATTTCATGATGTCATTTCAGAAGTAAAGGACATATCATTCTATCTCACATGTCCTCTGTGAAGGGAAGCCAGTGGACCTCTTTGGCTGACAGAGGTAGATGATTTAACTCTTGAGTTTATACTATCTCCCATATATTGAGTGATATGAAAAGCTGCCAGATTTGAGTGAGGACAAGAGCCATAAACTATTCTGTAGCATTGCAGGTTGCAGTTCAAGAGGCCCTGCTCTGTGACCAAGAAAATGTAATATTGGTGGTATTTGTGGCTAGAAAAGATGCCATGTGGACATATGGCAGGCTATAATAGGAGAACCACTATGTACACTGGAAGGATCTTAATACAAGCCTGCCATTAGCAGTGATGAATCACATGTTCTTGAAAAATAGTTCCTACAATGATAATGAGTTCTGATAAAATGGAGGACTTGGATATGGATCCTCAAGTGATCATGAGCCACAATTGCCCATCATAAGCTGGGTTCTGTCATTCTCATAAAGTCATAAAGTTTGGCAAGCCCAGTGATCCACAGTAAAATGGAAGTGGAACATTCAAAATTGGGTATGAAAAGGGCTGGAGAACACATGTAAGCTACACAGATTGGTGACTCAGACTCTCATATCATTATCTCGCTTGTACTTATGCTGGTGTGACCCCATAGGGAATCCCTTGTAGCCAGCTAACTGATGAAGAAAAAAAGACAAATTTGGTCTTAGGTGAGTTGCCTTCATACATAGGTAAGCTAAAAAATGACAGCTGCTCAAAAACATTGCATCACTGATGGCTTTGAAATACAACAATTTGAAGAAATCATCACAATGGGTAGAGCTCTAGGCAGAATGGTAACAGAAGTGCTCATGGTCACAATAAATACAAATTCACAGGCAGTGGCAAATAGCTTGGCTAATTGGCCTGGAAGGGAAAAAAAAGATGAGAAGACTGAGTACAAGGAAATCTGTAGTTAACGCTTGTGGATGAACTTATAGGAGTAAGTACACTTTGCTATGAAGATATTTAAGTGATATTTTAATGCTCACTGGAGAGCATCCACCATAGATGTTTAAACAATTGAGAGGGCAATGTAGCTCAACCAGTTGGCATCAGCTTGTCTTGGTCATCAACCACCCCAGTGTTGACACAGTGAATATATGAATTCAATAGCAATGGTGGTAGAGATGGTGTATATACATGGGTCAATAACAAATGATCTAATCACCAATGCTGCTCAAGCTATTGTCAATCCTAAGTGTCTAAACTGCTAGTAACTAAAATCAATGATAAATTTTTAGCAGAGCACCATCCCTTGAGGAGACTAATCAGCCGGTTGATGGCAAGTTGACTACACAGACTCCTTCCATCCTGGAAGGAACCCATAAGGAGTTCTAAAACCAGGACACAGGACTTTTTGACTGACAGTGATAAGACCTGTTAAAGGCAAATCTGAGGCATCAGCTTTGAGATTACTTGTGAGTATGATGGGCCATTCTCTGGGATGTCACATACACCCCTCAAACAATGATATTTATTTGGCTGTATCCTCCATATCAAGGATTGACAACAGAAATTTCTCTGCTTATCATCACACCAAGTGATCCTGTTTGGGAATTTGTGTTTCCTATTCTCACAACACTGAGCTCTGGGGGTGTAGATGCCCTAGCTCCTTAAGAGGAAAAATTTCTACCATTGGATACTGCAAGGGCCCTGTAGAATCATAAGCTACCAGTTTCTGCCTGGATACTTCCTATACCATGTGTCAAAGGAGAAGTAGGCAAGAAGAGGCGTTATTACCCTAATAGAGGTAATTGACTCAGACCATTAAGAAAGAATAGGGCTACTGTTAAACAATTGAGGCAGAGGGCAATATGTTTGTCATTAAGGTGATCCATTTGGAAGCTTTTTGAAATTTCCATACTCAGTTTGGTGGTAAACAGACAGGTGATGTAGTCATGGACACAGAAGGCTATGGCTACCAGAGACTCAGTTTCTCAGAAATTTGCGTCTAAGTTACCATCGAGTATATCATCAAGACTAGCAGACATGCTACATGAAGGTGAAAAAAAATCTAGGATAGATAGTAGAGAAGGAGAAAAGTTATTAGTTGTGGTCTCAAGACCACAATAGCAGAGCCTTGTACTTTATCTCACTAACCTTATAAATTTTCTCTAGTGAAAAAAACCTACCAGGATTTTATATAAAGAAATGTATCTGAGAGGCAAGAGGAGTATGCTATGGTAGAAACTTGGAAGAACCTTCAGGACTGGGAGTTCTGTCAGCTGATAGCTCTCAGCCATCATCCCTTATCAGAAATTGCCCTCATTTAGAGAGTTGCCATGCCCCAGATCATGTCACTTTTCCTGGTATAGCCTTTATTCAATGGCTGAACTATGTGAAAGTATAAAGGCTTTGTCTCTGATTCACATGAGGACAATTTGGAAGAGCTGTCCTATTTTAGAATTCCTTATGAGTTGACTGAGGCCTTTGTCTAGATTGCATAGCAAACTGTTTTTTCCTTCTGCATAACTTTGCTCCCATCTCCTCCTTGCAGTCCTTCTCCTTTCCTCTCCTTCCCCAAGTATTGATCCTGAGAGATTCTCTAGTAGATTTTATGCACACTACTCTCCATCTTAAAGTCCATTTTCCAGGGAACCTAATCTGCAACAGCCGAGGGAACCCTTTAAAGGCATGATTGAACAAGATGTGTTCAATTTTTTTTTAGAACTGAAAGTGTGTTTTAGTAGAAAGAGGTGAAATTAGGGAACTAACCAAGGGCCTTAGAGGCCATTTTAATGCAGTTTAACTTCATGTTATGGACAATATATAGCAAATAAAATGTTTTAAATGAAGGAGAGAGATCAGACTCATATTTTAGAAAAACAACTGATGGTACGGTGGAAAAAAGTCAGACTGAACGCAGGTATTCTAGTTAGACTTTCATAATGTTATATAAAGGAAAGGAAAAGTTAGCTGCCAAAACTAAGGAATTGATATTGAGGAAGGAGAGCAGTTGATGGATTTGAGTTATTTAAGAGGTAGAATTGGGTGATGTTCTGCTTCTTTGCTTGAATCATTAGTGGATAATGTTCTATTCACAGTGGTGAGGAGTAGAAAAGAAACACCTGGTTTGTGGGGATAAAATAAAGAGTTTGAATTAGATACGATGAATTTGAGATATTTGTGGGACATCCAAATGGAAATGTCCAAAACTTTGTTGGATATACAAATTTATAATATAGGGCAGAGTTTCAGGTTAAATATAAATTTAAATATTATCATCCTAAAATGGTTGAAACAGGGGAAATGAATTAGACCTGTGTAGTCAGTAAGATTAAAGGGTATAAGACATCCTGAGGAGGAGAAGATTTAAATAATTTGCAGAAGAAAAAGGGCTTAAGACAGGCTGGATGACTAAGTGGTAAAATGTAACACCATGGAAACTGTGAGAAGAAAACGTGTCAGAAAATGGAAGGAAAACCAGGAGCAGGAAAAGGATTGGGAAGGGCAACAAAGACTAGCTCCATTGAGTATTTAAGCCAGTGAAATACTGAGAAGTATCTGTTGGATTTAGCAAGAAGTAGAGGGACCAGCTCTTATGTTAATATTTTGAGGAAATCTGACATTATTTTGACAGTGGTTGGACTCAATGACCTTTAAGTTCCCTTCTGACCCTTAAATTCTGTGAAATTGTTTGGGTTGTTTGCTGTCAACTGAGCAAAGAGGTCAGACTAAGAAATCAATAAATTGGACTAAAAAATATTGCTTTAGAAATAACCAGGGTAATCCCCAGGATTGTCAATAGTCAGAGAAACATGTAATTCTAGAAAGCCGGTAATGTGAGGCTAAATATTGTTACCGATAGTCACATCTTTTTTTTTTTTTTTTTTGACATTCAGTGCAAGTTCCAAAATTAAAGTTTAAGCCTGAAATCTGTAACATAGTTAATATATTTACTCTGGGAACACTTGGGATGCTGATAAATTATTTTATTTACAAAGTAATTGATGTTTGCTGACCTTTTAGGAGAGTTGGAAAAATATTCTAGCAGACAAATCATAACTAAATTTGTTTTTAACAAGACTGACTTCAAATCAAAACATCATGGGCAATGGATAAAAGATAGAACTGGAAAATATCCATAGATAAAATTTTATCCCTGAGGATTAGGATTAATGTTGTGGGGCATTACTTGAGCTTTTTTTTTTTTTTTTTTTACTCAATTACATTGTATACCTTTACTAAATACATAATTAAAATGTTCTGTTTGCAAATTGTTCTTAAAGTAAATATCTAAGCCAGCCGTGGTAAGAATAGATTAATAAATCTATTATTTTTAAATTTTTATTTGCTTCAAAATTCAGATTTATTTTCAATTCCATATCATAAATCAAGTTGAATTGGTTCCAAAATCCAATCTAGATATTATCGTTGCTATTCTTTCTCCTCTTTCTCATGGTGTAATATGGTTGGAAATTAAGACAACTTAAAATGTTGAAAAGTTGCTATTAATATGAAGTATATGCTCAACACAAAAAGTGTAGGAATCATATATTGGTAATATCAACTGAAAACTGAAACTGAAAAATCAAACTCAGATATATATATTTCTATAAATAATGCTACACCAACTCACCAATTTTTAAATATCCAACCTCTCTACTATTACTAGAGAAACTTAATACAGTAGTGGGAACAGAAAGACAGTATTTCGTATTTCTCTAATGCTTTGAAGATACCAAATACTCTATGAACCTTGTATAATGAGTTAGAAGTTTCAGAGCACTCCTTTGAAGTGTTAGAATCTTTCAAGAGCAAAACTAACAAATTTCAATTGTCCAGAATGCTTTGGGATTGAATTATTCAAGGTAGCTTTTTTTGTGTGAAAATTTGCCTCCTTTTAGCACCAAGCATCTTAATTTCAATAGTATTAGTTGAAATTTTTTTCTATAATGAAATACAAACTGCCCAGCATTTTAAATATTTGTTGTATTTTTATAAATATAATTGTAAGTACATAATTTAAAAATTCAAAGAGCATCTTAAAGTTTATTTTAAAAAAATCAGTAGACTTTGTTCTTTTACAGACCCAGACTAAGTATTTGCAAATACTTATTTCTTGAGTTATCAAGTTTAGACTATCTATATTGACCTTTTATTGTGCAAAAGCATAATTGATCTCATACTGCCATTCACACACTCCATTTTTCCATCGTCTCAATATAGTTATTTAATCATTTGATAACTCAAGATTTATTTTTAAAATCTTATTATGAAAATTACATAATGTTATTCACAATAAAGCCTTGTAGCACATACCAGAATTACATTGCCTTTCTTAATCAAAACTTTTTCCTATAGTTAGTCATTTGTCTCATATTTTCCTTAATGTTCTATCAGTTCAGTGCCAACCTTTGAAACATCTCTATGGCCAAATTTATAATCATATTTTATAGTTTGCCATTTTTTTTTTATTTTTAAACAATTTTATTGAGGTGTAATTTAAATACAATAAACTGTTCAATTTAAAGCATATAATTTAATAAATTATATGCAATAGTTCTACAGTCTAGATAATGAACATCTTCATTCCGCTCTTTTGTAAACCATCACCTAAATCCATGCCGCTTCCCAAAACAAACACTGATCTTTCTGTCACTATAGTTTGCCTTTTAAAATGGAATTTTCTTATACAAATGAAATCTTATATATGTATACTTGTTTTGTATGGCTTATTTTACTTAGCAAAATTATTTTGATATTTATGCATGTAACACGTGTCAATATTTGTTCCTTTTTATTTTATATAGAATTCAATAGAAAGGACAGCCATTGTTTGTTTCCAGATTTTGTCTTTTGCAAACAGTGGGGCTATGAACATTCAAATAGAAATCTTTGTGTGGACATATTGTTATTTCTCTAAGGTTAATATCTAGGATCAGAGTGGTTGGATCCTATGAGAGGTGTATGATTAATTTTTGCACTAATTACCAAACTATTTTCTCAAGTGGTTGTACTATTTTAAATTCCCACTAGTGGTTGTATGAAAGTTCTAGTCCTTCGTATCCTCACCAAAACTTTCTATGAAATAGTTACTCTTTTTAACTTTATTCTGATGCTGTATGATATCTCATTGTGGCTTTAATTTTAATTTCCCTAATGATATGATATTCAGCATTTTTTCATGTGTTTATTTGGCATCCATATGTCTTGTTGGTGAACTGTTCATTCAAAACTTTTGTCCCATTTTATTGGCTTATATACTTTCTTATTAAATTTAATAGTTTTTTTGTTTTATTCTGAATACATGTTCATTATCAGATATATGATTTGCAACTATTTTATTCCAGTCTGTGGTTCATCTTTTCATTATGTCCACAATGTCTTTAGAAGGAAAGAAGTTTGTAATTTTTATATAGTTCAATTCCATCATTTTTTCTTATATGGATCATGCTTTTGTTGTATCTAAGAAACCGTTGCCTATCCTGGGGATTCAAGATTTTCTTTCTCCTATGTTTTCTTTTGGAAATATTAGTTTAAGATTATATTCACATATAGTCTTTAATCTATTATGTTAATTTTTTTTGTTTATGGTATGAGGTATTGGATGAAGTTCATTTTTCTAAATAAATATTCAAAAATTCCATCACCATTTGTTGAAGGGACTGTTCTTTCTCTACTGAAGTGCCTTTGTCCAATATATGTAGGTCTATTTCTGGATGCCTTATTCTATTCTTATCTGATTGATTATTTATCTGTCTTAGAACAATAAAACACTATTTGAAACATTGCTTATATAAAACTTTCAAGTCAGGCAGTGTTCTTGTTTTTATTTCTTTGTTTCTTAAGGTAGAAATCAAGATTGTTTATTTGACCTTCTTCATCATATATATATATATATATATATATATATATATTCATATATATGTTACATATAGTTGATTTGAGCCCCTCTTTCTCTATAAGTTTTTCTCTATTGCATATGCATATGTATGTGTGTGTATATGTGTGTGTGTTTGTACATATCCTATAGATATGGCATGTGCTATAACAAAAGAGAGATATAAACAAAAAGGAATCTTATTCTAAACACAAGGGATTCCATGGTACTTGTCATAAAAACAGACATAAAACCAACAGAATAGAATAGGAACCAAGATATTATTTATTAGATATAAACCATACATATGATTTATATGTATGTTTTATTAGTTGACCATATGTGATCAACTAATCCTCAATCAGGGCATCAAGACAAATGTAGAAAGGATAGTTTTTTTCAATAAATGGTATTTAGAGACTACTAGATATCTACATGCAAAAGAAAAATCAAAGCTTTATCTTAGACCATATACAAACATTACCTCAAAATGGGTTAAAGACCTAAATGTAAGACTTTAACCATAATATTCCTGGAGAAAAAAGAAAAAAAATTCCTGGTGTTGGTCCTGGCAATGATTTTTTTAAAATATGACACCAAAAAACAAGGCAACAAAAGCAAAAAATAAACAGTGGAAACTATATCAAGCTAAAGAGCTTCTGCACAGCTAAAGAAACAGTCAGCGTAAGAAAAAAACCCTATAGAATGGGAGAAAATATTTGCTAGCCATGTATCTAGTAAGTGGCTAATATCCAAAAGGTATAAGGAACTCATACAATTCAATAGCAAAAAAATAAATTAATAACCTGATTCAAAAATTGGCAAAAAAACCTGAATAGACATTTTTTAAAAGAAGACTTACAAGTAGGCAATAGGTATATAGAAAGCTATTCAACATCACTAACCTTCAGAAAATGCAAAGTAAAGCCATAGCGACATATGACCTCAAAGCTGTTAGGGTGGCTGTTATCAAAAAGTGGTTTTGATAAATAAGAAGTGTCAGTGAGAGTCTGGAGAAAAGGAAGCCTTTATACACTGTTTGTAGGAATAGAAATTGGTACAGCCATTATGGAGAAAAGTATTAAGATTCCTCAAAAAGTTGAAAAAAGAATTACCATATGATCTAGCAATTCCAATACTGGATATATGTGTAAAAAAACGAAATCTGTTTTCGAAGACTTTCCTGCACTCCTATGTTTATTGCAGCATTTTCACAATAGTCAAGATATGGAAATAACCTAAGTGCCCATCAAAAGGTGAATAGATAAAGAAAATGTAGTACATATACACATGGAATTATTCAGCTGCTAAAAATAAGAAAATCTTGCCATTTGTAATAACATGAATAAGCATGGAAGATATTATGCTAAGTAAAAATATATGAGACATAGAAAGAAAAATACTCTATGGTCTCACTTATATGTAGAATCTAAAAGTGTCAAATTCATAAAACTAGAGTGTGGAACAGTGGTTACCAGGCAATAGGGAATAGAAGGAAATAGAAAGATGGTCAGAGTACAGACTTTTAGTTGTCAGATGAATAAGTTCTGGAATCTAAAGTACTGTATGGTGAATATAGTTAATGCTGTATTACATACTCAAAATTTGCTAAGAGATATAGGTCATAAGTGTTTTCACACAAAAACAACTATATGAGATATGTTAATTTACTTCTTTGTGGTAATCACTTCATAATGGAGATTTTATATAATATATATATATATATATATATATATAATCATAATATATATATAACATAATATATATATAAAATCATTGTGTTTTTCACCTTGAATAGTCTGATGGAATTTGCCTTGCTAAATTTCAGGCTTGCTTGGGACTCATTACTTTCTTATTTTCAAGTTATATTTTTTTTGAAAAAGAATGTCTATCCTATTCCTGGCTGACCATTGTATTTTGGAAGAACATAACTTGTCTGGTTTCACAGGTTCATAGCTGGAGAAGAGTTTTGTCTTTAGATGAATTGTACCTCAAGCCTTATCCATACTTGATTTAGATGATATTTAAAATTAGATTTTTCCCTTCAGAGCTAATGCTAAAATGAGCTAAGTATTTTGGGGCTATTGAGATGGAATGAATGTATTTTGAATGTGAGAAGGACATGAATTTTATGGGGTCACAAGTGAATGTGGACTGAATATATGTGTCCCCCCAAATTTATATGCTGAAGCTGTAATTCCTGTGTGACTAATTTGCAGTAAGGAAGTAATTAAGATTAAATGAAGTCGTAAAGGTTGGGCCTTGATCTGATAGGATTAATGTCCTTATATGGGACACCAAAGAGCTTGCTTTCTCTCTATCTGTACATAAAGAAATCATGTGAGCAGATAGATGTCAGCTGCCTACAAGCCAAGAGAGAGGCCTCAAAATGAAAATCTACCTTGAAATCAGTCATCTTTTCTTGGACTTGCCAGCCTCTAGAACTTTAAGAAAATGAATTTCTATTGGTTCTGTTATCCACTCTATGGTATTTTGTATATGGCAGCCGACAAAGACTAATACAAATATCTTCAATGGTGGTCCCCAAAAGATATGTCCATACAGAATTTGTGAATATAACCTTATTGGGAAAAAAATTATTTTATTGATGTAATTAAGAATCTAGAAATGAGATTTTTCCTTTTAAAATATGTTTCTTCAATAGGGGAATACAAAAAAAAGATGGAGAGAGGCAAAGATTAGGACTATGCTTCTATAAGTCAAGACTGTCAAGGATTGCCAGCCATAGAAAATTAATCCAGATTTGGTTCTGTTGGCTAGTCTGGTCATTTGCTCTCCATATAAACTTTAGAGTCATTTTTTGATATCCACAAATAACTTGCTGGGATTTTAATGAGATTGTGTTGAATCTATAGATCAAGTTGATCAAGATGAGAAGTAGATGAAGTTGAGAAGCTTTCATTCATTGTTGGTGGGAATGCAAATGATATAGCCACATTGTAGGAAAGTTTGACAATTTTTTACCTAAAAAGTTGAAAACTTATATGTACATGAAAACCTTCATATGGGTGTTTATAGTAGCTCCATTCATATTTGTCAAAACTTGGAAGCAACCAGTATGTCCTTCAGTAGGTGAATGGATAAATAAACGGATATTTCCAGATGATGGAAAATTATTCAGTGCTAAAAAGAATATGAGAGGACATGGAAGAAACTTAAAAGCATATTAATAAGTGAAAGAAGCCAATTTAAAAAGGCTACATAGTATATAATTTCAATTATATGACATTCTAGAAAAGACAAAATTAGGGAGACTTTTTAAAAAATCAGTGGTTGCTAGGGATTGGGGGAAATAGTTGAATAGGTGAAACACTGAGGATTCTTTGCACAGTAAAACTATTATGTATGCTGATGTAATGGTGGATATATGTCATTATACATTTGTCATAACCTATAGAATGTACAGCGCAAAGAGTGAACTCTATGGTAATGATGTCTTAATGTAAGTTATTAATTATTACAAATGCACCACTTGGTTGGGGATTTTAATAGTGTGAGAGGCTGAGTGTTTGTGGGGGTAGGAGGTAGATGGGAACTCTATAGTTTGTCCTAAGTTTTGCTATGAATCTAAAACAGCTCTAAAAAATAAAGTCAATTGAAGAGAAAAAAATACATTATGCTAGAAAGTAGGCTTTGATTTTACCTGGCAGATCTAGAAAACATGTAGTTTTTGTTTTTCTGCAGATAGTTTACGAAAGCTTTTGTTTAGGTCATGACTAATCATATTCTAAGTCGTCCCATATATAAAACTAGCAGAAGCAGAATTCAACTGGGTCTCTACAACCAGAGACAGAAATCTGGAAGAAATGGCATTTATTGATGTTAGGGATGGGAAAAGTGAGCACATGAAATGTAGGGAAGTGGTATTGAAGACTATATTTCTATAATGACATTTCTACTTTAAAAGTAGAGGTGGGGATCCAATTCAGATTTAAATCAGATCTCTAAAATGTCTTCAGTCACACCACATGATAGAAAAAATAATGTGATTATCTCATAACTCTGGGAATAATCTTAACATGGCTTAATTACAGGCATTAGGGGAAGTACTTAGTGAGAAGGCTTGTCTCTTAAACATCCCATGAATGTTTGCTGGATGGGTGAACAGTACCTTTGAATCTTTTTTTCTGGCCGTTAAATATCCCCATGTCAGCAGCTGAGTAGTAACATGAGAACGAATCTCAGGCTGGTAAATGCTTAAAAGAAGTGAAACTTTTGAATGTGTATTTGTGTTTCAGAGAGGAAGGTGAAGAGGCATGTTTTGCTACAGCCACACACAAATTTACTTTTTATATCATATATATATTGATTTGAGGAAGATTTTACCAACCAGAATTCTGCTTGAGTAAATCAAAATGGTTTGCATAAAGACATTAGTAACCCATTTACATGGGATGGGTGATGTGAGGAAGGAAGGATGAGATATTAAAGTTTGAACAGATAACTAAAGAGATGTTTACAAAATTGCCCATTAAAGCTGTGGGTTCTTGAAGACGTTTTGATAAGGGTTTGTACATCTGCACTGGATTTAGGAGTTGGATTAGTGCTGAACATTGCCCTGAAAATGAGAGGGTGGGGGAATTGAGGTTGGATGTGATGACTTTAAGAAGAAAAATTGATGCTGGACACTGAAAGAGAGAAGAAACCTTAATCATAATATCACTAGCTTTTTACTTTTAGGAATTGACAAAGTGATTCTAAAATTGATATGGATCCTAGGTATCAAAAATAATCTTGTAAAAAAAAAGTGAAGTTGAAGAACCTATACTATCTGACTTTAATTTACTACAAGTCTATAGTAATAAGACATTTGTAATTAACAAATAGATTAATGGAACAGAAGTAGAATAACATCTGATTTTCAATCAAGGATTCAAAGAAATTAGATGAAGAAAGGTATGTCTTTTAAATAAATGATGTTGCAGCAACTGAATATTCATAAGGAAAAATGAACATAAAATCATACCTTATATTATACCAAAAATTATTCTGAGATGGCTCATAGGTCTGATAATAAAGCTTAAAATATAAAACTTCTAATTGGAAATATAGGTGAATATCTTTGGGAATTGGACAGGATAAAGCAATAACCATAAAAGAAAAAAAGAATAATTTAGAGTTCATCAAAATTTTAAATTATTGTCACAAGATTCCATTAAAAGAATGAGTTAGAAATCTACACATTGGGGAAAAAATATTTTCAACATGTAAATCTGACAAAGGACTGATATCTAGGATAGAGAAAGAACTTCTACAACTCTATAGTAAAAAGAAAACCAATCAAAAGTCTGCAAAGAATTTGAACATATACTTTACAAAAGAAGATACACAAATTAGCACATGAAAAATTGCTTAACATCACGATGAGATATCACTGGATACCCAGCAAACCTCACTGAATAATATTCTTAAAATTTGTGCATTTCTTTGCAGGTACATTTTACCTCAAAAGAAAATAACTGTGACTAAATATTGAACTCTAGTCGATAGCATGCATCTTGAGGTATTTAGCAAGCAGAATAGTGAGGGCTTCAACTTACTTAGACATTTAATAGATATTTAGAAGGGGGAAAGTTAGATAAATTCATAATTAAACAAGTTTAGTGAAACGTTAATTATAGAATCTGGGTGGTAGTGGTTCACTATGATTTCTTTTCCCCGCTTTGCTATGTATTTTAATGTTTTCATAGTAAAATGCTGGAATGTCATCTCAGACTTAATTGATGTAGTGCAGGAGTGCCTGAAGAGCACCAAAGAGGATACAGTTGTAGCTAATCTTCTAAATAAATATGAACTTCTTAAAACAATAATAAATTAAAATGTTTGTAGCATTATAATTATGATGAGTACAAAGAAGGAAGGAAGATAAATTAGTTAAAGGGTTCTAATTTCTTGCATTATATGGAAAATATGAAAAATTTAAAGTTAAGATAGACACTAATAAATTTGGGATATAAATTATATAATGGAGGCTCCTTTTCCATGCTGTGAGTTAAGGATGACTTGGGCACAAAGCCTTTTATAATCTGCCCAATCCTACCTACTAGTATTTTCCAAAGTGATTTCATTACTTTTAAGAATAATAAGAAAATTAAAAATATATTAACAACCTCTAGGTGACAGATACCATCCCAAGTAGGCACCAGAGAGAGAGTCTCTAATAGCCGTTCAAAACTTTAAGGGAGTGTGCAGCTTTTAGCAAAGAACCCATAATTGATACTCAGTGATGGAGTATTGATTGAATAAATTGCTGCTTATTAGAGGATGCTTTATAAATGCAAGTTGAATAAAATTGTATTGGATGAAACAGGAATGCAGGTGCTATATTTATTGTTCACAAAAATGAGTGTGCATACCTTAGCAGATGATCTCTCTTTGGCCCAGAATCTCCCGAAGCCCTAGGAGGCAAATTACAACATGAAAGGCCCTTATGCCTTTTCTATTGATCAATTCCTTTCTTTATTCAACAGATATTTATTTTGTATTTTGTATCAGAGACTAATGCACCAGTGACTAAGATTTGCAAAGCTCTAAACCCCTAGTTTTCATGAGTTCACATTTTAGTTTGGAAGGCCAATATTTTAAGAAAGCCCTTTCAACTTAAAATAAAATTATTCAATTGCGATTGTAATAAGTGCTAAAAGAGGTCTAAGGTTGGAAAAGATATTGTAACAAGGGACCTTGACCTGTTTTTGATGGTGGTGGCAGGGAGTGTGATCTATGTGTCACAGAATGTTTATTAAAGATAGTACGTTTGGGCCATACTCTGGTGATAAATTAGATGAAGTAGAAGGTCATAGCTGTGTACCCCAGACTGAGTATAAAACCTATGTGCAAAAGACTTATTCCTTCCTTAACAAATACAGTGTACTTGATGGATTACACCAAAAGTAACTAAAGTGAAGTGGTGGAGTGGACAGGACTATATCCAGATCACACAAAGCTTTTTAGGAAATGTTAAGGATTTTCTTATTTATCCCCAGAAAACAAACAAAAAAATCTCCAAAGGACTTTAAACAAGGGAGTGGAAAATATTTTGAGAGATTATTCTGGACTGACTCAGGGCAGGAGTATATGCAGGGTGGCAATTGGGAGACACTGACCATAGTGCAAGAAAAACTTCCTAGTGACCGGACTAGTATGGTAAAAATGAAAATAGAGAAAAAGCAGTTTCTTTCAAGGAGTATTTGCTATATAGAACAGAATTAACTATCTTGATCGAATATGAGGGGTGAGAAGACATTAAGTCATGGTTAAGTATGTAGTTTAACTAACTACAAGGGATGGTACTCTTTGAGATTCTAAACAGTGAAAGAGTAGCAGTCTGTATGAGGAAGATGATGATCACTATGACTTGCCTGTGAGGTTTCTGTGTAGAGATGAGGCAGTTACATATGTTCAATTCAAAGGAAAGATGTGAGCAGAACATAAGTTGATAATCAGATGGCCTTGCCCAGGGAGTAAATATAGTAGTAAAACAAATTTAGTTTTGAACTTGAAGGAACTTTCTGATATAAAGATCGTATGGAAAGGTAGACACAGAATCGAAGGTGATATCTGTAAGAGGAAAACCTATGTATATGGTGTGATGTAAGGCAAACGGAGAGTGTTTTGAGAATAAGGGAATGACAAATTCTATTTCTCAGAGTGAAATCTCATTGTATTTGAAGCTTTGCTTAGTGTTCTTTTTGAAATGCTAATGTTGCCTGACTCTGCTTAGAGTGATGGTCTAGGTACTGCAAGTGATAGAAGATAAAATCATTGAGAACTGGTGACTTCATATTGCTAAGAGTACATGGAGCCAAATCTATTCTAGAATAACATTTATTTCTTGAATGGTATAGTTTAGAATGTCTTCATTTAATTCACTACTAACGTTGTATTAGAAGTTAATATGACTTGTCAGTGTATGATTGTTTGCATTGAAAAGAACTGTTTCTGACATTAAATATGAGGATCCAAAAGTCTGAATGTGTTTGAAATCATGCATAAATACAAGTATTACATGATCAGTTACTTATATAGGAAATCTTATTCACTCTCCCATTTAGCAAATATTTCTTAATCGCCTAACATATGCCAGCAGTTACTAAATGCTGAGGATGTAAAACAAATCTTGAAACATATTTCTTGTAAACCATCGCACTCTTGGGGAAAATATATGTGAGGTGGGGAGCAGGGGTTGAACCTGACAAGGTATGTCATAGCTGGATTGTGAAATAGTTTCAGTACCAAGATTAAAAGTGTAGGTTAATATAACCAAATAATTAATGAGGAAAATTTCTTTTTTATAGATAATTTCTGGCTAATAAATTAAGAAGAAATGATAAACTGTCACAGTTTTGCCTATAACACCTGATGAATTAATAGAATTAGGCAAAGACTAGCAACATAAAGAAGAGACAAATCATTATGTACCTCTTGATACAAGTATATGAGAGACAGCCTATGAAATTTTCTTGCCTAAAGTGTTGAATCTAAAACAGATCAAGTCTCTAGATCTGACTGCCAATTTATAGGAAAAACATAACAAATAAGGAAATATGTTAAATGATAAAATAGAAATGCAATCAACAAAACCCAGATAGAACAACCCATTTTCTTCAACAATAATAACAATGAAAGAAAGAAAAGAGAGTGGACAGCCATAGTAAGAGAGTAAAAGAGACATAGAAGCAGTTGCAATTTATGGTACCTAGTTAGAACCTGATTCAAACTGTAAAATAAAAAATGTATAAAATAATCAGGGAATTTGGAACATTAAGAAATTATAGTTATTTTTAAGTGTGATAATTTGGTTAAAAAAAAAAAGAGTTCCTTTCTTATACTTCTTAGAGTTGAAAATGATATGATGCCTGGGATTGCTTCAATATAATCAAGGATTGGAAATAGATGAAAATAAGTTGGTCAGAAATTGTGAACTCTTAAAACTAGTTGACGATACATGAGTTTATTATTTTAATTTCTATAGGATTGAAAATTTCCATAATAAATGAAAATAAAGGAAGGAAGGAAGGAAGGGAAAAAGGAACAAAGGAAGGAAGAAAGGCAAGGGTAGCAATTTTTGATGACAGGAAGTTGAAACTAAGCATTGATTGTGAAATTGTGGTAAGAGATGATGAGGGATTAAGTCAAGGCTTTGATAATGGAGATGATGATGAGAAAAAGCTTACGAAGCTTTCATTTAGAATCCCTTGGATGTAGGAGGTTAGAGGACTCTAAGGTTTTAATTTTGGACAATTTGGTGATGAGATTAATAGAACAGTTTGCAGAGAAGCAAATGTCCCAGGGCACACAATGTGTTCTTTTTACTAATGTAATAAGTTTGAGATTCTAGTAGGATATCCAGGGAGACCTTTCCAACAGAAAGTTGTTGATATAAGACCAACACTGAGGAGAATCATGAGAGTTAGACAGTATTCAAATTTTAAAGAAAAGATTGACCAAGTCGATTTGGAGGGATAAACTCAGCTCTCCTAGCACCTCTGCCTATGCTCCACATCTCTCCACCACAAAGCCATCACCAATCCCTCCTTCAAACCTATTCCCACATGGAGCAAAATGCTATCTATTGGATAATTGCTAGTTGTTTTTCTTTTCCTTTTCTACCTGAAACTACTAGGTTTATTTGTTTTAGTATGCAAAGTGATTCTCTAAGATGAGAGGATTTAGGGGACAGTTTGGGGAAGAATTTGAGTAAAATAATAAAAAGAAAAAAATTGTTAGAAGTAATGGTGAGATTTTTTTTTTTTTTTTAGGAGAGGCAACCTTGGTTGACCTCACAGGTTGCGAGGACCTTGTCAGTTTACGATCTCTTATTTTTTTTAATTATTTTTTATGCCTACAGAATCTGGTTTTCCTAAGTGGTCTCCCATCCAATACTAACCAGGCCCGACCCTGCTTAGCTTCCAAGGTCAGACAGGTTAGGGCTTATTCAGGGAAGCATGGTAGACAAGTAGAAATTTTTTGAGGAAAATATGAGAATAATGTAGCAACTGTTGGAGGAAGGGAAACTCTAGGATAAGGTAGAAAAGATTAAGGGAATTTTATAGTTTTATAAGGTGGAAGCCATAATTTCTTCTTTCATCTCTCCATCCAGACAACAAACAAAAAAGCTCATCAATACTTGGGAGTTAGATTTGTGTCTGATTTCTTTGGACTGGGTTGTGCTAAGATAGATCTTACTGCAGAGCAAAGCAGCATTAGCTTCTTTTTTACACTGGGGTTTTATATTGGGTGCTTTCAGGGAAAATTGTTAGAGAGAGATATGCATTTGTATAAAAAGTGTTTTATGCTGGATTTTAGCCTCTCATTTTTTATTACTTTTTATTTGTTATAAAGATGAAGACAGAGTTCTTCCAGGTTTTAGACATTAAAAAAAAGATGTGGAACAATTGTAAGATAATTAATGTGGTACATTTCCAGCAAAACACACCAAAATTTTTACGATTTCATGAAGGCATTAGATAGGAGATTAGTATGAATAGACAATGTTTTCTGGAGACCAGAATTATGCAAAAAATAAGTGATATGATATGTACTTGGGCAAGTTTGTGATAATTATGAAATATATTATGCCCTCTTGTAGATCAAAATAAGAATGAAGTGGTATTTATATAAGTATTAAATACAGTCAGTGCTTGATAGATACAATTATCATCATTATCACTGTCATTGTTACCTTTGTCATAAATCATGAAAACCAAGTGAAGTAGACACAGGAAAACACCATATGGACAGGAGCAGCTTCAGAGGCTGAAGCTTATTGTACTATGTCAGAATGTTCCAACACATTGGGTAGGATGCACTGCTTTTTTGGTCCCCTTCCCCCAGGACTGGCAGCTCTAGCTCCTTCCTCCTGCCATTGGATGCTTTCAGTTACCTCCAGTGGGGCCGAGGGAACAGGAAGACCCATGCGATGTTGACAGAAATTTTCTTTAAAAAGAGCAATTTATGGCAGTAGAACAAATAATCTGACATGCAAAAAGAATTGAAACATCAGCCTGCAAATATATTAACTAGAGCAGAGGAAAGCTCAAAGAATGAGGAGAGTGTACTTGAACCTGAACTGATTAAATTCTGAAGAGGCACAGCTCTTTCACTCATGGGGCATGGTTATTTGAGATAGACTCAGGTAATACCTAGGAAGGAGAACATTACTAATGCTGGCTTCATAATTAAAGTATGGGGAGATCGACACATTTCTACATGGAAAAAAGTTGGCATCTTATTAGATTATTATAAAATAGCTAATTCAAGTGTCATCAAGTCTTATTCTTAGAATAACATTTTCAATAACAATGGAGTATATTTTAGCACAGATGATCTCAAGATTGTAAGCTATGTGGAGGTGGGATCCATGGGTTTTCTTTTCTATTCCTCCAATGTTTCTAGTACAGGCCAGAATATAATTAACAAAGATTTTAAAATTAAGCAGAATGATAATCTGAAAGGAAATTAGATTAGAAACTCCTTATTGATATAGGCCATTGCTAACCAGCCTTTTGACATGGGAAAAGTTTCTTTATTAATAAAATAAATGTATTGGGCTTGATCTAAGTTCTCCATTTCTAAATTGTATGAGGAATTTGTTTTAAGTTAGATGTAAGTATTACCTGATGTATACACTCACATATATAGACATAAAACAACCAAACAAAACATCCAACACACTATTCCTGTGAAAATGAGCCACCATAAATAAAATGGTGAATTTTTACAGTTATGGAAAAAATTTTGTATCACAAGCAATATTTTTCCCCTGTGGATATTTATGGCTTTGTCCAGGTCCCTCACTATGTCTGATGAACCCATCCCTTAGCTGCTTGAACTGCCTGTTGCAAAAAGTTCACAGCTGCCTCCCTCACTGGGCATTGCCCTTAGCTCTAGGAACTCAACCAAGGTTATGTCCCCTCATAGGGAGCTGTTGGAGGCTGAAATGAATCCTAGAGGAATAAGGCCAGAATTCTTGCCTCATGTGACAACTCTTAGGGGCCGTTCCAGCCTTGGAGGCTCCGAGGATGGGTGTATGCTCCAGCGCAACTACATCACTTGTCAGCTTCTCCAGGTGCCCAGTTCTATCACACCCCCCTTCCTTTTAATTGTATCTCTCAAGAGTACTCCCTGGTTAACCTGCATGCAATTTTTCATCTCATTGCTGGTTTCTAGAGAACACAGTCTAAGGCACAATATAATCAAGTATACCTGTTTATCCAACTAAAAATGTATACAGATGGACTTCAGGCTTTCTTGGATTCTCAAATGTCCATGCATCTATGTCATTCCTTGGGTCTGCAGAGACAACAGTTTCATATGAGCCTGGAACCATTTTAAGTAGCCATCAATCTGAGATTGGTGGAAATGGCACTTAGGTACTTTTTCCTTTTAGACCAAGCACTTCGTCTTGAACATGGGGAAAGCTTGGGCTTGAGAACATGATGAGAGTTCCCTCTGCAACAATATGTTAAGATAATTGAGAAAGGAGTGCTTTTATATAAGATACTCTTAATTTCTGTATATGATGGAAAATTATATATAAAACCTAAATACCTGGAAACCTTTCATATATGACAAAGAAGACAGATGGAAACTTCTTAAAACTATATAACACAGAAAAGGAATGTTTCCAGGGTTTAAATAAAAACCAGCTGATCTCAACTTTCTCTCTGGTAATAGAAAGAATCTCTTTCTCTCATAAGTCGTCTGGTGTAAATATAGTCATCATGGGTTTCACTAATTTGTTTGCTTTAATTTAACTTTTACTTTGATAGTAGAAAGTTTTCTGAGCCATAAGATAAGAGAGAAAAGGGAAAAACTAAAGCAAATTTTGTCCTTAAAATAAGGGAGCATGTGTAACACATAAATATGTTTAAGATGTTTTGATATAACATTTTTCTATGTGGATATTTCATAAAAGAGGCAATAGTATCTGCTGTTCAAGATTTTTGGTTTTTTAAGTCCTAGGAAAATAGAGCAGGACATGGTTGAATGTGAAGAAACATACTGAGAGCCGCGATGATTTCTCTATAGTACAAACAACCTTTTAGTATGGTTGTGAAGTCAAGTGAGAAAACAATTTCTTTTAATTTTGGTGTTATGCTAACTAATTTATATTCTTTTTTGATCATTTAGAACAAAAACAGATCAACTTACTATTCTTAATTTTTTGTTTCTAAATGTTATTATGAGCTTCAAAACTTTTGAAAATTCTAATTATCCCTCTATAGCAATAAAGCTATGCTTTTAATGAAGGAATGACTAACTCCTTAGTGGTTACAAAACACCTCCAGGGGTATGGAGACTGGCACCAGAGAAAACCAAAAAGCTGCTTAGTAGGAACTTCTCTGGCACCCCGTATCAACATCTTTGTATTTCCTTATGATTAAGTTAGTTCGTCTTACCCCTTCCTTTTTTCATCATTAGCTCCATTGCTTTTCCATGTTAGCTCTATTTCTTCTCTCTTGCATGGAAAAAAACGAAAAGATGTTACTATAGCTACCTTCTTTTATGCAGGATTTTTGTGTAGCATGGGCCTTCAGGGGCATCCAGGATGAACAAGTTAGAGAATCATCAATATGCAGCCAGAATTAATGTCCAATGCTGTATTGCTTAGGAAACTGGCTCATTAACTGCTTTATTTTTTTGTCTTTTGAAACAATTAGTGGTGCTTTCTTTGATCTTAATAGTGATTTTTTTCTATATTATACAAAAGATTTGAGTTTTCTTCCCTTATTCCCAATGGCTTGCTGATCAAGCTAGCAGAAAGTTAAGGCAAGTCATGGCTGTATTCAACCCATGACATCAAGGAGCTGCTTCCAGTGCTCAAATGCTATTGCCGTTGCCGTCTTGATGTGTTGAAGGTATAACACATTTTCAGTAGAATTCTTTGTGCGTTTTTAGTTTATACATTAAGGTTCAAGGAGAAAGTAATAAATCATGTTCAGATTTGACACAGTGAAAATCTCAGTTTAGGGTAACTTATTTGGTTATGAAGTAAAAGCATATACAAAAGTTTATGGCAATACACCCATTAAAAGTCTCAAAATGTTCTACCTTGTCGTTAGACAGTAATTTACATATTCCATATGGGCTTGTCCTATAATCATTCTAGTCAGGCAAGTTCAGGGCTCGATTCCAAGCCATACAGCTGGAGGTGGAAGGCTGGAGGCTAGTCTGCTATGTTCAGCAGTATGTCTGTAAAAGTTTTATTTTGACCTAAAGTTGCTTTAGGGAACTTTATATTTGCTGTCTCCTAACCACACCTGTTTCTGGTGCACAGTGTGATGCTAAGAGAGAGCAGCTTTTAACAACCTCACTCTGTTATAAATAACCAAGGGTATTCTGTGCACAGAAAGCTATTAAAGGTGACTACCTCATCTAGACAGTAGGAATCAGTGGGTGGGACCACTGTTAAAATAATTCCCCAAATTCACTGGATGAGCAGGGTGCATTTGTAACCTTACTGATCAAATCCAGGAAGTAAATTGATTTTTTTTCTGCAAAATATGTCTTACTCTTTATTGTGATTACAAATTATGGGAGCAGCAGCCACACCCCAGAGGATTCCAGCAAATTGCACCATTTGTGTCCAAAAAGCTGCTTAGAATGAAGGGTTAGCCTTTTCTGTCATAAAAACATTCTCTGTGATTGGCAAATCAGAAAGTGGTCAATCAGCAGACAGTTATAGAGATGTTTTTCATCTCTAGTAACAGCAGGATGCTAACGGGAGAGTTAAGACGAAAAGGGAAAAAAAAATACATTGATTTGTTGACAGAGGCCTAGCAGCTGTCACAGTAAAGCATGGTTCTCTTGCACTTAATCAATGTCAGTCTCCAACCCAATCGTTTTGTAGCCCAGATGAGAAGCAATCAAGAGGAACACCTTCATAAGCATGACGCTTGCTAGATGGGGTTCAACGAAGTGTGTCTTTAAGCTCAGGCACTCAGAATGTGATGCATGACCCGAAGCTAATCAGAAATGCTTAACCCTTTGAAAGGAGGCAGCAATCACTTGCCTGTTTCATTTTTTTTTTGAAGATATAAAATACATTTCCCACTCCATCTACAATTTTTAAGTTACCTTGTTTCTGTTTTGATGCACCGTTCTTTTTTGTGCTGGATAAGTTCAAGCGTGGTCATTTGTCAAGGTTCTACCTTAAAGTGTAGGGCACTATTTAAAGACATCTCATTTCTCAGAAAGACAATACAGGAACAAGGAATAATTTCACTATTGATTTTTCATGATTTCTTTGTGTGTGAATATTTACTTTATCAAATGGTACCTTTATCATTAGTGCCTCTGTCCCCCAGAAAAGTACAAATAGCAAAGTGCCTGGGAGACTTGTGTCCCTGCAAATCAAGACTAGCTTACGGACTTAAATCATATTTCCTATAGAATGAGATTTAATTTCCTGTAAGTTTCCTTTTCTGCTGACCAGTGGAGAGGATACCCTGAGAAACAAAACACCACTAAGAGGTTCACTCAAATGGAGAGAAATGTCTGGTCTCCCAGCTTGGAGGAGAAACCGGTGTTCCTGAGCCACTGAACACCTCTTTATACCATTGCCACACAGTGCCCGGAGAAGCCAAGACATCAGGTTTATATTCATAAGTGATGGTGGCGAGTAGGCAGTGAACTATCTGGGAAAAACAAAAAAACAAGTCTCCGCTTCCTTACTTAATGTGAAATGCCACAAGCAGAAAAATGTGTTCTGTCTTTTGTGTCATTTTCACTTTAGTTGCTTTCAGAAATAATCTGTGGGCCGAGGGAGAAAGGGGGAAAGAGAGAAAGAAGTTTCCGGGGAGACTGACTGAATCAAAGGCCTTTATAGCTGGTGTGGAATGAGGAAATAGGTATTCAATAGAGAATAAGAAAGATTAGACTTATACATAGTAACTTATACATGCCTGAGATTGCCAGAAAAAAAGTAGACAAGAAATTAAAATGGGCTTTTATGTTTAGATAATTTATATTTCTAGGTTTTTGCTAATAAAGTTATTATAATTTCACAATTTAAGGGCATTTTCTTTAATGGGTAGATTACAATAGTGTGAGTCAGGAGGTTTTACACCAGATTTCCCACTGGTCAGGTATGCTGCTAGAAATCAACGGTTCTCTTAATGAGAATTCAGTTGATCCCCCTGTTAAAAGATAAAATGAGGCATATTAAAAATTTTAAGAATTTACTTGAGCAAAAATTGATTTGAATCAGGCAGTGCCAAACCTGAAGTGGTTAGGAGAGCTCCACCGACTGGAGCAGGGTAAAGACTTATGAAGAAATGGAAGCAATGCAAGGAAATTATTTGATTGTCTATAGCCTAAAGCTGTTGCCTTCTTTGGAAAAGGCTAATTGACTATTTGTGATTGGCTTCTCCATAGGTTTCAACTTCTTGACCTTGAGGCACTTAGGTTTTGGTTTGCTTACCAGGCTGCTGAAGGATTAGAGCCACCTCAGCCTAATGGTCTTTTTGTTTAATTAATTATACCCTCTCAAATTCTTATTATTTGACATATAGATACTTTTACTGATACCATTTTAACATTTGTGAGAATTTAGGGTCTAACATATAGAAATTGCAATTTACTTTGACTAGTAAAACAAAAACAAAACAAAATTTAAAAATAGGAGGGAGGGCCGGATTTTTTGTTTTTTGCATATGGATAGTACTGCATTGAAGCAAAACAAATATGTGACCATAACTGTGGGGGAAAAATATTCTCAAGTTTTTAGTGAGTTAGGGATAGACCATAGAAAGATATTGTTTAGTAACTGCTTTCTCTCTCTCTCTCTCTCTCTCTCTCTTTTTTTTTTTAATAAAATCAAGGTATGTACAATGCCATTGATTTTTTCTTTATTTTCTGTAGTCTTTTATTCCTGGCTTTATTGTTATTATTGCATATAAACAATGTTTTAAATGCTTTCGCAGGTTTGCTTATGACTCGTCTCTCTAACCCATGTTTATTTCATAAATCCTTAAGTTATTATAATAATAAATTCTTTAACAAACATATTTAGAAGCATAGCTAAAGAGATTAGTGGAGAGAGAATATACTGATATTTTCTTAATGCCTTTTCTCTCACCAAGATTTTGACCAACTCTCTTCTTCAAAATTTCCAAATCCAGAGTATTTAACATCTGCCAAGTTAAATGGAGATAGAGAGACCAGGTATGGAAAAAGGAGCAGGGCTGTTCAGGCCATCCTACCGCTAGATATTCCTTTAGCCTAGTCTTACATTTGTACCTTAAAGAGGTGTCAGCATTTTTATTTTACATATCTGATACTCGTTTAATCTTATAGCTTTGTCTCTAAAAGCCTCTGTGGACAATTTTTCTTTGACTTCATCAACACTATTTTAATATTTATCAGATCAGAGGTGTTAGATTCTCTTTATTATCAATGATTCAGAGCCTAGTGTCAACATGCATCAATTCATAGCTACTGAAATGCTACTACAGAGTCTGAGTTGAACTCTTATAAAGAAGGGTTGTTTATATTGTCTGAACACAATTAGATAAGCATATTTAAGTGGTTTTTCTTAATAAAGAAATGTCTTAGACACCTGAAGTAATGGCAGAGCCCACTGTATAAGTGATTGAAGCAAGCATTTCACATGCAGCTGCCATTGAGGTACTGGGGATCTTTAACAAAACGGAACCCACTGGCCTTATGTACTTGAATACATACATGTTTGATGTTTCATCATGAAAATTTTCAAACATACATAAAAGTAGAGAGAATGTAAAATGAACAACCAGAAATCCATCCTCTAGATTTAACAATGGTTAGTATTTGGTCCATATTTGCTTTATGTATTACACACACACAGATACACATGTATGTATGTGTGTGCATCTCTATATATTTTTCTTGCTAAAATATGTTAAGGTAAATAACAACATATATGTTTTGAAATTACTACAGCATTCAGCATTGTGCCTATTGTTTATTTATTTAGCTCATTTTCATTAGAGTTATGGGAGAGACACCAAGGGAATATTAAGAATCTTAAATATCATTTTTGTTGTGGTGACATCCTTTGTTTTTCATTAGAAGATAGAGTTTCATACTTGTATCAGTTTTTAATGGAAAATATAGTTGAAAATGCACATACTCATTCTATACAAATTGAAATATTTCTGACAAGTTCTTGGGTAGCTATATTCCTGTTAAAATTATCTTTTCAAATACAAAGATGTTAGGATAGTATTCAACAAAGGCAAATGAAGGCTTGGACTCTAACTACAAGGTTTTCCAAAACTACAGGAGGATGATTTATATCTGAAAAGGGTATAGCACATTTTTTGTTCCTAAGGGACACAGGTTCTAGAATTGGGATTTAGGCTTATTTTAAATAGTCCTAGACCTTTAAAGATAGAAACAGTATACAAGCGAGGTCACACTGGGATGCCAAAAAAAGTCTTTACTTGCTTTTCAAATACGATTGAAACTTTAATTCTTGTAGAGTTCTCAGCTATAGTCTCATCTGACTTGATGACTATGCTTATCTTTGTTTAAATCTTTCTTAGGTTCCACATCACGCTATACCATTCTTGCTATTGAATTGACATCCCAATTTCATTCTTGTCTATGGCAAGACTATATAATCTTATTCCAGTGTTTACAGCCTTTGTCCGCATATCTGCACTCAAGTTGACTCTTTCCTAGAATGCAGCTCCAGTGATAAATATAATATTTTCTTATATTTTTCCACTAATTTTTAATTTAAAAATACTTTCCCATATAGTTTGCTTACCTGTTGGCTCAGCCCTAAGATTTGCCCATTGATCAATTGATCTCATTGAGTCCTTTTGCTGGAGTATCACAATGCAGGAGAAAGGTGACAGACATGGGTATCGGCTATATGGCTGGCTGTACATTGAGTCTCCACAACTTAGCAGTGGGCTGGCATGATTGTTGAGCTCAGCTTTCTCCAAGGACAATGTTGTTATTAAAATTGAGTTAATTGAGATAAAGCACCTAGCACAGAGCTTACCTAGCACATAGTAGGTGTCCTATACAAACCAATTTTCTGCCTGCCAGAGAAATAGGGAGAAGAAAGAAGGAAAGTAGAGAGAAAATCTAATGTGTATTTTAAGAGATGCTTCAGATTCAACTTAGAAGAGATCATTTCCTCTCTCAGCTGTCTATATTCTCTCACTGAATTCAGCTTTTGTCTTTAGCTGTACTTACCTGAGGAGGGAAACATGTGGGACAGCTGCCTCCAGCAGTTTGCTCAAAACTACTTTTAGATGCGTGATGGCCCTCTTATAGAGGCCCTAAAGTAGGACTACATCACCGTAACTGACTCCTCAGTTTGCTAGCATCTCTGAGTGAGACTGCAGCCTGGACAAGGAAAATACACATGTTCATTACTATCAATAAATAGTTTCTGAACACCTGCAATTGACACATTGCTGGGCTCTGAGAGGGTTGCAAAAACGAGGCACATATAGACCATATTTTTTCCATTTAATACACACCACCCTCATCCCTGAAAGCAGCCACTTTCTGGAAAGATAACAGTCTAAATTCTGATTTACAAAATCAGATCTGCTCAGTTATAAAATGGCGTATTCCCTGGGACTGACTACCCAAGGAACATATTAAAGAGTCTCCTTACGTAATAGTCATGTCTATTTGTTCCTAGTTCTTTTTATATTTTTACTTAAGGGAAGGCAAGGCAAATGGCTCCCAAATGTTCTGAATTGACAGCAATTTTTGTCCATTTACACATGAAAGCATGTGGAATGAATAGGCATGGACAGAGAATGGTGTGCAGACCCATCAAGCAAGCAGAGAGCATGGTTCCCATGCTAATGGGAGAAATTACAAGAAATCAGGTTTACCAAATCTTTTCCCAAATGTGTTATTAAAAGGAAGGCTCATAGATATTTAGTTATTTGGTCACCTCTATATGCAAAGCATTTGGAAAGTAATTCTGTGTTATTTGATCAATGGAAAGTGATGAATCATTACATTTCAATAATACCATATGTATGGGAATGATAAATGAGCAAGTGATTGGTGTCAGGGTAATGAAAGAAAGTGCAAGTGATGCAGATGTTGCTCAGCTCTGGACGTGAAAATTAACTGGTAAGGCACATTTGTCAGAAAATTTTCTCTTAGAGTTTTATTTATTTCCCCATTCTTCATTCATCATCTATCTTTTCTTAATGCTTAATTAACAGCCCACGCTTTGTTTAGGTAGCACAGATCAAATGTATAGGAAAAGAACTAATAAGAATCTTTCCTTCCTTCTTTCCCTCCCTCCCTCCCTCTGTTCTTTCTTCTTTCTTTCTTTTTTTTCTTTCCTTTTTTTTTTCCTTCCTTCTTCTTCCTTCCTTCCTTCCTTCTTTCTTTCTTTCTTTCTTCTTTCTTTCTTTTTTCTTTTTTTCTTTCTTTCTTTTCTCTTTTTTTCTTCTTTCTTTCTCTTTTTCTCTTCTTCTCTTCTCTCTTCTCTCTCTCTCTCTCTCTCTCTCTTCTCTTTCTTTCTTTCTTTATTGTTTCATTTTTAATTTTTACCCAAGTGTTTTACTACTTTCTATGCCATGCCATTTTATGCTTAATTATTATTTAAAATTTATTTTATTTGAATGTGAAAATTACTTAATGTAGCATTGAGTATCTATAGTCTTGGTTTGTAGTTTAATTTATTATTACTATGTAATAAAATTGGAACTCTGAATAATTTCAGAATAAATATTGGATTTCCAAATCCACTCTTGCCAAATGAAAATTCATTTATAAATTACCTACTTTATCAGTAGCTGAAGAGAAAAGATTAATGAGAGATAACTTTGACCTGAAAAGGATAAAAAACAGAAGCTCGACAAGTGTATATCCTGTGTAAAATAAAATCAAATTGTGTTTCTGAAATTATTAGGAAAACAATTCTCTTGAAAAGTGAACACATGTGGAATTAGGAATTTTTGCGATTTTTTTTTCTTGTTTGATATAGCTCATAGTAGACAAGAAAATAGAAATGTATCTTTCCTAGAATAAGATTACAAATGAATGAGCAGAATAAAAATCTTGAATCAATTTGGGTTGCTCATTCCCTTTCCCTACCCCAGAGCTAGTCCTTAAATTACATTAAGCAATTGGTCTGGAGGAAATTAAGGATTTATTATATATCAACCACGTACAACCCCTGTTGCTATAGTGTGAGGAAACCTTATTACAAATTAAAGTGCATTACTTTATTAACTTCCTGTGTTTGCTGAAACAAATGATCAAAAATGTCGTGGCTTAAAACAGAGAAATTTATTCTCTCACAGTTCTAAAGGTCAGAGACTGAAATTAAGGTGTGTCAGCAGGACAATGTTCCCTCTGAAGACTTTAGCTGAGAATCCTTCTTTGCCTCTTCCAGGTTCTGGTGGTTCTAGGCATTCCTTGGCCTGTGGATACATCATTCCAATCTCTGCCTCCATCTTCACATGGCCTTCTCCTCTCTCCCTCTATATGTCTTATAGGGACACTTGTTGATGGATTAAGTTTCACCTGGGTAAAGCAAAATAATTTCATTTTGAATCCTTAAGTTAACTACATCTTCCTTTTCCAAATGACATAACATTCACAGATTCCAGGAGTTAGGGCAAGGACATATCTTTGGTGGGGGACACAATTCAACCTATTATGGCTTCACTGGAGGCTGCTGAAAAATATTCAGAGTTGAGTCTTGATATAGGAGGACTACACTTTGTGGAACCTTCCTGAGATTTTAATTTGGCTATTCTTTCCCAGCTTGTCTATATCCTCTTACCACGACAGTAAAACTTTTCCAGCTAGAATAGGGCCTGATACATAATGTGTATGATGAATAGTTGTTAAATGAATGAGTAAATGAGCTGTCACTTTATAGGTTTTTATGGAAGTGTTATGTGTTTGAAAGTTTTATAAATGTGATTTGAAATTAGAATTTTGAAACTGCTTTTTGGGGCATACATTTCTCCAATACTCAGTCACTTCTCCAAGTCTGATATGCCCACTAACTGAGGGTCACTTATTTAGAAAATATGAAATCAATGAATCTTTCGGATCAGGAGAGTGACATGATATATCCATCATAAAGATTGAGCCAGGAGAAAGCTCTAAGATTCAGAACATCCTATATTTAGCTACAATGGGGATGCACAAGAAGGATTTGATAAATGGTGGGCATCAGTCGGAAAGGCCATGGGGAACTTGGTGAGGGTTCCGTTCATAGAAAGCTGATGATTTGAAAAGGATGATCAGGTGAATTATACTGTTTAGCTTCTTTTTAATTAAAATAGAGGTTATCTTGCTTTTCACCCTCTTTCATTATAATGATATTATTAAAATATCTTTATATATGGAAAAATCATTCCAATCACTCTACAACCCAGAAATAAACTTTTGCATACCTAAGTGGACAGTATAATCAGGGCAGCTGAAGGTCTTTGACCTGGAGAGAAAGTTGGATTCATTAAGGAGATCTGAGTCTTCCTTAAGCTGCAGAAGCAGGGTTAACCATAAGTGGTAGTGAGTGAAGATGAATCCTGAAGTCAAAAGTCAGAGAGAATAGAAAGAAACCAGGAACTGTGTTGTGAGATGAGATACGATAAATGGTTTAGGACATTTGTCCTTGGATAGTAATAGCAGGTTGCCATGATTATAAACCTCATAAGTCAGGATAATTGGAAAGTACCAGATAGCATGAGATTCAGAAGAGATGACTAGTATGGGAGTGGAGGTAGATTCTTTAATGCAAAAAACTCTTGAAGCAATAATTTAATCATGCCAAGATTAACATGGCAATAAATTTTCACAAAAATAATTTCTATATGGTGATATCTTTTTTTACTTTATGATTTATATTGCCTAGCCACTTCTAAAAATGTTAAGCAGCTTCCAAAACTAGAATTGTGTATACAGTACATGTTTTGTCATATTGGCCTTGGTATCTATGGCAGTTTCTCTCACTCTGAGGGGATACGAATTGAATTTCAAGCTGATTCTGATATATAGGGTTAAGAGCCACTACTCCTGGATGTTCAGTTCTAGAGGGCATACATGGTGGCACTTTCAGTGGTGGTGGTTCTCAGTGTTGGGGGTATGAGTTGACTTGAGGAGCAGGATCTAATCCTGTGAGAAATCATTGCAGAAACAGTCAAGATCATCGAGATTAGAATTCAGTTTGAGGGAGCTATACTAGAGATCTGGGCTCAGAGTCCTAGGTATGGGGCTAGTTGGACAGACCAGTCAACACAATGGGAATTGGGTATAGTTACAACCTTGAGAGGTGCCCCAAAATAGGGAGGACTAGATTCACTCAGAACGTAGGAGATTACTTCTAGGCTTAGAGTACTCATGAATCAAAAGGACTTATTCACTGCCAAGCTGGATTCTCATGGGTGCGGGAGCTAACAGGATGAGACCTGTCAATGGCAGAACTTTGGCACTTGCACCTGGGTAGGATGGGAGCTGGCAGAGAGAGACACTTCTGGAACTGGGCCTTGTTCAGCTTCTCTTTTGTCTGTAGGATTAATGGGGGGTGTAATAGCTCAAGAGAGCCAGCCTGAATTAATTACCCTTTGCAGGGCAAAATGGCTGCTGATCACAGAACAAGAATGGATGCATTTTCAGAATTAAGGTCAAAGCCACTCTTTTAATCCCTAAGACTAGAATCTTTGGCATTATTTCAGCACCAGCTACTTTAAATTCTATATAATCAGCTATTTGCTAAATCAAATGGACTCATTTTAGAATATATAGGTATAAAATGTTTCCATTTAGATTACGTGTATATGGGTGTGTGTGCGTGTGTATTGGGGGAGGTTATGAAGGATTGAAGGGTTTCAGGGAAAAATAGAAAACTGCTCAGTGAATACAGACAGCAAAGCTACTATATCACCATCAGTTAAAATGCAAACTAGAGAGTTTGGTGAAACTAAGCTATTACGAGGGAATTTTATGTCATCTAAATTTAAAAATAATGTTAGATTAAGGATACATTTAAGCAATACTAAGATTGATTAGCTAATTTAGTCAAAGATTTTTTTTCTGAAGTGGAAAACATACTAAATGGAATTTGGAAATTGAGGAAAGCAAATCATTAAAGAACAAATTTGAAGGACAATAGCAGATTTCAATTCTGATGAAAGAAAGTATGATATGATGTGGCTGGGGCACTCGCCTGTGCTCTTCAGCACTGGCAAAAATAGGCAATGACAGGCCTTTGGCAGTGATTAGTGCTGATAGGTGAGGCAGGATCCCTGGGATTCAGAACAGGCCAGGTCTCTGGCACGACTTTGGACTCACTGACTTTTAATCCTCACAGGTCGGCTTTCCCTGATGGGGCATCTTCAACTCAGGGTAACAGCAGTAATTTTCACTTTATTCATTTCTTCATCTTGGCTGGAGATTCTTTAGCACATCACTTAGCAAGAGCATCAGCCAGTTCTCGACAGCTTTTGATGAAAATAAGACTTCTCATTGTGATAGCATTTTAAGCTCTTATCTGCCTTTGACTCAATCAGTTATTTTCTGGGTCATTTTACATGTGCCTTATATTGGAATAGATGATGTTTTCCTTTATTTTCTTAAAACAAACAAAAAAAAAACAAAAAGCCCTTTTCTCTGTCAGGAAATTTTCCTACCATGTAATACCACAATTAGGGGAAAATAATAATTTATGCCCCATTGGGAAAATACTAGCTACTACTTCCTTTATGTGGTAATGTTCTAATACTGATTATGTACTTCCCCTGGAAAATCTGAAAAGTTAAAGAGCACAGTGGCCCATGATGAGTACTGTTTGTATAAAACATTTTCCATCTTGCGCATCTATGTGGGTGAGTCTGACCTCACAGGAATGCCCTCTTAATTGATTCACAAATTTCTCCAAGCAAATTTCCCAACCTTAGTAATAATAGACTCATACCTAAAGTGTTATGGAAAATGTGTCTTTAGGAGAATGCATTAAAGAAAATAACTTTCCAAATGTTGAGCAATGATGAACTAATGCAAAAATATCTTCTGGACATCCCCTTTCTCCCTCTTGCAGACCTACTACCTCTGAGTCACCAGTGATGGCAACTCAGTCTTTTTTTCTGCTTCGACATGGGCTTTCAAATGGTGCGATACTCCTTTTGAAATGCCTCTTACAATGGGACCCTCTGTTCTTTCTTATTGCCACTGTTCCTGTTATGATCCTTATCATCTGTTGCAGACACTGTTGCAATACACCCATTCTCTTCTTTCTGCTCTGCTTTACACTATCATCACAGATACCTTTCTAAAACTTTGATTGAGTCATTTCACTTTGTTTCTCAAAACAGTGAATAACTCCCAGTGTCTAATTAGGAATAAAAGTTAATTCACGCAACCTAGAAAGTGAGATCCCCTCAGGATTCTGAATAACTTGAACTTTTAAAAGCAAACTTAAAGAGATAATTTAGGCCAAACATGCATATTTTAAGTTGGTACAAAGAGCAAATAAAAAATTCATATGTATTTGGTTTAACTTCATCTGAATATATACTAATAACTTTATCCAATAGATTAAAATTCTTTAGTCATCTAAATAATTGACAGAAAATATTACTTGATCACCAGAAGTAGCCTAGGTTTTTAAAAATTCTATTTGAATATGCTATAAATATTATACAGTTATATTTTAATTGTAGAATTTTAAAAAATCAGAAAACTTCAACTGGTCAAGGCTTCAGAACTTCATAAAATATGAAAATTCACTTTTTGAAAATTTAGTAATATGAATGTTAATGAACATATATAACCTCAGTGAAGTTATCAAAATTAGGAAATTAACATTAATGTAATATTATTATTTTATGTACTTTTTAAAAATTTTTGTCAATTGTCCTATAAATATCTTTTTTGTGGTCCAGACTCTCAATCAAAATACATGTTACGTTTAGCTGACATTTATCTCTTTAGTATCCTTTACTCTATCGATCATGTATTTTGGGACCACAGAAAATAAGACTCTTTCACAGCCTTTATGGCTCCATTCTCCACCAAAAATACTCTCCAAACTCTGAAGTCTTAAGAGGCTGAACTTAGATTCTAGAAGCCAATAAGAAATAAAATTACTTAAATCTTGGGCTTCCTAAAGTGAAATCAAATTTCCCAGAGACTCTGTTCTCCTTTTATGTTCTTCTTTTAAAATCCATCTAAAAAATGGATTTTAGATTTCCTGAGGCTTTCCAGGCATCTAACTGGAATTCCAGTAGTAAATGAGCAGATTTGTTGGACATCGGGGGCTATTACCTACCATCTTTTTTTCATTTCAACTCTAGCTAGTTACCATGCCAGAATCAGGGCATAGTGTTTGCCCATCTGCTGAACAGTCAGGTGACATTTCAGGAAAGTTGTTTCTGTGTAATATGCCAGGTTGAATACCTGAGAAAGAGTTGTGAACTCAAAAAAAAAATGAGATGGAGAGGTAACAAAATCAAATCATCTGTACAGAAAAAATGTTGGAATTGTTCTCAAAATGTCCTATCTTAAGAAATAAAAACAAAAAAAAATTTAGAGGATATCGGGTGTTTCAATCCTAAAGGAATTTTTGCCTCTGCAAATTAGCATCTTGTTATTAGCACTAGGACATTAACAATGGCCTGCCAAACATACATTCATTTAACAAATATTTATCTAACACCTTCATTCTTTATTGAATTGGTTCCTAAATATAGGAAGTAGTAAAATATGATCCTTATTCTCACAGGGTAGCTCTGTAAAATAGAAATATAATACTAGCCACATTTGTCATTTTAAATTTTCTAATAGCTACAGTAAAAATAGAAACAGGTGAAGTCAATTTTAATAATTTATTTTACCAAAAAAAATACCTAATATTATCACCATGTTATATTGGCATGATATAAAACACAATTAACTAGGAATTTTATGTTTTGTTTTTACAGTCTAAGATTTTAAAATTTGGTGTGTGTATTACACTTACAGCATACTTACAACATACTTCAATTTGGACTAGATACATATCAACTGGTGAATAGCTACATGTGGCCACTGTATTGTACAATGCAAGTCTGGAGTAAGATAAAAATGAAGATAAAACTACATTACAAACGAATAAGTCAATGATCCAAGTATATCCAATGATTCTGAAAAGAACAAAGCTAAGTGACTTGCTCCTTATAACAAGATAATATCTTATATTCCAGTGTATATGAGCACTTATACACACAACATGTATATTTTTAATGCATTCACTTTTTTAAATGAATGAGTAGAGGCAGAATCAAAGAGGTAAACACTGAGACATTTGAGCTGAGTCTTGAGGGTCACGTTGGGCTCTAATAGCAAAGGATGTAAGAGTAGAAAAACTGAAAAATATTGCCAGGAAGAAGGAGGAGGATGCAGAAAGTCCCCAAGACTTAGAGTTTAGTTCAAAAGAATCTGTCTTTGCTGTGATCACAAGATTTGGCTCCATTTCATAATTGAAATGATCTATTAAGCTTACTCATACTTTTTTGATCATACACGATTTTGGAGGAGAACACTGCAGACATAAAGTATAGAAATGACTAGTCATTAAGATAACTTGTGCCAAAGTTAATCTATCTGGAGAATTCAGGTCAGTTTTTAATTTTTAGTTTTTTTTTTTTTTTTTTTGTTTTTTTTTTTTTTTGCAGACTCATTTAGCCCAGTTCTTTCTACACAACACACACACACACACACACACACACACAACACACACACACACAATGTTATATACTGGTTGTTTACGTTGACTAAGATTAGTATTGAGGTTTCTGAATTTTGATCATGTCAGAATTGTGAACATAGGTTTTAGCTTAAAAAAAAACATGAAATGAATATCAGCAGCACCGTCTGTTAATGTTTGAAAGATGCTTCACAGCTTTGAATGAATTCAATACAGAGTAACATTTCTAAAATCCACTTGACTAATGCCAGCTCCTTGTGAGGAAAACAGATTGTTCCCTCTCAGTGGAAAAAATCATATGGAGAAAAGGTATGTTAACAACTCTTTCCCCTTTTAAGTCTGGTTCAAACTTCCCAAAAGCTGTCATAAGGTCATTTCCTCCCTTTTAATTTTGTCCTTGTTCTGTAGATAAATGATGATTTTATGTGTCTAATTCTCTCAGTTAGCAACCATTCGCAGCTGCTAAGCTAAGTAAAGAAAGAAAAAATAAGGGTAAAAAAACGACTTGAAAAATGCAGGAGTGGACTATAAACCCTTTTACTTACAAGTTTAAATATGCGGGCCTTTCTTTTATAAAAAAGGTTGGGGTTGATGGTTACCGAACAATCCCAGAATTGAAAAGCACACCAGCCTCACAGAATTGCTCATTTTCCTCAGGAAATAGCAAGAAAGGTGAAAATGAAGACCTCGTCCAAATGCAAACCCACTCAAATGAAGTGTGAATGCCAATCAATTTTAGCAGTGGTCTGGCAGCCTTGGTTCCAAATAGCAAGTTGAGACAGCAAGTGCCTAAGTGTTACTGCCAGCTCTGTTCTGTGAGCTTGCCTGGCCAGGCCATGGGATGCAGTCGGTGCACACTCGGAGCAAAAGGCCCGTCTTGTATCCATAATGAGAGGCAGATTCTGCACTAATTATTCTGGCAGCAAACTAGAGCAAAAGCGATGCACAGAATTTTTGCTGAGCTCTGTTTGTTATTGGTATGCTTCTTCAGTTTGTGATCCATGTATAAGGAGCACATGGAAAATGTGAGTTAATGGTTAAGTGAAAAATACCTACATGTAAAGCAACCTTTGTATTTACACTCGATTTACTTAACTTTTAATTTAAAGGCCAATTTCTCTTAACATTTCTTTTTTTGGAAGAATTGACATAAAGTCTTTGTGCATGTGATTTTTATGAAATGCCAGATATGACAGATTATAATTTATTTTTTTTACCAAACAAAACAGAAAACTTCAAAAGTGGAGTTACATTTACAACAGTTAATGCTTTAAAAAATTCCCTTAGATTTAACAAGTTTTGCCAATTCTAATCCAGAGCAAGACATTTTGGAAAAAAATCTCTACAAAACCCACAAACATTATATCATAATGTAATACTGTTCTATTAATGAAATGTTTCAAAGTTGAAGAGGGAAAATCTGAATGGCTATGCTTTCAAATTTTCATGAAAAGTAAGTATTAAATCTGTCATAAAGCTTGCAGAAGTCTGAACGAAATTCAAAGTTGGCAAAACACTTGAACTAAATTTGTAGAGGTTGCACTTTCTACTACTGTTTGGCTAAGCTTCGTAGGATGAGAAAAAGAAAGTGGTGACAATGTCACAAAGGTAACAAAATAAAAACAGCAACAATCTTTTGAATAACCTCAGAAAGCTTTAATAGAATTTAAATAATCCAGATCTTGACTCTCCCAAGAGTTTTTCCTTGTAAAACCCCAACTATGACCACACAACTGAAAGAAAATTTTAAAATGGGATTTTTTTTTAATTTAAAAATAATACTGCCCTTTGTCTGTAAGTCAGACATACAGTAACATTAATGGCCCTAGGCATGCGAAACCAGAATAAAGGAAAAACTATTTTCAGAATGGGAAAAATTTATGACAAAGCTCAAGAACTTTTTTTCCTGATGAAAGTGTCACTACTAAGTTACATAGCTGTTGAATGTAATGCTGTAGATTAAAAACAGGTGGGAATACACAAAGGAAATTTTAAAAATAACACAAAGAAAAAAAAACACCATCCACAATACATTCTTCCCAAAATGAAGGGTAGAGACCTTATCTATTCAAAAGCCTCTCTGAAAGCATCGCAGTCCATATTGTGATTGACACGACTTGGCTATTCCAATAAGCATTACCAGCCCCTATCACCTTCTACTGCCATAAAGGTTGGAAAAAGCTAATTGCTCATTGCTCATTTTCTTAGCCCTCTTGCAGCAAGAAGTAACCATGTGACCCAGTTAAAGCCAATGAAACATGAACATCTTTTGGGAAATTTCTGGAAAGATTTTTGCATTCCTGATAAGAGAGAGAAGTAGACGATGTGTTTTTCTTTTCTTTTTTTTTTTTTCTTTTTAATGCCTTGCATGTGACTCTGAAGTTTGGAGTTGGGATCATGTTTTGTGACTTTGCAGGGAAGGTAAAAACTCAAAATCCAGAAAAATTAATATCTTTCCAAATTTTATATCTTTCTCAGACTCAGTCAAAAAGGTTCTTGAGACAGAATCTTTCAGAAAAGTTTAGCCTCTGCTATTTTCTCAGGGCCTCAGAAACTATATTACTTTAATGTAAGTTTTTCATGTGCTTCCTGTTTAAAGATTTAGAAAGCTAATAGAACACATGAGATATTCACGCTGCCTCTCATGCCCATGAAATTTAAATGCAATGAAATCCTACCCTCAAAATAGTAATTCTGGTCAAAATTATGATTTTAGAACATAGTGTTTAAGTGTTACCAAAGACCATATTTAAGACTTAGTGTTATGTAAGAGAAGGATGGTAGATGAAAAAAAAAATGTCAAAGTGTTGGTGTTGCAAAGAGAAAGTCAGTCTAGCCCAATCTCTCTGACTTCTGAATTAAAAAAAAGTCAACAGGAGAGATATGGGAGAAAAAAAGAAGTTGAAAATATCTGGGTGGAGGAGCAGAAGTCCACTTACACACTCTCACCTGCTTTGCAAAAGTGGTGTTTGGGATATTATTTCCTCATTTAAGAAACAGATTATTAAATTTATTGCAGTAACATTGGTTAATAACATCATATAAATTTATGTCATCTGTATACTCTATTGTGTGCTCACCACTCGAAGTCTAGTCTTCTTCCACCACCCTATATTTGACCCCCTTTACCTTCTTTTTCTCCCACTCCTCTTCCCCTCTGGCAACCATCGTTCTGTTTTCTATGTCTATGAGTTTGCTTTTTTTGGTTTGTATGTTTATCTTGTTCTTTCATTTTTTGCATTTGTTTTATGTTTGCATTTACGACATCTGACCAGATCTTATTTTGATTGTATTTTCTTCCGACTTGGTATGTTAAAACCTTTAAAATGTCCAATTCACCTTTGTTCCCTGTGCTGTTTTTCATGCTTAAAATGAGGCCCAAGTTGTGCCCATGATAGTGATTCCACCATATCTTATCAATAGGCATTTCTGGAGTTTCTGGAACCTTAAGTTTCTCATCCATTACCTCATTTAGTCTACAGCACCCTTACAGCCATTCCTGAGAATTTTCTCTTGAAGATTTTTGCCTCGATCATACATTCCATTCAGCATAGTATTGCCCTTCTCTTTCTCAGAATACCTGTCAGAGTGTGTACCATAGTAATTTCTTACTGTGGTCTCTTTTCTTCTCTACTATGTCTAAGGTTAGCATTCGCATTTCCTTGTCCTTTTCTTCTGCTTTGAGCCCAGTCAATTGCTGTCCTAACACACTCTACTCTTCCAGGTTCATCCTATGTAAAACTCATGAGTTACAGGAATGCCTAGCAAGCCTGTGTCCACTGTCTCCTCTTTCAGTTGGCTGCCCAGGACATGCATTCCTTCAGAACATCTAACCGAGAACTGGCTTCAGATTAACATGCCTCATCATTTGGGTACTTTTCTCTCATTCTACATTTCTTCGTCTTTCAGGGCACAGGTGAGATTTGTGTTTCCACTTCAGATTGATGCATCTTTTCAAAATACACTTGGAACTCATTGAGAATTTTACCAGACTTTTCAGATCTCAAATTTGCCCAAATTGCTGCAATCAATTTACCAAGCTTTCTCTTTCAAAAGGTTCTTTCTCAATAGCTCTTATTGAGGTTGAAACATGCATCTTTGCAAAGGGTTGTCCTAATATTTCCTGAATTCTAGCTTCTACTTTGTGAGCAATTTTAGCCTCTGAGATCTTGCCTGTCTTCGTCTGTTAGATTTCTTTAGACTACATTGCATTTTCTGATCTGGTAGTCATTAAAACATTTTCCCTTTTTTCTTTAGACTACATTGCATTTTCTGATCTGGTAGTCATTAAAACATTTTTCCTTTTTTCTAATGCCTACTTTGAGCACAATTAGATTCAAGTATATCTCTTTATACCAAATATACATCTCTTTATATATATAAGAATAAATCTCTCTCACTAGTTTAATCAATATCTGGCTTCTTTAATTTATTTTTATTATTTCATTGCTCCTGTTTTGATCATAAGACCGAAGTACATTTTCTAAAACATTCTATTTCAGGCATTTGAACTATTTAAATTCCTGAGTAAACTTGATTTGTAAAAACTCAATGGATGTGCCATTTTAAATTGCTTTCTTAAGCTTAATAAAATTGACAAACCCTTGGCTAGACTCACTAAAGAAAAGAGAGAAAAGACACAAGTAAACAAAATTAGAGATGAAAGAGGAAATAACGACAGACACTGCAGAAATACAAAGGGTCATACAAGAATACTATGAAAAAGTATATAACACCAAATTTAATAACCTAGAAGAAATGGACCAGAACTTAGAAAAATACTGAATCAAGAAGAACTGGAAAATCTAAATAGACTGACCAGCAGTGTAGAAATAGAAACAATCATCAAAAACCTACCAAAAAGTAAAAGCCCAGGAATAGACGACTTCACCAGTGAATTCTACCAAACATTCAAGAAAGATTTAATACCTATGCTCAAACTCTTCCAAAAAATTGAAGAGGAGGCAATACTTCCCAACTCATTTTATGAGGCCAATATTACTCTGATACCAAAACCTGGTAAAGGTAATACAGAAAAATAAAACTACAGACCAATAAATGAATAAATCAATGGGACTCCATCAAAATGAAAAGCTTCTGCTCAGCAAAAGAAATCATCAAGAAGGTAAATAGAGAACCATCCGAATGGGAAAATATACTTGCAAGCAACATCTCTGATAAGGGCCTCATATCCAAAGTATACAAAGAGCTCATACAATATCAACAAAAAACCCAAATGATCCAATCAAAAAATGGGCAGAGGACCTGAACAGACACTTCTCTCTAGAGGACATACAAATGGCCAACAAATATATGAAAAGATGCTCAACATCATTAGCTATTAGGGAAATGCAAATCAAAACCACAATGAGATACCATCTCACACCTGTTAGAATAGCTATAATCAACAGGACAAGTAATAACAAATGTTGGAGAGGATGTGGAGAAAAAGGAACCCTCATACACTGCTGGTGGGACTGCAAATTGGTACAGCCACTATGAAAACTGTATGAAGATTCCTCAAAAAACTGAGAATTAATCTACCATATGATACAGCAATCCCAGTAGTGGGTATTTACTCCATACACTTGAAAACACATCCAAAAAGATATTTGCACACTGATGTTCATAGCAGCATTATTCACAGTGACCAGGACATAGAAACAACTGAAGTGTCCTATGATAGACATTGGCTAAAGAAGCTGTGGTACATATATATAATGGAATATTACTCAGCCATAAGAAGAGATGAAATACTGCCATTTACAACAACATGGATGGACCTCGAGATAATCATGCTAAGCAAAATAAGCCAGACAGAAAAAGTTGAAAACCATATGATATCACTTATATGTGATATAAACCTAAAAGCAACAAATGAGCAGGACAAACAAACAGAGACTCACGGACAATGACTATAGACTACTGGTTACCAGAGGTCTATAGATTAGTGGTTATTAGTGGGGTGGAGGAGGAGAGGGTAGGTAGATGGGGTAAAGAGGGTCAAATATAGGGTTTAAAGAGAGGGTGAAGTGGGTAAAGGGATCAAATACATGGTAGCTGAAGGAAGCGGGACCTTGGGTGGTAAACACACAATAGAATATACAGATATCAAATGATAATGTACACCTGAAAATTATATAATTGTATTAACCAATGTTACCACAAGAAACTTAATTAAAACCTAAAAAAAAAAAAAAAAAGAAATTGCTTTCTTAGCAATGATTTTTTTTAACTTTCTTTAACCAATATTGGTAGAAAATCATTTCATAAAAGCCCTATTCTTTTTCATTTGTTATTAATAGAGCAGCTGTCCAAGTTTGAATTTTTAGTCTAGAGCCTTAGAGCTTTTGCATTAACAAATCCAGAACCTATTTAGAACTATGTGGCATCTTGTAACTAAGAGCCTAATCCAGTTTTTAAAAATAAGTGAAGAGCAGGATTTGGGATCAGTAATCCAACACTTTTATCCTCTACTAGTTTCAATAATTTATGGCCCAGAATGTGATCTATCTTGGTAAATATTCCATGTGAACTTGAGGAGTGTGTGTATTCTACTGCTGTTGGGTGAATTTTTCGATAAATGTCGATTAATGTTGATTGATAGGGATTCAGGTCAACTCCCTACTGGTTTTCGAACTGCTTAATCTACCAATTACTGAAAGAAGAGTATTAAAGTCAACAATTATAACAATGCATTTCACTATTTCTCCTTGCAGTTCTACAGTTTTGCTACAGGTAATTTGATACTCTGTTGCTATGTCCATATACATTAAGATTTGTTATATATTTTTAAGGAACTAACTTTTATCATTTTGAATCATCCCTCTGTATCCCTTCCTTGTTCTGACATTTGTTTTGTCTGAAATTAATATAGCTATTCCAGTCTTTTGATTATTATTAGCATGGCATATTTTTTCAATCCCTTTCATTTTAAACAATCTGAGTCTTTATATTTAAGTGGCTTCCTTGTAGACAACATATAATTGGGTCTTATTTTTTTATTCACTTTGAAAAAATTGTTTTTTAATTGGTATTTACACATCACATTTAAAGTGATTATTAATATAGCTGCATTAATATCTACTATGTTACTATGTTTGTAACTTTATTTATTGAACTTGTTCTTTGTTTTTTTTTTTTCTTTTCTCTCTTCTGCCTTCTCTGGTTTTAATAGAAGATTTTATATGATTTTATTTTATCTCCTCTCTTATCATATAAACTATTTAATCTAATTAGCTTCTGTGAACTAAGTTATGTTCCTCCAAAGTCCATATGTTAAAACCTTAACCTATTTGTGACTGTATTTGGAGAAAGGGTCTATAGGAGGTAACTAAAGTTAAATGAGGTCATAAGAATGGTGCTCCAATCAAAGAGGACTGTGGCCTTATAAGAAGAAGAGAACGAGAGATCTGTCTCACTTCCTTCATATGAGGACATAATGAGGAGGTGGCTATCTGGAAGCCAAGAAGAGGGTTCTCAGTCTCCAAAGTTTCTAGCCTCCTGAATTGAGACAAAATAAGTTTCTATTTTTTAAGGCACCTAGTCTAAGATATTTTGTTATGGCACCCTGAGTTGACTACAAGTGCTTCTTTTTAACTTTCTTTTTAGTAGCTGCCCTAGAGTTTACAGTATACATTGGTAACTACTATAAGTCCATCTTCAAATAATACTATACTGGTTTATAAATTACACAGATAATTTATATCTCCCATTCTTTACGGTGTTGCTGTCATTCATTTAACTTATTCATATGCTAAAATTACCCTATCCATTGTGACTATTCTTGTATAAATATTTATCCTTTGATCAATTAAGATTAAGAAAAATGTAAGATTTTATTCTACCTTCATTTATTTCTTCTCTGACACTCTTCCTTTCTTTATATAGATCTAGGTTTTGGACCTATATCATTTTCCTTTTCTCTAAAAAGCTTCTTTTAACATTTCTCACAGGGCAAATCTTCTGGCAATGAAGCTCTTTTTACTTTTGAAGATTAGTTCACTGGATATAGAATTTTACATTGGTGGGATTTTTTTCTTTCAACATTTTAGATATTTTACCCCATTCTCTTTTTGTTTGAATAGGTTCTGGAGAGAAATCCAGTAAAATGCTCATCCTTATTCTTCTATAGGTAAAATTTTTATTCTGTGGGTTTTTTCCTAAAGATTTTCTCTTTGTCTTTGATTTTCTGCATATTAAATTCTCTCCCCCACAACTCCCCCAAAAAATGTTAGGTATTTTTTGAGATTCCTAAATCTGTAGTATTGTGTCTTTTATTAGTTTTTGAGTGTTTTTAGCTATGACTACTTCAAATATTTCTTCTGTTCCTTTCTCTCTTCTGGTATTCCAATTATGTGTATGTCATATCTGTTGAAATTGCACTTCAGTTCTTAGATGCTCTTTTATTCATTTTTTTCCTCTAGAAGTTTATATTGTTGTATCTTCAAGCTCACCAATTCTTTTTCATCTATGTCCAGTCTACTCATATGCCCATTAAAAACATTTTTCATTTCTGTTATGGTGTTTTTTATTTTTATCACTTCTTTTTTTATTAGTTATTAGAGTTTCTATTTCTCTGCTTATGTTACCATCTTGAATGTTGTCTACTTTTGCCATTATATTTCTTAACATATTAATCATACTTTTTATAAGTTCCCCATCTGATAATTTCAAAATCCTTGTCTTATGTGAGTCTGATTCTGATGGTTTTTTGCCTCTTGAGACTATATTTTTTTCTTCCCTTTTAACATACCTTGTGATTGTTTTGTGTGGAAAGTCAGATATGACATATTGGGTAATGGGAACTCAGATTAGCCTTTTATGTTAAACAAGTAGAAGTTTGGCTGTGTTTAATATTTACTATAGCTGAAGGTGCCAACATCTTCAAATCTCTCTAGTGCCCCTAATTTTATCTCCTCTGCTTTCTTTGCACTTCTCTAAGAACTCTCTTTAAATAGAATCTGTACCTTGCCATTCTGTTAGCTGTAACCCACTGTTATTGCACAGGAGTCCTGTTGACTTGTTGGTAAATTACTAAGGAGGGGAAGTATTCTATTATGACTACATCTCAGTCTTTTAATTGAATCGTGTTTGTGGCTGTGACCTTGACAAGTGTTCCTTGGCTTATGTCTCTCCAATTACCCACCCTTATGTGAGACAGCAAAGTTAGCGAGAATGAGAGTTGGGTAATCACTCTTTCAAGGAAAGGCTCTAGTAAGTCTTTCCCCAGCAGAATAGGTATTCTAAAACAGAGTATATTAATTTTAAAAATTGAAGTATAGTTAGGCCAACAGACCTGGAGATGTTTGCCATTGAAAGGATAGTTTATTTCTCAATGTCCCCAAGAGGAGGGGGCAGGCCATACCTAGTTGGCCACACAAGGAAGCACCAGGGTCTGTCATGAGGCAGGGAGAGAAGGAAGAACCATGAGTAAGAGCCTTTATTATGGTTTCCATGAGAAACAATGGATGAGCAGGCTAAGAGTTGTAGTATTGACTAGCTTGAATAATTTCAGTAGACTCTGGGGCATAGGAGCTATCTCTAGTTATCTCGTACCTGCTTCTGGGGTAATGAGGGTAGGTGGATACTGCTTAAGAGTGCGAGACTCTGATAAAGGAGGTGATTGGGGTATGAGATCCGGATTGGTTTGTTTTCATTTGAAAATTGCATTCTACATTCTCAGGAGAGCTATTTACGTATCTCTAGGAACTGGCTAATCCTGGGAAAGTCAGTCCCTCCAGGGTAAGCAAGGATCCAAGGTATCAAAGCATCTTCTAGGAAACTTTTTTTCCTAGAAGACTCTTTTGGTGTATTTCACAATGGTTACTTTTTCCCTCTGCTGCTAGAACTGGAAAGGATACATTTTGGTTCTTCACTATGAGAGTCTGGTGAAGTTCCTGGAGATAAAACCCACAAAAACATAAGGACATGAAGACTGTGGCCCCAGGATTTTCTAGCCCTTATAATTGTCCACACTGAACCTTCAGCAGTTAGCCTGAACTACCATTTCAGTGTTCCTACCAACTTACAGCTCTAGCAGCTTTTTCTTTGGGTCAGCAGATCTTAGCTGCAACTCTCTATTGTTTTGCCTATGTCTCCTGATTAAATTGTGGTGGTTGGCTCTACAACTTGTATTCTCTAATAGATCCAAGAAAAATCATCGCTTTTGTTTGCTGAACTTTTATTTTTATTGTAAAAATGGAAGTGACAGCTTCAAAGTTCTTTACATGTTAGAGCTGAAAATGGAAATGTTGCAAATAAAACCAGAAATCCAGCCATTTAAAACTACAACATCACTAGTACCTTCCAGAGATGAGGGCGTTCAGCTCTTTCAGATTAAAGTTCCTGGTCTTCCACTCTACAGAACTGGCCTGAGAAACAGTAAAATGCAGAAGAAAACATTCCAACACATTAAAAGTTTTAGAAGTCACTAAAATATACCTTCTCCCCCCCCTAATAATGATATATCCTCATTAGCTCTGTCTGCTTCCTAAAGAGCCTGGTGCTGCACCAGAATAACCATTTTCCTGCCCATAAACAGTCACTGATGTGGACAAAGTCATCATAAGCTACTGTGATCCACAAATGTAAAAATTGTGTGTTACCTATATGTGCTACAATCAATCCTAAAGCTAGCCTTTCCAACCATGTCAGTTAAAAACTAACTACACCATTTTAATAACCGGCTCCATAGACAAATATAACCTACTAAAAATGCTCAAGATCTTCCATCATTCATACTTGTAAGAGCCCAACATGTAGTCTCATCACATGACAATACTCAAATACTGAGCATTATTTTGCCTCAAATTCTACTTCTTATGTATTTCTCAATGTTTCTGGCCAATAGGCTGGATGAAGGTTTTGATAGGATCCAACCAATAACACTGCAATACCCTGCCCAAATTCAGAAACAGTTGAAATTGGCAAAGGAGGTAGACAGATGGAAATATAAATATCACCTATATGATTAATATAGCTATATTGGAGGACATGGGGAAAGTCTGATACATAAGTGAGATTTCTAGTTCTACCTGATCTTCAATCTCAACATTATTATAGCCTACATATGGGAAATAGCAAATATAGTTATCCAGAATCACTACCTTCCATTCACTTTTTCTGTGGTAGAGCAGAAAAAAGTAAAATCTCTCATTTTTAAGTACCCTTCAAATATTAGCTCAGTTCAACTGAGAAATGTTTATACCTACTAAAAAGATAACTCATTCTAAATTTATAGGGAAGAGTAAGAGATTGGTCAAGTATTTAGGGAAATGCCTACTTGTAAAGACTCAAGGAATGGGGATTACACATTCTCTCCCTACGAGGGAAGAAGGAAGGAAAGTGTTAAATCATTTCATAAATTTTTATATCCCAAGTAGTAAAATTATAAAATGAAATACTTAAGTAGATAGGGTTCAATTGGCTAGAAAAATACTCATTTAAACAGCAAATATCTAATAAAAAAGAAGCAAGGGGGATTTATAATTGTCTGAGACTCTAGAAGCTAAACATTGATATAAGTTCCCAATAATTGTTCCAGGAATCAAAAAATTCTGTCTTTTATCATATATGAGACCAAAAACTTTATGAGCTTTCAGTTATGACCTTGAAATATTGTTTGTAAAAATCTTAAAGATGTATGTTAATTTTTAACCTAAATTATTCTTCAATTATATATTAATGTATCTATCTCAGTAATCTTTAGCTCGTTATGTTCTGTATTCAACTGTCTTCATACATGTGTCCAATTATAGTTAAGGAATAAAGTCCTTTAAAATTATTTTTGTATAAATATCTCAAATAATAGTATTCTCAATGGGATCAATTAAAAATTGAGAAAACATTTTTATGTTGTGGTTATTTGTAAAAGTAAATTGTATAGTCTTTATTTCCTATACTGCTAGAGATTATATTTCAGTAGAGGCAAGACAGATAATAAATGTACACAAGTAAGTAAGTAAGAAAATAAGTAAATAAATAAATAAAACGGATAGATATTTAAGTATTGGTCATTACTTTGGAATCAAGATAGGAAGTGACTGGAGAAAATGTGAAATTGTTGGACACAAAGGCCTCTCTAGAGAGGTGACATTTAAAATGAGACCTGATGGCAAGGAGGCAGGCATGTGAAGAAGCATAAACATTCCAGGAAGATAACTCAAGTACCACAAAGGCTTAAGATGGAAATGAGCTTGGTATCTTTGAAGAAAAGAAAGTATGAGTGTGGCATGAGTAGAGAGATTGAAGAGGAGATTGGTAACACATGAATTTTGATAGTTTTGTACTGATGGATCATGTAGGACCGTCATGGATAGCTAAAGAATTTGGATCTTAATCTAGTGCATTTGAAAACCGTTGGAGGGTTCTCATAGCTCTGAAGTAATCTCAGTTATGTTTTATAGATTATGTGCAGAAAGTGGGATGGCAGAAGACAAGAGTAAAAGAGAGATGAGTTTCAAAGTCATTTTACTGATCCAAGTGGAGAGTGATATCTGATAGTAGATGGCATGGAGAGAAGTGGAAAGATTATGAGAGCCTTCAGCAGTATAATCAAAAGAACTTTCAGGTGGATTGACCATAGCAAATAAGGTAATGAAAGGAATCAATAGATTTTTTATTTTAAAAATTGTAGCCACTAACTGTCAGTGCCATTTATAGTAACTGGGAGAAGAGCAGTTCTGGTATCTGAGAATCAAGGTGTCTGTTTTCACCTGTTAAATTTCAAACATCTATTAGATATTTGGTAGAGAGAGTCAAAGAGATAATTTGGTATATGAATCTGGAGTTCAAGGAAGACATCAGAGCTGGAAAAAAATTGTGATTTAGTAGTAGATGGGTAGTTTTTAAAGCTATGGGACTGAATGTTTTAGGTGCAAAGGGGGTCTCATGACTTGGGGTAGAAAAGGGACCCAGAGGGAGAGAGTCATTGTCCATACTCAGTTCCTGGCATGATTCTTCCTTCCATTTTGATGCTCCAATGTTATTAATATGTTATTTTTTGGGAGTTAAATAGATTAACTGAGATTAAAGTTAGTCACAATTTGTTTTCTCTCCCAAGAATATCGCAGAACTATAAAGTAATGAATGGCACGTTAAGTGGCTATTGTAAGGCAAAAGGGACAGATTAATCCCCAAGTGACACTGAAAAGGCCCCATCATAGTAGAATCAATGAAACATGCTCACCTTTGTTCTTAGTTGTTTTCTCTTACCAAGGCTTCACTGCCCAATGGACAGTATTTTTATAACTCTTAGTATTCTAATTTGATCAGCTATTCCTTATAGGATTGTTATCAGAGTTTCATTTTTTTAACTTCTGGTCTTGATATTCCAGATTGTCTGCAACACTTTGGGTCAAGTTTACTTCCACAGATTTCTGAATCTCAAATATCTCTTGATTCTTAGACAGATTCCAGTTTCCTGTAAGGCTAAATAGCTCATGCTAATCTTCTCGTTACTTTCAAAAAGCTGCACGAACATCATCCTTGTTAAGCTATTGGCATCTGTCTTGCACAATTCTTTCCAGAGCAAGTTGTTTCAAAGGAAGTGCTTAAGCAACTCTAGAGCTACATTAGAGAACAGGGATGAAATGAGAAGCAACAGATGCCATCTCACTTCTATTTTCAAAGCATCCACTTCTGAACAACATACAGCACAAAGCTCAGATTTCCTGTTTCCTCCTTGCTGGGAACTGTTTACTCATTCCCTCTAGTAGACGTCCTTAGGATGGTGGAAACAGCAATCAGCATTGTAGAGGCCAAGAGTTGAGTCCCCGCTCTGAAACTTTTTTCTTCATGTTATATAAGTGAGGGTCCTTCTACTCTTTATAATATGCATATAGAATGTGTCAGATCTCATGTATAAGTTCATGTTCTTGAATTTGAGGTTCATATAAATAGGACTATGTTAGAGGTTTCCAAACTTTTTGATTCCTGACACCCTTAGTGTCACAGTAATTTTTTCATGGTACCCCTAGCCCATACGAAATACCTAAAAATTCTGTTGTTGTTGTTGTTGTTGTTGTTGTTGTTGTTGTTGTTGTTGTTTTAATAGTTAGGTCCAAACAATTTAATTGTAGTAGCTTGTATTGGATGGCTGGGTTTTACTTTCAAAATTTAAAATATCCGGCAGCACCAATGTGAGTTTGTATCAGCAGCCTCTGGTGTTTTGGTGCTTAGTTGGGAACCATGAGGCCATGTGACTAGCTACAAAGTATTAAACCTAGCATACCCAGAGCATCCCTCATGGAAGAGGATTTTATATCTATAAGTCTCTTGAATTCCTTAATAGGAATCTTGGCTTTGAATATTTGGGAAATTGTACATGATGACCTTAGGAGTTCCCAGTTTCCAGCAAATATAAAACAAATGGCAGGAAAGTTAATCTTTTCCACAAGGAGTGGAGGAATTAGTCCAACCATTCACTGTTTGTTATTAGTAGCAGTAGTGTGCAAAATAAGGCATGCTTGTGCGAATGTGAATTCTCTTCCAACTCAATGTCAATCTGAAAGTTTATAAAATGTAATAAAAAGCCATTCCTTGGCTCTTGGTGGACGACACGTGTTTAGCATTTGTTGCCTTCCTCTTATCCATTCTAAACGTGAAAGTCTGCCTGCAGTTGATCAAGTTCTCTCATCATTAACAGCCTATAAAAAGGCACAAGATGATAGAAAAAATATTTCTGCATATTTAAAAAAAAAAGTGATGAATGATGCATTTCCCCCAGGATTCAGGTGTTCTTCCTCTACAGTCCGCCTGTGAACATTTTACTGCTGGGTTTAACAGCCAAGTTTCAGCAAGCAAAACAAGATGTCCCTCTGCTTCCTATCGGAGGATATAAAACGTTTGCATATTTTGGACTGCATTTAATGTTACTATTAAACCTATAAAGTGGGTGTAGTTATAAGGGTCAGGATCTGTGACAAAAGGTAAAATTATGCTTCATTGCTGGCATATTTTTAAATTCTCTTCTGTTCCTTTTATGTGGCCGTTTTACACTTTCCCAGATCTGTGTGGAATATATTCTATAAGCAGTAATACTGAATTGCTCTGCCATGGAGATTAAAAGAATGTCTGAGTGTAATTAGTTGATTGGTTGCTTGGCACTTTGAAAAGTGTGAGCAGGGTTTTTCCTGTCCTGGAGTCTAACCTCTGAATTACCACCCACAGTCAGCTCCACACAGGAGTTTGGGGACAGTCCCACTTATTTATTTATTTATTTGTTTGAGGATTGGTTAAAAATGCATGCCAGATGAGCTTCCTGCCAGAAAATAACATTTAAATTAAAAATGATGGATAATGCATTTGCTGAGAAACAGGAAAAAGAGAGAAAGAAGCAAGGCAAGTGGCCCGGATTGTATGTTTCAACCCAACATCGCACACAAGACAAAGTGTATACTCTAGAGTTTGCCTTTTTGTATTTTATTTTGACTTTATACAAGACTACAGAGTAATGGAGCCAAATCTATTATTTCTTTTATGTCTAGGACATATGCAGGCATATACCCATATTGCCTTAGGACAGCACTCAGCATGTGTTGGACATTCAGTAAAGTTTACTGACTTCAACCATGAAAGCTTTTCCACTCACTTCCTCTCTGAAGCAGGTCTTGCCAGACAGGCAAGTGGTTAATGATGAAGGCCGGGTTTGGCAGAGCTGAGAATTACTTCCAAGTAATTAGGAATACTGGAAACCAAAGATCAAAACCAAAAGACGAAAACCCAGGGTGAAACCACATCTAAATGTCAGAACCTGGATTCAATACTGTGGTTGGCAACATATCAAGAATGCAATCCAAGAGAAAACAAGGCATAGGAGATGGTCTTAAGTAGTTTTTACTCTACTCCCTTCTCTGTTTGATTGCGGCAGAGGCAGCAGAACAAATGTAATTTCTAGATGACAACTACTATTTGTCCATCTTTTCTAATTCCCTTCACTGTCCATAGGCTACATTTTCTTATTTCCTGTTCGCATCAGTCAGAAGCATTTTTTAAATGGACATGATTTGATTTAAAAATTTAAACTGTGAAATTTTACACTGTAGTAAACATAAAGGCACAATAACATTATATACAATAATTACTTATTGAGTCAATAAGATATCATCATCATCATCATCATCATCATCCTCTTTTCGGAAATGAGGAAACTGACAACTTTAGGAAATTTTTGTAACTTGGCCATGGTATAAAATTAGTAAGAGACAGAGTCAAAATTCTAACCTAGGCTATCAGCCATCAAAACTAATACTCAACCAACCTCCCTTGGTATTCCCTCTTGGAGATCCATATTCAAATAGACACAGAGCATTATCATGGGAAAAGTGCTGAAGAACATTTCAGGTACAGCAAACAAAATGGACATGGCTTACAGATAGAAAAGTAGTGGTGACATTCCTTAATTTTGAAGTCATGACAAATACATGAGGAGAATAAATATAAAACAAATGGCTTCCTTGTCAGAGGTAGTAAATAAAAATAGTGACACTGAATATTAATTTAGAAATTTTATTTCAATTATTTTGAATAAGCAAAGCACTTGATTTAAAATACAACAGACACAAAAATATAAAAGTAAGTCTCCTTCCAGCCTTGTTTTAAGACCCTCAGTTTCCCTGCACAGAGACAGCTGCTGTCACCATTTTCATGGGTATCCTTATATTATCTATTTGAAATTTATTTTCTCTAGATTGTGGTAATCAGAGAAGCCTCTAAAACACTAATTTTGGAGCAGAGAAGTAGTGGTTGTTTACAAACCCTTTCTCAGATATGCTTTAGTTTCTATAAGATCTGATTAATCAGGTCTCACATGTTTAAATTTTGTGATGAGCCACTTTAGACCAAATGACTTTTTGTCCATTCTATTTAAAATTTTCCAAAGAGAACAAGAGCGTAATCAAGATCAAAAGGGTGGGATTTCTCACCTACCATTGAAAAGAAATTGCTTTCAAGCACTTTAAAAGAACTAACCAATGCAAATCATTCTTAGTTTTTCATCCAGCCTCACAAAGAATCTCAAATTCTCACCTGCCTACGTTCCAATGCATTCTTTACCAACATATACACACCTATACACGTGTGTGTGCGTGTGTCATATTCTGTGAAGTAGTAATTCTTTGAAGACTAGAGTGTTTGAACTTCTTACTATCTCAGATTCACCTGGTGTCCCATGTGTCTGACTTGCTGAGATTTGTGACAGCTTTAGCATCATCTCTGTATTATGATAGAGAAAGGAGAGACAGCTCTGCCCCTGAGAGCAGTGAAACATTACACACTGCCAAATGGGGAGAGTAGAGAATGAAAACAAAGAGATGGTACCTCTTTCTTCTTTAGGATGGCCAGGGCCCCATAACTACACACTGGGCAAATCAACACCCCTGCAGTGTAGTCTCCTGTATTGACGTATCAGGTACACTTCTGCATGTCAGTTGGCAAGATACATTGTAATACTTCCAAGAAATCACTGTGGACTGGAGTCACAATAAAGTGATGAATTCTGTAACTGGTCTTGACCATGCTGAGTCTTTCCAGGGCACAGCTGCTTATCAGTCAAAGATTGGGGGTTTTAGGCATGTGCCAAGGATACTTCTGGAGAGAAGGTCAGAGCCTGTCCACTTCACATCAGAGGGTTCTCTCATCTTCTATGGAAAAAGAGGTTTTTCTTCTGAAAGCCTGGCTTTGAAGGAAGAGGGGTTCTCCCCACGAAGTGTAGTGACACTAGCAAGGGTTTTGGAACCAGAGTTAAGTCCAAATCTTTTCTTTGCTGCTATGAAATCTGTTAATTTTGTCAGTGTCCTTGGTTTGAACCTAAATTCTTTCACCCATAAAATAGAGATAATCATTATATAGTGACACCAATTTTGTGGTGTTATGTCAATTATATGAAATAATGTGTTTGTAATACCTAACATAGAGTTAGGTATTACACTCAGTCAATGTCACTTTCCAAGTACATGCATTGGAGGTGAAGAACTTCAATGTTGTAGAAAATCTAAAGCCTGTCTTGTTCACTTCACCACAGTAGCAGCTTCAGATTCTTGGAAAGTTGCTCAGGGAAGTGGAGATGAGAGATGGTTTGGGATTTCTTTTTCTGAATTCTCACTCACATTGCTTCTCTTCTTTTCTTCTTAGAGAGCATAATTGTGGGGAATTGAGCCCTGGGCACAGGTGTAGTAAGTGCGCAGTCTTTTGGGGTGAGAGGCATCATCTGGTCACCTAAGTTTTCCTAAGCTTCCCCAACTATTTTCTTATCAAAATACTTATTTGTCTTGAAGGTTCTTATCCCAACATTTAAAAAAATAGGTGAGATGTAGTATTTATGAGAAGAAGTAACTCTATTTCAGTTCCTACATTCCAGTGTCTAATGTCGTCTATGAACCAAGAGAATGAATGAGGAGAGGCTTTGAGTCACAAAGAATTAACTACATCTCTCAGCATCTACCAGTAGCGTATTCCTATTAAACTGCTACAAAATTCCAGCATAATTAACTTCTCTTGTTTGTTGTTTTTTTCCATTTTATGTGCAATTATTTATAATTTAAAATTGGTAACTTGCAAATATCACTGTTTAATAGAACATGCGCACATCTCCCTAAACACATACACACGATGAGAAAACATTCTCTGGTGAAATGAAGAATCTCTTTGAGACTCTGAGGTTTAGCGTCTGCAATCACTTGGTGATTGAGTTTTTATGTTCTTGACATTTTTCTAAATGAATTCTTCTCTGATGTCAAAGCAGGAATAGTAGCTTGTCTTTCAATGTATTGGGTAAAATGTTAAGGGGAGAACATCATCCAGGAAAATCCCTTTGGTGTTGTAGCAAATCCTATGTATAACACGTAGGCAATTGTGAGTGGGCTGCCAGACATGGTCAGGACCCTATGGATAACCTGATCACTGTGAATGTTCCAAGTGCCCAATATGTGAAATTCAGGCTGATTCAACCATTCTCCACGGCCACCCAGGCAGCTTCCTTGGGTATATTTTTAAAAATGATCCAGACAGCAGCTGCAGAAAATTTGGGGACCCTTTTCCCTTTGAGTGAGTGTTTCCAGAAAGCAAAATAAATAAAATGTCAAAGTTTGTTCATCTGGTTGGCAAGGCAGTCTTTCCCTCTTCTGTGGAGGAGGCTGAGTTGAGGAATGTTGTGGTTTCTGGGATTCAAAGCTGGAGACACAGCACAACACACACCTTATTTGAGAGCAATTCACATCATACATTTTCATAAGGCATAGACCAGAAAGCATGCTTTGTTTTCAAAATGTGTTTCCTTGGCATTAGTTACAGCAGTTTGGTGTGTGGTTCATTGTCAAAGTACTGTGGGTGGCAAAAGCAATCGACCAAAGGTGCATAAAATATTTAAATTGGGGTGGCTTGCTCAGACCATTTACCTTGTTTCTAACACCTGTATTCCAATGACAACAGTTAAGCCTCTTGGGGGTGATAATCAGTATATGGGATGTCAGAGCTAGCAGAAACTTCACTGAGGAAACTTTTTCTGTATAGGGCTGAACGTAAATATTTTAGGCTCTATTGAGCATACAGTTTCTGTCCCAACTACTCAACTCTATTCAACTCTGCCATTGTAGAATAAAAGCAGCCATAGACAATACATAAACAAGTGGGTGTGGCTGTGCTCCAATGAAATGTTATGTATAAAAACAGTTGGTGTCTGGATTTGGCCCTTTGGTTGCTGTTTGCTATTCCCCAGTTTAGAGCACTGCCTCCTTTTTACACATGAGGAAACCAAAACCCAAGGAGATTTAAAAAAGTTTGTCACTGTCACAGATCAGTTAGAGGCAGGACATAACGTATCAAAATCCTGTATAAGGTTCCTTTATTTATTTATTTTTTAACATAGTTTTCTCTGAGCCAAAAACAGTCCCCGTGTTGTCTCAGAAGCCTCAAGAAAGAAGAGAAAATTTTCTCCTCTGTTTTGACATTTCCTTAGCTAATGTAAGAGTCTAAACCTGAGAACGGTACTGTCTTCTGAACATTTAATGTAGAAAAATTCTGTAATGGAATAGGCAGATATGAACGTTTATGGAAAATATAAGTGCACATGTTAAATACAGAATTTGTTACTTAAAATTATAGGGGAAAAGTCATTTCTTATAGGGGAGGAGCAAGAGATTTGGATACTAAGGGCCCGTTTCTCTGCTCAGAGCGTGACATCCTGGTTTTCCAGAACCCTCATTTCTATTCTATTTATTTTATTGTGACCAATGTTTCCTGTGTTTTATGAACCCCCTGCTGCCAAAATCCCACTTGTCACAGAATTTATTTTGCACTTTTTTTTTTTTTGGTAATATAGTATACCTTTGGCGATTTTATCATGATAAAATTTTTTATCTTGTTATTTAAATTTTAATTTTTGATAATAGTTAATAAAGAAGAATTTGGCAAGAAGATAATGAAGATTATTTTAAACGTAAGAGGAGAGAGAGAAAGAGAGAGAGGTGTCTTGTTTTGTTTTGATGGAGACTACTGATGGCTCTGTGCTAGGGAGAAGAGGGTTGAGAAGTGGGCAAGGGACTAAACGGGACCAGGTCACAGTGTTAAGCACTGTTTAGATGAGTTCTAGCTCAAGATTGTCATCTTAGGCAGGACTGATACTTTATGAAAACCTCGAGTGTGCTAGGTGAAGAGGGCTCTGGAAGGACAGAGTAAGTTCACTGTGGTGTTTCTCCCTTAGCTGGGCCAGGTCATTGTGCTCAGCAAGTTCACCAAAGGCTGTTCCCGGCAGCGACTCCATGGCTCATTAATTCTGATACATATAACCATATGTTACTCAAATGAAAGGCTTCCTTATCTAAGTCAATTTGGGAAATTGTGAATTAAACAAGATTCTACAGGTTTCTTACCTCAGAATTTGATGTACAACATGCATTAGGAATCTCTAAGGCAATGGTATAGTTTGCAATATTTTCGTAACGTATTGGATCATTGGACCTTTTTATCAGAAAACATCCCCAGAACCATCTGGGAAATGCTGATATCAGTTATTGCACCATTCTGCATTGGTGCAATCTCACTTTCCCAGTGGCAGACTCAACACATATGTCCTAGTGGGTGTCCAATGGATAATTATTGATAGATCAACAGACTACTTTTTCACTGTGCAGTTCAAATGCATGTATCCTGTTGACTTTCATATTTCTTTCACTTAAGTCTTCTATTCCTCCCAAATATTGCTTATTTTATATAGTCCCTCCTAATCCTTGTTCCATCCACCTGCCTGTTGCATACAAATACACAATAAAGAGTCCCTGTTTACCTAGGGCATCCACAGAGGTTCTCTGTTTCCCTCTGAGCTTTTTGATTGTGAACAAATAGCTACTGGACACTTCTGCCACTTTGACCTCCTCGCCCTATTCCTGCATAAGGGCTTTTGTGTAGCTTTCCCCTCCTGTTCCCCTTCCCTTTCCATACCTGACATGCCTGGTCCCACTTATTCTGCAGTCTATGCTAATTAGCCTATTTAATAAATTTCATATTTTGGCAATGGCATAAATAACATTTTCTCAATTTTCTAATTATTTTTTCATATTAACCTGGTCTTGTTTTATGAGTATAATTTTTTTTAATTCCCTATTTTTCTCTGATTCACTTCTCTTACATTACAAACCATTTCATATAAAAAGCAAATTGCTTCTTCTATGAAAATGTCTCTGGAAAACTATACCCTCAAACCTAACCCTGTATGCTTTTTGCCTATCTCCCCAGAGGGCTAGGCCAGCCCAGGGTGTGCTCATTTAAAAGTTCTGATACAGACACTGATGACACTCATCCAACATCTCAGTTGTGGTGCATACTAGGTACATTCTGGGGCTGCAAAGCTGGATATGAGGGCCACATTAGTTTGGAACATATCCAGTTCAGCAGTTCTGTCTCGCTTCAGATAGTAATAAACCATCTTAAATGAATCACAGAGGTTGTGTGTTGCTTAAAGACAGCCTTGTGGTTAGGGTATTAGTAGACTATTCATGAGTAGAATCCAGAACTATTTTGCTTTCCTAGGAACTTCATAATTGCACAAAGCCAATTGCTTCCAATTGTACTTCAGGCGCCTTAAAGTAGGTAGTTTTGTCAAAGCATACTTTATTTCTTACTATCCCATCTGCTCACTCCATCTAGACACCCTGTTCTCCCTGCTGTTCTTCAGCAGACCAAGCACAATCTAGTCTCAGAGCCTGTGCACTAGCTGTTTTCCATGCCTGGAACTTTCTTTCCCTCAATATCCACATGGGTCCTTCACTTCCCTCTTTCATATGAGGTCTTCCAACTCATTATTCTATTTAAAAATAAAATAACTCACTCCATTCAAGCACTCCCTAACCGTCATTTATTTTCTTTTTTACTATTGCTACTTTACATTTAATATACTATATATTTTTTTTCATTTTTTGGTTTCCTTTTTGTTTTGTTCATAGACTGTTTCCACTACAATATAAACATCATGAGGCATAATTTTCATTGCTCTTTCTTTTCCTTCTTTTCTGCTATATACCTAGCACTTAGAATAGTGCCTGGCACATGTTGGCTTTTACAAGAATAATTTTGAATCAGTGACTCTGGAAAGCAGGGTTTAGAACAACAGGTCATAAATTAGTTGTGACAGTAAATCTCAGTCACTGTGATGATTTAACTTGGGGCCTGGGAGATAAGGATAGATGGTAAACAATAACTTGCTGGTTGTTAAGAGTAGTCACCTGGAAGAAGCATTTGTGTTTATGTCATTTTACTTGGGGGTTCATTGGAGGGAACTGAAGACAGCAATTCCAGTGATTCTTTTAAAATATGTCAGACTCCTCTGCTTAAAACCTTCCAATGCCTTTCCAGTTCTCTCAGGTAAAATCTAAAGTTCTTCCTGTGGTCTTTGAGGCCCTAAATGGTTTCCTTCCTTCCCTAGCCTTTCCGTTCCTCAACTGCACTAATACCTAGTTAATATAATGTGAGACACATATGTAACTTTGAAATTTTTAGTAGAACTGTTAACAAATAAAAAGAAGTACAATTACTTTTAATTATATACTTTTCACCTAATATACTCTCAATATTATCAATTCAGCATGTATTCATTGTTAAAAATCATTAATGAGGTATTTCACCTTCAATTTCATATTAACTCTTTGGCATTCAGGTTGTATCACAGACATCTCACATTAACTAGCCACATTTCAAATACTCCATAACCCCACGTGGCCTGTGACTACGATACTGGACAATCTCTTCCTCAGCTTCTCTCCTGGAGAGCACTCTGTTCTACCCACCTTGGCATCCTTACTCAGCCTCCTTGATGTCCCTGTAATAGCGCAAACACATTTTTACCTCAGTAAGCTTGCCAGATTAAGAAACAAAAAATATAGGATATTTATTTAAATTTGCATTTCAGATAAATATCAAATATCTTTCTTTATAAGTCTGTTCCAAGTATTACAAGAGGCATATTGACAAAACACAGGGACACACTGGCATCACGTGGAACATACTTGTATTTGATCTGGCTGCTGTGCACTTCAAGCTATTTGCATTTTCCTTTTCCTCTGCCTGAAATGCTCTTCCTCAATTGCCACACTTCCCTTAATTCATTTAGGTCTTGGCTCCAAAGCTGTAGGGTGACTTTGATTCAATTTATTTCCACATCAATATTATAAAATTAAACATCATTACTTATTATTTTCTTATCCCACATTATTTTTTTACTACTTTACAGTTTTTTTAAAAAAATATTTTTATTTGTCTATCTCCTCATTAGAATATAGGTTCTATGAGAGCAGAACATTTGTTTTGTTTCCTGCTATTTCCCCAGTGTCAAGAAAAATGCCTGACAAATAGTAGGCATTGAATAAATAGTGTTCGATAAAAAAGGGAAGAAAGAAAAAGTGGAAAGTTACATATATTTTGTATTGGACGTTCATACAATAGAATCTTAAATGTGTTCCTTACCAGGTGTCTGAATCTTAATTTCTTAAAATAGGTTTTGATTATGTATCTAAAATACTATTATTAGGGTTTAGAGAGTGTTTAATAAGCCACTTATAAAGAATTAGCCAGGGTTTAGGAGACAAAAATCTTAAATGTTTGTTAAAATAACAACATTGATGTTGGTTATAAACTAAAAAAATAAACAAATAACCCATTTATTAAGTATTTGCCACATAATAAGAAGTAAATATAGTGGTATGAATAATGGTAATAGCGGTAATAGTAAATAGGAACAGTAATTTTTGTTTTTCAGGTTAACAATCCTTAGCTATCATTTCAAATTCCAAAAATCTCTAAAAACTGAGTATTTTTTTTATTTGAAGGCAAAACCTGTCTTGAGGTCACATTGGCTAATTAGAGTTCCTACTTATATAATTTAGTGTGACTTTGTATATATTTTTGCAGAAATGTTAATGTGTTTGATTATAGGATGCTACCTCAAACCCATCTGTGAGCAGTTATATACTATAAAGAAAATGTGCAATGAACTTTCTTATTACTTAAAAATTATCTAAATTCTCAAATATATCTGACTCCAAAAGTTCAATATAGTAGACCTGTTTTAGCCAATCTCCAATCTCAAAACCTTTGCCAAATAGAACTGGAAAGCCCAGCATGCTGTTATGCCTGTTGGGTCTTGCTGTCCATTAAATTACTAGGTTTCCTGGAAGATACAAGTCTACATTTTTGTTAATGTATCTAGATAAAATTTTTAAAATTGTTTGGGAGACCGTTGCTTTAACATGTCTATCATTTTTCTAATTCATTTGAAATAGAGTAGAATAATGCCAATTAATGAGTGGTCCTCTCAGTGGAGGTGAAGTCCTGGAATTACTAGCCTTTCATTTTAAGAAATGCTTTTTTTTTTTTTGATAGGAATATATATCCATCCAAATATAAGATGATGAATCTATAGATAGAGTCCTGCACTCCCTTTATCTTATACTCTTGGGGTCAAAACTCTCTGCTATCAAAAAGGAGCATGAGTGCAATGAAGAGAGCAGTTGTAAGGCAGATGATATGTTTTGGTGAAGATATAACTGGTGAAGAATATAACTGAGAACTTGTTGGTTTTGTGTGCTTTTATCTACAAATGCTTTCCCATATGGCTTTAGTCTTATGTTCTGCACATGTTTTAAAAATACCTCTGCAGTTCCTCATTCTCTATACTAGTCATGAGTTTGCTGATATATTTTTCTTCCTCTATATCACACCTGTGTGACCAAGTACTTTTCAGCCCCAAACATGTGCCTCCGGCCCCTGTCATATTGTAGCCTAATCACATTGATTTGATAGTGTTCTATCCCTCAGTAAAATATAACAAACAAAATAATCCCAGACATCCATAACTACATCAATTTACCTTTTATGTAGGAAATCACTTACAAGACATAAGTAATATATATATTACCTAACCTATTTTTTCTATTTTAAATACAATATACTGCCATTCTTATCAATACTTTAACCACTGTTCCACTTGAAAATAAAACAGTAGATTTCTTAAAGCATTACTGCTATGGTCTGAATGTTTGTGTCCCCTTCCCTGCTTCCCCTGTCAAGTTAGTTGTTGAAATCCTGACCCCAAGGTGTTGGTACTGGGAGATGGGCCTTTGGGAGGTGATTAGGTCAGAGGGCTGAGCTCTTATGAATGGAATTAGTGCTCTTACAAAAGAGTCTAAGAAAGCTCCCTTGCTCCTTGCATCATGTGAGGACACTGAGAGAAAGCACCATCTATGAGGAAGTGGGCTCTCGCCAACACTGTATGTGACAGTGCCAAGATCTTGAACTTTGCACCCTCCAAAACTGTGAGAAATACTTTTCTGTTGTTTATAAGCCACTGTGCATGGCATTATGTTATTGCAGTGTGAATAAAATAAGGCAGTTATTCTGAATGTATCTTCTATCGGCCTTTCTATATTTTGATGAGTTATTCAGGTGTTGATTACAATTGTAGTTTAGAACATACCAATTTAAAAAATAAATACTTTAAATTGATAAATATGTAACATTTTCCTTTAAATGTAAATGGAAACTCATGGACACACTTTATACTACCGATGCCCTTTTTGTACAGATTCTGGATTTATGGCTTTTTTAACTTATTGTGCTCCAATGGACATCATCTATTTATTTAAGCATTTGAGCACCTACCATGACTGGGCTTTGAAGCAGACTTGGAGGTAAATGCTTTGACGATTACATTTGAAAGTATCTTTACTTTGACCACAAGAAGGTCCAGGTCTGTATTTCTTCTGTTTAGCCCTATGCTATGGTTCCATTTATGACTGAAAGTAGTACTCCTTCAAATGGAATATAGTGCAAAGGTATCATGTGTGTTCATTCATTCCTTGACGATTGTGTGCAAGGTTACCACAGAAATGGTATGTGCTATTTTAATGACATGTCACAAGACCTCACAGTTATGAGTCCAAGTAGATATTTTTAAACTAATTCTAACTCAGTTATATAGTTTTATGTCTTGCTTCAATATAAAGAATGCCGATTTATAAGCATTTTAGAAAAAAATAAGTTAAGTATATTTTTTACATGCAACACTTATCCTCCAATATTATGTATTTCACAGCAAACTGATTGATAATTACTGAATTATCAAACATTTAAAATATTTGTTTACTTTGATAAGCTCAGATAACTTTCAAGAATACCAAAAGTCAGTACTCATGGTGCATTTGTTTTATGTGACATATTGTATTTTGACAAAAACTAAAAAGTATAGCTGACATAGCCATGAGTTGTTGATTTTACCTCTTTTCCTGATCCTTGTCCTGAATGTCTTAGAGTGGTTTAGACCAGCGGTTCTCAAACTCTGGCAGGCATCAAATCACCCGGAGGGCTTGCTAAACTTCTCTGTTGGGCTCCGCCCCAGAGCTTCTGATTCAGTGGCATTTCTGACAAGTTCACTGGGGAAGTTGATGCCATTGGTCTTGGGATCACACTTAATAACCTCCAGTTCCTGTGCTCCTCCATGTCAGTGTCTTCTCAATCCAGCACTGTCCACATCAAAAGGGAAGGAAATACCACCACCACCACTGGGGGAGGGGTGGGGCACTGGGAAAATTTAAGCCATATGGTATCACAAAGCAATCCTTCTTCCTAGGGGCAATAACAATAGAAGACAGAGGCCCAGACAAATCCTAAAATCCTCCCATCTTTGTTCATTTCTGTCTCTGACCAAAATAGACTCCTTGCTTTCTCCAAGCTAAACTGTGTTGTAGGTCGTTCTTTGTAATGGTTATTTTCTTTTTTTTTTTTCTTTCTTTCTTTCTTTTTTTTTTTTTTTAGAATATGGTTAATTCTCTTTCTTTTTTTCTCCCCCACCCCCCACGAGAAGTTTAACTGAACATTCCTCAGAGCCCTGGGCTATATTCACAGAATTATTTTTGATAATATGTCATTCTTATACTGTCTCCTAATTTACAAAGTCCAGTTAAAAAAACAAACAATAAAGATTATTATAAAAATATAGGAACATATGTCAAATGCTGTAAACTCAAAACACCATTCAGAAAGATCTCAAAGACTTTCTATTTGTCTAAGTAACATAATGCTCTCAGAGTTCCTCGTGACCCAAGAAGCAAGCCAGTAGCCCATTTTTTTTAAAACATAAAAATAAACATAAGCCTGTAGCTTCAATTTTGCCTTCTTAAATAATTGCACTATCACTGTGAAGAATAAACACCTAGTCTCTACTAAAAGTAATCTACTTCACCATAATATTTTCTCCCGGTGTAATTAGGAGCATCACATAATGAATTTCTTGAACTGGTGGTTATTAAGTCTTCTGGGCTTTTTACCCACACTTAGAAATCCTTCCTTTCACACCAGAGGCCACTTCCTTTGCTTTCATTCTGGGATTGTTGATACAAGAGCTGGTCCAGGAAGTGAGAGAACCTTTGCTCTGTGGCTTTACTGCTGGGCTGGTTAAGGAAGAATAGCTAGTAGAGGCACTTTTTGATGAGGTAGCATTCGATAGAAGACTTTGAGAGCAAAAAGAGGAATTTAAGTAGATTTCGATAACAGCTTGATAAAAATCTCCAGAAGTGGACAAGAATTCAACTTGTTCCAGCACAGTGGATTTTTTTGCTCCTGTTTCCAAGTCTCTTACCATTCTTATTTCTCTTTTGGCCAAGTGTGATCGATTCAATTTTTGTCTATCCCTGATATTATTGTAATACCTATCAGAAGAATGACTATATAATACTTGTCTTTTTCATTATTCCAATATTGTCACTAGAAATAACTAATGTGCCATTCTGTATTATTAAGAGATTTGGTACATGAGCGATAAAGAACTAACATTCCTTATCTCATTCTATAGTCGTATTTTGCTTGCAAAGGAGGTGGCTCAGATACAAATTAGCTTTGTGCTCATGTTGATTTTATCCTGTGAAGGGATACTATTTCAAATGCATTATAGGAGGATTCCCCTGTTCTAAATTCCCATGTGGGAGGATTTGCCCCATGTTAAAAAAGTGCTAAGAAAATACAAATGGTAATTTCAGTGCATTTAAAAGATTGAAATTGGCCTCATACTGCAAGCCCTCTATAATAAGAAATGAGAAAAATGGAAAAAAAAATCTCTACCATAAATGAAATATAAAATCATTAGGAAGTTTGATCAGTGAATACGTATGTGCATGCATGTTTGCACATGTATTTTGTATCTTCACAAAATAATACATCTGCTAGATTTAGGTAACTGTGAGAAAGCTATGTTAAAAGAATATATTAGTACATACTATGGAATCTACTGTTTATTTGAAATGCAAGCATAGAAATGTGAAGATTGTAGAAGATAACCTCTAAATTAAAAAAAAAAAAATCTTGCTTACCTGAAGAATATCCTTTGACTTCAAAAAAGGAGATACATATTTAAATATGAAGCAGCTCTTTGCAAATATTTGTTAAACACACTTGTGTGTACTGCTCAGTGCAAGGAAGGTCAGCAGAGTGCTTCTGTGTGTCTAGAAGAATTCAAAGGTGTTGCCAGATAGACCTTTTAGAAAAGGGGGAGAGAGAGTGAAAGAGTGTGTGCGTGTGTACTATTTATTGGTACTGTAAAAGAATAGCAAGGACAAGCCTATACTGACTGTTTACTGAGGTCTATGGTCTATTTTAGTCATGAGGTACAGATGGTCTCTTTTTGTTTACAAACTATATGGTAGATTTTATGGCACCATTTTGTAGAACAGGAAAAGGGCTCAGCAGAGTTAAGAAACTTCCTCAGTGTCACAGTCACTAAATGGCAGAGGCAAAATTGAAACCTAGTTCTAATTAGTACCAAAGTCAATGCATCTTCTCACTATTTTCTAAAGCCTCAGTTTTCAGCCTCTTCTGAAGTATTAAATGCAGGAAGGCCTCAAAGAGGAACAAACTTTGTACTAAGTGCCATGTTAGAGTACAGCTAATTGTAGACAAATAAAAATTTGCATTTTATTAACTAACAATGCACAAGGTATATTTTCTTAGATTGTAAATTGATACAATTTTGCAATTATAATTATTGCACATCAAATAGTCCAAGTGTAGGGCACCTGATACAATATACATGAATAAATTTTTTGAAGGTGTTACTGCTACTGTTAATGCATTGTGCTTATTCATATAAAGACCCATTTACTTTTGTGAGCTTTTGGTGAAATAGCTTCAGTGTTTTTTGTTTTTGTTTTTTTTAAACAAGGCAGAGCAGGTAACTAGGACACTGTGTGGGTTTTATAATTACTCAGAGATTTGTGCGGACACTGGCTATAGACTTTAATAACTAAGATAATTGATAATACTTTTTATTATAGAGAATTAAGTTCATTCAATAGCCATTAGAAGAAAAAAATTCAGACAGACCTACATCCAACATATTGGGTCATCTGGGGGTTTCAGGCACCAACTTTACAGAGCCACCAACCTTGATTTTTAGTTAGTTATTGAAACTAGTGCCTAATTAAAATGTTCCTTGGCAAGCAACTTTCTTAAGCAAGGCACACTAATTACTGTAGGGAGTGAGAAGAGAGCCATGCTTTAAATCATACTGGCTGACCTCAGAAAAGAAAGGAACAAGTCAGTGCCAAAAATATAGCTGCAAAAGGTAATGAATAAGAAGGAATAAATTTGCACTGATATTAAATCTTACCTACCTGAAAGGGCATGGAATGACACTCTACCTTATTCTTGAGTTTGATGACTGTCTGAAAGTTGAATGAGCATACAATTCTTACACATTTGTGCATCTGATGTTTAAGTCCTTACCCTATTCATATTTTGAAGTTACTTTGTATTGGGATTGGTGGTGTTATTATCATATATGACAAATATCTGCTTTAAGTGACTTTTAAACTAATGGAGGTGAATTTGGCTTGCCTTCTTTGATGTTTTTATCCTCCTTTTATCTGCTGTATTCTGCTGCACTTTGGTCACATGTAAGAAACAATCTAGGGGATCTCAACATTTTCTTGAGCATAATAAGAGATGACATCATCTGACAAACGTTTTAATGATTTTCATCTTGAGAAAGGACTTATGTATAATCGTAATTCTCATTGTGGCTAAAAAAAAAATCTCAGTAGATTTATAGTCTTTTTCCTGAAAGTTTGATCTGCTTCCCAGTTCAACCAAAGAAAAACTGGGTGATGTCTTCATGATCACTAGAGAAATTTATGTAGTTGATGTAATTGAATGCTAGACTGCATTCAATGCAGTATTTTTTAAAGATGATAATAACTAGATATCCTTTAACTAAGGAGTATTTGAAGATTTTTTTAAAGGTACAGTTGTCCCCCTTTAACCATGGAGGATATGTTCCAAGACCCCCAGTGTATGCCTAAACCTGCAGATGGTAACCACACCCTACATTTCTATGTTTTTTCCTATATATACATACCCATGATGAAGTTTGAATTTCTAAATTAGGGACCATAATAATGCAGGACAGGGCAAATAGCCCTGAGTAGGATGGAGACCAAGCCCTGCACTGAGAAAAGAAGAGGGTCCTTTGGCAGAGAGTGTAGAAAGAATGCAACATACATGACAAAGGTAGGGTTAAAAAGGAAAGTTGATTAGAAAAGGGAAAACGGTCCATAGATAGAGCGTGGTCTCCTCTCAGAGGCAGAGAGTGAGAGGGACCCTGAGTGTTCAGGGAATTCAGTTTATATATCATTCTTAGATCCCATTTACTTAAATATGGACATAAGTGAGGAAGAAGACAGGGAAGAGTAAGTAGCCTGAAAGGCCTGCTGGCAGTTTCCAGCTTTTAATCTGTAGCTTCCCATTGGTTTTAGCCATAGGGAATGAGTGATTTTTGTGTAGAGCAGCCACTTAAAGACTCTGTTGCTCCTGTTTCCCCTTCCCAGGTGTGGGGAATGGGCTGTCAGCAATCCCAGCAGAAATCTTCCTTTGTTCTGCAGGTGTCCTCCAGGCCTGGCTGTGGGGGTGATCAGTGTATTACTTAACATTTTAATTATCTTGACTCCTCCCTACGTTAGTAAGAAATTAACAACAATAACTAAAAATAATTATAATAATATACTATAATAAAAGTTACGTGAAGATGGTCTCTCTCTCAAAATATCTTATTGTACTGCACTCACTTTTTCATTTAAAGACAACACTTTATGGCTTCTCTTAGTCATATCCAAACTGTCAACCTCACTACTCTTGAACTTTGGGGCCATCATTAAGTAGAATAAGGGTCCCTTGAACACAAGACCTTGATGCCATGACATTTGATCGATTACCAAGAAGACTACTAAGTAACTAATAGGTGGGCAGCATATTCAATGAACAAAGGAATGATTCACGTCCTGGGCGGGACCAAGCAGGACAGCATGAGATTTCATCATGCTACCCAAAATAATGTGCAGTTTAAAACTTATGAGTTGTTTATTTATGGAATTTTCCATTTAATATTTTGGACCATAATGGACTGCAAAGAACTGAAACCATGATAAATGAAACTGCAGATAAGGAGCGACTACTGTATTTTGAAAATTACAGAAACCAATCCATAAAATTAGAACTTTAGAAATATTATATCTCCCTATAAATAAAAGTATAATAGATACATATTTGTATCTAATATCAACTTGCTGGCTTTATTTTTTTAAGAAAAAGGCGATAAACATGAACCCATATAGCTAAAAAATACTGATAGACATTTTTATTGTATTCTCTGTCTTGTTTGTTTCAAGAGATGCCATCTGTTTTTCTGTGACTAGTTCTTTCTTTAAGGCTCTATCACTAAATTGTATGTATATATGGGTGAATATATGTATGTATTGCTATGTACGTGTTAAAAGTCTAGTTTTCATCTAATGAGTCGCAATTAATTTATCTTTATGCATGGTTTTGCTGCTCTCCAATAAGCTCTGCGTATGCTGACTACAGTTGAGTGATGTTTCAGCTCTTGTTCTTTTTGTCAACTGCATTATTTCTGCTCAGTCTGTGTTTTTCTTGTTCTAGTGATTGTGTGGAGTTTTGCATCCTTTTTCATGTTAAGAGTTGTTGCCTCTTTAAGGCTCAAGCAAAAAACTGATCCTCCATCTTTTCAGCACCATGAAATTTCCCCCTTAGTATCATTAAACATTCCTTTGGGAATCATTATTCAGAAGTGGCTCAGGGGCATTATTTCTTTAGCACTTCCCATCTAATATTGTGAAAAATCCATTGTCCTATGGCTGAAGGTCCTCTATATGGAGTAAGACTGAGTGTGTATGGTAAAGCTGTGTGAAGAAGAATTTGAAATATTGTAACACTTTCGTAGAATTTCTTCTTGTTGAGAAGGAGGGCTGTGTTTAATTCTTAGAGCAGTGCTGTTCAAAAGAACTTGCAGTGCTCTATATCTGTGCTGTCCAGTATGTTAGCCACTAGTTACACATACTACTGAGCACTTGACATGGAGCTAGTATAAATAAGGAAATGAATTATAAATTTTATTTGATTTTAATTAATTTAAATATTATTTAAATGGCCATTTGTGGCTAGTATCTACAATATTGGATAGTACAACCTTAGAGAAGAACTAGAAAATTTGTCCAGATATTTGGTTTGGAATCTATATGCATAGCCCTATTTTATATTTGGGGTTCTGTTTGATTTTTAACCATATAGTTATTAGGGAAAAAAATGCATGATGTGTATTTATAGGTATTCTGTGTATAATATATAGATAAATATAGATATATCTCATAACTGCTCTTTAGGGAACCATCAATTTTGATAGAGAGATGAACATAGGCACATGGTATAATTATAGAATGTCTGTATATTAAAATGTGTCCATATGCTAAATTCTTTTGATCTTCCTTGAGTCACCTGTCACCTGAAGGAAAAAGAAATTAGTGGTATTATTATTTGCTTAATTTTTAGGTATCATTCTCATTCTCATTTTTATTGGTGCTATATATGGTCTCCTCATTTTGATGGATATTTAAAAAATAAGATCTGGAGATTCCTTTGCTATGTAAGAAGTTGCACCTGAGCTTCCCTAACCCATAGAGCTTCTGACACCCTGCAGATATATTTATGTTATAAGAATCTACCATTTAACTCTTTAGATGGATTAGATGCCACATGGTAAAGCCAAATCACTGTAATACAAACAAGAATTTAAAATGTGTTTGATAAGATTATGTTCTGGACCCATCACTGTATTTCACTAAAATTATATCAACTTTTGGATTTGGTTCTAGAACATATTGTAGCAATATGCCACCATTTGAATATAGGGTAAAATTCTGTTTTTTTGTTTGTTTGTTTTTTTTGTTTGTTTGTTTTGTTTTTGGCAGTTGACACGTAGAAAATAATGTTAAGTCCTTATTGAACTGTGAAAATCCTCTAGCCCATTTAGGTAGTTAGTAAAAAATTATTGAGTATTATTATTCATTAAATTCTCTACTGAAAAAAAAGTTCAAATTACATACCATTATATGCATAGGTAAATATAAATTTTTTCATTGAATTAGACAATGTTTATTTACTTGTCCCTAATAATTTTTATTTTCTTTAGATTTTTTTTTGGTTTTCATAATAATGCAATATGATTATAATAGATTTAAAAAACAGAGAATAGGAGAAATTATAAAAGTTTATCAAACATTCAATAAAATACACTCATTTGTTAATGTTAAAAATCCTGATAAACTGAAAATAAAAACATAGAAACATTCACTTTAAAATCAAGAATAAAAAATTTATTTTTACTATTGTTTTTTATTTTCTGGAGATGCTGACACATGCAATAAGATACAAAACAAAAATATTATCTAGTTAGAGAATAAGAAGAAATGAACAGATCAGCATTTGCAGACAACTCCTCCCCTCCATGAGAAATTTTAGAAAAGAAGCTAAAATTACTAGCAAATTTTAAAATTTAGTAAATTTGCTGTGTGCCAGCAACTGTAGTATATTGATTGAGATTGCAAAATCTAGAGTTAGACTGGCTGATTTCAAATACCATAAGGATGTGTAATTTGGGTTAAGTCACTTTCTCAGTACATCAATTCCCTGAGCTATTAAATGGAGATAATAATAGTATTTACTTTATAGAGCTATGTATATTAAATGACATGGTTCATGTAAATTAGCAAAATATCTGACACAGAGTAAATTTTCAATAAATGCTAGTTTGTTAGTAAATTAATCATCATTGCTATTGCTACTTAAGCAATATAATAAAGGCAAATAATTCCACTCCTGGTAGCAAAAATAAGAAAAAATATGAAAGTGTGAAAACTTTAGTTTAAAATTGTAGTGAGAAATTAGAAATTTTAAGTTTTTTTCTTTTACTAGAAATGGAGAAAGACTGTGCTTGATATATATTGCAAACCCTAGCAACTATTGATTTAAAAGAGGTATAAATAATGAATTTAGAGAGGATATAAAAAGAATAATAAAAAACAATAAAAAAGAAGGCAGTAAAAGGAACAAAGGATAACTAGAACCAATAGAAAACTATTTTAAAATGGTAGGTTTGCATCCAACCATATCAATAAATGTAAATTATTTAACCATGCAATTATGAGGCTGAGCTTATATGTAAAAAAAAAGAGGCTGAACTTATCAAATTACATAAGATGCAAGACCCAAGTATAAGATTTCTAAAAGAAAACCACTTTAATATAAAAGCATACACATATTAAAATAAATGTATATGCTATGCAAAAAAGATGTAGTATGCAAAGATTAATCAAAAGAAAAATGTAGTGGTTACATTAATATAATACAAACTATAATTCACAATAAGGAATTTTACCAGGAATAACAAAATACATTAAATACTGACAAAGTGGTCAAATAACTAAGAAATAATTAAGTGAGTTTGTACCTAACAAGAGGGCTTCTTCACAAAACAAAAACTGATAAAACTAAAAAAAATAACTAAATAAATCCACAATTATAGCTAGTTCATCAACATATGTGGCATGTAGCAAAACAACTCTCTTTACAACAAATCAAGTACTTTGAAAAACAATGGGAAAGTCTTTACTTACATAAATGCAGCACATGACATACACAGTTATAAAATATCCCAAATGGCATGACAATATAAATCATCAATATGTAAAGGAGAGCCAATATCTAGAATTTGTTAAAATTCATGGACAATATTTAAGTTGGTATAGAAAATAAAATTTGTGTTATAATTTCTTTGTTGTGAATTTACATAATTGAATCATGCAAAAGCAATTCAACAACTTTTCCTAACTCCATCAGAGAACTGAAATAATAAGACTAATTGCTGTCCTAAAATTTGGAGAGGAGACAGACAGATACAGAGAATCATACCTTCCCAAAGCAGAGCCAAAGGAACTAATGCCAGGAGACTTCAAAATTCCTCTTTTTAATAAGCAATAAAATAGAAAAAAAATCACTGAGAACGTGGAAGACCTTAACATAACTATCAGTATAAAACAGTCAACCAACCTGACCTAATTGACATTGTAAGAACACTTCAAACATTAACAACATACATATTCATTTTAAGTATACATAGAACATTCACCAAGATACATTATATTCTGAGACATAAAAATATCTCAATAAATTTACAGAAATTAAAATCATACATAATATGATTCCAGTTTTAATTATGTTGTATCAATAGATCAAGTGGGGAAGACCCGGCATCTTAGCAGTTTTGAATCATCATATCCCCATACCCAGAATATCTCTCCATATATTTACTTCTTTTGATTTCTTTCATCAAAATTTTACAGTTTTCCTCATATTCAAACTTGTCTATATTTTGTAAGATTTGTACTTAAGTATTTTATTTTTGGAAATGCTAATGTAAATATGCTATACTATAATTTGAAATGAAAACACGATAGTTTTTAATTTTAAAATCTAATTGTTCATTGGTATATAGGAAAGCAACTGACTTTTGTATATTAACTTTGTATCTTAATTAATGACTCAATAGATAAAACATTATCAATTAAAGCCCATGGTTTTCAGTAAGTTTCACTTTTTGTATTGTTTAGGTTTTTGGTTTTGACAAGTACGTAATGACATTATTAAAGTATCATGCAGAATTACCACCCTAAAAATCCGTTCCTACCTATTTCATCCTTTCAATCTGTGTACTTTCGTTTTCTTTTCCTTTCTTATTGCTCTATCCAGAACTTCCAGAATATATTGAAGAGGAGTGAAAGAGGACATCTTGTCTTGTTTCCAATCTGAGAGGGAAGGCTTCTAGGATATGATCACCACTGAGTATGATAGTAGTTGCAGTTTTTTGTAGATGTTCTCTATTAAGCTGAGGAAGATCCCTACTATTCTCAGTTTCCTGACAGTTTTTTTTTTTTTAATAAAAAATGAGTGTTAGGTTTTATGAAATGCTTTTTTGCATGTCTTGCCATTATCATATGATTTTTATCTTCAGCCTATAGATGCGAGGGATTATATTAATTGATTTTCAAAATTCAAACAAGTCTTGCATACCCAGAATTATTCTCATTAAACTGTTTTCTGTTCTTGTAATGTTTGTACAGTTTTGATATTAGTATATTGCTGGCCTTCTAGAATGAGTTAGGAAATATTCCCTCAATTTCTATTTTCTGGAAGAGACTGCAGAGAATTAGTAAAATTTCTTCCTTAAATGTTTGGAACTCATCTAGGCCTGTTTTTTTTTACCTTTTTTTATTGTTGTTGTTATTAATAATTGATTCAATTTCTTTAATAAACATAAACCTATTCATATAATCTATTTCTATTCTATATTGTCTTTAAAAGAATTATCCATTTCATCTGTTATCAAATTTGTTGTTCATTACTTTATTATCTGTTTATTTTACATGGGATTAGTACTGATTATCTGTTTTGGAAGGTTGTGTCTTTGTCTAGCTAGCTTTTCTTCAATTTTATTGTTTTTAAAAAAATCAGCTTTTGGTTTAGTTCATTTTTTCCTAATAAATTCTGTTTTCAATTTCATTGATTTTTGCTCTAATTTTTATTTCTTTTCTTCTTACTTTGGGCTTAATTTTCATTTTTGTTACTTAAGGTGGAAGCTTATATTATTGATTTTAGATTTTTCTTCTTTTCTAGCATTGAATATATATATATGTTATATATTATATAATAATATAATTATATTATAATATAACATATATTATATAATATAATATATAATTATATAATATATAATATATATATTAGGTTAATATAATATATTAATATAATAATAGATTTTTCTTCTTTTCTAGCATTGAATATATATATATATATTATATAATTACATGCTATAAGATATATTATATATAATATATATATAATATATAATATATCTTATAGTATATAGTTATTGGTATATTGGTATATATATAATATATATAAATATATAATTATAATATATACAATATATATTATATTTATATATTTAATATAAATATATATCTATATATATAATTATATATAAAATATATATATTATTATTTATATTATATATAATATATAATATATAATTATTGGTATATTGGTATATATAAATAATATTAATATATAATATATAATATATATAATTATTAGTATATTGGTATATATATAATATAATATTGTATATAATATATATTATATATATATATATATATATATATTGTATATATATATATATTATATATATATTGTATATATATATATATTGTAATATATATAATATATAGGTATAATATTATATATATTATTTATATATATTATATATTGTATATAATATATAATTATTGGTATATTGTATATGTATAATATATATTATATTATATATATATAATTATATATATTGTATATTGTATATATATGTATATTATATATACATCATATATATATTATGTATATACATCTATATAATATACATAATATTAATGTATAATATATATAATATATATTATAATATATAATGTATATATATAATATATAATATTATAATATATATAATATAATGTATACATATATATACATTAATATTATGTGTATTATATATTTAATATACATAATATATATGTATATATACATAATATATATATTATATATTTATATACATAATATTATGTATATTATATATATTAATATATATTAATATATATATTTTTGATGCTACAAATTTTCCTTTAAGCACTGCTTGTGATGCATTCTACAAATTTTGATAATTTTGATAATTTATGTTTTCATTTTTATATAGTTCAGTTTCTCTTTCTCTTGATAGTTCTGTTTTGACTCATTGTCATATAAAATTGTGTTATTTTAAAAATAAACAGACTCAAATAGAGAGAACAAACTGATAGTTGCCAGATGGGAGGGGACTTGGGAAGATGAGTGAAAAGGAGGAAGGGATTAAGAGGTACAAATTGGTAGTTATGAAATAGTTAAGAGGATGTAAAGTACAATGTAGAGAATATAGTTAATAATATTGTAATAAATATGTATAGTGCCAGGTGGGCACTAGACTAATCAGGGAGGATTACTTTGTAAATTATATAAATGTCTAACCACTATGCAGTATACCTAAAACTAATATAAAATAATATTGATTGTCAATTATAATTGAAAAAAGAAAAGAAAGAAAGAAAGAAAGAAGAAGAAAGAAAGAAAGAAAGAAGAAAGAAAGAAAGAAAGAAAAGAAAGAAAGAAAGAAAGAAAGAAAGAAAGAAGAAGGAAGGAAGGAAGGAAGGAAGGAAGGAAGGAAGGAAGGAAGAAGGAAGGAGGAAAGGCATTGATGAGAAAGAAAAAGTATGTTGTTTAATCTGTATGTATTTTGGGATTTTCTAACTATTTTTCTGTTGTTGATTTCTAGTTTAATTCTACTCTGGTCTAAGAGCAGATATTCTATGATTTCTAGTCTTTTGAATTTGTTAAGATATATTTATGACCCCGAATACAACCTATTTTGGTGAATGTTCCATGTGAGCTTGGAGGGATGTATATTCTGCTGTTGTTAGGTGAACTATTCTGTAAATGTCAATTATATACAGTTGATTGATGGTGCTATTGAATTCAACTATATCCTTACTATTTTTCTGTCTCCTGGCTTGTTCAGTTACTGATAGAGCAGTGTTGAAGTTTCCAGTAATAATAGTAGATTCATCTCTTTTTTCATGTAGTTCTTTTAATTTTTTTTCACATAATTTAATGCTCTGTTGTTGGGTATATACACGTTAAGGATTGTTGTTTTAGGGAATTGACCCCTTTGTCATTTTGTAAAAAATCCTTATTCTTGATAGTTTTCCTTGTTTGGATTTTGTATGTTGTTTACAAGAAACTAATTTTAAATATAAAGACACATGTAGATTCAGAGTAAAAGGATGAAAAAAGATATACCATATTTGTAAACATTAATCAAAAGAAAGCTGAAATTTCTGACAAAACCAAAATCCAAATAAAGAGATGCTGTCTCATTTTTTTGTTCACTCTAATAGTCCATCTCTTTATTGATGTGTTTAGCTGTCACATTTAAACTGATTATCAATATAATGTATTTATATAGGCCATATTTTTTCTGTTTTCTCTTTGTCATTCTTGTTCTTTGTTTTTATATCTGTCTTCTATTTTTTTCCGCCCTATAATTTTAATTGAATATTGTATAAGATTCATTTTTCTTTTTTTCAACATATGAATTACACTTCTCTTTTTACATTTTTTTGTGGTCACTCTAAAGTTTAAAAAAAATATATTTTAGCCAATTCTATTTCACTTGAACTAATCTGAACAAATTCTAAAATAAATCAGAACTAATGAATGATTTCTCATTTAATCACTCAAAAAAAAAAAAAAGGCATTGTGCCATGTGATGAGGATGCATACAGTAATTTGTTTGGAAATGTAGTCTTGGGCCAGTGCTAAGTACCAGAGGATCAAGGGTAAATGCAATGCAGATTTAGCTTTGGGAGATTTTAGTTTATTGAAAGAGAGATATAAAAGCATCTTATATTGATATAAGTGCAAGGATAGACTAAAAAAGCTTTTGAAGAAGCACAGAATGTTATTCCAAAAATACTAATAATCCAAACAGAAAATTACTTAAACACCAAAAATGTTATGTTGATGATGACAATACATTTTATTTATTTCAAGATTAATTTGTTATTTTAAAAGCTCTAGTATAGGAAAGAAAGAATTTTGCCTTTAATTTTACTAACAGAGTAAGTATTGAAGAGGTTAAGTGACTTGCTAAATAGAAAGATATACTGTGTAGCAAATTATAGTCTAGAAACACAGTCACCTGACTCTAATATACTAATTTTCCTATAACAATGCAGGAGGAAATTAGTAAATTTGTAATGATGTGGGATGCAAGGAAGAAATCAGAGAGGGTTGAAGCATTCTGAAGAGGCTTCACTTAGAAATGGGAGTGAGAAGAATTGAATCAACAGAGAAATGATGAAGGGCATTCCATAAATGAGGAATGGCATAAAGAATTGGGTCACAAACTCTCCAGATGTCTTCAAGAGACAAAAAGTGCACATCTTTGATGAAGTGGAGGTTTTACAAATGTAAAGGTAAGAAATGTAGTAAAGAGTGTTATCATTAACTAGACTAAAATTGCATTGCCATTCAGTATTGAGCTTAATTATAGCAAAGGAGTCATTAAAATATTCAGTCTGACTCTAATTGTTCAAACACATCTGCCACATTAGACTAGCTGACCTGATGAAGTCATCTATAACAAGAAACACATGGATTTGTTTAGTAGCTTTTATCTTTCTGGGACTACTTGCTTTGTAAATAAAATATTCCCATTTTGAAGGAGAGTTTTCTGCAACCACCTGCATAAAAGTAGACATATTTGTCTTTCTAGTTCTAGGGAGGCTGTTTTAACCAAAGAAACCCATTTTGTCATCTCTGAAACAAAGATATGATGGAGAAAGTCCAGCTGTCAAGAGTACAACACTAAAGACTTCCTTCCATTTATGGAGCCTCTTTTTAGTTTTCTTGACCAATTAATTTCTCTGATGCTATTCTGTGTTTTTTTTTCTACCTTTTTGTGTCCGAGCATCCCTTGATCAAACGACAGGTAAACCTCTGGTTTATCATTACTCTTTTTATTTTTTCCCTACTCTTGACATTAATCATAGAAATTAATGATACTTATTCTATTGATGTATATGTTCCAGCCATTGATCTCAAAGTCGAGAAATATTGGCCTGTTTGCTTCTCAGTCAGATTTCAGCGATCCAAATGGGGCATATTCTTAGAAATAGACAGTTGGCCCCATGCTTTCTTTTTTATCAGAGCAGAGAAACTTTTGGAGCAGAACTAACATGGCTCATGATTCAAAGAAAAAACCTTACATTAATCATCTTTATACTAATGGATTGATTTGATATTGAATTTCAACTTTTCGTTTAAGCTAATAACTACCTCTTCCCACCCCACTACTCAAGAAAAAGAAATTGAGATGATTGTTTACATTTTTATAAACCTTCAGTGGGACAAAACTGACTCATACTATTTTGGGTGGAAGGAAATAACCTTCTCTGTCAACTGCAAGTCAATGTCTATGCCAAGTACTTGTGCACATCAGGGAATGTTTTGTCTTAGCCATGAGCTGAGGACAGACATCTCAGTGGATAAGCTGCATATATGTCAGTAGAGACTTACTCCACCTTGCCCTGAAAACTGGACAAGCCTCCTGTTGATGATGATCAAAACTTTCTATCTTTCAAGAAGAAATATTAGAGATCTCTGACACAGAGCTAATGTGGGGACCGTATAGATTCCAGGCTGTTGACTTGTAAATCAGTCAGTCATGAGATTATGTCAAAGTCTGAAAAGTCCTTGGAAGGTCTGAAATGTGATTCCTAGGCCAGATCAAGTACAACTGATTGCTGGTGACTTTCTTGCCTTGAATAACATGGCAAGTCTTTCATACCATTTATAATGAATCTAAAAGATTTTTTTAAACTAAATTTATTGGAATGACATTGGTTAATAAAATTATATAGGTTTCGAGTGTACAATTCTGTAATGGGTTATATGTATATTACATTGTATGTTCACTACTAAATGTTAAATTTCCTTCCATCACCATATATCGGCCCCCTTTTACCCTTACCTACCTCTTCTCCTCCCACCTTTCCCTTTGGTAGCCACTAAACTGTTGTCCATGTTCATGAGTCTCTATTTGTTGGTCTTGTTTGTTTGTTACTGTCAGTTTTATATCCCTCCTATAAGTGAAATCATATGGTTCTCAACTTTTTCTGTCTGACTTATTTTGCTTAGCATGATCATCTCAAGATCCATCCATGTTGTTGAAAATGACAGAATCTCATCTTTTCTTGTGGCTGAGTAATAATCCATTGTTTATATGTACCACATCTTCTTTATTCAATCATCTATCAAAGGGTACTTTGGTTGTTTCCATGTCTTAGTCACTGTGAACAATGCTGCTATGAACGTCAGGGTGCATAAATCTTTACAGATAAATGTTTTCAATATTTTTGGTAAATATCCAGAAGAGGGATTGCTAGATATACAGTAATTCTATTCTTAATTTTTTGAGGAAACACCATACTATTTTCTATAGTGGCTGTACCAATTTGCAGTCCCACCAGCAGTGTATGGTGAGAGGTTCCTTTCCCCCCACAACCTCTCTAACACTTTTTATTTGTCCTATGATGATAGCCCTTCTAATAGGTGTGAGGTGGTATCTCAATGTGGTTTTGATTTGTATTTCCCTAATAGCTAGTGAAGTTGACTATCTTTTCATATGTCTGTTGGCCATTTGTATGTCTTCCTGGGAGATGTGTCTGTTTAAGTTCTCTGCCTATTTTTTAATTGGATTATTTGTGTTTGTTGTTGTTGTTGTTGTTGTTGTTGTTGTTGAGTTATATGAGTTCTCTGCATATTTTCGATATTAGCCCCTTGTCAGAGGCATTGTTTGAAAATATTTTCTCCCATTCAGTTGGTTGCTCTTTGTCTTGATGGTTTCTTTTGCTGTGCAGAAGCTTTTTAGTTTGATTCAAGATTTGATTAAGTCTGTGGAGACATCATCGAACAGGCTGTTTATTGAGTTGGCTCAGTCAAAGCTCTCACTTTGAACGCACTGTATTGGTACAGCCCCATTTAAAGGAATATGAAAATTTCAGGTAAAGGCTGTACCTTTTTATTTCCAATGGAGTAATAGTAAACATATTCAATTTAAACTAGATAAAATGAATTTAATGCTTTATTATGTTCTAAATTAGAATATGTGTGCATCTGTGCAAAATTTCCAAAAGGCAGAATAGGAAGGAGCAAGTTCAGTTGTGTTCTCATAAGTAAAAACCAGCTGATCTGATGTTATACCTTTATGAAGAAAAAATATTACCTTCTGCTGAATAATTTTAGTTCAAAAAACAGATTCTTCATTACATCTAAAATTTATGAACCAGGAATGATAATTAAAATACATTTATCTGTTTAAATAGAGCATTTGCCTATGTGAATTCTGTGATGTAATAAGAATAAATGACAAGACATATGAAAGCTAACTAGAGATTCAAATCCCCATCATCTAAGTTGTTCTCTGAAAAGTTATTTACTAAGCCATATTAATGTATTCCAACTACTAGCATCCCATTTAGAAACTTTGGCTGAACTTTAAATTTATTATGGAAATGAATGTGATCCCTTTTTAGAGAAATCTAGTACAGAAGTGAGTTAGTCAAATAAGGCAATATTTAATATGGTTTATGTCATGACCCTTTTTGATAATCTGATCCTCTCCACAGGGGAGAAAAGTATACATATAGATGACATTTTGCAGTTAATTTCAAGATGTTCAAAAGTCCCTGAAGCTCTTGGCACCAGATTAAGAACTCTTAATCAAATGAGTAGAATATTTGATTGTAAATCAGCAAACTTAGATTTTTATCTGACTTTAATGTTGATGAAATGTGTGACCTTGGATAAATTATGTATTTTTTGTGCATTAAAATCTTCATTTATAAACATGATTGCTAATATTGGTAATAATTTATTCCTTAATATAATGGAGATTTTCTGGCTCTGTGAGGCATATTACTATATAAAACCAAGGTGATATTATTATTAAAAGTAATGTGTGACCCAGATACTGTATACAATAAATGCCAATTTCATATATCTACATATATTTATTTGTTTTCTTCCTTTGCACATCAGAGGGATAAGCCTCACATGAAATTTTTTTCTAGGGCTTTGCATTCTTATGAGGCCTTCCTATGACTATAAATGTAAGAAAGAAACTCATTTTATTACTGAATTGATACACAGGTGATTAATAGCATCCACATTTGATTATCATTAATTACTTTCTAAGTCTTAGTTTTAGAAAAAAATAATGCTGTAAGACTTTTCACTAAATTGTCTCATGGCACTTCAATCAAAGGTTTCTTTCAGATCATTAAAAGTGATAGACCTTGTTTAAAACTGAAATCATGTGGTTTCATTTAAGGAATTTCAAATTGATGCCAGACATTAGCATGACTTGAAATCATTTCATTTGAAATACAACCCTATTGCCTTTGGTATTAATTTTCCTATCTGTCTGATTTCAGACAAGGGATGGCCAGGGCCCTTCACAGTCTTGTGTGTAATGTAACATATCCCTGGGATCCTAGAAGACAGGGCTATTGCCAAATTTACCACTTTAGTTATCTGTCTTTATTGACTAAATCAGGAAAGATAAAGATGAAAATTGGACCTGTTAATGCAACAATCACTTACAATAATGCAAAACTGCAAAAGTTAGTAAAAAGAAGATACTTTGTGGTAGGACATGAATTAAGATTTGGCTGTGCTAACTGATCATTTTGAGGCAGTAAAATATAAACAATTGTAAATGGGAAGTTTGAATGTTGAAATCATCTTAATGAGCTATTAACAAATCCCAAGTGCTATAAAAATCATTGGTAGATTTGAAACTAGTTTAAGGGTATATGGGAATGATTCATTTCCTTTGTGGTTGTTTAAATGCTATGGGCTCAATGGCAAGCTGCCTGATTATTGTTGGACCTTTCTATATTTCATTTCAAATAAAGATAATAAACCACAAAGTAAAGACCATATTCTATAAACTTTCTCTGAATGAAAAAATGCCAACATATGTTTTCCACTACCCTAACTACCATGAAGTATATGAATAATGTTATTTTTTATTGGGGAAACAAAGGGCAAATTATATTTTCTTTTTTTTTTCCTGATTTTTAATATGTTTCTCAAACTTCAAATTGTTTATTGTTTGAAACATAACATCTTTGGAAAAAGTGGGTGGTGTACCTGTCTACTAGAATCATTATTTGGAAACTCAGGATTTATTAAAGAAATTATTTTGTATAAAAAATTCACAATATGAGAATGGGTATATAGTTGCATATAATATACTGCATGCTCATAATTCCATGTGAAGTAGACTCTGTTTTTTCTTTGATAATAGCATTGACTATACCTATAATGTAAGAGTTTCTTGTGTTACTATTTGTTTAAAATATCTTTTACTTGTTAGTAAGATAAATGAAAACATGATTGTGTCTGATTTATTTGAATATTTTCTAAACTTTAACAAAGTCAATTAAAGAGAAACAAATTTTGGTTGTTGACAATATTACAGAAAAAGATGTTGAATTTTTTCTCAAAATTTTAGGCAAATTCCATTGTATTAAAAATAATATAATCTTTTAAAAATTATATTACAAAAATTGGTTAATTATATGTTTCAAATTTGCTTCTTTCAGGCAGTAGCTCTGTCTACACAATATTAACATGATTTTAATATGTCTACTCTCTATGAGATTTTTCTAGTGGATCTTGATGCTTTTAAAACTGTGTCTTGTTGTGAAGAGAAGTGTAAAAGTGACCTGTTGAAAGGAGCATTAATTAGATATATCTTACAAAAACTCCACTTTTACTGATGACTAGCTGGTTTCATGATGATTTTTGATGCTCCTACTTCAACATTTTCAGCATTCAGTACTCTGTAATTTGTCATTAATTCTTACACATCGATACTTATTTCACTGTGTATTCTCTTATAACTTTTGGGGTTTCTCTTCCCTTCTATAAGCTTTGTTTGAGCTGTCCACTTATGTGGCTTATAGGGTCGTAGCTCAGCTTAACACTGACCTAAACACAATTTGATGGCTTTTCAAAGTATCACTTTCACTTTTTGTCATGTCCTTTGATTCTTCTCACATGAATTAGCCCTTGAATGACCCAGTCGATTTATGGTGTAACATTCCTCCATTCTATCTGGGCATGGACCCCTGGTGGCATTAACTTTAGTTCAGGCACTTAAAAGAAAAAAAAAAGATTAGTTTCAAGTATATAGTACATTGTTAGACATTTATATAGTTTATGAAATGACCTCCCTGATTACTCTATCTTCCCTTTGGCTCTACACATAGCCAGTATCTTACTGCTATCTGCATTCCCTATGCCATGCTCCCCACCCCTGTGATCATCTATCAACTACTAATTTGTACTTCTTTAACTCTTCACTGCTTTATTCCAGTCCTCCCCCAACCCCTCTGCCCTCTGGCTGTCACCAGATTGTCCTCTACATTTGTGAGTCTGTTTTCAATTAGTTTGTTATTTTTGTTCTTTAAATTCCACATATAACTGAAATCACATGGTGTTTATCTTTTACTGTCTGACTTATTTCTCTGAGCATGAAAACCTCTAGGTTCATCCATGTTGTTACAAATGGTAGGATTTCATTTTTTTAATGGCTAAGTAATATTTCATTGTATATATGAACCATAACTTCTTTATTCAATTGTCTATTGATGGGCACTTAGGTTGCTTCCATATCTTGGCTATTGTGAATAGTACTGGCATAAACATAGAGATGCATAGATCTTAATGACTCATTGTTTTGGTTTTCTTTCGTATAAATACTTAAAAGTGTAATTGCTGAGTCAAAAGGTAGATTCATTTTTAATTTTTCAAGGAACCTCCAGGTTGTTTTCCATAGTGGTTGTACTAATTTTCAATCTCACCAACAGTATATGAGGGCATTGAGTTGTGATTTTCATTTCTCTGATGATTAGTGACTTTGCATCTTTTCATATGTCTATTGGCCAACTAATTCAGGTACTTTTTAAATTACATTTTGCAAAATGAGGCATTGCCTCAATTTTTTTGAAAACTTTTTAGTGTATTTTCCCCATTTAGTCCAGTGAAAATGATGTCTTGATTTCTCCCCTTTTTCCAAAGAAAGCATACAATTCTACCTTAATTTTAAAATGTTAGAGTATAATAAGTAAAATGAATGTAAAAATGTTCTCAAGTGGGGCTTGATAAAGACAGAGAATTTTACTTTTCCTGTGGTTTTTACACAATTACAAGAACAATGTTGTTTTATGAGTTCAAATTCTTAAGCGTATAAAGCCCGAAGATGAAGTAGTAATTGCTAACTAGTAAGTGATAGATTAAAAGCATAGGAGAGGTTCTAAAGTGCCTCAATGTATAAAATAATGAACTGTAGTATTAGTGTAAAAAAAATAAATTGCTGAAATTATGCTATTTTAATTCTGCCTTAGAAATAGCTATCACACTGAATCAGTAATGTTGTTCTTTTCTTGTCTTTAGATGAATATGACATTGTTTTTTTTTTTCAAAACTGTTTAGAGGTTCATCTAACAGAAATGATCTGTACCTTTTTTTCTGCAAAAGCGATAGAAAATCATCATCTTTGGTGGTAAAGAAATACATCAAAAACTGCAAGGGGATCTAGAAGGGCAAGTATTTCTATAAAAACCATAATCAGAAAAGAGAGGTTCAGAAAGTAGAGAAACTATTATAAGTGGGTTCATCTTTCCTTTTTCCTTAACTACCATTAAGACTAATTTTTGAACGCCCAATATCTCTTTTAGCTAGGAAACTTCTTTTGAATGTCAGGGCAAGCCTGAAGTTGGATGGAAATCCTCATGCCTTTTGGCAATTCTGTCAACAGTTACCTCAACTTTTTGTACTAAATTTAATATGAGGGCTCTAATTTTAAATAACACTTCCATTTCTGAAATTCTATGAAGTGAAAGAATCAAGGTGTACAAATTACTCCATGCTATATAAGTTTATTTTTCCCCTAAAATTGGATTCAGGACAGTCATAATTACATATACTATAGCTTATCATTTTTTTCCATTATGGTGCATAATGAAAAGAGAGGTTTTGAAACCTTGGAGTATTAGAGTTCCTGATATAGTCTCCTATCTCTGAGGCAGAGATTTAAGAGGTCTTAGTTTTCCAAAATTCAAAATGGCATTTTCTCAGAATATTTCTGAGAATTTTCCTAAGCACCAATTTATAAATTATCCACTCTCAGTCCATATCTGCCCTTCTTTCAAGGATTATTTCCATACTGCAGACCAACACTAGCTCTTTACCTAATTACCTCTTTGAGAAAATAACTCTCCTGATAAATCATTTTCTATAATGATTTAGAATTATTTAAAAATATGTCTGCTGATACAATACAATGTGATAATAAAGCAATTGGCTCAAATTTTATTCATTTACTAATATCATAGCTCTACCTGATATATCTATTATTAATCTGCATTGAACAAAGCATTTATTAAGCACTAACTATATATAGTAATATACTAAGGGAAAAACACAAAGCTGACCAAATATACTCTGGTTTAGAAGTTAGTGTAGCAATGATATCTAGTCACATTTCATTATAACTGTTATTAATTTGTTGCTTTGCAACACATGCAGTTTGGTTCTCATATTTTTAACATTTACTTTTAGTTTTCTTTTCCTAGGAGGTAACATCCCAATAGTGCAGAATAACTTTTACTTACAAAATTTGTATATGTATTCTTTTAAATTTTTGCACAAAAAAGAATATGGGTAATGTTATATATCAGGACAAAGGAAGAGATGAGGAAGGCTCTAGTGAATTATTTATTCCAACAAAACAATTCTTGCTGATATCCTCATTATGGTTAAAAGATAAACACATGAATAAAAAAGTACAAACCTACATTGTCCTTGACATGCACAAACCACCCCCATACTTAGCTAATATAACTTTTATCACCGATTATGTACCATTTAAAAAATATGTGTTTATATAATTTTAGTAAATGTAATGAGTGATCCATATTACCATTGTATTGGACATGAACTAATAATTATTTTACCATATCATCATTTGGATGAATCCTATGAATTATAATTGAATTTTGATACTCAGTTAACTCCATAAAAGGTGCATCTAACTTTGCTATGTTGTCATATCATACTGACATGGCCTTCACTGTCTACAATCCTGAGAATACTCTGTCACCCACTGACACTTGCCAGTTATTATTAGCTAGACTAAATGAAGATTTTGGCTTGCAATGATTGTTTTAAGGGATGAAAATGTGATATCCCAGTGTGTGATGTACATAAGTAAAGAGCAAATGAGGCAAATTAAATAAGTTATAAAAATATGTATTCCTACAAGAACATCAAGGAGCTGATACATCTAAGCACTAAATATGATTACTGATGTCACATTGGGGTTTATCTCATTTGAGTTTAAGGAATTTGTGGTCAGGGACTACATTTATAAACAGAAAATCAAAGATGTCCTCTTTAAATCAGTGAAGGTACCACTGGCTTCATGCAATTTAAATAGTTATCATTTTTATCCATCGATTGTATTCTCCAAACTGATTCAAGATAATATTATATAAATAGTTGCTGAACTTCTTTATATTTCTCTCTTGATTTTAGATCAAAATGTATATTTCTTGCTTTAGAGTAAATTAGGGTAATCTGTATAGGCTCCGGTTCCTTGGAGAATATCTCAGTGATTTAGACAACACCATCTTCTGGTCGAGGGAGTCTAACAGTAGGTGTCCTTTTGACTCAATTCCAAAATATCTTACGCCAAAGCTTTCATGTTCCACTTTGCAAGGAAGAATTTTGAAAGCTCTTCTGTGAAGGAGCCATGTTTCTTGTTCATAGTAAGACTTCCAAGAGTGTTGTCATAATTTGGGGGAATTAACAATTTGAGGGAAGTTTTTAGAGAAAAAGAAAATATTATGAAATATATCCTTACTGATTATTGATTTTATACGAAAACTATGGGACATAAAATCGTATGCAAAATATTGTTACAAAATACTATGGGATGTAGAAGCATTCCTAAAATCCTCAGAATATGATATAAATAATTTTTCATTAAGTAATCAATGTCTCTGAATGTTTTTGGGCTTCATTACAAAGAACTCAAATCTTCACTCTGCATCATCTAATTTGTAGTGCAAAGAATTGATGATTCTGTGTTGAAAAGCAGAGAAGACAGAAAATACATATCCATAATTTCTTTTGACTCATTGTGACATGTCCATGCTATATGGATAATTATAATTAGAAAAATTTCCCTTAATCTTTTAGCCACATGTTCATTGTCCTTATACTAGATGTGTTTTTAGGGGAGAGAACAATAAATGGTAAATGTAGTAGAATTGGAGGACATCAGTCAGGGCTTCCTGTTAAGCTATTTAATTAAGATTATTGGGTTGATCATTAGAATTTCACAGAAGATGAATGTTAGGAATAAATGGTATAACTCTATCATAAGTCAATGAATTTCTTGTGAAATTTTATCGTTAAACAGTGGATTTTGTGCTAGTGAACAATGCCTTCACCCCAATAATCATAAAATCTTAGTTTTATGGTCAGTAGTTAGTTTGGGATCATTTTACAATGTTTAGCCTCTCAGAAGTATGACATTTTTCTTCTCAGTATTTATATTATTTTGTTTTCTACATTCTTATTTTTTAGATTGAAAGTCATTTATGATATCAATTCTGATAGAACAATTGACATAAAATTTTCCACATAATTCCAAATAATTTGGGTTCCAGTTCATGAGCTATATGAAGTAACTATATATCAATGTTTCATACTTTATTTTGTTTTTCAAATATTTTCTTTTTCTCTCATGTTTACTTTATTTTTAGAATATGAAAATATTCATTTTAGAATATATAGGAAAATGGCACTTAGTAAAAACTCACTATTTTTCTTCTGTAGCTAATAACTTTTGTTTTGCTGTTTCCTTTTCATTCTGTTTTCCTCCAAAAGATGAACTGTGTTTTATTTATGGTAACTGTATTTTATTTATGTTGACTTCATGCATAAAAAAATAGCTTTGCTGGGTCAGAGTCTTTCTTCCACAGCCCTCATTCAATACAGGTTTGAGCACCTGTGCTACTATTTTTCTAATTCTCCGTAGCATATCCATTATTCTGGGTAATGTAAACAATCTTTAAATTACTTATCGCTGGTGGACTTCACCTTCACTCTGCTTTTGCTTTTTACCTCTGTGGTGGCACAATTGTCACCTCAAACTGCTCCGACTCTGATATGTTATATAATGAAAGAATAACAATATTAAACCATTTTAGGGACAAATCCTTATCTCATTATCTTTCTCCCTCTTTCATTCTTCTTCTTTCTTATCTCTTTCTCCATCCCAACCCCTTTCACTTTCCACCTCCCTTCTTTCCTCTCTCTACTTGATATACTTCTGCTTTCCAAGTTCACAGGACGCTGTGCTTTGATTCTCTAATTTCTCTCTGTAAGGTCCCCTCTACCTCACTTTGATTCTTAAATTAATTTATATTTTCTAACTCAAGAAAATTCTTTGTAGTGAGGGGTTGTTACATGCCTTGTAGGATGTTTAGACTTCCCTGACCTTTACCTGCCAGATTGCATTAGTAGCTCTCTCTCTCAAGTTGTGACAATCAAATATGCCTCCAGATATCATTAAATGTCCCTTGGGAACAACATTGCCTTTATGGAAACCCATAATATCAACTGTTTTTTTTTTTTTTCTTGCCAATATCCTAAATCTATTTACCCACTTCATCTGTTAAAATTGCCTGGAGAACACACCAATCCTGAACAACTGAACAGTCCTTCTTTATTCCTATTCCTGGTTTTCTTAAGAAAATCACACAGTGGTGTCTAACTTTATTGCTGCTTAACAAATCTTTCTTTGTTTTTTGAAGTTCCACTCTTCTATTCTCTCTACATAGCATCTGTTTCAATAGTTTTCTACTATTCTTAGGATTCCCATCATGCCCCTCTTGGCCCAACTTTCAGTTCATTGGAGAAAATAAAACCATCAGCAAATAACTCTAAAATTTCTGCCTCTGAACTTAAAAGCATATCTACCCCCGATTTCCTCTTCCTTTCCTGTAAGAGAAGAAGCATCCTTCCTCCTGCCCATTGATAGTTTCTCCTTATGCCAGTCCCAACCCTGACCTTTTCAGGACTGCTAAGTCTATTAATTACCCAGTCAACGACATTTAGGCAGTTTCAAACATCTCCTCACAACAATTTCTCTTTCTAATTACTTACCTATTTCTGCCTGTTTCTTAATAGCTTAATTACTTTTTAAAAAATTAAATTTTATTGTCACTGCCTCAGTATCATTCCTTGAAGAGCTCTAATCTAACTTGTACCTCAAGCTACTTCATAGGAACGTCTTCAGCCAATCTTATTATTTATTATACTTGATGTCTTAGCAACATTTTGCCACTGTTAAATTGCTTAAAAGAATATTTAATATTCCTGCTCTGTCTTAAAATAGCATTTTAAGCTTTTTTTGGACATTATGAATTGTAGGGTTTTTTTTTTCAGTTTTCTGGACATTCTTTTTTAGAAGCCATTCAAGGCTTTTTTCCTGTACATGTTCACATTCCCCAGAGTTCTATCCCAAACTCTCCTCTCTTCTCAATGTATATCATCACCTTGGTAACCACGCCCACTCCAACAGCTTAAATTTCATATAAATCTGTTGTTAAGATGATATCTTGCACTTCAAAATCATACTCAAATTATGCCTAGAAATGAATGAATCATCTTACCACGCAAACGGAGTACTCAACATATTTAGAAGCTGTCTGCATTTTCATGCACCATGTTAGGCACTGGTACTATAATGGGACAACTGATGGGTCTAATGGAAAAAGAGAAAATAAACAAAATCAGAAACAATAAAGATTATCATCTGTTTAGTTATTTAATTATACTTTCCAGTGCTGCATAGAAGTATAGAGTGTAATTACTTAAACCTTATATTTATTTAATCACTCTATCAAAACTTCATCCTAAATGTAGTCTGATTGCATCTATTTCAAGGGATCTTCACCTCTTACTTGGATTATTGTGCAGCAGCTTCTTATTCTTTTCACCTCTAGATTTACACTCCTCTGAATCCATCTCCTGACAGTCATGTACAAGTTTTTGTGTAGACATATTTTCAGTTCTTGTGAGCATATACCTACGAGTAGAATTATTGGGTCATATGGTAACTATGTTTAACATTTTGAAGAACTGCCAGACTATTTTCCACAGCAGCTGTACCACTTTACATTCCCAGCAGTCGTATATTAGGATTCTAATTTCTCAATATTCTCCACAACACCTGTTATTATCTGCCTCTTTGATTTCTCATTTATATTTATAATTTAATTTTGTACATGTGTCAGTCTATCTCTAGAAGGAGATTTCGCCTTTATTTTAGATTTTGGAATGTAGATAAAACTGTTTTCATGTGTATATGAAAGTCTTGTTTCAGCTCTCCAAATTTTACCTAAAGCTGTCTTTGGTATTTTTTACTCCTATGTTAATGTGTCTAATTTTTACATCAAAACTTTTTAAATATTTGAAACTTTTTAAAGTTAGCTTCCTTTGTCCTCTGTATCCTTCATCTTTTCTCTCATTGTTTTCATCTTTTTTATTATGTTAGCTGCATTTATATATTTAATCCTATATGCTTAATTTGATTTAAACAGATTTTGTTGTGTTCTATAGCTCTCTTGTTTAGATTATTTTTTTCTGTTAGAATTTAATTATTTTCAATCCAAATTTTGTCACCCCTCTTTTATTACATTCTGGTATCTTTTTACCTCAGTCTATTACTTCCTTTTACTTTTGACAAAAAGCATTATGAATATTTTCATGTTTATGTAAAGTTAGGGCCCTCTGAACTAGAAAATCTTGGGTTAATGCACAGGCCTTGGAAGTTGAAGATGTCTGGAAAGATAATTAGAACTCCAGAAGATTTGCCTCCTCAAAGTATATATTTACATTCCAAAGAATATATTTACATGGAACCTTGGGTACATTCTAAGAGATGTAAACCTGGAGACAATTATTTTATAGCTAATCTAGAGACATTTATTTAAATACTCCAGGATCTCTCCTTTTCTACCCAAGGATAGTTTTTTTACATTAGAGAAATTAGTTTTTCTTATCAGAGGGAAGGATGTCAGCTGGATAGCATATGTATCATCCTGTATATATGGCTCTTACTGTATCACTCCAAAGAGGGAAAGAAATTGGGGAACTGGTGCAGTTATTACTGTGAGTTATAATAACCTGCTTTGATTCAGAAATATCATGTTTAAATTCAGGATAATATGAACAAATATAGATATTAAGAACTTACCAGTTTTCTGCTTCTTTTTTCATAGATGTGTCAACTTTAATACTACTGAGGATGGTAAGTAATTTTCTTACATTTTCTTTTGTTCCGTTTTTTTTTTCTGACATTATTCTTCACACATGTAGAAAAGAGACATTTGAAAGCATACCAAGACAAACTGGTAGGACTGCTATATAGGTTCCAGCTACCTCATGCCCTGCGTGGTTAACCTGAGAGCTGAGAAGAATAAATGTCAGCTACTTGTAGTCTGTCTGCAGCCTCCAGATGTGCCACAGTACAATGGTTAATAATGTTGGCTATAGAAAATCATTTTGGATACTTCGTATCTTTCCTGTTTTGTAGAAATTTTATAGCCCACTTCATTGTTGTTATCGCTATTTTTGTTTATGACAACAGATTCTTGAGAGATTCATCCGACCAAGTGCTTGCTCATAGATAGAATTACATGTTCTCAGTACACTGTCTACTATCCCCAGCTATTGTGTTATACTTGTGGATATATCTCCCAGAATGGGTTTTTTTTTCTTTCTTCTGTTATTCTCTCCCTCTCTCTCATTAATTGTGGGGAAATAATAAGTTGAAGCTTATAATATTGGATGTTGAAAGAGAAACATTTAAGTTTGAGATAGGCAGGGATAGCACTTATTCCCCTCAAAATCTGGGAAGCTTATGAAATAACGACTCTCCTGTACTTAAGGTGAAATAACTGAATGGTTCTAAACCAGGTAAGAGAAAGTGGGGAAGGACATAATAATTTGCCTAAATTCATTCAGTATTTCAATGTTAATATATGATAGAAACACAGAAAAGGAATATATATTTCTTCAAACATTATTTTATTCTAGCAAAATCATCCTTCTATGAATAACTTCTCTATTTACAATCACCTTCTATTCAAAATTACTTGCACCAAAAAAAATGCAAATGGAACAGAGTCCCACCAATTTGTAAATACAGGTTCTTAACAGCTCAGTGTTTCAGATAATATAAATTTTAGATGATTTAGATCATATTGTCTATTCAAGTACTTTGATACATAAATATTTCGAATTGGTCATTCTACTTTGCCTAAAATTAAATAAATACTGCTCTTATGCTTTGTACAGAAACATTCTTAAAGAATTTTAAGGAATTTCAAAACTGTCATAGTTTATTTTGAAAGAATCCAAAATTGCATTTGAATAATATAATTTTGAAAGTATTAAATGAAGTTTTTAAACCAAAATGCAGTCTCATTACTTTTGAAATCTGTCATCATCAGATTAATAGCAAGAATTAAATGATTCTGCTTTGTGTTCCATTTAAATTTTATGAAGTTTTAAAATATCTTATTAGAATTGGGAAAGATAATTTTTTGACAGAGAAAGAGAAATTGTGATTATTTTATGGTGAGCATTCATTCAAACATAGCTTTATTAAGCTATTCCTCTGGGCAAGGCAGTATGCTAGGTATTCTGGTCTAGTAACAAAATAAATATGTAAAGTCAAAAGAGAAATATCTTAAGATGTTTATTATGAAACTATTCTATCACATACAGATCTTTTTCTTAATCTTAACCTCCTTTATTTGAGGAGACAAAGATACCTGAAGAATTCATAACCATAAGAAGTCAGATAGGAAACTCCAAGGCAGGATTTTGGCTGCTGTATAATTCATAATGAATTAATTGTCCTGGGAGGAGGAGACTATTGTGGACTAAAGGTGTCAGTGAAGGATTTCTAGGGAAAGAATAAAAATGGTTTAGACTTGAACAGGTCAAGAGAGTAGAAGTAATCCAAAGAGGGAGTGAGACTGATGTGAGAACAGGATTTTGAAACCTTGTTTGGAAACATGCTGTGGGTGTAGAAACAGAAATGGGAATTAGGGGACAAATCGACCATGAATGAATGAGTCTTGTTGGAAGTGGAAAATGGATAGTGTTGCTTCATGAAGCTGATTGTTTTTAGAGAGAATGAGCCTAAATTCTAAGGAAAGGAAAACGTGGACTAGATACATCTACCATCTTTAGAAATCACAACTACTAGAAAAAGTAAATTATTTGTTTAAACTAATAATTTTGCATTTGAACTTTTCTTTCATTTCTACTTTAACGTGATGTTTATAAATATCTTCTATTTGATTCTCCTGTCTGAAGTGTTTGCCTACTGAGTATATTCTTCTCCCCACCCCTTGGCCCTCTGCTGACATAACTCCTTGGTGTCTAAATAGGTTGGGACTGAAAAAGCTGAAAGGATATTCTAGCTCCACAGTTCTCTATTCTACGATTCTGCGATTTCACATACCAATGGAATGCCATGTTTCAAGTTGTTTTAAGTCCCTTTGCAATAAATGATTCTGTTTTTCTTATTTGCCTCTTTTTAATTAAATTAATTTTTTATTTTTTTTTAAATTCTTGATCTTAATTGTTAGCCTTTTCTATGGGTTCTTTCATATAAGATTTATAACTTTTCCTATTTTCCAAAACCTTATCAAAATGTAGTCCATTTGGTGGTAACTAGGAAAATATCTTTATTTTTAGAAATATTCCATTCTTGACTTTGTCTTGTATATTTTTTTTAATGTTCAACTTTACTTTCCAGAGATACTGATACTACAGAGATACTGATACTATGAAATTTTATTCTCTGAAATGCAATGGAAAAAGATTATAATCAATTAGAGAGAACAGGTTTACTGGTCTTTAGAGCTTTCAAAAATTATTGGGCACAAGAAAAATAATTGGAGAACCTAGAAAAATCAAACAGTGTGGTTGATGTTGCTCTTGGTGAGGGTAAGAAGCCCCAAATGAAGCAAATATGTTAGGTGAAGTAAAAGGATGGGCAGTTCACATGCTGCAGAATTTCTCTTGCACTGGATAAATAAATGACAGTGTTGTTGATAACTAAATGTCATGGTAGAATATTCAGCTGAATCTCTCCTCAAAATAGGTGCCATTTTCAGATAGTTGGTCTTATGCTGGGTGTGGCCACAGCCCTGAGAGAGACCATTTTGAAAGACAAAGCCAGAGGCTTTCTCTGTTGCTCATTTCTTTATATCTAAAAGCAAGTGTAGTGCTAGAATAGAAACAAGTTGGCCCAGGTAGCATTGCCTGTGCCCTAGATACTATAGTGAATAATGAAAGACTCTCTAGTACAATACAGAATGAAAAATTATTGTCTTTAAAATATACACATACATTATATATTATATATATTACTACACACATCCTCTTGATACTAAGAACATGAGAAATATAATGAGAATAATTACACACAATCATATCTTATATAACTATTCTAGCAAATTCATATTTTTGAGTAAGCTCTTCTCTTCTTATCTTAAGCTTCCATCTCATGGATCCTTTACTGAGGGCAAGGCCTATTGTAAGCAAGTATCTCTTTTAATAAATTAATGCTAATAAGCCCTCTTAGGTCTTTGGGGATGTAGTTTTATCAGAAAGGAAATTGGTCTCATTTACTGTCTTTCTTTTGCTGTCCTGAGTGGATTTTCATGCTTGTGAAAATGAAATACTGGCAGGGACCAGAATTAAAAGGAAGAGGATGTTGGGCCCATTTCCTCCCTCTGACTCTGCCAAGCCAATTGCGCTCTTATAAGTAATTCTCTTGCTCCTCCACACTTGAGCCTCTCCTGTGCAGAAAATTAGGACAACATCTGAGGAGGTATAGGACAAGGACAACTGTCCACCAGGGACCAAGCTAAGATTGGTAAACCAATTTTCACTTGTGAACAATGCCAGAATCAACCCATATGTCTCCCATGGTGAAGCACTGTAGTGCATCATTAACCCACTGTGCCACTTAGCAGCTTCTCTCTGCTTGCTGTATTGTGAATTAACATCTCAGCTGCCACCACACCAGACCCTGGGTTTATTTCTGCTAGGAGTGCTGCTGAATGAATGGCAGTTCTCTGTAACAAGTGATCAGGGCACAAGCACTTTCAAATTTTCAACTGAAAGCAATAGCAATTTGCCATTCAGTCCTATCTTATCATCATCATTAGGTTGGGTAATCACAATTTGAAGTCCCATTGTAATGTGCTGTCAACCTGTTATCTTGTAATTTTAATATGTCTGTGGTTAATAATTAATTGCTTTATCTCAGTAGGTGGGATCTGAATTTGGCTCCAAAAAAGAAATCCCTCTGAGCTGAAATATTCTTTGAGACTCCAGCAACTTAGGAAGTTCCCCTCAATCAAACTCCTTGCCTTCTTATTTAAATGATCTGCCATATAATGAAATCTGGATCAAAAGCTCCAAGCTTAAAATATACAACAAAAAGCTGCTTCTGGGTGAAGAGTTTGGATCCAAATCAAAACATTTCTGTGCTCTGGTCATTATCACATGCAGTTAACTGCTGGGAAAGACTGATGTTCAAAAGATATGGGGGAAAAAGGCACCTGCTTTCTCACGCTGGTTTATGTTTGTCGTCTTGATAAAAATGCAAGGCAGCATATGCAGAAATTGTGCAGGAACACCATTCACATGGTAATTCCTTTGTATTTGAATAATTTCTTTTCAGGTGCTGGACTGAATGCCAGACTGTGGGAGGATTTGAGCATCTCCTTGCCATAAGTTTTTCATGACCATATTTTAGTGTCTGGTTAATTTTCTTGATCAAAGAAAACCACTTTGTCAGGTCTTCAGAATGAAGGTGCTGTCCCTTGATTTTCCTGGATCACAAGTCACAACATGAAAATGTCTCTTACCTTCTGTCTGAAGAGTTTTACTAACAATATGGCCAGGGTATGAACTCTCTAAATCTTTCCCTCAGCCAAAATACTTAGTTTAATATGTTTAATAGGTGGTAGAATATTTGGGTAGGCTCAAGGATGCTTATCCTAAATCAAGCCTATGACAAATCTGAATGGTACTTTCCATTGCAAACTCTAATTATACTTCACATTTCCATAATATTAGAGGCACCGGCTGTTCTCACAATCTCTTACCTGACTGATGTTAAAATTTAGAAACTATGAACATTATTCTATTTTTATCAAGCAAACTTAAGCTTTTTCAAAAATTATTCTGAGAATATACGAAATTCTTCAGAAAATCTGAATCATACTAAAAACAAGGGGAAAGTGTATATGTAAAAGTTTATGAGGTATTTCACCAGAGATGGCTTGAGGGCTTAATTTCATATTCAATAATAATCAAGTACTAGTGACCTTCATGGAGCTCATGTTGAGAAAGATGTTGAGAGGCTGTATGCCAGTCTCTGAAGGTATAAATTCTTTAATAAATCATAAATGTTTGTCATTTGAGCAGAAGGTGGGAATATCACACTTATACCCCACAGCTTCCAGTCTGACTTTAGGAAGCCACTTATGATTGGACCTATGGTGATGTGCATATGGTAACCAGTTGGTAAAAATAGCATTTCAAAGTTTAAATACATGTTGGTTTTTCTTAAATTTGTTAACATGTTCTTTGAAATAAGTCTTCTCAAGTTCCAAAGATTCTTTATATGTAGCCAAATTGTTCTTTTTCTGCAAGAGGCACTTTTATGACAATATTTATAATCTTAAAATGTAATTATGCTAAAGTATTTGGGTTTTTAAAAATCTTTCTATGTAAGGCTTAATGCTTGAGGCTATTAATTTGTAGCTAACTTGCCAGCCAATAAAATATACTACCAATAGGGCAGTGAATGTTTCTTTACTAGGGGCTCAAAATTGAAATGTATATGCTTCAACTAAAGAAATAGTTAATGGAATATAAAAAGTGGTAAATTTGAGCCAGTTTATACCAGGTTTTGAAAGTTGATTGTCAGATTCTCAGTATTCTTGTAAGCAGGTTATTTAAACAAATCACTATTAAAAATTAAATTGTAAAAACTTATGGCTAAAAATATTGAAAAAGAAATACATTCTTAAAATTCATCAATTCATAATTTTTCACTACAGTTGCTATCATCTACGCTGTTGGAGGTATTTATCTATATGGTGAAAATAGTATATAACAGTGTGTTAATGTGCAATTCTTTCCACTCTGCCTTAGGAGATCATGTTAGTGGCTTGAAATTTGCATGGTGGGGGCATAAACATCACAGAAATTGGAGAACACTAAAATAAGGATGTGATTTATTATTAGTTGATTGTCTAGACCATGGCTCGAAAAATTTTTCAGTAAAAAAGCCGGATAGTAAATATTTAAGGCTTATCGGCTATAGACTCTTTTTTGCAACTACTCTACCTTGGTGTGTGAAAGCTCATAAACAATACATTAATGAGTGAGTGTGGCTGTGTTCCAAAAAACTATATTTAAAAACTAGGCAGTGAGCCCCCGGCCATAGTTTGGTCTAGACTAAACAAAGTCATAGAAAAGTGTTAATCATGTAGATTAAACTTGAAAGTGTACCATATTTGTAGCCATTACATAGTAAATAGCACAAACTTTTGAGAAATCGTTCTTTTAGTATTTGAAACCTATTATCTCATTCAGTAATGCCATAGGTCAAAAAGACTTCTGAAACAAATAGTGTGACACTAATCAAAAAGAAGAAACTCGGAGATCATTAACTAGTAATTTTGAAAACTTCCATGTAGTAGATAATAATCAAGATTTTTTTCTCTAATATTTTCTGTATGAACTACTTCAGGGTGAGAAATTAGTTTATAAGGTGACATTTTAATCTATGGATTATCTCAAATAATAAATGAAGAAGTAATGGTGGAATGTCAAGATGTTATAATTCCTATTAAATTAATGAATCTAGGCAAGTATAAATGGCTAAAAACATGTCAAAGAGAGAGACACACAATAGGTATTATGTAACTCCTGACTTGATTATATAACACCACCTATAAAAACAAATCAGTCAAACCTGAACATGATCAAACCACTGGATATAACTATCCATTTATAAAAATAAAAGGGACAGAAGAACATATTGAAGCCACTATGGTTATGCAATTAGCAAAATCCAGAACTTGGAAAATTCTATAAGATGAATAATTCAGTTTCTTCAACAATAATAACCAAAAAATTATAAGAATTATGATCAAATATATGTTAAACTATCAAATTAAAGGTATTTGAAAAACAAATCATCCAGTCACAAAGTTATCCCAATTCAAACAAAGGAATTGGGGAAATATAAACATAAGTGTATATTCAATGATAATTATTGTTATTACATTTTAGGCGTGCTAAAGAAATATTTATAAAAACAAGTGGCTATGCCTAGATATACATACTGAGATATTTATAGATTAAATAAACTAATATAGAGGATATAAGGTTTACAGATTAAATAAACTGATATAGATGATTTTATATATATACACATATCTATATATATATAGGTATATGAATATCTGGTTATCTCATAGCCCGCATCCAAACCATCAAGAAATTCTTTTGGGTCTGCTTTTAATGTATACCCTAGATATATGTATATACACACACATACATATATGTGTATATATATACATATACACACACATATACATATATGTGTGTGTATATACATATACACACACACATTATTTTAAAATACTCAAAGAGAAGAAGAGAGTATAGTTAAATAACAAATGCTGATTGACGTTATAACTGGATGATGGATACATTATGCTATTTCCTCTATGCGTATGTTTGAAATGTTCTATAATAAAACAGAAATAAATAGAATGCAGACTCTAATACTGTAGTAAAGGTAAGCTTCTTACAGCTCTCTGATCTAGAGAATAAATTTTCTCAAACAGCTGTGGCAACTAATGTTCAAACCATGTTGTTAGGCAGTGGTAAGCTATATCTCTAGTTTATTCTTCTATTTTCTTCAAAAACTGTTTTTAATACCTTATCCTTTTGCCTCAGAACATCCTTTCCCACATTCGCTCACAGCTTTAACATTTAAAGCAGTTGAAGGAAAATTTCTATTGCTAGCCACCAACATATCCTTCAGCTACAGAGCCTGCATCGGCATGCTCTTCCTCCCACGCTTCTATCTCAATACAGTCCTTCAACATTTGGACTAGATACCAACCATTTTATGTATACTCAGGGATATTTTTCCATTACTCTTCTTTCTCTTCTATATCATTCTTTTCCCTCTCTTTTTGATTATTTTCATGCTATTATTTCTTTTATCTTAAAAGACAAGAGTTTCCCTTAACTGAACTACCCCTGCTGGCTACCATTACATTTCTTTATTCCCCTTTACAGTAAAGTTGTTCAGAAGAGATGTCTCTATGTACCGTCTTTAATTTTTTTTCATTTATTTCTGTAATATAATTTCTTTTTTTATCTTTATCCTTCGATTACAGTTGATATTTAATATTATATTAATTTCAGGTATATAGCATAGTGATTAAACATTTATATAACTTACAAAGTGATTCATCTCATAAGTCTAGTACCCATCTGGCACCATGCATAGTTGTTACAATATTATTAACAATGTTCCCTATGTTGTACTTTACATCCCTGTGACTCTTATGTAACTACCAATTTGTATCTCTTAATCCCTTCACCTTTTTCACCCGCCCCAGCCCTCTCCCATATGTCTCCAATTTTCATTTCCCATAGTCTCTTAAATCTACTCAAATTGGGCATTTGCCCCAGTACAGAACCAAAAATTGATATTCTTTGGCTTACCCATAACCCTCATATTACTAGACTTATGGTCAGTTTTTGGTTCTCATGTTACCTGACTTCAAAGTAACATTGGACAGTGCCGATTGCTTTATTTTCCTTAATGTGATGGCCTCGTTTGACTTCTAAGGCACCACACAGTCAACTTTTCCCTCCCATTTCACTTCTTACTCGTTTCCATTCTCGTTTGCTGCTTTTCCTTTATTCATTGATTCTCATTGCTGTGTTCCTGGGCTCAATCCTTGATGTTCTTATTCTTTACTTACAAACACTCCGTTGAAAATCTCCTACAAGTATATGGCTTTAAATAACATCTACATGCTGATAACACCCAAATTTACATCTTTCACTCAATTTCTTTAGAAAACTCCAGAACACTTTTTAAAACTGTTAACCTTAAATCGGCTCTAGGATGTCAAATAGAAATCCCAATTTAAAACATTGAAGAATGAACCCCTATTATCTGTGCCTTCCAAACTGCACTACCCAGAGCTTTCTCCAATTCAGTCAATGGCAACTAAATTTTCGTTGTTCAATTCGAAATCCTCCAGTTATCTCATAGCCCACATCTAAATTATCAGGAAATTCTGCTGGGTCTGCCTTTAATATATACCCTAGATATGACCACTTCCCACCACCTCCATGGCTATTTCTCTGGTTTGAGCCACTATTATTTCTCACCTGAATTGCTTCAATATCCCTTCAACTGAGCTCCCGCTTCTACACTTCTTCTTTAGCCACCTCTTCTTAACACTGTTGTGCTCTTTTGAAAATGTAAGTCATATCATATTGCCCCTCTGCTCCATACCCAGCAATGGCTCCCTATTTTACTCAGAGAAAAAGTCGCAGTTCTTAAAGATGCATGAAGACCCTATATGACATGTTCTGTAATCATCCCCTCCCCAGTAGCCACTCTGACCTCATCTTTTGTATTTCATTCACTCAGCTGTCACCAGAAACCCCTGAGATCCTTCTAATTGCTATGTTCTTCTTTGTTCTGTCTAGTGCTCCTGCTATTCTCTCCACCTGAAAAGTCCTTTTCCTAATATATTTGTTTGGATAACTCCAGCATCTCTTTTAAATCTTTGCACGAATTTTACTTTGTCAAAGCTGGCTTGCTCCCCTTGTTTTATATAGCAAACTGTTTGTTTTCTGTCTCCCCACTAAAATATGGCAAGAAATTCCTTTTTGTCCATTTTACTTCACTTAGTTATTCTAAAACCTATAAAAGTATCTGAAGCATAGTGTATAATCAGCAATCATCTGTTGGTTGAGTTTTAAAGTAAAAACATCCAATGGAAATTTAGCAGTTTTGTCCCTTTTCATGTAGTCATCTTTATAGTAATTATCCAAAGAAGAAGATAACTCAGAAAATAATCTAAATTTTATTGAAGAATTTGTTATTCCTTTTCCCTGAAAAATTAAGTTTCTAAGTTGAGAATTTGGTCATTTATTTAAAATGTGTCTGATTTCCTGTGTACATAGTGTTGGGAAATCAGGGAAAGGAGATAATGAAAATATTAAATTGTTGGGGAAGATCTGACCACAAAAAAATTATTTGTAATAGGTATTTGAGAAGCAACAATATGTGGAGTATATCTTTATGATGGTTTTCGAAATAGGAGAGCTAGAGAATGAATTAGGAAACAAAGATGTCTAATGTCATTTTATCTATCATCTCCATAATTTTTCTTGAGAAACCTCTGACTGTGATCATCCTCATTGACTCAAGGGTTAGAACCTCTAACACTTTTCTTTTAAGATTATGTCACAATTATACAAAGTTGTTAATTTAACTTAAAAGTTTTTTTTTTTTAAATCTTTACATTACATTATTCTGGAAAGTCCTATTATTCCACAATTATGTATTGCAAAAAGAATAAGATCTTACTGGAAAATACTTTTCAATTCTATACAGGATAGTATTTAACTTAAATGCAAGAGTTATTTGATATTCTAAATGAAGAGTGAAGTTGACTGTTTTGGGGTCCTAACTCTCTATATCTAAAAATAGAGGTGAATAATAGTACTTTAACAATTTTAATAAAAGCTCTACCACTTGTATTTCTTTAGTGGCATATTTTCCCCATACCCTCTTGGTAAAATATGGGATAATAATCATTTGTTATCTCTTTGGAATATTGGTTAGACAAGTTCTAAATAGTATAACCACATTTAACCACATATAATTAGATCTTATGCATTCTAAAAGATTTGTTGGATACCAAACTACTTAGCAAGCATGTGGTTAGCCAAGCTGAATCATAAATGAAGATACTGTTTGGTAACCACTGGGGCATTGTGGTCTGGGAATTGTTGTTTTGGTTTTGGCTCTCCATTCCTAACCTCTTGGAGAAGTGTCTACATTCTGTGATTATACTTCCATCTCTACGCCAAGTTGTGGCTTATATTTTAAATTTCAATTTCTGGAATACTTTTGATGCATCTTTTTCAAGATTTGAGAGCCCCGTATTTTATTGCCAATTATATAGATTTTCTAAATCGTAATCTGAAGGGAAAGAAAAAAGTTCTGAAAACATTAACCGTAATAAATAGGTTTTATAAAAGTTTTAAATCCCACTATAGTTAATCAGTTTGAACAAGACATTTAGGTTGTAAATAGCATTTTAAAGTAAACAGAGCCATATACAAAGTGACAGTTAGAATTACATTTTTTTGTTTCTGAGTGTGAGAAAATTAATGTACCAAAAAAGTGCCTACTATTTAAAGATGTCTTGCTCCAGACATATTTAACAACTGAGATTTGCAGTGGGTAGACCACTGACGTTTCTTGTCATTAAATTATGTACCATACATTAGAAACAGATGTACTCCTGGAAGTTTTGCATGCCAACATTGTTTTGTAATTTTCCCATTAAGACATTGCTAAAACTAAAAACAAAACTGAACTCGCAGGTCAGCTATCTTACCTTACTCATGGAGAAGGAGAGTGGTGTGTTTTGAGAAGGTCTAGTGGTTTTCATTGGCAATTTTGATATAAATTTGAAATGTTAATCCATCACCTTATTTTTCTCCAAAGCTAAAGAATGCACAAAATTATTCATTTTAAATACTTTACTCGAGCTTTAAAGTACTCAGATTTGAGCAGAGCAATGTCATAAGCTACTTCTTGTGACTGATATTGAGTCACAAGAGAAATCTTACAAAACAAAAAATAGAACTAGAAAAATGTTATGCCCATTTTTCTAATCATGGGAAAAATAGCTATGTAGCTCTCTGGAAATGAACTATAAAACAATATTTAAATAAAAGTGAAATTTCAATAAGGCATATTTATTGGGGTGGGTGGGATTGAACAAAATACATGTATGAGAAAGAAGGGTAACTGCCATGGATACCACTGCCATGGTTCACATTAGACCTTTGGAACTGTTATTATAAATTCTATTAACCATAAAAGTGATCTGTTGGTATTTGAAAAAAAAGTTGAACATAAAATTTTAATTTACCATTGAGCTATTCTATCTCTGCAACTTCTTTATAGAGAGATTTTTACATTCTGATTATTTCATTTGCAGCTTCTGACCAAGATGTAGAACACAACTCAGTAGTGTGTATGGAATTAAAAAGCCCAAAGCTGAAGTTTAAAATTCATTGACCACTTCTCTAAGAAGAATTTTAAAACAGAAGAGACACTAACTGTACAAAAGTTCATTTACACATACTTGTTCACGTGATACATTTTCCATAGAAATTAATTTGGGAAAGTTTCTCAAATTCAGATGATGTATGGGAATTCTTTATTGAAGACTTCTTGTCTTCAAAAGCTTACAAAACAAGTAAGGCTTTGCTAGACAAAATTCAAAAAACAATTGCAAATTTTATTTTATACAATATACATTAGAGACTTCTGTAAAAAGTTAAATTTCTTTTAAAAATTAACAAGCCAAACAATTTACTGAATCAAGGGAAATATAAACTGCAAATTTTCTTCATCTATGGTTGCCATTCTTAAATGTTAAATATATATAAATATATATATATTTATATATATTCCTATTATTTTAAATCATGGGCTACATGTCTTTTTGCCCACCATCTATTTATTTCATATAGATTTCTTCACTAGGACTTTTCTATTTCAAAACAAACAAACAAATCTTCTACAATTGTTCTATACCCATAGTTAAATTTCTCATGCTGAGATATATGCAAAAACACTCAGAGACATCACTTTTTACTAAAAGTTGATAGATTTCAAAGTGGGCCCAGATAATTGATTCTTCCTTAGCTACTGCCCAATTTTAAATCATTGAGCAAGAAATAATTATTTTTTATTAATTTCTTGCTCCTTATAAACATAGATTAGAACAGTGTAGGCCTAGGAAAAATAACCCCAGGTTATACTTTGCTAATCATAATTTTGAAATAATGTCAAATGAAAAAATTTCTCTATTCAGTTAGTGTATAGTCTTTAGTTTATAGCTGTCCCAACTTTTTTGAATGACTGCAATTTCATTAGTTAAAAACACTGTTATATATGAGGGAACATATGCATGATATTATGAAAGACATGTTTAAAAGTATTGCCATTGTTTTGTATGAATTAGAAATGATGACATAGCTCTATGTTTTGAAGTCATCAGTCTTCATGAATTATTTTATAAATAATGTTGTTGAAATAAAGTCTCAAACTTATTTTTTCAATACATTTTTCCCGTGATTTTTATGTCTAGGAAAATATTAAGCAAAATTAAATCTTTAAATTTTAGTTATATGTACTTTATTCACCAAAATGAGACTTATAGGTCTTTTTACTTTCTTTCTTTTTTGGTCTCACAAATCTTTTGAGTTTTTATTTATGTCTTTGTTTGCTTAGAGAGGAATCTAAGTCCATATTTTTTGTAGAAACTGGAAATTGTGCTTTGCTAACTGTAAACAATATCAAAAACTAATCTGTCTACTTGGTTTGAATCAAATACCCAAACCTATGAGATTCATTCAGTAGTTTCTTACATTAGCAAACTGTGTTCCCAACTACCAAAGATGAAAAATGGACCAACAAGTAGCTTTAGGATATTTGTCAGAGATTTACACAAAAATCAAATGTGATCTCTCTTTAATTATACTTACTATAGAAAGCACAACCATGTTATATTTCAAACTTAATTGGTATTTGGTGCAGTCATTGATTGTTCATTATTAAAATCTTACAGAAAGCCCACCTATGGTGAGCAATCAAATATTTGTGGTCTTAGTTGGTAAACTATGCCAATTCCATGAAAATCATATTATCATAGTTAGGTCCAGGCTAACCACATAGAGTTCCTTTTCTATCCATAATTACATAATTAGATTATATTTATCTTAAAGCATACCTTAAGGAACATTTTCTCTATGGTATATTATTAAAGAATCATGCCTTCTTAAAATCTCTTTGTAAGCCAAGAAATCCATATGTTATGCATTATAGAAAAAAAGGTTTCCATGAGGAAATTTCTGCTCAGCTTTGAACCAAGGTCCAGGAACTGTATAACAGACTGCCAGTGATTTTTAGAGCAAAGGGAATATAGTTGCAAAGCAAACTTTACTAAGATAATCGATGAGAAAAGATATTGGATGTTAAAGTTATTACTCTCAATGCCAAGCCTGTCTCTCTCAAGAGATGAAGAATTAGGCATTTGAGATAAGATTAAAAAAAAAAAACATTCCTTCTATATAGGAACTCCATCTGCTCGGGTGGGCTGAGGGAAAGAGACAGTCTTGATCTGTAATAAGTCTAGTTTATCTCTATATTTGAATATTAATATATACATTATATTTCATCCTCATTCTCTATTTTACATATGACAAATAGTATAAACACCCGAATAATAAGTAAGAATACAGGATTTGATAGCTATGACTATGAATTCTGATAAATTACTTATATTTCTCTATTATTCATTATACTAGAAATGTCAATATGCCTACCTCATACAGTAATAATGAGTAACAAAGATATGGCTCAGGGTAAGGACAGAATGCCTAATGAAATGGAAACATGTGATATGATAATCTCATTCAACCAAACAGATAACATTAGTGAATGGGAAGTGATAAATGATTTTGAGTATATCTATTTTATTTTCTGTGGACCTGATGCATAAAACTTGAGCTTGAAAAAGAAAGCTACTCTTGAGAATAATCAAACATAGAAGAATGTTCATTTCAAGTCTTATCTGAATTTACCTGAGTCTGAATTACATATGCAATTTTTCTTTGACCACAGAATGCTGTTTTATGCTAATTTGCAATGGATCCTTGAAGTAAGAGGTGTGTTATTTGTCCTTCCACTTTTCCCAGTATCCAAACCCAGTGATATCTCAGTGATAACACAGCTGAGAATAAATTATTAAATGTGTCCTTAGTTCTGGCTGCAATGTTACAAGGCTTTGGAATTTCTCACAAAACTCTTTCTTTTCCAAGATGGGATTCTATTCTGCATAAGGTTGAGTTGGAATAAGTTTCAGTTCTCTCTATCTGAAGTACAAGATTGCTGTTTTATAACTGTTGTATCATGTCTTTCTACCTGTAGTATATTTTCTGTCAGTGGCTTTATTATTCTTCCACAATGCTAAATTTGAGGATGAACATTCAAGTGTATTACAAAAGTATCCTAGGTAAACTGGATTTGTTTGTTAGTAGTCTTTTCACTCCAAGAAAATCTGTGGGTTAATTATACAAATTTGTCTATCCCCAGTCCAACAACAAAGAGATTTATATCAATCATAAAAAAAAATTCTCATAACTGAACTAAAAATTTTGAATAAAACTCAGTACCTGTTTTTAAGTAGTTTACTATGATTAAAATTCATTTAGGATTGTGAACCTTGACATAGCAACTGGATTGGAAAGGGGAGATGTGGTGATTTAATGATACTTTGCCTAAGTTGTTTTCTATGTTCTAGATAATAGGTGGGAAAAACCTGAAATATTTTGAACCTTACATTTACACATTTTTCATCATGGAGTAGGTAATTATAAAATTCAACCCTAATTTTATAGTTGTTTAATGTGCAATAACTCATAAAAAATGAAATAATTTAGATACTTTTTTTGTTTATATTTTTCTTCATATCATTGAATAGTAAAGCCTAACAAATGAATAGTACCTTCTGTTTGCTTTCAGGAAAAGTGATTATTTGGTGAGATCTGGCCTATTCCATAAACTATTAAACAAAAAAGAGATGTATTTCAAACTGGGCAATAGATAAATTCTTATTTTCAAAAGAAATAAAGATACACATGCACATTTCTAGGATTCTCCAATTTTCTAAGAAAACCAAGGAGAAATGATTTAATTATAGATTGGTAGCTAACTCTGTAGTTCTGCCATGTACAAATCATATAAAGTAGATTAATGTTGGATAATTATTTTAATAATTTTATTGGTATTTAAAAAATGAATACAAATGATTTAAAAACAAGAATTATCTATATTGGTTATGAACAATTATCAGACAATTTCAGTTTCCAAATAACATTTTCTTAAATTGATAGAGTGACCAATTGCACATCTAGATGTTTATTGTGGATAAAGCCAGAGATATCTTCATAGGCCCATGAAGAGCAAACTCCTGTAAGAATAGACCTAACCTGAAACCGAAAAAAAAATGTGCCATAGATTGTCCAGACATTGGACTTGTAGCAGCACAGGATAGTGATTTCTAAGAAAACACATGAGTGGCTACTACCATTACCCCAGCTTTATTATTGGAGACATAGCACAGGGGTGGGGAACCCAAACAAAGCCAAGTAATCATACAAAGTTAAGGTAGTAGAGATAAGACCTATGGAAGGCTGATGGAATGAACTTTGGGGCAGAATATGAGAGTGGAGAGAGTTGCATAGTGAGGAATATCCAGAGAACTTCAGAAGGGTCACCTGGAGTCTTTGAACACTAATCTGCTCAAACATTGGGTGAAATTCCATGAAGTTAGACAAAAAACGTGGGAATTCCAACAAGTAAGGATTTTTTGAAGTTCATATGGGTTGAAAATAATCTATTCTTAAAGTCAGAGTGGAGAGACCTCATGAAACATGAAAGAACTGGGTAGAGTACCTCAAGTTAAGGTGGATTAGCCTTAAAATCAAGATTTCTCTAGACACCTTAAATAAGTTCAAAAGGACGACTTAAAAGAATCAATATGACCCACATATAACTTAACTATCTGCCAGATCAAAGTTCAATGCTCTTTAAAAGAATGCAATGACATTCTTTACCGAATAATAAGAAATATACCACGTCCAGCATCCAGTCAAAAATTACTAGGCAAAGAAGCAGAAAAATATAAATTTTCATCAGCAACTGGAATCATATATCAAAAAAATCACAGTTTTTTTTTTTTCTTAAACTAAGAGTAAAACTCCAAGAGCAGAAGCCTGCTACTGAAGCCAGTACTGGTGGGAACATTGAAACCATAATTGGTGAATTATTTGCACTACTAACTTGAGAAATTCCAGGCAGGCTCAATCTTGAAAGGTACTCCATGCTCATGAGGATTTTACCTCTGATAGTCCCACCAGGTTCTCCAGATGAAAATACAGAAAAATTCCCTCATGACTCTCACACTTGGAGAGAAAGTTAGCATTCTGAAATATTCCCAGAGCTTTCTATTCTCCTTAACAAAGGAATGCTCTCAAAAGAATCTATTTTACCAAAGCCTAAATGACTTGGGTTTTACTAGAGCATAACTGACTTAGAGGAAAGGAAATAGTAAACTCAAGCTGTTGATGTGGGGAAAGAAAATACCCAGCTTCAGAACCTCCTTACCCATTCTCTTTCCCAAGATAAAGACACTAGGAAAAGAGTAGATTAAATCCAAAGTAAGAATAAAAGTAATAATAAAAAAAGAGTAGAAATCAATATAAATTTAAAACAGGAAATCTTTAGAGATCAACAAAACCAAAAGCTGGATTTTTGAAAATATCAATAAGATTGATAAACCTCTAGACAATTTAACTGAGAAAAATAGTGAGGACACACATTTACTAATATCAGAAAAGAAAGAGGTCATCACTACTGAACCCATACACTATTGAAAAGATAACAAAGAGATATGATGAACAACTAACTCTATGTTCACAAATTTGATTGCCTAGATAAAATAGATCAATTCTTTAAAAGACACAGTACCAAAATTCACACATGAAGAAATAGAACATCTGAATAGGTTTATATCTATTAAAGAAATAGAATCATTATTAATAAGCTACCAAAACAGGAATTGCCAAGCCCAGATGGATTTACTGGTAATTCCAATAAATATTTAAAAAGAAATTTTACCAATTCTCTAAAATCTCTTCCAAAAATTATGAGGAGTAAATATTCCCTAACTCATTCTATGAGGTCAGCGATACCCAAATACCAAAACCAGTCAAAGACATCACAAGAAAGGAAACAAACACAATGACAAACCAATAACACCTATAAACATAGATGCAAAAACTTTACCAAACACTGAATTAAATTCCACAACATATAAAAATTCAACAATGTAAAAAAAGGATTATGAACAAAATCAAGTAAGAATTATTCCTGATATGCATTACTAGTTCAATATCCAGAAATCAATTAATGTAATCCATTATGTCATAGGTTTAAAAAGACAACTCTTATATGATTATATCAAGACATGTGAAGAAGCAGTTAAAATCTAGCATTCGTTCTTGTTAAAAACTCTCAAAAAACTAGTATAGGAGATATTTTTGAACTCAATACAAAGCATCTACATGAAGCCTACAACTATCAAACCCTATAGTGAGAAACTAGAATAATTCCTGCTAATTTCAGAAAAAGACAGAGATGTTCCCGCTCACCATTCCTATTTAGTATTGTACCAGAAGTTCTAGCTAGTGAAATAACCCCAGGAAAGGAAATAAATGATATACAGATAGGGAGAGAAGAAATAAAACTGTCTTTGTTCTTAGATAATATGGTTGTCTATGCAGAAAATCCCAAAGAATTAACAAAAATACTTTAGGAACTAAAAAGCGACTGTAGAAAGTATGTAGGAATCAGGTTTAATATATAAAAGTAAATTGCCTTCTTATTCAGCAGCAATAAAGAGATGCAATTTGAAATTATAAACAAATACCATTTAAATTAGCACAAAAAAATTAAATACTTAGGTATAAATTTAGCAAAAGAAGTGTAAGATCTATAAAAGGGAAGCTAGAAACTCAAATAAAATTATGGAATATCTAAATAAATGGAGAGATATTCCATGTTCACAAATATGAAGACTCAATATTGTCATGATGTTAACACCTTTCCAACTTGACCTATAGATTCAATGTAATCCCAATCAAAATCTTAGAAAGTTATTTTGTGTTATTGACAAGCTGATCTAAGGTTTATATGGGAGGAAAAAGACTCAGAATAACTAACAAATATTGAAGGAGAACGAAGTGGAAAGAATGGTACTACCTACCTAACTTCAAGACATACTACAAAGCTACAGTAATCAAGAAAATGTGGCACTGGCGAAAGAACAGACAAATGGATCAATTGAACAAAATAGAATACCCAAAAATATACCCACACATGTATTGTCAACTGATCTTTGACAAAGGAACAAAGGTAATAAAGCAAAGTTAGTCTTTTTAACAAATGATGCTCAGACAACTGAACAACCACATGCAAAAAAAAAAAAAAGTCAAAATAAAAACAGATTTCTCGTCAGAAACTGTGAAAACCAGGTGACAATGGCATAAGATCTTTAAGATGCTGAAAGGAAGTACATTCCAACCTAGAATTGTATACTCATCACAGTATTTTTCAAAATTGAAGGCACAACACATTTTCAAACCAATAAAACTAGTGAGAATTCGAGAAGATTCACACTAATATTTAAGGAAATTTTTCAGACAGAAAATGTAAATTTGAATTTGCAATAGAAGCAAGAACTGGAAATGGAAATGGGTGGATAAATATAAAAGACATGTTTTCCCTCTTCAAAACTTTCCATAGAAGATAAATTTCTTTTTATTTAATAAAAATATACTTAATATTTATTATTAAAAAAATAATAATAATGATTGGTGAGGTTTGTAGAAATAAATTATATGACAATGAGAGCACCAGGAGGAAAAGTAGATATGGAGATAAACACTTAGAATATTCTTATGCTGTATTTGAAGTGATAATATTATCTTAATGTAGATTCTAAAGATGTATATGGTCAACTTTAGAGCAACCATTAAAAATAAAACAATGAGGTGTGTATGACTAACAGTAAAGCTATGATAGAATGATAAAGTAAAATTCATAAACTCACTAATATTAAAAAATGCAGAAAATTGGAGAAGGAAAATAAAGAATACATGGAATGAACAGAAAATAGCAATGTAATAGATTTCATTTCAACATCATCGATAGCCACATTGAATATATTGTGCTGTCCAATACTATAGTCACATTTGATTATTAGGCACATGATATGTGGTAGGCCAAAATGAAATGTGATATAAATCTAAAATATACACTGGATCTCAAATATATTTAATACAAACTTAACTAATATAAAACATTTCACTAATGTTTCCATTGATTATATGTTTAAATGATATTTTAAATATTGTTAGATAAATAAAATAATGTATTACAATAATATTTTACCCATTCTTGATGTGTCTATCAAAAATTTTTAAAACTACATGTGTGACTTTTATTTGTTGTTCACATTTTATTTTTATTGGATAACACCAATCCAGGTTTTCCAATTAAAAGTAGTCATTATCAGATTGGATGAAAACCAAGACACACACACACACACATACACATATATATACATATATATATATGTATATGTATATGTTTTCTACAGGAAAGCTATTTTAAGTATAGACACAAATTAAAAGTTAAATAATGAAAAAAGTTATAACATGAGAACACTATTTAAATGAAAGCTGGAGTACTAATATTATATTAGACAAAGTAGACTTGAGACAAGGAAAAATGCCAGGACCAAGACCAAGAGAGACATTATAGAGGTCAATTACAGAGGTCAATAAAGAGGTCAATTCATCAAAAAGCTATATTATTTTTAATGCAACCAATAAGAGAACTTCAAAATACCTGAATAAAAATTAATATCAGACTGGCATCTTAAGAATGCTAAATAAAGCTAAAACAATTTATTCAGGCTGAAGGCAAATGATACGAAATATAAATTAGATCCTCTGAAAGAAATGATATAAGTATCTGGGTGAATACAAAACACCATTTCTATTTTCTAATTAAAAAAAATATTTATAGTATAGTCTATTTAAAACAAAAGTTATACCTTATTTTATTAGATTTATAACCTATATACATGTAATATAGATGGAACTTTTAGATAAATGATAGGGGTCTTGGTAAATGGGCCAGCGTATATAGTTGCACTGTTTCTACAGCTTATGTGAAATTGGTTATGAAAAACTAAATATGTGCAATGAAATCTCTAGAGTAAAAATACAAAAAAGCTCTGAGCCTATAGATAAAATGAAACTTTGAAAATACTCAATCCAACAAACAAGGAAAGGGAGAGTAACAAAAACAAGGGGACAAATGAAAAACTATAATACAATGGCAGATCTAAGTTGAGCCATATTAATAATTATATTAAATGTTAGGAAACTAAACACTCAATGTACAAACTTAACCCAAATGGATAAAAGTAAGATCCAACAATGTACTTTCTAACAGAAATGTAGTTTAAGTAAAAATACTTAGAAAAATGTAGAGATTCCAAGATAAAGAAGCATAACTCTGTTAATAAGAGATGTACTTAAAACTAAAAGACACAGATAAATTTAAAGTAAATGAAGATGAGAAATATGTACAATACAAAGAGCAAGCAAAGGAAGGGTGGAGTGATTATTAATAATAATGAACATTAATATTATTAATAATAGATAAAATCAACTTCAAAACAGTATTACTAAAAATAGATAATTTTATAATGATAAAAGTAATTTCTCTAGGACCATTTATTAATCATAACTATGTGTGTGCTTAAGAATAGAGCTCAAAATACATGAGGTAAAAATTGACAGAATTAAACAAACAGATAATTGGAAAATAAAATAGATTTTAATAGAGGGATTTTCTCCTCTATTAAAATTTTAATAGATTTTAATAGAAAAACTATATTTAAAAAATCAGTAAAGTTTTGGATGATCTGAACCACACTGTCCACCACCTTAACCTGACTGACACTGATAGGACACTACATCTAACAGTTGTAGAAAACAGTCTTTCAAATGTACGTGATACATTCACCAAGATAGATCATGTTCTGTGCATAATCTGTCAATAGATTTTAAAAATTGAAATCATATCAGACAAGTAGATCACACGGTAAACTCTTTTAAACCAAGACAATATCTCTTTTTCTTGCTATTTTCTCTGACCACAGTAAAATTAAATTGGAAATAAATAACAACTAAATGTCTAGGAAAACCCTGAACATTTGGAAGTTAAATAAACCCCCTGTAAAATAATCTTTGGGCCAGAAAGGAAATTACAAAAAAATAAGGACATATATTAATATTGGCTTCCTTTTTCCTTCTCCAACTCCAACCCACTAGGCATGCTCTCAACTTGAGGCCTTTGAACTAGCCTTTAATTGGCCCTCTGCCTAAGACACTCTTCCAACAACCTTCCATATAGCTTTGTCCCCTCGCTTCCTTTAGGGGTTTGCTCAATTCTCATCTCATTAAAACTTTCTCTGGCAACACTATTGCAAATTGAATCCCAAGTATTTCCTACCCCCTTCCCCAGTTTTATTGCTGTGTGTCATTTCAGCATGTCTAACATATTATATATTGTTTTTCTTGTCCTATGAAGCTTCATAAGAGCGGAGGATTTTGCTTCCTTTTCTGATGTATCCTTTGACTCCTAGTAGACATTTAATAAGGGGCTAAATATAGGTATGAGAACAAAATGTATACTATTATATTAAGAGAATATTATTGAATTCTGAGAGTATATACAGTTTAAATTTTTTATTTTTTTTTCTACTTATCTGCATTTTCTGATTCTTCTATATTAGTCACAGATCTCCTGTGCATTTTTTTTAAGAATAACAATCTTGTTCAGAAATGGCTAGTGACATATTTCCCAGAGCTAAACTTTGAAATACTTTATATTTCTGAGCACTTAACATGTAGAGGTGAGGGGAACAGGAGGCATAAACTTCCAGAGAATCTCAAATTTCAAGACTGATGTCATCATTTTTGTCCCCAACAAAAACATTTCCTACACATGGTTTGATACATGTGTGTGTGTGTGTGTGTGTGTGTGTGTGTAAAACACCTACAAATATAAGACTTCATAATTTGTTAGTCAGTGCATATAAAATATTTTATTTTAGTTTCAAATTACACTATCAACTTCATTTGTCTTACAAATGAATTTATCTTACAGTGTGCAAGCACATATGACTGTTACTTGTCTCTAACTTTCATTCAGGCCACTCTTATTATTTGGTAGTCAAAAGGGATTAGACAGTATCATACCATTATAATACCTCGTTACACTATAAATTGCAAACTTTTAAATTTGTCCTTGTGTTATGTAGAATCATCAATACTCCTGACTTTCTTCTCAGAACTTCAAAATTTAAGCTCAAAATTGATTCAGCTTTAAAGAATCTAAAGTATAAAATAATTCAATATAAGCAGGTAGAGATGAATATATAAAAAGGAAAATGAAATTAATCCTCAAAAAATTTGGTGCTTTAACTTTTATGATAAGCAGAAGTAAAGACAGTATCTCTTTTATATTAAATTTCAAGGATTAGATTTACTTTTTTATTTTGATTTCTTTGTAAAAAACTATTTTTTTCTTTAAAAACAAGCATTCAGAGTAAGGGCAAAATGAATAGCAAATATGTGACATTAAGCTTCATTGTAAACCAAGTCAACACCACCTTTGCTTCACCATCTTATTTAAAGGTTAATGGCCCCCCCCCAAAAAAAATCAGTGGTTAAAACTGACAGTATTTTTTGAAAATTAAATTTACCAGAAAATATTTGAAATTCACAATCTTTTAGGCATGGGAAATGTAACTTTGTTTTATGTCTCATTAGTCCAGCTGGATGGAGTGTTTGATTTTTACTGCTTGAGTCTTGGATATACTTGGTGTTTACAATGCACCATGAACATTTTATGTGGAAAAAAATTATTCTTCTACAATGGTCAGTATTATATGGCATTTGAATAGACAGAAAAATGATAAAAATATATTTCTCAAAGCATCATCAATTCATTATAATGCCCAAAATAGTCATAATGGCGTCAGCAATCTGTGTTGATAAGTCAATCCAACACTTGCGCAATTTTCTTGTTATCTGATTTTTTCCCATCTTACCTGTACGACTGAAGTGAATGTCCCCTCTCTCTTTCTCCCAACCACTTCTCCCTCCTTTACCTCTTGAAAATTAGCACAGTTGGTTGGAGTTTTTTTGTAGAAATTTCCTATTGCCAGTACAGAATTTGGCATTATTTCTGACAGTTATTTTAACTGGATTCAACCCAAACATGTTAGAGAACTGAAGTAAATTGATTGTATTGTCTGTTTCAATAAAACAGTCACCACAGCCAAGCCAACATAAATAGGCTATAACAGTAATGACCAATTTAAAGGTTCATTAACAAATAACAAGTGGTGGTACTGTAATTCTCAACCTTTCATCAGTTAAATATTTAACAGCAGGCATTAAAGACACCAGAGAAGAGACTATATAACACTAAACAGACTGAAGTGGATCTGATTATTTACTTATCATTATAAACATCCAAATATAAATTAAGTTCTAACTGCTCTGTGTATTTTCAGATTAAATTGTACCCACAAATTATAATATTTGGGGGTTTCTTTTTTATCAATTTCTTTTTTTTTTGTCTTTTCTGACAAACACTCTTTTCTGATGATTTCCCCTCATTCATGGGTCTCTTCCTCTAATTGTTTGACATGTTTGATATAGTTTGAAGTGGATTTGGAGTCTCATCTTTTATTTCACTTGTTCATAGGGCAATGGCTGAAAGATGTAGAAGAAACAAAAATGACAGGAGTATCCTAGTTGGGATGTTGTTTCTGCCCCTCTTTGGGCAGAAAAGAAGCCACAGCTACTTTGATCTTCATCTTTGAAAAATACTTGATTATAACTTGTGAGCAGAACAATAAACAAAGAAAAATTAAAATGACAAAATGGGAAAAATTATTCACAAAACTCTATAGATTAATAATATTAATCACTCATCTATTAGAGTGTAATGAATAACTTTTTATAATTTGATTAATATGTTCATTTACTAAAGAATTTTAGCTCTTTAAGTGGTAACACTAATACTGTAAAAAAGTTAAAAAGTGAGCCAAGTTTACAAAAAATTATAGATGGAGAAATACAAATGATCAATAAGCATAGGAACAAATGTTCACCCTCATCTGTGCCTTCATTTATAGTAATACTAAAAAAAGAACAAGACACAAGTTTTCAGTCATTCTTTGAGTAATGAAATCTGAAGGACAATACTGTGCTGTCGAGGGTGGAGTGAGACAGGAAAAGGAAGGGAGGGTGGTATCCAGGGCCACTGGAATATTTACGTGCCTCCTCTTTTTACACCCTGCTTCAGAGAGCTAAACTTTATAAAATGGGAATGAGATGATCATGTTTGTAAACAATTGTTTGACGTGCAAATAAGTATAATACTTTGTAAATCAATTTGGTAATGTACTATGATAATTTTACATTCTATTGTGAGGAAACAATCACATGTGTAGATGACAACATAACTACGAATAGATTCATTATATAATATTTAGTAGTGAAAAATCAGATCTAATGTATATACCCTAAGGTACGGCTTAGAAGAGCATGACATCTTTGTGATGGACTATCATGCATTAAAAGCATATTTTCAGAGAGTACTTCTTAACATAGGAAAATCATTGCATTGAGTGTTGGTTGTAAAAATCAAGAGGCAAACGGATGTATAAACATGACTTTATTGAAAGCCATGTATAATACATACATATTTATATAATTATATAATATAATTATATTCATATATTTATTTTTATGTTTCTATATTAATATTTAAGGATGAAAGGAAACTATAATCTCTATGTCTGGATATATTAGTCTTCTTGGGCTGCTATAACAAAGTACCATAAACTGGGTGGATTAAACAACAGGAATTTGTTTCTTACAGATCTGGAGGCTGGAAGTTGGAAATAGGGTACTAGGAGGGTAGGTGTCTGATGAGAACTCTCTCTTTGGATTGCAGATGGCTGCTGTCTCACTGTGTCTTCACTTGGAGGAGAGAAGAGTTCTGGTTTCTCTTCCTCTTTTTAAGGACATTGATTTCATCATGGGGATCTCATTCTTATGACCTCATCCAAACCTAATTACCTCCCAGCAACCATATCTCCAAATATCATCACATTGGGGTTCAGGGTTTTAGTACAAGAATTTTGGAGAGACACATTCTGTCAATAATACTGAGTAGCTTATAAATTCTCCTTTTAAAAAAGTAATTACTGCTAAGCATTTTCCAAGTATTCTAAACAGATAAACTTTATAATCAAACAATACTAATAACAATTTAAAAAATAAGATTCTAAATGGGCTGTGATAAATCTGGTTTCATTTTACTTCTGAGCATTTTATAAACCTTCCCTGATCACCTTTCATATTCAGGAGCTCTATGAGATCAAAATGTGACAGTAACTATGAATTCCATTTCTTAGATATGCATATTGGTACTTCAAATAAGAATACTAATTTAATCAGGGTACATAGACACTCTGGAGCAAAATTAGGAAATGATAAATATTTTTAAATTCTCAATGTTGCATACACTCTAGCAATCTGCACTTCCATTGAAGAGTTATGTTTCCAGGAAAATACCTTGGAAGGAAATCCACAGCAAAGAAAGATCAAGCCTTTCCTTCATACGTTAATTAGTCTAATAAGAAAGTGCTAATGAGAAAACAGTGCCAACCTTAGGTACCACATGTAGACAAGAATGAGACTGCATTGCAAACAAAACCTAAAACAAAACAAAACAAAACAAACAGGGAGAAATAGAGAAAACAATATATAATAGGCTTAGCCATAATCCAAAAGTTTATCTTGTTGGGAGAAGACCTATATAAAACAAATTTTACTGGTGAATTTCCCATTTACTTAATTGCAAAATTGTATGAGAATGTGTTTTGGACTCATTTAGCTGTTTTGTTTGTTTTTGTTGGCTTTATGAATGTTCTTTGGAAACGTGTAGTCTTGATTTGATATTAGAGTAATACTAGCCTCATAAAATCAGTCGGGAAGTGTTTCCTTCACTTCTATTTTCCAAAACTTTTTGTTCAGGATTATTGCCATTTCTTTCTTAAAATTTGATAGAATTCACCAGAGAAATCATGTAATCTAGAATTTAATTCATATAGAACTTTTTAAATAAAAATTAAATTGCTTTAATAGTTAAAATTTAATTAGATTTTTACAGAGAATTTGTCATGGCATCTACTTTGCCAAATATATTGGCCTATAGATTTTATAAGATCTTTATTATCAGATGAATGCCTTTAGGTTCTGTATCTTTCTATTTTATCCTTTCTATTTCATTCCTGATATTTGATATTTCTTACTTTTCTGTTTTTTTTTCTTGATTAATCAAGCTAGATGTTTTTTAAAACATTCTCTCTCTCCCTCTCTCTCTCTCTCTCTCTCTCTCTCTCTTTTTTTTTAAACAAGCTTAAGATTCCATTAATCTTCTCTAGCTTTGGCTACTTACTATTTTGTTGTCTATGCTCTTATCTTTTTTATTTTCTTTCTTCTACATAATTTTGGTTTACTTTATGTTTCATTGATAGTTTCTTAAGGAAGAACCTTAAGATAATTTATTTTAGAACTTTCTTTTTGACATAAATCTATATTAAATCTATAAATTCTCCCATAATAAATATTTTAGCTGCATCTTACAATAATTTTATTGTTTTTTCATTTTCTTTTAGTTCAAACTATTTTCTAATTTCCCTTGTGATTTTTTTTCTTTGACTCATGGATTATTCCAAAGCATTTTCCTTAATGTCCAACACTGGAATATTCTTTTATATGTCCTATAAATGTCCTTTTTCTGGTCCATTATGTAATAGGGTTCTCTCATTTCATTTAGTTGTTATGTCCCTATGTTTTCTGACAGTTCCTTAGTTTTACTCAGACATGTTTGAAAAAATACTAGGTAGTTATTTTGCAGAATGTCCCTCAATTTTAATTTGTCTCTTTTCTCATAACTTAGATTGAAATTATACATTTTTGTAAGAATGCCACAGAATTGATTTTATGCCCCATTCAGTACATCATACAAGAAATTACACAACGTTGATTTATCTTATTACTAGAGATGTTTAATTTTATCACTTGGTTAAGGTGGAATCTCCACTGTAGAGTTACCATTTTATAGGGAAGTATCTTGTGGGAAGATACTTTGACACAATGCAAATATCTTGTTTCTCAACATACTTTCGTCAATAATTTTAACATCCATCAAAGATTCTTCCTTGTAACAATTATTACTGCGGGACTGGCAAACTGGTGATTTTACATTTTATATTTAATAATTAAAATTTTACTGTGTAGAAAAGCTCATCCTCCTTTTGTTTATTTGTTTAATTATTTATATCAGTATGGATTCATGGATATTTCATCTTCTTTAGGTTATAATCTATCACTATTGTTATTTATTTTGTTTCTCAAATTTCCTCAGATTTGGCTATAAGAGCTCTTTCAGGTTGAGTTCTGTGTCCTTTCCATGTCTCCATCATTTTTTGAACATTTTCTTAAAACTTTCTGGTACCACAGAATGTTCCAAGCTCATCTTGTATTCTCCCTGCCCCAACCCTGATGTCAAACATTTCCCCAAGAAGCCTTTCTTCCTTTAACTGAAGAATGATATTCTCATTCCTACCGGGCTATAATTTTTTCCTAGTCCTTTTTGCTAAAGGAACTAGAAAATATGTATGTATATGTATACTCACATTCATACATATCTGTTTTCACATTTATCTATCTGCCTATGTACTAAAAACAATGACCATACCAATAGTTTTTATTCCAATCCAACACTAATGTTTTATTCCAGTCCAACATTATTCACTCTAGACTTCCCCTTTCCCTAATTTGTAACTCTATTCTCTGACTGTAGAAAACCTGCTTTCATTATCCATAATATATTTACTTTTGCTCAGTCCTAGCATATACATACAGTGATTCTATATTTGCAAAATCATACTTTTGTGAAAAACACATCTGTAAAATAAAGTATATAGTATTTATACACAGCTCTTTTCATTTTTAGTTACACACGCACACGCACGCGCGCACACACACACACACACACACACACACACACACCCCTAGTCAAGTAGTGTTTTGATTTTTTACAAAATTACTTTGGTTGGCTTTTTTCTGCCCCAATCCTATCAGTGTGGTTTTGTTTATCATTTGTAATAGAGTTAAGTTCATTTGTTACTTTTTGTATTTCATTTTGTATTCCACACATCCTGGTAGATTTTAATTATTTATTTTGAGGATATGTGAAACATTATCATGTCTCTAAGAGACAGAGCTCAAACAGTGCTCCATAGAGTGTCACCGCTTCCTCTCCTCTATATCGTGTATTCATTCTATCCTTTCTATATCATTTCCATCCACCTTCTGTAAGTAAACAATCTCATTAGTTTCTAGATTATTTTTCCTGTATCTACTTTGCACGAAAGATCATATATATGCATTTTCTTGAATCTCATTCTTTCTTACACAAAGTGTACTAAACTATAGAAACTCTTTTACACTTTACTTTTATCACTTAATAGTTTATCATATGCAATGTAAAAATAAACTTACCTATAAGAGCTTTAATAATGCCCTTATTTTGTAGTATTATGATTCCTCTTTTCTGATTTTGTTTCTGTTTTCTGGTTTACTCCTGATTGTGGTTCATGTTTTCTTGCTTCTTGGTGTGTTTAGTACTTTCTTTTTCTTATGCTGGAATTGTGTCTGCACTGCTGTCATTTTTTTTTCATCTCACAGGCAGTTTAAGTTTCTTGCAGATCTTCTTGATAGCTTTAAGGCCTTCTTCCGCTTTGTTATGGTTGGCCTAGAATAGGCTTTACTCTCTGGGTGTAGCTTATCTCTACTACTAAGGTATGACCTTGTGGGCTATCACTAGGGATTCTCAGTGGCCAGATCAAATGTCTTTCTACTTTCTGTGAACGCTGAGAATTGTTCAGCTTACAAGTTACTAATTATCCTTTGTTCAGCCTCATGGACTTGGAACTCTACACATGCACTGATTAATTCTCAGCAAAACACAAAGGTACCCCAAGCATGTTTCTGAAGCTTTTCCTCTTTATACTTCTCTCCTTTCTGGAACTGTTGATGTGCATCCTTAGCTCTCGCCCCGACAGATTTCTCTATCTTCAACTCAGCAAGACTCTTCCTGTGCCCATGATTCAAAAATTGCAATAAGGCAGAAAACTAGGGAGATCAAATGCCAATCCTGTTTGTTTTCTTTATCTCAAGGTGGACTTTTTTGTTCTGTCTACTGTACAATGCCTCAAATCAATTAGTATATGTATTTTGTTTAGTAGTCCGGTTGTTTACCCGAAAAAAGTAAGTTTGCATCAGGTTTGGGGCAGAGATTTAGCCATCCTTAGTTTTGGTATCAAACTATAAGCTGCACCCACTATCTAGTCTGCCACCTTTGTGCAACATAGGAACAGCTGACTGTTCTTTAAGGCATTTAGTCAACATCTGCCAATTTAGGGAATAAATTATATCTGAATCTATGATACCCGTGAGGTGAATAGTGCCCTTAGAGCTGTGCAAAATATAACTTACACAAGCATGAACTGTGGTTCTGGAAGAATTCTAGAAAGAGAAAAAAATTGCTGCTACCACATCATGTAGAATTCTGTTCGCAGGATAAAGTGAGGACAGGTCTTACTTTTTTGTTACAGGCTATAATGTCTCAAGAGGATTCTTAAACACATTGAAAACATGTTGACTACAAAAAGGAAATAGAAATATAACTTAAAAAGTATGAGAAGCTACTAAATATATGCATCATGAAGAACACTGGTAAACTAGTAAAATGGTTGGATGCTGGAAACTAAACTACAGGGTGTGATGCAGTAAGGAAATTAGGGATCCTTAACATGCATACAATTAGATAATATATATGTACACATATATCATGTATATATGTATTATCTATCTACAGAATCACACACAGTAGCTCTTTATTGGGTCTTTTTTATTTAAGATAAGTCAAATTGAATAGGTAACAGAAACTGCCTTAACTGGGGAAAAAAGGCCAAAATTATATGGAAGTATATAAATTATATATGAAAGTATATATGGAGAACCTGTCCTCTTGATACTCTTGGAGATGGTTGTCAGGTTAGATATGAGACTAAGACTTTTTGTATAGCTCTATCCTTAGCAACTTCTTGACTTAATGCCTAGACACTTCAGTATGGAAGTTCTATAATATGATCTAACAAATACTGACCACCTACTAGGCATCATGATTATAGTACAATGATAAATAAAATAAATAAGACATGATCCTTGTTTTTGGACATTTTACAGTACGTCAAGAGGAATAGACACACAACAATTAATTTCAATAGATGTGATAATTCTCCAGAGAGAAACATGTATGCAAGATGAAACTTTAAGGGGTATGAATTGGACAGAAGCATCCTCCCAAATCATACAACCTAGAAACCTCTCTCACTACATATATATCTCTATACAACCACATATATACACATACACACACTTAAACTTTTATTTAGAGCAAGAATGTCTGAGTTCCTGTAAAATATTAGTGAAACAAGTTGCATTGAAGTTTTTACTTCAAACTAAAGATGCTTTACCATCAAACGTAGATATTCATTTTGTTCTAACAAGTGTTATTTAATTTTAGTAATTACCATATTTCATGTAACATTGCAAAGTCAAATGGAGATTATGGAGATCCAGTGGAATGTTGGATTCTAAGGATTGAAACAATGGTTTCTTAGAGAGTGATAGAAGTCCTTGCTGTGGCCTGCCTCATACTATTACTAAAAAAATGAAGCAGTGTTTCCAAACGAACTGCATGCGTGGTTCCTGTGAGCATTCCACATTGATGTCCTACTTCTCCTTCTTTTGTTTCATTATAGGAGAAATGGGGCAGCTTGTTATACTGAGAAATAGAAGGGCAGACCCTGTAGTATAATATCAATGGAGAAGCTTTAGCACCATATTAGAATATAATTTACTAAAAGGACAGTTTTGTCATTATATTTTTCTTCTATTGCTGCTAGAACAAATTACTACAATCTTAGTGACTTAAAACAACAGTATTATCTTACAGTTCTAAAGTTCAGACATCTGAAATGGCCTTGTGTAGCTAAAACCACGGTGTCAACAGGGTTTTCTAGAGATTCTAGGGAAGTGTTCAGTTCCTTGCCTTTTCTAGCCTCCAGGGGCCGCCCACATTCCTTGGCTCAAGGTCCCTTTTTCACTTTAAAACCACCAGTCATATCAGTCTGAACTTTCCTTCGGTCATAATATCTCCTCCTCTGACTCACTGACATGTCTCTCTTTCACTTAAAAGGAAATTTGAAATTACTGATAACATTCTTTATTCACCTAAGTGACTTGGGCCCAGCTGTAAAACCTTTCTACCTTGTGGACAAAATCTCATTTGCCATAAAGATAATATTCGCAGGTCCCAGGAATCAGCATGTGTCCTTCTTTGTGTGGATATTATTCTGCCTGCCATACCTAGGATGTGATAGGTTTTAAAAATTTCCCCATGTTAGCAATTTTGATGGGTTATATTAGTAGGCTGATAATATTTTAAAAGCTTATTTTGAATTTCTGATTTAAATTGGACATAGGAAAAAGTTCAATATTCAAGGTAAATTTAATTGTAGAAAGTCTCTGAGATGATGAAATAACATCTCATGCTGAATTTGTTGCTGAGAATGCTTGGCAGCAAGGAAGACTTACATATTTAAAACATTTGAATTATATTTTTATAAAAGAGTATGTCTAGTGTCAGAAGATGTGCTCGCTTTCTCTGTACTCCTGGTGCAGTGTCTGGCTTTCAGTTATTTCTTAGCATGGTGCCACCTTGGTCAAAAACTCCTTATTGTTCATTATAGAACTTAATTGATTCTGTATTAGTGGCTGAACAGAGAATCAGAGAATTTTTGAGGACACAGAATTATTTAGCTCTGACAGTAGAACCAAAAAACAAACAAACAAACAAACAAACAAAAAACTGGTGTGGGCCTAAGCCACACATTCTATCCTGTCTACTGAATATCTCCTAGGTATCAGGACATGTATATGTAAACAGCCATTTGTTTAACTGCAGTGGAGTGTTTAAGGCAAAAGAGCCTAGGGTTCTAGTGTGGTTTTCTTTTGCTGAAACATTTCTGCCAGTGCAGAGTCCTCAGATCTTGAGCAGAAACCTGGGGTCTCGAACCTACCTCTGTCAGGGATCTTATTTCCTATTCTTTACTCCCCTCAGCATTGACTTGGAAGCTGGAAAGATAAATTCGTGTTGTGTTATGCATTGTCCTAAAATCCTCCACATCACTGGATGGTTTGAGACTCAATGGTGGTAGGTATCAGCAGTATTGAACACATCTCCTTGAAGATTGATCTTTCTATGTGAACTATTATGTTATGGTGTTGTCTTATTGAGGAGCAGGATGATGGGGTTTAAATAAGGCAATAATCACGTTTAATTTTTGTTTTCTGCAAGGTATCCTAAAGTATAAGTGAATATATCAAATAATGTATACAGGTACTTTTATTTTAAATATTCATGAGAAAAGTTAATCAGCCAGCTCACTCCATGGCTCTCTATGCTTATTAATACATGATTAATATGTCATCACTCAATCATTTCATAAATACTTGTTCACTCTTTTCTAAGAGCTAGAAGAGGCATCTTATGAAAAGAATAGAAATGCAATTTGAAAATGATAAATACACTAGGTAATTTACAAATTTTTTCTTATGCTTCATATCAGCAAAAATAACAAAGTATTTTGATGGCAGTGGGTCAGGTGGTTAGAGTATCATTATCTCACAACAATCAAAGATAATTGAAATTTCATTCTCCTGTTAACTTGGTTATTGGTTTTGAAAGTAGCATTAAAAAATATTAGGAATATAATGAAATGTTTAAGTGTCCTGACTCAAGGACTATGCCCCCATCAGACGTTGAATTAAATGAGTATCTCCCAAAAATTTCTCCAAAAGGTGAAGAGCAAAGTATAATCCCTGGAACCTATGAATATGTTGCTGTACATGGAAAAGAGGAGATGTAATTATGTTTAAGGACATTGAAATGAGGAGATTATCCCAGGTTACCTAGCAAACCCAATATGTTCACAAGGGTCCTTAAAAAATTGGAGAAGGACTAAGAAGAGAGTAAGAGGAAAATGGGATGGTGGAAGCAGGTTTGAATTGATATGGGGTGAGAAGGCCTCAACTTGCTATTGCTCATGAAGAGATGGAGAAAGGTGGTCATGAACCAAGGAATGTGGGCAGCCCCTAGAAGCTGGAAAAGACAGGAAATGGATTATTCTCTAGAGCATCCAGATAGAGTGCAACCTTGCCAACTCCTTGATTTTATCTCATAAGAACCATATTTGACTTCTGACCTCCAGAACTGCAATACTGTAAGATGATAAATTTGTATTATTTTAAGCCACTAAATTTGTGGTGATTTGTTACAGAAGCAATAGAAAACTAATACACATGAAACAGAGTATCTTAGAATTATTATTTGGCTTACATACTAGAGGCAGGTAAAATAGTCTGTAGTTAAAAGTGAATTGCAGAACCAACAATTTTTTAAAAGAGAAATAAAAATGACTCTAAAACTTAGTAGCTTTAATTTTAAAAAAAAATTTGGAGAATTAAGACTCATATAAGCCAAGTTTTGAAACTAACTTAAATTTAGAAAGTTATGAATTTCTAACGGCATGCAAATATTTTGAAATTTCAACTCAGTTGTTTCTTACAAATGTGACTTACTGCTCTGAAGACAGTTATGTTACCAAATCTGTACATATAATTTTACAAACTTACATTTTCCAGCTTTTAAATAAATCAAAGCTGATCAATGAAATTTCTTTGACAATAAACCATGCTGTGTTTGCATGTGTATAGTGTGTGTGTGTGTATTAAGATTCAGCCTAGAAAGTGTATTCTGCACCCATCCCTTTAATTTTTGTTGATTTCAGAAGCATTCTTGATTATACTTTGTGAAAATGAAAATTAAAGCTGGTACTTTTTGTCTGGTCTTGTTCATTTGTTGGATTACACATACATGTTTTTACTTACTGGACTCATCATCATTAGGAGAAGATAGGTCTTTTCTTTGCAAGTGTTATACCCTTATTACACAGAAGAGATGTAAAGAATTTCGAGGAAACTATTTTAAGCATAGTACTGTAGTTCCAAGTACAATATAAATAAATAAAGTAGTAAGTAAGTAAGTAAGTAAGTAAGTAAGTAAGTAAATCCTTTTAAATTAATAGAGAATAGTCATGGTCTGAATCTCATTTTATCCTCTCCTTCTGGCATAAAAGAAATACTTGAGTTTCAAGTTCTCACCATCATAACACTCTGATTTTATAACCTACTTGTCGGTTAGGAGTGAGAGACAATACATGTGTGCTATCAGGGTAGAAAACTAGAAATGCATCATAAATCATTATCATTGTCAAGACTTTCAAGTGTTCTCAAAGTCAAGCTGAACTCAGATTTGTGCCTTTGGGTTGTTCACATACGGTACTTAGAGGGTCGTTGGCACAGGACAGAAAATAATGTTAAATAATTGATTAACCCAGGAGGTTAATCATGGCCTGATTGGAAACTTTTATCATTCAGAGTTGGTCTATTTCAGGCTCAGGTGGTTCTTCTGTAAAGACAATCTCACCTACACATATTTCAGAGTCAGTAACCATATCTGGATTCACTAGCTGTTCTGAGGCAATAACTTATGTCATCCATTCACTCTATCATCATAATGACTGAGAATTGAAAAGCAAAGAGATTGACTCTTCATTTCACATATTTAGTTTCTGTGCAAGAGTATGGGGAATTGTGCCTACTTGCACTACACTATTCATTTCATGAATAAAACAATACGAGATCAAGCGTTTCAATTCTTCCAGTCAAAAATTCAGTTCTTTTCATTAGGATTATGGTATATTGCAAATATTTTAATACATCTATGCAGGGAGAGTTATCTATCTAGGGTACAGAAAGGAAAAGCATGGTGTTTTGACTCCAGTAGTGTTTCAAAGATTAATTATCCTTACTGAGCTTGCTATTAGGAAAAATTCTAAAATTTTATTATAATCATCTGCATTAATAAATTTCTAGAAATGTGTACATATACTTATTTTGGTATTTCGGCCTTGCCCTCAGAGAAAATAGATGTCTCAAGTGACACATTCTATCCTAAAAATATTAAAGGTTGGCTAATCAGTCAGCAAATGTTCATTTCAAATTCCCTAGTAGTTGTGAGTTGTGATTTTTTTTAAAAAAAAAAAAGGTCCATGTCATCAGGTTTATTTTTTTAAAAAATTAAGTGATCTGATAAGATTTCTAGTCAGAGAATAATGCATTGCTATATTGCAAGAAACTACAATAGGTATAATAGGAATTCATGGGAGATATCTTGAATTGGGAGGATATTGTCTCACTTGAGTCTTGATAGATTTAAATAAAATAATAAGCATTTTAGGAGAGAGGAAAGAACAAGAGAAAAAGTATAAAATAGAAATGGACATGGCATAAACAATGATATGGGCATGATGATAACTTTTAAAGAATATGAGGATTAGAAGGGAATGAGAGAATAAAGAATCTTATGATAGTAAAGACACTGCTCCATGGATGAGAAGAGTTTATCAATGATTATTGAAAATAGATTGCTAAAGAGAAGAATTGCATGCCTTTTTGATAACACATCGTGGTACTATCATTGTGGCAAAAATGACTCTATCTGTGCCATTTCAGAAATATTGAAAAAAGCACCAAGGAGCTAATGATCATAAATTTCCTTTTTAGGTCCACATCTTATAGAGACCTGGTGAGAGTTAGAAGGCAATTCAAATACTCTAGATCTAAAGCCACAACTTGCACATACTTATTGAGTGAGGGAGGAGCTTGGCCAAGGAGACAGCCTTTACAAATGGAGAGAGGAGCCATGCATTTAGTTGATATTAAGAGCCAAGTCTTGCAACAGGCATTTAACATGCAATAACTCATCTACATAAAACATCTTTAAGTAGGTAGCACTGTCTCACATTGTATCAGTCATGGACTAGTTAGGGCAACAGAAACCACTCTAGGTACTTCGACTGAGAGAATTTAATCTAGGCAGCTGGTATACAAGTGTTGGGTAGCTGAAGGAGAAAAAAGAAAAATATATAAGTAACCCAGGAAGCAAGTATCATCCTTAAAGGCTGGGGAAATAAAGGGAAGAAATTAAAAATATCAAGACATGAAAGCTCAAATTATGAGAGCTGAGAAGCTGGGTCTTGGATTTCTGAGGAGGGGTTGCTGTCAGTCTGTTGCTGATACCTCTGAAGTACCATGAGCCTCATTCTGTGAGTGCCAACAAGAGCTGAAAATTGAGGCCAACTGTTGCTGCTAGGATCAGAGTCGATGAGAATTACAAGCAAAAGAGAAGAAAGAAGGTCTTTACCCTCTCTTTCCCCTTCTGGATAACCTAACAAGAAGCCAGCTGGCAAGGAAAAACATAGCTGGCAGAGCCCCAGAGCTAGCCATACAAAGCAGAGTACAGCAGGGTGAATTAGGAGCTGAGAGACATAGCATATTAACCAACATAAGCATTTACTCAGAATCTATGTGATACTCAGAAAAATTTAGCTTCACTCCTAGAGTCACATAATCAATAATACATGGCATGGTCATAACTCAAACTCCAGGTTGTTCCTTATAACAGTTGGCCTTGATGTTTGGAGCAATGTTTCATCAGACTGTTATTGTTACCAGTTCCAAAGTGGATTTCAGGCCCCCATCAGGGTACCTAGCAACATCAGGCTATGAGAGGTACCAGCTTTGGCCAGATACTTCCGTCTCAAAACCTTATATCGCCCCGGCAGGTAATAGATATTACTAGGATCTACAAAACCTTTTGAGGTTTTGTTTGTTGGGAGAACAGTTTACCTTTGCCCTGAGTCTGAATCAGAGATAGATTTGCTCACCTCCCCTGAGGTTCTTCCCCCACATCTGGAGTGGGACTTATTCATAAAACACTTCACATTCCATATGAAGTGGTCCTAAATACCACACATAAAAATGATTTTGAGAATGATGTCTTACTAACTTCTAAGGAAATGCTCTGGCCAAATCGCTACAAGAATAGGCTGATATATTTTTATTCTGTTTTTGAGAGTCCCTAAGTACAACTAAATGAGCATGCATTTTGCCAATGGCCTTAAAATAAGAGAGGTCATGTTTTACCAAAGTTACTTTTTTTTTTTTTTTTGTATGAAATACAACTTCAGACAACTTGAAACACCCTCATTGGAGAAATGTTAATGAGAGGCCTTGGCATCTAAGAATCAGTCTCAAAGTTTTCCTACTCTCAAGGATTCTTTTCTTTCTAAGTGCTGTTCTCAAATAAAAAATGGAAAATTCATAGTATTTGAAAGGTTAGATTACTTATTTTATCACCCTTATTATGGTAACTCTAAGAGAGAAATAGCAAGTGGTTTAACAATTGCCCATTTATAAATGTGAATGTTTAAAAGAAAACAGAGTTAGGATTTCAAACCATAGGGAAAATCTTTATAAGCAATAACATTAGTCAAAATGTGTTTGCCTTCACAGTAGGTGGAAATGTGTGTGGTAGAACATTTGAGACAAGAACATGTATTCAAGCCACATACATTGAACATTTTCACTCGAAAGAAAAAGCAGTTATAAATCAGGTTGAATATTTACTGTTTTAATGTCACTAGAAAGTAATTTCTCAGAAGTTATCCCAGTTGCTGCTGTATAAATTTTTTCTTAACACTTTTTGTTGTTATTAGAGTCAATACCTTGATTTGTTCCAAGGAATAATATTTACTCCAGGAAAATGCTTCTTCTCGTCATTTTTCCAAAACCTCTAAGTACCAAAAGCTCTTTTAGAAACTGTTTTCTTTTGGGATTCTCGCTGAGCCACCCACTCATTGGAGGAAAACTACTTCAACACCAAAACCAAATAAAGCCAATTGAGAAACACTGTGGCTGAATGATTGGTCTCACCGTCTGGAAGATGTCTATAGTCCAGTAGAGCCACTGACTTGCACAGAGGCCTGAATAAAGATATAATAAAGATACCTTTCTTTTCAAACATGGTTGACTTGACCGATCTTATGGTCTAAGTGCCCATCGTAAAATTCCATGAAATTCCAAGATGCTTATACAATATTTTTTTTTAACCACCCAGGGAGTACAGTATAGATTTGTTAATTATTATTTACAATGCACTTCAAGGTTTCAACAGGAAATAGACTCTGGATATAAACTGCCAAAAGCAAGGGTGTTTGCATAAGAAGTTTATAAAACTGTTTCAAGTTGTTTCCTTTTTTGTTTTATTTTTCTTTCTCTCTCTCTCTTTTTCCTCAGCTATGAACAAGTTTCCTCTGCTTGTCCAGCATTTAAAAACTATGACTACTACTTTTATAATGTTACCCCACCAGTTTATATTTATTTTGTGTGGTTTGTAGCTGGACCTCATGTAGATTTATGGAAACAAGTTCAAAATTAGTCTCCTTATTCCCAGTATACAGTCCAAACTACATGTAGATCAACTGAATGCTGAGATGAGTGGAATGAAGAGCTTATTATCTGGAACATGAAATCTTAAGAAAACAGACATTATTTTACAAAAATGAAAAAAAAGGATGAATAAAATAAATTATTGAGCTGGGTGCTTTTCATAGAAAGTCATCTATCTCAACACAGGATTTATAACTTTGATGTATTATACACCAATAAATAAATTTGAGCTGATTTGCATCTTTGTTTGGTTGGGATAAAAATTGGAAACCACAGAGTATTAATTATACACATACAAAGTAAGTGCTTATGTAAGCTCTCACACATACACAAGTTACCATATGCGTAAATACACACATATTAAATTATCTCGTTAGTTAATTATTATTATAAAACAAGCACACCTCAGTTATTGGGGGAGTTAACATAATTCTGGCCTCTTGCAATGTCAGCATTTCAATATGCATAAAGTATTTGCCAAGAGAAAACTACACACACACACACACACACACACACACACACACACACACACACACACACCTCTGAGGTCATGGTTACCTTTTGATCAGACATTTTGCAAAATATCCAAAGCCCTGAAAGAAACCACGAAGTCTGAGAAATATTTGTAGGTTCTGACAAGCTTCCAAGCTTCCTGGTGGGAATACTTTGTGTTCTTTTCCATCCTGCCGGAGGAGAGCAGTGGTTTATGGACAAGCTCCTAGGCAATTAGAATTCCATAATTCAAATTAATAACCTCATAAAACACTGCAGATTATGTACTTGTTTTTTTTTTTAAACTTATAACTAAAGTACTATTCTAATAGTGATTTGGAATTACTTGGAATTCATCCCAGCCTTGCTAAAAATAGTTTTTTAAAAGTTAAAGACATTTGAAAGAAAAAAGTTTTCATTTAATGAAGAGGCTTTTTGTTTAACTTACAATTAGATTTTCAGATTAGTAGGACATGGAAAATATTTGCTTTCACTGGTTTTGCTTTACTTGGAAGTAGATGTTAAGGTCACATTTTTCTCACACTGACCTTTTCTCAGTAGGAAAAGGGAAAAGGCAGGAGGAGGCAGAACGCGACTTCATTTTATCTTGTTCCTGTTATGCTTCATCACATTGTCTAGTGAAATGAATGAATAAATTAGGTTTTTGATTTCATGCACTGGATTATGTATTTTATATATTTCCCTACTTTTAATTTAGTAGGGCACTCCTTTCCATCAGAAGATGGGGCTCATTAAAAGAAATGTTATTATGGAACTATGTGCGTTAGGTTTAATTTTCATTCAATTTAAAAAGAATACTTGGGAGAGTAGTGCATCGAAGCACAAGAAAATGATTAGTTGGGGTTCCTTTTAAAGAGAGGAGCCAAATGTGTGAGAACTAGTGCCTCTGGGGCAAATAAAACAATCAAATAGTCGGAAATGGGGTTGCAGCCTTCACACAAATGACCGTACTGCTCTATTTTCAGACCTCCTGCCTTTCTTTAATGACCATTTCTCTTTTTTCTTGAGGCAACAGACGAAAAAGGGCTAGGGGAGAAGGGAAGGGGAGGAGGGCTTTGGCCCAACTAGGACAAGACCCCTAGAGGGATGCCTCTAAGGATTTCTTATATCCTCTCACCAAGAGAAAAGTCCAGTCTGTCACTGAGGTGAGGGATTCCATTCCAGGTTGAGCCTTCACCAAGCCCAGAGGTTCTTAAACTTCAGTGAGCATGAGAATTACCTGAAGGCTTATTTAAAACACCTGTGTGTTCATCCCACCCTCAGAGTTTCTGAGAGAGTAGGTCTGGGAGTGGGGCCTGGAATTTGCTTTTTTAACAAGTCCTCCAGTGCTGCTGCTGCTGCCGTTGCTGCTGCTGCTGCTACTGTTGCTGGTCCTGAGACACACTTCGAGAACTGCTGACCCAGACTTGCTTATGAAGGACCACCTGGCTGCAAATAGATTAAAGTCACATACACATGCAAATATGAATAAATAAGGTTTTCCTCATAAATTAGTGGGTATGCCATTTCATCTGAGGACTGCAGGTTCAAATGTATAGCTGATTTTCAGTTGCAGGGAGAGAGATGGCCGTATGTAGTTAAGTCTCCATTCATCTCCATGCCTCACTCTGGAAAGCTCTTTAGCTTTGCAATGGGTATTTCCATTCCCAGTTGGCATTATGGAGGTGAGATTTACTGAAAGAGGTAGTAGGAGAGCCATAGAGGTATTAATTGTCTGGAAATATTAATGTGGTTGATAGTATCAGAATTTTGTTCTTTCAGAAAATAGAAACTAATTCTGGACAACTTAGGTAAAAGGGAACTTTGCTGTTAGGTCATGGGAGTGCTCCCAGATAGGAACGAAAGGATGAAAAACCAAGCCTGAGAAGGCCAAGCGCAGAAAGAAGCCCGGCTCTTGGTAGCAGGCAACAACTCTGAGAGAATGAGTTCCAATGTCCTCAGTATTTTCTTACTTTGGTTAAGATGTAAATTTCAGAGAGAGAATGTACATTTAGTTCGGCTTAGCTCAAGTGACTGCCTCTTCAGTAGGGAAATCAGAGTACCTTGATTCATAATTGTACTGAACTGTGTGTACTGGGAGAAAAAAAAATTCTCCACCAAAGAATGGAGTGTTTTTCTAAAAAGGACTAGACCATGGGTGTCCACATATGTCCGCCACATTGTTTGTAAGTTTTTGTGAGCCTTCTGCTGTGGGGGCCAGCTATTTTCCAAAGGCCAATAGAAAGGTTAATAACTAAAACACGGTTTTACAACCTAGTTTCTCCAAAGTAGAAATGAGAACTCATAAAAAATTTTCAGCTTTTTGAAACTGAACCAAAATTATGTGCTTACCCTCAAAACCAAAATGTCATTTTCCTTTATGTGGGTGCAAATAAACATATACTTGCTCTAAAAAACACTTATTCTCATTGTTTTAAGAAACTAATATGTAGTTATTGCTGTCTTATTTTTTAAAATTTATTATTATTTATGCCTTTAGCACCTGGTCTTCCTAGATGGTCTCCCATTCAAGTACTAACCAGGCCCAACCTTGTTTAACTTCCAAGATCAACATCGGGCTTGTTCAGGATGGCATGGACATAGATCATGGACCGTGGCTCCACTGGTGCGCAAACCCAGGACCTTTTGCATGTAAGGCAGACATGCTAACCGCTACACTATAGAACCACATCCATAACTGTCTTAATTTAAAATATGGTAAAAAAGTAATTAGGTTTTAAAGTATGTGGTTTAGTAACTTAAAAATTTAAAAACATGGGATATGTGCCTGTGTTCTAGGGGCTGGGCAGGGATAACATGAGGTGTTATATTCTAATATAGTATTATATTATATTAAATAGTCTTTGGTGACTAATGGTTGCCATCACTAGTTAAGTCATCTGTTATGGGCTGAGTTGTGTCCTCCAAATTCATACATTGAAACCCTAACCTCTAGTACCTCAGAATGTGACTGTATTTGAAAACAGGGTCTTTAAATAAGTAACTAAGTTCAAACAAGGCCTTTAGGATAGGTCCTAATCCAATTTGCCTGGTGGCTTTATACGAAGAGGAATTTGGACACATAGAGAGCCTCCAGGGAGCCATGCACAGGGAAGAAACCACTGATGACGCAGCAAGAAGGTGGCCATCTCTAAGCCAAGGAAAGAGACCTCATGAAAAAACAAACAACCAAACAAACAAATAAACAAACAACAAAAAAAAAAACAGTCTGGCACCATGGTCTTGGACTTCTAGCCTCCAAAACTGAGAGAAAAAAATAAATTTCTACTGTTTAAGCTAACCAGTCTGTAGTATGTTGTTATGGCAGCCCTAGCAAACTAATGCACCATCTCAGGAATATGGTTAAGCATTTTCTTTATATCAGAAACAAAGGTCTCACAAGGTATCTTTGTAGGTCATTACAAAGCTTGTACAAAGTTCTCATTTTATATCAAAAATCTTTCTTAATTTATTTAAATATATTGCATCTTTAGCCTTACATGAACATTAAGATCAACTGGTTGGCAAATCCCTATACAACCATTGAAATGCTTGAAGATCTCAGCTGGTCGCCTTTATCTATAATTAACAACACCGATACTTTTCATTGGTCATAGGTCATGTCTTATATTACCCTGATCATTTGGTTTTCTTTTTTTAGGGGAGGATTGTCTCAATTTTCCCCAAGACAAGGCCCTAAAAGGACTGCCCACATATCACATGGCAGAAAAGATATAAAAAGCCAGCCACTGGTAACTGCCCCTGCTTCTGCTGATTTTGAATTTTCCAAAGACTGTCATCTCTGTAGGTACCTATTCTTGATGATTACTAATTTGATATTTATTACAGACTTCATGTTTTAGTTCCCTCTTCTGTCTCAGGCTCTTCATGGTTTGATGGCTCCTTTGAGGCCCATTTCTATTTTACTAAGCTCAGCCTTCTCCATTAACTTCAAATTTCTCAAGCTCACCACTGTTTGGAGCACTTACAATCCTAGGATGAAATTACTACCTATATCTGCATTACAACCTCAAGAAATCAAAACAATGGAATGATTACATTATTCTCATCTGAGATATGAGGAAATAGATTCACAAATAGGTTAAGCAACTTGGCCAAACACATACATTTAGTAACGAGAGAAGTAGGGTTTCCTCCCCAAACAGTATCCAACATTAATGCTTTAAGCAAAACCAGACTACATCCACAAAGTCATTCTTTTATTCATTAACTTTTGATTTCTAACATTCATTTAAAACTAATATTGATTTTTGTAAACATCAACATATCATTTCATAACCACTGTTTACAGGGGAGACTAAACTGAGAGAGCATTGGCCACTCCTGAGGTGAGCTTAGTGAAAACGCATGGAAAAGACACATTTTGCATTTGGTTAAATAATGACAAAATTACCAAAATTTTCTGCAAAGTAGCCCTAATATAAGAGAGAAATCTGTTCTGAGTGTTCTGGATGACTCACTGAAGATAATAGCTCTCATATTTTATCTTAATGATTCTTTCAAATTTTGCATTCTACTAAATAATATATTTGTGCTAACTTTAGTATAAATTATTTATGTTTAAATGCCATTGCTTACACTTAGAGAAATTGTTTTCTATATTTCTTGGTTGTTAGATAAGATACCATCTCACCAAGCTTATGAATTTTAAAAGTGAAATGGACTGAAATGAGGAAGTTTCCACTACCCAAAATACTTCTTGGTGTTTCAATAAAAAATGCATAGGTAGATATATTTGTGGAACTAGATCAAAAGCCTATTCTTTTAGTGATTTATAAGTTATGTTGTAATAATCACTGAAAATAAATGCACATAATGTTGCCATAAGACAGTGTAAATACACACATCGTTGTTTGAAATTTTATGAAGTGTTTATACATTTGAATAATATGATGGGGCTGAAAGTTCTCTGCTCCACTGGACATTCTCTGTTACTATCTCTGGCATATATTCATCAAAGGACTCTTTTTAGTGAAGAGAGATAAATAATGATGTTATTCTTATCTTTAACAAAGATGTCATAAATGTAATTACTTTTAATTGAACTAAAGTGCTCAAATACCTCATCATCTCAATAGCGATTCTCCTATTTCAGCTCTCGATGTTCATTTTAATTGCAACGAGCTTGTCATATTCAGTAACAACCTTGAGAATGTCTTCTTGCAATTGTTTGTTGAGATTATTTAGCCTTGAAAAAGTATCTTCTAGATAAGCCAATTTGATTAAACATTTTTATCACTGAGGAGAAAAAAATTAATTTATCTTATCCAAAAGTTGACCCTTTCCTGGTTGTCTTCACCCCACTTCACTATGAGTAAAATAATCACTGAAGCCAGAGTTAGAACACTATTGTTCCCTTGTGCTGCAGTGCACATCTGGCTTGTGATTTTCCACATTAAACTAGTGCTTATCTGTGTAGTATGTTTTCAAAGTCACTCTGGAGCTATTGCTTTTCAAAAAAGATTTCAAATTACTGGCTTTTTTTTTTTTTTTTAAGTAAAAGTTTTCATTTTTACCACCCCATGGAGCACACAGAGGAAATCAGGAGGCATACATATTGTTTGAGGTGAGTGTTCTTGGTAAATAATGCAGTGGCTGCTGGGTCATCCACAATGAGTGATGTCCCTGATGCAGGTTACCACTCCCTAAGTTTGATATGGACACCTTTTTCAGCTTGGCTGCCTCTTTTTGATCCAAAATAGATTTAGCCATGCCTACAGCACAGGCTTTAATCAAATATTCTCCAATTATATTAACTTCATCTTTTAAAACATTTTTGAATATGACCTTGAAGATAACTTTGAAAGATGTTTTATTTGCCTATTTGTATTTTTATTGAATTGCTCCAGCCAAGTCTTCTATTTTTCTTTTTTCGATTTGAAAAAATATCTTATGATTATTCTTCAAATTGTGCTAACTGGGTTTTAAATGATGCTACAAAAGTGATATAATCAGACCATTTTGTCTCAAAGGTTTCTAGCAAAAGATTTCCCAGGTGTTAGGGTTTTTTATTTCTCTATACTGTACTAAAAACTTATATTTTAAATAAACATTAAAATATGTTTTATTTTGCTGATGCTTACCACTTATAGGGTAGCATTATGATTTTATTAAATGTCATGCTTGTGAATTTCTGGAAAAAAGTTATGTCTAAAACAATTCTCAGTACCTTCAGATTTTTCTAATTCTTTTTATAATATTGTATGAATTCATAGGTTTCAAAACCTCCAATTAGATCTTTTTGTTTAAACCAACAATTCATAAACTCATCTCAAAATATAATTCACAATGATTACCTTTAAAAGATAAATCAAGAATGACACGTTTTTAATAATGAAAATGGACATTTTTGGTTGTTTTATATTGTGACACTGTGGTGGAAATCAGAGCTAAATTTAATTGTGTTCATGTAAATCTATTCAGATCATAGATTCATAGATTGAAACATTTAACTGTGTGCTTTTTACTTTCCACGTGTTTGTTTGTGACTTTCCTAGTTAGTGAGAGGCATTCCACATTGCTTCCAGGGAAAGCAAGTTTGTTTTTGTTTTTTTTCTTTTGTTTTTGTTTTCATAATGGCATTAAAAAGATATTTCAGTGTTCATTCTTTTGACATCCAGAACAGGATTTTGAGAATTAAAAAGGGAGGCCTGAGGAAAGCAAGCGTTCAATCCTTGTCAGTGGAATTAGGAAAAGGAAAAGACCCCCAAATTTTCTCTACCTCAGAAGGTCATATGGGCTGGGGATGATTAGACTGAAGGGAAGAATGAGGAGAAATCAAAGGTAGGAAAAGGTTAGCCTGTGAGGAAGCTATTACAGGTTTAGGGTCAACATTAGGAAACTCACCAATATTCAAATCCAAGCTAACAATAAGGTCCATCTATTCCCGTAGATCATTTGTGGTTCTTTGGGCAAGTCATTGGTGTCAAACCCGTGGATGTGCACTTTTTCATTCAACAGCAGCTAGTAATAATTATGAGTGGATCCATCCGCAGGAAGGCACTTTACCTGCTTTGACACATTGCTGAGTCCTGACCCATCTGCCCTTATAGATATGTCTTTATTACCCTTCTTTTTCAGCAGCTCAGATAATTTATAAGCCTAAAAATAGAGAGTGAGGTCATTAACAACTAAGAAAACAGAAGTAAATATAGAAGTACATGGGAGAGCTTTTAAACTCATTAACTTCATCGTCATTACATAAAACATGTTATTGAATATAGTTGTGGTAGGAAGAAACAATAATGTGTGTGTGTGTGTGTGTGTGTGTGTGTAAGCCAAAGCCAGAAAGCAAAACAGTGGTTTCTGAGTATCATGCTGGTGTATAAAATAAAAGAAAGGCCTAAATGGGCTGCCAATGAGAATTCTTTTCAAATTTCAATCTTGCAATTTATATTGACAGACAAGAATAAGCCTTGAAGGCCAGTGACATTAGAAAAGTCTGGTCCTGTCACAGCTGCATTCTTGGTTCATGATAGAAATAGTATGCCAGGTTTCTAATTATCACAAAAATACGGATTTCCTATTTAGTCAAAGCACACTTAAACAGTCTATTCCTTGGGCTTTCATCGTAGAAAAGCAAAAGATTAGATGACATGGAATACACATTCTGCTAATTCTTGTGTATCTATGGGATAAAACTCTCAAAGATAATAACAACGTAATGAACAATGAAACAAAAAATGCACTTACTGCAATTACTAGGTATAGAGACCAGGCTTCTTCTCTGGGATGTGTACTTGTGAGTGAAACACCAGGGGATGAGCAGGCCCCAATTTAAGAAGTACCGTTCAGTTTCATGTCATCAGACTATTTATGAAGAATGCCTAAATGTTAAAATGAAACTATTTTCATAGAAATACAGATTTCTGGGAGGTATTTCCCCCCTACCAAGTCAAAGTCTAAACATGAAAGTAAATCTTATTTGAAAATAAATCTTATTTGTCAGGGTTAATGACTGAGGATGGAAAAGTAAATGGATCACATGATTTTCCAATCCATACGTTGTAAAGTCAATTTTCTTGTTTCTTAACACTGAGTATCCATTGCTTATTTGGTTTATTTAGTTTCCTGTATATATTAATTCTACCCATACTTTACTGTCCTATTTAAAATGCCATCTCTACCAAAGAAGCTTCCTGGATGCCTTTGCCTGAAAATAATTATTCTCTCCTCTTTTTTTTTTTTTGTAGAATAATATTTGGTATTTTTCAAAATAGCATATTACTTTCTAATTCACATTTTACTTATTTATATGTTTCACCAGAGTGAAAGAGCCTTGAGGACAGGGATAAAATATTATCCAATTTTGTATTCTCTAAACACAGAGATTCACAGTAGTTTTTATAAAGGCCCTGATAGTAGATATTTTAGGTTTTGGAGGGCCATATGTGATCTCTGTCCCAAATTTTCATTTCTTTGTCAACTCTTTTAAAAATGTAAAAAAACATTCTTAGCTTGCGAGTTGTACAAAAACAAATTTTGAACCAAAACAAATTTGGATCAGTTTTGTAACTCAGACTATATAGTCTTTAATGCCTGCTTCAAATTATTTAGCAGTGCATATAATAATAAACATTCCTTTGTAAAGGGAATGAGTTATAATAATAAATAATAACTATTAAGATACTGAATTGTTTAACAACATTTCTATTTTAATCAGCATGCATAAAAAGAGTAAAACATTTGCACCTCCATTAAATCCATTAAACAAATTTACCAGGTCATCTTTAGCCCAGAAACTGCTTGGTCATAAAAACAAAGCACATTAACATTTTCTAGCACTCAATTTCAGTTAATTGTTTAATTAATTTTCTCTTTAGATATGTAGGATGATCAATGTTCAAAAGTCCATACTCTGTGCATAAGATCCAAATGGCAAAATAATTTTAAAAATATGAAATAGGGTATTGTAAAGGAAAACAGCTTAAATTCTGTGAGTTCTTAAATTATGAATTCATCACTAAATATTTGAATCATTTTTTCCCATAGTATGGAAGCATATTAGTGCTTCTGCTTAGGATATAGAAAGTCACAGAAGTAAGTCACTCCTATCTTAACAATGAGAGAGAACCAGATAATCTAAGAAATTGTAAATTTTTCTGAACCCAGAAGAAACAAGAGGTTATAGCACAGTGAAGGAAACTGAATTCCAAAGAGGGACCAGCTCTTCTGAAAGAGATGGGAAACATGAACTAGTTTATCTTTGTAAAGAACAGAAGAGATGACTGACATAGAGGTGGATGGGGGAAAAAAAAATCAACTAAAATATTAATGAATTTTCAAAGGCCAAGAGCAGGATAGAGTGTATCAGTTTAAGAGTACCTGAGAGATCCAGACACATTCACTCAAAAACCCTACATAAGGGGCTTCCACTGAATGACCTTGAGAAATAGCAGAGCTGGAGGTAGATAAGAACCTGCTTGGTGGCTCACACATATGGAAAGTGTTTGCCTGTCATCATATAGAGATATCTTTCCAGGATCATCCCAAGAAGTGAAAGACACATCTAGGAAAGGGGCAGCAAATCCTTTTATCCCCAGGGCCATTATGAGAGGAGAGATAGAAGCGAAATATCTCTGCATCTTGAGAAGGGGTAGAAAATCCTACTTCTTGTCCCAGATATCAAAGATCTATTTCTTGCACTAAAAGGCTTCTGCTTCTGGAGGAAAGGCAAGAAACCCTCTTGGGTCAGTAGTACTGCAACAATACAGAGTAGATTTCTTCTAGCGCTAAGGTTAAGGAATTACAACTGTCTCCTGCAGAGAATCTTCAGGGATAAAAGGTACAATTTGGTTGCCTTGGGGATCAAGAGGCAAGGACAATGAAAAAGCCCCAACAACAAAGGTCCAATTTCAAGAACCTGCCTAATATTAAGACTAGGATAAGAAAACAGAGAGCCTGCCCTACTGCTAGCGTGAACCTAGTACTGACCAACAAGAGATTAACGATATCTATCCGTGGGGATTGAGACATAGAAGGGCTTGGCCAACCACGGCCTCTCGGCCAATTCCTCTCCTGGACTGTTTTAGCAAAGCCTGTGAGCTAAGAATGGTTTTATAGTTTTAAAGGATTATAAAATAAAGACAGAGAAGAATGTGAGATAGAAACCATGTAGACTAACAAGATAAATTATTTACTGTCTTACAGAAACAGTTTGCTGACCTTTGGACAAGCGCATAAAAAGACTCCTCTGTTGCACAATTGTACACAGACTTTTAAAAACGAAGGTAGAGTAGGAACATAGGGGAAAACTCTGCAGCACACAGACTTTGCATTAAGTCCTGTAATGTTAGGCAAACACTGAAGGAATTTGAAGCTTGTTCTGAACTGATAGTAATGATAGCCACACAAAAACCCACAGCTTGCTACCTAGCTCACCTAGTGTCACTACTAACTAGATGACTCAACATCTTCACTTTAACAGCCTGGCAGAAAAAGCAGCATGTTCATTTCTACGTTTAAAAATTATTTACCTTAGTATTTTTTTCTTTACTTATAATTTCCATATTTTAATTAAAAAAAAAAACTGTGAGGTGCCAAAAACTAGCAAAAAAAAAAAAAAACTGTTTTCAAGTGATAAAGCAGTCAACAGAGAGAATTGGAGATGAGCCACATGTTAAAATGATCAGAAAATAACTTAATAATAACTATAACCAATATGATAAAGTGTCAAGTTAAAAACATGGAAAACATGCATGAACAGAAGTTGGAAAAGGCAAGGAAACAGACTCTTCCCTTTGCCTCCAGAAGGAATGCAGCCCTGCTGACACTTTTTGATTTTAGTTTGGTAAGACATTTTGGACTTCTGACCTCCCGATAATAATTTATATTGTTTGAAAGTATAACTTTGTGCTAATTTGTTACAGCAGCAATAGGAAACTAATATGGACACAGATACAAATTCTTTAAAAATACCAGCAAATCAAATCCAGCCATGTAAAAGGATACTACATCAAGACCACGTGTAGTTTTACCAGGAATGCCATGATGGTTTAACCTTTGAAAATCAATCAATGTAATTCATTATATAGGCAATAGAATTTTTTTAAAAAAGTTTACATATTGCCATCCCAGTAGATGCAGTGTGATGTTTAATTTTATGTGTCTTAGCTAGGCCATGGTACCCAGATTTTTGGCCAAATGCTTTTTATTTCTGTGGAAGTATATTTTAGATGAGATTAACATTTAAATCAGTAGATTTTTTTTTTTTTTTTTACCAAATAAAAACTGATTTTATTTTCTAAGTAAGCCTTTTAGGTTGTATATGTATGCTTTTCATTTTTTCTTTATTATATGTTTCAGGTATACAGTATTACAATTCAACATCTGTATACACTACAAAGTAATCATCCCCAAAATCTAGTTATCATCTATCACCATGACATTGACCTCTTTTACTTCTTTATCCCATGAAAATTAGTAGACTTTGAGTAAATAAGTGTATTTCATAATGTGAGTGAACATTTATATTCACTCATCTAATCAGTTGAAGACGTTGAAAGAAAAATACTGACATCCCACCTCCCCAGTGAGGAAGAGGGAATTTGGTCAGAAGATTGCCTTCAGAAGTGAGCTGCAATATAAACTCCTCCATGGGTTTCCAACTTGCTCGCATACTCTGCAGAATTTGGACTTGCCAGCAATCATTTATTGCTTAAAATAAATCACTTCTGATAGATGATAGATAGTTGATAGCTAGATAGATAAATATATCTCCATCTCATGGATGGACAAAAATATCCATATATCCATCCAATTGGTTCTGTTCCTCTGGAGAACCCTGATATATGCAATAAAACCACTGAACATAATCTCTCATCCATTCCTGCAAACTAGAAATAGAAAAGAACTTCCTTAACCAATAAAGGGCCTCTTAGAAAAACCAGTATCTACCATGATACTTAATGGTGAAAGACTTTTGTTACCACTGTAAAACTGAGAACAAGTCAAGGATGTCTATCTCAACATTTCTGTTTAACAGAGCATTGGAGGTCTTAGCCAGTACAGTTAGGTAAGAAAAAAAAAACAAACGGCACTGATCTGGGAAAGGAATAAGTAAAACTGTCTTTTTTTTCACAGAACGTACAATTATCTACTTAGAAAATCTCCTCAAATCTACATATAACTGTTAGAATTAATCAAAATGTTCAGAAATATTGCAAGGTACAAAATCAATATATAAATTCAAGGGTGTTTCTATATAGAAATGTAGAAATGAACACTTGGAAATTAATATTAAATTTACAAGTTAAAATGATGAACTGACATATATACAATAGCATCAAAAAATGAAATACAGATGGAAAGCTACTAAAATAGGTATGCAAAACTGTAAAACATTGATGAGAGATATTTAAAAAGACCTAAATAATTGCATGATATCCCGTGATAATTGGATTGGAAGACTCAATATCGTCAAGATGCCAATTCTCTCCTAATCTACAGATTCAATGCAATTCCAATCAAACTACCAGGTTCTTTTTGGTAGAAATTTATAAACCTTTTGTAAATTTATATGAAAAAGCAAAAAGTCTTAAAAAGAACAATTTGGATGACTCATGTTACTATTTTTGTAGAAAGCTGTAGTAACCAAGACAGTGTGGCATTTGAGTATTTGGATCAATTAAATAAAAAGTCCAGAAAAAAAGCTACATATATAGTAAATTATTTTTTTCTAAAGTTGCTAAGGTAATTAAATATAGAAATATAAAAAATGGCTTTTTCATTAAGTTCTGCTTTAAAAATTAAAGATCCAAATGCAAAAAATAAACTTCATATCTCACTAATATATAAAAATTAATTCAAAATGGATCACAGAACTATAAAAACTGAAACAAATTTTAAGATAAGGTTATTTATTTGGAATGCATACTTCATAAACATAAAGACAAAGTGAGAAGTTGGAATTCATCAAGTTTATAACTTCTGACCTTAAGGGGAAAAACAAAAACAAAGATACAATTGACAGACTATGAGAAATTACTTGCTAACACATACCTGATAAGAGATTTCTATCAGAATATATAAAGAACTCTTGCAACTCAATAATAAGAAGCCAAGTAAAATAAAATGGGCAAAATATTTGAACATATAGTTCATTATAGAAGAGATATTGATGGCAAATAAGTTTGTAAAGACATGTTTAACATCTTCAGTCATTAGGGAAATGAAAATTGAAAACCCTAGTGAAATACCACTATCACATCTCATAGAGAGGGGGAAAAAAGACAAACCCACGTGTTGGTGTGACTTAGCTGTTAGAATCCTTATGCATTTCTGGTGATCATGCAAAATGGTATAGACACTTTGGGAAACATTTAGCAATTTTGTATAAATTTAAGCATACATTTACTATACAACTCAGCAGTCCTACTCCTAGATGTTTACCCAAAAGAAATAAAAACATATGTCCACAAAACATATACACAAATACACAAATGTTTTTAGCAGCTTTGTTTATAATACTCCCAAACTGGAAACACCCAGATACCCATTAACTGGTGCTGTTCAGCAAGAAAAAGGAATGAACTACGAAATGTGCAACAACGTGGATAAATCTCAAAAGCATTGTACCAGATCAAAGATACCAGACCAAATAAAAAAGGAAAAAAGAAAAAAAAAAGAGAAAAAGCCACATACTGTACAATTCTTTAAATGACATTCTGGAGTTGGCAAATTATAGGTACAGAAATCAGATCAGCGGTTGCTGAGAGCTGGGAATTGGGGGAGGGTTTTGACTTCATAGGGCACAAGGAAACTTTTTGTAATGATGGAATGTTCTATAGTTCAATTATGGTGCTACATATATTTATTACAAACTCATTAAAATGTACATTTGAAAAGGATGAATTTTACTGTATGTAAGCTATATTAAAATAAACGAATTTTCAAGAGGAAAAGTGCGTGCTAGGGAGAGTCGAAGGATTGGTTTGCAGAATAGAAGCAATTAACTTGGATATTTAGAACATAGACAACATGGTGGGAGGCTTTGCGACACAAGGATATGAAATTAAATGTTAGATTATTGGAAACAAGGAACCAATAGACTGTCTTTAAACAAAATGGTATGGCTTCAAAGACAGAAATTTAGATCTTTGGGAGACATCTTTTTTGTCATCATTTTTTATATGAAAGAGTTGTATATTCATCAAAATGGTTAAGCAACATGTTCAAGGTGTTTATTAGTCCTGTTTTTCTCTATCTACTAATGCATTAATTTGCTGTTACCTTTTATTGAATTATTTTATTTCCTTTTCTAAATTGTATTTGGTTGTCTACTAACTTCTTAATTTGGTATAGTTTGATTCTTGTGTATCTACAATTATAAATTTTTCTCTAAGCACTGCTTTAATCTATTTCATAGTTCTGACATATTTTCTTTGCTTCTAATTTCTAGTTATTCTGCAATTAAAAATTTTTAATTTTCCTCTTTGACTCAATAGTAATTGAAAAAGTTGAAAAACAGCAAGATTATTGGTTTCTTTTGTGTGTGTATGTGTGTGTGTAGTTTTTGTTATTAATATTTAGTTTTATTGGGCTGTGGTTAAAAGACTAATAATACTGAAACTTTTTGGAATTCATTGAGGTATATTTATGATCTCCTAAATGGTCATTTTTGGTTTTGGTTTTTGTATTATGTAGCATGGGCCCTAGAAAAGAAGTTTTGTTCCTGTTTTTAGGGATAAATTTTGATACACCAAAACCTTTATTTTTTATGAAGATGAGAAAGTTAGTACAATTAACATTCTTACAGCCTCCTTACCACAGTTACCACCTCCAAATTGTCGCTAAGCATGTTGTTTCCTTGCATTTTAAGATTTATAGTACTGTAATTTTTTTTTGTAACTATAACTGGTATTTGGCCTTAATTCTTTTCTACTAAGGACATATTATTTCTGGGCTCCTTATTTTGATTTATCTCTTAATTATTTAGATTTTGTGAATAAGAATTTTGTTCATAAAACCTTCATAAATACTTATTTCTTATTTCTTGTTGTATCTCTTGTCTCTATAACTGAAGAAGAATTTAGTTCAATTTAAGATTACTGGGTCAAACAATTTCTTCTTGTTTCAAAGTTTGTGTGTGTGTGTGTGTGTGTGTGTGTGTGTGTGTGTGTGTTAATTTTTGGTGAGGCAACTTTTAGTTGACCTCACAGATTGCAAGGACCTCATCAGCTTACAATCCCTTATTTTTTAAATTTTTTACATCTACAGCACCTGGTCTTCCTAGGTGGTCTCCCATCCAAGTACTAACCAGGCCTGATTCTGCTTAGCTTCTGAGATCAGACAGGATTGAGCTTGTTCAGGGTAGCATTGTAGACATTTTTTAAACAATATTTTATCCTTAAATATTGCCTTGGAGCAGTCCGAAATCACCCCAATTTTTAAAAATTCTACCCCTTCTTGTTTTAGGACCTTTAAAAAAATGATTTATTATCCAGGAGAGTTTTTGTCACCTGGAATTCTGATAACGTTATGCAGACTTAACACAGTGTTGACTATTCTCTACTAGATTTTTCAGGGACACAGCATTTATTCTTTCTGCTGTATCTTAACATACTTTTATATTTAATTTAGTAATTTGTCTCAACTTGTCTTCTATATTTATCACTTCTTTGAATCATCTCGATCTCTATGTTTTTAAATTTATTTACTTGATATCCTGAAGCTTATTCTTTATGTCCTTGACTTTTATTTTTCAGTGTCTGTTTATCATGAGCATTTCTAATGGTAAGAAGCCAAGAAACTACTAGGATATTTTTGAGACATGGCACATGTGTTCTATACTGCTATTTAGTGCACCCTACTTCCTGAACTGGGTAGAGATTGCAGGGGTCTCCTTGTGCTCCTTCTTCACAGCTGGTGTTGTGAAGCCATAAGGAGAGTCACTGGGCATAAATCAGGTTTTAAGTAGGTGGCCATAAGTGGGAATGGTGGAAAGACACTGCATTTGATTGAGATGAGTCTAATGATTTCTAAATGACTTAAGGAGTGGATTTTCCTCTGTACCAGTATCGTGAAATGAAAGAGAGAGTAGAAGTTTGGGAAATGCTTAGGAAATTAAATCGAAGTACAAGAAAGTACCTAATAAGCAAAAATTGCTCAGAAGTTACACATTTCAACTGTTTTCTGAAACACTGTATAGGCTGGGCTGCCTTGACATAGAAGGCTTGGTTGACTCTGAAGATACCCACGAAAACATTATAATTAAAAATGTTAACATGAAATGTCTTATTTAAAAATTGTGAGTAAATATAACAAATAATAAGTCAACAATGTTACAAATTGTGATTTTTTTTCAAATCAATAACTCACTTATTTCTTGGATTTTCAAGTCCATAATATATATAACTTTTTAAATATATAATATGTATGAAAAACATTTTACTAATGAAAAAACCTGCAAAGACTGAATTATATAATTTTGGAAAAGAAATAAGTAGTAAAAAAATATCAAAGATACCTTTCTAATATTTATTTCTAGTGATATAAATTTTGGGGTCCTAAATTGTCTGTGAACTAATTTTATATAGATAAGGTAAGTAAACAGTGTTTTGCAACTCAAATGCCATGTAAATGCTCACAGGAGTCTCTGTTGCCTAAATTTCATCAACTCTTCCTTTCTACATTTTGTCTTTTCCTTATTTTTTCCTTAAAACTTCCAATTTTTAAACAGAGATAATGAATCTAGTTTGACCATCTAGAAAGTAAGACTCATTTCCATGGGTTATGACTAATAGGGATGCTTGGCTGGGCACCAGACACATTTTGAATCCAGATTTTTTTTAAACCCCGCAAATGATTTTCTTAGACATGTTTTCTTGTTGAAAATCTGTGTAATCTCTGGTTAATCTTATAATTTTGTCACCCAGTATTTGCAGCATCCCCTGAAAATTCCAAATCAAAGTTTTTCTTTTCTCCCCAGGTTGCACTGAGCAACCAGGATAAGGCAGGCAGAGTAAATAGGAAGTCGGAACCCCAAAGGAGAACAGCAGGTGGGGCAGGCTCATAAAACAGAGGCCGCTCTGCCATATGTGGTCATCTGGCAGCCCCATGAATCAGTCACACAAAGACAAGCACCTTTGATCTACTTGAAAGGCTAAAGATGTGAAATACAAACTTGAATGACCTTTGAACTTTTCAGTGTGAGCAGTTCATCCTTGTTCCTTGAATACTTTTTTATCTAAAATTCCAGACCGCTTCAGATTAACCTGTGTGATTTCGTGATTTTCCTACCTCTGTTCTTGTCCACTCAGCAGCATCCTAGTGTGCATTTTCATTTTTGGTAAGATAGTTCTACAAACTCTGATTGCAAAAAGGGCATGGAAGCTGAGCAGAATGCCTTTTAACTGGCCTCCTAAAGGCTCTCTCAGCTTCTGCCCCTGCTCTCCTTCCATTAATCCTCAACATAGCAGCCAGTGGATCCCCCTCAAAATGTCACTCTGAGCATGTCTCTCCTGTGCTAAATCTCTCCAATGGCTTAGGAACAAACATCAAGGTCTACAAGACTACACAGACCCAACCTTCTCTACCTCTCGGATGTAATTTTCTATATCTCTCTCCTTCTGCCTTTTTTTTTTTTTTTTTTTTTTTTTTTTTTTTTTTTTTCTTTTCTTTTCTTTTCTTTTTTTTTTTTGTTTTTCTGGACTCCTTGAGGCTCTTCCACAGTTCCAGACACAATTTGTTTTAATGCCTTTGGATATTCTGGTTACTCTGCCTGGAACCCTGCTCTTCCCTGGATGTGCACACTACTTGCTTCCTTTCATTAGATTTCAGCTTAAATACAATTTTATTAGTGATATCCTTTCTTGATTTCTCTTTTTAAATAGCAAATCTTCTACTCAAACACTCCAGATCTACTTTACCGTGCTGTACTATCCTTGTTGCTGCTTAAGTATTCATATATATATACACACAAATATGTAAATTTATTTATATATTGTTATATATATTTATACATACATAAAGAAATACACTTTTATTTATTTCTCAAATTGGAATATTCTATGATAGCAAGTTTTTTTTCTGAGTGGTTCAATGATGAACCATCTTCTAGAACACTGATGGGCAAATAATATGTGCTCAATAAAATATACCTAGTGAATGAAAAAAATGAGCATTTTTAGAATATACTTTATGATTGTAATTTGTTTTAAATTCTAAGAAGAAATAAGATGAAAAGTGTGGGATAGGTTCTTAGACAAAGATACTGTCCCTGGCATAAATGAGCAAGGTCATTCATGTGCCTGGCTGTGAGAGAGAATTAAAGGCCTGAGGTTTCTGGAGTCTGCTCTTGTGCTATTAGTTGCCACTTTTTTTGAGCTGGTTTCCTGACATACATATCTGTGACTTGGGGTGGCTTCTTCATTCTCAGATGACTGACCGTGTTTGTGTTAGAGATTTAACTCACTCCTAGAGAGCTTCTGGATCCTGTAGCCTCTATTAGAGGTCAGTTTGTGAGATCAGCCACAATTTCTGCTAAATCTCTTCATCTGCTTTCTCATCATGATCTTTTTCTTCTTCAATTAGTACCACCATCAAGCCGGCAGTATGTTAACCAGACTTTTTTCCCAGCTCCTCCATGTTGAGACTAACTTTGTCTCAAAAAAAAAAAAAACCTTCTGAATTTATCTGTATTTTTATATCACTCTTTTTCCTATTGAAGTTTATGCTAGACCATTTCTTGAATCTCTTCCAAGCTGAAGCATTCATCCAGAATTCATAATTTTAACTTGTATTTGGTCAACATGACATATAAAAGATAAACTCTGTGAAAGACTTGATTCTAATTGTACCAGACTTAAAGGCTCTGTTTACAATTGTGCAAATAATTTAGAAAGTGCCATCCTCCAAAATTGTGGTATTAATTTTAAAGTCAATTGATGGCAAAATGTCTGTTTTAAAATCTCAGTTTTTAAAAATAACTAATTAAAAACTCTGGGAAACAAAATAAAACCAAACATATGGCAGTGTACATATTCTTTTTTAAAAAATCAAACCAAAGGTTACATATTCTTCTTTCTAATTAAACATTTTCTTCTTTCAAATTCTCCTATGTTTCTTATTATTGGGCTTCTATCTGCACGTTGTTATAGAAAGTTAGAGCAATCACCAGAACCGAAGTATATAAAATCTTCAAAATTAAATTAAAATGGAACCTTTGGACAGATATCAGCACATGATTGTCAGTGTACTCCCAAGATCTTGTTTCACAATTTGTTGAAGAGAGAGGATGTGACCCTGATGAGGCATACCAGAATTTGTGTGTGGGGACAAGGGAACACGCAAAATTGAAAGAGTATTCAACATACTAATATATTCTATTATATATAATGTAGATATACTATACTGTTATATAACACATGCAGTTCTTCATTTTACTTTATATCTGGCTCTAAAATAAAGCAAAGCACATTTGGTTTACATGGCTGGTTTGCTCTATGTCATATATGACCTGCAGAAAGAATTACTGTGACAAACAAAAAAACTCAGTGCTCACATTGATATCATGTGAACAAAGAAGAAAAAGTTTTATGTCTTTTAAATTAAAACTAAAAATTTTCTTCTCTAAAATTTCATTGATTTGATTTATTTTGTAATTATGATATCTAATTTAGTTTGAACTTTCAAGAACTCAAGAGGAGCACTTGGTATTTGTATTCATTAAAAAAGGGTATTGGCTTGTTAGAAAATATTAATATAAATAATCATTCTGTATAATATACAAAAGCAAAACTTGTACCAGGGAAAAATATGAAAAGTATAGTAAAGTCAGGAGAGAAGAAAGATGGCAGATAGAGATGTAAGTCATTAATCCTCCCAAAATTTATTTAATATCTCCTGTGTGTCAGACACCATATTAATTTCAGCCAAAGCTACATTCAATCTTAAATAGCCTTGAATACCATGGAGTTTAGGTGATGAAGAAAGGATGAAAACTGCTTTGAGCTATAGATTTGGGATTGTAGACTGTGTTTGATCACAGGCCATCACTTCTGCTTGTCTGATGCAAATCTAGGCTTGTTATTATAAATCACTATAGGAATAGGCCTTCTGGGTGGGGCTGCTTGTAAATCACCCAAACCATGAATATTTTGTATGTAGCTATGAGAAGCTACTACATAAAGTTGGACAAATCAGATTCCTGATTTGATTCCTGACTACAGGACCCAGTACTGATAACAGTAAATACGATATGAAAAAGACTCGTGGGTTTTAGGTGAACAAATAAGGTAGTCAGCTTTGTTCTCATCCCAGAGTGGCTCATTTGTTATAATTGCTGAACAGATATTGACAATGATAATGATGTCATTATCATCCCAAGTGAAGAGTTTACCTTAGGGTTCCCTCTCGGTCGTGTACATTTTAGAGGTTTAGACAAATGTATAATAAAACATATATCTATCATTAAACTTTCATACAAGTATTTTCACTGTCCCCAAAATCCTCTGTACTTTTTCTGTTCTTCTTTTGCTTTCCCTAAACTCCTGGCAACTATGATTGTTTTACTGGTACCATAAACAGTTTTGCCTTTTCAGAATATCATACAGTGTGTAGCCTTTTCATATTGGCTTCTTTCACTTAGAAATATGCATTTAAATTTCCTCCATGTCTTCCCTTGGTTTGGTAGCTTATTTCTTTTTAACACCAAATAATAAATTATTGTTCAGATGTGCCCCAGTTTATTTATCAATTTACCTTCTGAAGGACATCTTAGTTGCTTGCTTTTGCTTGTATAAGTTTTGGCAATTATGAATAAACCTTCTATAAACATTCATTTATATAAAGCTTTTTGTGTAGATATAAAATTTCACTTCATTTGGGTAAATACCAAAGAGCTTGATACTGGAGCATATGGTAAGAGTATGTTTAGGTTTGTAAGAAACCATGACTGTCTTCCAAAGGGGCTGTATCATTTTGCTTTCCTACCAGCAATGAAAGAGGGTTTCTACTGCTCCATCATTGATCATGTTTTAGGTTTTATCTTATTAGAAACTGTTATTGAAGACCTTCACACAGGAAATGGTATTAATCATGGGAATAATTAAGTTTCTGTTTGGCAAAATAATTTTCACTACTTAGAAAAAACATTTTATATTACTAGTACTATAGGTATTGAGCAAATAGGTGATATGAGCAAGAGTAAAAAAAAAAAAAAAGGACAAACACACGTGAGGCTTTTCTTGATACGTTTACCCAAGAAGATACTGAAGATAACATATCAGAGGTTAATAGATGAACATATAAACTTGGGCTTCACCAAAGCTTTTGAGGCATATAGATAGAGACCCATTAATATTTGGTCAATTTTTAGTTTGATTATTCCATAATGTCATCCCCTAAGATTTTATGTAAGAGTAAAGATACTAAGGTATTACAGAAACTTCCTCATCTGTTGCACTACATCAAAGACCAATATTAGCCCATTTAATATATATATATATATTAAATGGGCTAATTATAATTATATATATATAATTTCCTTTGGGATGGGCTGGAAGAGAGCATCCAGGTAGTGATGTATTTAGGAATGATGTGACTCATGAATCTCATCTTCAGCCTTTAGTGCTTAAAAAGGAAAATGCTATTTTGTAGAGATCACTTAACCTCAAATTTTGTACCAGGCAATAGCTTAAATTATTTGGTCAACACAAGGTAGTGAAGTTTGTTTAAATTCTTTGAATTTTGAACTGCCTTGGACCAAATTAAGAATAAATTGGTCTATTTCCTACTGAATCTTAGTATATTAAAGAGTAATAAATATCTTCTGTATGTAATCTAAGCATTTGATTTATTGAATTGAGTAATTGGTTTCTTTCATTCTACAGAAATACTTGGTGTTTTATTGTACTTCTTTCACATCCACTGTATGTCTTTATATTTGTCTCTGAATAAGAGCTTAGTAGCAGCAGTAAAATTCTATATTTTATAGGAATCATAGTTAATGCATCAGTCAAGGTCCAACCAGTCTCTGTAAGTGACAAAAGAGCTGGCAAACTATATAGGAGGTGGTGAGAAAACCCAGAGATTACACAAACCGGAAGCTCATACCACTCCTTGTTGGTAAAGACAAAAACTAAGTTAATGGGCTGCCTGGATTTTGGGGATTTCAGGAAGAGTGTAGAATCATGACAGGTTTTGTCATGTGGGAAATGTTAGAATATGGAGGACACACAGCTACATTCAGAAGCTGCTTGAAGCAGAGGGCATGAGAGCGAGATGAAATGGCTCCTTTCATACTCATGCTCTCCATTCCCCACCCCCCAACCCAGTGTCACCCACTGGCTGAATCCAGAGGGAATACAGTGTTAACAGAGCCTCAGGGAATTAACATCCCTGTGAGACAGAAAGGCAAGGGTGAAAAAAGGGCCAACACTCTAAAGGCAGCATAGCTAGAGCAGTACTTGGAAATGCTATAGATTTCATACTTTTTAAAATACATATTGGGGCTGGGAAACATTAATTGGACTGAGTTCCTTCAACTTTATGCTCATCATTTGAATAACTGAAGCAAATGATTCCAATGCCAATAAAACTATCCTTATGGGAAGATTTACTTTGGGGGTTATATTTTGACTATTTTTTAAACTTAAAATTCATAAAGTTTATTTCTGCCTCCTTTCTATATTTAGGTATTTGTGGGATTTTGCAGACTTTTTAGCATTTTCATAATCTTAAAAAAGGAAGCTTTGAAATGATAACATGTCTAAATATGTATTCCATAATAATTTGATCATTGAAGTAATACAAGGTGCTTTTCAGTAATTTATTCTGTAAATGTAAAAATGTCACTAAATTGGAAGGATTATATATGATTCAAGATACTGATATGCCAATATCCTGTAAAAGATAGCCTGACTCTAGTCCTCCTGCTTTATGTTGCTTTCTGTAGCTGTGACGCAGACCTAAAGTTTCCTGCCTCCATCTGTTCAGTGGGCATTATCATTCGATACACAGAAATAAGGTTTAAAATTTTTAACTAGTTAGTCTTTCCAGACTTTAAATGTTTGATCTTTAAATTTAGTTTTTATTCCAACAAACTGCTCTTTCATGATCACAACACATTTTGGTACCATTGCATATAAGTATAATGAATTGTTCTCCTCCAAATTTTTCCAGATCATTTTATTAGTTAATATAATGCAGTGTTTGTCAGACTGAGTCTGAAACATTCTTTTTCATATCCTTGATATACAGGCATATCACCTTATATTTTGACTACAAAAGTGACATTTGGAACTCAAATAAGCTTGAGATTTATTTCATGACTTATGAGAAATCTTTCCAATTGAAATATATATAAATATATATTACAGACTCTCTTAATCAATATATGAATATGAGGATAGGTTTACCCACAATACCTTGGAAACCAAAACAATTGAGGTGCTTTTAACCCTAATCAGTGTCTTAGCTTGGTGATATCAGTGTAAGATATGATTGTATCATATAGCTAAAATTTAATGAAATGTATCAAAATTTATAAAATTAAACAAGAGTAATAGAAAGGAAGTAATCAACATCATTTCCAGGGAAAGGAGAATCCTAAAACCAAATTTAATGTGCCCACAGTATTGTAAAACAGTCTATAATAGCCAACAGAATCTCTCCATCCTGATTGGCATGTGGTCCACATTTAGCTTATCAACCACTACCAATAAGATAATATAATAATTTTTCCTTTTTTAAAACTGCATGTTATTCTGCTCAGATTGGTAGGGCAATATACCATAGATTAGATGACTTTAACAACAGAAGTTTATTTCTCATGATTCTGGAAGCTGGGACATCTAAGATGAAGGTGCCAACAAGCCAAGTTTCATTCTTAGGTCATTTCTCTTGGTTTGTAAGTGGCTGCTATATTGCTGTGTGTTCACATGACTTTTTTTTGTACATGTGTAGAGAAAGAGTGAGGAAACTCTCTGGTGTCTCTTCTTTTAAGAATACTAATCCCATATGAGGGCCCACCCTCATGACCTTATCTAAACCCCAAAGGCCCATCTCCAAATACCATCACATCGAGAGGTAAGGGTTCAACATATCAATTGGGGGGGGGGCGGCATGATACAATATTTATAACATCTTCTCAGTAACCTGCTGATTATTATCTAGTTTGAACCCCTGCCCACACTCCACATAAGCAGGAGATATAGAGACAGACTTTGAGATGGGATTGTGATGTACCAGGAGTTCAGGTCACTACAGGAGAAGAAAAGACAGGCTCACAGGCCTCAGTGTATAGAAGAAGTTAAACAGGATATTATGGAGAATTCAATTACAAGACAAGCAGGTCATCCAGCTGAATCATCAATCTGAATGGGATGGGCTGGAAGAGAGCATCCAGGTAGGAGGGAAGTTGTAAGGGCAGAACTGCTAAGAGTAAAAGTATCCAAAATAAAGATGGTAGGTGAAACAAGAAAAAGTCAAAGCCTCAGGAACAAAACCATGGTTATTTTTTATGGCAATGCAGATGATGCTCTTAGAGGGTCTATCCCACTGAGACATACATTTGGTTTGCCATTTGGACTTTACTATATGGAAAGGATGTCTTAGATAATATTTTAACCTGCATGGCAGTTCTATATTTTGTTTTAAATAAATACATTAAATAAATTGACCTTGCTTTTCATACATTAGCATCCTGTTTATTTTGAAAATGTAAATTCTTCTCCCTAAATATGAACAACTCTGGGTAAACTATTAGAAGTAAGGTTTTGACAGCCAAGTTAAGCAACAGAACAATTAACATGGAGATCACACTCTGAAAAGTTCTGTTTGTCCTGATTGTTCCTTCTCTGAAATGTCATCTTGTATCAGCCAGAGTGCTAATTTGCAAAACATATACTTTAGAAACTAAGTCACTTTGAACATGACTAAGATTCATTTTTTCCCCTTCAATCACAGTCTAAATTTAACTAAAGTCTTAGTTGGGAGAGGGAGCCCTACTCCACTCTGTTATTCAGGGATCTAGGCTCATTTCATATAGTAGTCACCTTCTATGGCCTCAGTTCTTTGGTGATTTTCTGCATATGACAAAATAAAGAGGAGAATTATGCAGGAAGTATAATTCAGAGCTGGACATGGCATACATTATTTCTACCCATATTCCACTAGAACTCAATCACATGAATTATTCACATAGTCCTGTACATCTTCAAGGGTGTTTGGAAAATGAGGCTAAATGTGTGTCCAGATGGCAAAAGTATCTAGGAATGGTAAACATATATCTTGTCCCTGCTATATCTTTTATCTCATTATCTCTCTCTATAGTTCTTCTTCATCAATGGAAAAGCTGTAAGAAAGCAGATTGACAACAAAATACATCCCCAAGTATTTTTATACATTTTAACAAATAACTCATAATTTCTAAAATATGGATTAACTAAATTCTGGACAGTGTAGTCTTTGTGTGTACAAAGTCAATTTCACATGGTTTGGGCTTCTCTGTGAACACACCATATGTTCTAGAAACAATAAGTCTGTGTTTAATATGAATTGAGAGAATTGTTGCCAGTAAATTTAAAACAAATTCTTGAATACCCTTAGCATTACTAGATTTGTTATTATTTGAGAGCTTTGGTTACAGTCTTAATGGTTGTTTATTTGTTTATCATATGAACATTAAGATTTCTTATAAAAGAATATTTCATTAGATGGAAGCATTTATGAACTAGCTTCAAGGAAAAATTTGTCAGGCCTTTTGGGAGAAAGCCTTAATGCTACTAACCTTGAATAATACATCAGGGAATAATCTTTCAAACAAATTTTTAAGGTCAAAAGTTGGCTATAACCATATCTGGTATACAATGCCTTTTGTGATGTACCAGACGGAAGAAACAGACTCTTCACTTGTTTTAATTAATCCGAGAATTGTATTCTCCAATAGTGTCCGTTTGCCATATGGGGCTTTTTAAAAGTAAACTAATTAAATTAAATAAAATTAAAATTTAGTTTCCCTTTTTAGCCACATGTCAAGTGCTCAGTAGCCACATGTAGCTCGTGGCTACCATATTGAACATGGTGATACAGAGCATTTCCATCAATATTGCTATTGGATAGCTGTGGCCTTGAAACATAGTTTGCCAACCCATAGCTATGGGAGAGGGAGAAACAAAGAACTCAGATCAGGGTGAATATTTACATCAGGCAAGAGATGCTTGCCTGTTACTGATTTCTTCTTCTTTTTTCTTTTCTCATTCATGAACAAATCCAAATCTGTTCAGTACATTAAAAAACATCAGGTTTATTTATTGGGTGTTTGCTTTGATGACTGGAGGAGGGTGGCTAGCTCATTGGGAACTTTTACTTATGCCTTGCACTAGCATAAAAGCTGTTAAAGCTATTCCAAAGAAAGCCATTTTGTTCGGTGTGAATGGGCGTAATAAAATTAAGTACATAGCAATCTGACCTATAATACTTAAAATAGCAAAATATATTAGTATACTCTTGACATGAAAGCCAATCAAAAAGGGCACTAAAGTTTTTTCTTTGCTTTCTCCCCCATTCCTTTCCATCTACCCTCTTACATCCTTTTTTTTTTTTTTTTTTGGTTCCTGGAACATTCCTTTTTTTTTTTTTTTTTTTTTTTTTACAAGCTAACAAGTTTGATGTGGCCCTGTGTCTTATTCCCTTCCAGGCTTGCAGCTGTTTTGGCAACAGAAGAAAAAATCCCCATAACAAATCAAATAAAAGCCCTTTCTGTGAAGAGGAATTGAAAACAGCAGGCCTCAAAGAGGACTGCACATGAGATGCCTTGTTCTGGCTTTCAACACAACTCAAATCAGAAACACATTACCATAATCTGAAACAGCCCACTGCTAACATAAGACAGATGGTGGGTAATAACCCATGCATCATTAATAAATAAATTCCAGCATTAAAGGCTTTACAAAATATGACAACATTATCTGGGCACAATTACTGCCCCTCTCCCACCCCCAACATCATTTCAGTGTGTTATGGGCTATGCTAGAGTTTTTTATTTTTTTTCCACCTCCAATTCCATGGATCTGAAGGAAGTTTAAACACGGCACAAGTTTTAACCAGATGAAAGCTATCTCAGTGCACAGGACAGGTCTGAAACTCCATAAGGGAAAAATAAAATAGCTGCCAAAGTGTAATAGCTCCCATGTTCTGCTGTTGGATCAGCCGACAGCAATTTATTGCACTGCCCTCCATGGCTGGCCTCACCCTTTCTGGTACGCCTCTGTGCCTGCATCACACTACACACTTCAAGGAAGAATCTTGGCATCAGATTTGCCACAAAGCTGAAAGATATATGTGTGATTTCTCAGCTTTCCTTTTGCAAACGATACCATCTGTCTCTTCTCGCCCAGCTCCTCCCACCAAGGGTGGAAGAAAAAGCAATCTTTGATTAGCTTGGGAAAGGTGAAAGAGAGAGGAGAGAAGGAGGGAGATAGAGTGGGAGAGAGAATGAACATGGGTCCTTAAATGTTGAAAACTGAAAAAGAAAAAGCCATTTATTTTGCTTTTCTTTACTTTGTTTGTTCAATGGGGTAATGTAATTCCAGTGGGATGTGATAAGTATAGAAATGTAGCAGAGAGCTGAGCAGGCCTCTGGGTGGGTGATCATCTCTGGGACTTCCCTGAGGTCCCAGAGATCTGCAGCGTTTCGACAAAGCCTTGGGCTGCCGCTTTCTATGCATACTATCCTAAAATTAAGAATGGTATAGCCATAAGTTCCAGAGAAATACAGGCTCTATGAGACCAAATATCGAGTTTGATTATCCCTATATAAAATGACATATTTCTCTTCAACAATGAGTAATATAAGCATTTTGTCAAACATGCCAGGATTGTTTTTAATGAAAGAGATAAACTATTTGGCATTATCTCACTTGAGGAATAAAGAGCCAAGGACAGAAAATGTAGTGCATTCTAAATTGGCTAATCCTAGATTACTAGAAAGCCAAGTAAAAATATCTCCATGGCATCATCCAATGATCCAGGTGTCACAAGGACATGATTTACAGTCTCTGAGTATAGAGTTGCTTCTTCCAGTCTAGAGCCATTTGGAGATAGAGATGGGAGGGTGGGAAGAAAAAAGAAATCTCTCCTTAGAAGGGGTGTCCCCTTTCAGCACACAGAGCTTTCCTTTCACCTAGACGCACACACATGCAAGCTGCAAACTCTGCAAGACTTTACTGATTAGCGTCGAAATCTTCTGCCTCTATCTCCTCCTCTTTCCCAAACTTAAATCAATATTTTCATGTGTACATATGTATCTACTTTCCCTTAATTGACTGTGTGTTTATCTTATTTCCTCCATTAAATTGTGAAATTCCTGAGGGTAAAAACCATGTCTAATCTCTGCTCTAAATTCCCCTTAGCACCGGTACAGAACGCCTCACTCCAGCTAAATGAAATCACAACTCAGAGAGAAATGCCAGAGGCCCTGGCAGTGCAGACTCGGACAGAGTCCATGAATTCCAGGTGAGTCTGCTCCAAGGCAGTGTTTCTTTGAGCTCTCTCCAGCTTTCTCTGGGAACAGCTGCTGAGGGATGGTCAGAAGGAGGTAAGTTAAGCTTTAATTGGTTCCTGAGGTAGGCAATTTCCTTCATGATCTGAACATGATGGAGGGAATTTTAAATGGAATCTGATATTGAATCACTAGACAGAAGATGGAGAAAAAAAATCATACTGATCAAGAGACTTTCTAAAAATGGCATATTCTATAAAAGTCAGGATTAGTTCCAAAAGTTCTTGGTCTGTTCCAACTCTAATTTCTGATATCACATTTGATAGTTTTTCTCTTTTATCTTGTAATTCCTGAGCAGAATGATTAACTAAACTATCATTTTATCATCATCATCATTATCTAGGTAAAATCAATAAACTTCAATTTGCTCATTTTAACCATATTTGAACCCTGTTATCTTAAGTCTAAAAAACAAAGCCCATGATTACAAATTTAAAAATATATATATAATTGCAATTCATTGTTGCTTATTGTTTTTAGTTTTATATGTAGCAAAGAGCAAAATATATTATGAAACTTATGGAAGAAGAATTACTTACTGTTTCGAAAATCTTTTCTAGGACATTAAAGGGTTATTTGTTTATTAATTAATAGATATTGATGTGGGCCAGGCATTGTACCAGGTGTTTGGAGTGTAGCAATAAACAGATCTTGAAATGATAGAGCATTAAGAAATCAAAGAAGAATGAGGGTGGCTGGACAAAGGGTGCTTTTACTCAAACGAATAAGATGAGGAAGCAGTGGATCGGTGGGCACTCTTGTGAGACCAAGTAGAGGATTCAGGAACACAGAACACTCTTCTACAAACCTGAACTAGTCTAATGAAGAGGTTACGTATTCAGCACTGTATGTCCTTAGAGATGGGCGGAAATGGCTGAGAAATTTTCAGCCACATATTAGTAGCTATTTATTTTTCTGTATGTCTGCCTCAACAGCACATAGTTCAGTTTAACAAATATTTGTAAAGTTCTAGTGCCTCATTATTCTTACCTGTAAAATTGGGGAAAATTCTATATATTGCAGGTTATTATGAAGATTCAGTGAAACAGCATGTGTAAAGATGGACTTTTCATGTACTTAAAAGGGCCCAGAAAATTTATTAAGCACTTGATAAATTTTAGCTGTTATTCTTACTAAAAGTCAGGCCCTCAGCTAGACTTCCAGGGCATTTCCCTTGCCACCTGGAAGCTTACAATCTAGGGGTAAGACCAATGTAGAAAAATGCTTTTTGTACAATGTAGTAAGTGATATCTGATTTCACTCATTCAGAGACATGTATTGATGACTACTCTGTGCCAGGTACTGATAATACTGCATCCTGAGTATGCTATGATGAGAAAAAGGTGACAAGGTCTCTATTCTCATTGACTTTACAGTTTAGTGGAAAAAAGGAAGCTTAATAAAAATTTACAGTGTTAAAACCCAAGTTATAATTGCATGCATGCCATGAAGAAAAGATGTTTCAGGAAGAGAGTTCAGTTGTTTCTAAGTGTGCAGAGTGGTTAAATGAAATAAGAACTTGTTACTATTCCTTGAATTGGTGACTTGTTAATAATTACAGATTCTCATGAGAACTAATTCCAAGGAGCATTAGTTGTGGAAGGCAGATTGAAATGGGTTGAAAAAGAGGAAGGATAAAGTGGAGACCCCAAATCTGCTTTCTATATACTTTGGAAGGATAAGAGAGGAACATGTTCTGAACGTTTTGGAAATCTAGAGTAGGAGGATTTAACCTAGACAATGGGTTCAATGTTGGTCTTCTGGAGTAGTTGACATCTGGCCTGAATCTTGAAGAACAATATATGCATGTAAAGAGAAATGAGGAAGATAATGTAAGCAAGAGAAATACCATCACTAAATTCAGAGATGTGTGAAACAGCAATATTCGTGTAGGCTGGTTCAGAAAATGTCCAGATCTGATCATTTTAAAGGTCTAGCCTGTACTGATTACTTAAGGTATCTTAAATGTAATTCTAGTTTACTTTTCGTAGTACACAAAAATGTTCAGGCTGTTCGTAAAGCCATTAGTTGCCATAATAATGCCACCTAACTAATAACCACACAACCAATGACATAAAACAATAAACATGTTTGCCCTCAAGTCTATGGATCATCTTAGTCATCCTTTTGATCTGGGTCTGGATCGGCTAATCTCAGCTGGCTTAGTTCTAGCATGGCTGGTCAAATGTGAGCTGGCCAAGGGCTGGCTGGTCTAATATTGGCTTCAGTTGGAATGACTCAGCTCTTCTAAGAGTGTTCCCTCATACTCCTGCAGGCTAGTCTGAGTTTATGCTCATGGTGTTGGCAGAGTTCCAAGAGAGTGAGTGGAAACATGAAAAGTCCTATTGAGGCCTACCTAGGCTTGGAACTGGCAGGCTGTGGCTTCTATAGCATCCTATTGGCCGAAGTATGTCTCATGGTCAGCCTGAATTAAGAACTTGAAAGTAGATTCTGCCCCTTGATGAGACTTGCTTTCAAGTAATATTTTAATGGGTGTGGATACACAAGGAGTGGAGAGTTAGAAACCTTTTTTGTAACCAGTTTATTTCATTGGTAATTAATGCTTTTTGGTTGTAATGATCCCTTAGATCTCTCTTCAAAAGAAAATTGAAACTTAAAATACTTTATATGGGAATATTTTACTTTTGGAATATACTTGTCAGGCATCTTGATGGTTAGATAGATAGATTTCTGGAGATTAACAGCATCAATATATTCCTTGCCAATGTTTAAAATATAGATATAAAGTGGTAAAGTTGAAGGAGGAACATTTTTGCCCATTTCTAGCTAGTTACCTGTGTGCTCGTCTCTTTTCTAGTTTTGCCACCCACTCTGGAAAGGAGATGTTGCTAATTTTACATGTTGGATGGTGTTTGGGCCACAAATCTATATGGTGGGCATGACGAAGTATTTCAAAGAAACTAAATTTAGGTTCCATTCTATCTTATGTAATTTCGGTTTCCACATTCTATAATAAACAGATCTTATGGTCAAGCTCATCAAGTCTTTCTCTTTCCCAACTCCACTAAAATTAATCGCAGTTTGCACCAGACCTTGCTCTGAAACCTGACCATTTCTCAGGATTTGGATTTGAGAAGTAAAAAGTATGGTGGTCTAGACGGATAAAATTAAGCCATAATTGAGCCTTAAGTTCAAAGTCTCTGCTATAAACCAGTGTTTACCAAATAATCCTACATAAGAGTCTTTGAGTTATGGCCCAGATATTAATAAAATGGTGCTTTAGTTCTCCTTCTGGTAATGTTTTTTTGTGTGACTCTCAGGAATATTGTAAAGGCACAGAATTTCACCATTAATTCCTAACAGTTTCCATGCCTTTGAGCTTCTCAGAAGTGATATAAATAAGGTTGTCAATGGAAAGCAGTAGAAAATGGTGAAGGGAGAGAGAAACAGAATGGAAGATATTGCTCATGACAGAAAACTTTCTCATCTCTGTGATAACTTGCTAATTTTATTGTGCAAAATTTTGGCCAGAATTTTTATTTCATTTTGCACAGTTTCATATTTTCTTACATTTCCTTTGAAGCTTCCTGAACTTGGGGAAAAATGGGAGCTAAAATGAAGAAAAATATTTCCATGAATTGTCCCTTATTCCAGCCAAAAACTCTTAGGCCTGCGTTGACCTGGTTTGATAATGTCTCCAGGGACTGACAGACAGCATCACTCTTCATCTCCTGACATCTCTGTGATGTGGTTTGGGAAGTCAGAATGTTTTAGACAAAGCTCTACAAATTTCCAGTATCAGTAATTTCAGAATTAAAACAACATGGGCCTGTTATAATCACTGATGAGTCATTTCTCAAGTTAATCTTCATTTGTGGTTTTTATTTATTGTATGAAAATAGAAAAAAAAGAAAAGACAAAAATTTTTGAAGATTGTAGGCTACCAATAAAAGATTGCTGGCCAGTTTCTATTCCTCTTTTTTAATATTTAATTTTTTCAATTACAGTCGACATTCAAAATTATATTAGTTTCCAGTATACAGTATAGTAGTTAGACATTTATATAACTTATGTAGTGATCCCTCCAATAAGTCTAGTATAGAGTTAGTCCAATATTATTGACTATTCATTTTTAAAATAAATAACTTAAGCTGAGCTGCCACAATATGAGGAATAAACAAAAATAGAGCTATAAGAAGACTGTTATAACAATTATATAACATTCTACTATATTTAGGAGTGCTACTATGATAGAATTAAAGTTTTGGACTAAAGAGATGACTTCAAATATGATTGAGAATTAGGGCTACTAAGCTATTTAGAATCCCTGTTTTCTATTATCAGAATATTATATTAATTTCAAATGGTATAACTAATATACAAAACCAAAAGTTTGAGAATATGCATTGGAATTATAAAGATGCTTAGAAAAGTACCTGGCATAGTGTGAAGGCTTAAAAACCATGAATTGTAAAGGGAAAAGGATAAAAAATTATTTGCAGATGTAGGCAGCCAATATAGGATGGCAGCCTGTCATGAATTCTTAGTAGTAAGAAGAAATTGTTAATATCACCTGTTCTTCTTTGTCTCCATATTTTTCAGCTGCCTTGTTGTCATGCAAAAGTTAAAAGAGAAAGTTTCGTGCCCCAAATTAGTTAAAAGTATACCAATATATTATTCTGAACACTTTGGGGCCTACACAGAGAAATACCTTGGAGTTAGGTTTATCTAGAGACACTGTGGAGGAGGAAGAGTAAGAAAAGACAGACTTTAGTAAACCACATTGTGGAATTTGGCATAAAAAGTTTATAGTCTTATTTGGTTACAGGCAATATAGACAAGGGAGTTCAAATAAAGACAAAAATATTATGGACACATAATAGAATTTAGTTCATCATAATCTCTATGTGGACCAAAGAGTTTTTGTCTTCCTTTAGGAATGAAAGCGAGGTTCAAAGAAATCTGACAATTGTACCTAATTCCTATTCTACATGATTTTTCTTAGATGGATTTAGCAGAAACTGGATAAGAGTGGGTTATAATTTCAATTCTCACTGCTATTTTAGAAACTAATTAGGGGAAAGAAAACCAAAAACTATTCTTTCAAGACTTGTAAAGGGAAAAAGAGAGAGAGACTCATTAAACTGAGTCCTTTGGGCAGATGTTTAGATCAGCAACTTGTTAGGCAGGGAAAAAAAATACTTATTGAAGAAAATATTCATAGGTAGAAGTTTTGAACTTCTTAAGATTTTGTATTATGGAAACTTTTAACTTGCTACTTTCATCTTTCATAATCTGAAATACACTCATGATTTCAATGATCACATTTTATAGATGACTCCCGAATCTATATATTGCCTATGACTTAAAGAGATTAATGGCATCAAAGAGTGGTTGATTGGGTGAGACTATATTCGATAATCTCTATCAGCTATACAAGCTTCCCCAAATAATCAAATTCAAATAAAAAATCTTGCTTGCTATGTATACACCCAGCTACTTACCTCCCCAAATAACATAATGATACTCTAAGTTTAGAGCCACCAGAAGCTGCATTTTTCTGGAGTTACATCTAATTGTCACTCTGACACCACAGCCAACATATCCAGAAAATGTTCATCATCTTCCAACTTCCAATTTATCAAAAAAACTCTTCTTCACTTGGCTTCTGTTGTAATTGACTTCTTCATTTTCTTTATCACCCAAGACATCTACATCCTTGTCCCTTTGACTTTTCCCTTCCAACAACTCCTGTCATCCAATCCATTCCCAAATCTTAGAAAATTTGCATTTGTAATTTTTAGTAATTTTCCTTTTCTGTCTTTGTCTAGTCCCACTATCGTAGGTCAGGGTCAGATGAATGCTACTTTTCTCTATTGAAATACTGTAATTCCAGATTTTCCTACCACCACATTTTCACCACTATAACATATTCTACATGTCACTGTCAGACTTATTTGTCATTTTCTCATTCAAAAAACTTAATGACTTCCTTGGGGAACAACAACATGGCACTGATTTGGGACGAGACAGCTCCCCTTAAATTCTGTCTCTCTTTTTTAGCTATGTTCTCTCAACAAATAATTCTCCAAGCTGTAATTGTTCCACCTTTAAAACAGGTACTAATTATTATTGTAAACCAGCTTTGCATCGGTCACTCTGTTCAAATACATTAACTATATTATCTCAATTCTCTCAACCTCCCTGCAAGATAAATATTGTTATTATTATTTTAAGAATGGGATGACTGTGGCTCAGAAAGTAAGTAAATTGCCCACCATTACAAAATTGGGTGTTTCTACTATTATCAAAATGTTTAATTTTAAATGGACTACTTCCTTTTTCCTGTCAAAAGTTAGATAGATAGAATAATTATTTGAAGATGATCATCTAGGAGATATCATAATAATCAAACACACTGTTTTTCTAAATTATTTGCTGATGCCAAGTAGCCACTAATTCATAGACATGTTCTTGGTTGCCTTCACTTTCTGTGTGTTCTTTCGAGCCCAGCCCCTCTCCTCATAGGACTACTGAAGTTTGGGCTTAAGAACTCATGCCTGGACCATAATATATATGTAACTCATCTACAGTTAGTTGAATAGAGATAGATACAGGACCAGCAGCATCATGTTTGTTTCTCAATATTTTGAACTAAGAAGAAATAGAGACTTCAGTCAGTCAATTATGGGATACCAAGTGAAGGTGAAAGGGAGTGTTAATATACATAAACAGAAAAAGGAATCCTGAATTAGAGAGGTGAGGCAAATGTATAGATGAATGCAGGAAGGAAGAAGGGAATGAAACAAATATAAAAGAGAATCAGGGACAAGAGTCTGTGTGGTTCCGCAGAGTAAGAGAGCAATGTAAAAAGAAGTTGCCTTCACTCCTATTGGCTTTTAAGTTCCTGGCTCTAAGGTCTTTAAATATTCTGTGAGACTCTTCTTTGCTCTTTCAAACAAACACAGTTCTCTTGGGCTAGTTTAAGTATATTTCTGATGCTTGCAACCAAATGAACTCTGTAGATTTTCACAAAATCACTTAAGAATTATTTATCTAAACTTGCCTCTCACAATTTATTTTCTATACATATTCAGAGTGATCTTGTTTTTTAGAAAAAACCTTAAATTTATTTTTCAATTACAATAGACATATAATATTACATTAGTTTCAGGTGTACAGAGTGATATTTAACCCATTTCCTGTTTGCCCCAAGAATACTATCATTGCTCTATTGATATATTTATGATAATAATATATTTTACTTATCCAGTATAGCCAAAATTTCACACGTGATCAATGCAAAGCTTCTTAATGAGAAATATTACATTTTTCTTACTAAGTCTTCAAGCTTCATTGTGTATTTTACAGTTATATCATATTTCATTTTAATTAGAAATTTAGATCTGTAGTTGCATGTGCCATATTTCAAGTGCTCAATAACCACATATTATCCAGTGGCTACCATACTGGACAGTAAAGTATTTGTGAAGATAACTTTGCTGTATTCTAATAGAAATACAGAAGTATGATTAAGGGCTATCAGCTTTGGAGAGCATACTGCACTTCTTTGTCTTCTGTGTCTCTTTCTCTTTGGCTTAAATTTAAGGGGGAAAAATGAGGCTGAACATGGAAGAAGATATTTAGTAGATAGTCTTAACAATTCAAGTGTGGTTTACCATCTAGTGGAGGCCAGTGACCACAGTTAATGGGAACATTCTGGGTATCCCTGATGCTCTGAGAAAAAATCATCCATATTTGGCACAAAAGCTAGGTTCCCACGGTGAGAAGAGATGGAAAACAAGAACACTGTTTTTGTACCAGTAAGTAGGACTATAGCAATGATCCGTAAAATGGTGTCCTGGAAACTCCATCCCAGGCACTCCCACTGTAATTGTTTTAAAAATGGTGGTGAAGCGAAGAGCATTTTGTGAATCTTTTCCTAACACCCACTGGAAAATGTGAAGGCAACAGTCACCTGCTTCAAACAGAGAGCATCAGTGATGGACTGGAGCATCCACCTGTACCTAAGCTCCAGAGCAAACTGGGCTCCTTGGTTCAGGCAATTGGAATGGATGAAAACTGGTCTTCATTGCAACTGATCTATCATACAAACCTTTGATTTATAAATTTGTGTTAAATTAATAACTTCAGTCTTGGTAGGGTTGCCATGCTTCCCATATCAAACCAAACAGCCCAGTATCTGAACTTTCTGTCCAGCATCCATTTTTGCTGTTATTAGTGGATTTCCAGCATTATTTGGGGTCTAAAAATCTCTAGTAGTTAAAGATGTCTGCCTCTGTTTGAACATTTAGAAACAGTATTAATACTTGCTCGGAAGGCAAGTAGTCACCCTGATTCCTTGCTTTCTGTGATACTGTGAAATTTGAAAATAATATTATTTTTTACTTTTATCTAATGGGAACATTTCTCAGTAAATAAATCACAGAGACTTAAGTTGGAAAAAACCTTGGTTGCCACTCAAGTTGTTTCTGACTCCAACCAGTACAGGAACACTTTGCAAACAGGCTATCATCTTCTGCAACCCTCACTTCCAGTGATGGAAAATAAGTATTCGTTGTAAAGCAGATTGTTTTATTATGTATACAGTCCTTAATCTGAGCTCCTTTCACTCTTAATCCCTTCTAATACTGAACTCATATCTGTTATCCTCAAATTCCTATCCATTTTTTTTTTCTAATTTAACAATTTAGAAACTTAAAGAACTCAAAATTTTTGGACTCAAACCCAAATGTCTGTTCGCCCAAGCTGAATGACCACATTTTCCTCAGCTATTATAAATATGATTTCCATAACATTCACTGGTCAAATGAGTTTATATAATCTTTAGAATTTGGGGATATTTTTTAAAATATAGAATTCATTATTAAAGGTGATACCACAGATTGCTTTTTTTTAGAGATATTATTTTCTTTCATTTAAATTCATAATAACACAGCCTAAGATTTCACATGATTACATACTATAATGAATTGTCCCACTTCTATGATTATTTATCATTTGATTTTTGTTTTCTTTAAACACTTTTTCTCTTTTACACTATGAAATAGTTTTAAACACAGAAAAATATGAAATAATTTTTAAAAAACTATTCATTATATCCCATACGGAATCTCAGCTTTTAAAACTGTTGATATTTTGCCATATTTGCTTTTTTGAAAAAGTAAAAAGAAATACAACAACACAGAAGCAAGTCTTTCTTTCATAACATTCCTGGTACACCTTTAATATTCCTTCCCAAAAGTAATAACTATTCTGAAGCTAACTGTATCCTTCTCATGTTTTTCTAGTTTTCTTTACGTCTATCCATATCCATATAAATATTTATATGCATGTCTAAATCATCTCTAAGTAAATACTACCTACAGTTATATAGATACCAATCTGGAATGGAGTTTCTGTCTTGCTGAGCAGGAAGGGAGAAAGGAAGCCATAGGTGTTGGTTCAAATATCAGGCTCATAGAAGTCTTTTGAGTTTTAGATTTTCTTGAAAAACTCATTCTTTATTTTCTATATGCCTATGGGGCCAATTTAATAGACTTTCAATGTTTAGGTTTTTTTTTTTTTCACCAGTTTCTCTGGAGAGCAAGTCATACCAGCGGTGGGACTACTAATCTTAGTTTTTACATTGTAATGTAATCATATTATTAATATTTTTCCTTTATATGTTTTGTGCCTTGTTTAAAAATACTTTTCTCTACATTAACATCATAAATATATTCTTATATATTCTGTTACTATTTTAATGTTTTTATTTTCATATTTAGGGCTTGAACCATGTGTGAATGGTGACTCAGAAATATGTATATGAGCTGCATATGAGCTGGCAATTCTCCTAGCACCATTTTTTGAATAATGCATTTTCTTCCAACAATTTATAATTCCTTCTATAAGACTATGTATGTTTCTGGACTTCATATGTTAATCCACTGCTCTGTCTTACTGATATACTGTATAAATTATAATAACATTATTATAGGTCTTAATATCTGGAAGGAAAGACTCTAACCCATATTGTTCATCTTGAAATTACTTAAATCTTCTTGTTCCTTTGTTCTTATGTACAGATTTTGGGACTTGTTTGTGAAAATTCATCAAAAATAATCCTGATGAGCTCTTATTTGCAATTGCACTGAATTTATTAAAATAGGGAAGAATTAAAATACTTAAAATAATGAATCCATAAAATAGTATATCCAACTGCTTACTATTTAATTTATTTATCATTAATTAAGTTTTGTTTTATAATTTTTTTATTTTGTACTGATCTCCAAAAGTCTTCCACATTTTGTAAGTTTTATTTCTAGGTACTTTCATTTTGATGATTTTATGAAAGTTGCCTTTACTTCATATATTTAAGTAGTTGTTACTAGTTTATATGAGTGAAATTAATTTTTAATTATTTAATTTGTATCCTGGAAGTTTTCCGAATGCTCCTTCCAGCTTTAATAGTTTTATAATTTTTTTTTTAATTTCTATACTTATACTTTTTTATTTTCTTAAGTTTGGCTAGGATTTACATACAATGTTAAGTAGAAATAGGTATATTAGTTATCTTTGTGCTGCTCTCGATTTTAAATGTAATTATTATAACATTTTATTTTACCATTAAGTAAAATATATGCTTTAGAATTTTGGTAACTAACCTCTGTAACCTTTATAAAGGACTTCAAATTAAGGAAGTCCTTTTCCACCCCAACTTGGCTAAAAATTTTTGTCCTGTGTGGGCATTGCACTTTATCAAATTCTCATTAGATTATTTTGATATGATCATTCATATTTTCTCCATTTGATCTTTTAATGTAGTAAAATGTATTAATAGATGATTGTATATTATACTATCTATTCAGAGTAAAATATAATTTTGATAACGTTCAGTTTTATTGTAAATTTCTTGATTTTATTTGTTAGTAATTTATTTAGCATTTAGTATCTGTGTTCTCAAATAAAATTGCCCTATAATTAGTTTCTTTTTGAAACTTTTCTTATTTATTTTGAGGTCAAGCTTTCTCATACTGTGAACTTTTCATCTCTTCCTAGTGTCTAGAGGCTTTTTTGGGGTGGGGGATTGTGATGTAAGGATTACCTGATTTTAGATATAATTTAGTGAAAATCACTTGTAAAATCTTATGGATCATGAGATTTTTAAATGAGTAGATTTTTAACTGATGATTTATATTCTTAAATTATAATAAATTCAGTTTTTAAAATTATTCTTGAGAATTTATATTTGTCTAGTTACATATTTTTTTAAAAAATTGGTAAAGCATTAGTATTTTTTCATTTCTACAATTTCTATTGTATGATTTTCAAACTTTCCTTTATTTCAATATCATTTTTTGTATATAGGTCTATTATGAACTTTTTTCAAAAATTTTTTGTATTAGTTTTAATATCTTAATTTTTCATTTATATCTTTGATATTGAAATATTTGATGTCTATTTTTTCATACTCTCTTTAAATTTGCTTTGTTTTCCTACTTTTTGTGTACTTAATTCTTCCTTTTTTATGCCTCTGCTGGCTACTTTTAATGGTGACATGCTTGTTAGTGTTCCTTAAACTTATTTTAATATACATTAAATAGTTTGTTTATTTTGGGGGATACCAATGGTCTTTGGTTGAGAAAGTATTCCAGTAGATTCATTTCTAGCAGAGCACATGGCTAGTTATCAATGTCCTAAATATGTTCTCTTTTTTAATTTCTCATTTAAGTGTTATCAGATAACACATCTATCTACACTCCTGTTCATTTCTCATAGGTGAAATAGTTCCCTTCCAAGGCCTTGTACTGTCACTTGTAGTGACAGTATTATTTTCCTGTCCCTTTAACCTAGATTTGGTGACCCTAAGCATCATCTCAAGCAATTAAAAAAATTGGAGCAATTAGTAATGAAAAGAACAATTGAATCAATGATTTCTGGGACATGTATGCATTGGAGAAAGAAAAGGAAAGGTTAATGGTGATGAATCACAAATATAAAGGGAAATGTAACAGTCAGAATTTCTCCTTTGTGAAATGTATAGAGACTCCCATCTTCTGAGCCAATGATGAAGAAATGCTGAGAATCATGCCTGAAATTGAAACATGGATTTCTGAGTTCCAGAGAAGAATGAATGATCAATTCCCTTATACAAGGTGAGGATGGAAAAGAGAAGGATCCCAAGATTTGGAAACTCACATGTAAATTGATGTTCTCAGTAATCTTGAATTCTGCTGTTTCTGAATCCTTAGGTCCTGGAGAAATAACCCATTACTCCTCTTTGAAGGTGACACAAAGGCCTCTGCCTTGCAAGAAAACTTGTGCTCTTTTTGGAATCTATTTCCCATCCTAGTCACCAGACTCAATGAATAGGGTCAAGTCAATATAGCCTACATAGCAGTCGAAAGAGGAGTTAGCATACTGAAAGTGCTAACAGGTAGAGCTGTGATTACATGTTGGAGGCATGGAAGAAAACAGATGGAAACCAAGTCATCTACCAGGGTGTCTCTTGTTATTCTCCTGATGGATCTTGACAATACATAGACAGTTGCAGCCACAGCAGTGTGAAAAAACATGGCAACCAGGGGCTCAATCTCTCAGGGTTGAGGTTTGTTACCCTACTAGGCAAATTAGTAATACAAGTTCAGTTACTAACCAAGGGTGTGGGAATTCTAAGATGGATAGTAGAGGAGTAAGAAAATGACTACTTACAACAGCCTGAGACCAGCTGCAGCAGTAGGGGCTGTAATTCATTCTACTACACTTTTGCATTTATAATTTCCAGGAAAAGTGACCAACAAAAATCATGAAGCCAGTTTCAAATGAAGTGAAATACTAGATGAAACAAATGGATCTGAGCAATAGATCTGAACTGGATGCTGTGATGTGTCACACAGATTGTCCTTTGTGAGTAAAGCACTCATTTCCGCAGCTTTAGAGAATGTTGATTGCTTATGGCTCCCAGAGGAGTCAGTCTCCAAGAATGGTTCTTAGCAATAGAAAACATCCTATTTCAAAGTTCCACTCCATTCCCTGACAGCAGCTGTCATCCAATAATTGGTTATTGTTGGTGGGTTGAGGGTGGTAGCAAAGTCTCTACACTCTTGCCTCATTTAAGATGCCTCTGAAGAGCAAACCCAATTTCCAATGTCTCTGAACATTGAGATCTCTGTTGCACTGCATCAACTTATTCTTATGGCCAATCCTGCTTTACTCCCCACAGATATTACTCCTGAGAGTACTCTCCCACAAACTTACTGCATGCAAAACTCAGAGTTTTGGGCTTTGTTCCCTTGGGGTATCTGATCTCCAAAAATTACTAAAAATTTCATTAATTGCAACTGCACATATTTTCAGTAACTAAGAGTATAATTGATCTGTTGTTGGATACTTGAAGTCATATAAGATAGTACATATTCTCTTCCCATCTCGACAAAGATATTAAGATTTTATTCCATTTGACATTTATATATATATATGTATATTTTTGTTGTTGTTGTTACATTTTACCACTATAATACTGTTTCTGTGAGTAAAATATTTTTTTTCTCTTTTCCCCTGGTATTCTTAAATTCATCAATGATACGCTTGAGTTTGTTTGTTTTTAATTTTACTGACATTTAGGTACTTTCAAAAGAAAAATACATATTTTTCAGTTTTGGAAAATTTTACTTATGTACATCTTTGATAATTTTCTCTGTCCTGTTTTCTCTATTCTCATTTAGTAGGACTCCTATTAGCTGGATATTGGGCTTTCTAAATCAACGATTTAATTCCATATCTTTTCAAAATTCTATCTTGTCTTTTTGATTTATTTGGAAGATTTCCTCAACTTTAGCTTCCAAATCTTTGAATTTCTTTTTCTACATTCCTACTGGATTTTTAATTTTGTAGTTTCCTTGTTTTACTCTGATGGTTCCTTTTTAATAGTACTTCTGATTTTTTTCCTAAAAATTCACTTTATTTGTATTTTTAAAAATGTTCTCCCAATTTTGCATTGTAAATGTTTTCTCTCAATTCCTTTTTTACTTTTGCTCCAGATTTTCTCTTTTTGCTTTTAGTTTGATGGTTAGCCACCCCTCTATTCATTTATATTAAAGAATGAGGCACTAAAAAGTTAATTAGAAGTTTTAGAGTTGTGTACCCAGCGCCCACTACTGGGTGATCAGAAGGTAAACAGTATATTTTTTTTCCCCACTTGGAGGACTCCAGTGTATCAAAATATATAGCCTTTCAGTTCCTCCCGTGAAGACGTTTCAATCTGCTCCCCGGATTAATTATCTGGCTCCTTGAACTCTGAAACCAAGGGAAAGAAAAATAGCTTGGGTCCCATGTTCACCCCACAGCCTTTATTTCATCCATGTTTATTACTCAGCCATCCCTCCACAATGAATTTCTCCTTGTTTCCCTAATTCCTGAGCCCCTTATTCCAGAGGGAAAAAAGTACAGGTTACCTGCATATTCAATATTCAGAGTTTTGTAGAAAATGGGTCATAAGATCTACTGGCTCCATATGTAAACAGTATCCCTTCAGCTCCATGCCTTGACTTCTCTTTACTTTCTGCAGTTCCTGAAGCCTCCATGTTCTGAGGTTTCTGGGTCTCAGAGGGATGAATTGATTCCTTTATACTAGTATTTTAATCAGGGTGTAATCTTGAGAAAAAAATGCATATAGGCCTCAGTTTTGCCATCTGAAAATCAGAAAATTTAAATGGATTATTTCCAAAGATCCTTCTAGTTCTAAAAGCTTATATTTTGAAACACATTTTTGATAATTTTAACTGTTTATGTAAATTAGCATATGTTTTTACTTTGGATCATTACTTCACTTGATGCTGGATTCTTATTCAGAAAAAAAAAAATACTCATTTATCACAGTTTCCTCAGGGAGCCTCTGATCTGCTCTGTGGTTAACTGCTTTACAATACAAGTTTCACTTTCACATTTGGGAAAGTGATTAGACAATCCATAAGAAGAGGTTTTAAGGTTATTTAGTCTAGACTAAGATCCAGGCAGATAAGCAGGTCAGGGTTAGGTGTGTAGTAGAGGCAGCCCGGAACCATGAGATCACTTAGGTGACTAACCAAGAACAATAGAGGGTTTAGACAAGTTTAATGGTCTTAAATCAGTAAAGCCAGGAGAAGTTCTAGTGTTGAAACAGGTCAGAACACAAAATGAAGAGATCCCAATAAGGACCGAAGTCCATAATTGGCTAGTTATAATACCATAATAATAACAGCAGTTGGCAAACTTTTTTTGCAAAGAGTCAAATACTAAATACCATAGGACATACAGTATTGTCACAACTATTCAAAAAAATGTGGGATAAATTAATTATTTCCTTGATCACACCACTTATTTAGATCCCAAGATCACGCAGCTAGTGGGTACCACAGATTACACTAAAACTCACATTTCTAACTCCCAGCCCACACTATACTAACTTCTTTAATAGTGTGGTAATAAATGTTTTCACTAATTATGCAAAAATTTTAACATATTATATAAAGTATGAAGAAAATATGAATGCAATTATAAATTTATCAGTTTGATCTAGCTAATATTAATGTTAATCTAATTTACTTTGCTTACTTTCTTGAAATACAGAATTCTGTTATGTGTTTGTGAAGGTGAGAATGGGGTGGTTTAGCCAGGAGTAAGGAGATACATAGATTTAAATAGCTGAATACAATCATATTCCCTTTACCAAAGTTTAAATTTATGTCATTTGTGTGGTTTTCCTTCGTTATGCTTCCCTATCTAAAGCAACAACTTCACAGGTATAGTACATATTTTTCTTTTTCAGGAATAAAACTTGAATGACTAAAGACTTTGCAACGCAGTTTTATGACTGAGTAGTTTCTACAATAGATTCTTGTTTGTATTTTGTCCTTTCTCTGATAACAGAAACCTCCAACCTAAAATTTCAAAAAATTGCAGTATTGCATTTTTAAGTGAAAAAGAAACACGAAACGAAATCTCATGAATATATGTGAGGAGGAAACAATTGTGAACGTGGTCATAATCTTTTGGATAGATTTGTTATCTAGATTTGTTATATATTTCTGATCAATTGTATGTATAACACAATTATATATTTTAAAAAAATATTTTATCATAGAAGCTCACTTCTCTCTCTTCTTTAACCCTTGGCAAGTCCCCACAGTACACAAGAAATGATCAGAGTGAAAGTGTTGATCATTAGAATCATCAACTAGACAGTGTTAAATGAGAGAGTGTAAAAACCATGAGGTGCTGTGAGTGTTGACTACCGGTACCAGAGAAAAAGTTTTCTAGATAATAGACTATTATTCCCAAAGTGAACTCTTAATTTCCTACCAAGATGCACATTTTATTTTATGACTTACCTAGGTTCTGAGAACTTCCATTCCTCTCAGAGTGATGACACAGGTGTGGCCTGGGACTTCTCTGACTGAGCTAAACTCTGGTGTTGGTGAAATGTGAGGACAGTGGAGAGAGTCTAGGGGAATGATGCCAGATGTGGGATCAAGTAAAGTAGATTTTTAAAAAACCAATCAGGAATTATATGTTTCAAACAAAATTTGATGTAGTTCAATTAAAAATGCATGATCTGCATAGGGCAAAAAAAGTAAATTTAAACGGGATTTCAAGAAGGAGATCAAATTGATTTTACTCTTTTCCACTGATCAATTTTGAACACTAATACCACAATCATAAATATTCTTAGCATCATTTAGAATATTTTCAGAGAAACTCCATTTATTATTTTCCTTTTATATTTTATTGCCTATTTAGCCAGTAAATCAATAAGTACTGTTTAAAAAAAAAAACAGAATAGCAAAAAAAAAATAGTTTTGGAGAAATTGGAGATGTTTCTAGAGGTTATCTAGAGCAAACTTTACATCTCTAATTTATTTCTATTATCAGAGGGTCTCAAAATCACTGTTCTACCCCCAAAATACTTTAAAGTTAGCTAATAAATATTTTTGTCTTACACATTGCCATTGTAATCTGAAAAATATTTTCTAATAAAAATAAATCCAATATAATTAAACTTTTCCTGTGCTGAAATGTAGTCCTGACTTAAGAAGCTTCAAAATAGACCTGGTTAGGCAGTTGATTTGCAAAATTTCCTATTCAATTCAAAACTTCATACAGATTTTGAAAGCTATACAATGTCATTGCATTCTAAACCAAATAACCCCCAACTACCACCAACTCTGGTTGTTTGGAAAGATTCCAGAAGTCTAATCTTTATTCTTGCACATAAAAAGGGAATAAAATTATAGGTGTCTTAGCATAAGAAAACATTACTTTAAGGAAATTTGTTCTTTTTCTTTAGTTTAAATATATTCTTGCTACTTTCCAGAATCAAAAGGCTGGAGACATTTTACATCTATTTATGACTAGTTTTGATCTTGTCTCTGAGTCCAAGTGTGTGTGTGTGTGTGTGTGTGTGTGTGTGTGTGTGTGCACGCGCGCGCACGCGCACAGAGAGAGAGAGAGAGAGAGAGAGAGAGAGAGAGAGAGAGAATGAAGAGAGAGAATGAGATTCTCCCAGCAGAGTTTATCCCCAAAATTAATATATTTGCTTAAATTAATTAGTACCATTTTGTTTGATTCATTTGGCATACGTGTGTACAATAGTCAAAGTATGAGCTGGCCCATGTTTCTGAGTCACCAATTATAACTGTGAATTTTGAGATTGAGTGATTGCTATCTGTTTTTCATTGCCTTATAAGCTTCATGAGGGAAGGAATCATATATGTTATGCTCACCATATACTCCCAGTGTCTAAAATAATTTTGGCACTTAGGAGGATTTTAATACATATTTAATAATTAAAATACAATGTATAAAATTGTGTTCATAGAAAGATAGACATGGTTGAACTTTTCATTACAATGTTCTTAGTGTTTCTTTTTAAAAATTTTTATTTTATGTTAGTTTCAGGTCTATAGTACATTGGTTAGACATTTATATAGTTTATGAAGTGATCCCCCTGATTACTGTAACACCCATCTTAGTGTTTCTTTTTAATCTTTGGTCCTTTCTTCCACCTAAACTAACCCCACTCAGGCTGCAGCTTCCCTGTTCTATGGTTATGGCAGTGAATAGGCAAACATGGATGAGCCTCTGGAAAAAAAAAAATGGTCCCATATTTTGTTCTTCAGGCTGACTGCAAGGAGAGTATCGGTTGGTGAAAACCCCCAAAGAAAGAATGTGTATTCTACTTCTGATACAGAACCCCAGGAATCCCCCAGAGCTGTATGGTTAGGTGGCACATCTAAGTATAATGCTTGGCAGCTCACAGAGTGTCCATGCTTGAGCATGATGCAGGAACAAGAATAGCATGAGTATAAAATAAGGAAGAAGGAAGAAAACATTATAGGAAACAAAGAGTAACAGTATGTTCCTGGTTTAATCAACAACCATGGACCAAAGAGGATCACCCTCTCAGTAGATGCCAGTATGGATAGATGACAATGAGGACAGATGTTCCCTAAACCGGCAGTGCCCATCCTTTTTGGTACCAGGGACCAGTTCCTATGAGAATCTAATGCCCGATGATCAGAGATGGAGCTGAGGTGGAGATGCTAGTGCTGAGGAGTGGCTGAAAATACAGACAAAGCTTCACTTCCTAGCTCACCTCTCACCTCCTGCTGATGGCCTGGTTCCTAACAGGCCATGGACCAGCACTGGTCCACTATTCAGGAATTGGGTACCCCTGCCCTAAAGTATAGTCAGAGCTAGATACCTTATCATTATATCAACTTCCTAAAATTTTAACCCCAATGCCAAAGCAAACAATTTCTTTCATTCTACCAGAAGTGAGGCTTATATTATGAAATAAGTTGTATTGTGGGGAAAATTTAGAATATTAGGTCTCTTGAACACTTTACTTCCATAATAAGATTCATAAACACCATATTTGTCCAATCCAGGGGTCTACAAACTACAGCCCACATGCCAATTTTGGCCTGCAGATGTTTTGTATAGCCTGTGAAACAGGTTTGTTTTTACATTTTTAATTGTAAAAAAAATTTTTTTTTAAAAGAATATATATTTTGTGGCACATGAAAATAATGTAAATTTCAAATTTCAGTGCCCAAACGTAAAATTGTATTGGACTATATCTCTGCTCATTCATTTACCTATGTCTATAGCTGTTTTTGTGCTATAATAGCAAAGAGGAGTAGCCAAGATAAAGACTAGAAATCTGTCCCACATAGTCCAAGATTTTACTCTATGGCCTTTTATGAAGAAAATTTGCCAACTTTTGATCTAATCTAAGAAGACTTAAAAATTGGTAAGCTTTTTGTTTCTTTCTTTCCTTGACAATATCTATCGCTGTGCCCTAGGATTCATTTAACTTTTGCCAGATGTTGAAAAGTGGAGAAGAGAAGACAGAGGGCTGGAGATATTTCATGATTTTTAAGATCCACTTTTTAAGCAATATGTTCTTGATTGACAAACAGATTTCCAAATCTCTAATTTAAAATTGTGTTCTATTAGTAAAGATAGTGCTGATGCAGAAGGGGTAATATACTTGGGCTTAAATATGTGCTAAAGAAATTAGTGACTCAGAATGCTACCAAGTGAACAGATAAAGGTTACAATAGGTGGAAGACTAATCGATGCATCACCAGTTAAATGATCTTGCAACTAACAGTGAGTTGTCTTCCACGCCAGCTTGGTGCTCTTAAAATGCTCAAGTCTACTTAAAACACATAGTTTGTACCTAACTTTATGAGTTCACCATCCCAGCAATAGGAAAGAACAATTGTGCTTTGAGTGAGTAACCTCATTATTAACAGTCTGATGAGATTTGTCACATTAAAAAGTCATTTTCAGTGCCTCGACATGAGAGAAAGTACAAAAATATTTTTCTGCACTAGAGAAGAAAAATGTTCTAAGAAATGCTACTCATTAGTTCTTTAAAGTTTTCATAAATTTTCTTTAGTTTTGCTTTGTTTTCATTTTTAAATATCAAATATTGAGGGTTTTAAAAAATTATTAAAAATCATGTGCACTTGATGAAGAATTTAGAATCTACTGATTAATTTTTGACTCATGTCAGGGCTACCGAGCAACACTGAGGTAGATACCTAGGGCTAAACAAACAAACAAATCTGGGTTTAATTTTTATTTATTTTTATTTATTTATTTTTGCTTTCTTAATTAAAAAGTAGAAGTGTAGTTAATGCCCCTTCTGTTCTAATCCAGCCAGTTCAAGAACAAATATTATATCCACATTCTTTCCAAGGAGGAGAATGTATTAGAATTGTCCCCTTTGATTTTCAAAATGTTAGACTCAACTCTATTCATATAAAAACGATACTAGATTTCCCTTTGCCAACTCAAAATGTATTTTTCAACATTTCTGATGCAAAGCTGTGCTGAAGTAAATCTCTAGGCCCAAGATAGAGTCATTCCTGCCAGGGGTTCCATGTCAGCAAACTGAAACTGAGATAACTTTTCTGTCCCTGTAAGAGCTCTGCTTAACAAGAAATATAGTATATTGACTCAGTCAACCCCAAATGCCAAGCCAGCTCTCAGCTTTTATATTTACATACTACTTCCTTACTCATTTTCCCTTTTTTCTCTTCCTTGTTCCGTATCCTTTATCCTATAAAACTTCTTGCCTTCTGCCCTATTATGCAGTTTCTCTATCCTTGGAAATGAAGACTGCTCACTTAGTGAAGTGTTAAATTCTGTTATTAACTAAATTGTCTTCTAATTTAATCATTTCAACAGCTGATTATGTCATCTTATTTTAACCACTTCAAAAGCTCTCAGACCCTATAAGATATAAGTTCTTGATGGTCTCTCTAAATTCCTGTCTTTGCCGTCTCACTTAATGATCCCTACTCTACAGACTATCCACTCAGTTCTTCCTAGAGCATATTCTTATAACCTCTGGATCTTTGTTCTCTCTTCCTGGAAAGCCCATTCCATCCCTTTGCCTGTTGCAGATTCTATTTAGCCTTCAAACACTGTTCAAGGTTCCCTTTCGTACAGTTGTCCTGTATCCTTCAGATAACATCAGACACTATTTTCTCTGTGTCCCCATAGCACCTTACCCTGATCTCTGTGCTGTTCTTTTGTACAACTTTGAACTCGTTGAGGTTTGAGATTGTGTCTTGTTCGACTTAATCTCATAATGGCTCACAAAAGAGATGCTCGATGTATATCTAGTGACCAAAAGAAATTCCATGTTCTACCAAAATTAAGCCTTTCTCTGAGAATGTTATAGAATGTTCAGTCTATTTTTTACATTCTTTAATTATTTGCACCATTGTACATTTTTCTAAGAACTCTCAAACCCATTTGTTGAGTATTGTCTCTGTGCATAAACTGCTTAGTTTTTCCAAGCTGCCCATGTGAAGACCAAGGATCTTCATGCCTCTACAGAAAGTCCTGAAGCAGAAACAGAGAAATAAATGCCCAGCCAAACGCTTGAAATGAGATGAAAGTGCACGCTGCACCAAAATCAAATAGTCAGGACCACATGCAGTAGAGCAACACAAACATCTTCTACAGCTCCTATTTCTAGTTTGTTAGAGGTTTTATCAAGAAGGAATGCCACATTTTACAATGATTTTCCCCACATCTTTTTAATTTATTAATATGATTATTGCATTAATTAATTTGCTAACGTTAAACCAACTTCTCAATGCTGGGATAAAACCCCATCCATTCTGATGGATTCATGTATTTATATATTGCTGGATTCGATGTGCTAATGTACTAATCTTATGTTTAGAATTTATATAATACGTGCAACTAAATTCAGCAAAATGTTTCCTCTTTCTTATACTCTTGTTATCAAGTTATGATATCAATGTTATGCTAACTTCATAAAATGAATTGATGATTGTTCCATTTTTCTTTTAACTATCTGAAAGAGATTGTAGAAGAATGGAATTATTCAGCTCTTTAAATTTTTTTTTAAATTTGCTAGTAAAACTCCTAGACATGAAATTCTCAGTAAAAAGACTAACAATACTGTATTTTTGTTAAAGGATAAGAGTAATTGTTTTTTACTTCTTCTTAATCCAATTATGATAAGTTATGTTTTTATAGGAACTTATCTATTTCACTGAAGTTTTCAAATTTGTAGTTTCTTTGTAATATTCTTATTATTTTTAATCTTTTCTATTTTATAGTTCTGTCTTGCTTCTGTTCTATTACTTTTTTCTTCTTTTTCTTGATTAGTCTCACCACAAGTTTGTCTATTTTATTAAACTTCAGGACAATCAACATTTGCTTTGCTGTTGTTTATTGTACCTATTTTCTATTTCATTGATTTCTACTTTTTAATTTTTGTTTCTCCATCCTTTTAATTTCTTTGCAATTATTATTTTGATTCATTTAAATTTTTTAAATGAGACACTTAACTCCTAATTTTTAGCCTTTCTACTTTTCTCCATAATATCACGTAAGGCTATGTATGCACTTATCTATAAATAATGCTCCACTTGCATCCCATATATATAAATGTGTGGTATTTTCATTTTCACTCCATTCTAAATTTTTTTGATACATGGGTTATTTAGCTATATTTCAGCAACTTCCAAACAAATGGAGTTTTTCTAACTATCCCTTGTGTTGCTTTCTAACATAATTACATCACGGTCCCAGAACACAATCCCTTGGATTTCTTGAGATTATTTTTTATTGGCCCAATATGAGTTTAACTTTTATAGGTGTTTTGAGTCTGTGTTTTATAAGATAATGCATTCTACAGATGCTGTATACATATCCTTCAGTTCAAGTTTATAGATCATATTCAAATTTTCAATTACTTTATTAATCATTTCTTGTATAGCTATCAGTTACTAGCAAAATTATGTTAAAAATCTCCCAGTATGATTGTGGACTAGTATATTTCTTATATAATTCTGACAATTTTTACTATGCATATTTTTGAGACTATATTTTTCGGGACATAAAAATTTTTAATTGTCATATCTTCCTAGAAGATTTAAAATTATATTTTTTGTTGTAATCCTCCTTATTTCTAGTACTTGTTTTTGCTTTCAGATCTATTTTGTCTAATATAAACAGTATTTGTCTGATATATCTTTTTTTCAAATATTGAGTTTCAACCTTATTGAGTTCTTTTATGTTAGGTATATCCATCTTGTTGAGGTTGCTGTGTCGCCATTCCCATATTTCTTCTTCCTTTTTGTAACACTAATGCCATAGTTGGAAATTCAGAAGCATTGAATAGTCAGGCCATGTTGAGAATGGGAGCCTTGTGGACTGGATTGTGCAGCAGCAGGTGAAGGAATCTGGATTCCCAACCACTGTGGAGACCCCTTTCTACCTTTAATATCTAACTTTGGCCGTAAGCCATGGTAGTGGTTTTCTCCAATATGCAGCTGAGTTTAATCTTAAATGATACTCAGACATATAACCTGTGCAGAAACTAAAGATGAATTAACTTTACATTGCTCACATAAATTTAATGTCCAATTATAAACAACATATTTTTATATACAGAGAACCTAAATTTGTGCTTATCTTAATAACATAGAAATTTTAAATTTAACATTTCCTCAATACATTTTAGATGAGATATTATGTTAGTTCAAATTAAATATTGGTGGTGGTACCATATCAGAAAATTTATCTTGAAGGTGTTGGTGTTCTAGCTGAGCTTTGAATAAAAGGTAGGATTAAGACATTTTTAAAAAGGAGAGAAATATTACAGTTATGGAGAAAATGAGGTGGGAAAAGACTAAGAAGAAGAAAATGAAAGATCTGTGTTAGTAATGACTTTTCAAAATTTAGGAATATTTAAAGAAAGATGGTGGCTATAGCTTGGGTAAAGTGGCTTAAATTTAAATTGTTAAGATTCTTGAATTCCAAGCATATGAAGCTTCCTTGTTTGGAATGAAATTTGTTGTACTAGAAAAGGCAAAATAATCTTGAAATTTGAAGAACTGGTTTAAAGTCATGCTTATTTCAAAATATTTTATTTAGATAAGTCATTAGTTTCTTGGAGTCTCAATTTTTTCTTACAAAACGACATTTTAACAATATCTGCATAAAACTGGACAATGTACATGATCACTTTCAAAAATGTTGAAGGATTACAGAAATGTAAACCACTGTATTCATGATATAAGACCTTTAAAGGTCCATTGTATAGTAAAGGAGATGGACAAGGAACTGGGTCATTTAAAATAGTGTGACAAGTGCTACAAAAGATGTTTATCCAAATCGTGCACACATATACAGAGGAAGAACTCTTAAAAGAATGTGGTAGAATTGGCATAGACTATTCTAAATATGGAACTGACATGAGAAATCCAGATCATAAACTGTGAAGGTAGTATCACTGGGCTATGGTAATAGTGGTGATACACTCATTCATCCGTTTACTTTTTGCTACAAATAGTGAGTGAACATTTGCTATGTGACAAGCAATCTTCTATATATTATAAATAGGGTGATAAGCATATAAAGTCTCCATCCTCTTAGTACTTATAATCTGTGGAGGGAGATGGAAAATAAATAGATGCATATACAATAAAATTAGCAGTGATAAGTAAAAGTAAGAAGAAAATCTGGGAAGGGGATGGAAAATGGGAGGATCACTTATTTTAGATAAGGAAATCGAGAGGATCTCACATAGAAGAGACTGAATAAAATAAGTAAGCAAGCCACATTGGAGGAGGATGTGCAACTCACAAATGAGGAACAGGTGAAAGCGAACGTCTGACAGCAGAATAAGACATTGTAGAGGACCAGGAGGAAGACTAGAATAAACCAAGAAAGTAAGAGGAAAATGGCAGGAATTTCTAAGAGGTGACTTGGGCTGGTTCATGGAATGCTATTTGTCATATTAAGATATTTGAATTTTAGTCTCACTGTGATGGTTAGTCACTAGAGAGATTTGAGAAAAAAGAAGTGATAAGATCTGGCTTGATTTTGGAAAAGATCACTTTGTTTTCTATGTGTAGAATGGATTTGGGAGAGCAAGAGGACTGAGGACCAGATAGGAGATGTTGGAAGTACTTAGGTGAGATACTATGGTTAGAATAGGGTAGTAGCTACTATCACAGTAATAGAAACGGTCATATTCTCAGGAGCATGATGAATATACTAGAAACAATACATGAAGATAAGATCATGTTAATGAGGTGCAAGGCTTTAGAAACCTAAATTGTAGTAATCTGTAAGAATTACAAATCGATGCCTTGAGGCCTAGATTTGGCTTGCAGGTGAGTTTTCTTTAGTTAATATTACTATACATTTAATTAATTAGCTGCCATTATTTAAAAACTAGGATGTCTCACCTGAAAAATTTGCATTTACTGCTTCTTTCTAAAAAATCAAAACATTTTACAACTATACCTACCCCTATGTTCCAAAATGTTTCACTATGGCTACCATTGATGATGTCATCAGAGGCTGCCTCTTTGGATGGGGTGTACACTATGTACAGGGCTTCATTTCTTTTGTTAAACTTTTATTCCCTGCAGACATTTGAGTTTTGACCCCTGGCCTAGACCATGTAGGACAGCAGATGGTCAAATCCACATACAACTCCGTTCTTTGCTTACTTCAAAGGTTTTCAATGACACTCTAGGCATCTGTTAATATGAAACCTCATTTTTGCTTTTTACCTGTCTTATGTACTAGGGTTCTATCTTAAATTTAATTTAACCTAAAAATGTTTTCTAAAAAAATTACTTCTTTCTCAACTGATCATTTTTTGAAATTTTCAAGAATCCCAGCATTTTGCTATTTCTTTTTTATTCACAATCACTGTTGTACAGAGCACATGGGAATTAGACTTGGAGAGGATACTCTCTGTCTGGTAGCGGGGACCCAAATCAACATGCTGAGACAAGGAAAGCCTAATTAGATTTTTAAATCAAGATTTAAACTTCAGGACATAAGCTATGTGGTTAGGAGACCATAACGGATGGGAAAAGGCCAGGAGTCCAGGGAGAGAAGATATAGCCTCATTTATAATTTGGCAGGAAAATCTACTCTAGCTATGAACAGTTCGCGGTATTGGAGGGCTGCACATCCAGACTTTCCAGCCTGAACAACACTGGGAACATTCGATGTTCCTGGCTGACAGTACACCTTCGCAAACCACTTGGGCAGAACTCCATTGCTAGGATTTAAAGTATCTTGGAAGACTAAAAACAGCTACTTATTTTCTATTTGCAAGCACTGTCAGGATGGGGTACACAGAACTTGGTAGGTGTCCACAATCTAGTTTCTAAGAAATGAGAGTGATAATGCCTCCTGTGACATCATTACAATAGTTAGAAGAAAAACACCTGGGAGGGTTGTGTTCTCTCCATGATGAGTTGGTCTTAGAAAAAAAGTTAAGGGTTACAACAAACTCAAACTCTTCTTGTGTCAAACTGCCCAATTTCTCTCTATTAAAATCTTTAACATTATCATCTACAAGTATATGTGGTTTTTTAAAAAGTACATTAAAGCACAAAAAGTGGTATTTTTGGTGAGAACTAAATCAATGTTCCCTGCTGAAAAATCATATCTTGGTGGGGTAGAGTAGTCTTTACTGAGAGATAAATCATTTTGCTTTTGGATCATGTGGACGTTTCTGATCCTTCTCCTGCAACCAAGTACAAAAAGAGAGAGGATATTTTTAATGAAGAAACATGGAGAGTGTAGGATTTCCTTTTGCTAACTGCCCCTTTATCAGTCAGAGACAGACAGCCTCATGGAGAGATGTAATCAGCCTTTAAAACAGATGCTGAGGAAACTCATTGAAGTAGAGCAAAAAGATTAGGATGAGTGATTGCCCTATCTCTAGCTTCCTACAGGGAAGTTCCTAACACATTTATAAATTATTATATGAACAGTTGCATAGGAGATTATTCCACATGAAATCATTTGGCAGGTAAAAGGAAACAGCTCAGTAAATATCAAAAGGACATTTTCATGCTAAAAATGAACAGAGACTGTACAAAAAGCTTCCTGGGATTATCCTGTGATGCCAACGCATGAGGACAAGAACGATATGTCACCCAGGCTCAAACTGTACACCCCAAACCCTGAAGTAACTGCTTTGAGGCCAGGTCAAGTTATTGAAGCTATCTATTAGGGGGCACTTCAACTTGATATTCTAGAACAGCGACATAGCTTAGTTAGAAAAAGTTGGCACTGCATTGATGTGGGGAACAAGCACATACATGCTCAGGTGAATGAGCTGGGTCTCTTTCATGCTGAGTGGTGCCTAATCGGTGAACTGGAAATGTTCTAGATTTTTTCCCTTATGAATATAACATAGTACACTCTCCTTTATTCACTCTTTTATATTTTTGTTGTTTATGATTTCTATTTTTAAAGGGAGATGATCTGCCATTAGGAGAGAAATACCTGAAGCTATTTGACCCACAGTTGTGCTGATTTAGCTATTTTGATTATACAAATATTCTCAGGTCAAACCTGTTAAGGTTTTTCCTGCCTGTTCAATAGCATTGGCCCTTCTGAGCTCAGGGACCTTATGGGTCCAAGGTGTTATTTTATTAATTTATATTTCCTGCATGCAATTGAAGAAAAATTTTCATGGTCAGTATTGAGAAAAATATTACAATCTAATAAAACCCTCTAACTAGAATAAAACACATTAACTAGAAAAACTAGAATCCTTACAATGTGAAAATTAAACAAGGATGTATCATCGTTGCTTTAAGGAGCATTTATTTTCTGATGAATTTGAATGCCTCTTTTCAGATGTTTACTAGCCATATGTATTTCCTTAGTAAATGTCTGTGATATTTTTTAATGGCAAATTTGCATATGGTAAAATTGCATGTGCCAAAGGAAAACACTAAGTGAAAAATAATTATATTCTTAAAAGATTAGAAAAAATAAAATTTGAAACTATGTTGCTTTCCCTTCATATTTTTCTGAAGTCCTCTCATCATGTTACAGTGAAGCAGAATCAGGCTGTCTATATTTGTTTCTCCATTATATACTTTATATACCTAAGTATTTAATAGAAACTATACTTGATGATTACATATATCATTTCTGGAAAGTTTCTGAAATGTTAGAGTAACAACCTTAAATATAAACTGGCAGAACTCAGTCCCATATATTGATTATATATCATGATGTAAACTGCACTGTACTTGCCAATGGAATTTTCTGAGCACTTAGGGTTCCTGTCAGTAGCAAATAAAGTTCACAAAATAAAAGAAAAAACTTATTTTTTATTGTTACAAATTTTTATTTTATTAAAAATAAACTTGGAAGATCAAAATGGAAACAAAAGAATAAAAAATAAACAATAATGGTATAATCCAGAGAAAAACCATTAACATTTACTAAAAATTCCTCAAATAAAATTTTAAATGGCTGCATAATATCTGTTTGTATATATAACAGTTAATTTTATATTTTTCCTATTAATTTTCATAGAATTTTTTGTTTTCTCTTATTATAACTAACAATATAATAAACACCTTCATATGTAAATATTTTTATTCTCTGATATATTTTTAGAAAAAAATCCTTAAACATGAGTTATAGATTATGGACATTTTTAATACTCACTAACATTTTGAAAATCTGTAGTCCAGAAACTATGCAAACATTACTACCCTCCATCAGTGTCTCTGAGGCATACTATACAACCCTTTCAAATATGAAAATATAAAAAATAATACATTATGGTCTTAAAGATCACTTCTTTATTTCATAATGAATCTGAATTTTTTCTGTGTTCATTAGCTATTTGTATTCTATTGGTAGATTGCCTGCTTATACTTTAATGTACACATAGTTTTCATCTGTGCAGCATATTTTTGAGGGGAGACTTTTACCTCCTTTAATCCATAGAAATCTGTGGTGTAGTTCCAGTCAGTCCAACCTCCTCCCATTTCCACCTTTTTTTTTACATATTGGCATTCAGTGAAATTTCTTTTATGTAACTTACAGTCAAGCAGGACTGGCTATAGTGCAAAATGAAAATGCAGGACCCTAGAATTTCAAGATGAAGACAGTGGAGCATTAAACCAAGCACAGGGCCCTTCTATTTACAGATTCTGTGTGATTGCTCAGGTTGCATGCCCATGACACGGGCCCTGCAGCAGAGTGTCAGATGAGCCAGACAATCATCTGTTAGGCTTTACCAAGTTATCCTCGCAATGAATGAACAGAACTAGTTCTTTTAAAATGAGAAGTCTAATTTTATTATCAGAAATAATCAGTTGAAAATTATAACTTGCAGAATATGATATTTATATATAATTTGTGAATGAGTAGTTTAAGCAGGTCTGCTAAGTTTAGAGTTTATATGACTGCGTAGTTCTTGTGTTACATAATGTTTACTTCTAGTGTTATTATTTTCTTTTAGAAGTATTAATGAAAAAAAACTATTATCATGGAATTGGGGTAGAAAAATGCTCCATTAAAAAGAAACTATTTTGATAAGGAGATATTTTATTTCTTATTATTCTACAAATTCAAAAAGCAAAGTTCAATAATAAATAGTTTCCTAAGCATATTTCTAGTCTAGGAGAGAAGCAACATTCTTTTAATTCAGGTCTCAAAATAGATTTAGTAACTGTAATGTCTAGAGATACCTCACCAAAGCAATTTATCTGTAGAAGCAAATATGCAAATGTAATAACATATTTGAAGTTAGTAATCAGATGTAAACTTTAATACTACAAGCTAAGAACTAAATCCTTATCCTGATTGGTAGTTCTTATCTGTAAGATGGGGAGGAAAGGTTGATACAGTAACTCTAGGCTTTCAGTGGATGTAAATTACACATCAAGTAACAGTGCCCCAATCCTCTGATAAGGAGAGTGAGACTGCTTAGATAAGAAAGGGAGAAGGCAGATAAGGGGGAGCGAATAAGAGGAGAAAAGAACACAAGAGACTTAAACCACCATGCTGAGGTTTTCTGTGTAAATACCATGCCATTTAATTTCTGAGAAAGGCAAGACATTGTAATAATGAATCCTAGCAAAGCACACAAGTGGGTAGCCAGAGATGTGGATTTTAATTCAAGTGCTTTTATTACTTATCAGTGTGTCCTTGTGTCAACTTTCTATTTACCTCTGCTTCATTTTCCTCTTCTGCAAAGGGAAGAATTTAGAGTAGAAAAATTTCAAGACTTTGATAGTTCTAAATTTATGTATCTAGTTCTCATAAAAGTTAAATCATTTTGTAGCAACAGTTCCTGGCTTTTCTTAGCTCTTTCCCTGAGAAATCCATTGACATCTGTTTTATACAACATTCACTGATTGCCTGTTTTATCCAGACACTTAGTGCTAAGTCCTGGGCATGCTGTGGCAATTCAGCATAAGCCTTGTGGTACCATGTCTACATAAAATCAGTGAAACATCCTTCTTCGCATTAAAATAGAAGAGATTTAATTTTTCCCACTTATCTACTAATACTCCTGAAAAACAGAAAAGGTACCTATCATTGGTATTATAACAATATATAAGGTATCCTATCTATATGTTTTTTAAAAATGTATATGAAAATTCAGATTAAGTGCTAGGATCTGCTATTTGCTCCTTAAGGTCAAAGGGTGTATTCATGTTCTTTAACATTTGAATTTGACTAAGTGAAAGCAGTATGCTGTTTAAGAAATAATGATATAGCCTTCTGAACAAAACTGAAAAGGGTGATAAATTTAGAGGACAAGAGTGGATTCTATAACTAGATAGTCAGTTAAGCTGGCAAAGTAGATAACCTCAAAATGTAGGAAATTGAGTCCTTGAATTTCAAAGCTAGGTGCTTCTTCAAAGTTAATTACTCTTTTTTAATCTTTTTGTTTTATGGGTAAGAAAACTGATATCCAGAGAAGTTATATATCTGGGATAAGGTCACCCAGCTGGTAAGTGTGAGCCCCAGGATTTTAAGTGAGATCTGTCCCCTCTACCACAGGTACTTCTTCAAGTAGGTAACTCAATATTATAGTGACATACATGTTAATGTAAGCTTGACATATGATGTCACAGGAGAAGGCTTAACACAGTATGTGTGCAAGACATTGGATGAATAAAAAAAGCTACCTTGATTGAAAATCTTGTTCATAGCATCTAAGAGGAAGTAGTTCTGCTACATATAATCAAGATTGGTTCCTAGAATAGCATAAGGTCATGTATGGAGCGAGAAGGATAAATTTTAGAGTTCTTGTCCTATTAACTAATGGGGCAGTAAACCTTGTTAAGATTATTTATTCCTAATGTTCCTTGCAAGGTCTAGAAATTTATTTTTTCTAAATTCTTATATTCTCTCTAAAGTTTTAAGTCTAATAGTTGAAAAGTCTAACAAAATTGAATAAAAAGTCTAACAATGATGCAAATAAATGTTTACCAATTAAATAATATGATTGTTTTAATTCCAGATTATTCTTTGAAAGGTCTAGAAAACAATGTTATATATAATGCTGATATGGGCTATGAGTATAGGGATAAATCTATCACTATTTGGGACTCATAAATTATACTATTCTTTTTATTCATTATATTTCTAAATATAGTATTTCTAAGAGCCCATCTAATGAAATAAAAGGAAAAATTCAGGGAAAACTTGAATTTATGCTAATTAATTATTCATCGATAAGAACCTGGAGAGAAGAACCAAAGGAGTATAAAAGGTAAAACTGGATTCTGTACCCTGGGTCAGAAATGTTAACCTAGAGTAAAAACTTCAACTCACTTTTCTTTTTTAGTTTCAGATAAGTTAATGGAAACTACTTCAAATATTCCTCAGAACTCTGTAGATGTTGTTGACCAAAGCTATCATGAGGGGAAGATGATATGTAGAATAAAGGACATATTCCTGTTTGCTCTCTTCATAAGAAAGAATTATGTAGACCTAGGAAATGGAATGTGTATTGCTGTGGCACAGCAGAACACAGCCAATTGCTTTTAAGCTGGAGCAGCCCTAAATGACAAAAATAGTTTGTTCTAGCTGTGATTTTTGGTTTCAGGAGTCATATCTTGGACATCATATGCTATGGGCCTTGTTGCTATGCTTATAAAGCATAAAATGTGAGAGCTGAAACATGTTTAGGGGATTATATTGTCCTGCCTGTTTTTTTATTTTACAGTATAGAAAATTAAGGCCCAGTAGCATAATATATCATATTCCAGGCCACATAGCTCATCACCTGCTGTACCTAAATTAAAATTTAGCTAAGTGCTGTGGCAGGCTGCGTAATGACTCCCTAAGAATATATAGGTCCTATTCTCCAGATGTGCTAAAAGGAACCTTGCATAAATTATTAAGTTGAGGATCTTGAAATGGAGAGGTTACCCTGGATTATTCAGGTAAATCCAAGGTAATAGAGCCCTTATAAGAGGAAGGCAATAGAAATAGTAGTAGGAGATGTAACAATGCAAGCAATTGAAGTGATTTAAAGAAGACATCCTGAGCCAATGAATGCAGACTGGTTCTGGAAGGTGAAAAGGATTCTCCCCAAAAGCTCCAAAAATGAATGCATCCCTGACAACACCTTGATTTTAGATTTCTAAACTTCATAACTATAAGAGAATAAATTTGCATTATTTTATCCCACTAAGTTTGTAGTAATAGAAAACTAATACAGCAGTTCTTTCTAAAACATGTACTATCATATGCTGTCCATGCTTTATATTGCAATGTTTTTAAATATCTCACTTTCTGTCTTCCCAGATATTCAGATGTCCTTAAAGATAGACACAGTATAGTATGTTCTTTATCATTGTATATCCTACACCGTTAGAATTGAATAAGATTTTATAGATGTTGAATAGATGAGAAAATGAACATGACACTGACACTTACTAAAATATACCTAAGTTCTAACCATAAAATGGATTTGTCAGTCATAAATATTTTATGGAGAGCTTTCTATGTGTAAGGCACTGTGATAAGTACACACCACTTATAAAATCTTGGGCAGCACATCCTTTTGTGAACATTTTAGTTGATGAAATTTCATTACAAGATGATGAGCTTGACCTCAACTCAACCCAAAAAAGCATATCGATATTTTATTAACTGGTATTATACAGTGATTTAAGTCCCAAGACCAAATGAAATGCAAATGGGACAGTTCCTCAAAGGAAATCCATTTTATACCTTGGCTGCCCAAATCATATCTACCCTTTTCCCTTTGCATAGTTTTAAGAATGTGCCTGACAAACTTAGCAAAACTATTCTGAATAAAATGGAAACTCTTCTTTTTTGAAGGAAATAAGCAAAATCATGTCCATTTTTCCATCCAGACCTAAAAATACACTATTTCTGGGAAATATGCTTAAGCCTGAATATTACTCTTCATGACCCTGAACCTAGACTATAATGAAAAATTTGACCATGCCTACATGTATAAAATACAAAGGTAAAGCAAAAAGAGGAAATCTACAGTTAAATTCTTACCATTGGATAAAGGGAAGAAAGTAAAAAAGCACACTGTTGGGCAAGGATAAAAAAACTTCTTGTTCTTGTCATGGCATAGATTTCCAAACCAGTTTGATTGTATGTGGTTCCTCTAATTGAGAAAAGATTGTCATCTTTGAAGGAAGTATAGGGGAGAAATTTTTTTCTGCACTGGGGTCTGTACTATTCTATTAACCAACAGTTTTGGCAATTGGTGGCCTAGGGGTTGTAGTCTAGTTTAAAATCACAGGTCCCTGCTTGTTACTCACTAGAAAAGTAAACTAATTGTTTGATTTCAGAGGATTACATACTAAAAATTACATTGACTCAGAGTCTTTGGATTTGACTCAGACCTTAGGCTGAGTTTGATCTCCTAGTATCCTAAAGTTGTCCATGACTGGAATCCAAACTTACTTAGATATTAAGGAAATTTGTTGGTTTGAATAATTGGGAAGTCTGGGGAGAAGCTGGATCCCTGTAGGTCTGGTTATCAAGAAATGTTATCAAGTCACTTATTCTTCCTCTCTTTATCCCAGACTTCTTCTTGTCCCATCTAATTTTTTTTTTTTATCTAAGTATTTTCTCAATGTAGCAAGAAAGGTAACTACAAGTAGGCCCTAATCTCACCTTCTCAGGTCTCATCAATCCCAGAAAAAAAAAAAAAACAGTTTCTTATTTTTCCAAACCTTTGTATATAAAACTAAGAAGGATATCTTGCTGATCTTATCTGATTCTTGTGTCCACCCCTGTAAGCAGGGCTGGCAGAGTACTGTAATTGAGATGTACTTATTTAAAAGAAATTGGCATGCTAAGAGGGAGAGAGAGAGAGGACAGAGGAGGAGAAGACAGAGAGAGATAGAGAATATAATCTCTTTTTTGAACGAGGCCTCTAAGAGTTGTTAAAACATGAAGATACAAAACTATTTTATGAATTTGTGACCATATAAGTATAGACTGGGGATGCCCCCAAAAGAATTCTATTTGAAGTGTTTCTTGAAGATGCTCCATGGTAGGTTGCATGTTTGAATTTTAGTCCCATCAGCTGACTATATTCTTAGCATATGAAATCATGTGCAGAAAGTTAAAGTCTTGGGCTTTGTATTTAGATCATAGCATCCCATCTGTTTTAGGTGTGTCCTGCAACCGCATTGGGAAGTAGTATTGCAGAGTGGTTAAGAGCACAGACTCTGGAGCTGAACTAACTGGGCTCAAGTTCCAGCTTCACCATTTACTAGTTTTTATAACCTTGAGCAAGTTACGTAACTATCCTTGTGACTATAGAGTGGGGGTGACATTAGCGTCGATGTAGGTTTGTTATGAGGATTGTCTACAATAATACATGCAAGGCTCTTAGAATGCCTGACCTATACACATAATTGCCATATGTAAAATGTAAATAATATTCTACTTGAGATCTTTTGTATGTAATAGAATCAAAAATAATATTTCAAAACATATCTAAACTCTAGGCAAAATTGTCACAATGTTTTATAGGTAAAAATAAATCAATAAGTGGACACAAAGAGCAAGTTTTGGGATAGGCCCTTATACTTTGAGGGTTGTCTACCAAAACCTTTGTTAAAGTAGTAAATAGTGACTGTACCTGAAGTTTAACAAAGCGGTATAAGTTAAGTTCCCAGGAAGTGTTTTGTATGTGCTGAATACTTAATGAATGAAAGAAAGACTTGAATTTGTTCCTTAAGCAATCGTACCTGGAGTAACTCACAGACTCAGGGGATGTTGCATTATGGGGTTGGTGGTGGGAGGGGGACACTTAAAAGCTGCATTAAGGCATTCAGGTTAGTATTCCAACTTGACAACAAGTGCTCCAGAATTCACTTGATTGACTATGTAATTAGATATCCTTATATTCTTTTTGACTCTACCAAGCATTCTCAAAATTAGCCTTATGTTGCAATGATGACTTTTAAAAATTGCATTGTTTCGATACATATTTTTAAAGTATTTATGATAAGTAAGGGATATTTATTAAAATTATTTGTTCTCATTCCTACATGTTGAAGTTTTGTAACCTATTCATAATGCTCTTAGGCAACTCAATAAAATAATTTAAATAAAATATTCTAGCACCATGTCATTAATAGGCTAGGAGTATGTTATTTTATTAACAAGTTTTTATTATCAGGAGTAATAAAAACTGATGTATTATTACCTAGTCACAATAGTGCTTCTTACTGTAGCCCTTTAGAAGACATGTGTACATGTATACATGTATGTGGTAGTTGGCTTTAGTTTTAAAAAGTGAAAACAAATATTGACAAAAATTTGCTTTTATTTTAGACAGCCTTTCAAAATCTCAGTTTAGTTAAGGGGCACATCTTTTGGAGTTGCTGGGAGTAGTCAATTTGGAATCTTAATTCGTTTTTGTTTTGAAAACGGTGATAGAGTAAAGGTATTCCCATTTTGGCAAATGATTTAAATGTAATATGTAGCTACCTTCGTAGACTTCTATTTTTTTTTTATTATCACTATCTTTCCATTTAAGAAACTGTCCCTTCTTGAACTAACATACTTGAACTGACAAACACAAGTCTAGCCCCTTCCTACCAATTCCTTATGCAACACCACTAAGTTTGGGACATGAATCACACTGATTTAAAGTATTTTCATTGTCTTGAGAGAGTGGTTGTTCCAAGTGGGAGCATGTGATCCACACTGGAACAAAGCCTCTTTACAGTGGTGATTCATACAGATTCTGGGGAATAGGGTCTATCAATGAGATCAAAAGTTTTAAACTAACCAAGCTTGGAACTTTAAGAAGCCATTGTTTCTGGATACTTGCAAGTGAAGTCAATATGAAGGGAGGCAGAATTGAGATAAGTAATTAGGTAGATAGATGGGAGAGAGTGTGGAAGAAAGAAGAAAGAAAAGAAAGAAGAAAAGGATGGAGGCAGATGGAAACTAATTTGTAGCATATCTTGACCCTTTAAATCAGTTAACCTCATATAACTGAGCATAACAAATATAAAAGATAACAAAGCGATGACTGGAATATCAAGTAATATGAGCTAATTTATCTTAATTTGTTGAAATTCTCTCACCTAAAACAGAAAAGATTCTAAAATAAAATTTACTGACATCAAGCCTGTGAGTCCCATCTCTCTTCCATGGATAGGTTTCTCAGTTACATTAGATGCTACACCAAAACTGTGCCCACAGCTGTTCACAGCTCTAATGACCTTTATTTTCTGGGATATAAACAAAATGACTCTCATTCTAATTTTACTCACATATAGTCACTGAGGTGGTGAGATTGATTCGGAAGCATCCTGCATTTGTTAATATTAGATTTTATTGTTCATTTATCCTTATAAAACATGAGATACTTGAAATAATCTGATTTGAATTGCTGTGGTAACCACAGATCTTGCCTTAGCTCAAGAAATATGATTTATATGTATACATATATTTGTATAGATATTCTTGGAAAGAAGGTATGGCAAATAGTAATTGAATACTTTCACATTCAAAGTATAGCCAGAAATGATCATATAACAAGTTGTCAAGGGCAGTGCCTTCAAACTTCAATGTGCACACAAATCACCTATAAACTATTAAGCTATAAGTTCTGATTTACTAGATCTGGAGGGGAGTCTCAAATTCTACATGTCTGACAAGTTCCCCTGTGATGGTGACACTGCTCATCATTGGTCCACATTTTGAATAGTAAGGTTCTAGAAAACTTCATCTACCTGTGGAGTGTGTACCTGAGACAAAGTCTCTGGTCAGGCTTGTAGAGCAGAAGATCTGAGGGTGATGGGTCTCATGACATTAGTAAGTTAAAATGTTCATAAATCTTCAATATTTATAAATATTAAATATTAAGAATAGTAATATAATTAGTTGTTGGTAGATCCTGAGTCCTACAGAAGAGGAAAAACAATGCTATAAAAAATAAATTTTGCATTGCTTCTCTGACTGTCAGACACTTGAGAACTAATCAATGATTTTGGTGAGAAAGTAAGTCAGACAATTAAAAATTATACTCATTGATACCAGGAGAAGATAGAGATGTCAGGCTGAGTTACTTCTGAATATTACCATTGTGACTGTGGACAAATTATTTTAGTGAGGAGTTCACAGTAACTACCCAAATTTCTATCCTTTGATGGAAACTTGGAAATGCTGAGCAGCTTTTATATTTAAATGGTGAGGATGTGTGCATTAATGGAAAGCAACACATCCATTATTACTAAGCAGTACTTATTAATATTAAAATGTGCACTTTCAATATTTTGATATTTAAAATTTTTGATTAAAACAGCTCTATCTTAATGGAACTTCCAAGAAATGGAAATCTAATCCTTTGTTGTCTGATCAATATATCTTCAGCTTGTTTTTTTTCCTTTTATAAGATCTCTTGTGTAACTTTTTTGGCAGAACTGTGTTTCATTGCTATTTGCATAAAATATAAATATTTGATTTTTACATTTATATTAAAATTATAAAGGAATTTATCATTCAATATATAATGTTATTTGAACTGAATTAGAACACGTACATATTCTGTCTTTATACACATATTGGTTGACTGTTCCATTTTGGTTATTAATGTTTATCTTAGTCAAATTTCTGAATTGACTGCATTAATTACTAAATGCAAAACACTGTATCTTTTGAAAATAAAGCCTTAATAATTGGATTTTCAAAGTATAATAAAATTTATATGTTCCTGATAAATGAAATATTGAGACCTAGGTGTGTTGCATGGTTGGCCTGAGAAGTAACAAATATACATATATAAATAGTTGTCTGAAAACTCTCCAGCATATATCTGACTTGAAGCATCACTTATTTTATATTTTTCAATATGTATTTAATTTTAATATTTATTTTTTTCTAATATGATGATATTACTGGGTCATATTAAAGATTAAATGAATCAAAATATATAATATGGGACTGAAAACTTGATGTAATTAGAAGTGTCTGCAAAGATTTTCCCAGCTTCTCTTTGAAGAAAGAAATATACTAATATAAATGGATAGTTTCATATGGAGTTATGATATTTAATGTATCTATTTTAACTTTTAGATAATTAGAAAACCTGGAGAATTTTAAAGGAAATTCTATTGTCACAAGGATTTTATTAACCAACCAACCACTCATTGAAGAAACTTGTAAGTTATATTTATGGTTTAATTATCAATATGATTTACTTATTAACCAGTGTGGGTGACACTGGGTTCTCAAAATGGCCTTCCCTAAGACGCCAGAATAAATTCTTTAATAAAAATACTGGAAATGACTGAACATTGCTATCCCAGTATATTTTACCAGTTCCCATGCCCAAGTAATTTAAAGCCCAAAAGGACATGAATAGTAACAGTGGTTAACACTTTTGTTTGTTCTCCAGCGTGTATACTTGATCTGAGATAGCAAATAACTTTGGGAGTGTTGTTCTGGGTTTCTTTAATGCCAGTTTGCTGCATTAAAAGTGTTATCCATGGAATGTTGAATAAGATACTTCCTCATAGTGTTTTTTTAGTTCTCTCATAACTTTCTATTTCCCAGAGATCTGAAAACAAAACAAATGTGTTGGCAATTCAACTTCTATTTATTTCTTAGATTTTCAAAATAGCATCCTTCACTAGCTAGCTTCAGGGTGCAACTGTAATAAGTAAAGAATACAATAAATTAAAATGCTCAAGAAAACAGCTTAGAGCAATATTAAAACAGCATGACAAGAATCATTAAAATAGTGAATATCCATTATATCTTGCTGCATCACTGCATATGACAATCTGGAACATTCTTTTGCGTGATTTTGTATAAGGTCAACACACAAAGAATTTATCAGTTTCTAGCAGGCAGTAAGTGCATGTTGAGTTACTGAATATACGTAAATAAATGCTTAAACATTCAAGGACTAGAATGGGCGGGGAAAAGTTTTATGTACTGCATGAGATGCCCTAAGGAAATTGAAACCCTTGCTGTTAAGAGTACTAAAATATTGCTTTGTATCAGTAAATATTTTATTTCAGGTAACTTTCAATACATTAGGAAGATATACTAATTACATTACCGATTGGAATATTTTATGTGATATATTTTATTTAAGGGGAAAATAACAGCAGGGACAATGACATGTTTGTAGCAATTTACAATCTTAATCACACTTATCCTATCTGAGTAAGAAAAAGCAATATTATGAAAAAAGACACAAAATATTTTGAATAAATAAAATATATCATGGAGAAATAAATAAAAAGCAAAGAAATTAATTTTGTCTAGGCCAATTTTAACTGAACAACCCATTTAAAATGTCATTATTTTAGTCAATAAATGTAATAGATCTTAAAATTAATGCATATGGTTATTTTGAGTCTAGATAATGGCCCATTGTTCCCTTCACATAATTGAGGTACTCTCTTTCCAAATCTGTGCTCATATTCTCTCCAGAGTTTATATACATTATAATACTTGCACTTTCCTTGGAAACACTCATCTAGAGCACACTAAAAATTATTTTTCCATTGTCTAATCTAGTAGGCTACAAGCTTGATGAGTCCAAATTCATCACTCTTTTGTTGACCACTATATCACATGGATTAGAAAAGTCTTCAGCATATTTCTGTTCAATAGAGATTGATTATATAAATATTTAGCTTGCTGTGGAGCTCAGAGATCCTGGGATTCCTGCATCTCACAGTGTAATAATCTCCTTGAACACTCTCTTCTCTTCCTGCAAGATGCCAGGAGCATCTGAAGAGGAGAGCATCACAATGATGGGAGGAGAGGAGTGAGAACTTGAAAGAAGTGGTAGGCTCAAAATGGTAGGCTCAAAAGCTAGGAAACTTCAGATTCAAAACCAACTGAAAGGGAAGATAGGATTTCTTCTTCCTGCAGCCATTTTAAAAAAATAAATAAATAACCAAAGGAAGGAAAAGAGAAGCAAAAAGTTGTCAAAGATGAAATTCAGAAAATCAGGTTTATTAAAGAAAAATGTCTGAACCATTATAAAATAAATTACTGGTCTACTTTCTCTAAAACAGCCATTAAAAAACTGATGTAAGTCCATCACTACCACCCCTATCTCTCAGAATGCTGTCATGGCTATTCCTGATGTCTCCAAGGTCTTTGCTGGCACAATGGTAGAATCAGCATTGAATTTGTTTGAGGGGTGGGAAGGGCCCCCCAGAACTATAGAAAAATATGAGTGACAGAATTTAGAGATTAAAGTTTAAGGGGGTAAATCCTCAGTTCACATCACAAAAGCATCATAATGTATTATACCAAATTCTAGGAAGGCATATTACCAGTAAAGGGATTAAAATGTTGACTGCAGATATTCTATAAATGAGCTATTCTTCACTTGAACTTATTAGTTCTTTAAGTATAAAATGATCCAATCTTCTCTGATCTAGTATGCAGTCTAATTCATATTTGCTTTGGTGAAACTTAAGACCTTTTAATTCAATGTGGGGCCGTTTAATTCGATTTGGGGTTTTTGAATACTAAGAAAGAGAAGAATCATGAGCTTTGAACATCCTATTTAAGAAGGGTTGCTTTCGACAATCAGAGCTCTCAAAGGGAGCTTTTACAGTTCCATCATCAAAGTCTCGATTTTATATGACTTATGAAGTTGTATTTTATATCTGATTTTAGCAGGAAAAAAATAAATTTGGGTTTGCAATATTCTATCATGGATAATGCAGTGTTAGCACAAAGACTATTCGAACAGTTTGTACTTTTAAACATTTAATATTATCCTGTGGTTTTAAAATGTGACCATGCCAAACAAAAAAAAAAAAAAAAAGGAAAAAAAAAAAGAAAAAGACTGAATGAAGCAAATTTAGTAATAAGGAAAGCAACTGAACTAGATTATATGTTTGAAAATGTATTATAAAAATGTTCAAAATAGTTATGTACAATTTCTATTCACCTATATAAAGAATACATCCATTTTCATGTATTCATAAGTAGAAGCACATATCTTGACATACCTTGGTGTTCATATTTTAGAAAAACAGAGAAACAGAAACACACTTGAGCTTTTTTAATTCTTCATTGGTCTCATTTTCTCATTCCTAAAGTACCTTTCAAAATGTTACCTGTGGATTTATAAAGTGGTAAACATTCAACCATAAAAAGTTGAATTTAAAAAGCTGTTTCAGCAGACACTAGCAATGCCCTATCATAACCGTCAGCACTCACTCTCTAGTTTATGTCAAATGCTTCTTCTTTTAATCATCTGTGACTCTCTATCTGTGTGATTTCTCTGTGCACAAGAGCATGCTCTGCTCACTGCGGGTTAGACTGGGAGTGCTGGGAAGCAGGATGTATGGTTAACTGTTTTGGTAGCAGCTTTCAAACAATGAGGAATCAGAATGTATAAATAAATACATTTTTCTTATGCTTTCGGTGAGATTACTCTGAGTCATGTTCTACATCGTCTCCCAGAAGTCCCCTTGGGATTGCGCCTCAGTTGTCTGTCTGCTTGTTAACAACTTGTTATAGGCTTTCTCGGTCTCACTACCCCGCCCCTCTACTGCCGCTTCCGGAATCAAGTCCCAGCTAAACCTTTTGTGCTTGCTCATATCCTTATTTGGAACTTTGCTTCTGGGGAGAAGAACCACAGCTCTTATGAAAATGTGATCATCTTAAAAAGTAAAGACCACTACAGCTGTACCACCCTGAATATGCCCAATCTCGTCTGATCTTGGAAGCTAAGCAGGGTTGGGCCTGGTGAGTACTTGGATGGGAGACCACCTAGGAAGACCAGGTGCTGTAGGCATTAAAAAAAACAAAAAGTAAAGAACCTTGTGAACTTAGGGAACTGCAGAAAAGAAATAACCACAAGGTGAGGAAATAGATTGAACTACCATATAAAGCAAAGAGCTGGGAAAGAAAATAGAGAAAATATTAAATATAAGAAGAGCAAAAGTGATATGGAGAAAACAGAAATGAAAGGCGAAGAAGATGATATAATATATTTTTTAAAAAAGAGTAGGTAAAATCTAAAAAAAAAATTTACAAAACAGAAAAAAGTGATTGGTCACTAGTTCTTTCCATCTGTTATTTTCTTAGCATGAGATTCTGGACAAGAAACTGGGTGATCCAGCTACTCAGGTTTCCAAGAGGCTGGAAGATAAGGTAGGAATAGCTTACACTCATGGCGGTCTTTGCAGAACCTAAGAATGAGCATCAAATATAAAACAGAGTGCTTGTTTTATATTTGGTTTGCTTTTGGTCTCATTTCAAACCAAAAATGTGTGTTTAATATGAATGTCAAAAAAAGTAGTAGTGAGGAGTCAGTGCACAGAGAAACACGGAAGAAGAGCATAGGGATGTCAAATCAGGATTAATGGAAGAACAGGGTAGCCTAAGCAAACACTGGAAGAACTGTTAATGGACTGCATTTGGCTTTAATTTTTGTGGAAAAGAACTGTGTCTCTTGTTTCTCTAAGACATTGGAAGGTTGTTTTCCTTACTTTGGGGTAAATACGTAAGAGTAAAATTGCAGAGTCTTAGGGTAAGTAGATGTAATTTACCTTTTAAGACATTAGCAATGAGTTTTTCAAAAGGCTATACCATTTTCTACTCCAACTAGCAAGTCTGAGAGTTCTAGTTGCTCCAAATCTGTACCATGTTTGTTGTTGTTAGTCTTTTAATTTTAGCTATGGTAGTGGGTATAAAGTGATGTTTTGTAGTACAAATGTTAAAGATAACATTTGCATATTAGAAACATTTTCATGTGTTTGCAAGCTACTTATATACCTTCTTTTATGAGTGTTTACTTAAAATTTTTCTTCCTTTTCCTTGTTGTTTTCCTCCTCTCTTTGGCGAGAAGATACAAGCTCTGTAATAATAAAGCACATCTTTTTCACTATGTACCACAAAAAAACGTTACTTCCAAAAGTAATCCTATTGTGCCAAAAATGAGTTTTTCACTTAAGTTGATACGAAACATTTTTCAATGCAAAATAGGTTTATTGCAGATGCCCAGTGTTTTTAGTTTTTAAGAATGGTATACTAACAGAGAATAAATTATTGCATAATTTCTAGATTTCCAGGGACCTGATCCAAATAGTAGCTTTTGTTTCTTAAATCTGACAAGGTAAATAAATCTTAATTATTATCGCTTTTCTATTTCTCAAATTTAACAGATAGCTTCAATATTTACCCTCAAGTTCCTGAGGGTCTCTTATTTTCTTTAATAAAGAACAAACAAGCTACCTCCTTACCATACTATCAACATTAAAAAAATTACTCTAGCTATTTTAGTCCCTAAACATCAGATATTAGGGAAATATTAGATAAGAATTGTTACATAAAGTAAATTTTAGATAAAGTATAATGTCAGCCTTATAGATAGGTTACAGTTTTCTAACAGCTTTTCAAAAATATATCAGAATATAAAGATCTCATAAATCTCATCACATTCTAGCCAACATTGAATTGATGAAAGATCAAATCTAAATTCATGGGATTTTAAAGTTCAGTTGGATCTAAAGGACACTTTAGCACCATGTTGCTCAAATATTTGACATTTATATACCAAAGGATTTAGTAGACATGTGAATCAATATTAGTAAATACATGTATTTTAAAGAAAAATAACTATAAAAATTATCTTGATATTTAAGTAACAACTTTACAAGAAGGAAAGGGATTACAAACTGTGCTTTCGATTCAATGAGTCACTTCGAGCCACAATCAGTCTTTAGGTCTGTGGAATATGACATAACACTAATCATAAAAAATGCATATTTTACAAACTTAAGCAAGAAAGAGTAAATGATAACAAAATATGTTTTGAATACAAACTGCAACTTAAATTTACAATGGAAAGAAATTAATGTTAAAGGTCTTAAAACATATGTCTGGTTCTTAAAGAGTTCATGATTAAAACTATAATGAAATTTCCTTATTAGCCACTATGAACTTTATAGTTCAAAATTTTTGCAATACACATGAACAAATTCTTTGCTCTCTCTTCCTCTGACACTACCAGACTGCCTGCATAGCACACACTGTTATGTCATAGCCCTACACATGATGGTTTTTAAATTATTCAAATCAAAAACATCTCTTAAGAAATAGAATGTGATTAAATGCCATTTTATTCAGCAAAGAGCCAATCTTCCTTGACTGGCATAAAAAAGATAAAGAAAAAGTTTAACCACTAAACAGAGATGGCAAAAGGATTTTGGCATGAATGCCAGCTCTTAATTGATAGTAGCTGATTGAAGTACCATATTGAGACAGATTGAAAGTTTTCTCTAAGCTCAGAAGGAAGAAAGAATGACATGGTTTGTTAACACTGACTGCTGTGAGCATAAGAAATAGGAGTGCCATGTATGCTGGCTGTGTTTTATTATCTCTACATTGAGATTCCTTCATTCATTGTTACTAAAAATGATGCAAAAGTCATGCTCTCTTTATGTTTATAAAAGAAAAAATAAGAATGACACCAAATATTATGGTTTTTGATCATAATATCTAATTGTTCCTTTTAACAATTCTTTTTAAAATTTGACAAACTAGCTGATGGATCATTGATTTGCTAAACTATTGAAACAGGTGTTCTGTTTAGATAAGAAATTCATCAAAATTATGGAATACATAGATTTTAATGAAAACAGTAACTCACAATATATATATATATAATTATTTTCCTCCCACCATATTCATTGCAGCATTATTTACAATAGCCAAGATATAGAAACAATCTGTATCTATCTATAGATAAATGGATATAAAAAAGTATGTGTATATGTATATATATAGATAGATAGATGGATGGATGGATGTGTATAGTTATATCTATGTCTATATCTATATCATCTATCTATATCATTTCTCTGTATATAGTAATATTATTCCACCATTGAAAAGAATGACATTTTTTCTATTTGTTACAACATGGATGGACATTGAGGGCATTATTCTAAGTCAGACAGAGAAAGATAAATACGATATGGTCTCACATGTATGTGAATCTTGAAAAAAAAGAGACACATAAATACAAAGAACAGATTGGTAGGTTGGTGGTTGCCAGAGGCAGGGCAAGGAGGAGTGGTAGTGAGGGGTGGACAAAACTGGTGAGGGGAGTCAAAAGGTACTAACTTCCAGTTATAAAATAAATAACTCTTGGGGATGTAATGTACAGAGTTAACTATATAGTTAGTAATATTAGTTATAGTTACAGTTTACAATACTAAATTGAATATTTAAAATTTGCTAAGAGAGTAAATCTTAAATCCTCATCACAAGAAAAAAATTGTAACTGTGTATTGTGACTAATGTTCACTAAACTTACTGTAGTGATCATTTTGTATATACCAAATTATTATATTGTACACCTGAAACTAATAAAATATATGTCAATTATACTTCAATTTAGGTTTTTTTTAATTAAAAAATCAAGAGTGAGTAAAAAAATTTTAATATGACTATAAAACTACATTTATTAAAAATAATATTTGGTTGGTAAGAAACAATAGTTATTTTTCAAACAAAAGGTTTGATTACTACTTACTTTTTCCTGATTTTAGGACAAAAGATAGTCCTGTGACCTTAGCCATATTTTGTTCTGACTTCAGACTACACAAAAAATACACAGCTTCAGAATTTCTTATATAGGACAGACAGTACTGATTTGTAAGTGATAGATGACATGTCTTGAAATATTTTTGCAAAACACAATACTGTTTTATTTTGTGTTTATTTGGGTATTTGAGGAATGCTGACAAAGACAGTGGTGATAGCTAAGCCTCGTGTTGTTGCATTTGGAAAATATGAATGAGTTCATACACAACTTTTATTTGATGTTCATCTGATAGTTAAGATAATGATTGCTTTGCATAGCATAAAATAAGTTGTTTGTCATGTATGGGATCACACTGATCATTTAATTAGTGATAGTTGCATTGAAGGAATTTCTGATGCTTTTTTGAATGACCTAAGAGGTTTGGGCTTTTTTTTTTTTTTTTTTTTTTTTTTGGATAAATTAATAGCAGAATTAAGGAATTATATAACTCATTGCATTTGGTCATACACATGAATAGTGAGAATTTCTTTATACAGACAGTACATCATCAGCTTCTCAAACATAATTAAACATAAGTCTCTTGGGTCATTTCTCACTCTCAAACCAATGGCCATATCCGCTCATATATCTGATTCTCAAATAGAACAAATAATGGGACAAAAACATGTCCAACAATAACTTAACATATTCATTTTTGGAGTTTGACAATATTTTTAAAGGGGTCTCTCAAAGCTTAATATACACGTAATTGAAACCGTAAAGGGAAAAAGAAAATTTAATTTTCCAATTCTGAACACGTTTTGTTGCAGTGAGGAAAAATTACAACTATTGTTCAGTTATTTAGTGTGTTATTGCAACATTATATAACACAGAACATTTATTGTTATAGAAAGTGCTTTTCACTTTAAAGGCCCAAGTCGTAAAAAGTTGTGCACTGGTTATTATCATTTACCTTTTCCTCAGGTACATTACTTTTCATATGCTTTCATTAGTGCTTTGCTCCCTAGCGTGCAAGTAACTTAAAGTCTACTTGCCAAAACTCAGCTGGGGAGAAAAAAGGAGTTACTCTTGCTTCAGTTCTTTAAGTTGGAACAAAGCTTCTTACAGGAGACGGTGGTTGTAAAAGAGCCAGACAGAGGAGCCTGTTAAGTGCGGCCAGCAAGCATAGCATTGCTCTCCCTGATCTGCGAGACTTAATAGGCTTCAGGCAATTAATAGATGCTATTAGAGTTTTATGTGATCTTAATTTTGTATGGTGCCCTAACAACGACCACTCTAAAATGCTTGGTTAATCTTTTTTTCACAAAGCTTGATAATTCCTTTAGTACAGGGTGACTTTGTTGTTGTTCTCAGGGAAAGTAAAAATTATTTGAGGTAGCTAGCTACTTGTATTACTTGCCTAAAGTTCGAAGATTGAATAAATCTTTTTTTTTTTTTTTCTGCTCACTGAAGTGTCATTTCAAATGATTTGATGTCTGTTCCCTGCTACATTTCTGGACAATAAGTTAATGTCAGTAATCAGTAGAAACTATGTGCTTTCAAATATTAGATTTGGGGATGAAGCAGTAAAGCTTATGTTTTACTATCAGTATTACTCCATTAACCCTTGGAAAACTATGCTGTGAAAAGACAAAGACAGTAGAAAACCTGGATGATGACATTCAGGTGACTCAATGATTTCCTCGAGTTTATGAAAAGAGCAATTGCAAAAGGTCACTCGAGTTGCAACTTCTCAAGTGGAGCCACTGTCAGCAGAGTGTTCTCTACTTTTGCCAGCTACTAACTTCCAGAAACCTGAGTATATTTAAAAACAATCACTGGATGATGTTAAAGAAAAAGAAAAACACTGAAAATGATTTAAACACCAAAAGAAAATATTGAGTAAAAGGAGACCCAGGTTTCCTGACATGATGGCGAAATAACAAGCTACAGGCTCCCTTCACATAACTAAACCTTAGCGATGCTGCAGTAGTGAGAGTGATAATGATGAATCTGTGAAATCTATATAGTCTGTGAGAGCCCAGGAGGAATAAAATTGATTGGGTCACAATGCCTGGAGACTAAAGTGAGGATAAGTTTTGGGATACAAAAGATTTATGCCCTCTTTATAGCCTCTCATAAAGAGGACCTGCTTTCAGAATCAACCTCAGAGCCTATAACTGTACGCTGAGATTAACATTCTTCTCCAAAATCCTTCACTAGCTCTTGCTTTCTATCTCACTCTGAGTTCAGACTCCAGAGGGACTTTACTTGGGTGGAAGGCAAGAAAAGACATTTTTCATTGTTGTTAAATTGGTGAGTTGGCAAGACATCATGACTTTTTTGAGTTCTAAGTTTATAATACCCTACCTCTGAAACCCATTACAGTAAGACAGACTTTCCTAGAATAAGAAATTATTGGAAATAATTTGTTTTACTTCCAAATATTTTTGTTGTCTAGAGCAGTGGTAACAAATTACAGTAAACTGAAGGCTTAATAGAACCGAAACTTATTGTCTCCCAGTTCAGAAGGCCAGAAGTCCAAGGTCAAGGTGTCGTCATATTAACTTCAATCTGGAAGTTCTGAGGGAGGAAATATCCCATGCCTCTGTTCTAGCTTCTGGTGTCATCAGAAATCCTTGGCATTCCTTGGATTATAACTGAATCACTGCAATCTTTGCCTCTGTTGTTATGTGGACTTCTTCCCAATGTGTATCTCTGTGTGTACACTTCTGCTTTTAAAAGGATGCCTGTTATTGGATTTAGGTCCTACCTATCCAGTATGACTTCACCTTTACCTAACTAATTACATCTGCAAAGACCCTATTTCCTAATAAGGTCATGTTCTGGGTAGACATGAATTTTGGGGAGACACTATTTAAACAACTATAAAGAGTCTCTGGATGACTGGAAGGTCATGTTCTGGGTAGACATGAATTTTGGGGAGACACTATTTAAACAACTATAAAGAGTCTCTGGATTTCCTAATAAGGTCATGTTCTGGGTAGACATGAATTTTGGGGAGACACTATTTAAACAACTATAAAGAGTCTCTGGATGACTGAGATCTAGTCTTTAAAAAGAAGTAATTCTGTTTGCAGTAAAGTTACATATACTCCAAAAATAACAAAGGATAAAGATTCATTTTGTTCATTATATTAAGTAATTACTTTCTATTTCCATGAAGATTCCATTATGTTACACATTATTTTTCTAAATACAGTTACTCAGCACCCTTAACCATAGGTTACACATTATTTTTCTAAATACAGTTACTCAGCACCCTTAACCATAGGTTTATTTATCCTGGAAAAGACTACTTCACTAGAATATATTTCATAAATAAAAGAGTGACATGGACTCTTGGCACTGGAAGGAAGCTTTGACCTCTGCTCTATATACCCAATCAATTCTGGAAATATATAACATTGTCCACTCGTTTGTTTACTTATTTATTTATACATTCCTTCATTCTATAAGCGAACAATGAACTTAACTTTGAGGAAAATGTTAATTATATTTTCCTCCCTTGGGATTTTACAGTTTAGTGAGGGAGGCAATAGATACAAAATTACTTTTGCACTGTGATAATGTGTGTATATGGCAAAGACAAAATATTTGTAATATAATATTAAAATATTTATAAGAGAAATATCAAGATATTAATAATATAAATATTAAAATATAAATAATAAAATATAGGCATTGGTACAATATGTAATGGAGTCTCATATCTGTCTATCATATAGTAAATACTTAATCATATTTGTTTATTATCAACATTAGGCTGAGATCGGGGAAAGCTTCTCTGAGAAAATGACACTAGATATGTGTGTTTTGAAAAAATAGGTGGAAATTAGCCTGATGAAATAAGTAGAAGTCATTCTAGGTATGGGAACAAGATGTGTAAAGGCAAATGCATTGCATAGAATAGTAGATATAAAAGCATGTCTGTGTGGCTGGAGAAAGGATGCTGAATTGTATATTTATAGTGAAATTGTGATAGAAAAGTTTGTGCATTTAGAAAGAGACATTATGATGCAGAGCTAAGAGATTTAGGTATTCTCCTGAGAACATTCAAGTGCTATGAGCAGGAGAGTTTAGTGTCAAATGTAATGGTAGAAAGTTGGCTCAGAGTGGGAGTAGGATAGAGTTGGGGAGGGATAATCTAGAAGTAGGGACACAAGAGGTAAAAACTGATGAGAACTGGAATAAGTTTCCAGAAAGAATGGATAGAGTTCATTTTTAAGGATATAGAATTTATAGAATTTTACAACTAATGACATATAGTGGCAGTAGAAAAGAAGTAGATGACTGCATTTTATTTGGCTATTTTTAAGCATTAGCTCACTCGATACACAGATAGCAAATGTACTTTTGAAAATGTTTATATGAAGTTGAAATCTGCATCTCTGCAACTCGATCTTCATTTTTCCTGCTAAAACTATAAAAAAATAAATCAATCTCCCCTATGTGTCTTTCTGATACTTAAACACAGTTACATTTTCATCTCATCTTCATTTTTTTGAGGTAAAAAAGGAACCCAGTTATTAATTATTTCTTAAATGATATGGCTTCTAGATATGTTGCCACACTTCTAAATATATTGATGTGTAAATATTTTCAAAATGCAGTGTGGCCCACATAATTCCAGATGTTGGCTGGCCAGGAAAGAACAAGCTCCTTCATTTGAATGCTATAGGTCCAGTAGTAGAGCCTAAGCCTGCATGATCTTTTCTTTTCCATTTGGCTCCTTCATTCCTTTGTTCTTCCATTCCTTCATTACCTCCTTTCCCCTCCCTCCCTCTCTCCCTTTCTTTCTGTTTTCCTTCCCTCCTTCCTTCCTTTTCCCTTTCCTTCCTTCTTTCTTTTCTTTCTTCCTTCCTTTCTTCCTTCAAATCTTGTCCTAACTTCTTATTTCCCCGTCCTACCATTCTCCCTACCCTCCAGTCCTTTCTTCTTTCCTTTTTTTTTCTTGCCAATTATATCATAGTGTGCTTAGTGCTTTGTCGAGGTTGTGGTAGCCTAAAATCTTAAAAGTATATTGCATTAAAGAGTTCTCTCTAATATATACTAAAGTAACTGTATTATTTTAACCAATGCAGAAAATGTATATGATTATGCAATCTCAGCACATCAATGAAATTTATAGATATAATATTGAGTTCTGATTCTTCATTTGCCCTATTAGTTATTTCCATGCTATCTGCTCCATTTATTAAACCTTTGCTTATTTCCAAACAGATATAATCTTTTTATGATTTGCTATGACTTTTAATTCTTCTCTTCTAGAATAATCATTTTTTTTTGACTCTGTTATAGTTATTTAGAGACAGGATTTATCTTTCATAGATGGTATAATTCTTGATACCAGAATGCATTCTGCTTTACTTTTGAAAATTCTTCTGTGGCCTAGAACAGTACTTTGAACATAAAAATGCCAATTATTTCAGCAAATAAATGAGTGGACAAATTTAAGATAGCAAAAATTTTTACTATTTTCTTCAAGTATCTTTTGTTTTCACAATCAACTTTGTTCTACTGTTCTAGATTGAAAATCCTTTTTTTTTTTTTTTTGATCTGGTAGGAAACTTAAAAAGAAAAAATCTGAATGAGTATTTCTTATTTCCATCTCTCATTTATAAACATTTTTTCATGTGCCTCAAGTGATAAAGCTTAACTTTCTCTTATTCTAACTTATCTGAACCTAGATTTATAAGTATTGTGCATACTTTTGATTATTCAATTTCCTTTTTTTAGTCATGTGCCCTTTGGTCTGCTTCCTGTGCAACCACATTGATTTCTGGTGCCCTTAATTTCCTTGACAAAATAATATGTTCTGATTTGTAGAAACTTAATTTTCATGTCTGTCAGACTTATTTTCTTTTAATATACATTTTTAAAATTTCTTGATTCCTGAAACCAGCAGTATCCCTTTCATGGTAAATAGACATTCTTAAATAATATTGCCATAATCTTCCAAGATCCCCATATTTTGTCAACTGAAACTTCCTCAATGATCAAGATTAAGCATAGCAATTTCTGGTTATTTCATTGACCATCTGAGAGAAAAGCTGAAAATCATATATATATGATGAATATTAAAAATAATCAATGATGGTAGAAACAAGTCAAAGATGTCCTTCATCACTAATATTATTTATTATTCTTTCAAAGTTTTTTGGCAATGCTATTTAAAAAATTGAAAGAGACACAAAAATAGGATTAGAGGATAAGCATAATCAATGACAAATGATTTGATTGATTTATCTGGAAAACCCAAGACAAGTAAGTGAAAAGCCATATAAGTACAGCTAGGAACGAAAGTAATACACAGAAGTAAATAATTTTTATTTCTCATTTAATTTTGAAGATTAATTTTGTTGGACATGGAATTCTAGATTGAGTATCTTTTTTTTTCTTTCAAACTTTAAATATTTTACTCCATTCTCTTATTTGCTTCATTTGTGATGAAAATCCTTTGAAATTCTTATGCTCATTTTTTATAGGTAAAGTGATTTCCCTCCTCTGACTTCTTTCAAGATTTTCTCTGTGTCTTTGGTTTTCTGCCATTTGAATGTAATGGGCTTGAGGTAAGATTTGTTTTGTATTTATCATGCTTATGGGCTTTCTGAATTTCATGAATCTGTGGTTTGAAGTCTGTAATTTATTTTTGGAATGTCCTTAGACATTATTTCTTCAAATATTTCTTCTGCTTCATTCACAATTTTTTCTTTCTGGTACTCTAATTATACTTTTTCCAGATTTCCCCATACTCTTGGATACTCTCTTATGTGTGTATGTGTGTGTATGTTTTTAAATTTTTTTCTCTGTGCATTTTAATTTGGGAAGTTTCTATTGACCTAATTTTTTCCTTGGCCATGTCCAGTCTATTGATGAGCCCATAAAAGTCATTATTCATTTCTTACAGTGTTTCTTTATTTCTGGTATTTCCTTTAGATTCCTTCTTAGAATTTCCATCTCTTCTCTTACATTACCTATCTATTCTTGCATGTGGTCTACTTTTTTCATTAAAACACTTAGCAAATTAATTATTAATGGTAATTAATAATTACTATCTTAAATTCATGTCTGATCATTGCAACATTGGTGTTTTCTCTGAGTCTTGTTTCTATGCTTATTTTGTCTCTTCAGACTATGATTTTTTTTGTCTTTTGCGTGCTTTGTAATGTTTTTGTTTAAAGTCTGTATCATACTGGGTAATAGGATCTTAGTAATTGGCTTTTAGTGTGAGTATTTAGCTAATCTTGCTAGGATTTTGGCTGTGTTTGATATTTGCTGTAGCTATGGGTGCCACAGATTCAGATTTCTCTAGCATCTTTGTTTTTGTCTCCCTGTTGACTTTGGGCTTCACTAAATACTCCTCCAAGAGTCTTATTATTACAGATCTTTCAGCTGAAAGCCTCTGCTCTATAATGGAGCCCTGTTGGTATGGTGGTAAAGTGTTTAAGGGAAGGGAAAACATTTTATAATCTTATGACTAAATCTCAGTCTCTTACTGTGCCTATGTCCCTGGGTAGTGACCTTCACAAGTATTTCTTAGTTGTTTGTTTGTTTTTTTTTTCCTGCCCCTTTAGTAAGTCTGGAAAACTAGAAAGGACAACAGTGGGAAAAATTCCACTTGCATGAGGAAGACCAAAAAATACTTATTCATCAAATGACAATTTTCCCTAACTAAATTTAATTTAACTTCAAAAAAAGTACCAAAAGTATTTTTTTGTAAGTGAATATAGTTATTCTAAATTTTTTTTTTTATGAAAAACAAACCAGTAATAATGGGAAGCGAAATTCTGAAGCAATAGCATAAAGCAGGTGAATCTAAATTGTTAAAAGAGCTTCATCAGTCTTCTTGTTTAATTTAACAAGATCTACCACATTGTAAAACATAATAACAAGTAAATAAAATAGCATGATGAAATATAAGATTACTCATTTATTCAATACATACTTAATGTGCCCTTACAATAGGTTAGAAACTGTTCTAAGCATTTGGAATCAAGTAGTAAAGAAATAAGAAAAAATATTATCTACCTCAATGGAGTTTATATTCCAGTTGAGAAAGACTGGTAATTAAAAAATCAAAATGCAAAATATCAAATATATGAGAAAATCAGCGGGATGGAGAAAAAAACGAGACAAGAAGGAGGATGAGAAATGTTGGAAAGGGGTGTTAAATATTAAAATTTGTGGTTAAGGGAAGGCTTACTGATGAAGCGATATTTGAGCAAAGATGTGAAGCAAGTCATGAAGTGTGCCATGCAGATACTGAGGTGAAATTTTCTACACACAGGAAACACTAAGTGAAAATGTTCTGAGGTAGAAGAATGCTCAGTGTTTTATAGTAACTTGAAAGAGAACTAGGAGTTAAGCGAATCACAGTGAATGTACTAAGCAATGAAGTCAGAGAATTAAGAGGTAATGATCATCTCAAGTTCTGTAGGTAATTGCAAGTTTTTTGGCTTTTCATCTGAGTTTGATGGAAACTCATTGGAAGATTTTGAGCAGAGTAATGACATTATCTGACATGCATGAAAAGGTCTCTTCTGGCTTCTATGTTGTAACAAACTATCAAAGGGGAAACAAGAAAGTAAGTTAGCATAGTGTTACAAAAATACTAATGAAACGTGATTTTATATGGATGAGTGCTGTAGCAGTAGAGTTAGTATGAAAAGGAGGTAGTGATGAGAGCTAGCAGAGTAAGTTCATGGGAAAAGATCAGAAGTTAAATTTGGGACTATAAAATTAGAGAATTTGAGATGCCTATTAGATGTTCAAGTGAAATGTCTTGGAGGTACTTTCATGTGTGATTATAGATTTGAAGGGGAAAGTCTGAGCTCCAGATGTAAATTTGCGTATATTTCATTATGTAGATGATAATAGAAGACATAAAACTGATGAGATCACCCAGAGAGTAATTGCAAAAGAATAAAGACAAATTCTGGAACAGACAGTTGTTAGAGATTGGGAAGGTTAGGAAAAAAAAAAAAAAAAACCCACAGCAAAAGCGACAGAGGAGTTGTCAGTGAAGTAAGAGGAAAATCAAGATAGTGTGGGCAGCTGAGTAGTATAAAATTTGGCTGGTTTTATATACCTAGTTCTTGGGAGGTAACCTCTAAATCTTTGGAATTTCCTGACAGATAGTAGAATCATTATTCATGGAGAGTCCCTAGTTTAAGCTTAGGAGATGACTCAGTATGTAGACTAGCCATGCCAAAAACACCAGCCATGTGTTTAGAGTATTGGAGAGCTTTGAGTCATATAATATAAGCCTGATATTACATGGTGAGGGGAAGGAGGTTGGCTATTGAGTTCAATTAGGTGGCCAGTGATTGAGTTAAGTATGCCTAAATAATGAAATCCCAATAAAAGTTCTTAACACCAAAGCTCAAGTAAGCTTCCCAGATTGGCAATGCTCTGCATATAGTTGTTCATCAATGTGTCTGGAGGAAATAAGTCCTGATAATGAAGAAGCTTCATATTTGGGACTCTCTTAGATCTGGTCCTCTGCACATCTCCCTTTGACTGGTACTGATTTCTATTCTTCTGCTATTAAAATTGTAAGTATAGCACTTTCCTGAGTTCCGTGAGTCATTCTGGCAAATTATATTAAACCTGAGGGAGTAGTGGGAACCCATGAATTTGTAGACAGTAGATCAGAAGTAGGGGAGGCCTGGGAAACCCCAAACGAGTGGTGTCTGAGATGAGAGCAGACTTATGGAGATCTGGGCCCCTAACATGAAGTTTGGACTAACTCTGAGCAGATGATATCAAAACTAATTGCAGAGGCTAAGGGAAGAAAATATTTCAGGGAGCAGGTTGTGGTTATCTGAATTAGTTTATACGAAGACCAAGAATTGAGATTTCTATTCAACAACATGGAAATCATGGTTGACAGTGAAAAGAGAATATTCCATAGAGTTAACGGAGTGAAATCTTGAGTGCAGAACATTGTATCTAGAATAGGAGAGGAATTGTAGGCAGCAAGTATAGACTGCCCTTTTGAGGAGTTTTGCTGTCAATGGAAGGAGTCATTTGTGGCTTTTGTTGGAGGTAGATATGGGATCAAGGAGGGTTTTTCATTATATTTTAAAATGGGAGATTTCAAAGAATGTTTATGCTGATGGAAATAATCAATTGGAAGGAAATGCAGGTAAGGTAGGGGATAGTAAGAATAAGGCCTGGACAATGTTCTTTATTATGTGGGGGCACTGGATTAGGTATATAACTGTAGGAGTGGCCTGGAAAAAAACACAGTGTTTCCATAGTAGCAGAAGAGAAGGGAGAGCATAAACATAGATGCCTTCAAATGGATGTGATAGTGTGAACTTCCAGAGAAATTCTCTTTTGATTGCTTCTCTTTTTTTAGAGATATACAAAGTAAGTCATGGGATGAGAATGAGGATAGTGCAGGAATTATTGGAAGCTTGATGAGAAAAAAGCAGATATGAACTTGAGTCATCAATAAAGGCTCACGTGAGGATAGTGGTCATGAATTTTAAAGTGACACCAGTCAGCATGGTGGTAGTGAGTCATAGTGATAGACATGGACTATACCTGCTCCAAAGTTGGAAGTGATGGCGGAGTAAAAACTGCCATCATCACTTGAGAGGGCTCCCAGGGAAGAAATGCGTTCACGACAGAGTTGGAATTCTCTTAGGTAAAGTGAATATTTAGGAAAGAACCTGAGGGCATAAAGGTGTTTGCTGATAACCAATTAGTGGTACAGAATAGAAAATCCATAAAGTTTGTGTGTGTTTATTAATGGTATAATTTTATATCAGTTAAAAATGGATTGTTTAATACATGCAGTGTTATAACTAGGGGAAAAGTTAGATCTGTTTCTTACATTTTACACCAAGGAAAATTCAGACAGATCAAATTTTAATTATGGAAAAGTAAATTATAAATCTGCTATAAAAATTTAAAACATAGTTTCAAGATGGGTAAAGCCTTTCCAAATGTGACATGGATACAAAAATTATTGTAAATTGTATAGCATTGATTGATCAATTTTACTACTTAAATTTCTTTTTAAAAAAATTTATTATGAAGCACATTAAGCAAAAGAAAAAGACAAGTGTTAAAATGAAAAATAATATTGCTATTATATTATAGAAAATGGCTGATTCTTCCATTATTTGTCAACAACATCAAAAACCTTTTACCAACAAATTAAGAACCAAATACCCACAATATAAAAACTGGCAAAGAATGTAAACAGACCATTTATTTTAGAAAAAGGAAATGCATATAGCTCTTAAGTATAACACAAGTTATTCAATATTAACTATGTTAATAATGCAAATTTAAACAAAAACTCCAAATTTTACTCATCAAATTGGCAAATATAAAAAAGTTTGATAAAATGGTCAGGGCAGAGATGATACATTGCAGTGTGTGAATGCAAGATGGGAAATAGAGTATCAATTAGTAGGGTACTTTATTAGATAGAATGTTACAATGGAACACTAAGAAGCCAACCAAAACAATGGGTTAATTTTATATGCTACTTGTAATGTTCTAAAAAATTTGTCATAATTTTAAAAGGAAGTAATATTGCAAAGAGTAATGTAAAGTAATACTATGAAAAGTGCTGCTCAACACTCAGAACATTGTATGTACCCATTTTTTTGAGTAAAAATAAAAATCAAGTTTACATAAACACACATGTACACACGCACACACACAGAAGTTTGCTTACTTCTATTAGCATAAAACATCAAAATAAGTAAAAATGCTCATTGCTTGCTTTTGAAATGGGGACTTAGGTTTTGTAGCAGAATGAGATGAAAACTATTTCACTGTACGCCTTTTTGGAACCTTTTAAATGTTATATTCATGTTTTCTATTATACCACATTCATATTGTCACTTCAAAAATTGAAAGAAACGTTTAAAATTATTAATATAGTGGAAACTATTGAAACACTTTAAATAGGTGAGTTGAAAAAATATAAGGCAGAACTGACTGAAAAATTTTTTAAAGTTTTGGAATATTTAAAAATATAGTACTAAATTTTAGAAAATAAAGTAGTAAGATTTGGAGGGTAAATTCATGAAGAAGCTGATGAACACTGAAGTAGACAAGAAGGATATAGTTTGTTTAATTCTATCTTGTTTAAAATATTAAGTTAAGCATGTTTGCTAAACTTTTCAGGCAATTAATAAAAGAAAATAAATAGAATGTTTGGTTTCTAATTCTGAGGTGGAAAAAAGATTGAAAATTGAAAAAGAAAGAAATAAATAAAAATATGGGGCAGTGAAAAAAAGTCAATATATGATGATATAAAAATGTCCAAATATGTCAATAACCACAATAAATGTAAATTCAGTTAACTCATTTATTTAAAGTCAGAGCAAACAAAATAAAAAACAAACAAACAAAAACAATAAAAAATAAAGTCAGAGCTACTCAGCTCCCCCTTCCATTCCTTGTTAAGAAAAAAACGGAAGGTAATTAATTTCAGAGCCCTGCTATTCCAACTAATGTGGTTTTGGAGATTGTCTTATACTTGAAATCCTTGGTTTGCATACTTCCCCTCTAAATATATGTGCTCTGCTGCTTCAGGTTTTTTGTCAGCAGAAATGGAAAATGTGTAGACAAAAGTCCTGTGGTAGGTGCCAACGATGACCCCAGTTCCCCTGCCCCCCATCTCTGCCCATGTGTCTACACAGAGCCCTGCAGCTCTGATTCTGGCTCTCTCCATGTGACTAACTTTGGCCAATGAAACATTAACAAACATTTCACAAGCAGAAATGTGGGAAATGCTTGTCAAAGGAGTTTTTCCTACGTCAGCATTCTGCCCTCACATGGAGAGCACAGTTGCTCGAGGATGAAAGGCATGAGGAACAGAGCCCAGTCACAGCAGTCATTCCAAGCAAGGCCATCGAATATCAGCCCAAAGCCAGCCATCCCCCATACGTGAGCAATTTCCCACGAGATAAGCAAAATTATCCAATTAACCCACAGATTTGTGAACAAAATAAATGCTTATTGTTTTAAGCCCCTGAGATTTGAGACGATTGGTTACATAGCATGACAGTGGCAAAACATTCTTGAGAAGACCTTTGGATTGGCTTTTTCAGTTACTGTAGGATAAATGCAGTGGTGAAATGTTATCTGGTAATCTTAAGAGTCTTTGTACATCAATATAAATCAATGCTCTCTAGCAATTGAGACACAACTCACTCACAAAATCATTGGGAAACCATTTTACAACAATTCTCTCCACCAAATAATCAAAATGTTACTGGCTTTTAAAAAGTAACAAAGGTCTAATAACCCCTGCTTGTCTATACTTCCTATTTATCATCGGTTTATGCTCTTTCAACTCTTTCTGTTCAACTGGTATGTAATTCTTTTCATTTGTCAGTCTTATCCTGCTTCTGACAGTTGCTTTCTCTTTTCTGGCTCTCTTGCCTCTGTTTAAACTGCCACAGCCTTTTGTCCCCTCCCCAACCCCCTACCCACCAACCAATGTGCTTCAGGAAAAGGAAGATAACTTGGCATATCTGACAAGACTTGTGACAGTAATGTATGAGCACGATGCTCCCCTGATGTCTTAGAATAAAACAGTACCCTCAAGAAGACAAACCCTCTGTCATTTGGTCTCCAGGGATACAAACATGTCTAAAAATGCAGAGCTAAATACATTTTAAAGAAATTCTTTTAAAAATACAGTGTAGAGAATGATATAAAGGAAAAATATGGGCTTTGGAGTCAGACACTACTGGAACTGAGTCCCGACAGCCTCTTACCTCCGCCATTTATTAGCTGCTTGAGCACCCTTTTTGTCTTTTGCAAGATGTGAGAATTACATGAGATGAAATAACTAAACTCCTAGCACAACCAGCGTGTTTTCCCCCCAGAATCTCTCTGGCCTCATCAACAGCTAAGACTTCTTGTATATCACTCCTAGATTTCCCCCAAATCCTTTAGCAATTCTGCTCTGTCTCAGCCCCTGCAAATTAGTACCCTTTCTGAGCAAAAGTCTTATGGTTACTAGAATCCAACTGCCAAAGACAAAGAGAACAGAAAACTATAAATAACATTTAAACATTTTTTATTATATTTTAAATTGGAATCCTTTTTACACTAATAAAAATAATGCTTCCATGATTCCTTAGCAAAACACCATTTTAAATTCCACAGAATTCACAGAACAAATTTGGAATAGTAGTAGAGCAATTGTGAACATATTGTTAGATACAATTATATGCCATACTTAATTGAATATAACTAATCAATTTGATTTATGGATCTATGGAATGGTGACCATTTCTTCAAGGACCTACTCATGCGATAAGTATTTGAAAGGTAAAATTCACATTTTTATTGTCTGATAATTTTCTGAGCTATTCATTTATCATTCATTTGAATATGTTTTCAATTTATGTAGGTCCCCAAATTTGTGTCCCATTCACATTCATAAGCATTGAGTTGTAGATGATGAAATGCACAATTCTTTTTGGTCAATAAGATAACTTTTTTTTTTCTTACACTATTCTATAATAGAATAACTGCAATAAGCAACAAAATCCTGACAAATGAGGTACCAAGCACTTACTCCATGGCTGAGGGGAAAAAAAATAGATGCTACTGTTTACTGATGCTTAAATGTGCTAAGTACTTTGTGCACATTATCTTATTTAATTCTAATAAAAATGCTTCAGAGTAAATAATTTTAGCCCCATCTCATAAGATGAAAATTCTAATGCTTAAAGAAGTAGCTTCCTCAACTTAAAAGCCCATTTTAATATGTATTTGGATGCCATACTACTATTAAACCAACAACAAAATAACAACTGCCACTCAGCCCACCACTTTTGCTACACCCAACTGAGAACAATATCCCCACAATTTTTCCTTCTTCTCTTTACAGTGGGGTTCTTTTATGTCCTAACCAATCCCAAATGCTGTCAATTTCTCTTTATATTTCCTCCACTCAGGATTCACCTGCCACCTTGCCTTATTCATTTAACTTGCAACTTCTGCTTTTCAATTGAATTGTTCATGCTATTCTTGAAAGATTTTAGAGAAGGACATTTCCTTGTCAATGTCCAGAAAAAGAGTTGAATTCTAAAATAAATATGGAGAGAAGTCAAAGAGGGGAAGGATGCTTTTCAACTTTTCAAAGCCACTATACAAATGTGGGTTAAAAAGATAATAGGTTAAAAATCAAATTCAGGGATATTTCAGTGAATGCGAGATTTGGTTGCCATCATGAAGCATGTAAACGCTTCATTAGCTCTGTTAGTTCTTTCGTCCTTGGCCATAATGGTCGGGAAAACTTCTTATAGTCTAATGTAATAATCAAGGGATCAATTTCAAGTATATTTTTGGTACATAGATGCTGTTAAAAGGGAAGAATGTTTACCTCGGCATGATGTAACAGAAAAGAAAAAAAATGAGGAATCAGACTAGTTTTTAATCTTGAATTTCACAGAATACACTTGCAAAATTTTCATGTTTATAGGGAGCAAAGGAAAAATAACATACAAAACACTAATTTATTTGTCGTACGATACTATTTTTGTTTTCTTTGAAACTACATAAAATTAAACAGAGCACACTGGGTTCATCCTACAATATTGTTAACTTTTTGCATTTATCCAATAGTGGCGATCCAAGCTGGAAGCTGCTATCAGACTATAATTTCTTCTGAATGATAATAAACTAGATATTGGTGAAATAATACAATTTTCAAGCATTTCTCAACCAGAGACTTCCTCACCATCTGAATCATCTCACCTAAAAAAATTTGAGAAGGAACTATTCTAATTTAAAAACACACACATTATTTCTTCTGTATGCTCCTCTATTGGTTTCCCTACCACTTTATTCTCAAACATGGCCTGAATCACAACTCTCTAATCCTCTGGAAGATTGAACTAAAGTTATATTTTGCAACACTTTGCTTAATATTACATCCTTCCTTGATTATTTTCTTTCTCTTCGTTATTCACTTCATTTCCCACCAGTTTTTCCAGGGAACACCTCCAAACAAATCATGTTCCCATGAATCCTCATCTCAAAATCTGCTTTTGGAGAACCCAAACTGAGATAAACATACAGTAAAATATGAAAATGTATGTTCATCAGGATAATCTAATTAGACTTTATTGAGTATTAATTCAGTTTTGGCACTGTCAAGACATATTACATAGTTCATGTTCTCTATACTGAAAATTTTCTGGGGCTTATATTTAGGTACCTCTCATTCACTTGTTTCAAGTTAAGGTTATAAAACTGTATATAACTCAGTGTGCCAAAGAACTTTTCAGACTATCTAAAGTAATCCTAGCCTTTCGTAAGTGCTTCAAGAGAAATTAAATAGCTTAGCCATAATTGTATAATTGGCTAAAGGTAAAAGCTGGAATGAGAAACTTATTTAGTACTTCTCCTAGCCAGTCTTTCTACTACAGTATGGACATTTTTTCCCCTTTCTCTAGCCTCAGTAGAGACACAAAACAGCTGGTCACCATCCTTCCTATTTTTGGATAAAGAGTGCAAGAATGGATTATTGCAGAAACCACCTCCTTCCCTCCAGTCTAGTGGGTGATGACTCCACTCAAGGGAAGGAGCATTAGAGAGGAAATTTTCAATGCTGCTTGGGCCTGCTTCCATGTAGTCTGTGGATAATAGAGCTCTTTGATGTCTGCTACATTCATAACCACCAAACTCAGCTTTCCAGTCAACAGAAAAGCTATTTTACACTACTTTTGATGTGATGAAATAACTTAACTAGACATGGTTAATCACATAGCTGGTGATTATGCCATGCAAGGAAAAGCCATTAAAATAAGCCAAGTGCCTCTAAAAAGAACAAAGGAAAACTCCCCAGCAGGCTGACTCAAGTGCTCTGGCATGACTTGGTTTTTTACCATCCAGGTTCACTCTCACTATTTTCACAACATGAAACATAAACATCACTGCTTCCATGAGAATTCTGCATACCTGCCTAATTTGCTTATTGTTTATTCTGTGAGGCAGTCATAATTTGTCTTTACTCTGTTCCAGACATATCTGGCTTTGATCATACTGCCAGGCTGAACACCGACAGATTCTGGGACTGAAGCAGAGAAAGCTCTTTTGTAAAAGTTTAATCCCACTTAGGTCATCTCCTTATTGCTTCATCCAACATATCTAGGTTTTTAGATGATTTGACTAGTATCACAGATGCAAATCCTATAGTAAAGAGAATATCTACAGGTTAGAAGCCTCAAAGGAAAAAGTGCTCTAGGGATAATAGCGCTGACAAATTTGTTTATTAGGTCAGCTGGTTTTAAAGACCAGCCTGAGGTCCTGTGTTTTCAACTGCATTGTTCATTTGTATCAGTAGGTGCTCAGCTATTTCATGAAAATGAGCAAACTAGATCTATTAGAGTAGATTCTTTCTGTGTAGAGGAAATAGAATTCTTGTAAATCCAATGAACTGAAAGCTAATAAAATCAGATATTTATCCATATTCAAGCACTTCCCAAAGCCTATCAACTAAATGAATCAGTGGCCTTGAAATTAAGCTAATAATTATAATATGTGGTACACTTTTTATTTAACCATAGGCTAAATAAAATAATGAACTGTCTTTAAATAATCTAGAAGCATTTAGATGACTAATGTCACTTGAACATAGAGGGCACTGTTGTATAAAAACCATTCAAGGACCAATGTAGACCTAAAAAGATATAATTGCAGGTAGAATTCAAGGTAATTTTAGAGAAGGTTAACCAGTGATCTAAAAAGAATCAAGGCTTTGTGCTTAGATGATTGATCTTTTAGGAAGGAGTTTGCCAAACCAGTAAAAAACTCATTCAAATACAATAAAAATTGTATTTTTCAATAGCGACTTATTTTTAAACTGTATTCAAAAATAAAATACCGACTGGCAAAATAGTGTCTAGTACTTGATGTGACCAATGGCATCTTAAGAAGTAAGTTGCTCTCAGGGACCAGCAGTTCAACTTGGGACAGATGGGCCTGTATCACCTGAAAGGAATATTCTTACATAGATAAGTAGGCCCAGTAAACTGGTTACTGCTTTGGAATATGCAGCTCTTAACGAGCACATGCCACTTGGCTACAGACAGCTTGGTAAATTATTTCTAGGGTTAGGAGTTTTCACTTGGTCAATTTGATTCATTTGCCACCTATATTCCTGGAGGTTACATATGACAAAACATTTCCTTTTTCCTCGAGGAGATCCACCATCTTGCTACCACCCAAGATTCTGTTTCTGTCAGTAAATTCCCTTAACAAATGCTTTATTTAATCTGGAGTCATTGGCCTCTTTCTCTGGTCTTTTGGCCCTCTCCTTCTTTGGAGGTTGGTTCCAATACGCCTTGGGAAAATTTCCCAACACCAACTGCCATTAAAAGTTTAATTATAGATATTTTCAGAGTCTAGATCACTGACGTTAATAAGATAATTTTAGATAGTGATAAGAACTCTGAAGCAAATAATACAAGACGGTATGACAGTGACTTGGAAAGGAAAGCACTACTTTAGTTTGAGTAGTCAGGAATAATCTTAGAAGCATTGAGATGAGCGTTTCTGTGGAAGAAAAACCTTAGCAAGATGTGGTATACAGGGGTTGAAAATTCCAGACAGGACTGAGTCAAAGTCAAACCAAAGGTCCTAGGCAGAACAGAACTTGGTGTGACAAAACAAAAGTAAGCATGTTAGAAAATGGTGAATAAAGGAAAACATGAGAAGTGGTTATGTCAGAGAAACAAGAAAACTAGATATGTGGTATTCAGACTAGGGCATGGAATTTGGATCTGAGCCTAAGTATATTGGAAAAGCATAAGAGAATTGTGAAAGGGAGAGTAAGAAGGTATATATATATATTCCAAAGATACCTTTTGCATTTGAATATAGCCTGGATTTCAGAGTAACGATAGAAGGAATGAGACCAGTTAGGAAGACCATAGCTACTCAAGAGTGAGATTAACTGGTTCAAATTAGGGGAGTTAGACTAGATAAGAAATTCTCAATTTCTTGTGTAATGAATCACTTTGTCAGTCTGTGGATACCTCTCAAACTACTTTTTTTATGCATAAAATACAATAAATAGAATTTAAAATAAAAACTAGTATATTAAAATATAATCATCTAAATATTTTTAAATATGTGATTAATACGTTAAATAAGATTTAGTATAAACATTGTTAAATTGAAATATTGGCACAAATTGTAACATGATATGTAGATATATATGATTTATACTGATGTCAAGATACTGATGATATTACCATGGAGGGTGGTACATTTGTGATTTTAAAAATGCTGATTTTCAGTTAGGGGTATATGAAAATAAAAATTAGTTTTCTCATATCAATACACAGATTGTTAAACTCCAGATGCAGAATTCTTGATAACTGATTTCTTTGGATAGGCGTTTTCACTTGGTCATCCTGTTTCATTTGCAAGATAATTTATCCTTGATAATGCTGCGGGTGGGGGGGGGACTTAATTTATTATTCTATGGACCATGGCCACATAAAAGATTATGGCTGCAGTTCCCTTGGTTTATACCCTCTTTTTTTCTTTCATTGAACCCTTCTAGGGAGCTCAAGTTCAGAAGAGCTGTACCATTTCTATCTCTAGAGGAATCTATGTTGGTATTAGAATATATCCTATAGAGATTTTTCAGTTTGCCAAGGTATCCTGACTTCCCTTACAGCTTCTGTCATGAAGACAACAATATCAATGTAATCCAGTGTCAAAATTTAGATGTAGATTTGAATAAGCAATAACATCAGGGCTTTACTACTATGCATTCACCATTGCTTTGAAAACATATATTAAATAAATAGTACATACATTATTTAGCTCCTATTTTATACACAGAAACACTTCTTATCCTCTCAGAAACAATAGAAATGATGAGGACAATATGACTACAGATCAAAAGTCCTGGGATTTGGTCTTGGAGCTTCCTGTCAATTGTTTGATAGCTTTTGACAAGTTACATGACACACCTATTTCCATACTTATACTATGAAATAAGGTATAAGTATTTCACATCTACTACCTCTAGCATGCTACATTTTTTGAAAAACTAAACAGATTAAATAAAATGAAATCTCTCCATGCTGTTGATATCAGAACCTGGTGCATTCCTTGTGGTTATTCCATTTGGTTAACTATATTGCACATTGAAGAAGAGTTCTAATTGTTTTGACAGGCTTAATACCTTCAAGAAATTATGTATGAAATGAGGAAACCTTAGTATTGAGATTTGTCTCTGAGATACTAAACATTTTCTTCATCCATTTTGTTAATGTTTGTTTTATTTTGAGTAAGTTGTGTTCAATATCCAATTTTCCCTTTCCATTTCCAGCAACCATTGCAACAAGGTAATTTTCTAATGAATAATTCAAGAGCTATTTAGGACAGAGTGAGGGAACTCTGGATCAAGGACTTTCATTGTAAATTGAAAGAAAATGTAAAAATTAAGTGACCCTTTTTCGAATATCAAAAAATATACTTTTATTTATTCATCTAGCCTTAAACACCATTATGGGCCACATATACCAAAGCCTCTAAAATCCACTGGAATTAGCCTAATGAGAATTAGTTCTTGTAAATATATGGTTAACCTTAGCTCCCAAAAATTATTCTCTATTGCCTGGCCTCTCTGAGGTTCTGCTGTCTCCCCACCTTCCATCTCTGTGGGGTTGGTCTCCCCTTAATCGACCCAACTCCATAGATCACTACCCTAATCTTACACACACACACACACACACATACACACACACACACACACACACACACACACACACAGAGGCATGGAGACAGGATCCTGCTATTAGTGGCTGAAAACATCTCTCAACATTGCTGCTCTGCACCGATAAAGTGTTGACATTTAGCTGGAGGTCAAAAAAAATCAATCAATTGATCAATTAATTAATCTATGGTTAACCATTTCAAATAACAATTTTGGCATCATAAAATTTGAAGGAAGTGTTCATAAAGGTCATAAGTTAGCTAATATGGCTAGTATGTTATGACTTTGGCATTAAAAAGTAAATATCTATAACAGCTATCATAAAGAGCCACATGATATTTACCATGAAGATGTAATCAAAATATTGAGATGTGATATGGATTTTTAACACTAACCTATAGTTTTGGAACCCCACAGGACTAAGTTAATGGAGAGAGCACTTCAATTTTTACCAAAATCATTAGGCATTCTGTCATAAAGAAGGTGAGCCCAGAACCCAAACCATGACTGTTAATAAGCAAGGAGTCTTATCCACTTGGCCACTAATCCTGTTTATTTCTAGAAGAATGTGAGGCAAGAGGAGAGATATTTCAAAGGGTAAACATAGTTGTGTTTATTACATATAGAATGTGAGGGAATTAATGGCAAGGAAGCTTGGCCATATTGTCATCTATGACAAAATATAAACTTGGAGAAAAATGACATAATCTTTGAGGACACTATATATGAATCCAATTTCTCTCATTCTACAGGGCTAGCACTTTGGGGTCAGTTACAAAAAATGTCTGTTGCTCTGTTTCTAGTCTATAAACATAGCCATGATAACAGCAACGGACAGAATACCCCTAAGAAGCAATGGGATAATCCATGTGAAAAAGTGTCTTGCAACTGAGTAGGTGTTTAATTTTCTTCTTGTCAAAATAAGTGTTTCTATTTGCTAATTTGGATGAAACAAATTAAATCGGGTTACTTTTTAATTTTCAGGCATTGTACTATAATAAGATATTCTGGATAAGATTCTTTTTTTCCTTGGTTTAGATCTTCTATACTTTTATTCCCGCCCCCCCCCTTTTTTTTCACACCATTGTCTTTCTGTTTTTGCTTCTTGATGTTTCATTTCCTGTTTCTCATACTGGTCTATCATACCAATCATGCTTTTACCATCTTTTTCGTCCTTTATCATTGATATTTCTTTTTCCTCCTGTGGCTTTCTCACTTGCTTGCTCATCACTGCTGCCCTTCTCTTTTACTCACCTTCATTACTCATCTGCACTGTGGCCCTGCAGGCCAGAGTGCTTAGTTGCATGCTTCTCTTTCCAACCAAGCCCAGAACTCTTTGATCTTCTGCAGGCCTGACCAACCACTGCATTTCTTTGAACTAAATGCCTTTGGCTTTTCTCAATAGCTCTTGTTAGCTTCTGCCTGCAATTTTGCATTCCCTAGAATTGCATTTATTGAAAACGGCCAATTGTATAGGTACCAAATACTTGAGGTTTTGTTATGAGAGCAGAAATTTGGATATTTTAAATCAGGGAATTTTAGCCATGCTCTGATGCTTAACTGAAATACATTTTCAAAGATAAAAATTAAGAAACAATGGCAAATATGAAATAAATATTTATATTATATTATTCTCATCAGAACAGTATAATGATTTTCTTATTTATTTATTTACTTGTTTGTTTGTTTGTTTGTTTGTTTTTTAGGCGAGTCAACCCTTGGTTGACCTCACAAATTACAAGAACTTTGCCAGCTTACAATCCCGTATTTTTTTTTATTTTTTATTTTCTAAGCCTACAGCACCTGGTCTTCCTAGGTGATTTGTGAATCAGACCCTTAATCCGTGACATTGGCTAGAATCTGAAATTCTGTGTAGTTGAAAGTATATCCTTTTATTTGAAGCTGTTGTTCCTTGTAAAACATAACTTCCCTACAATGGGAATCACTTATATTGTTTTAATCACTTATAATATGAAAAAAGAGCCTAAAATTTTATTTTGGCAAGAAAAAATGATGGCTCCAGAAAGTGCTACCAAGAGAATAAATATTGGAAAAGTTAAAAAAGTATTTGTAACAAATTTTACCTTAAAAAAAAAAATTTTTTTTTATTTACTATTTTATTCTTGGCTAGACCTATCTAATTCACCTCATATTGAGCTGGGTGAGATCTATATTCCTATATATTTTTTACTATATGAAAGCCATGGTTCTAGGTTCTAGTAACAGTTACATACAGTTACACACACTAAGTTATGGTCTCCATCCATTCAAACTTCCTTAACTAAGTAGTTATTGAGCTTCTAATATATGCCCAGTAATGGCCTGGGTACTATGAATATTGGGATGAATAGTAGAGAAAAATTTCCCTTCTTTCATTGTGCTTATTTTCTTTGGGGAGTGAGATAGACCAAAAAAAAAAAAATTGTTATAGTGTTGTCGTAGAAAACTGGAATTTGAGATTAGGGAATAACTGAGGGAGAGTGAGCATTTTAGATGTGAACTGAATGAAGGAGCCAACCATACAAAATCTGGAGAAACAGCATTCTAGCTAGAGGTAAAAACCTCAGAGACAGGAAAAAGTATGCTAGAAGAGCTACCTATGTATAAGGCTTCATCAGAATGAGCTAGAGGGAGATAATCTTTGGTTTGCACAAAGTATTTTAAGTGGAAGCTATGACATCTGCCTTGAAGTAATTTTCAAAATTTATATTATCTATATGTATGATCAGAATTTTTAATATTTATCAATAAATGGAACATTCAAATAAGATTTTTAAAATAAAAGTGCGAGATTATAATATATTGTTCTTTTGAGTTGTAAAGTGCTTAGATTTTTAACATTAATCTTGCTATTTTTCTAATATATATATAAAATCTCCAGCTGAAAGGAATATAAAATAATTTTCTTTCCATTTGATACCCTTTGATAGTATCAATTCCTCCTGCCTAAAGGATCTAATATCTTCATGGTATATTTTATTTCTAAATGAATACTATAATACAAATTAAGAATTGGAAACCCATATCAATTAAGAAAACAAACAAACAAACAATAAATTATTTTACTCTCCAAGAGATTATGTGTTTACTTGAGCTATAAAAATAAAACTCTAATAGTGTAAATCTAGGATTCTTCTAATAGTTTATCATAAAAATAATTACTAAATGGAGCTTTAAAGTACCACTGAATGATTTCAGGCATTTGTTAAAATATTTAAAAGTCCATAGACTTCTATAAAAGTATAGTCATAAAGTAGAAACCTGTCATATATCAGGCTTAAAATAGACTCTGCAGGAATGTAACATGGTCATTCCTGGAAATATCATCAGCTCTCCTTTATTCCACCTCTTTCAAAATATCATGAAGGAATTAGTAGGGCTATGTCTTCTGAACCTTTTACTTGTTGGCCACGGAACTGTGGATTCTGACCTTTGTTTAAGGATGTAAAGATTCAATACTAGTTGACTTGTCATTGCTCTTGATTTTCACTCTAATTGGATCTCACTGAAGGGTTGAGATGCTCATTTTTTTCCCTAGTTTAATTTGTTTGCTACTTCTTTCATACATATATGTATGTATATTCCCTACACATTCATAATATAATTAACGTTATTCACATTTAGAAGAGGAAGGAACTGAGGGTTGGAATTAATTAAAATAATATTTCTTGATCACATAAAGAGCTAGAGTCCAAATTAGAAAACAGGGACATCTGAATCCAAAACTTATGCTCTTATCATTTTCCTCCATTACTCCCTGCATAAAACATATTATTAGGCATCCTTGGAGTTTGCTTCCTTCTATAGGCTTCATATAGCCTTAAAATAAAGAACTCTAGCATAATCATATGTATTCCTATGTATTTTATTTTGGCTATATGCATTGCTTATGCTGCAATTTATTTTTCTGCCTTTATTCTTAGCATTATAAATTTTTACTCTTGGTTTGCAATGATAAACATTGTCATTTAGGTTATTATGCTCTATCATTAAATGATATTTTTGCTGTTTGCTTTTTGTGAGGAGATCCCAGATCAAAAAGTTGAGTTAAACATACTGCTTTCTTCATGGCAGGTTAACATCATTCCACTCATCATAGTCCCTGACCTGTTTTATAAATTTTAAAATTTTCCTTATTCCTATTCCCTACTCTCATCCCTCAGCTCCATCATGGGTAACTATTCCAGTTGTTTGTTGTTTTTTTATTCATATATATCTTTTATATGTGGAATGTTTTTGTACATGCATTTTAAAAATACATAAAAGGTCTTATAATAGTAACCTAATTCTATTTTATTCTTTTTCATTCATACTATGTTTTGAAGATACAATGGTTTTTGCAACTATCTAAATAACATGTGCCTAACTTCTGAAGAGTGTTTCATACTGTGCATTTTCTTGTGAATACTTGAAATACTTCAGATTGCTATTAGTTTCCCACTACTGGAAGTAACTTCAGTGAACGTCCTCATACATTTTCCTGCAGAGATCTGGGGTGGAGGTAGAGGAGAAGCAGACTTTTCTGGATCTTATGCTCTGGAGTGAGATTGTTGGGTCATGGGTTATACATAACTCAATCCAATAACAAACTCTCTAACCAAAAGTGCCCAAGGATTCCTACACCTCTCCATTTCTACCCACCCTTGGCATCAATCAGCTTAATAAGTTTTTCTAATTTTATGGGTTTAAAATTCTCTTTTTTCTGTCCTCTTTTCTTTCTTTTCTTCTCTCTCTTTCCCTCTCTTCCTTCCTTTCATGTCTTCCTTCCTTCCTTCCTTCCTTCCTTCCTTCCTTCCTTCCTTCCTTCCTTCCTTCCTTCCTTCTTTCCTTCCTCTTCTCTCCCTCCCTCCCTGCCTATCTCCCTTTTTCTCTTTCTCTCTTTCTCTTTCTTTCTTTTGTTTCTTTAGGTAATATGAGTTTAAGCATTATTTTATGCAGTTATTAGTAATACAAATTTCTCCTTCCAGGAATTACTATGCTGTAATCTTTGTTAATTTCTCTATTTGGTTGCCTATCTTTTACTTGTGGATTTCTTTATATACCCCAGGTATTCCTTTTTATTTTTAGACATCATAAATATTTTCTTCCAATATTTCATGTCTGTTAATTTTATCAGTGATCTTTATTGAATAAAAATCTTTAATTTTGATGAAAACAATCTTTTTTTGTGCCATGGAGGATTTGTTTAAGAAGCCTTTTTCTAACTACAGATCATAGAGAAATTCTAATAATGAACTTTTGTTTTTATGATTTACTTTTTATATTTAGGCCTTTAATCCTTCTGAAGCTTATGTTTGCTGCTATTGCTGAATCAAGAAACTAGTTTACATTTTTATACTTGGTGAGATGATATCATATTCTAATTCCTTTCCCATTCTTTCTTCATCACTTTTAGCATAAATGCATTTCTTATATATGAATAAGTCTGTCCCCAATTTCTATATAATGAAATATTAATATTTATAGCTCCAAGCCATTTGAACAATCCTATTATAGAGAACTATTTTAAAATATTTGAATAAATAAATTTTATTTGTGAAATAGTGCTATTAAGATTTGTTACTGAAATATTTTTTACATGCATATACTTCCAAAATTTTAAATTTAGGAAGATTTTTTTAAAACCTAATAGTTAATTCAAAGACATATTTCTGTTCTGCCACTGAAGAGAAAAGGCAGTGTTATTCAATATCCTAAAATAGATGATCTATAAAATTCCTTACCACTCCCAAACTCAGTTTTGCAGTTGAAAGCAAAACAAATTTGAATGAATGAAATAGTTTGTGCATATAATGAAGGTTGAAAATGTCTTAACTTGTGCTCTTAGAAGCAATAGTGTGAAATTCTATTTTTATTATTAGACCTTACCCGTTATTTTGGATCTTCACAAAAGCAATCTGCATTTCTTAGAATCTCATTGGAATCCAGACTTCCCACCTGATTGCCAAGACCCTCAATATCACATCAACAGGAGAGTATTAGGTACCAATGGATTACATAGAGTTTTTGTAATACCAGACAACACATTTCTTAATCATATTCTTCATTGGAAGGTGATTTTGTTGCTTGCTGGTGGCTATTTCATTATACTAAACTGGACTGGAATACAGCCAAATGAGCACTAGCCATTTGTTTAGTATTGGAATGAGGCCAAGGGTCTATTTATATATCAAAACACACTTTGGAGCAGCCTGGACACATTTTAGAATGGAATAACATGTATATGTAATTCTGGGTGGCATCTCTTACTTTGGATAATCCAATCTGTTCTGTATTCTCTTTGCCACTATAAAGTGTGGGTTCGGATTTTGCTTATCTGAGTGTAACAGAACAACTTTAAAATAGTAACATGTTTAATTAGGTCACCCAAAATAAGATCGGGGGGCTATCTAGCTATATTGGTTTAAATGAAGTCGACAATGACCCACACTCATTTTTTCCCTTCCACCCTGTAGCTTTTGTCCATGTGGTGGTGGGATAGTGGATCCTGGACTTTTTTTGTTTTAATTCATCTAATTTTTTCAGATGAAGTACCTTTATATATTTGAAGGTATGTTATCTTTCAATTTGATTGAATCTAGACTTTGGTAATTCCTATTATAACATTATTTACCCATATTTTATTATCTAGCCCTTTTCTGAAAAGTACAGTTTTTAAAATGTCCTTTTAAAATGTGGTGTGTAGAAATGATTCATATATATTTTGATCAACTTATTATTGCCCTTGATCTAAATTCTATGCTAAAAACAAGATGTTATAAATATATAATATATTTAAATAATGCATAATATACATAATACCAAATAATATGTAATATTAAAAAATGTGAAATCCATTGAGAACTTATGATATGGTAGCTTTTATCAAATAAGTGCTTGACATGGAGTAATCCAGTTAACCTCAACTTAAACCTCAGATATAAGTATTAGTAATAATTTCATTTACAAATGAGGAGACGGAATTTCAAAGAGAGTAAACAATTACCTAATGTGATGCAGAAAGCAAGTGGCTTTTCTGGAATTTGAATTTAGGCAGTCTGGCTCCAGAGTCATGCTCTTCTTAAATACCGTGTTATATTACTATGCTTCCACATACAAAGTCTGTTTCCACATAGAAATTTTTGTCATCATACATTTTTTTCTCTCTCTAAATAATCTAACCTTGTTCATCTGAGTTTTGGTCCAGTTTTGTCAGAATAAGTAAAGGTCTCACTATAAAGAAAGCATAAGTCAGATGAAGCCTTTGATTATTATTTATTTCCATAAAATATACAGACGTGGCCTTAACGTGTACTAAGAATTCCAGTGTTTTTTGTAAACCACAAAATTTGGGACACCCAGTAAGCTCATGAGGGGGAATACCATCACAATACACAGTACCATCACAACAGACAACAGCTCTCAAATCTATACTGTTCAACTTTCAAACGTTCAAAACCCACTTAATCTACTGAAGTTTTTAAAAAAGACATAAACATGTGGACCCACCTTTTCAGTGTTGTTGGAAAGAAGATAAAAAGTAAAGTTTAATTTACATATCATTTGCAAAATTAAAAAAATAAGAATAATCCTCATGAATGTGCTTAAAAGTCCATGAGTTAAGGGCAATTTAATTGAATAATAACAACACAAAACTCATGTAAATTAATCATTGTTGAAAACCTGAAAAATGATAAATTTTGGTACTAGCTTTATTTATAATCAAAAAGGAAAATAGAATCCTTTAGTAGCAGAAGAGGCTACAAACCACTGACAGCCTTTAAAATATATAAACCTTTTGCTTAACAAAAATAATACATCTTTAGAAGAAAAAAATTACTTGATTCATTTTAGGAACCAATGAATGTCATATCAGTATTAGACAACATAAAATATTGTACTTTTACTTTTGATTGATGAAGCAGCTATATTCTAAAAAAGTAAATGAATAATAAAAGATTTTGCCTACTATTATGTAACCTGACAGGATCAAAGCCCCTTAGCTGGTACACATTGTTTGGGGAAGAATATGCTGTTAAAAAATATTAGATATTCAATAAATACATATAAACAAAAATTTCAAGGTGGAAAGGGTCCTAGAGATTATCTACCACAGTGCTTTTTATTTTTATTTTCTTTCTTTTTTAAAGAAAAAGATCTCTTTAAAAAATTTTTCACCATACGTATAACATAGTCTTAAGAGACCACTTTAATTAGACTCTTCATAGAGAATGCCCTGTCACCTCATGTGACTTTCACTTCCCCATGTGGTAGTTCTTACTTTATTAGGTGACATTGGAACACAGTCTTAAACAGGTAACAATTCCACTCTTTGATAGAAATAAGAAAATTGTTAGTTAGTTTCAGTAAGAATTCAAATATCCTTTTCCTGATTCCTAGATGAGTGCTCAATCATTTGAAATGTTGCATTGAAGGTTAATGCACAAGTATAGATGTTAGCACAATGTAATTCTAGATCAAATGGAAAAGATCTTTATATTACCTGTATTTTGGAATCATTGATGCTATTGTTCTGCTCCATTAGTAGGAATAATTGCTATATGACTGCACTGAGTCATTTGGAAAGCTATTAGATTCAGCTGAATGCTAAATATATTTTGCAACAAGTAGTAGGTTTGTTTGGCACTGAAATGAATTATAAACAGCAAGTTCTGGTTCCTTCAGAAATCATAAAACAAACATACATCCTCTTCATATGCCTAGGATAGTTTAAGAAAAGAACCTGACATCAGAATAGATAGATGGCTTTTGGGGGGATAGTGAGATCAAGATTTTAGCTAATTTTTATCCCCTATTGTAAAGGAGGAGCCCTCTGATTTACAAGTATCACAGGCAAGTGGCTATTCTTATCACACATTACTCTCACTACTTTCCAGTCAATAAAAATGTGAAAGTAAATCTTTTGTCTATATTTGTGCAGTCCTATAATAATTTATGTAAATTTGAAGCTTGCATAAAACGTTAATCCCAGTTTTGTAACTCCAATAACATTTAAATACTCAGTATACACATCTTTTCCAGGTTTTATTAATTCTCCATTTATCTATAGTTCTGTGGAATCAAGTTACTTTTCATCTGGAAATGTTATTATACTTGAATGGTAGTCCAGATGAAAGGAGCTCTGATGTCTACAGTTGATTATTTCTTTTCTTTTCTCTTAGGGTACCACTTTTTTTTCAGTACTCATTTACTTGGTCTGTCTGATTTTCTCTAATTTGGAATCTCAGTCACAAAGTCATCATCCTACTTTCTAGGGGTTAACTGAGACCTTGTCCATTTTGTTGAAAGCATGTAAAAGTATTCACTTATTTCAGTCAAAAAGAATTAATTTAAATTCAAGATGAGGTGTAAAATACATGCCAATACAGATAAAGAAAATAGTTCATAGGTAAAGGTCTCTGACTCTATTTCAGTCTAACTCTGGCCTCAGTATAGAATGACAGACATAGTTTAGGGGATACCTCACTCTATTTCTTTCTTTTTGAAACATGTTCTTATTGTCGGCTATAGGGCTGAAGGGCCTTCACAATGGCATAACCTCGCTGCTTTGTTAAAACCTTTCTTTTCCTGGTTTAAAGCCTCTGATCCTGTTTTAAAGTCTCTGATTCTTGGTAGGCTATTCATTTTCAATTTCTTATATGATTATTTGCTTCAAACTGTTTGAAAACGTATACAAGAGAAATGATTGATGTACTCTGAATGATCCTATCTCCATTCGTTTCTTAATGTTCTTTTTGATAACTTTTTCCTTCATTTCCCCTAGGGGAAAGATTTCCAAGAATAATATTATTAAAGCTTTATGTATTAGTAAAATTTATCTCATATCCATATCTTTATTCTAACTTGGGGTCTGGGACAAGGTCAGTTGACACACTGAGACTTTGAGATGATCAAAAAACCATTCCCACTAAGACAAAATATACATATATTATTCTATCTTCTTCTCTTCAAAACTTATTATCATTAGTTTTGATAATGTTATTTTCAGATAAAGAAAGATTAATTCCCTGGAAATAGACATAAGTGGAAAAAGTTGGAGAAAGAAGAGTGTGCCATTGAATTTCTTTCCTGTTGATGAAGTACATTGCTTTAGGACTAGAAATTTCTTGGTTGCAACTTTCAAATTTGTGAAGATTATCAGAAAACTAGAGTTCCTATGTATGTAGATTGAATGACATCTGTTTTAATCTGAATACTTGATATAATTCACATGCTATCTTTTAATATGATTAGTGCAGCAGCCTCCTAAGCGTTTGATTAGTCCCTAGTTTCTCCCAATTCCAAACCATTCTCTATATAGCATTCAGAATGATCTTGCTAAAACAAGAATCTCATCTGTTGCCTCTTCTACTTAAGTCATTGGATGACTCTTAAATCGGGAACATAGCAGGCCCCACCCTCTCCTCCTTGTGTTACATTCTAGGGCTTGATGTTCTTTTACTTCCTCAATTATATCATGGTACTCATCTCCAGGGCTTTATGTGGGCATTTCTCTCTTCTTGGATGATTTTGTTCATCCACCTCCTTCAAATAAACTGCCAACTCCTACGTAATTAAATATTTATCCTACTTGTAAGTAAACACTTATCTCCCTTTCCTGTCTGCCCACCTGCAGCCTGCATGAGCACAGCCCTGGCTCCACTCCGTTCTTCTGTGGAGCTACTGGGAACTATGCCCCTCAACTTCACAAAGCACTGTGCATGCTGAGCTCCAAATTCAAACCACTATTTCCAGAGGCTGAGGGAAGGAAGCAATCTTTAAAGATTAGAATATACCTCTACATTCCTGGTAGATACCTGTGGTAAGAATCTATGAATATGCAGCAATCATAATAGCACCAAGCATGGAAAATAGCTGCATTACTTAACCTCAACTCAAAGACAAATCCTCGTCCTAAGGAAAAAATTAGATATAATATTTATTGAAAATGAATACAATTTCTATGTGATTTTCCTTTTTAAAAAATCCAGATAATTTAGGAATTAGAATTACACATAATGCCACTTAAGTGTTCCTCGTGTTGTCAGTTCCGCTGAGATGAAGTGTCTCACCCCAACTTCTCAGATGGTCAATTATGACTTAAATCCACTTGAGAGCTCCCTCAAGACTCCATTGTTACCTAATGTCAATTGTTCAATTAGAAATCAGGTTTCAAATGTCTCCATATTCTGCCTATTAAAGAGATAAGTAGAAAAATATTTGAGAGATGGAGAAGGACCAGATCAATCTGGACTTTCATTAAACTACACATAATTAACACAGAACAGATGCTTCCCAATTAATTGTGCTGGCTTCAGAGCCAGGAAAATCTGTACTGATTCTCTTGGAGAGAACTTAGCAAAGGGAAAAAAACTAGTAAAACCAACATTTATTCTATATTAATATATAAAAATATTACCATTATCTTAAAATACTTCATTAGGTGCTACATAAAGTTATTTAAACATGTAATTTATTTACACACTTAAATCTAAATTTTTTTAAAATTTAAACACACAACATTGATAAGGATACATGAGAAATGAACAAGTACTAAGTTAGGTATGAAGTGAAATCTATCTACCTAATTAACATCTTTCTTTAAAGAAAAAGCACAAATTTATAAATTATATATATATGCATATACACATACATATACAAAGTACTCTAGGGCATTCAGGACATACTAGCACAAGAATATAACTTTAACAGCATAGAAAATATTATACACACACTCTTTCTCAGAGTAAAGAGAAAGGGTCCCACGCAGGCCTTAAAAGGTTACCATCTCATCTACTAGAAAGAGACTAAGGCTTTATCTATATAACAATTTCAAAGAGAATAAAAATTTTGAGAGAGCAATACAAGTGTGAGTATATAATTATTACAATGCCCAAAATATTGTTTCTAGTTTCAAAAAGTTAAAAAGATTCATCCTTTCTATCCCTTTAAACTATGATTTTTTATTTTGCATATTTGTGTATTTATAAATGCCTAAAGTGATACTACTTTTATAATTTATTTTTTTTTTAATTAAATTTTAAACAATTGTAGTTTCATCTCCTGGTTAGTATGTAGTCATTTGAGATGATGCAAATATTTTTCATATAAAGAAAGCAGAAAAAAATGGTAAGCATGGAAATTTAATTGGAAAGGGAGAGAAAAAGATGTACAATCTATTCATCTACACAAGCACAAACATACACAGACTTGAACACAAACAAGTCTAATGTATGCCAAAATATTTATAATAGATTCATCAAGATGCTAAAATTTAAGACTTATTTTGATTATATTTTCAAATTTTTCTACAGTTCAGCTCTGCATATCATTTAAGATTTGCAGAGTTAGATTCTCTGATTCACTTCTCAGTTCTGCCATTCACTAGATGTCTCACATTGTATAAGTTACTAAACTAGCTAAACCTCAGTGTCACTATTTGTAAAATAGTGATAATAGCCCCCACACCATAGTACTGTTGTAAGAATCCAACTGTATGAGAAAATCTAAGAAAAATACTTAACTAATAGCTTAGCACTAAACACAAAATTTTAGTGTGTAATGTTGATGGTGATAAGGTAGATGACAATGAAGATATAATTAACTTTATAATGATAATAGGTATGATACCAACAAGATTTGACTATATTAAAGACCAACAAAATTGACTTAAAACTAAAACTAGAATTAGACAACTTCTGCTTGATCGGTTAGTCTATTGGACATATTTAGTAGCCAATATATGTTTGTCAAATAATCATTCAATCTTATAAATAACCACTAACAGGATACCACTAAAAGACCTTAACAAAATGCCAATGTAAAACATACACCTGTAAAGTAATAATCTATAAGAAACTTGATTCTTGGTATAAAAGTTTTAAGAGCTCCACACATCCTTCTCTGGACTCTTTGACTTTCTTAGCATGTATCAAGGCTAAAACATGGGTTTATCTAGATTGAGTATATAGAAATGTTTAATCTCAAATATACCTATTTCTTCCTAGAAACTTTTACACTGAAGTTGGAGGCGAAATATTTTATTTTGCCAGTCTTGTGTGTCATTAAGGTAGAATAATGGAAAATAGCATTCATTAATTATTTATTCAGTAATTATTTATTAAGCATATACTATGTATCAAATATTGTAGTAGGAGAGTAGAGAAGGCAGGCATAGACCTTAGTCTCAGAGATATCAGCTTTTAATGTGAGATACATAGCAGAAAATAGAAATTATAGCACAGTGTGATAAATATTAAAGGGGAAAGTGCAGGTTGTTCATATGGGGAACCCTTGGGTCTGGAAAAGAGACATAGAAGGCTTTCTTAAGGAACTGATGTTAAAGTTGAAACTGGAAGAATTACTTAAAATTAACTAAGTGGGGGGAAGATAGAGAAAATAATATGTGTGCATGCCTGAAGTAGAGACAGAGCATTATGTTTTCTAGAAACTGAAATATAATATAGTTGAAGGAGAGTGTGGAAAAAAATCAGCCAAAGAGGTTAGCAAGGGGTGAATAGTACAGCAAACCTTCACTACAATGGATAGCTCTATATTACTATATTATAGTACATATGTGATGCTTTCTAAAAATATCCACTAAATATGAACTCAGAATCAAAAATCACAAATCATGTACAGAATGCAGTCAGTGTAGAAAGTTTTAGAAACAATGAAATTTATCATTGATCATTGCATGTATATGTGTCAGTTAGGGACCTAACAGGAAATTGAATTCACCCCAAATGCTTCAAATAAATATACTTAAATAGCATCTACTTGTAGATATTTTAGGGTTAAATGAACAAACAAGTTATGGTAAAACACCCAACTGACTAGCAACAGTAGGATGGCATTATAACCCAAAGCTGGGAAGACCAAAGGAGATAGAGTGTTAGTAGCTTGGTGAGAAGTGTAGCTCTGGAGAAGAGGTCATGTAGCAGATACTATTGTAATGGACTGGGCAGGTTAAGTTCATCTGGAGACACATCAAAAACAGGGAGAAAGTAGGGAAGAAATACTCTGGGCTCTGCCTTTCCCCACCTCTTTGATCTCCTGCTAGGATGTCCTATTGTCTGAACCCAAGAAACTAGCTGGCAAGGGAGTCTGGGAAATGTAATCTGCAGAGGACAGCATCTTGGGGCACAGACCAGGAGGATGGAGGAACATGGACATGGGGTGGATGTAGGGGCAAAAGAGAATAACTATCACACATATATTGTAAATTACTTTTCCAAATATTGTTTGTAAACCAGCTTTAGAAAGATGTTACATTTGGAAAACTAGAGAAAAGACTGGTTTGTTAAGCAAGAAAAAGAGATTTAGTCCCACAAACATGATGGGTCACATGGAGAAATGAAAGAAGAAATATTTATCCTTTTGCTCATTAAAAAGAAATTTGATGAAAATGTGTTATAGTACAGCTTTCTATGGCTAACTCTATCCTAAAGTATTATTTCTTAAGAAAATTTGGGAAAAATATGGCAAATGATAACATTTGTTAAATAAGGGTGGTAAAAAAAAATTGGTTCTTGTTTTTTGTACTTTTTGTTCTTTCTTGTATGAATAAAGTAGCCTATAATTTTTTTTAACAGAAAACATTCTGCTAATCTAGCATGCTTGAACTCCCTCTAGACTAGTGGACTCCAAATTTTAATGGATCACAGATCCCATTGAGAAATTGAAGAAAGGTACATTTTTTTCTAATACCTCACCTCGACACAACAAAGAGTCATACACACATTGAATACATAAATTCACAAATGTCTATATAATTTCAGAGAGTTCATTGGCTGCCTCATTTCAGAACAACCTTTGGGTCCATGTACCTCAGAAACAGAGGGTAAGTTTCCAGTAGACAACATGTACCTTTGAAGCAAGGCTAAATGAAGGTCTTCAGTGTGTTCCATAAAGTTTAACAGGAAGAAGGTTGTATGTTTATTGAATTGATTGGAATGTTCAAAAATATTAGTAATATAAAAAACTTGGTTTCACTCTGTCCATTGATATACAAGGGATACAGATATATGGCAAAACTTTCTAAGATCTAATGTTAATCTAATCTCAAAAGAACCTATGTTTTTATAAATACAAAATGTGAGATAAATATGTTTTAATTTTTTCTCTGGGTCTCAGAGCATGTAAACAATATCACTGCCTTTTCTACTTCAGCACTGAGGCGAACAAAGGGAAGGAGAAAAGGTATGGATCTTCTTGCCTAATTTGGGTGAAATTAGAAAAAGACTCCAGATGTTATAAGTCTGTCTGAATGAGAGTTGGAAATCTAGGGTATGTGACAAATAGGGGAAGACAATAGATAAAAATATAGTAATTAAGCAAATAGACTATTAAAAAGTAGAATGTCTGATCATGAAAAAAAGACCATGGACTTAGTTGTTTTAAAAGGACATAACTGAGAATAAATGTCAAAAGACATCTTATACTACACCAGTCAATAGAGTGCATGGGAAGTGGATAGCGGATAAGATGCAAACACCATGAAAAAAAAAAAAATCCAGAACAATGCTAAGAAGTATATGTATGTGACAAACAGTAATAATCTTCAATCTAATCATGCTGCATGGCAACTTTTGAGTCCATAGAAGGATAGCTGCCAAATCACTTGCTCTAGTGAGTGAAATTTCTTTTGGCATTGTATTATCCAATTCTGTTTTCTTCTAAAAGATTTGTCAAAAATCTTTTGAAATTCTTCTGGGCTTTCCATTCTGTTGATTGACGTATCTATCTTTTCACCAACACCATGCTGTCCTGATTTTTTTATAGCTTATAAAACATTATTTTTATAGTAGGTCTTGAAATCAGTCAGTATAAGTCCTTCATCCTTTTTCAGAATATTTTGTCTTTTGTAATTCCTTTACCTGTCACTATGCATGGTTGAATCAATTTATTCATATCTACAAAAAGACCATCTAAATTTTTTGTTGTAATTATTGAATCTATAGATCAAATTGGGAGAACTGCCATCTTAACAATATTGAGTCTACCAATTCATGAACTCAGTATATCTCTGTGTTTTGGGTCTTTGATTACTTTTATCAGTATTTTATAGTTTTCACCATATATACTCTGCACATATTTTGTTAGAATTATATCTAAATACTTAATTTTATTTGGTATTATTGTATATGATATATATGACATATATTACAAATATAATATATGATGAACTACCATATATTGTCTACAATAGGTATAACATATAAATATATAGTAAACATTTTGTATTCCAATTATCTTTAGTGCACAGAAATACAATTGGTCTTTTTATGTTGACTTTTCATTTTGTAATCCAGCAAAACTCATCAGTTCTAGGAAATTTTTGGTAAATATTTGGGAATTTCCTATGCAGATAATTAAGTTCTCTATGAATAGACTATTTTATTTCTTATTTAACAGACTGTATACTTTTTCTTTCTTACCTTATTATACAGGCTAGAATTTCCAATATAATGTTGAACAGGAATAGTGAGAGGAAATCATTGCCCTGTTCTCAATATTAGGGGAAAGCATTCAGTCTTTCACCATTAAGTATGATGATAGCTGTTGTAAGTTTGTAGGTGCCTTTATCAGGTTAAGAAAGTTTCCTTCTGTTCCTAGTTTGCTGAGAGTTTTCATCATGAATGGATGTGGAACTTTGACAAATGTTTTCTTCTGCATCTACTTAGACAATCATGTGATTGTCTTCCTTTAGAGAGTTACTATGGTAAATTACATTGATTTTTGAATGTTGAATCTCTCTTGTATTCCTGGGATAAGTTGCATTTGATCATGATGTTTTATTATTTTATGTATCACTTGAATAGACTTGATAATATTTTGTTAAGGACGCATCTATATTTATAAGTGAGATTAATTTGTAGTTTTCTTGTAATGTCTTTTTCTGGTTTGGGTATTAAGGCAATAGTCTCATAAAATAAATTTGCAAGCACTGTCTTCTACTTTCTGGATGAGACTATGTCCAACTTCTCTGTGGACGTGTGCACAGGTGGCTCAACTCGCTCCCTAAGGCCAAGCCAGTAAGAGCATCGGAGAGCACGTGTATATAACGAGCCCTGCGAGTAACCAACTAAACAAGGACGACACATGCACAAATAATTGCCAGAGCATCACACAAGTTTAATCATACCAGATCCTGATGGATTTCAGTCCTAGTAGACCACCCGGCAGTGCTGGCGGATATAAGACACGTATTAAAACAGTGACCGGTCGATGCTGGCTCAGATGCTGTGGATCTGCAATGGTTGATCAGCGGAGGCCTCTTCTTCAAAGCAGAGCAGTCAGGAATCAAGAGATGGAGGAACGTAGTCCCGGGAGGATAGGGAGCATGCTCTCTAAGTCTTCATTAGAGTCCCTTTTGCTTTATACTCTAGGATGACGTCTTTGGTGTCCTATCAACCAGTCACACGGGTGTCTGTTTATCTTACACACTTTGGGTAGCTAAGACATTTTTGGGGGGGTTGCATTATCTGGGTTACACACACACACAGACCACTGCAACAGTAGCAACAGGGAGTAATACAACTTTTAAATTCTTATATCACACACACACAAGAAATCACATTATGTTTGCCACTCGGATTACTGTAACGGACTAGTAATACTTCTTTCTTAAATGTTTACTGCAATTCAAAGTAAAACCTTCAAGGCCAGAATTTTTTTTTTTTCCCCTGAAGTTTTCAAATACAAACTTCACAAACTCAATTGCTGAAGAAGATATAGAGCTATTCAGCTTATATATTTTTACTTGAGTAGGTTTTAATAGTTTGTATTTTAAGAAAGCATTTCATTTCATCTAAGTTGTCAAATTTATGGGCATAAGATTATTGATTATAATCTTTTTTATTCTTTTAGTGTTGAAATCTACAGAAAAATTCCCTCTTTCATTCCTGACATTGGCAACTTGTGTCTTTTCTGATTTTGTTTTTGTTTTTCTTTCGTGGTCAGCATCACTAGATTATCTAATTTTTGTTTTTAAGAATTAGCTTTCTTTCACTGATTTTTTTTCTATTGGTTTCCTTTTTTAACTTCATTGACTTATACTCTTATTTTTATTATTTTTTTTTCCTTTGCTTTAGATTTAGATTCCTCATTTTTACCTGATTATTAAAGTCAAATGACAGTATGTTAAGGCCTCCACAATAAATCACATTGATAATTTAAAATGTCTGGCATGCCCCAAGGCCCCAGATATATAAAAAACTCTTATCAAGTGGGATAGCCCAAGGATTTAGAGTTTATCTCCAAGGATTTGTCAAGGGCCAGTTTCTTTGAAAGATTCAGAGTTTGAACTCTCCAAACCTGCCAAGTGAACCCTTTGTGAACACTAACAATTCTTTTTTTTCTGGATATCTTTAAGATTTTCTCTCCTATGTTGGTATATATATGCTTAATATAGAATACTATGCTAAGTATTTTACACTTAGAATTCATTGGTTTGTGTAGAATATGCTTAGATTTTTTTGTTCTTTTGTTCTGGTGTGATCAAATCTAAGACCCATGGAGCCAATTGAGATGAATTGTGAGCTTTTATTAGCCAGCCAGTGACTGACTCTCTACCAGGCAGGGTTAGAAGAGATCAGTCCTGAGCCTCCAGAGGGGATAGCTTAAAAAGCCCCAAACCCCTCTAGCAAGCTAGCACGTTTACAGAAGCAGAGGCTGACCATTAGCATATCTTTACACAGGATAACTACACCCTTAACGTTAGCATAAGTTGCCCATTAGCATAACTTTGCACAGAATATCTCTTAGAACTACACCCTGTTTAACATTAAACAACAGGAAGCAGAAGTTGGCCATTTGAAAAATTTCCACCCTTAACACTTTGGTTTTATTTTATGTATTTATCCTGTGTGGTGCTAAGTTTCTTGGATCTAGTTTGTCCTTTAATTTGGAAAAGCCTTGGTCATTATTTTTCAAAAATTTCTTTTGTACTAGTTTGTCTCTATTTCTTCTGGGACACCAATTGTATATGTGTTTGTTAGAATATTTCATGTTGTCCCATAGGTTTTTAAAATCTTTTATTTTTTCACTTTGTGTGTCTGTGTATGTGTGTTTCTGCATACACACATGTGGTTTTAGTGATTTCTGTTGAACTATCTTCACATTCACTGACTTTGTTGATTCTTCTTAAAAGGCCATTTAAAGCATTCTTTATCTCTGTTACTGTGTTTTGGATTTGGGGCATTTTATTTGATTTATATATTTTTCATATCTTTACTGAAATTACCCATCAGATCTTGCATTTTTTTCTACCTTTTTGTAATCATTTTTAATATATTAATCATGGTAGTTTATGCTCCCTTTCATATAGTTCGAACATCTGTGCCAATATCAAAGTCTGGTTCTGATCATTGCTTTGTCTCTTCTAGGAGGGCTTTTCTTGCCTATTTATATGCCTTATATATGTTTTTTGTTGTTGTTGCAAGTCAGACATCTTATGTAGGATAGTTGACCTGAAATGAATATATTTTATGTCTGAGAAAAGCTTTCCTCTGCTAGGTTTTTCATCAAGGAGATTGAATTAATCTAGTTAGGAATTGGGTTAGATGAGATTTGTTATAGTTATGGTTACCCCCAGAACAACATAGGCCTCAAATTTCTGTAGAGATAACTTCTGTTTATAATAGGCTTGTTTACCAACTCAGTAAGTGTTTGATTGTGGTTTTAGGTTCTTTTCATACTCTGCCTCAGAGAATACCTCTGCACATGCAGTTGTTCTTCTTGCTCTCTTCCAGGAAACTCTGCTTTTACTTGTTATTCAAATGTGTTAGCTTGGTGATTACAGGGCAGGAGTGCAGTCTTTATTGTTTTGAGTAAATCTCACTCTTAGGGTGTGGCTTTCTTGGCTCTACTGCCCACCCCCTATCTTTACTTATGGGATCTGCTCATAATCATGCCCATATCCCAAAAGAAAGTTCTCATCTTTCCTTCCCAGTTATAATGTTTTGACCAATGTCCTAACCCCAGAAGTGCTTGTTGCCCTTCCCCAACACATGCAGGCTTTCATTCCACACTAGAGAAATGGAAAAAGGAGCAAAGCAGACCTTCTTCCCTTCCTTCATAGTTGTTCTTTTTTCCTAGTCTGTGCCACAACAACTGCTTCTTACATCTCTCTCCAGTCTTTACTGTGAACGCTTAGTGTTTTTGTGTATGTGTGTGAAAGAAGAGCCTGTAAGAAGAAGTAGATTCCCCCAACTTCTGTGGCCCCCTGGAGCTTATACTGCCCCATCAGCTTGAATTTCACTTTTATCAATTTTTCAACTATTGTACTAAACTCTTAGCAGTTTTTGGTTATTTCTACCCCAGTTTAGTGCGTACTCGCATTATTCTTCCTTGCATTTTTCCTCGTAGTTGGGGAATTATTTGCTATGCAACAACATCTAGCTTAAAAAAAAGTCATGACTTTGGAGTTAGTCTAATTTTTATTGTAAAGGTGAGAGAAACCCTCTTTCCAGAAACTATCTGTCTATATCTTGGGGTACACCAGAAATCTGGCCAATGAAATATTAGCTGAAGTGAAATATTAGCAACTGTTTAGTTGCTGGTACTTAAACCTCAAGCTTACTCTGATTCTGCTGTGTGATCTTGGAAACATTCATTAGAATAGATGAGCCATAATGTAAAAAAAAGACAGTGGCCCTGGAGAATTTCCTATATTTGTAATAGATACTGTGAATGAGTAAACTCTGTTGTTTTCCCACAGAAATTATGAAGTTGTTTATCATAGCAGCAACATCTAGCATGTTCTTACTAACAGCATTTAAGCTATCTGAGGTGATGGCAGAGGCATAGCAAAACAGAGGCAGAGGTAAAGAGGGAGAAATAAATGCCTTTGTAGCATATAAGAGGAAACAAGAAACACAGGCCTAGGGAACTTTTTCTAAGGCCTCAAAAATCTGGGGAAAAAGCATGAACCCAATCATTAGGAACCAAAGTATAAGGCAAAGGGTAATTAATAGAGTTAATGAAATTATTTAGAGATTTAGTTATAGTAAAATGGCAGGCAAGCCCAAAATACATTGCCTGGAAAATGGAAACAAGGATAAATCATTCAACAAAACTGACTCAGTGGGAGTAGTGGGTTATCTTGTTTCTCCTAATTCCCAGCATCTTAGACAGATCTCTTTTTTGAACGGTTAATTGGCCCAGAATTGAGGGCTGCAAGGATATACCACAGGAAACCAAAGATTTGTTAAAATCCAAAAACATCACTAAGAGTCTCTGTTGGGGTGACAGTCCCTTAAATGACAGAATATATCATCTCGATCAAAATGCCATTGTGAACTTCTCCTTCTGTGGCAAACAGCTTGAATGCTAAGACACTACCACCCACATCCATATGTCCCAGTGTATACTCTGCCAAGGTATCTGCTTGCCATTTGCTCTATCTCTACATTGCCAGACACCCAGGTGAGAAGTGAAGAATTCAGTCAGTGTTTTTAAACATCCAGATGTTTGGCACCAAGTAAGTAAAATATCTGAATGCTTGATATCTTTTTTTTACACTTTTTCATCTGGCTTTTTGGCATCATATATCATGAACCGTTGCGTAGAGGCTTAGGACTAAGAAAATACAAAAAAACTGTCACAAATCAGCACACATTTTTTTTTTCTAAAGTATTAAACAATCTTAGCCTCAAAATCATAGTCCTTAGAGGACATCTAATGCAATTTTCTTCATCATGGATTTGTGGCATCTCTGCAAGTAAACCAAGGGGACTCCAGAAAATAACCTGTTTAATATCAGGAAAGATTAACTTCCAATCTCTGGCTGGAGGTTATAAACATACATACAGCTTTGTTCAAAATCATTTGTTGAGTTAGTCCTCTCTGATCCAGGACCTGGGAGTCAAAAAGACAAATAATAGTATATCTTTAAAGTATGTCAGTTAATGAAGGGGAGAAATAAGGCAGCCACAGAAGAAATGGAGAGAAGACTGCTTTGGAGTTGGAGGGATATTTAAGACATTGAGTCAAGAAGATTTGATGACTGATAAAATATATCTATCACTTCTTAATCATCTTTTAGTGCTAGGCATATAGTAGGTATGACACCAATTTTCTCTCATTTAAGCTACATAAAACCCTTAACATATAGGTATTTTTATTTCCATTTCATGGCAATTTAGAGGGATTAGGTGACATTTCCAAGGTCACAGCACTTGAAAATTCAAAGAGGATGGTTTGCAAAACAGTATCTTCTGCCTCTGAACTTCTTTCACTGAATTCTTTTGCCTCTCTACAAGTATCTCTAACAAATATCAAGTTCTCAGTACCTTGACCTTGTCATCCCAGTGGATGATCAGACCCTGGGAGCTTGGATCACAAGACACTTGGAGATTTCCCCTGATGAGATATAAATTACTCAAGAAAGCCAAACCAGCCAAAAGAAAGTAATAATACATAAAAAGAATGACTGGCACTAAATGATGGAAGAGAACTCTGCCTGTAACATTGGAAAAGCAGAGGAAATTAGATAGGCATAAATGTTAAGAGCAACAGCTAGAGGTACTCAAATAGAACTGGGCTGTTTCTTAATCAAAAGAGTTCATTTACTATCTTTAGGGCATCAGATAAAAACAAGTCTGGACTTAGATAAATCTATTGCAATAAGCAAAACATTCTGATCTTGGCATCAGCAAGTGTCTCAAAAATCAAACAGATGTTGATCATACCTCAATAAAGTGTTTTTAAAAGAATCAAACAGAAAAAGTAAAAGGCTTTTCTTTCATAGGGAGGGGTAATTGGGGCTAGCAGCAACTTTTAAACAAAAATTGAGCAAGTGAAGGAGTGAACAGATAGCATGACAGAGGAAGACGGATGGGAAATGTTTCTGGTTGTAGTCAGCTGATTCTCAGAATGAGCTGTTAAGGGGAGATGTTCTGCATTTTAGTGCTGGCTCAGACTTGGGGCAAACCAAAGTTCTGGAGCCTGTTGGCAGGAAAGAAGTAAGATTACGATTTGGTCAAGCCAAAGCAGAGGATAAGAAATGGGCAGTTGTAAACCCTTGGTCAAGAGTCATCTGTGGTATTGACCTTTGACATAATCATCTATTTTATCTGTCAAGTTTTACTTTATCTCTAGTGTCTTTCTCACTACATTGCAGACTTAATTCATGTCTCTTTTTTATGCTACTATAATTGTGAAACCCTGTTATAGATTGCAACACTTAGGACCCTAGTTGCCCAACCTTGACTTCACCCGACTGCTGAACCAGGTTTCCTTAGTTAGAGGCGTAACAAATCCACCCAATTCTGAATCTTTCTCTGCCCTATTACAGGAGGTTGGTGCAGGCTGACTGGTAAATTCTTAAGAAGTTGTTCTTTTGGTGACTAAGCCCTTGGCACAGGAAGCCCTGCTGGACTGCGTTTCCTTGATTTCAGTTTGGAACTGGAGCAGTCTTCAGATTTATTCATTTTGGTCCTGATGGAGCAACTTTTTGAAGTGGATATTCTGAATCTTTACCACTGTTTTCTATAAGACTCAATGACCCATTCCTAAATTCCTTGGAAAGCTTAATTTAGAATGTAAATGATTTTATAGGGAACAGTTGTTTTACTGCTCTTCATGTTTCTGATCAGAGATATGGGGTTTCTTTGACCACATGGAATCTTGCTTTAAGCATATCCAGTTTGACGTAATGCAAGATTTTTATAGCTGATAAAAACAAAACCCAATTCCCACTAGTAACATTTAAAACATTTAAAGCTGAGATAGTAACCATTAAAAGTTCAGTTATTTAAATGCATGTTTTATTCTGTAATATGAGTGAAATATAAGATGCAACAATTTTGCTTTTTCTTTTTTGTTATTTTAGATGGAATACAAAAAAATAAAATAAAATAAACCACTTGAAGAATAGTTTATGATCTCTTTTAAATTACCTTCTCTTTTTCCATATTGGAGCCATTTCTCTTTATTACACTTTCTCTTCATTTTCAGCTTTTACTACAGTGGTTGCTAATTGTAATCCAAAACTTCTCTTATAGAGATTGAATTATAGACCCAAAGAAGGCTAGATAGTCTCTAGGGAGTGCAGCAGGCAAATCATTTGAATTAATCCTGGTCTTACAAGTGCAATAGGTAAGTTATAATGAAGCACATGGGGGTCTGGATATTTACTGCAGTATACCAAAGACTATCATATATATCCCAGAGGTGAAGCCTCAAAATATTCAAAAGTTCAGAAAAGCAAACTGAAGAACTAATTTTTATATCTAAAAGACTTTGATTGTAATGTGCATCTAGATTACTGGCAACAATTTTAATTTCCTGGGGTTGTCAAAAAAGAAAAAGAAAAAGAAAATAATAAGAGAAGTGAACACCATAATGTCAGAATGTGGTCATGGATAAAGCTATTAGCAATAATTTAGGTCTGATTAACAAGAAAAGAAAATAACCTATATAAATGGCATGGTGTTTCTCTTCTATAAATGAATGATCAGAAAACTATTGAAAAGTTCATTTCTTACAGCCTACTATATATTCTTCCTGTGACTGATTCCAAGTGAATCTTATTTACTGTTCTGCCTATTAAAACCTATCATTTTATAAAGGAAAGCCATGTCTAAAATTGATCGAGTGAATACTCATTACCTAGGGAACAAATATAATTCTAGCCACTATTATGTACTTTATTTTAAATAAGGAATTGTATCCTTTTCAATTATTGGTGAGATGAGAAAGTAGTAAACAAAGCTATAAATCTCTAGAATTCACTCTATGGTAACAACACATTAAACACTTGGGCAAGTAGAATTCAATGGCCAAGTAGAACTGAGAGGCTGTAGTACTATATAATTCTATAAGGATCATGAACACAATAGGGGAAAGAAATTGGCTACTCAGCACCAGTATGTCTCTGTGTCTTATCTAATTGTACAAACTTAGGTTAGCTGAGCTAAGGACATCTCCTGCTGTGTCAAAAATAGATCACAGTGCCCAAAGTTGATAATAATTGACAAAGAAAAAAACTGTGCTGCAAATGACAAGATGCCTCAGAGGATTATCAAATTTATTATCTTGAAAAGATTGGATTTTCACAAGATTATCAAATGGGAAGAGGGAACTGAGGAGAGTAAAAAATCTAAGACAGTTAATTGAATTTGCAAGACACGTTGACTGTCAACAAGGAGAAAATCAAGGGAATTACATAATAATTCAAAGAAAAAAGGACATCCTTCCTTAAAGCTTTGTATTTTAGTTTTATGTAACAGTGTGTGTGTGTGACTTATATTTGCATTTCCTGATGATTAGTGCTACTGAGCATTTTTCATATACCTGTTGACCATTTATATATCTTTCTTAGAAAAATGTCTATTCAGGTCCTTTGCCCATTTTTTAATCAGGTTATTTTTTTAGAGGTTGCCATTGAGTTATAGAAACACCTTATATATTTTGGATATATCAGAAGTATGGTTTGCAAATATTTTCTCTCATTTCATAAACTGCTATTTTAATTTGTCAATGTTCTCTCTGCTGTGAAGAAACTTTTCAGTTTGATGTAGTTTCATTTGTTTGTTTGTTTGTTTTTTGATTTTGGTGCCTGTGCTTTTGGTGTCAAATCCAAAAATTCATTGCAAACACCAAGGTCAAGAAGTTTATAGTGATGTTTTCTACAAGTATTTTCAGTTTCAGTTCTTTCATTTTGAGTTTCTTTTTGTATGTGGTATAAGATAAAGGTCCGATTTTTTCTTTTGAATGTGAATATCCAGTTTTCCTACCACCATCTTATTTAAGAGACTATTTTTTCCTTATTGCGTACTCTTGGTGCCTTTATTGAAAATCAGTTTACCAGATACGCATGGGTTTATTTCTGGGCTCTTTATTCTCTTCTATGGATTTATGTATCTGTTTTTATGCTAGTACCATACTGTTTCGACTACTATAATTCTGAATTATAACTTGATATCAGGAAATATGCTATCATAATCCCACTTCTGGGTATATATCCACAAGAAATAAAATTACTATCTTAAAGAGATATTGCATTCCTACATTCACTGCAACATTAGCCAAATAGCCAAGATATGAAAATAACCTATAGTCTATTGACAGATGAATAGATAAATAAAATGTTATGCATATCTATCTATCATCATCTATTTATTATCTATAACCTATCACCTATTTAATTAGGTTCAGAGAATGAATTCAACTAACTACTCATAATATGAATACTTTGGCACCCATTTTGTGTGACCAAGTAGCCTGCAGGAGCCTTGAACTAACACTAGCTCCTCCTGTGAGTTCAAGCCCTGTAAAACAGCCTACAGAGTCACAAGTAAATGTAAGTTCCTGAAATGACTCCCCAAACAGTTTTTGTGATAAGCACTCTCCCCCACTTCTCAGAGTTTTCCTCCGGTGAGCCCCTTAGATAAGATTTTTGCCAAGCTTACCCACACTCCACTCTCTTGGGTTTGAATTGACCAATCTAGCTTAAACTCAGAAATACCAAAGCACACCACTTGAGGAGGTGAATAAAAATATGTGCTCCAGGTTCTGTTACGCTTTCTTTGCCTGCACCTTGCCTTGACCTCCCCACGTGGCCCCTCAAATTGTGCCCTGTACTTCCTCCAGAACCTGCGAGTAATAAACTTCTCTATTTCACTTTTGCTTTCAGTCTTTTGTTGAACCATGGCTCACCAGAGATACCCCAGAGCTCTGCTTAACAAGTGATAACTTAATAAAATCACAACAATATACAAAGGAATATTATTCTACTTTAAAAGAGAAGGAAATACTGCCATTAGCAACAACATGGATGAACTTGAAAAACAGTATGTTAAGTGAAATAATTTATTTATACATGGATTCTAAAAACAAAAAGTTGAACTCATAAAAGCAAAGAGCAGAATGGTGATAACCAGGGTCTAGGTGGATAGGAGAAATGGGAAGATGTTGATGCAGAGTTAGAATTATGTAAGATAAACGTCTAGAGATCTAATGTACAACATGATGACTATAGCTAATAATACTGTATTGAATACTGGAGGTATGCTAGGAGAGTAGATTCCAGGTGCTCTTATCACACACACACACACACACACACACACACACACACACACACGGAGAGATATATGTTAATTAGTTTGACTTTATGAATCATTTCACTATATATATATCAAGTCATCGTGTTATACACCTAAAATATATAGATTACAAAAAAGAAAAAATTAATAATAATTTGGCAACAATTGTTTATTGATGGTGTGAGTGATTAAAATTATTATGATGCTAATAAAAATGAGAAAATAATCTACTTTCTTTGTATAATATCAGTACATTATTACGTTTATATCCAAAATAATATTTTTGGTGATAATTCTAGAAATTACCTATACTGAGAATTTATCCTTCAAACCTAATGTGACACATCATGAAATTCAGCCTTAATTTGCTTGAACTATATATGGATCTAATAAAATAAAATCAACTCCAATATCTTGCATTTGCCTACTTTATATTAAGTTGGTCCTCATGGGAATGACAAAGACATTGTGGAAGTGGTCCTGAACCAGTTAATAATAAAAATCTTTTCCCCTAAAGAAATTAATATACCATTTCAGTACAATTTGTTATTACGTATTCATTTTAGACAGAACAGCAGGCATCCTCTAGTAGAGATATTATAATAGTGTCCTCAAAGTCCCTGACTGATGCTACTGATCAGAATCTTATATACTTAATTGTTATTACACATTAATTATCTACACATTTAGAAATAGCCAACTAATGTATCAGTTAATTAAACTTAATATCAGAATATAAATGGCTGAAATGTCATCTAAATTTTACTTATTGATGTTTTATTTGATGAATTAAATTATTATTGATGAAAATAAAAGTACATTAAAGTAAATGCATATTGTCCTATAATGTATTGACACTAGGGATATTCTACATAGAAATATCAGTCCTTAACTCCAATGGAGACTCATAATTGTTCAGCATAGAAAAACTAAGAAAACATCAGTTAATAAAAAGAAAAATTTGGACTTAATATCCTCATACAAATCTTTCATTCTTAACAGGATCCACTAGTTATCAAAACTGAAATATAACCATCTGTATCCTTTACATGTCTGAAAGTTTAATTTACGTCTACTTTTCCTAATTAATTAAATATGAATTCAATGAGCTCCTAGTGAGAACTTTTTTTTTTTTTCTTTTGAAACTCACATATTCTAGTCTGGTTTTGAGCAAAGAGGACATCAAGAGACACCATAATATTCAGCAGAGAAGCACCTCCATCAGTGGGTGGGGCATTGAGCCTGTGGTGGAGCAAAATCAGGCACTTGACCAGAATCCTGAGACAGTTCTAGTCATGGGACTCAATGTTTCTGTCTCTGACAATGGGTGAGACCACTGGAGCATTCTCTGGCATAGTCCCAGGAAATGTTTCCTCAAGATCCAAGAGAAAAGTCATATAATAAAAGAAAATGAAACGTGTCTCTCCATTTGGGAATCTGATAAGAATATGTCAGCATCTGAGGCTATGATAAGAGTTACATTGATGTCAACAAAGTATCAGGTATTGAAGGAGAAATACTAAATAGACTACTGACCAGATAACAGAATGACCAGTAAAATATCCAAAGAAAGTTAGAAAGTGCCAAAGAGAAGATGTGAGGCACCCAGATCTCTAATAGGAAAGGAAGAGGCTTGGAGATTGGGGATTCCACTGACTTTTCATGATGGAGTCAAACACATTCTGATTTTATGCACTTCCTTGGAGTACTATATATGTTATTATATTTATTTATAATTGCTTCATTAGATTAAAACACCAGGAAGGCAGGGCTGAGTTTTAAGAATTCTATGAAATACTAAATAAGAACACTTTGCAATCAGGCCTCCAAAAGATCTCACTCTCTCAAAAACTTTAATTTAGTGACACTAACACATGGGAGTACCTCTTCTGATGAAAGATTCAGTTTCTGGCTATCACTACTCATTTCCTAGTTGCAGAACATTAGGAAAATGAAACTTTGAACAAGCTACCCCAAGAGCAGCAGCTTTATAATTGTTTTACCTATTGTATGGGCAATGAAGAGCTGCCCTGAGGGGCCCTGTCACCTCTGAGATGTCATTCTTCAGACACACCAAGCAAGCCAAGAACCCATGCATTGATTTTAAGTCCTTCCCTCTTGGGCTTCTGTAAAGTTCATGACAACTTACACCTTGCTAAACAAACAACAGGCTTGTTCCTTTGTTCTCTAAAGGTTCCCAAATACCCTCCGGTAAAACAACACTGTCAAGGAGGAAGGCTAAGGAATCCTAAGTGAGTTTCTTAAGATTTGATTGTAAATTTATGACATCTGTTACTTAGAAAAATTTGACTTTTCCATAGTATCTCATTTGCCAGGCCCCCTCCTTTGAAAAGAAGTTTAAGGAAAAAATGCAGTGTATTCATGATCAAACCTACTCTTCTACCAGAGATCACTCTTGGTTTTGTTTCAGTTCTGGGTCCCACTGGGATGATATAGAATTTGGCAACCCAGTACCTGAGTCTTAATTGTAACATGGAGACAGTCATCTAAACATCTAAATATCCATCAGGGGCCTAAATACATAGAAAACAGAACCTGTTCTTTGGAGGATAAGTGATTTTATGTTTTTCAAATTTAATGTATGTATCCTAAATTCCTGTTGGCCATTTGGTTGAATTTTTATTTTTAATGTACCTTTAGTGTTGGAATTATGTAATCTTTGTGTACATCAATTATAAATGAAATGAGAACCATATTCGAATTGTGTAGATTTAGTGGGTAGATATTCCCAGTTTAGAAATGTATCCTTTATACAAAATGTCTGATCAATAACTCTTGTCAGATATCAAACTCATGCTTAAAACATATTGTATAGGCTTAATTTGTGGCATGTTCAAATAACCTTTAAAATACTTTTCTTCTTTTTTCTCTTCCTACTCCCTTTTTTCCCCAAATAAACTGGGCATCCAATTTGTTTTCCATGAAATTACTCTCCAGACTCTTCAAATGTATTCCTCTCAGAGCTGTTCTCTTAGAGCATTCATTTAGCTCTGAAAGCAGCATTCATCTGATTTGTCTCTGCAATCATTGTTTCAGAGGAGCGTATTCCCAAGGACAAATTTAAAAGCACTAATGCAGCTTTATCTTTTTGAAGTACCCTACTCTGTCGTTGGCATTCATGGAGCTCTCCCGTCCGGCTCTAGTGTTCTGAGTAAGTACCTCCACGTTCTTTTCAGCTTTCACAAGAGCACTGCACTCTTTGCTCTCGTACGTTATGGAAGGTGCTTCTTCTCCAAGGAGGGAGGACAGGGGATCCCAGATAGAAAAGAAATGGTTACAGCTGGAAGAGAGAAAAAAGCTTTGCCAGTCTTCTAGTCTAGGCCAAATTATTATTTCAATAAGTGACTGTTACTCTTGCTGTTAAAAAAACATTTAATCAGGGCTGCATGGAGCTAAATTGACATGGTCAATGTATCTTTGTTCGTATATGGGTGTAGGGTATGTGTGTTTATGTGTGGCACTGTGTGTGTGTGTGTGAACATGTTACTATTCTTTCAAAATCAAGTGATTCCTAGTTAAAAGTGATTAATTATGTAATACAGTACAACTATTAGAGATAAGATTTGTTAAGTCGTGTTTGGTAAGAAGTGCTTTTTACCAACTCTGAGAAACATAATCTCTACTATGATTTTTAGATAGCCTCATCCTTTTCACATTGCCTTTCTCAACAGTAAGTGAAAAGTTTTTTTTCTACTCAAGATTTTATAACGACAAAAAAGATTAGCTGAAAATAATAGAGCCCACTCTACAGAATGAACTTGGGTGCTTAAATATTTAACTTAACATCGAACAACAACTGTTCGAGGATTTTATTGTGATCCTTACAAAATTGGAGACACACTTAGATGCCTGAGGTTAAGGGATATGAGTGTGTCTTTTTTTTCCACAAATTTTTTTTTTGGCTGTGTTGTTTATTGGAACTTGCTTTCTATTTTCTGTGTCCTCAGATATAGACCCATGACTTCAAAAAAAGAACACAATGTTAAAAAGTATGACCTTTGAAATCAACCACTTGCTCTGTCCTTTACTACTTGTTAGAGTTGGGAAAGCTACTTAACCTCTTTGACCTTTGGTTTTTTCCTCTTTAAAACAGAAATAGCAACATGTCATCTATTTAAAATTTAATCGTTGGGCCATCAGGGAAACAGGATAGTTTTACTGAACATAATGTCTCTGACACTGTATAAGATGCTGCAATGCTGGAATGGAAGATATTTACTCCACTGTAGCTATGATTGCAAACTGTTCTGAATTGATTAAACCAATTTGGTTTTGCACAACTTGGAGATAATTTTGGTAGAAAAAGCTGAAAATTATGATGTGGATGACTGATGCTCCTTCATAACTTTATTACCAGTTGTAATCGAACTAAGTTTTAGACCAAATTCTGTATTCATACAGACATATATTAATAATTAAACATATGTTGGTGAGATTACATGAATAAGTTAATACAATGTTACTGAAATTTCATAAAAACTCAGCTCATTGTCTTTTTAATACAAACATATCTTAAACTTACATGAAGGATTGTTAGAAACAGACACAACAATATTTCAGAGCCATATTTTGTTACTTTTATAAATGAACATCAGAAAATAAGAAATTCTGTCACCTAAACACTGAACTCAAGTCCACTTAGCAATCTAGCCTTAGGCGTCATCTGTTATCCTTTGAGTGTTTGTGTCCTTCTCCTCCCCCAAATTCATATGTTGAAGCCCTAATCCTACAATCTGATGTTCTTTGGGATGGAACCTTTGGGTGGTAATCAGGTTTAGATTAGGTCGTAAGGGCAGGACCCTCATTATGAGTTTAGCACCTTATCAGAAGAGCAATACAGAGAGAGCACTCCCAAACACAGCCACTGAGGAAGGGCCATATGAGGACACAGCAAGAAGGCAGCATTCTACAAGACAGGAAAAGAGCCCTCATCAAGAACCAAATCTGCTAGCACCTTGATCTTAGACTTTCCAGCCTCCAGAACTGTAAAAAAATGTAGGTTATTTAAGCACTCAGTCTATGCTGAGTCGTGCTGACTGAGACACATCTGAAAGGGTACAGATGACAGATCTCATAGATTCTAATTCCCCATTTAATGCAACTGTTAAGTGTATTTCCAAAATGCTTTCACCATTCTGTACATCCTAAGTTCTACTAATTTCACAATTGAGAATCCATTTCTAATATCCATTTTGCTAATGACAAACCACTAAATTCACCAATAAAAATCCATTTTTGACATTAATCATGTTAACTAGCCACTCATCTGGTGTTTCATTAAGTATAAAGATAGATGAAGCTCATGTTCTAGGCTTTTCTGATATAACACTACCCATCCAGAGTAGACTTTTAATCAGAACCAGTAACAGTCCTAAAGTGAAGTGAAAACCACTAATGCATACACATTTATCCCACTTTATGCTGAAGAATTTTCAAAGTAAGTTACCAACATCATGACACCAGGTATCTCATCTTTTCTTTCTGTCTGTCTCTCTATTCCTCTCTCTCTGACCTATGCTCTCTAGTCCTCTTTTCTACTAACGGTAGACTAGAGGGTTCCATCAACCATCATAGTTTTTTGGTCGGTTGATACTACCTTGAATCCATATCAGCAAATTATCCCTTTCCCCACAGCCATACAACCTTTGCAGAGGCCATGATACCCTCTCACCAAGTATAGACTTCTGGATTCAGTCCCCTAAGGTTTTTACAGTTTCAACAATTCTATGGTTACTATGTGTGGCCTATAATGATCTGGCATTGGTTCACACTACCTTATCTTTTAGGATAAGGAAGGCAAATGTATAGGCAAATAGTACTGAAGCAGAACTTTCTAGACCAAGGAATATACAGTTTTCTACCACACAAAGACTACATATGGGCCACACATATGCCATACAATCATTCTATTAACTTCTTAATTCTTTTGCTTTCTTCCCTACATATTGGATGCTTACTCCTTTAGCCCATTTGTAGAAACTCTAAGCTCTGAAGCAGAACAACTGAAAAATCTAATAGAGGTGGGGACTGTGCTTTTGGAAAGAGATAAAATTTCAAAAAGACAAGTATAATATAATCTAAACACATATACTGTTCCTGTTCTGTAGTTTCACATGGAAATGTAAATCTGTTAGTACCGTGTACAAATGGATTAGAATCTTAGCTATTGCCAGCATAAAATGCATAGGTCTTTTAATTTGTGTTTGTGAGTAAGGGTTTAAGGAAATAAGTATGGGTGATATATGCCTACCTCACACTCCTTCACCCTCTACACTTTGGCAAGACTCATAGATCTTGGCTGAAGAATTAGTCCTTTCTTGGCTTTTGTTTCTCTTTTCCTCACCTTAAAATTTATATAGAAATGATTTCCTCTTGAGTTCATTCTCACACCTTAATTCAGTGGCCCATTCCAGTTTATTTATTCCAGATGTTTCTTAAGCACGGCATAAAATACATAATGTATGACATGCTTATGGGTAGCCGTGCTTTTTCATTGGGCCTTATATTGAGTTTCTTGGCATCCTAAATTTTTTTAGGTGATGAGATTTCATGTAACACAATAACAGTATTTCACATTATCTGGGATTATATGCATTTCAAAGACCTTCAATTATTTTACAAACAGCACACTCATTTATTTTGTGTGGCTAGAGAAGGTGAAATTTCAGATGACTATTTTCAAGTGAGATTTAGAAAAAGAAAATTTTCTGTGGCCTAAAAAAACTGATTGATCCTTTAGACTGCTAGGCTATGTGTACATTGAAAGAAATGTGAAGAATTAATCAGAAGAGAAATCTATTGTATTAGGCATTGGAAACATATTAAATAAAGCAATAATTATATATTTATTTAGAAAGATTATAAAAGTATAATTAAATGAGTAAATATATTTAGAAATAGTCTTAATGTTATTTCTAAAATAAATGTTTCAAATTACTGGATTTGCAAGAATTTGTCTAAATCTGAAAATTTATATAAAGAAATTAGGTTCTGATAACATACATGAAAAGAATAGTCTTGAAGAAATTCTAGAATATATATTTTTTGCATTTAACAAGAGTTTCCCCAAAATATTTGATCACAGAGCTACATTAAGATACCTGGAACTTCCAATTTTAGCTCTAACATGGAGACAGGTTGGCAGTCATCATTCCTATCTTTACAATAAGAAAAAATGAACAAATTGAAAATTAATTACTTTTCTTAGGTCCATCAGAGAACCTAGGTTGCAAGAAACACCACCACTCTGAAATCTGGAAAGAATGATGAATATAGAGTTGCAACTAAGATCTGCTTATCTGCAGCAGAGGCCACTGAAGCCATAACTGATAGGAACATTGAAATGGTAATTGATGAATTGCTGGAGGCTAGGTATGAAATGGTGTGAGGATGAGGCATTTCTGGCGGAACCAGTTTTAGTAGAGTCACCATACTTTCACAGGTGTTATCTCTGGGAATCCCACCAAGTTCTCAGTGAAGAGCTGAGAAAGATTTTCTCAGGGCTCTGGCAAGGGCAGGATAAGAGCAATCATTATGAAATATACCCAGAGCATTCTCTATAACAAATGTCTATTTTCCAGTGAAATAGTCTTTATCAGAGCTTATTCATATAGAAATGATTTTATAAGAATTTATCCCACCTAGGGAAAGGAATTTCTCCCATTGCATCCCCCTCTAGCCTATCTTACTAAGAGGGATGGGGAAGGGAGGTGGGAAAGCTAAGAAATACTTTTGAAGGTCACAGGCCAGAACACAGACCAACTTAAAAACTGAGACTTAATTATAACATTGTAGAATGCTTCCCTTCCCCAACACTTCCCTGTAATACCAAAGGGTCCCCAGTAAAATGACAGTGGATTATAGCAGACTTTGTTTTAGGGAAGCAGAAGTGAATAGGGAAACAGAAACAAGGACAGTAGAGGAATTTGAAGCATCTGGAGCTATAGCACACATTAAATACAACTCAATTCCTAGCCATATTAACATAAAACCTCACACTAAAGTTCTATTTATTGCATGCAGTTCTTATTACCTGATACATCATAGCCAGCTTTTCATTAAAAAAATTACAAAGCATATATGAAGGCAAGAGGTACAGCCTAAAGAGCAAGCACTAAAAAAAGAGAAATATTTCACAGATGTTGAAATTATTGTACAGCAAATTAAAAAAAAACAATGATTAATATGTTAAGGAATCTAATGGGAATAAAGCAATATGCAAAAAGAAATGAGCAATATAACCAAAGAGATGAAGATTCTAGGAGAGGATCAATAGAAAATACTAGAAGAAAAAACAGAGAAACAGAAATGAAGAATGATTTGATGGGCTCATCAGTAAATTGAATACATCTGAGGAAAGAATTAGTGAACCTAAAGATAGCTTAATAAGAATTTCCAAAACTTCAATGCCCAGAGAAAAATGAATAAATAAAACAGATTAGAACATCCAAGAACTATGGAGCAATATCAGAATATGTAAGATATTTTTAATTGGAATACCAGCAGGAGAAGAAAGAGAGAAAAGAACAGAAAAAAATATTTGAAATAATAATGGCTGAGAACATTCCAATTAATTACACTAAACTACAGATTTAGGCAATTGGGAGAACATTGAGCAGGGTAAATATCAAAAAATGATACCTAGTTTTATCATTCAAAATGAAAAAAACCGAAAACAAACAAAATCCTGGAAGAAGTCAGTGGGAAAAAAAGAAAAATGAAAAACTCATCTGAAAGGAAGAAGGATAAGAATTACAGCAGACCTCTTTCCAGAAATCATGCAAGCTAGAAGGAAGTGGAGTGAAATATATATGTGTTGAAAGAAGGAACACAAACACCAAACTAGAATTTGATAACCAGCAAACTTATCCTTCAAAAGTGAAATACTTTCACAAAGAAAAACTTGGTTAATTAATTTCCAGTAGACCTACTCTGCAAGAAATGCTCAAAGGAATTCTTCAGGGAGAAAGAAAATGATATAAATTTGTAGTAGAAATAAATGAAAGGAAAATGGGATTATAATGAGCTTGGAACATTATATATTATTAAAATGCAAGGAAGTGTTTAAAAAAATCCACAATGATAAGGAACTAGGTCAAAGGGGCACCAGATTCAACTAAAATAGTTATAAATGGACAAAGCTAGAACAATTTGAGCAAAAAAAAAAAAAAAAAAAAAAAAAAAAATCATATTGAATTTTAACCCAACACACACACACACATTTTTGTGCAAATATATATATATTTGTACATTTGTACAAATATATATATATTTGTACAAAAACTCATGTGGAAAAGTTCAAATAATTTACATAGAGGATCTATCCTAAAGGAGGTGGAACATAACTCCTATTCCTAGAGTGTGGGCTGTACATTGTGACTTCCTTCCAAAGAGTACAGTAAGGAAGGGGGGCAAAAAGAGTAACTTTATCATTCCAGTTAGTACATCGATGTTATCATCAATGATGTCAATTTTAACAGCCTGTAGCTTTGATATGTTGTAATGAGAATGACCCTTTACCTCTGTGGTTTTCCTCTCTAAAACCTATAATTCCAAACTAATTATGAGAAAAGCATCAGACAAGCTTCATTGTGAGACATTCTACAAAATACCTGACCAGTGATATTCAAAACTGTCAAGGGCTTTGAAAACAAGGTCTGGGAAGCTGTCATAACACAGAAGAGCTTAAGATCACAAGATGATTAATCCTGGATGGGATCTTGGAACAGAAAACGAGCATTAGATAGAAACTAAGGATATCTGAAAAAAAGTATTGATTTTAGTTAATAATAATGTATCATTATTGTTTAGTTAATTTTGACAAATATATTATGGTAGTTTAAGATCTTAATAATAGGGATAACTGGGTGTAGGATACAAGGGAAATCTTTATACTATTTTCACAACTTTTTTATAAATCTAAAACTACTTAAAATTATTTAAAATAAAAAAAAAGTAGGACATCACACCTGACAATAATTAGATTATGGCTGAAAACAGATTGAAAGCACTGTCTTTTACAGTACACATTTCCACTGCTCAAACAAAGAAACAAATAAAACAAACAAACAAACAACAACAATAAAAACAGAACATTACAAAAACCCACTAAATTTTGCTTCATTTTTCCATACTGATCCAAAATAGCCCTCTGCAGAGTATCTTTAGACTGATAAAAGTAGCAATCACTTAGACTGGAGTTTCTATAAGTATATGTAGCAGTAGTGAGGCTGGAATAGCAAAGAGGTTGATGTTTTTGAATAAATAGGAAAAGAAAAATAAAGCCCCTGAGAATGGATCAAGGGGATTATTTGCTTTAGTCAATGAAAACAAATAAACTTGACAACTCCTGGTTTTCATTTAGGAAATTAATTAAAATCCTTTTCTGAAACAGTGGTTCTTGACTTTCTTCAGTTATGTGCATCTTATGGAATCCAAGGAAAGCTTGAGATGTTTTCTTAAAAAAAAACAGACACATAATTTTCCATACTGTTTTTTTCAGAAATTCAGTAGCACTTCTTGAGGCCCCTTCATGAATCTCAGATTTTACACTCCTATTTTAAGGCATTTTGCTATGCTATAAATCTATATAAGATCAAATAATGGGGCTTAGTGGGACTGCTCAGTTTCTAAGATAATGTCACTTCCAATTTTTGATTCCTTTGGCTGGATTGCACTTCCTAAAATCTAACAAAGTCTCACTTCCAATTTGCTTGGCACATGTGAAATAACCAAATGCTCTTGTTCTGAGGTTGACTATTTGTGTTTGTGTCATTACGTTTGCTCTTGTCTATTTGAAAGCAGACATGAGGGCCAACACTGTTTTAGTTAATATTAGACTACCACACTGCGAAAGACAAGTAAATAAATATCAAATAAAAAATAATAATAACCATGCTTTCACTATGCTTTTCAGTGATTCTACACATTATGAACAAACGGAAAATGAGATGAATTGTGCCAGATTTTTCCCAGAATAAAACTCTGTTTTGAGAGCAAATTAAGGGCCTTGAAAACTGCATTAACTCTTTGGATTGCTTGCCTACTATTTAACTTATTAAGCATTAAACAAATTTAGCCCTTCTCTTCATAATTTTTCTGATGCTACAGAGAATCTTTTTGTTTCTAGTTTCTCTGGAAGTATAATGCATTTCACTGAAATATACACATTAGTCACTTAATAATTTCAAGTGTTCTGTTGAATTTTGTTAAAAACCAATATCCTCTCTACCAGGAAGACCAGATTCAAAGAAATGTTTATGTGAAATTGAGGGTAGAATAGCAAGAGATTTTAAGACTTATGAGTGAAGGATGTAACTATTATTTTAAAAACTAGTGAAATGTATAAACCAGAAATAGTTTTTGAAAGAACATCTTAAACACTTTCCCAAAAACAGCTCTCTGTGTGTGTGTGTGTGTGTGTGTGTGTGTGTGTGTCCTGCAGAAGTTGTATCTCAATTTTGTATTGCTCGGAGTAATAGATTTAAACCAGAAGAATATTTTCTAATTGACCTTATGAAATAATGTAGAGGCTACTGAGTAATGAGTGTCATTGTTTAGTACAATAAGGCAATGAACAAGGAAATGAGGTATTAAGCTAGATTCATCCTTACATCTTAAAGTCTCTACCATTCTAGGGTCCTGGTTTATGAATTAAATGTCCTTTCCTGTCTATAGAGGTATTAATAACCTCTTCCATTAAATTTGATTTTGAGTAGGGATTTCACTAGTCATATGTGAGCACTCATGTTTCCAATCTCATTTGGTCTCAGTGTTTCCAGCTTATGAAATATAGTGACGTAAGTAACAGAAAGAGGATGACTCAGATAGCAAAAATAACGTGGTTATTATACTCATGGATGGTCAAGAGTTGACTCGATTATTTACCTTGGCCAAGTCACATAGGCAAGTCATATATCATATGCAAAAGGCCGATATTAACCCTAGATTTCATCAAATGCCTTCTAGAGGTTAGCAATCACATTTGGAAGCCACTTAAAATATTTGGGAAGGAAGATATAGATTATTTTTTTCCAAAGTAAAGGTTAAGTTTTAGATAATAAATATATTTGGCCATATGAGCCAAATATATTTCAGTGGCTTTTACATGTTTGACCCAAGAATCACTTGGAAGAGGTAAATAGTCCTGTTAAGCACACAGAGATCACATACCAAGGGACATTCTTTTTTTTCCCCCACACTCTTTTTTTCCTGAAAAGTTGAATTGTTTATCCTAAATAGTAATTATTTTGCAATTATTTTGTAATTATTTTGTAAATTGATTTTAGAAACCATATTTCTTTAAATTTTAACATTTTGTTCATAGTTGAAAAATATTTCACAACTTATTAGATCATATTGTGGAGATTTAAATATGCAAGTAGCTTCCAATTCTTTAACAGTTCATATTTCAAAAGTTTATTTTTAAGTTGGCTATAGAACCCAGGATAAATTTCTCTTCAAAGGGTTGTCTGCATTAACATAGGAAAAAATAACACTTCCATACAAACACAGAGAAATTCTTCATGAAACATAAAACAAGCAAAAAATCAGAAATCTTAAAACTGATATCCACACATTCCAGAAAATGATGAGTGATGTCAAAGTTCAAGGAGTGAGAGAAAGTTTAAACAGAACAATTGCCTGGAGAAATGGAACAGATTTAGGCCTTCATAAGAGACTTGATGGAGAATCAACCTCAGTCTGCATGGGGCAGAAGCTAGAAACCAGTTTCTAAGGAAGAACAAAGGTTCAGACATGACCTACACAATTATACGTAAGACTGAGACTTTCTTTGATGGTTCAGGAGTACAATTCACATGTTTGAACCACCAGACCGGGCCTTCTCCTCCTCTTCCTTCTGGTGATGTTGAATTCAGGGCACATTATCATCGTCGACCTATGCAAGAGCACTTCATTGTATATGAACTTTACCCTTTCATTCTGATCTCCTCTTGTTTTCCCTTCCCTATTGTAAGCTTCCACTCTAAAAATATTTGCTATGTGTCTACTTATGCATACATCCATCTAAAATTACATGTTTTCTTGTGCATATGTTTTAAATTTACATTAATGGTATTTTGCCATAAATTGTGTTCTATTTCTTTCCTTTATATTAGCACAGTGCCCTCAAGGTCTGTTTATGACAGTCTATAAATTTAGTTATTCAAACTGCTGCAAAGACACAGATATCCCTGCTTCCACCCACATGCTGTGTTTGTGGAAACAGTGATTTGGAAGCAAATACTATTGCTATTGTAGTAAACAAACTTATACCTGACCTCTTTTGAAACTATGTAAATATTTCTCATGATATATATCCAAGGATAGACTCTTTAGGTCAGAGAATATATGTATACTACATTTAGCCGAATATAGCCAGCTTGCATTTCTGAATGGCTTAACCAATTTACACTTCCACCGATAATTAACGAACATTCTCCTCACAACCTGGTCAATATTTTGTATTACCTACCCTACAAATTATTGCTATAAATTATCATATTGTTTTTGTTTGTGTTTATATAATTATTGCTTTCAACAACCTCTTCAAATACTTGATATTTTGGCTCCCTTTTCTTTGATTTGCCTATTCAAATTCTTTGTACATTTTTCTATTTGGTTTCCCAGCTCTTTAGTGTTTTATTTACAGGAGTTGTTTGCCTATACCAGATAGTTTAAATTTGTCAATTATGGTCATTACAAACATTTTCTCTCACTCTGTTTTCTTTTTAATTTTGTTTCTCTGTCCTTTGAGGAGTAAGCATTATCAATTTTGCTTCTATCAAATTATCCATGCTTTGATTAATGATTGCCATTTTGTGGGGTCTTGTTTAAGAAGTTTTCCCATTTCAAGTTCATAAAGCTATTTACCATTTAAATATTCGCTTTTTGTTGTTGTTTTGTCTTTTATAATAGGTCATTAATCCCCTTTGAGTATACTTTCAAATATAGTATAGATTAGAGACCCATTTTTATATTTACTAAGCTAGTCATTCTGATACCATTACTAGACTTCTTTCCCTATTGCTTTCTGTTGCCTACATCATCATATATCAAGTTCCTTTATACACATGGGTCTGCAGCTGAGTTATCTATTGATTTATTAGTCTATGTTCCCATGCAGTCCCATATTCTTGTTACTATATTTTCATTGTATGCCTTATATCTGGTGGAGCTAGTCTCCCTTTTAAATTTTCTTTATCAATACAGATTTTGCTATTATGAACTACATTCTTTTATCTGAATTTTAGAATTTGTTTGTTGAATGCCAAAAATATCTTAACTGCAATTTGATTTGCATAACATTTAATCTGTAGATTAGTCTGGTCTGGATATCTGTATCCTTGCAAGTTATTTTTCTATCTTTAAACATGCTATATCTGCCCCAAAAAATTCAAAATAATTTTATCTAATATTCTAGAGATTAAAACTTTTCCCCATAAAATTTTAAGTATTCTTAATTGGATTCCTTTATACTTCTAATACTTTCCCATCTTGCTTGGCCCACACTTCACCTTTTCACCATCTCAAACCCCATATACATACAGTTACATTTAGTATCACTCTATTGTAGCTACTCATGAATTCATACTTTCATTTTTATTCTATGGCATCTTTGGAGTTGTGATGGCAAGGGCAACCTGCAGCCCATGTTGGTTTTCCCTCATGGCCCTGTTAATTGTCTATGATGGCTTGAGCTAGACTTTTTGTTACTTGCAAGCAAATCTAATTGAAAAAAAAATGCTCAGTATGTGGCACACACACCATGTTGATAGATTTAGGGTTGTTGCTAAAACATCCTTTTATATTTGTCATGTGATCTCTCTCTCCAGTCCTCAATCCTCCAGTTCCTTCCCAGTCCTCCAGGACCCAAGGTTATCACATGGATTACTAAACCCTATCCTTGTTCTATTTCTTCCACTTGTTGTACCCGAGAAAGCTCTTCAATGTCTAAACGAGTTGGCTCTTCCCTCTACCATCAGATCATGATTTCTTCTTCTTCCATATATATGTTTTTTAGTGATCTGAATTTAAACATTTAAAAGAGAACTTCTAATTTTTTTATATCAAAAGAACTTGCATCCTAACAGAGACAGTTTTGATAGAAAGCAATTTATAATTGGTGAAGAATTTCAAAGTGTAGCAAATAAAAGCAATTCAATAAGTACAGTGGAGAATATTTCTGGGTTATGCCATGATGCTGTTCCTGGGTGGGCGATTCTTCAAAGTATTTCCTCCCTTTCTATATTTCTATAGCTTGTTCCCTTATGTTAATTTTAAGTACAATCTGAGTACATTGGATTTATAAAAGTTCTGCATTTTTTCCCCCATGCAATGTCTTGACATTGCAATGTGGGTCTGCAGCACTCAGAGACAGAGGTTTATTCATCAAGCTGTTTAATTGCAGGTCAACTCTAAGGCTAAGCTGCAAGGTATGTAAAACGTCAAACGCAGGCCTCCAAAGTCTAGACATTAACCCAACAAACCTCCAAATTCTAATTAGCTTTCCTTTAACCTTGTTTTACTTTCTCCTTCCATTTTCATTGCGTGAAATTTCAAGCTGTTAATAGGATAAAATTGCTTCTATCTTTGTTTGCGAGATATGTCATTTCAAAATTTAATATTTGAAAAATGTCCTAAGGGGAATTTCATCAGATACATGCCATTCATTAGTAGAAAGGTTATTGAGGTTCTCTATAGAGTATGTGTAAAGTATAGGGATCATTTTGTTTTGTTTCTTGCTTGTTTTTTTCTTTTTCACTTTTGTCTCCTAACCAATCTATATTTATAAGTGTATAATCAGGTATATTTGATACACGCAGAAATTCACCAGCTTAATAAGAAAATTGTGCAATTAAACATTTTGAAATTTAAGTTAAAGTCTCTAGTAAGTTATTCTTCTATTCATGTATTATTTAGTGTGATTTTAGTGAATCACAACAAAATTATTGGCTGTACTGATTTACTTTACAGTAATTTAAAATTTTTCAGAGTCATAAAATATAATCCTTGTTGCAATTTATAGTGTTTTATATTTCTAAAACATGGTATAGTTATTTGTTTTATGATAATCAACTATCGCTTGTATTGGAAACATACTCATTGGTAAAAATATTATTCCAGACTTTCAATATTTTCATTAGCTATATCTGGATATTGTAAAGGGAATTATTATTTATTAATCAGTATTAGTGATAGTTATATTTACTATTCTACTTACTTAGTACTAGATTATATAGCACCAAGTGATGGATTCACTATTCTACTTTTGATATTATGAGCTCAATGTCGTCATAGAAAATGCTTTAGTAAACGTTAAAGGCAGAGAAGAGACACTAGGATTTGGAAAGTGGTTTTATAGATTAAGGGAAAAAAATTAATTTGGTTTTGTCATTTTAACTTTTGTTTGCTTTTCTTAAAAGTCTATTCTTAACTAGTGAGCCTAAAATGTCAGGTCTGTAATCCCGGAAAAATCTTTACCAGGTTTGTGTACTGGCCGGATCACATAGTTCAATGAGCTGTATTATCTGCCACAGCACAATCTCTTCTCAAGCCAGTTACTGCTGTTGTAATCATAACCCTTGAAATATATGGGTAAATAAAGAGTTCCTTTATCAGAAATGTCTAACTTCTCATTCACTTTTCTCAAGGGACTCTTAATTGTAAAACTATGGTTAAAGGAGCAATTTCTTTTTTTCCCCTGTATTTGAAAATAACAAACTATAACCATGATTTCAGGATTTCATCCCAGAGCCTCATTAAATAGGCTCCCATCTTTTGGAAAGCCCCTTGCGAAGGATATGTTTTTTAAAGAAAACTTGCTTCATTAAACTCTCAGTCAAGTCCTCTCCTTGAGCTTTGCCATTGCCTTTTGAAACAAGAAGGGCCACAGAAATGGCCTCTGAAATAATTTAAAAAATAATGTTCCATCCATTTCTCCTATATGTGATAATTAATAACAATACATAATCCAGTTAATTTCCTCTCTACCGAGTGGTGTCATATACAGGTCCTACTTTGATTTGGCATGTGGAATAAAGTAGACATTTTATAATACTGAACAATTTTCACACAAAAAGCCAAATGATTTACCGAATAGGAGCTTTTGGTTCATTTTGTTTTATTTTCCAAAGACTGGGGCACACTAGATAAAGCATTGTTCTTCTCTACCACAAGCCATAAAATTAAAGGAGATAATTGGATTTTCCAGGGTTTACCAAAACTTGATTCAATATTACTGGAATAGAATCACAGGTTCTCAGAACTCAGGTAGTTAGTTTAAAGTTATTCTGTATGTTTTTCAGATTTTTTCTTTAAAAATATGTCTTCAAAATTTTATATACCATATTTTAAAACTCAGGTCATTTGGTTTTGACCAATTCTGTGGAAGAAACAATAAAATATTTTTCTTTCTGTTCAGCCATGTTTTCTTTTGTCAATGCTATTTCAGTTCTCTTGGTTTATTCCTTTTGGATATTCCTAGATTGTTCTCCTTTGAATTAAATATGATAGGAAAAACATTAGCTAAATATATTTTTCCAGATCAGAGTTTTAGTAAAGGATATAGCTGAAAGGCCAAGCTACATAGATAGATAGATGATGATAGATAGATAGATAGATAGATAGATAGATAGATAGATAGAAAGATAGATAGATGATAGATGATAGATAGATAGATAGATAGATAGATTAGATAGATAGATAGATAGATAGATAATGATAGATAGAATTTGTACCTCCCCTAGTTTTTACCTCCACTAACACATTCTATCTTTAGTATAAACAGATTTTAAGACATTAAGAACAATTCATTAAGCGATAGGTTTCCATTCTAGTTTATAGATCAAAATTTTTAAAAGCATTAAATATGAAAAAACTCACACAAAATGGGATTTTTAGGAAAGTAACCTGATTTTTCTGTCCAGCATATTAGTAATTTTATAGATATTTCTCAGATTAGAGCCATGATTTTCTCCCCTTTATTCTTTGTCTTACCTATATCGCTTTACCTCGATTTGCCACTCTTCTTCTGAGAATGCAGCTCATTACAGAAGCTAAAAAATCATGTAGATGACCAAGTAATGCTGACAACCACTAAGTGAATTTTATCCCATTTATGTTCTAAAAGAGTATTGTGGAATTGGCTTATAAGCACAATTTAAGTGGAATTTGTAAAGGGAAGTGGGCCTTTAACTTTTCTCTGACCTAAGTTTGAGTTTACAATATAACTTTTTCTTCTTTCCACTGGTGGGAGAGGTTGGATCTGTGACTGTTAATTGCTTATTTGAAACCACACTTTTTATTCCCCTCTTTTTTAAAAAAAAAATCTGACCATTTATTTACCAATAGTAAATTAAAGCCAAAAATGGAAGAATATTTGAGAGTCATTTCTTTAATGAAATATTATTGTTTTCTTAATTTAGATTCTTGAATTGGGAAACAAGATTAAGCTGCTTATTTCATATGAAAATATTTCTTATTTTATCCTCACAAGATGTTACTAAATTATTGGTGACCTAGAAGTGAAGAAATTTAGTGTTTATTTATATATATTGGGTACTCATTATCTAATTCCTACAAGAACAGTTTGCGGTGAGTGTTTTTATTCTCATTTACTGGTAAAACTGAGGCTCAAAAGGTCTAGATAACTTGCTTTATCACAGTGGCAAGAGCTAATTCAAACTCAAATTTTATTCCAGAGCCCAAATTCATAACTACAATACTTTACTAACTCCTAAAAGCAATATAGACATCCTAGTGGGCACCAGAAAGGTGTCAAAAAAAGTTAGAACTGGGAGGGATATTAAAGATTGTGTCATTTTAACCTGAAGAAATAGAGGTTATAAAGGCAATGTCCTTAATATCAGATTCTTATTTAATAGTGGAGGTCAAATATCTTCACATTCAAGTGCTCATTGAAGAGAATCTCAAGATGATTATTTATAATTTTATTTGAATTCCTTTTGGCAATATTTCTTCCACAGTGTAGGAAATACTTATGGTCTTTATCTATTTATTCTTCTTCCTAATTATTCTTAAGCTATTAGATTTAAAATTAAGCCTTTTCTAACAGAAAAAAATTCTAATTCTTACAAAACTGACTTTAAACATAGTTTTAAACATTTTGAGAAAAACTTAAAAGCTGGCCTATAACTCTTGATGATTTGGTTTCTAATCATTACTCTCTTCTTTCTAGCAATCGGTTCCTAAATAGCAGCTAAGAAAGAAAAAAAAATACGCTTTTGTAAATGTGATATCTCAGATTCTTAGGACTATACTGATTTCTAAGAATTTATGAGTGTAACTTCAGAATACAGCAATGCATGAAAAACTATTGCTTCATCCATAACAACAAGGAAATAATGTACATCAGATATATATGATTTCTTTTAAGACATTCAAGAGTTGCAGTGTAAAAATAGTCTAAACAAGCTAAGTTCTATAGAGGAATGAAATCTGGAGTAAATGCATGGTTGTCTCTTTCTTCTCTGTGGGATTTTGCTGAATGTGGTCATGTAGGTGGAGATCAGACCCAACATTCGGCAAAGGGAATCTGCTGGGGTAGAGAGAAACTAGTGGTGTTTTTAATTGCCATGCAAATGGCATGATTGACCAGAATGTGGCAGAGCTCATTCTTCCCACCTATAAGACCTCACTCGTGCAGAGTAAAATGCTGGGGACTAGACTGGAAAAAATGATCTTCATAGTCTTGCACTCTGAGCCCAAAGTTCTGATAGAATGATATATTTATAATATACATAGCATGGATCTCATTCTCTAAACATTTGAAACCAGACATTAATTAAAATAAACAAATTGTAATCCATTGCTGACAGTACATCTCCTGGATAAATCAATATGTATTCAGCTCCTTACCCTGGCTGCCAATGAAAGGAAAAAGTATACCCTCTCTGAAGGAAAATATTTTCATGTCTTTGGTTTTCTAAAATATATATTTAACATATATCCACAAATTTCAAGACATGTGAAGAAGCAGCAAAATATAACACAAAATCAAGATCAATGTAAGTAATGAGAACAGACAAATAGTTGCCTCAGAAGCTAGAATTAGTAGACAAAGAATTTCAAATGATTATCATAATAAGTTCAAGAAAATAAAGGCAATGATGAATACAATATTTGAAGAAAATATTTTAACAAAGAAGGAGAAACTCTAAAAAGAAAATAAAATTATATAACTGAAAAATAAATATCTGAAATTAAGAATTTGGGGATGGATTTAACAATAGGTTGACAGTAGAATGAAGTATCAGTAAATTTGAATTCAGATCGATATAAATATAAAAACTGAAGCACAGAGATAAAAAGAATGAAAAAACCAGGGAATCAGAATAATTTGTCTTACAAACAGATAATTTATACTCTTAATAGAAAATAATTTTTCTTTCAAAAATGTCATGTCCAGATATACGATAGTATGAGAGGGGAGAAAAACAGTCTTTTTTTTTTTTTCTTTTTTTTTGGTCATCAAGGAGAGGAATGTAACATATTATTTTTTTTTCTTCCAAATAGGAATTTCTTGAGCATATTTATTGCAATAATATTTATGAAATTCCTACTCTTTTCCAGGTTCTAGTGATACATAAGTGAATAAGTACTACATTTTAGGGTCTGGAGATTGGTCAGTGAACAAAATAAATCTCCATATGCATAGGTTTTACTTTCAAGTGGAGGAAGACAGTAAATAAAATTTGAGTAGATACTTGAAGAAAGTGAGGTGACATACCACAAAGATAACTTGGAAAGTGTTTCGGCAGACAGATGAAAATGCTAAGACTGAACCAGAGGTCTACATGCTGTGTAAAGGAAAGACAGAGCTCAGCCTGGCTCCAGTGGAGAGATCAAGGGAAGCAGAGTAGAAAAGGCAAGAAAGTTGATTGGAGCTAGGACTAATGGGGGAGTCAGGTGGTGGTGATAAGGACTTGGCCTTTATTCTAAAGGAAGTGGGAGGCCACTTACCTGACATATTTTAAAAGAATCTTTCTGCTCTTATGTAGAAAGGCAAAATGGAAAGGGTAGAAACAACAACTACTAAAAGTAGTAGTCCATTAAGTAATTCCCAACATAAATTTTAGGTAACACTTATAGCATTTAACGATAGATTTCACATGACATAAGAAAGATGAATTAACAGATGAGTTACTTATGGCTTTTTAAAATGTTATTGGTAAATAATTTCCATTTCTTTTGTAAATTGGTGATTGTTTTCTAGAAATGGTTTTGAAAAGAAAATTTTGAAACAAGGAAAATTAAGTGTTGAAGGATATAGTGATGTTGACTGTGTAGAGAGGCAAGAAATACCGAGATACATGCTGTAATCCTTACTTGAGACTAAATAAACTAAAATTTATTTTTATTCACCAATTCATATGATATTTCTCTCCTGTTCTAAAATGTCAGCAGTCACCCTATTCTTTTTTATCTACAAAGTTGTCAAATATTTAGTTTGTTACCCTTTCCAGTCTTCATTGTTTTCGTTGAGAGAAAATGTATATAAACTGAAATGCACAGACCTTACGTGTACAATTTGATGTTTTGTCAAATATATATACTTGTCAAATATGTATATATAAAAGATTTTAAGATAAAGGAAGTTTTCTCATACTTCTTTGGTTAGTTCCAACTCTCTTTATAATCACTATTCTTATTTTTATCACACTAGATTAGCTTTGCCTGATTCCAAATTTAGTTGATCTGGTTTCTTACACCCAACATATTGTTTTGAGATTTTTAATAATGTTTTATGTATCAGTGTTTATTTTTTAAATTAATGTTGAGTAGTATTCCATTATAAAAATGGATAAGTTCTCAGAGTTTACCATAAAGTTCTAAGGAGCACATCTCCCACTTTATTCTACACACACATGCCCAAAGGACATACTTGAGGAAACAAGATACAATGAGTGAGGGTGACAAGATACAATGAGTGAGGGTGACAGAAGCAACAAACTGAAGACTTAGTTCACAAAGTTTAAAGATATTGCCATGATTAGAGAATGATCATTAAAATGTTTGCTTATTATGATTGATAAAATCAAAGAGGGTATTGAGTACATAACTAAGAAAAAGAACAAAAACAAACAAAAAAAGGCAAATTTGAAAAGATCCAACTATATCTAAAAATAAAAAAAATATTATAATTAAAACTCTAATCTCAACATGTAGGCTTAACAGGAAATCAGACACAGTTTAAGAGGAAAACTTATAAGCAGGAAGGTAGATTTTAAAAAGAATAAAGAAGTGGAAAATGTGAAAGAAATGTTAAGAACCTGGATAATGCAATGAAGCTTTCGAATATATAGAGTTTTAGTGGGAGAATAGGGAGTACATAAGAATGCAATATAATGCATCTTTATTTCAGAATTATGTTACCTTGTTTTTTCTTCCTCACACATTTTTAAAAAATTGAGCCATAATTCATATCACATAAAATTTACTCTTAAAAATATCCAATTCAGTAGTTTTTACTATATTTAAGAAGTGGTGCAATTATCACTGTCGAGTTCCATAACATTTTAATCATCCCTAAATAAATCCCCTACCCATTAGGAATTATTCTTCATTTTACTTTCTGTCCTATGGAATACCTATTTCATACATTTCATGTAATTGGATATGTGGCCTTTGTTTCTGGCTTCTTTACTTATAACATTTATAAGGTTCATCTATGTTGCAGTAAGTATCTGTACTTCATTCTCTTTCATGGCTGAATAATATTCCATCGCATGGACCTACCACATTTTATTTCTCCATTCATCAATGGGATTATCATTTGGGGTTGTTTTAACTTTTTGGCTACTATGAGTACGCCGCTATTATTTTGTTTGTTCTCATAAATGTGCCACCACCAAGCCCTATCATTTCTCTCCTAATGCCAGTCTTCAGCAACTGTATCTGCCATTTTCAGCCTCAAATATACATTATTCTGATACCATGAACCTTGTCCTAGCTTATGTTTAGATAAATAAAATATAAAATACATAATTCCACTTTTATAAATGGATTTTAGGGGGCATTGCTTTGTTGGCACTTAGACTGGATGTAAATATATTCAAAACATATACCAACCTCATGATCTTTCAAAGCAAAAATAAGAAAGCTAAACCATTTTAATTCTTACTAAATCCTGCTAAATTAAAGTGTCCTGGAATAGATTTCTTATTGCTCTCTAAGGAAATGACAGTATATTATCAATATTGTATTGTTTTTTTTCTTCTTTTAAAATTCCATGGAGAAGTTTGGAACAAAAAATATAATTTTAAAAATTTCTATTGAACAAAACTGTTTCTAAATAAATTCTGCTTATTCTTTATTAGACATATCTACTCTCGCTAGTCCTAGCAGCATCTGATTGAGAGAGATTTTAGTGACACTAGAGTACAATCAAATATTTTAAATAAGCAAAGACCTGCTTCAGTTTCAACTACAGTCTCATTTCTGTCCCAGTTCACAAACCTTCAAGCCTACATTGGAGTATGCCGTCCTTTCTCCTTTGCTTAACATCTGATTTGCACAACCAAAGCACTCACAGCTGGTACTGATCAGACACGGCCAACACACTCAAAAACTTACATCAGTGAAGAAAGGCTGGGGGTCAGACATCCTTGGCAAAACTTGCTAAACATTTTTGTAAAATTACTTGCAGATTCATCAAGTTACCAGTAATTTTTCTGCATGAATGGGATCCAAAATGCATTTGTGTGCCTGTGGATGTGCTATTTAAACTCAAGCAAAAGGTAAATAATTGCCCAATTTGCATTACTGAAAATATGGGACCTGAGGGGGGGTGGGAGGAAAAACATGAGCATTCCCAGAGAGCAGCTATTCTAGAAGTTACCAGGATAACTCTTAAAAAGAAAATGACCTTGAAAATTGGAATTCTTTTGTGGAAGGGGGCGGAAGACAATCAGGGCTGTGATCCAGAATAAAAAGGAAATAGAAATGCTTTAATTCTGCCCCTAAAGCAATGGAAACTTATTGTATGTATTTGGATGTAGATTTTATATTTTTTTACTACCCTGGTGGGTAAACTGAAAATATCCATTTCATCCATTTTATGACATTATGGCCCTTTTGGATTGAGATTCAGGCCATTGGCAAGAAACCTTAGTTTGGATGGGCAAAGATTAGTCCAAAGTTAAGGCATCATTCTCACTTAGCTGGTTTGCCCAAGGAACTCTTCAAATATATGCACTTTGAAAATGATGGAAGGTAACCATGCGTTGTAAACTTAAACTTGTGATAATAGTTATATCAGACACTTTGTTGTCACAGAGTAAATGAATCTTGTTTGCTTACTTATGAAATAGGCAAAAAATATAGGAAATGTTGAAAATTAAAGGTTAACTCAGGCTACATTTTGTTTTGTATTGCTTCGACAGGTCTTCACCCTGGGAATGCATTACCTTTTTTTCTGTGAGTTGCTCTCCTTACACTTTGTTACTTTGTCCTTAAATTATTCTAATTGCTTATTATTTGAATCCATTTCTCATTGAGAGAAGGAAACATGTCTTATTTAACCTTGTATTCCCAGTGTCTGGCATATAGTGGCTGCTCAATAAATGTACACAGACTAAATCATTCATTTGCAGCAATCAAGATTATGGAAAGGACTTCCTACAAAATATATTAGTTGAGATTAAGATAATTATTCCTCATTTAGAATATTTACTCTGAAACCATATAAATCTCTTGGTTTTGAAAAAATTGTCTGGAAGAGTTCAGTGGATTGGCTTTCCTTGAGAGACAGCCAACATTTTTCCTCTGGATCCGTAATTGGAATAAAGTGAGGACAAGCCATTTAGATGTTCTTTCAGCAGTTCCTAAATTAATCCAGGCTCGCAAAAGGAGGGGACAAAAGAGAAAAGGAGGGAAATTAAGGAGAAAATAAAAGAAGAAAGAAAGGGGTGAGGCAGAAAGGGAGAGGAGAAGTTGGCTAGGAAATTCTCTGCTGTATTTGTCTTAAGACATTAGCATCTTTTATGTAACTGTAATTTTTGCCCCAAACTTCATTTTTACCACGTATGCCTTGTTTTAAACTAACTCTCAGAACTGTGCCCCAAAATATTCCTAGTTCAGCATCACACCTGGGTCCAGTTCAAGAATCTAACTACTTCTCTTCCTCATGATAAAGCCTCACTCTCACATGCCAGGAAAAATAGCCATTGACATTTACCATCTGGATCCATTATACCCTTTTTATTTATTTTTTATATTTTAAAATTATTTTGCAAATGTTCTTAACAGTAAAAATAAAAGGATAGTGAAAATAATTTAAAATTTTAATAAGAATTTGAACATAGCAAACTCAAATTTTTATTTCATATTTTCCTCATTTTGCTTTATATATACCCACAATGGGCAACATTCTTTGAATGAAACTAATGGCTCATTAGCAGTCAGGTATGAATCTGTGATATATCTATCTTATAATGTATTCCTACATCTCAAATATATAGATTCTAGCTTACTTATCATTAATTCTTGTCTTTACTGCATTTGCATTATAAGAATGCAATACTTAAATACATTTTTTAAAACTATTGGATGATATAATGGGTTGTATCATCAGTGTAATTACAAATCATTTTTAGCTTTACATTTATAAATACCATCTAGAATGCTGAATAATTTTTTTTCATTTCTACTCATCCTTCATTTTTTTTCCAATCACTTTTTTATATACACCTGTCTTCAGCATTTGTTTGCTTATAGACTTAATCAAGTAAAGTCTGGTGCACAAAGTGGAAGAATACTGTCATGCATCATTTTAACAAAATGGTATTGTCCAGTTTTCATACAAATATTGCATGATGATATGCTTTATGTTGAATGACTAAGTATGTGAGGCAACTATATATTTTTTCATCCTTAGAAATATATTGTTTACTTACTGATTTTTGAATTTGAGAAAATTCATTAGAATATTGTCATCTGAATGTTTATAATCTGAAATTTTACTTACAGGATGAATTTCACTATCATCATTACAGTATAGAGAGCTTTTATCTGTCTGTTTACATTTGATTTCTGAATAATCTTGCTGTTGTGAAATATCTTCCTCTCTCAGTTTTTTTCTCTTTGCCATTATGAGCAGAAAATGAGATATTCTGAGTTCAAAATTGTGTTCAAGGAAAGCTAAAAGTGGATTACAAAATGATGTATCTAGTCTCCTTTCATATCTTCTCAAACGATGATGCAATACTTTGAACAGCACAATAAGAAAATTGAAAGATGACAAAATAGTGATTATTTTTGTACAAGTCATTATTTTTTCAATATTTTATTAGGCTTCTAGGTGACTTAATTATTCTTTTGATTTTCTTATTTAATTTTTTAAGTATGCCTGGGAATAATAGATAAATAATGAGAAAACAATTCCTAAAATGATTAGCCAAATGTTTCAAGATATAGGAAAAAATAAAAGACTAAAATCTTGTAATGTCTCTTAGAGATATAAAAGTATTCAATGGATTCAAGTAATAAGTATAAAACAATTTTATTCTAGTTTAATAAGAATACATGAATCTTTTCCTTTATTCTTTAGAAGGTCTATAAAAAGGAATAAAAATAATGAAGTAAACATACTTATGAATAGACCTATTCTAAAAAAGAAATTCAAAAACTAAAACTGGATCAGATGAACCCTGATGGTGTATTGAGTTAATCAGATATACAACAAATACTTTTTAAGAGCAGAAATTAGCAGTGTATATTTGTGAGTGTTTTGAAACATACTATCCATTCTTCTACATTCTGTACAATATTGGGGCTATCACTCTGGTGTTCCACTTTCAATTTATTCATTGCAACTTTCCTTATAAATCCAATTCTGCATCAGTTTTGCTCTGGATCAGTCCTGAAGACTTTGATCTAGTTCACTGCCCTCATAGGTGGAAGAGTGTGAAAATCTTGATTTGGTAAACAACTTGAGCTTTTGATCTGAAAATAAACAGCTTCCAGGGAAATAGAACCAAAATATATTTTATTTTCCTGGCTCTGTCTGTCTTTTTCACTCAGAAACTTCAGCTGCATACAAATCACCTCCTTTCATATTATATCTAGGAGCACCTAATGGATACCCCACATGTGTTTAAGAAAATGTTCACTCTCTTGCAGGCACAATGTTTCTTGGTCTTTCTCTATTAGGAATAGCGATGTTCCTGCCAGTCGTTGCTGGTCCAAGAGCAAAGTTTCTCTTGTTGACAAACCAAAGCCATTATTTCTTTGGTGGTAGATTCTATAAGTCTTCCAGGTATCAGCACTAAAAGGAATGAAGAATGCGTATTTTTTCATTTTATGTAACAATCTGTTGAAAAAACCCCAAAGAAGTATTTATTGTTGGGGCCCAAATATGTTATAGAGTTCAAGGAAGCAGTTTGTCCAGGTATTACCTACAATTCTCTTGTTCTTCTTTTGCTCTTGACAGGATTCCATATGGTTGAGTGTGGCCAGCTTTGAGTCCCGGCCATTTACAAACACCGTCTTTCTCTGAGATTGATTACCATTGTCTAGCTCCTGCTTCTTCACTTAGTTTTGTTACATTCCTGTAGGTTTGTTGCAGTCTCCTTGCAAATAAACTTAACGAGTTGGTCAGATATGTCCACATAAATTTCATCTCAATGTGCTTTTCCCCCTTGAAAAATTCAGATGAATTACAAATCTAATTCATTCGGGCTCATCCAAAAAATTTCCAGCATTCCCTCAATGCCTTAAATGTAGTGGTCAGAGTAAAAGGCAGTATCTTAAACTACCATTTCTCTGTAGTTAAATTTGAATTAAACATTGTTTATTTCTGTCATTAATTGTTATATATCCTTATGTCAGAATTTGGTGAACAAGAAAATGCATGAAGAAGAAAATATCGACTGGAACATACTATGCTCATGATTATTAATCTGAATTTGAGATAGAGAGAACAGTATTTTTTTCCTAAACTTGAAATTCATTTGTCTTAACTTTTTTTTGCTTTGACAACATTTTGGTTGGCTGCTTAAAACATGTTGAATAAAAAAAATTATGTGAAATGCTCAGTTTTATAAAATTGGCATTACATTGTAAATTGTTTTATATCCTCTTTTTTAACTTAAATTTATATTTGAGCATTTTCCATGCCATTAAACATTATTTGAAAATACAGTTTTAATGGCTTCATAATAGACTATTGTAAGGAAATACCATAATATGTTTAAGTAACCTTCTATTGTTATACATTTAAATTATACCCAATTTTTTCACTATTATTAATAAAAGTTATAAACAGTCTTGTACTTAAGCTTTTGACTACATATCTCTGATGGTTATTTCTTTGGGATGATTTCTTGAAATAGAATTACTACCTCAAAAGTTTATGAATATTTCTAAGGCTTTTGAATATATTGACTAATTGTCCTCCCAAATGGGTATATGCATTTACAATTTGTTAAGTGCCTTACAAAGCATTGATTCTAAACTTAAAAAAAAGTGTTCTCTTTTGCTCTAGGGCTGATATATTCAAGAGATTTCAAATCAGTTGGTTGACAATTATTTATTTAGCTGACTTTTCTTCCCTGGAGGAGCAAAATGTGTTTGAGGCCAAGAAATTCTAGTCTTTTAACATTTCCCCTTTATTATTAAAATAATTTGACCTAATCAAAAGATTTTATTTAACAGTGAGAGATTATGCCTCTGGCTGGGTGACCCCATTTATGGAGACGTAGTCTCTTCCATTTTTGATCATCTTGTTTTGAGCAAAGTTATCTGTCATCCATATAATCGCGGAAGGGAAGGGTTGTTAATCCTATTTGTATAAATGCTTAAAGTGTGGCGCAGAGAGCTTTGTACCATGTGACACATAAAATATGTAGTAGAGCCATGACTCAAACCCAGGTCTGTCTGTTCATAGAGCCTCCATGAAGTCGTCTGTCCTATGCTTGATATCTAATTAGATTTACAGATTTTTGTGATATAAGCAAAGCTCCTATTATAGCTGAATCCTAAGCATTCGGTCTTATTATATCAGATTGAAATAGAGGGATTTATTACTTCCTCTCTCTATTCAATCATTCATGCATTCAGCCTGGTTTATTCAGCATTGTCTATATGACAGATCTTATGCAAAACATACCTTCTTCAAGATACCTGAATTTGTAATTCAGGAAGCTCAAGTTTATAGTCAGGAAATATTAAATTCCCAACATGTATTATGTCAGAAAGTGTAGCACACTGGCAAAGATGAGCAGACCCAAATAAATTCCAGGATTTGCTGATGTCAAACTTGATACTTTTTTATGCTCCGATGTCTCTAAACGAACATGGTGAATACTCTGAAGAGTCTATGCTGTTGTTACTCATCAGGCCTCAGAATTTTCCTCATTTATTTTCTCCCAGGATATTTCTGCCTACAGCTGTATTGTTCAATGTGTTTAGGAAAAAGAAATAGCAAAGTGATGTGTATATCAGAAAAATAATACTAAGAGCATGTGGAGAAAAATAGGGCCGAATCCATAAAGGAAAAAAAACTTCAGGAGACATTGATTTGTATCTAGGAATGCCTAAAAGGCTCTCTAGTGATTCTAAATACTTAAGAGCATATTCATTTCCTTCTAGAAGAAACCAAAATTACCCAGTAATTTGATTCTTATTGATCAATAAAGGCAGTCAGTTACATATACACATACACATAAACTTACTGGTTTTGCTTGCCTGTTTCCATGTGCTTGAGACTGAAGGGTTAGAAATATATTTACACAACATGCAATGAGGAGGCAAACTTCAGCTATTGTTAGCATTGCCTTGGGCTTTTTGGAATGTTAACTGATCCATCAAGAAGATGTAGCCAAATTGCCTGTGACACAATGTTTTCTCTTGGAGAAGTAGACAAATACCTATCATGCAAACTTGCTGTTCTCAACAACAGCAATAAAAATACTGGCAATATAATGACTTGAAAATAAAAAAGAGGGAGTTGGAAAACTTTTCAAAACACACTTGTATTCATTCTCTTCACTCTTCTTTTTATCTGTCTTCATTCCTATTTCTGACAGAGTTGTTGATTGTTTCCTGAATTGTTTTAGGTATTTTAAAAATAATTATTATTTGTATCTTTGTTTTACCCAGGATAACTAATAGCTGATTACTGTCAAATCTCTTTTGGCAGGAGATTGCCATCAAAAAGTTTACTTTAGGACGTGTTTACATGCTCTATTTTTGAATAGTCAACACCTTTTCTAAATATAAAGAAGATAGCATCGGAAGTACATCTACGAAAATAAGAGTGACTTTCTCTGGAAAACTCTATCTTCATCTTTTCTTCAGAATGCATAGGTTTACAGCAAGAGAAATTTTCTATTGCCATTAAAACTTCTGTTACATAGATTTTCATCCCAGGTTCTATGCAGAAAACAACCTCCCAGATTTGTACAAAAGAACACTGCTCTCTAGTGGAATAAGGGGAAAGAAATCCATTACTTCATTCATTTGTTTGCTTGCCTTGGCTGCTGCCTACGAAAGGCGGCTGAGCTTTGTCCTGGACTTATGACATGTTATGATATATGGCTACAATTATTGTGATATTATACTGTGAAGTGGTTTTGCTCTTGTAATCAAGCAAAAATCTTTACTCCCTCCAAATGTTCTTTTGTAAATTGAAACCAGTAGGTTCCCCAACCCTTCCTTCTGAGCTGCTGCTTGTACCAAGAAAGAAAAAAAAGCCTGGAACTAATAATGATTTAATTTACACAGGAACTTGCAATAATTTAACTCACATCAGGTTAATTTGAAAGTGATTAATGGCAGCATTTATGGGACTGGAAATTTTTAATAATGCTTTACTTGTGAATTTATGGCATTCATGTTCCCGACCGTGGGCTGCCTTTTTGTGTTCATCGCCTATCTCCCCATCCTGATGCATGATGTGCATCCCTCCCTTTCCCATCCTCCTGTGTGGCACAGGTTAAGGGAAAAGGGAAAGATTTTCAATACCTATTTTATGTCTCAGTAGGAGGGACTAAATATTAGTACAAACTTGCTCAGACGGGGGCTTCTTGCCCTGGAATGATTACAGCCCTATCGATCATTTTTTAACAATACTTGGAGGGATCGTGGGCTCCTTTGATACGCTTGATCACTGTGCTAATGCATTCTGAGCTGGCCAGTACAATGAACTTTCTGGATTTGCCTTGGTAGTTTCATACCACTGTGCTGGCTCAAATGTGGCTGGGAGTGTAGAGTAACAATACTTTCCAAACAGAGAACGCATTTCGAGGGATTAAACCTGCAGCCAATAGATCAAAGATTTGTCATCAACATGTCCCATTCCCAAGGCCTGAGAATTAACTTAAGTTGGGTTTTCTCTTCAAACTTCCAACCTTGGGGATAGTGAGAGCCTTGCTTGTCTCAGAATCTTCGTGTGCAAGTGAACACATATGTATGATACCAAGTAATTGTCCCTTACCACTACTGCCACTTTCGAGTTCTATTCTTTTGCTGAATAGTGTTGCAGAGAATTTCAGTGTAAAACTGCGAGTAACAATTGAGGAAGCAACTCTTTGTTTCAGAGATGGTTGGGAACAAAGGTGAGCTAGAGACCTCCACATCCTTCTACTCCTAGACAGTGGCGGGCACTGAACTTAATCCAAAGCCTGCTTAGGTTCTGCAGATCATTATATATGGTCGTGAGAAGCAGAAGTCAATATCAAAAAAGAAAAAAGGTATTTTATGAGAGTGAAAGGCATACTGCTCTTTTTCATGTTTAATATTTTCTTTAACTTAACCTCTCACAGGTAGGCAAAATTAATAATCTTTAATTAAAAACTCCCTCCAAAATGCATTAGCTAAATTGAGGTGTGTTTGTGATAGAGGAGGTAGTAAAATCATGCTTCTTTGAAAAATTATCTCCTCCAGACCAGAGAAGCAAAACTCAACTTCAAAATTCTAATCATGCAACTGGTTAGTTACCATTTTCACATGTGTATGAACAATGCAACACATTGTTCAGGTGTTAGGAGCTGCCACTGAAAGTAGGCCTTATGAAGGGGTGGGAAGAGATACGAGAGATACATTTAAGCTTCAGCTCTTCCACCAAACATTTTGAGCCTTGAGTCCTGTCACTTCTATGCAAGTCAGTTTTTCCATCTCTAAACATTACCTACATTAGGAATTCTTACGGAGATCAAATAATGCAATATATGCTAAAGATTTCTGAAAAAAACAAAACAAAACATAATGTACCCCATGTATTGAAGAGTTTGAATACTATCTTGGCTATATGCTAAGATGAACTCTATTTCACAGTGTATGAACTTTGGTTTCTTAATCTCTCCTAACCTGAGTTTCTGGTTCAGGAACCTAGGAATGATAACTACTTCACTCAAAGGGTGTTGTGAAGCCTGGAAATAATATGTACCAAGATTTTGGCCTAGTACTTGGCACATAATATGGGGCTGACAAATGATAAATGAATAAAAATGTGCTCGAAAATGAAGGTTAGAAATATAGTTGGCAAGTACCTTGTCCAGTTCTAGACACATAGTAGGTGTACAATAAATTCTACATGGGATGATAATGATAGTGATGTAATCATAATACCGTTCTATTGATAATGATGATGACAAAGATGTCAATGATAACAGGAAGAAATGCTGTACATGATAGCTGGGAAATTTTTGCTAGAAATGCATGATAGGATAAAAGACTCCACTGTATCTGAGTTTAAAAACTGATTACACTTTTTAGTCATATTTTGAGCTTGAGCAAGTTATTAACTTCTCTGAGCCTAGATTTTTTCATCTGTATAAATTTTGATGCTGCTTAAAGGAGCTGTCACTAAAGCATGTGATCCAATTACTGACATTACTATCTTCTAGATATATGTATTAGCCCCTTTCCTTTCTTTTTGCCATCAGCATTCATATCCAGAACAGCTTGTTTTTTTCTCATTTGCTTTAAGTTTTGAATATTGGGATGCTCATTTTCTACTTTTTGAGGACGAAATTGCTTTATATAATATAGACTCACATTCCATTGGTCAGAGCTAGTTATATGAGACTAGTTATATGCAAAGGGAGTAGCAGAAACAAGGCTCTTCCCTGAGAAGTCACTTCCTAGCAACAAAAAGTCTATAGATGAGGAATCTATGGTAGAAGCTAGTCATGTTTGACACAGTCAGCTTCTTTGGTCTTATTATCCATACTCTTTCTCCCAAACACAGTACACACTCCCAATTTCCCCAAGGGAGACAACCCAACAGCCACTCCAGACCCTCCATCCAATTCAAAGTCCTGGATCTCCAGGAGTCATACAGTCTTTACCTTTATGTCTAGGCCTGTTTTCTCGAGGACCAGTGGCCTAACGTTTAAAGAACAAGCTATTCACAATTGTTCATAGGTTTACCATTAAACAAGATACTCACAATGAAACTTTTTTTAAAGGGAAGTTTTTGGCCATAGCAACTGTGAAGACCCCCTGCCATGAGGATAAGGAAATTCCTTTAAATAGTCCAGGATTCTTGGATATATTCCTTCTTCATTGTTCTCTGTGACCTCAGGCTCAGAACTATCTGAAGTGTTTCCTCATCTATTTTCCTCCATGGACATATTTGAAATAGGAATTGGGACAAATGCACAGCCTGGAGATTATACAACTTCTGCAGCCTATTTCTCATTCAAATTTTGTGGAATATTAAGTTTTAAAGTTTAATTAGTCAAAGGGTTTTTTAAAATATGGAACTCATGGTCTCTCTGGCAATACTTTTTCTTCCACAATTTAGTAGAACTCTGATCCATGCATGTCCTTGCAGAGAATTTCATATTCCAATAACCCCTGACAACGTTGAACTTTAGTCGAGACCTGAGCTCCCGAAAAACAGTGGTGGTTAAAAAATCCACTTCTGTGTTCTGAGAAACAGCCTACTGCAAAGAACCACTCTTCCCCTTATGACTCAGATAAGATGCACATATATGAGGTTTGGCATAGACCTTCCAAATTCCCATCTTATCTCAAAATTATTAGCTGAACTGTTTATTCCCATTAAGCAATCTGAACAAAACGCCCATTAACTTGACTTGACCAAAGCTTAGTCAGGCTTCTTTCCTTATTCTAGGTCCTTAAACTTTGTCTCGCTAGTATGTTTAAGCAAACACTGACATGCAGAATGACTCTCCTTAGTGGCCCCTTCTGAGAATCAGCTGACTGCAGAGAAAAACAGGTTTTTTTTTTTTTTTTTTTTTTTGCTCAACTTTCAATCATGCCATTTGCTCATTCTGCATCCACTTCTTCCTAGTCTTGTGCACTCTTTCCTAAAAAAGTGAAGCTTCATGAATTTGAATCTTTGTATCTCTCCCAAGACTGGGGAAGTTTTCAACCATTATTTCTTTTAATAATCTTTGTGAATTTTTTCCCTTCTCTTCTTCCGGAGCTCCCCTAATGTGTAAATTCTTTCACTTGAAGATATTCCACAAATCACATAGATTTTCTTCACTGTTTTATTCCTTTTCTTTGTTCCTCTGATTGGTTTATTTTAAATAACTTATTTTCAAGTTCACAGATACATTCTGCTTCTTATTCAAGTCTTGATTCAATTTAAGCTAATTTTTTATTTCATTCACTGACTCCTTCAGTTCCAGAATTTCTGTTTAATTCCTTTTTATTACTTCTTTCTGTTAAACTTCTCTTTTTGTTCTTGTATTGTTTTACTGATTTTGTTGAGTCACTTTTTATGTTTTCTTGTAGCTCACTGAGTTTTCTTAAAACAACTATTTTAAATTTCGTGTTTGATTTATTATAGATCTCCACTTCTTTAGGGTCAGTTACTGAAAAATTATTGTGTTCCTTTGTGGTGTCAAGTTTCTGTGATTTTATTGTGTGTGTTCCTTGAAGTCTTGCATTGCTATCTTTACACTTAAAGAAGCAGTTACCTCCTCCTGTCTTCTTTACTGTTTGGCTTCAAGAGAGAATTATCTTTACCTCCCAGCCCTGCAGAAGATTCTGAGGCTCTCTGAGACCTTTTCTGTGTATACTCCTGTTCCACACTTCTTGTTCCCTCTTGGGGAGGAGAGGGTCCTTAAGATTGTATGTCTTCTCTTGATTCTGCAAAGCCAGAGCAGATGCTGAGAGCCTCCCTCTTGCTTTCTGTAAGATGGTGGTGAATACTCAAGTTTGTGTGCTTTCTCCCAATTCCAAAGAATAGAGCCAGCTTTCTGTGCATTCTCACTAGCTGTCTCTAAAAGCTCACATTCATTGACTCCGGGGCATTCACAGGGGGGTGGCTATGGGAGGTGTGTTTGCAGGGAGTGAAGCGTGGGCTATTTGACTAGGTCTGCTGGTGAGGCATCCCCAGAGGCTGATGGGCAGGCTCCCTGAATAGAATCCAAAGCAGTTACTAAGATCTTTATGTCTAGTACATATACTGGAAAGCAAGCATGGATCCTCATATTTTGATGAGTTCTGGGCCCCGGCTGCTGTGCTCCTAGTCTCTTTTCTCCTCTCAGTCATGTAGATCATCTGAGTACTCTGAATGAGGTAACAAATAATTGATCACTTTGGCAGCATCCCACACAGCTGGAAAAGCCAGGTGCTCACACACACTATTATTGTCCCCTATAGGAGAAATCATAGGCCAAGACATCTCCCTTGGCACTGAGCTGTGACACCTTGGGGGAGGGGTATGAGTAAAAGTAAAACTGTTCTTTTTATCCTCTTCAATCTCATCTCAGATGAGATTGTATTTAATCTCAGATTTTTTCCTCCAGTACTGTGCTAGAACTTCTCCACTGGACTCTTGGACTCTCATAAGGTACTCTTGTGTGGGTGTGATTGTCAAAATCAGCATTCTTTGTGGAAAAAAGAATAAAAACTTTTATTCTACTATGTTGTTTACATCACTGTCCAGAAACCTGCTTTCTTAATCTGATCTTGGCTGGCTAAGAGGTATAACTGACCTTGGTAGTTCCAGGACAAATGGACAATTCATATCTGTCAATGTCCAGTTCTTTTATGAATCCACCAAGTGTCACATGAAACTCCTAAATACTTCCCACAAATTGCCCCTAAAATGGAAAATGAAATGGCAGAAGAGGAGTACAGCGATGTGGTAGCATGAACAACTTTGTAACCTATAGGCAAGACCGAGAAAAAGTTCTTGGAATATTTGCACACACACACACACACACACACACACACACATATGCCTATACATGAACATATATGTGTCTATGCATGTACATATATGTAAAAATGAGGAGAAAAGTATTAATAAGCCATTTATTTCAAAAAATTATTTGAGATACTTAAAAATAGTATAGATGAGAATAAAATTCTAAGAAACTTGTAACAAAGCAAAGATGAGAATGAAAATACAAATATCTAAATCAAGGATTACGAAAATGTATTTAGCTTTGAGCTCTCTGAAATGCATAAACAAAGGGGAATAGTTTAATTGTATAATAAGAGTAAGCATTATATGTAACAAAGAAAAAGTAAATCAGAATCTATAACTGCAACCCTCCTGAAAAAAGTAAAACTCTGATAATTGAAGGCTTTTTGTTTTATATAACATGTTGCTAGGTTGTGACATTTATGTTATAGAATAAGAGATGTGAGAAACTGCGTTTTCCCCATAACAGAGAATAACTTGGAGCTCAAGAAGCAACCTGGAGTGGATGGGTGAGACAGTAAACTTATAGAAGACTTTGTCAACATAATTAGAACCATCTCCATGACCTCCAAAATTTTGAATAAAAGTTCAACTCATGAAAGCTTTTGTTTTTTGAAGGATCCAGTGAAAGTGTATTATTATTTGTGATTGTGCAGAGTATAAGACAGAAAATATTAAGAGTGTAAGAATTGCATGTAGAAATACAACAAAATCATACACTCCTAGAAATATCCACAATCATGGAGAAGACTTTTAAATTTTCTATGGCTTGGAATATTATGATTAAAGAATTATACATCTTCATTATAGGGGAAAATAATAACTTGATTAAACTGGTTTAAGAAGAAATATAATTTTGTCTTAATTCTTCATATATTAAAATAAACTAAAATGTATATGATATACTGTGACTTTGAAAATAAAACCTCAAAACTTTGAAAACTTCTAATATTAAGTCATTCCTTATAATTACCTTGACTAGAAGTCAATTATATTAACTTTTAATAATAATTTTGAAAATTTAACACTATGAAGGATCTAAACAATATTGCTCAGTCTACAGCTATGCTACCCTAAATAAGACCAATTTGTCTGATCTCAGAGGTTAAGCAAGGTCGGGTCTGGTTAGTACTTGGATGGGAGACCACCTAGGAAGACCAGGTGCTGTAGGCATAAAAGATAAAAAAAAAAAAAAAATAAGACCCTCTAAACTGAGAAGGTCCTTGCAATCTGTGAGGTCAATCAAGGGTTGCCTCACCTGAAAAATAATTAATAATAATAATAATAATAAAAGAATATTGCTCAGACATACACAACTTCAGGGTTCATACTTGATAAAGAAAGTGAGTATATTTCTAAACCCACCATGAGCCAGTGTAATATATTAATACTTTTTTTTTTTTTTTAATCTAAGGGCTGGGATTATGAAGTCGAAAGACTGTGTAACTGAAAAATTTTATTTAAAGGAAAATTTTCTAATTTTACTCATAATATAGAGTTCAGGCACGCTTTTCAAAAATAAACAAACAAAAATCCATTGATAGAAATACTTGAAATCACTAATGAAAAAATCAACACGGCTAATAGCAATTTCAAGAAAAAAAAAACATTTAATATAATGGATTTTAGGGTAAAAAAAACCAAAAACCTAAAACCAACAGGAAGATGAAGAATAGCTCTGTAAACAGTAATCACAGCCATAAACTATAGGTAGAGGTTTACATGTAAACCATTCTGAAAAACTCATCAGTCATCTCTATCATTATATCTCATGAGGCTCTGCCTCAGAAAGGCAATAGTGCATACTATTTGAAACACAGGAAATTAATGATTATGAGGTCCATGGTTTCTGCAGTTTTAGGTTAGCATCATTATCCCAGTTTTTAATATACACATTTTTAATGAGTTTTGCATTTTCTTCAATTTTCTTTGGGCAGATATATTTCAACTCCACATAATTTAATAGGGAAATTGTGTTAGAATAATATGGAAATAAAAGGTGCCCCTTCATTTTCTTTTTTTTTTATTTTTTATTTCCCTAAGGGAATAACAAAGTATAAGAAATAGTAAAATGAAACTTTACTAAAAAATATAGTGCAATGCTTTTATATTGCTTTTATTGGGGGAGGGGAGGGCAGGCCCAAAATCTACCATATAAAGTTCTCTCTATCACTCAAAATGCTGAGACTTCAGGGTGCATACTAGAAAGTTTCCTTAATTCTCCTAAGGTATTTTACTTTTAACTCTGAGATCAGTTGCTAGATTTTTAAGGCAGCTCAGGGATGGACAGAGAGATTTACTTCAGGTATGGAGTATATATAATACATATTTTATATAAATATATTTTATGTATGTATGTTTCAGGCTTTCTAATCTCACCTATTCTAAAACACTTTAGTACCTTGTTTCACAAAATAACAAAATGTCCAAAATATCCCACATTTCATGCTTCTAAACCACATCATGCAGGGTGGTAGACTGTCTTTTTACCTTGAAATTAACAGAAACATTCATTAACATGCCATATGCCCCTTTATGTACCTCTGAAAATGTGGTCATTATATTCTTAGTATTTGGAGCCTACAAAATGTTGCACCTCTGCTCACTCTCACTATAATTTGGAAATAAGGGAACGAAAGTGTTCTCTGAGCACTGAAAAAGCAAAATAAACAAAGATTAGATTAGACCCCATCAAAGATGCATAGCCATATTTATGCAAAAGCCCACCTGAGTGGTTGAGAGGGAAGCAGAAGCAGTCCCAGGCAGAACTCCTGTGAGTTCAGGCCCCATCTCTTCAGGTGTGTGCACTTGGGCAACTTAATCTACTTGTGCCTGTTTATTCAGCTTTAAAACAGAGATAAAAATAATAGTATTATATCATTAGGTTGTTTTAAAACTACATTAGTTAATACATGCAAACTAATTTCAGGAGTGCCGGGCACAAAATAAGTGCTAAAATATATTTTTTCCTCATTTATTGTTATCATCACCATCATGATCATTATTTCTGGACAGGAAGACCAGCTTATAACCAGATTGGATGTAGCAACATATCTAAAGAAATAATGTTTGTGGGTTTGGGGGATGAAAGTTGTTGGTTAAAATAAATAGATCCCTAGGAGAAGGATCTATTCTAGGAGTAGAACAAATCCAAGAAGTCTACAAAGAAGGCCAGACTATGACAAATGGACTAATCTATTGCTATTCGATGAGGCATTTTAGAAAAAAACTATAGACAGTTCACTGTGGCTCCACTCTCACAAAATGTCATTGAATATTCTTTTTACTCCCTGGACTTTTTTCTACACAGGCAACTGAGAAAAACAGGTTACCCACTGGCTATTATTCTTAGTTTGAGTTTTACAAATAGAAACAATTTATTTTTAGATAATAAAAAAAAAAACATGCATTTGTTTTTCTTATAATGAAACAGTGTAGAGCACAAGGGTTTGAAGAAACAAAATTTCTTACAGTTGCATTTTTGAGTGTTGCCCTTTCAAAAAATTATTTACCTTTCTCCCACTTACTGGTGGTATCAGACCTTTGTTACTAGTTTTAATAATGCCAGTATGGTTCAGTTTAAACTAGCTGTTAAAGCAGAGGTGCTAAATATCTTATTACCTTCTTATTATTATACTGAAAAAACTTAGCATAGCAAAAAAGGGTGAATGGAGAAGTCAGACAGATCTTACATGGAATCTTTTCTTTTACTTCTGATATGCTTCAAAAAAGTTCTTTAACCCCTTTGATTCTCAGTTTTCTCATCTATAAAACAGAAGTGTTATGTATCTTATAAAATTAAGATAATAAAGAAATTACTGTAAGTAAAATTACTGACACATTGCCAGGCCTCAATAAATATGTGCTTCATTTTGCCTCCCTTTCTGAAAACTGAAAACCACAAATATATTCATAAATTCTCCCACTATGCCCAGATTAACTACATTGCTCTCTTTTCACCTGGTTCTGTCTTTTCAGTTTTTACTTTATAATTCTGAGTTGATAATTAAACAAACAAACAAACAAATGCCAATTAAAGAAACCAAACTGATATTTATGGAAGACTTATCTCATTCACAGTACAGCATTGATAACCATAAAATCAGTCTTGTGAGGCTGATATTATTACCCTATGGTAGAGGTGATAAAATCAAAGCTTAAAGTAACTCACCTGATGTACTTAAGCATTGAAGCAGGAATTTAAAGTCCTATTCTACCTGACCCCAAAAGGTTATGACTTGTTAGCCTTCCTCCATGAGTTCTGAACTGTCTTTTGAAGGTAAATGGCACTTTCTCTCTCTATTTAACTTATATCAAGTGATGCAATGTCTGCAATGAGATAGGTAACTTTCTGTGATATAGCAATGAACTAGAGACTTAAAAGGAAATGAGACTTATAAACATCAGGGGGAGAAGGAGATCAGAAAGGAGATAAGAAAATTAATTTATAACATTTCTAGGGGTACTAAAGGCTATGAAACACGAAAGAACAATAAAGATTTAAGACAAATGGAGAGAGTGCTCTATTATATAGAGTGGCCAGGAAAAGGGTTTCTAATGAGGTTTCTTCCTAGTAGAGACAAGCAGAAAATGAGGAAACAGCCATGACGACATCCAACAGAGGAGTTTTCCATGTAGAGTATGTGCGAAGGCCTTGCTGCAGATATGTGGCTGTTATGTTTGAGGAACTGAAACGAGGCCAGCGTAGTTTAAGTAGATTTCCAAAAAGGAGAGAGTGGAAGGTGATGAGGTCAGAGTTAGTGGCAACTGAGATTATTTAGGCTGTGTAGATCATATTAAGAACTATGGATTTTTCTTCAAGTGAAATAGAAAGTCATTAGAGAATTTGATGAGAGGAATTATATGATCTTGCTTGAGTTTCAGTGGTTTATTTTAGCTGATGAGAAGAGAGTAAATTGTGAAAGGGACCAGAACAAAAGCATAGAGACTAGTAATTATGCAATACCCTAGGTAAGATTATTTTTTTCAGTTCATCTCCAGAGCATCATTCTCTTCTTTCACTCCTTAATTCAACCAAATTTTACACTTCTTCTTATTTCCTCTAAACATTGGAGTCCCTAATAAATGTCAAGACTTTAATTATAAAGTCTGGAAATTAGTATAGCATAACATTGATGTAAAGTCTTACATCTGGGACAGTGTGATGGTTCCACACATACACAAAAGTAATACATGACAGAGGTAGCATCACAAATTAGTGGAGAGAAGATTGACACTTTAGTAGATAATTCCAGGACAATTGCTTACATGTGTGAGAGAAAAAATAAAGAATTCCTACCTCATGTCATTCATCAAACAAATACCAAATTAGCAAAAAGAGGCACTTGTCATTTTGCTGGAACTTGGCAGATTTATCCGCTGTGCAGGGGAATTGTAATAAGAAATATCTAGTTATGGGGCTTTTTTGCTTATTGTCATTATATACAACAATTCAGATTGCCTTTTATCAAGGAAAAGGAAATTTTTCCTATGGTCTAGCAATCAGAAATATAAGTTCTGCACCTGACATTTAAGCACTTTTTGATTTTATCTATAAAATGTGGACAATAATTATTTTCTCCTACTTTATAAAATTAGAATTAAATAAGATTATGTAAGTTTAAATACTTTTGGATTTTTCAAGCATATAAAAATGTCAACTATTAAGTTAGATATAGACTAACAAAGTAGAGATCTAAGGATGCATTAAAATTTCAATTTTTAAAATTTACTTCTACGTAGGTTTTCTGGTTAGTTTTGATAAAAATGAGAAGTCTTGATTTATCAAATAAATAGAATTTCTTCTGCATTTTATTCCATTCTACTAGAGTAGACTTGGGCAGTTAGTATCTTGACAGATATGTAATCTCTCTGGATAAAATTTAACCACAATAATTATTCACATTAAGCCTTAGATTTTGCAAGGGCAAAAAAAATAAAATAAAATAAAATAAAAGATAAGAGAGTCTTCTAAAACCATAGACTCATGGGACCCACAATTTTTCTCAATTGTGTTTTCTTTTTTTCTAAAGTATTCAAACTGCTTTGGAGGGGATATTATTCTGTATATTTGAGTGAGATAAATCACACATATAAGCAGGTGATCCCTGAATGCAGAATGCAGTTAGATGAACCACTACAAAGCAACTACATGTATATATATATGCATACACACACACAACACACACACACACACACACACACACACACACACACACACACACACACACACACATATATATACACATACATACCTGTGTATATGTGTGTGTGTCTATACAATGGCTATATCTGAACAAATAAATCAACACTATAAAGAACTAAGGCATTTAGTAAGATGACTAGCAAAGCACATTCCACTTTTGTTATCACTGATATATTTTAGATAAAATTGTTGTGAGTGCTTGAATGATAATATAGAGATGGTAAGACGGAAAAGGAAGAAAACAGGGTTAGGGAGAAAGGAACTATTGAACTAAGTGTGGGTAACAATAAATAGCATTTATAATATCTCAAAGGCATATCAAATTCAGGTTCCTTACATGCTTGTATGTCATCTAGGTGGGTCCATTCTCTTGTGGCACCCAGCAACAGAAATATAGTGTCATTGTTATGTCTAGATGAGAGCATAACAGAGTTATGTGTCCTGTGACCCTGAGTAGTAACTGGTGCAAATTAATCTCAATAGCAAGATATAACAAGGAAAGTAATTTGTGATTCCAAAGAGAAAATTTGACGTGGTTGGCACTAAACATTTCTTTCTCCCCTGATCTTTATAAGTAGGATCCCAGTTTTGCTTTCAGAGAGCAAATGCCTGGTAAAAAGACTTAACTGCTCTTGTAGTTAAGAGCAGTCATGTGACTCATGCTGATCAATGAGATGGAAATAGAAGTCTACTGAAGAATAAGCTGTATATTTTATTTCACGCTAAAAAGGAAGACTTGGCTGACTGCTCTTTGTCTTTTGCCGGTTACGTTTCCTCCTCTTTATAGGATAGATGCCATGCAAAGGGTGTTAGAGTAGAGGGTTAGAAGGAAGCTGGATCATTGGTGACTTTCTCAGGCATGTGCCCCATCCCTGTACTCTTTACCTCCAGATTTTGATTAATGCGAGAACAAATTAAACCCCTATTTGATTAAGCCACCAGAGTTGGATTTCGTTACATGCAACTGAACGAAATCTTATGTGACACAGCAGCCCATGAGTCATTATAAGCGAGTGTTTCTCATTATCTTATATATAGTATGGTACTCTAACCAGTGGAAATAATTTGGGGTAATATTAAATTACATGGTTAGAAAAGTATTTTCCAGTTATCATTTAGTCTTGATTACTCCAAGGAGAAAAGTCTCAACTTAGTGCAAGTATATCTTAAACAGCTCTCTAAAACTTCTTTATCCCTCTTACAACAATCTAAGGAAGACTTAAGTCTAAGAGCTTTTGTTTAGCATTATTATCTAGCTAAAATTTAATAACATTGCTTTGTTTCCATTAAGTTTAGCTTATAGTCACATTCTCACCATGGTACAGAACTACTGGTTTTCCATTCATAGAAATAAGAAAATTTCTTTATGAAAATAAATTTAAGTAAAAATTTAAATTGATTTAAAGAAAAAATAACTATGAATACAAGTGATGCATTGGAGAATTTTTTTTAAAAAAGAATAGTATATACATGAGCAATGTTTGATAAATAGAGACTCTGTTAAATTAAATTCTAGTCTAGGCCTATAAGAATAATTGCAAACTCACTAACATTTTGGGCCATATTCTATTTGCCAGTTTAAAACAGCCTCGACGGAATTTAGCCTGTTGGTCAAATGTCCTAGTACTGAGCGATAACCAAATAAGGAATAAGTATATACAAAAATTTTTGCCTCCCACTTTATTTGGGAAGTAAATAAGATGTTTCAGGCCTGTTATACTTTTATCTTGATTCAGTTACCAAAATCTCAGCCCAAATGTCATCCTTTGTAATCCTAAAAAATATTCTAGAATGTTTTCTAGACAGATGAGCAATCAATATTTGTATAATTTCATTTATTGCAGAGGATAGCTATATAACTATTCTGTTGAGCTAAAATTGCACCTTTACCATCTAGAGTCATTTATTCAATAACTTGAGAGTTATTAAAATGAATAGTGAATGCTAAACGTCAAGACTCTTAGCATCTCTTTGTTCACCTGTCTTCAACAGCAAATTTGGCTGCTCATATAAATATTACTTGCTGTTGCAAGTTTCCCCTTGCTTGAGAAATTTGAGGTTTCAGTTCTTGGGCATCATATTATAGAAAAAAAATCAGAACATAGGTCAAATTGTGTAGGAAAATTCAAAACTAAAGCTCTGCTATTGTGGAAAAGGAAAGCTTAAAATTATGAATTACAGAGTCTCTGATTTCAATCTTTTACCAAATCTCCTCTGTATTCATTGCAATGCTCAAATAATTATTACAGTAAATTTCATATTGAGGCCTTGAAAAACTGAAAATTTATATACACTTTGGATAATTTTATTGCAGAAGTAATTTCTCCATATATAAGCTTTATGCTTCTTCCTCTTGGTAATTCTAGTCATCTCACCTTAATATCTATCTATCTATCTATCTATCTATCTATCTATCTATAGATAGATAGATAGATAGATAGATATCATATCATATCATATCATTGTCCATAGTCCATTGTCCATAGGCATGGAGTAATAATGGGTTACTGTATAAGGCAAGAATATAAGAAAATAATTCAAAAGATAAGGGAACAATGTTGGAAATTTGGCTTGGGTTTGAGGCACACAGGTCCCCCACAAGATGGGGTCTATACAGAGGTTAGTTAGTGAACCAATGATGTAATGCGAGAACCAAGAGCATTTCCATGGCTTCAGAAACTGATGCAAAAAGGTACAATAAGAGACCAGATACATTTTCCATGGGGATTGGCTCACAGATTACATCTTAATTCTAATTATTGGCCTTGAAATATCCAGTTGGGAGAGGAGTGCGACAAGGCAGGGAATATGGGTGGAATGAAGATTCAGGAGTACCATGACCTGCTCCCACTAGGATACCCAACCTTCACTGTGGGAATTGTACATTAAGTATTAGGACTCAAGATCATTGATGGAAACGAGGTCTTTGGCTCCAGACTGAACCCCATCATTTATGACTGGGCTAATATACTCCAGGCTAGTGAGTATTCCTGGGCTATTCTTAATGAGTCCAACAAACCAAAGCACTCCATTATCTTGAAAGTCAAGTCAAGTGGCAGGATCTATAAAAAGTGGAGATTTGGGTGCATGTATCTGAGATATGGGTAGCTGATATGGTAGTAAACAGTAAACACTGTCTTGGGGGAAAACACAACTCAGCACAAAGCATCACTAGAAACCTAGGAGGGAGTGAAGTAATTTGGGTGAGCACATTCAACAGGGAAATTGAAAAACACTGAAAGTTTTTGCTCTTAGAGGCAGCTTACCATGTTTCTACTAGGCTTAGAGTGGCTCCTAGGCTAGGGTGCCCTAAAAATAAGATACAAGTTGTAGCATTGCCTCTTCTGTACAATGAGTAGATAATAGTCATTATCTACTTAGAGATAATATTGCCCTGCTACTTCTGAAACTGTTATAAAGTAAAAATGTAATTCAAACTTAGTTGGGTGTGCTTGTGTGAGCATGATGAATGTGAGGCTAAAAAGAGATATAATACAAATGAATAGATGAGAACAGCAGGGGGTTTTTTATTATAAAAAAAAGCCTTCATATTACATAAAAGAGTCATTGCTAAGTAAATGTGTTACTGCCAACTATTGGGATGCAAAGCCAGTTTTGACTATTTAAACAATAATTGACACTGTCTTCAAAGCAATGAATGGCTCCCATGTTGAGACCACATATTGCTGTGTTTACTTAGAGGCTGAGTTGATGATAGGCTTTATATTACATTCAAGAAAGAAATGAGTGTATCTGAAAGATGTTTCACACTAATATTGTCAACACAGAAAGAAATACTGGTTTCTAATGTGAAATTTGCAGGTTGTAAGCTCTTTGTGAGGAAGTAGAGTTGTAAGTTTTAATTGAATAGTTTACTAGCATTAGTCAATATATTTTAGAACTGATTCATAATATAGGAATTTGTTCAGATAAATGTTAAAGGTAAGGAGTAAGTGAAAAAACTATTTTTTGTATTTGAAACAGAATGTCTTGACATTCATATAGGTTCTCCTCTTCCTTTTGAGTTATAAGCTACAACTGTTTAAATCTGTAAAGTAATCAAATTTTTTATGTTTAAGTTTTATGTGCTGGGAAATATGACCAGATCAATTATGTCTTCTATTATTAAAGTGTTTTACTTTTTGGAAAGCTTGGTTCAAGAAGTTGAATAAACATGGCTGTACAGAGAAATCTGGGAAACTTTTTACTGAGTGAAGTAGATAGGGTTCTATATTCTAAGAGAAAAGACTGGACATTCCTATTGATCTATTGCACATTATCCAGCTGCAACTCAGTTTGTTCACTCTATTTTAGTTTTGTATTCATCTATGTAGCAAATTGAGTGCTCTTACATACCAAATTCTTAAACTCAAGGATATTAGAATTAAGGTTTAGACAAATCTAAAATGATCCCTTCAAATGCAGAGTAACCAATCAGTAAGTAAAAATTAACAATATAAATTGAAAATGCTAAGGTAATTCAGAGGAAAAGAATAATCCATAGATACTCCAAGGTAAAAAGTTGACCTCAGAGGCCAACTGCTTTCTGCATTTTATAGGCATGAATTAGCGAAGTATAGTGGAGCAGAATTTAAGTTTCAGCTTTGGATGTACATATGGTGGTATGGAAATCTGTGCTTGGAATATTCTTAGAGAACTCATTGACCCTCACTCTTCTCCTGAAGATGTAATTTATTGGGTGTTGTGAATTTAATCCATCTAAAGCTCCTAAGCGTATCACCTATCTTCCTGTAACTCAATTTGGCCAGCTCATTCTCTGTGCTGAGACCATGAAGATCTTTTTAAGCCTCTGTCATTCTCAGAATATAAAGGTATTTCATATCTTCCTTAAAATGGCCATATCTATTTTAGGTGCAGCTCTATCTTGATAACGTAGAGCTTCTCGTAGGCAAATAGGAGTTAAGTAGGATTCTTTGGAACAGATTCCTTTTTCTTAAGTTTTTATATCTATTACATTAATGTGAAAATATAATCTATCTAAAATGTCCTACTATTCATTCTCAGATGGGAAAAGAGAACACAGTTTTATATTTATTCCAAGGCAGATACCAAACTAGTGACAAACAGAATAGGGCTCCTTACTATACAACCTTTGAGAATCTAATAAAAAGTATCTTAACAGAGAGCTAGCTACCAAGCCAAACAATTTTTAAATGACTGCTCATAAATAAGAATATTAATCAAAAATTTCCAGGAAGCAGTGATTTTTGTTTAGACCAGCAGCATTTCTCCTTTTACTCTCTTTCATGTAACATGTTGAGTAATCCTTACCAAGCAGTTGTCCATTTTCCCACTAAGCTGGGAGTGGTGCTCTCTACAAATAAGTTTCCATCCTCACATCTCCATCTCTATCACACATCTGTTTTTAATTCCTTCCCTCTGATTCCTATCAGTCTCCCACTGTCATCAAATTTCAAATTGCCTTCACATGACAAAATAGTGTAGGTAAAGCCTTCGTCAAACTTCACCAAGAAGCTAGCAAATAAAATGGTCTAACAAGGCTCACATTGCTACGTGCTTAATATTATTTTGCTATCTTTGTAGAGTGTACATGTCTTCTTCCTAGGATTGCCTTCCACTTACTGTCCCATAGGCACAGAAGCCCCTCACAAGGATTACAGCATGCATACAACAAACCCACTCACAAGGTTCTTGATTTGAGAAAGCATTATAATTTCCACTCAAATTTTCTCCTGTAGTTCCAAGGATTCAATACCTGCAAATCACTTCTTCCAAATATCAATCTTTCAAATGATTGTCATTCTTTCATTTATCTAATTCTTCCTTGATAGGAATTCTGATGAAGAGAGAGATCTCCTGCTTTATTGATTCCAGAAGGAAAATAAAAGGGACAAGAATTTGCCAATTGCTTTTCCCCTACAATAAATGCCTTTCCCTGCAATATAGAATTATGCAGTTCCCACCCTGGTCCTGACCTAGGAGCATGCTCATTAGCTCCCTGACCTTCGGAGGCATGTAGGTTAGTAAAATCTCTGGGTACATGCAAAAGCATTTATTATTATTATTAACATTTTTTTAAAATTCTAATGTTCGAAACAACATCTTTTTAGGAAAAAAAGTAAACGTTTCTTTTTTTTTCATGGAGTTAGTAAGACATTAACAATTTTATCAATAAGTTCATCTTCTGTTTTCTTTTTATACTATAAAGTTAAGAAACAGCCTAAAGAATAATTGCCAACACAAATCACTTAAAAAATAAGGAAGTCAATGAGTTCTGAATACAGATACTGATAAAAGGTAAGAAGCAATAGCTCGAATAAATGTCTGTTTTTTTTCTGATCTTGAAATTGATATATTACAATAATAATTTGATGTGCATTTTAATTTAGAGTTTAAAGGAAGCAATAGTTTTACAGATGTATATCTATCCTCTGAACTTATAAACATTTAAACAATATATGCATCACAATGATAGAAAACAGGTGTGCTGGCATAAAAATGCAGCTGTAATGTAGCATAATGTCAAGTATTAAATTCATTTTCAGACCCTTGAAATTTCTTTTAGTGTAAGTTAAGTAAACATTAAAGTTACAAAATAACTGCCATTTATCAAAAAGAGAAATATAAATTATTCTCTGTGTGTGTGTTTTTAAGGATCCATATCAGCACCACTGTCTGAAAAGTATGATATTTAAATTGAATATTTGTTCCATTCTTTGAGACATTATTGGCTGGTAGCCTGTGCTTTGGTGAACGGATAAATTGGTTTTAGCTCCACACTGGTAGTTAGAGCTGAAACGTAGGCCAGATAGTTATACTGATGTTTTTAATTATGTGGTTTTAAAAATTCTGTTTATGCCCTCAGAGGAATTAATATAATTATCATTTAAAGTAGGTTTCTTCCCTTTTTTGTTGTTGTTGCTAGGGTCACATAAATCTATACAAGGGGAGCTTTCCTAGTGCTTGTTTGGCTTTTGTTTAAATATATTCTTGAACCATTTAGTTCCCATATAGAGTTTGATAGCAGCCATTTGGGTTGGCAAAAGAACCAATCTTAGGTATGAGAGTCAGTTAGGTATGAGAGTTTGAATCACAGTCCTTCCACCTATAGGCTGAGAGACTGGGAACAAATAACTGAGCCTATTGTGCTCACTTTCCTTCCTCATTTGTTAACTGGACATAATAATACCTTCCTGACAGGGCTGAGATAAAGTTTAAATGATTGTATGTGGCCGTTTGTCTTTTGTAAGAAATGGCTCATGGATTTAGTTTTCTTTTCTTTTTATGTTGGAGGAAAGAGAAGGAGTGGGGTGGGGAGGTGGTGGGGGGGAAGGGGCACAGGCATTATTTTGCATTTCATTTTCTATTGTACAGGCCTACCTCATTATTACTGTTCAACACTATAATGAAGATTAGCACATCATTTATTTCTTGCACAAACTGACTGAAAGCTATGTACTTGTTTTAGGAGTATTCTTCATATCTGAACCCCTCCGGGAGCTGTGATATAGTTATTTAGCAATCACTAGGAGATGGGGAGGTCCTTTCACTTACTGCTGTCATCATAGGAAATGTGTTTCTGCTTTTGTAAGTTCTGTCCTGGAATATTAAAAAGCCAACTTTTCATGAACTGGCCTGCAAAATTACGTACTGTTTATAACATTATTTCCATAATAAACTGTGTTCTAAGTTTCCATTTACGGACATAGGGCACACTTTTGTACAAAACCATGATACTTAAAGCCCTTAATTTTGCATAATGAGTACATATATTTTTGCAAGCTTAATATATGTCCAACATTGTATTAATGATATTTTAAAAACTGTTAGGAAAGGCCTGGAAATTATGAAAGAGAAATTAAAGCTGTATACTTAACAATATACATTTTTTTCCTTAGGAATAAAAGGTAAATTCTTTTTATTGCAAGTGCTATGCTTTTTGTTTATTTTTCTTAATACATGTCATATTTCCTAGTTAAATGTTGCTATAGGTTCGAAGCCTTTTGTCATTTAAATAAAACACGGACCCTGGCTCTTGACATTATGGAAATTTTTTATGGTAGTATGTTTGCAAAGACATGTTTTTTAAATCACTTTTTAAAAATTTATTCTTCCTCAAATGTATTTAATCCAACACTTGACTCGAGTTAACTCAAAGTCTTTATAAAAGCTGAAGTAGTACCTGAAAGCCTCTTTACTGCTTGTTAATTAAATACAGTAATGAGCAAGAGTGGCAAAGAGAGAAAATGGAGAAATCAAGTTACTCTACAGAGTTATACTTGAAAAATATAATGTTCATGACATAGTGGGGAACAACCAGCACTGGAGCTTAGGGCACCATCATTGCAAGCTCTACTAGTAGCTTGTGTGTTGCTGTATTGCTGTGTAACCATTTCTCAGTATCTCCGTCTATGTTTGCAGGGATGTATTAGGTAACCGTGAGAGTTTTCCACCTCTGTGAACTACATGAGCAGACAAAGTATCTAAAACTACATAAAATTGAGACCATTGGTGTCTCTTCAGCCATTTGGGAATGAGTTGCCCAGACCATGTAATAGTAGAGACACGTTACAATGAACTATTCAGTGTATGGTGTCATCTGTGGTTATTTTGAAATGACAATTGCTTTTGAACTGAGGTATTTGTGTAACGAGGTGGTTTTAATTGCTTATATTCTCAGTATAGAAGTAAGAAAAGTGAGTGAGAGGGTTAGGTTGATTCTTTTTACTAAAATAGAAATTAGGCTTAGATTTTTAAAAATTGAGGGAAAAAAGCTCTCTTTATCTTTAGGCATATATTTTGCTACGAGATAATTAGATGAATTCACATTTGAGAAGTTTAAAGTGAAATAGGCAAGTTTAGTGGATTACATCATTAGTCCACTAAAGGAAATGTTAACTAAAACATCACCATGAAGCATATGGACTGATCTAATTAGTTGATTATTAATTCAGATTTAGTGCTGAGTACCTTTACTTTGAACATCAATTTCAGCTTAATAGGAAGTTCTTTCTGCTTCTCTGTCATCAGAGAAAATAAGGCTTGGCAATTGGGCAGTTAAAGATTTGAATGAATGAATATTAGTTTAAGGCCTTTCCTAACATCCATTTCTGAGTGCCAAAAAAATGTTGTTCACAGCATATTTGTTACATTATAGGAAGCCACTTTTCCTTTCCAAATAAAATGATACTTTTCAACCATATCAAAATCTTCTTCCATTCAAATCCATATTGTCATTTCTTTTTGAGCACTGATTCTATGGTTTATTCTGTAGGTCCAGGGACAAATAAGATACACTGTCTGTCTTTAAGTATCACAGTGAACTGGACAAGAAAGTCATGTTAACAATCTCCTATGATCAATAATGGAAGGAGAAAGTGGGTATTGGTGATTACAATGGAAAAACATATGTAACCTAGTCTGGATTGGATGGTATGGAATTAATGAAAGGCAGGTCTGTACTAGTACAAAGGGAAATAGAAGAACTTCCTTTGCCTTTTTCATGTACTTCCTTTATCTATTTTTTAAAAGACTGATGTCATTACCTGGCCCCATTTCCAGTCTCTCTTCCATTTCATCAAGGTTTTCTTCTCTCCCTCCTAAACCCTTCCATCCTTTTTTCCTCTAGAGGAAAATAATCTTATACTGGCAGTGGCAATGGCCTGGAGGTCTACTGACTAATAATCTCATTAAATCTCATGATATCTTTTCAGAAAAAAAAATATATAAATGGAAATTACTACTTCGATTTCACATATGTAAAGCTTGAGCCACAGAGAAACACAGATTTGCCCAGGTTATATAGAAAGTGTAGAAACCAAGATGGGAATGAATGAAACCCCAGAACTGGATTCTTAGACAAACATTTCATATCATATGCAATCACCTTGGGCTTCATTATCAGACATATTATTGGAATAGAAAATGTCAGATTTCATCTAGAAATATAACCATATAAATGTTTTAGAATAATTCAGTATAAATTTAAAAATCAGCATTCTAAAAATTTGAACGTATAAAATTTTATGTATTTAATTTTTGTTACATTCATTATCATTCAGTAAAGTTAAAATATTGCAAAAAATGTAATTCCTTGTTTGAAACAGACAGAGAGAGAGAGAGTGTGTGATGTTTAGTCTGATTATAATGGCAGTTTGAATGCTTGACTAGTCTACAGAGATTGGTAGTAATTAGCATGACAGACAAAAGGAGCAAATGTAGTCCATTTATGCCTTGGGCTGAACTAATTTTAGTGTTAAGCATGAATCTAATATCCATAAATAGAGAATTGTTATTAGCAAATATTGAGTCAGAATCATATTTGTACTTGAAGCAAAGGTAAGAATTGCATAGCTTCAGTAAGACTGGATTTTGTTGTTAAAAACAATGTTATAAAATATTGACTGGATAAAAATCTGCTAGAAAAGTTTGTGTCTAGCAACCGGTATACATAAAGTTGAGCTTATCTTTTTTGATAAATGTTAATAATTTTTTAATACAATATGTACTTGATCAAGAACAGTTGAAAGCAGAGAATTTATATAATATATATCTATGATTATAAAATGTATCTCTTTCTTTCCAAGCATTATATCAATTTGTTTCTGGCTCTAAATAAAGCAGACAGTACCTTAGTCTGGAGAAATTTGAATGGACTAACGTTTTGATAATATAATATATAAATGTATCAGGCGAATTGGTAATTTGGACATTTAATCTCTGTGTCCTTTTATGATGTCTCAGTCATTGCCATGTTATTAGATTATTGGAAGAGGAATTTTGTCATGTCTCTTCTGAAAAATATAGAAACGGCAGCAAAATTGACTCTGCTACAATATATCCCAGACCTATGCCTTTCTATACCTTTACTGTTGGGGCCCAGCACCTGTGAAGAGATAACTGAAAGGACAGGTTGCTGAAAGAGAGCCATATCTGTATTGCCATCTTGGCTCAACCATTTATAATACATGAAAACTTAGGTAAGTAATTTAACCTCTCAGAAGTTAGTCATTACAATTGTAGAAATAATATAGACCTAACTACGTCATGAGATTATTTTAAGTATTTTAGTGGTTGATGACTATCAAAACAGTTCAGTTATACCCTGCAGCACAATACAGTGTTAAAGATATTAATAAAGAACACACACTGCTAAATCTAATTAGAACTAATACACAATTTTGGCAATGTTGCAGGATACAAGATCCCATGCAAAATCAACTGTATTGCTATGTACTTGCAATACACAATACAAAAATAATATTAAGAAAACAAGTCTAGAATAGCATTGAAAAGAATAAAATATTTAAGAATAACTTTAACAAAAAATATGTAAGATCTGTACACTAAAAACTGAACAACATTATTGAAAAAAATTAAAGGGAATCTAAAGAAATCAAAAAGCATCCTATCCTCATAGACTGAAAGGCTTAACATTGTTAAGATGGCGATACTCCCCCCAGTTGATCTACAGATATAAATATATCAAGATCTAATCTAGGGCTTTTTAAAAAAATTATGAACTGATTCTAAAATTCATATAAAAATTCAAAGGATTCAAAATAACAAGAACAGTATTTATTTTTTTGCATAAAGTTGGAGGACTCATACTTTTTCATTTCAAAACCTACTGCAAAGCCACCATAATCAAGACAATGTGCTACTGGCACAAGGATAGACATAGATTAATTAAACAGAATTGAAAGCTAAGAAATAAACCCTTACATTTATGGTTAATTAATTTTTGACAAGAGTGCCAAGACAATTCAACAGAGAAAGGAAATCTTTTCTATAATTGGTGCTGGGACAATGTGATACCCACACATAAAAGAACGAAGTTGAACCTCTACCTCAAACTATATGCAAAAATTAAATAAAAAATGAATCAAAGACCGAAATGTAAGAGCAAAAATTATAAACATCTGAATAGAAAACACGGGCATAAATCTTCATTAATTTGGATTAGGCAATGGTTACTTAGACACCAATAGCACAAGCACAAAGATGAGAAAAAAGATAAAATTAACAGGACTTCATCAAAATTAAAAACTTTGTACTTCAAAGGTTACCATCAAGAAAATGAAAAGACAACCCATAAAATGCAAGAAAATATGTGAAAATCATACATCTAATAGAATCCAGTAATCAGAGTATATAAAGAAGTATTATAACTTAAACATAAAAATACAACCCAATTAAAAAAGACAGCCCATAAAATGTGAGAAAATATGTGAAAATCATACATCTAATAGAATCCAGTAATCAGAATAGTATTATAACTTAAACATAAAAATACAACCCAATTAAAAAATGGTCATATGGTTTGACTAGATATTTCTACAAAGAAGATATGCAAATGGTCAATAAGCACATATAAAGATGCTCAGCATCATTAGGTTAATGCAAATCAAAACTATAATGAGATACTGCTTTACACACACCATTGTGGCCAAAAATTTTTTTCAAAGAGGGGGACTAACAAGAATATTGATGAAGATATGGATAAATTGGATAAATTAGAACCATGAAAATCTTTAGAAAACAGTTGGGAAGTTCCTAAAAGTTAAACAAAAATGTCAATATATTATCCAACAATTTCACTATTAGATATATACTCTCCACTCCAAATTGAAAACTATGTTCACAAAATAACTGTACATGAATGTCCATTGCAGCAAAAAAGCTAAAAAGTGGAAACAACCCAACTGATGAATGAAAAAACAAATGTGATAAACCTGTACAATGAGATATTATTCAATCATAAAAAAGAATGAAGTACAGATATATGCTACAGCATGGAAATAATATTTGCTAAAGGAAAAGAGCAAGAAACAAAAGGTCATATAGCACATGATTTTATTTATATGAAATGTCCAGAATAGATAAATTCATTGAGACAGAAAGTAGATTAGTGGTTGCTAAGGAATGAGAGAGGAAGTGTAGGGAAAGAATACTAATAGGTATAGAGTTTTTTTCTAGGGTGATGAAAATGTTCCAGAATTAGATAGTTGCAATGGTATTAAACCTTTGTGAATATACTAAAAACCATTGAATCTTACACGTTAAAGAACAGTATTTGTGGAATATGAATTATATAGCAATAAAAGAATAATAATAAATAGGTACCCCAATAATGCATTGAAGGCAAGAAAGACCTCAACAGTTTGCTACAACACCTGAAATCCTCACTATTAATAGTTGAAGACAAATGTTAACATTAAAACATCTGCAAATAGTAAATCTTTCTTTAAATTAAACGATCAATTTCCTGAGACAGATACACATTTTTGGGATTGGGGAGGATGGAAGGTCCAGAACCTGAGACAATGTCACTTGTGGTGGGGGGGACAGAAGTCACCTAATGAGCAGCCTGAAGAACTTGTCTTTTGCCAGAGGTAGAGTGATTAATAAAACAAAATGGGAGGATTCAGAAAAAGGATAAAAAGAAATAATGAAATAGAATAGATTAGAAGATAGAATTTACCTTCATCAAAATTTTACCCAGATCTAACACTGCTCAGAAACATAATCCTCACAAAGTCATTCCCTACATATTTGAGGACTAATAGTTTTTAAAATATCATCTTTTTATTGTTATATTTTCCCTTGCATATTACAAACATCACACAGCACATTTAGTTGCTCTCTTTGTAAGTTTATGTCCTCTAACCTTGTCTCAAATCTTGCAGAGCTTCTTAACCTCAGGTGTATTAAAATTGTAGAATAATTGCACATGTATAAAAGCTAAGGTAAAGGAAATTCATCATAATGTCCAGTTTATGAAAAATTGTTTGCTCTATACCTATGAGGCTCAGACTATGCTTATCACAGAAAGCTGGGAGTGAAAATTTCCCTGGGCTGTTAATCCATCATGAATACACAAAATCATATCATACTCCTGAGTCTAATATGAAGTAGTAAAGTTATTTTAGAGTTATACTCTTACAGAGAAATGTCCACTTAGAGAAATGAACTTTCATGTCATATCTATATGACCACAAGAACGTGTAAATTTTTATTGTATCCATGGGCTATCTTAATTAATATTCTGCAGGTGATAACACCAGGTTACTCCCCTTGGCACAATCATGAAGATGTAACCCAGCAAGGAGAGCTGCCCATTTTTTCTCCTCCCCCATAAGATTATCTTATGGTTACCTAGTTACAGCCTGACAGGCCAATTTAGTAGAACGATTAGTTAAGTTATCCCAAAGGAAGCTGCTGAATATTAAAGAAGGGAGTATTTTACTTGGATTCAAAAAAGCTTAGTCCTAGTGTTTGTCATTAAAATTTAATATGCTACTACAGGTGAAAAAGTCCTCAAGCATAGAAGTTTCCTCCTCCATTGGTCCCTCTCTCCCCCCATTTTTTCTCCCTGCTTTCCTTTCTCCCTCCCTTTGTCTGTTTTCTTATTCAATTATTTTCTAAATTACCCTTTTCATATTACTTTTAGAATACATTGATAGAAGTATCAGGAAGTGTCATCATATTATCTGACTGTCTCCTAAAGTAGGCTTGGCCTACAATATAAAGATTAATTCTTCAGAGTGCAATTTCAAGAGCTATCTAATAGAACTTCCTGCAATGATAGAAGTGTTCTAAACATGCACTGTCTGCGATTTGCTGCTACTGAGCATCTGAACTGAGACTTGAACAATTCAAGAAATTTTAATTTAATTTAATTAAAATATTTACATATGGCTAGTGGCTGTCATATTAAATAGTACTACTTAGGAATTTTCTTTTATGTGCTGCAGGTAGTCTTCATATTCTTGATCTGTTGAAACTGGCAGTTGAACAAGTTATGTGGATGACCTCAGAAAGTTTGAATAATATCATTAAACATGGCAGAATCCATGTAGAACGAATTCCAACTGCAGGAGAACCCACCAGGTCTGGTCCTGGATTGGGCAGTTTTCCTCAACTCGGTCTGGCCATACCTACATTCTTTGGAGGCTACCTTTGAACTAAAACACTTACGATAATTCTAGGAACCTTGAAAATACAAATACTGAGAAAGTATGGGCTGAATGAACAGAGACCCTAGCTTTTAGCTATTTGGAAGTATACATATATACGTGTGTGTGTGTGTGTGTGTGTGTGTGTGTGTGTGTGTGCTGAAAACGAGGATGAGAACAAATTTAGAGAGATTATCTAGAAAAAGTGAAAAGCGGTGAGTGAATATCTAATCTCCACAGCATGCTAAAAAACTTAATTATAAATTTCCCAAATCCTAAAACTAGACTACATCTATGATAGATTTAGGTAGATTTTGGCCCAGCTCTACCTTTCCCTCACTCTCTGCTTTCCTTTAGTCAAACAGTTGTGATCCAGGCCAGGGTAAATTTCCCCAAGTGCATGGGAGACCAACCCCTGTACACAGAGAAGAAGAGGGTCCTTTGGCAGAGAGTGTACAAAATTCAACACACACACCAAAGTTAGAGTCAAAAGGAAAGTTTATTAGAAAAGGGGTAACCTTTCGTAGAGAGTGTGGTATCTCAGAGGCAGACAGTGAGAGGGACAGTGAGAGAGACAATGAGAGGGGCAGAGTAAAGGCACTGAGAGGGACCCTGAGTGTTCAGGGAATTCAGTTTATATGTCATTCTGTAGTTCCCATTTCCCTTGATATGGACATCCAGTGAGGAAGGGGAAGAGTATGTAACTTGAAAAGGTAAGAATATGTAGAGGACAGGCCTGCTGGCAGTTCCCAGACTTAATCCTTGGTTAGGGATTAAGGTTTTAGCTATAGGAAATGACTCTTGGTTCTTGTTTCCCTTCATAGGTGTGGGGAATGGGTTGTTAGCAATCTCAGCAGAAATCTTCCTTTGTTCAGAAGGTATCCTCTTGGCCTGGCTGCGAGGCTGATTAGCAAATCCCAGTCTCTGATTGTGGCTTTATTAACGTTTTAATTCTCTTGCCTCCTCCCTGAATTAATTGTGCTTCACAATAGGACATATTATCATTTTATAGGTGACTGTTTTCTATTGTTTTGTAATATCCCTCCAAACACTTTTTGCTATATTGAGAAAACATTTTCTTAACCCATGCAATTAACATAAATATTTCTTCTGAATCTTTTTTATATAGTACTCCGAATAGGAATTGTTAATAAATAGAATTTGGCACCTAAGAGCACTAAGAAGATAAAACCAATCCACATCACCCAAAAGAATTGCTTAGCTGTATTTAGAAAACAGAAAGTTATTGGCTGTTAACTGACTTTGGGGAATTTTAGAAATCAAATTGTGAATTATTTCACTCAATGTACAGCTTTTATAACTAAGACATTATCAACTTAAAAGCTTTAGAAAGAGAAAAAATATAGAAATAAACATTTTCTGAAGACCTCTGTGTCAGGCCAAAAGCTTTAAATATGTTGCAGAGTTAGTTTAATATTATTAACCTGTTTTACAAATAAAAACAAGACAAAATAGTTAAGAAATGTGCTCTAAATCAAGCAGCGGTTAATGAAAGAATTTGAATAAGAATGCAAGTTTAACTCTAGGAGTTAATAGTTAAGTTTCAACCCAAAGCAAATGAATTTGTCTGTAGACAAGTATTTCCAAAGATACTCAAGTGACTGGGCTCTTTCTAGCTGCTCTGATCTCTTTTGCTACAGTCGCATGGTGGCCTCTAGGTCATTTCTCTGGACCCAAGGTGAACAATGCTGTCAATCATTATTCCACTGATATATGAAATAACACTAACATCCAACCGAGACATCATCCTCTTAACCACAAAACAAAATTTTTTTCTAGAAAAATGATAGTTTAATATAGTAAAATTAACTAAAACAGTTTTAACTATTGGAAACAAAACAATGGGTATTTTTAGTGGTCCAATTTTTATTAGTATTTACCCAATTTTCTAAAAATGCATTCAAAAAAGGATCACATGATAAATCAAAGGAAAATTTATTTCAAGATCTAAACTGTCCTTCTGATTTTTAAAGTCTGTTTTTTCCTTTTAAAAATAAACATGCATAATCTTTAACGTCTTTTGTTTGGTTGCTACAAGCTATAATAGAATTGTCTTAACATCTATATCTAGAGTCAAGTAGCAAAAGGTGAGCCTCCAGAAGGCAAGAACCATATATTAAATATGTCATATTCTTCAAAGTAATTAGATACATACTTGCATATTATAGAAATTCAATAGTTATTGATTAAAGTTTCTATTTTATTAAAAAAATATATTTGCTGAGTCCCAAGTAATCGTTTAGGACTATGATAAGTGAACAGTTAAACATAAATAAACTATCTACATATATATTGAACTAGGGAAATATATTCGTGAAATACCATCAAAATTATTTATAAATTTTAGGAAATGGATATAATTGTTTTAAACCATCCACAGCTACAGATCTCTTGGTCATCAGTCAAAATTTTAGAGAGGTGAAACATAGAAGGAGAATATAAAAACTATGTTATAAATGAGGAGGGAGTAGAAGAGACTGTGTTTATCTAAAAACAGCAAAAAAGAGGATCGAATAGGAAATAATCAGGTTGTTTCACTCTCAAATTTACCTGCTTTTCTTCTCATACTATATTACATAGTCTAATTATTGTGAGAGAGGCCCATAGAGCTAAACTAGGATATACTAATACACCATAATGTGTGTATAAGTAAATACACACACACACACACACACTTATATATGTGCATTTTTCTATCTCACTGTCTCTTTCGCAGGAACTGAAATACCTTTTTTAAGAAAATCAGACTTTCTTTCCTAGACATTTAAAGTTCTTTTCTGCTGAACCAAAGCTCTTATTTAAATAAGTTAGAAATATTCAATGATGTGTCAATCAGTTCGGTGACCATTGGTAACAGTCTGAGGGCTTGTAGATATTTTTCTTCCATGGCTACCATTCAATCTTTTAGAATAGATTGTCATGCAATGAAACCAATTTTAAAATGAATGAAACATAATTATATTGCTAGCAGTCACTTAATATTTGAAGAATAAATAGTACAGCTGAATGACATTTTACTCTTTAAGTGTGAGATAGTCATTATTTTTTGCTGTGTACAAATAGTGGTTTTCAACAACAACCATTTATAATCCCTCACAGTTCTGTGGATCAGGGAGCCAGTAGTGGCTCAGCTGGTGGTTATGTCTCAAGGTCTAGTGAGGCTGTAGTTAAGTGTTGAGTAGGGCTGCAGTTATCAGAGGACTTGACTGGGGCTGGAGGATCCATTTCCAATGTAGTTTTTCAAGAGCCTTTCAAATTGATGCTGGCTACTGGCTAGGGATCACTGTTTCTCTCCACAGGGACCTCTCCCCAGGGCTATTTGAGTATTCACATGGCATGGTGGCTGGCTTCTCCTAGAACAAGTGATCCAAAAACCATGACAGGAGTTGCAATGCCTTTTAGCATTCAAAACATACATCATGACTTCCACTTTATTCTATTGGTCACTCAGAGCAAGCCTGATTCAGTGAGGGAGGGTAGAATTCCAGGAGAGAAGGATCATTCCAGAGAGAGGCCATATTGGAAGTTGGTTACTACAGTGAAACTGTTCTGTTATTTGAAATTTTTTATAGCAATTTTTATAAAATGTGTTATTCATGTTCCTGCCATAGAGAATGGTATACTTTCAAAAAAGTAACCTTTCTTTTTTGTGAGGTCATGATATAATGAACATCAGTATAGTATTGTGCTATAGAACAGTGAAGATTTCAGAGATAATTGAGGTATGAAGGGAGAAGTGGCCCTTTATAAAACAGTCAAAAGTGGTATGCTATGTAATCAACATGCCTTTGTTATATGACCTTAATATCAGGAGGGTGTTTAAGTGTGCCCTTTCACTAAATGCCTCAAACTATATTTCTGTTTTTATTAATACATTTTCTTCTCTTTTCCCCAATGGCAATTTCTGTGCTTTATTGTCACTTTATATGGCTATCAGTGTTTTCACATCTTGCCACTTCAATTGTTTCTATTTCTGCTTACACTGTCAGCAATTACTTCTCTATAGTTTTTATGTTCGCTTCTTTCTCTTTTCCCGGCACTTAAACTAGTTCTTAGCCCTGGAAAAAAACAAATTAAAATTTCCAACTCTAGTTCAGGATAATGCCTTCTTAACTGCACAAGTTGTAACCTTTATAATCTTTTGAATCATTAGATTTTTCATGTGCATAGAACAATTAAAGTTAGGATTATATTAAATAACCATTATGTTGAAGAAGCATAACCTTTAAAATTCAATTTTCCCACCTCCTTCCCCACTGGCACTGTCTATTCAGATCTACTTTGTGGGGCCAGTTTGTTGCCACTCTTAGAAGAGTCTTGGGCATGACTTGTCTGGTCACCTCAGATAATAAAAGAAAGAATCCTCTGGTAATTGACTTTGAGTCACCGATTATAATGTCCATTATGTAATAATGATTAATTCTGAACTTCTTTTAAAGTAAAAGGTTCCCCTCTCCTTCAGTGTAATGTTCTAGATGCGAATTTTAGAATATAAAAGCAGGAGAAAATGACTCACATCTTTCCTATTTTACAAGCCTGTACTTCTCCCTCCTCCCCAGTTTGCTAAAAGAAGTTTCTTATCCTTGAGGTCATTGAAAGAGAAGTAAAGGGCAGTAAATGGCAGCAAATTTCTTTTTGGTTTATACTCTTTGGAGCTGGTTCCATGCTTTTCTTAGCCTGGCCTTGTTTAAAGTTGATCTTTCCTCTCCTGATATTTTGATGGGCTACATTCCTTCACTGGTGTACACTGGTGTGGTAGACAGAAGAATAGCTCCCCCTCCCTACCTCACCCTCATAGCCCCCAATATAGCCATGTTCTAATCTTCAAAATCTGTGAATATGTTACCTAACATGACAAAATGGACTTTGAAGATATGACTAAACTAAGCACCTTGAGAGGGGAGATTACACAGAATTTTTTGAGTAGGCCCAATATCATCCAAGGTTCCTTATAAGAAAAAGAGACAGAAAGGTCCAAGACACAGAAGGCAATACGATGATGGAAGAAGAACAGAGAGGTTTAAAGATGTTATGCTGCTGGCTTTGAAGATGGAGCAAGGAGCTACAGCCAAGGAATGCAGGTGGCCTCTAGGAGCTGGAAACTGTTGAGGAAATTGGGGCTTAGGAAGGCTGCATAACTTGGCAAATCATACAGTTAAGTGGTTGAGACTAAATTTAAAATTAGAGATGCTGACTTTAGAAGATTCCCATAGCCATAGTACAGTACCGCCTACCAGATAGTAGGCATAATGTGTATTATTATACATGTTTTTTAAGGAGAAGATCCTAGGGGTGATAGACATTAATTTGGCCAGTATGCTGGATTAAGAATCAAAACCTCCTGACTTCTCATTCATTTTTTTAATCTTATTATATATGTCTCTTCAGTCTTTATGACCTATTTCTTAATCATATAGATACATGAAATCATTCAGTATTACTGTAGTAGGATAACATATTTATCAATTAACCATTGTATTTTCCCCCTTAATTTCTACTACATTATACACTCCCTTATTTAAGGTTAGGAGATATTTCATTGCTTCAGAAGAGATTTATTTATGATAGAACCAGAAAATAAAAGAGATTCTTAGCTTTTATTTTCAAGAGCAATAGTCCAATTTAAAATGACAATAATAATAATAATAATAATAATAATAATAATAATAATAAAATTTAATTGCTGATCACCAAGGGTTAGTTTACCTTGCCCCCTGGAAACTAGAGAAATGTTTCAGTCTGGTGAATATTGGAGGAGAGAAGTGTTGAGTGAAGAGGAAGGAACATGACCAGATAGTGGAGTAGGAGTCCTGGACTAGGGGATCCCACATGAATGGATCAAGTAGAGAGGAATAACACTTGCTCAGGGAATCACCTAGCTCTTCACAAAATGCTCTGTCAATAATACCAGAGAGCCATATCAGTGCTCTGAGGTCCAAGATCCATGTAAGCGGGCCCAGGAACTCACTGGTACCAAAAAGCTTCAATAGTTGTCCTTCCCATTGTGGTCCAGAGGGAATTCCCCTTGAGAACAGCTAGCGCATATCTTATTGATCAATGGGAATGACACCCAACTCATGGGACTCTGCCTAGACCTCATTCAATTATCCCTCAGGCCCAACCCCACTTAAATAGTTTATAATGTCAAATGCCCTTTGCCTAAAGCAAATCCACATCCAAGGCAGAGAATATGCCAGGGACCCCTAGGGAGGGGGTGGCCACGTGGAACAGATATCCAGTTTCACTCTCAACCAACCCTGCTCACACATACACTAACACAATAGGTAGACTACATGAAGCTGGAATCAATCTGAACCTTTCTTCGAAAGCCCACCAGTATTGAAACACATAAAAATAAACTAATTTAGCTTTTTTTCTTTGAAATGTTTTATATGTATGCCTTCCTGTTAGACTATTACATTCTTAAGAATAAGTACCATACTTTTCTTCTTCATTACTCTCCCATTGTTTGTTAGGTGAGCTTAGAGGCAATTAGGAGCTCTCCGAATGTTTGTGTGACTGGCAGTTTGATCAGAGAATACTAGAACCCATAAAATGTGCTGATCGTAAAGCAGATCCCCCATTCTCTCTGTGTGACTATAACACTGAAAAACAAAAAAACAAAAACAAACAAAAATGGGAAATCTATAACACTAAGCTCACCTAACAGAAATCTCTAAAAAGGGCACTTTGGCTGAATTGTTAATACTCAGTAGTAAAGATTACTTCTGGGTTCCTAAATCCTAAAGCACCAGGCACTCCAAGGAGAGGATAATATCAACCTTTTCCACCAGGTACTACCTACCAAGCATCATCTTCAACAGAATATCTCTGCCGTCTGTTTCTTCTCTCTCAGTCTTACTCCCAGCTTTACTTAGCTCATCAATTACTGACACTTTTTTAAATAGAAAAGGAAAGATACTTTTTAAATTATTGTTCTCAGGCTTCTATCTCAGGTTTTTGTTTTGTTTTGTAATCTTGTTATTTAACTTTTACAAAGCAACTGGGATTATGTTTTGTAACAAGACTTGTCAAGAATGACAGGAGTCTTATTTTAACTGCAGGAAACTGGAGGATGTCACCTGACCTGCAAGGGCTGTAGACAATTAATGTAAACAGTCATGCCAGCTAACTTTGTGCAGCTTATAAATTCCAGCTTTATTCACTTTCTAAACACCTTCCCACTAAATTTCAAGTCAGGCTCCATTCTTTGTCAGCTCTGACTCCAAGGTGTTCTATTAGCTTCCAGACCTAAAAAGAAAGCAATCATGCAACTTTCATGCTCAGAAGTCCACTCTCGCAAAACACATTAAATTCTTGAATTTTAAAGACTCTTCGAAACTTTCAAAATAGATTAAGGCATTGGTTAACAGAAAAACCAATTCAGATGAAGTTAAAATTCTTAGACAGGATGAGGAGTCTTGGATCATCTTCTGGCTCTGTCTTCCAGCTATTTTTTCAGCTCTCATAAAAAAGGGAATTAACAACATGTTAAAAATCTCTGATAACGTTTTCTTCCATGCATATATCAATGCTTCTGGTGTATGAAATTTGATTAAAAGGTTCTGGGCAGCCAGTTTGAAGGATTGTGTGTTTATCCTACTTCTTACAGGTCTATCTATATTTGGAAAATTAATAATGAAAAATGCATTACTAAAATACTGACTGAAGTAGTAATTGTTTCTCAAATTAACTTACAATAAATTACTTAATACAGATTTGTAAGAAAAGTTGATGTTTGCATAACAATGTCCAAGTTAGCTGCTAATAAGCCCAAAGTTTCTTTTTATGTTTAAATTTGAGGACAGAGAATATTGATGCAAAGAGATACAGTAAAAGTTCATAGAAAGCCATAGAAGAACAAATTCTATATAGAAACAGACTGGCCGTTGTTTTAGATCTTATATCTTAAGTTACCGCTCTGAGTAGCTGCATGATTATATCAGCTATTTTTAATTCTTCAGATTTAAAAGCTTTCCTTGTCATTGTTATTTTTCTGATAGTTTGGTTCAGGCACCAGGCATCTCTCATACTTTGTTTGGAGGGTGCTCTGGAAAGCTCTGGAGTCAATTACATCATCATACTCCCAGCAGCGTTTCAACATAAACTTCAATTTACAAATGAGGCCACAGAGTCACCAAAAGGTCAAATGACATATTCAGTCTTCATGGAGTGTTTCAGCCAAATTTAACATTTACCCTAGAAGCCCATATTATCATGTATGAGAGCTTTATGCAAAGACTTCAGAAATTTGTTTTGCTATGTGAATATAAGTTTATATGGACATGAGAAGTTTATTAGCATAATTGTTTTTCATCATTAGCCCAGAATGAGGTATTACACAAAGGTGACTTTTAAATTCTAATATTTCGTTTGTATTTCAATTTTTTCTTATAACATTTTTTATCTAATGAAAATTTTTGCCTCCTTGAACAGATGGTATTAACGTAATTCGATTTTATCTTGATGACTCAAGGTCATTGTTATGAGAATCCTCAGGGATTCCGTAAAGGAAAATAAAAGTGGGCTTAATTTTTTAGTTAAGATTAGTAGTCAGTGTTTACTGTGAAATTATTTCAGTTAACATTTAGGGGAAATGCGGATTTCAGTATGTTATTGAAAAGTTAACAATAGCTACCAGTAGAATTCAAAATAAGATTATGTTTTCTAAATCACCTGGGGGAAGTTTTTATATAGAATAAAAAAAGTAAAAGAAATACCAAGGAAGCGTAAAAATTCAATTTAAAAAGGTTTTTGTATTAATTGTTTAGAAAAAAAAACAGAAATGGTTTTCTCTCTGTACACATAATTTATAAAGTAAATGCAAATGGTTAGTTAAATTGCAATATTAACTCAAACCATGGAATTGGTTCAAAAGCAACATCTAAACGTATGCTGCTGTATCCTAAAACAGAATAATGTTTCAATTTAATTATCCAGGAAATACTGAACGAAATAGGTAATTTAGGCTATGACAAAAATTCCACATTATTTTTTTTTAACTGTAGCTTCTTTTTTTCCCCTCATTTCACTCACTTTACCTACCCCCACCTCTGGCAACCACTAATCTGTTCTCTGTATATATAAGCTTGGTTTCATTTATTTTTTGTTTATTTGTTTGTTTTAGATTCCACATCACAAGTGAGATAATCTGGTATTTATTTTTCTCTGACCTATTTCATTTAGCATAATGCCCTAAACATCCACCATGTTGTTAAAATGGAAAGAATAAACTTCTTAAATTTAGAATAATCACAAAATATCACACATAATCAATAAAATGCTAGTATCAAGAATGTATACACATATCCCATAAATTAACATTAAAGGGACAAACTAATAAAAAATGAAGAAATGTAAAAACAGATTTCACAACAGGGAAAACAGGTTTTTTTTTCATTAAATATTTGAAGAGATGGTCAACTTCATTAGCAGTTAAGGAAAGGTAAATCAGGAATGCTATGAATATAATTTTTACATCAATTTGAATGGCAAAAATCAAGAAGTCTTACAGTCCACATGATAGATTAGATATAAATCAGCAAGATTTATTTAAGTTTGTGGTGGGTACAGCCACTTTGAAACACTTGGATTATCTCAAATATCTCAACTAATACTCAAAACTAAAATTATTCTTCTAGGTATTTACCCAAAAGAAACTCTTACGAATGGATAATAGGAGCTATGGCCATCATCGGTTGATGCAAGAGTGTTCACAATAGCAACACTCTTGGTCACAACAAAATACCATAGGCAGGACAATGGTTAGCCACTTATTTGCACAAAGGAATACTAAACACAACAGTCAAAATGAATTAAATACAAAAAAAAATAGGGATCATTTTACAAATACATCGAGTTAAAAGAGTAAGTACAACCAAATTTCAAACAATATGATATTCATTAAGAAAACCTGTGAGTATTGCAAGTGTTCTAGCTTCCATATTGGGTGATAATTTACTGATATTTGTTTGTAAAATTATATTACATTATAATAAATGATATGTAAATTTCTCTTAGCCTTGGTGATGGTAATGTCCTCTTCCAGTGGGCATACTTTAGCAGGTAGGAGAGCAGATCTTAACATAATAAGTCCATTCTATTATTCTAATCTTTCTAATTCTTTTAGATAGCTTCTTCTCCAATATACCAAGGAAGTTCTAACATTTCAATTTCATTTAGTGTAAGTTATATTTGATAAAGGTTTCAGTCAAGTAAAAAGTAACCTATTGGAGTCACTCTCATTCCCTCAAGCTAACCTACTGAATTGAAGTTCTCTGCTTGGTTAGCCCCTATCAATGCATTTGCTCTATCTAACTTTATACTCATTTAACCTTAATTCCATGCCCTTAGGATAAGCTGATATATTCATATCCCAGTTAATGTTAATAAAAATAATCAAATGTTTCAATGAAAATGTTCTATGGCAGCAAATAGGGGGTCCTCCAAATCCTTGCCTCTGTAGGTGTTTGTTTACAGGTGTATGCAAGTAGTAATTTAAGGAACTGTTTCACCAATGCATGCCAAGGACAATTAGTGTTCCTTATGCAAATAGAATTAATGCATTTACATTTAATCAGTTCAAAGAACTGGTAAATAATTCAGAGCTAATTAAGGGAGCCCATGTTTAACTTTATTTTCTTCTGGAGTCACTTTTATTTCAATGTAAATAAAACATCACCACTTCCATGAGGGAAGGGGTTTGTTGGGATAAAGCCTGCACCACATCAACAGCTCAACATCAGTCTCTGTTTTTGGAAGGTTAAGTACTCAGTAATAGCAATAGCTAGATCAGTGTTAGTGAAGAGAAGTCCATATTATTGCTTCTATACATAACCTGGTGCCCAAGGCCAATTCATATATGGATCCACTAGGCAGACTGGGAAAGAGATTGACGGATATCCACAGAATATATCATTTTATCAACCCGGTCATTGAGAGCCTCCCTGAAAATATATGTTCATGGTGAGTGTACACATAGTACACAAATATCTTCACACTCTGAGTTCACTCCAGGAGATCCATCTATATAACTCTTTCTCAGACTTCTTGTCATCATTTACAATCCTGTCCTATTGAAGTCCCTGACTATTCAGTTCCAAACTATTAGCAAATGTCCATGTCAGTGCAATTTCTAAGTATCTCTCATTTTAACCAAAATAAAAAGTCAACTGTACTGCTTGAAGTTCTGCCTAATTCGGGAATTTCCCATCACCACTATTATTCAGGACCAAACCACGTGAGCCTGAAATCCTGCAACCACCCATTGCAAGTAGATGGCAGAAAATCTTGCAAAACCATCTGTGAATCAGTTTTAAGGTTTTACTCTTCAGTTAGTTGGTTACAGGCACCAACATGAGAATATAGGTGAGGGTTAGAAAAAAAGAGACAATGCAGAAGAATTTTGCAAAAGAATCTGGAACATTTGTTCATGCAACTTACTTATTTTTCTTGGAACTTGTAGAGGCTGATTTCTTATATATCATTTCAACTTAGTGATAAGTTGCTATTCTGAGTACCCAACCTTATGTACCTTAGGGTCAGATAACACTGTTTATGATGAGCAGCTCAAATTCCAAAGCACTTGATGTTCCCTGGTTAGGTATTCTCCCCCTATGATGGCCTACTAGCAAACTTTCTCAAAAGAGAGAAATATCTGCAAAAAAGGGCACGGATTTACTCTAAAATCCTAAGGGTCTGCTACGATTCTGCTACTGGGGCTTGTAAAAGACTTCATAGAGCATCCATAGTTATCACAGACATTTCATGTGTCATCGGATTTACCAGATCATGGCTCAAGTAGAAGAGCAGCTTGAATTGCAGCTTAAACTTGCAGCAGAACTTCCTGTTGCCCTGTTCCTACTCAAATGTGGCAGCCATGTGTGTTACTCAGTACATGGAGCAGATTAGCATACAACAATATAGAATATGTCATTTTTAAAATACAAAAAGGTTCATTACGCATTGTGTCTTTTTCATGGTATACCTGTGCAAGATAGATCAACTTGTTTTTTTTCCATAAAGGGGGATATTGTGATATACTGCAGACCACCGAACCCAAAAAACTTCACTGAAGTGATAGGTCCCTGAATTTTTCTGGGATTTTCTTCTGACTTGCTATGTTTTACTAAGACATTTAAAGTATTTGATGCTCCCTATTAATCTCTATCCAAAGATCCTCATGTCAAAAATATACTGAGCAATGTGACATTTTAATGTTGAGATGATCATATCTGTGGACTAGGACTATATTATAAAAAAGAGCGGGACAACTAACATAGCCCAGAGGCAAAACCGTGAAAGTGTGATATTGGTCTTATAAGGTAAAACCAATCTGCTTCTTATGGCCTTTGCAAATTGATAGAGAGAACAAAGCAATTTCCAGGTCGACAACTGCATACCAGATTCCAGCGTGCTAGGTTGATTTACTTCAGAGAAGATTCTATATCAGGAATGGTAGCCACAACTGCAGTCAATAACTTATAAGATCATGAGAATCCCAATTCCATCCACCTTTTAACACAAGCAGAGAAGCAAGTTAAAAGAGTATGTGAATCTTTCAAGTTTTTGGCAGTGTCTTAAATTCCCCCAGGAATATGGCATGCCTTAGGATTGCTATGCTTTGCTGATTAGATCAGGAGGCCCTTCCTTATGACAGTTAAGTTGGCCCTTCCTTATGACAGTTAAGTAGGGATTCTTCCAATTGTCAAATTTGTCTATTCTAATCAAATATTCAAGAATTGAGAGAGTAACTGCAAGTAAACATGGACCTGCTGGGCCAACCGTTATTCAAACTTCGACCAATGCTCTATTTATTTATCACCTACCGTCCATTAGACTCTAATTTGATTAATGAACAGAGGCTTTTTGGGTTCTCAATGATTAGTGTCAATTAAGAAACACCATGTCCGATAACCCCCAAGTTCTATTTTCTTTTCAATAGTGCATAGTCACTCTATGGTTATAAGTCCTCCTGGAAGCAAGGCTTGCAGTAAGTGTTACAATATATATAAAGTAGTCTGTAGCAGCATTTCAGGGCCCTTCCTTAAGAGACTTTCATCATTTCTTTGACCAAGGAACTCTAGATATTTGAACTTGCTTAAGTCTGAAAACTAGAAAAGAGGCCATGACTCTCTTTTATGAAAATGACCTAGTATTTATTCTCCAATCTTGGAGTTTTACCTGTTACGTAGATCAGGTCAGATTTTTGTAAGCTGCCCAACTATTTAATTCCTAACAACCCCATGTTATTTGGAACAAAACATTTTAAGGAACACCCTATTTTTACTGCCCACCTTGGAAATTTATTTAGTTCTGTCAGTTGGCCTCTGCTACTCTAGGAACCCATATTTTTCACTGAAATCAGCATAATCACTGAAATAACAAACAGGTTAAGAATGTCTGCTAGGATTTTAGATTTCTTTTTTTCTTACTAAGGAAATATGACATGAAAAGTAAGTAAAGTCATATTTGTTAGAAAGGAAGAGACACAATTATCTGACTCCTTATTTTCTTCCACAAAACATTTTTTAAACATGCTATTTCATATATTCATATGTATGTGTGTGTGTATATGTATATATATACACACATATATATATACACACATAGAGTTTCTCTTTTCCCACAAAATAATGTGTTATCTTATTATTGCTGAGATGATACACATTTTTTGCCTGCCTTGTTCATTGCTATATTCTTAGTTAGTAAAATGGTGCTTGGTGCATAGAATGTGTTTAATAAATATTGCTGAATGAATGAATAAATGTATCATTATATATCCACAGAAAATAAATCATATTAATGGAAAAATCTTAGAGTGAATCATTTCAAAAAAGTGACTGGGTACAATATAAATATCACAATCGATCTTGAAGAGAAAAATGGTGTCTGGAAACCTCGCTGCTAGCCTTAAGGAAAGCTTGGATAATGATTTGACTAAGGAGTTCAAGTGGCAGTTAATGGAATGTGGTATAAAATGGTGAACGTGGTAGAAAGTGGTTATATTTGGACATATATTGAAGTTAAAACTTATATGTTTTAAAGGTATAACTCACAGATAGGATATGTATGAAATAATGAGAATGTCTCTATCTAATGTATTGACTCTCAGAGGCATTTGACACCACTGGTAATTCTTTCCTTTTATACACTGTATTCATTTAGCTTCCTGTAGACCACCCTATCTGGGTTTTCCTCATTTCCCCATCTCTGTATCACTTGCTGTATTCTCCTTTTCTCTCAGTCTTCTTAATTTTGTAGTGCAAGGATAAGCCCTTGTATCTCTTTTCTTTAGCTCTACTCATTCTTTAAGTGAGTAGTATGTGTCTACTTGCATGGATTTAGATATCATCCATACACTGATTTCCAAATTTCTCAATTTTCACTCTGAACTCAGAATCATATGTCCAACTGCTGACTTGCTATCTCTGCCTGGATGTCTAATAGGAATCTCAAATTTAACATTTTCGAAGCAAATTCTTAGTTCTCACCTCCAGCTTCAACTAAACTAAAGCATGCTCCTCACTCAATTTTTCTCAAAATTTTAAACGGTACTACTACTCATACCTTTGTTTAAGCCAACAACTGAAAAGAAAAAATAAAGACAGAGATCTCCTCACCAATCTCTTTCGATCAGCAAACTTTTCCCATTCTGCCTGTTATCCCCTCTCTACTACATTTTTATTCAAGGAGAGAAATTTTTTTTTAAAGACATAAGTCAGATTATGCCTCTTACTTGTTCAATATTTGTCAATGGAATCTCATCAGTTTTGGACATTTTAGTTTATTCTCAGAAATTAAGACTTTACTTGATATATAGGAAACCCTAGTAGACAGAGAAATGACCTCAAAGATATCCACGTCCCAATCTCCAGAACCTATAAATACGCTCCTTACATGGTAAAAGGAACTTGGCAGATATGATAAAATTAATAATCTTGAGATGGGGAGATTATCCTAGATTATCTCCATGGGCCTATTATAATCACAACTGTTCTTAAAAGACAGAAGTAAGAAAGTCAAAATCAGAAAAGAAAATTTGACAAAGTAAAAAGGTCAAAATCAAAAAAGAAGATTTGACAATATAAACAGGGGTCCTAGTAAAACAGAGATTTGAAAATACTGTACTGTTGGTTTGAAGATGGAGGAAGGGGCTGTAAACCAAGGAATGCAGGTGGCCCCTCTAGAAGCTGGAAATGTCAAGGAAACAGATTCTCCCCTAGATCTTCCTAGAAGGCATGTATAGCTGCTGACACCTTGATCTTAACCCAGTGAAACTTGTGTTAGATATCTGATCTCCAGAATTGTAAGAGAATAAATTTTGCTGCTTTAAACTTGAAAGGTTATGGTTATTTGTTACACTAGCAATCAGAAACTAAAACAGAGCTTCCAAATATATATGTGCAAAATGATAAAACTAATTTCTAGTAGAACAAAACACTGATCTTAAGGTCATAAAAGCTGCGTTCTACTCCCCGTTCTGCCATATTAACTATATGTTCCTGGAAACACCACAGTATTCCTGTATATCAGAGAAAAAATCTTATCTTCTGAAATTTCAGAATTATTATTACTGCTATAATAAATTACTGCAACCTTAATGGCATAAAACAAATTAAATTTTATTGCATTTGTAGAGTTGAGATGTCTAAAACTGATCCCATTGAACTAAAATTTAGGTGTTGGCAGGACTGCATGCCTTTTGAAAGATCTAGGGAAGGATCTGTTTCTTTGTCTTTTCCAGCTTCTAGAAACCACCAGCATTCCTTGGTTTAAGGTCCCTTCCTCCATATTCAAAGCCAGCAGCATAGCGTTTTCAAATCTCTCTCTATTTCCTTTGTCACGTTGCCTTTTCTGACTCTAATTCTTCTTGCTTCTGTCTTATAAGGACCGTTGTGATTGCATGGGCTCACCCAAGTCATCCCTGGTAATTTTTCCATCACAATACTCTTAACGTAATCACATATGCAGTTTATTTTGCCATGTGAAGTAACATATTCGCTGGATTGCGGACATTTTTGGTGGGGTATATTATTCTATCGTTTAGGGTCAAATAAAATAACCTATGGATAAATGCCATGGAGCCACTAAAGCATGATTCAAACATAGGATAAAGTATTCTTGTAAATTTGCTTCAAATACTAAGAAGAGACATTGAAAAGTCCAATTTTTAAAACTATACTGTTACCTTTATTTTTATTTATAGTATAAAATGCTCTTTTTTTTAAACTGATCAAGTCTCTTCTTCATTTCATTGAATAAACCTTTCTTTTAATCATTCACCAATATCACGTAATACAAATGAAAGTTATGTGCTTCTCTAGAAAAAAGTAATCCAATTAAAAACTAAAATCTAAAAACTAAAAATTACATCATATACCCTAGGAAGCCAAGATCACCTATAATAATCATTGCTAATGGACACAGTGCCAGTCTTATTCTCTTCCAATCACTTAAATTTCAGAGAAAATTATAAACTACGTCTGGAATGTCCATATAGTAAAGTACTTTAAATATTTTCCATTGGCATCTCATCCTACTACCATGTTTTAATTCTGTACTACTTTCCTATAGGTATGTAGTAAAAGACTGATGAGATCAAACTTCTTAAATTGTACCTATGTATTGCCAATTGGGTAAGTAAACTGCCAAAATTCATTTGTCTTTGTGAAAATAGTAAATCTTCCTCATGTGTGGGTTTTCATTAAAGCTTCACTGGCTGAAGACAGAGAAGCTTTTTTTATATATAATTATATGACCTCCACGTTGGAAAAACATCACAGTCCAATGCTTGCTGAATTTTTGAGTTTCCTTTCTCTTTGCCAAAACTCAGGAACAGTTTTAGGTCTGGTAGGAGAATGATAATTAAATATTTGTGTGGCATCATTACCCAAGCATGTGGAAAGTTTTTAGGATCAGTGAGTAGAAGGATATCTTTAATTGATTCAAAAACCCTGAGCCAGTTGCAATTACATATTTTGAATGTTTTCCAGGGGATAATATTTTGGGAGGTGCTAGTAGTAATAATTACTGAGAAAAGTAGAGTTGCCCTCTTATTTCAGTAGGGGAAGCCAGAGAGTTTCTGACTTACCAATGAAACTACTAAAGGCATTAAAAATTGTATAATTACCAAAATTATTGCCAAACTTCATATTCAATCATCAACAAATTTTTGATTTTATGTAAACATGATTTTGATTGTGCCCAGTAAATATATCCCGCCTCCAAAAAAAGAATCTCTAGAGAAGAACAGTAAAACCTGGCCAGAAGTTAAGTTTTCTCTATCTCGAATCCCAAGTTTCTGCAAAGCATCTCATAAAAAAAATAAAAAAAAATAAAAAAAACTAGTACAGTGTAAAATTGATCTTTCTAAATTACTGTCCCTTTGGTAGGGAAGGTTAGGAAGTGTTTTGAAATGATTTTCTTTTATGTCTAGGGGTGCTTGCATTAGAATAAATAAAAAAGTATTTCTCATAGAAAGTATTTAACCAGACAAAGTAAAAGAATCAAGAAACATTTGAAAAGTCTCATTTGGACTGAAACCATGTAAATAAAACTTTTATATAGGCACACAAGGGCAAATAGACTAAACTTCATTTGTAAAGACTGACATACATGATACTTACATTTTAATTTGCTCAGGAAGAGATGGATAGGGAAGGAAAAGGGAGTCAAATATAAAAGCATTCTCTTGAGATGCTTCCATTGGATTCTTGTCCCTTAGCCTCTATAAAGAGAAAATTATATATTTAGAACAGATTCCCTCTCAGAAGTAATAATCACATTGCAATCTAGGTAGCATTAGGATGGCATGCTGGTTTCCACTGAGCCCTGCCCTTAATATGGAGAATCAGAACCCAGTTCTGACACATCTCTCTGAGAAATAAAAGAGGGAGGCATATGTCAAAGTGATTTCACAACATAGAAGGCTCTCAGAGAGCTCATATTTTGAAAAAAAATGTTGAAGAGTTACACATAGGCAAGAACTAATATAAAAGATCTCAAAGACTTGAAGATAAATTATTTGGTTTTGAACTTTCCCTTCCTTCCTTCCTTCCTTCCTTCCTTCCTTCCTTCCTTCCTTCCTTTCCTTCCTTCCTTGAATATAAAATATTAGAAAATATATTTTTAGAAAATCGACTAATCCCCCTTTTTCTGATGAAAAGAATACTCTTTGCAATTTGAAAGATGCAAATTAATTTAAACCATTCTTGAAAATAAAACTTTTTGATGATTGTGTATAAAAGGATTCTTCATGAAGATTTGATTTGGGTATCGACTTACTTGAAGCAGCAAACTTAAAATTACTATGCCAAACAAATGTTAAGTGTCTGAGATTATTCTGCTATCTACCTGTTAGAGGAATATAATGATCAAGTTCAGTAATCTTTACACTGATACTGAGAACACTGGAGTTTTCACACAAATGTTTCTGGGCACAGAAATGAAGGAGCTCTGAATTTCCCAAGTGACATCAAGCAAGCCACTGAATTTTGTTTCCACATCATATTTTATAGGAAGAGATGATTATCTAAAAGTATTTGGAAAAACACTGAAGAAACCTGTTATTTTAGAAAAGAAAAGAAAATGTGCAAATAAAAACTTTCCCCCAAAGATTTGGGGTTTGTTCCTAGTGGGAGAATCTAGCTATTTGGGGGAGTTTGCAAATTTACAAGACATTATTTTTTTAATGAAGACAGTGCACACCACATTTTTCTTCACCTCTTTTGATTTTAGCCACTAGGTGAAGAAACCATGGGTAATCTCACCTCTATCATCCATTTTGTGATTATTTATAAATGATTGCCATGTGAAGATGAACCATCTTGATGAAAATTCCTTTAAAATGCCAGACGTTGCTGTAATAAAAATGACTTCACTCAGTAGTTCGTCATTATTTTTCCTCCTCTCCTATCTAAGGGATAGACTATGGTTACTGTTCAGATAGTAGTTCAGCATCATGGTCAAGTGCTATAGACAGAGCAGAAAGGACAGATCGTGGAGAAGGGTAATGGACTCCTTGGAAACCATTGGCTTTGGCTTTCTATTTTTAAAGGTTGCACTTGTATATTGAATATGAACAACACAGACAGTCACCATGCACACACTAAAAATGACTTTAGGCAATTATGCTAAATAGTTAAGCAAATAACTTAGTAACTGAATTAGTTGAATACTGCAAATACCTTTTTTAAATTTGAAATGTTTGTATTATTCCTTTAATTTTTTATTCTGGGCAAAAATCCACATGAACTAAATTCCCTTTAGGTAATGAAGTTCCCAGCCTATCAAAAATTATTCCAACATTGAAGACCCTTGCATGTCCATACTTAGTGCAGCCTTGTCTGGTGGAAATGTTCTAGTCTGAAGCCAAAAGGTTGATTTCCCTGAAATGGGCCATTTGTTAACAAGTCCTGAGGGTGCTGTTGATTGTTTCAAGCTTTTGTCTGGCAAAGTTGTTTTTGATGTTTTTTGGAGACCTAAAGCCCAGTAGGAAAGGCATAACTCAGAAATACAGTTATTTTTCCAAATAACTTTTCTTTCTCCTTACCCATGGAGATAAAACAACATAAGTGTGTTTGCAGAAATATTTTTTGCAAGGCATTTTTCTCTGAATGTTTAAATCTTTTGCACAAAAAGGAAAAAAAAAAGATCCTGTTATTTCACAAACTGCTATTTCATAAGGAGCTGGTACTGGTAAGTAGAGTTTGCCCTATCATATATTTTACTTATGCTCTCTACTTTTTAGATTATTTATAATATATATTTATTGGGCATCAAGACGTACCTACTTCTTTTAAATTGTAGAAGTAATGTGACACAGAAAATTTAGCAGAAGAAAAATAAATTACCTCTCTTTGTTCACATCACACTACACTATTTTCACTTTTGTTTTTTTTTCTTTTCTACACTTTTCCCATTTTCAAATATGATATTTATATTATTACAGTCATAGCAAGAATGCAATATTGTACTCAGAATGCAACATTGTTTTTCCTCTTGTGATTACTAGTATTTCTCATGTTTCTACATGATATTTTTACAAATGTTTTTAAAAATGAGTGTACTATAACTTGTTTATCCATTTACTTATTATCAGACATTTATAGAGATGAAGAGAGAGATTCTCTTCTTCATTTAAATTTTAATTTACCATAAATTATCAAATGTAAAATTTCTTGAGTCACATGACATAGCATTTTTTATTCTTGATAAATATTCCCAAATTGAAATACAAAATAATTTTACCAACTTTAACTAAAATTAACAAATTAAGAGTTATCTTATTTTACCATAACATTTCTTGTATTTGTATTACAATTTAAATATATATTATATACATAAACATAATACTTTACAGGCATAAATTGAGATATTCTTATTTACTATTTTATAATTTTCAAAATATTCTTTTATTTTTTAAGTGATTGATGAAATTGAAATAGAGTAATAATTACCTGATTTATATTAAGCTTTTCTTAAATTAGTCTTAAAAGCCTGAATCATTTTTATCTATTATTCTTATTTTTTAAATTTATTATTTATTTATGGTGACATTAGTTAACAAAGTCCAATAAGTGAGACATATATACATTTACACTGTGTTCACCACCCATAATTAGATTCTTTCTGTAACCATATATTTGCCCTGTCTACCTCCCCCCTTCTCCCCACCACCTGCCATCTGGTAACCACTAGTCTATAGTCCATATCCATGAGTCTCTGTTTGTTTGTCCTGCTCATTTGTTGCTTTCAGGTTTCTATCTCACATATAAATATCATGTGATTTTCAACTTTTTCTGTCTGGTTTATTTCACTTAGCATGATTGTCTCGAGGTCTATCCATGTCATCACAAATGGCAGTATTTCATCTCTTCTTATGGCTGAGTAATATTCCATTGTATATAGGTACCACAGCTTCTTTAGCCAATCATCCATCATGAGACACTTTGGTTGCTTCCATGTCCTAACCACATTGAATAATGCTACTATGGACATTGGTATGCAAATATCTTTTTGGATACGAGTTTTCAAGTCTTGGGGTAAATACCCAGGAGAGGGATTACTGAATCATATGGTAGATCAATTTCAGTTTTTTTTAGGAAACTCCATACTGTTTTCCATAGTGGCTGTACCAGTTTGTGGTCCCACCAGCAGTGTATGAGTTAAGTGTTTTGATCATAAATGGATGCCATATCTTGTCAAAAGCTTTTTCTGCACCTATTGATGTGATCATATAATTCCTATTTTTTAATCTGTTTATATGGTGTATTACATTAATCGATCCATATATGTTGAACCATCCCTGTGCCCCTGAGATGAAGCTCACTTGATGGTGGTGTAAAATCTTTTCAATATGTTGCTGTTTGGTTGCTAGGATCTTATTTAGGATTTTGACATCTGTGTTCATGAGAGATTTTGGTCTGTGGTTTTCTTTTTTTGTGTTAACTTTACCAGGTTTGGGTATCAGAGTGATATTGGCCTCATAAAATGAGTTGGGAAGTATTGCCTTCTCTTTGATTTTTTGGAAGTGTTTGAGGAGAATAAGCACTAAATCTTTTTTAATTGTTTGGTAGAATTCACTGGTGAAGCCATCTAGTCCTAGACTTTTATTTTTTGGTAGGTTTTTGATAATTGTTTCAATTTCCACACTACTGATCGGTCTATTTAGATTTACAGTTCTTCTTGATTCAAGTCTAGGAAGATAGTATTTTTCTAAGTACTGGTTCATTTCTTCTGGTTATTAAATTTGGTGTTAAATACTTTTTCATAGCATTCTTGCATGATCCTTTGCATTTCTGCGATGTCTGTCATAATTTCCCCTCTTTCATCTCTGATTTTGTTTATTTGTGTCCTTTCTCTTTTTTCTTTAGTGAGTGTAGCCAGGGGTTTGTCAATTTTATTAACCTTCTCAAAGAACCAATTCTTTGTTGCACTTATTTTTTCTATTGTTTTTGTTTTGTTTTGTTTTCTGTTTCATTTATTTCTGCTCTAATTTTGATTATTTCTTTCCTTCTGCTGACTTTAGGCTTCATTTGTTCTTCCTTTTCTAGTTTTTTTTTTTTTTTTTTTTTTTTTTTTTTTTTTTTTTTTAAGATGAAGCATTAGGTTGTTATTTGGGCTCATTCTTGTTTTTGGATGTAGACCTGCAATGATATGAACTTTCCTCTTATGACCACTTTTGCCATTTCCCAGAAGTTTTGATATGTTGTAGTATAATTATCATTCATTTGTATGTATCTCTTGATCTCTCTTTTTATTTCTTCTCTGACCTAGTTATTTTTCAGTAGCATGTTGTTTAATCTCCATATATTTGTGGTTCTTCTTGATTTCTTTCTAGTTGATCTCTAGTTTCAAAGCATTATGATCAGAGAATATGGTTGGTATGATTTCAATCCTCTTATATTTGTTGAGGACTATCTCTGTGTCCCAGCATGTGGTCAATCCTTGACAATGTTCATGTGCACTAGAGAGGAATGTATAAACAGCTGTTTTGGGATGGAAGGCTCTGTAAATGTCACTTACGTCCAGTTCATTTTCATTTAAGGTTATTTCCTTATTGATTTTCTGTTTGGATGATCTGTTCATATGTAAGTGGGGTATTTAGGTTCTCTACTATGATAGTGTTTTTCTCTGTTTCTCCCTTTAGTTCTATTAGTAATTGCTTTACATATTTTGGGGCTCTCTGATTGGGAGCATTGATATTAATGTGTTATGTCTTCTTGGTGCATGATTCCCTTTATCATTATGAAGTGTCCCTCAGTATCTTTCTTTACCTTTTTCATTTTGAAGTCTAGTTTGTCTGATATTAATACTGCTACTCCCACATTTCTCTGAATGCCATTTGCTTGAAATATCATTTTCCACCCTTTCACTTTGAGCCTATATTTGTCTTTGAGATGTGTCTACTGGAGACACCATATGGTTGGGTTTTGTTTTTTATCCAATCTTCAACTCTGTGCCTTTTATTGGTGAGTTCAGTCCATTTACATTTAGAGTGATTATTGAAATACGAGGTCTTCTTATAGCCATTTTATCTTTTGCTTTCTGGTACCTCAATGTTTCCATTGCTTCCTTGTCTTTGAGTTTTTGTTTACTTTATTTTCAGTTGGCTTTTGTGGGTTTTGCCTCTGGTCCTTCTTGTTTTATGTTATATACTTCAGTTCTAAATCTTTGATGTGTGGTTACTGTATATAAACAGTCATCCATTTTCTTTGTGTGCACCTTAGCTCCATTCTCCTTTGCAAATTTGGATCTTTGAATCCTCTCCTTTTCAGTCATTGTTGTCTCAATTTGTCCCTATGTATGCTGAACGTTTATAACTATCTTGCTATAGCAATTCTCTAATTGTTTAAGCTTATAATGCTCTATTCTTTTAAGTATTGCACACCTCTGCTTCTATTTGTCCGATAGTCACTTTACTCCTAATTATGTATTTTTTTTTTCATTTTGTTCTAGGCGAGCTTACCCCTTTCAATATTTCCTGTAATGCAGGCCTCATAGTGGAGAATTCCCTCAATTTTTGCATGTCTGGAAAGGTCTTAATTTCTCCTTCATATCTAAAGGAGAGCTTAGCTGGATACATTATTCTAGGCTGGTAGGCCCTTTCACTTAATATTTTGAATATTTCATTCCACTTCTTTCTGGCTTGTAAGGTTTGTGCCGAGAAGTCCAAGGATAATCTAATGGGTTTTCTTTTATACATTACTGTCTTCTTCTCCCTGGTTGCCCTGAGAATTTTGTCTTTGTTGTTGATTTTTGATAACTTTAATACAATATGACTTGGTGAAGGCCTTTTTGGGTTGAGATAATTGTTCTGTTGAATTCTTGAATTCCCAACTCCAGCTCATTCCTTAGATTTGGGAAATACTGTTCAACTATTTGTCTGAAAATGCTTTCTGGTCCCTGCTCCTTTTCCTCACCTTGGTAATGCCCATTCTTATGTTTCCTCTCCTGATGGTATCAGCTAGTTCTTATATTTATCTTTCATTATTTTTCATTCTTCGGTATCTCTCTTCTTCCTTCTAATTTATTTCTAGATTTCTGTCTTCGATATCACCGATCCTTTCCTCCTTTTGGTTGACTCTATTTCCCAAGCTTGCTATTTCATTTTTCAACTCTTGCAGTAAATGCTTCATCTCCAGAAGTTCTATTTGGTTCTTTTTGAGGGTTTCAATCTCCTTGCTCTGCTCATTTAGTTGTTTTTTAAATTCCTGAAATTGTTGCTATGACTCATTTTGGAACTCACCGAGTCTTTTCAGAAGTACCTTCCTGAATTTCTGTCATTTAAGTTGCATATTTCCATGTCTGTAAGCTTATTTTCTGGAGATTTTTCTCTTTCTTTCTGAGATGCCTTGTCACCTTGGTTGTTCATGGTGTTTAATGGACTATTTCTCTGCTTGGCAATTAATGGAAGTGTATTCTCTTTTTCTTCAGAAAGAAGATTTATTATGAAAGGTCTCTCTTTAGCCTGTTGTTAAGAAGGTGCTTTTCTTTTAGTTTCCAGTAGGTGCATCTAAGTCTCCTGGATCCCTGCTTTATATAAATCTTAATAATGCCTTTTTTTTGTCCTTATAGATAATTAATCACACTCACTTCTCTCAGTGTCAAGCTCTGTCAGTGTTAGCAGAAGTTTCAGTAGCGTTCTTTATTTCTCCCAGTCCATCGCCCGACACGACGGTTCTGACCTGCTTAGATGTGCTGGTGTACAGTTTGGGTGTTTTTTGTTGAGTTTGATATATTCAGCTTATTGTTGTTTCAATGTGAGAGATCTAGGGAGTCTCTCATTCTGCCATGTTTCTCCAAACTCCTTTTTAATCTATTATTTTAAAATTATTCTGAAATGAATAAAATAAAAAATGCCTCATTTATTTTTATCTACTACTTTAATGACATTCTGCATAAATGAACAGAAAAATTTTGCTTTCTGCTGTTTGTGAAGTAGGAATAAGCCAGAACATGTGGTTTTTGGCAAAGTCTTCTGATTATGAGAAACACAGACATGTTCATGTTGCCTTGGGTAATCAAAGTTGCTATAAGTATACAAGGAGACTAAGAAATATAGTAAATCCTACTGTAGCTCGTAGTCTTCATGGGAATGGTAATATCTTCTATCACTGTCCAATAGAGAAAAATAGCCCTAATGCCCTAACAGCATCTCTAGTAGTGGTCCCTCAGAAATGCCTGTTTTGATAAATCACATCCACATGACTCAGCTTCCATTTGGCTTTCCTTGCACTTTATTTTCTCATACCACTTATGGCAACTATTTCTTTTCCTGTACATTATTTCCCAACTGTGTTTATTCAAGGCTTCCACTGGGTAATTGCTTTTATTTATTGTTTTCTAAAAACATCATTATTGGGATATAATTCATATGTCATAAAATTCACCCATTTAAAATATAAAATCAGTGGTTTTATTATGTTCATGGAGTAGGAACAAGAAGAAAGCCTGTATAGATTAATTTTTCCTTTGCCTATATATCCAGAAGTGGGATTGCTGGGCATATGGTAGTTCTATTTTTTAATTTTTTGAGGAACATCCATTCTTTTTTCCATAGCAGTTGTACCAGTTTACATTCCCACCAACAGTGTCCAGGTTTCCTTTTCTCTACATTCTGCCTATACTCATTATCTTTTTTTTTTTTTTTTTTTTTGGATAGCCATTGTAACAGGTGGGATGTGATACTTCATTGTGGTTTTGATATGTATTTCCTTGATGATCAGTAATACTGAACATTATTCATATACCTGTTGGCCATTGTATGTCTTCTTTTGAAAGATGTCTGTTCTGGTGTTTTGCACATTTTTTAATTGGGTTACTTGTTTCCTTGTTATGGAGTTGAGTTCCTTATATATTTTTAATATTGACGCCTTTTAGATATATGGTTTGCAAATATTTTGTCCCATTTCACAGGCATTCACTTTACTCTGTTGATTGCTTCCTTTGCTTACAGAATGTCAGAAACTATAAAACTACTAGAAGAAAAATTAGAGGAAAAGCTTTTTGACATTGCTCTGGGCAATGATTTTTTGATATAACCGCTAAATCACAGACTACAAAAACAAAAGTAGACAAATGTGATTGTATCAAACTAAAAAGCTTCTGCATTAATTCTTTTTCTAATGTTCAATCTTCAGATAAACCCATGCAATTAATATTTCATTTCAAATATTGTATTTTCTTTTGTCATGAGCAAATAGTTTAAAACTGTTTTAAAATCCTTATCAGCTAATTTCCTTCATTTTGTTTTGTTTTTGTTTTGTTTTGTTTTTAGTTTATCTGAGCCACTTGGATTCTACCTACATGTATAGTTCAGGGGTCAAACAAATTTTAGGCAAAAGTTTATATACATAATTCTGGGCTACCCTTCTCTTGCTTTTTCATTTTCCAGAATAATATTACAAAATACCAGTTTCACTAAGAAGTAATGTATACTTCAAATGCACAGCATAAGATTTTCTATATAAAAAAACAAAAGACCAATAAATAAATTATTTACTAATTACATTAATTATTTAAATAATTTGGATAATCCAACATAGTAAGGGCATAGGGGTAAAAAAAAGAAGGGTAAATGATTTTTAGTCTAGAGATAAGCTAATTTGCCATGTCGAACAAAACTTGAAACATATTTTACATAAAATATTAAGAGTTGGTAATTTCTGATCAACTAGAATAATTTCTTTAATGGAAAAACTGTTGATCTTCCAGAATTCAAACTTTTTTTTTCTAGAAGCGATTGGGAAATTTCATGTTAAGAAAGTAATAAGAGTAACAGAGAGGAAAGAACAGAGACTAAAATTTTTTGAAGAACATTTTTGCGTACCTTTGCAAAAATATTAGATAAAGTCATATCAAATATGCAATTATATGTATATTGTTAAAATTATTCTTTAAAATTGTATTGTTCTTCCTACTAGCACATGGTTAACTTTTCCATTGGTTTGTTGCTTCCCAGTGAGTTGAAAGCTTGATATTTTATTCAATGCTGTGGGAAACAATTTTAAACATAACTTTTTCTTGAAGAGTAATGTATAAAAAGAAAAGTGTACGTATCATAAATGTAAGACTCAATATTAAGATGTCAATACTATCCAAAGCAATCTACAGATTCAATAGAACCCCTATCAAAATCCCAACATTCTCAAAAATTGAAATATTCATCCTAAAATTCATACGGAATCTCAAGTTATCCTGAACCAAATGATTCTTGAAAAAGAAAATAATGTAGGAGGTCTCACATTTTCTGATTTCAAAACTTACTACAAAGCTATAGTAATCAAAACACTGTGGTGCTGGCAGAAAGACAGACACATAAACCTTTGGAATAGAATGGAGAGTCTACAATTCTCAAATACATGATTAAATGTTTCTGACAAGGATGCCAAGGCAATACAATGGGGATAAAAGAAATCTTTTTGACAATAATATTAGGAAAAACTGGGTATCCACATGCAAGGAATAACAGAGTATATAAACAACTCCTACAATTCAACAGTAACCAAAACAAAATTCCAATTAAAAAAAATGAACAAGGACTTGAATAGACATTTTTCAAAGAAGACAAGCCAATAAGCATATGAAAATATTCTGAACATCATCAATCATTAGGGAAATGCAAATCAAAAACACAATGAGATGCTACTTTACATCCATTAGGATAACTATTATTAGAAAGATTTAAAAAAAAAAAAAAAACAAGTGTTGGCAAGGATGTGGAGAGATTGGAACTCCATGAACTATTGGTAGGAATGTAAGATAGTGCAGCTGCTATGAAAAAAACGTACATTGGTTCCCCAGAAATGTTAAAGGTAGAATTACCATATAACTAAGAAATTCCACTTCTGGTATATATCCAAATGAATTGAAAATAATGACGTGGACAGGTATTTGTACACTCATGTGCATACCAGCATTATTCACAAGTCAAAAATTGAAAGCAACCTAACAGATGGATGGTATCTTAGTGGTTTTGAATTGCCATAATTAAAATACCGAGACTGAGTGGTTTATAAACAGGAATTTCTTACCTGCTTATGGTTTGTAGATGGCCTTCTTCTCACTGTGTCCTCACATGGCAGAGGGGGTAAAAGGACTCTCTAGTCCCTCTTCTCAAAGAGCACTTATCCTATTCATAAAGGTTCCACACTCATTACCTAGTCACTTCCTAAAAGTCCACCTCCAATACCACCACATTGGAGATTAAGTTTCAACATATGAATGTTAGGGGCACAAACATTAAGTCTATAGAAAACTGAGAAACCATATGTGGTATATCTGTACGATGGAATATTATCCAGCCTTTAAAAGGAAGAAAGTTTTGACATGTGCTACAACATGGACGATCTTGAAGATATTATGCTAAATGAAGTAAGCCAATAAGGAAGGAAAAATACCATAGAGTTCCATTATATGAGGTACCTAGAGTGGTCAAATTAATAGAGGCAGAAAGCAGAATGGTGATTGGTAGGGGCCAAGGGAGGGAGGTATGGAGAATTATTTAATAAGGACAGTTTTAGTTTAAAGATAAAAACAGTTGTGGAGATGAATAATGGTGTACACTGCCGTGCACACCAATGTAATATATTCAATGTTACTTAATCATACACTGAAAATGGTTGAAATTGAATATATATTTTACTGAATTTTTTAAAATTAAAAAATAAAGCCCCAAAAATCTTATTGGTGTCTCTAAATATTAATTAATTTTCGTATTAATGTTTAAAAATTGGTCTCAGGGATGGTAAATAGCTGGTCTAAGGCCCTTTGGCTAACACTTGATTAAGCAGTTGTTATTTAATTCCAAGGTCATGTATTTTTAACTATAGATAGATTAGATAGATAGATGGATGGATAGATAGATCTTGCTAATTCATATGACAAAAATTGTTTTCCCATTTTTTCTGCATATCATTAAAAGGAGCATAATTTTTTAGTCCTTAAAGTTTTAGAAATTATTGATAATTTTATATATAAACCACCCTCCATGCAGATGCTTAAAACAAAATTCTGGGAGAAATTCTTAATTTCTCACCTATTTTTACCCACACATACAAACCATTAGCAATATTTCAGCTCTAGCTCCTTAATATTTGCTACATCTTTTTATCTCTCCATTTCCATTGCTTATAGCCTAGCCAAAACCACAATCATATTTCATCAAACTATAGCCTTGTAACTGTGGTCCTTCTCCACAGCTTATGTGATCTAAAATGTAAAAAAGGTCGCTCTTGAGCTCAAGGATGGGAAAACATTTTATGTAAGGGGTCAAATAGTAAGTGTTTTAGACTGAGTGGGGGCTGTATGATCTTTGACAGAAATATCTAATTCAGCCTGTGTAGCATGAAAAGAGCCACAGGCAATACATAAATGTAAATAAAGGTGTGTAGCTGCATTTCAATAAAACTTTATTCACAGAAGCAGAATGCTGTCTAATATGGATTAGGATAATTTGGATAATTGCATAAAATATATATTCAATTTCAACCATTTTCAGTGTATGATTAAGATTTACCAAATGCTTTCCATTGTCCCTAGAATAAAGTACAAGTTCTTTAACCTGACTTACAAGATTTTACATAATCTGTCCGTTGTCTATCTCCTCAAACTTTTCTACCATTTTGTCTCATTCCATATTCTGGGCACATATTTCTACTATCCCTCACCATTGTTTGTACTGGAAGGTTTTTTTCAACATAAACCCTACACATTAACTCTGTACTCTGTCTAGAATGCTTCTTCTCCCAGATTTTTTGCTCAGTTGGCAACTTATAATTCACAAGTCTTCTTAAATACTACTTTTTAAGAAAAGGCCTCCCCAAAACCACCCAATCCAAAGTTCTTCAGCTCTACTATCTATCTAAATTACCCTGCTTTATTTTCTTTATTTGCATTTATCTGAACTGATTCCTGTTTGTTTGTTTCCAGTTACCCCACCTCCCAAAAATAGATTGTATCTCTCAAGAGTCGAGGACCTTTGCTTTTCTTGTTGCCAGCTATATCCTTCATACCTATAATGGTTCCTGGCACATAGCTATATCCTTCATACCTATAATGGTTCTTGGCACATAGCAAGTACTCACTAAATTGTTGATAACAGAAAAAATGAAAGATATATTTAGAGGTATTCTACTGTGTCTTCAGTTGAATGTAGAATAATCCATTAATAGCATTATTTAATATACTCTACAGCTAAATTCCCAAAGATCATCTCCACCAACAATTTAATAATCACAAGCAAATCTTACATTTGTATTTAATTATAAATACCAAATGAGTTTGTTTTATACACCAAAAAATGACTATATAAATATGAAATTAAATTTTAGTTTTGTCATCACTCACCTCATAAAAGCTTTCAATAGTTTCCTAAATATTTTAGCTTAAAAACATTTGCTTTTATGATGTTATAAATAAGCAAGCAATGAAAAATGTCATGAAGAATACAAAAATGATATAACCACTAATCCTGTTTTATTTCTTAAAGGTCAGTGAATATATGATTAACCTTTTTTTTTTACAGTTAAACATATCCTTACATATCACATAGTTGTCTTTTCTGTATATTTACATTTATGTTCATTTTAAAGTAGAGACCTTTTCATTGAAATGACACTTATGTAATATAAACACATGAATTCCATTCACAGATTTTAAATCATAATTATTAAAATAACCACTAAATATTATCTGTTTGCTCATAAATTCTGACTTCAGAATAAACAAATGATCTTTAATCTTTTTTACTTCTCTGTTTTTACCAATAGGTGGCAATGATCATTTCTCCCTACATTTGCTTTATCATAATTGGAGACCAATGTAAGCAATGTGTCGTAACAGTGCAGGATTTTCCTAAAGAGTAGTTACAGGAAAAGAATACGATCTAAAAGGCAGCCCGTTTTTATTGTGTAACAACTTCAGTTGTTTAAACTTTGTTTTATATGCTAAGCTGAAACTATCAAATGGCATTTTTATATTAAGCACAGGTCTAGCTTGTGAGGCCATACAAGATAATTCTCTAACACTTTTACATGGCAGTATAAAGATATTGGGGAAGTCTTATCTTTACACATGTAGCATCACAAATTTTATCAGCCATTTACTTATGAGACATGGCTTTAGATGCTCTCCACTGCTTAACCTTCTTTGACATGTTCCAATTACTTTGTGGCCTTGTTAAAATATAGAATCCAGATTTAATCACAGTGTACAATTCTGTGAGACTGTTATTCAGCTATCTAATGGATAATATATTCCTATTAATCTACATCAGAACTTTATTATTCTCTTTTGTCAGATATGTCACACTGTGGCTTTTCTGGACACATATTTTTAAAAGATCCTCAGGTCTTATTCACAGGTATTTTTGAAACCAAGTCTAAGCATGTTCATTATCCTCAATTATATTTTATTGCTGGTGCCTTAATTTTTATCTCAGTCTGCTGACATCACTTCGAATATTGATTCAGACTTCTCTTGTATTTTGATCTTTTATCCCAGATTTATTATCCACAGTAAAACATGGTTCTCTTGTTTTTCTTTTTATCCAAGTAATTGATTAAAAATTTTAAAGAGTTCTTAACTGAATTAAAATCTTTTGTAGTTTCGAAGTCTCCACCAGGCATTTTATTCCTTCACAGTTTTACTAGGAGTTATGACCCACAACAGGAGACACCCACACACTTGGAACTACGTGAATGGTATAAATTAGAATTTTGGTAACTAAGATTTCAGTTCTAACTGAGGCATCTCTGAAATAGAGTGCACCTGAGTTGCGTTTTAGACTTTTTATTGTGGAGCTGATGTGTTATATGTAAGTCTCACTATATAGCACAAGTATCAAAAACTACTTTGCCATCAGCATAATTGTTAGATTATAATTTTGACCAGTCTCCTCAGTTATAGCCATTATTTCCTGCATTTGCTTTATTGCTAAAATCAAGTGACAAACTAAAAATTCTGTGAAATATCATTTTTTAACTACACTTCAGTGGTTTGTGAAGAGTTAATATTTGTCAGTTTCAATCTTTATGTATTTATTTATTTATTTATAACTATAGCCCTATTATAGTTCTCCTTTCTGTTTGCAGCTTCAATCATGAAGGAGATACCTTAGAGCAGAATAAACTCCCATCAGATTTTGTGCTTCATGTTTACAAAGGCGTCATTGCCTAATTACAGCTGTATTGGTCCACAAGCCACAGCTCAGAATTATTCAGTATGAGACAGTAACGGAGGCTTTGATGTAGAGCCCTTAATGCAAGACAATGCAAATGACATTTACTAGCAATTTTTTCCCCCATTAATGAACAGTACTTCAGGGAGTGTAAAGGCAAGAGGCATATAATTTCTGAACTATTTAAATTGCTAATTAGATCTGTACAGGAGGTGTATTCCTAATGCAGACAATTACAACGGCTCCTAAGTGTTTGCCTTACAGTTGCTAATTACTGCAGAAGCCAATTAATTGCTGTTGACTTTTTGTATTCTTTTGCATATCGCCAGTTAATATTTACATTTATAATGAAGACAAAATTGGCAAACACTGTGTCATTTTGTAATGAACAATTCCAGTGTCTAAACAATGAACACATTATCCTCATTTGTGCCTGAAGAGTACAGCTGATTAGCATATGTTCTGTGCATGCTAGAACATTGCTCTTTCTTCTCAAGAATAAAATCATCACTTAGGTGCAGGGCATACAGGTGCAGTGTCTCCAGGGCTCTCAGAATTGGTCCCCACCATATGCCATATAGCAGAGAACAAAACAGCACAGATTTGTAAAAGTACAAGATTGAAATGACTGAGATTCTCCATAGAAGATAAGTATGAGGAGACTATTGCAGACGATTGTTTTCTTTTCGCTACTCAGTACCTCTGTTGTCTATTACGAGATCTCCCACTATGGACACTGAAAAGGCCAGCTACCACACTTTCTAGCCTTCTTTATAGCCATGACTGGGCATTTGTTAGGCTCCATCAATTATATGTACCTGTTCTAGATCGTCAATCAGCAGGTCTAGCAGGGAAAAGAAGCAATGAACACAATGAATTTTTCTAGTCATGGTGGTGGTTAGTAAGAACAGCGGCTGCACCACTCGGCATACAATGCAGTGTTCAGTGTTCACACAGTAACAACAACAACAACAAAAAGCAATAGCAATAGCACCTGGTTGTGTACATGGAGTGTTTTTAGTTTTTTTCCCCCCTTTGCAGCCCTATAGCCTGTTCTCCAACCCTCCTGGTGATTCTGAAAACAACTCAGTCACTTAAAATATTTTTTTCCTGCCTAAATCGACAGTTTCTTTTGTTGGCTACTAAGAACAGCAGCAGGTATTTTGCAAGTTTGACTAAGGGAAGGGATGCAACCATAGCCCAGAGTGCCATGTTTTATGTATTCTTTGACTTTTATAAAATCATTTATTCAGATACCTTATAGTAAGAACTGAAGGAAATACAGATGAATCTATTCTTGGCTTTGCATTATCACTAAAAGCAAATGAATAAAACACAAATACAGAACTATATGTGCACACACATGCCAGGTTTTGTCTTTGTTTTTACCTGCCAAAGGGAGTAAGTTGGACATAATTCTTTTCCTAACCAGCCTATTTGTCAGAGTGTGTATTGTAAACAGCGGGGGCCTGAAGTGATTTTGTCAACCAGTTTTCCAACAGTGAAAACATAACTTTCATTCACAACAACCTCTGGGCACTGCAAACAGAAGAGAGGTGGAAAATGACTTCTTGAACAAGCAAAACTTCTTGATACCTCATCCTGGGTAGATATGCTATTCTGTGATCCTCACACTTTATTATTTCCCCTGTAATACTACTACAGTCAGCTATTGGAGATAGAGAATTGGAACACAAAAACAAATAACATACAAAGTGAATAATTTAGCCTTATACATATTAAAAGCCAAAAACAGACATAAATACTGGAAAGTTGATGGCCTCTATGCATTGTGAATAACTCAAAGAAATGGTGTGATAAATGTTTAACAACTCAATTCCCAAAAGTATAAAAAATAAAGAGCCCTGATTTGTACTATTGCCCTCTCCTTACTAAAATACTATGATGACCAATTTTTACCCTAAAACGGGATTTCACTGAACACAAAGTTGGGAAGAGATATTCAGTAGCACATATATAGCACTTCCCACATATAGATATGAAAAAAATTTTCCATATGTATGTATAAATAACCCCAAGGGCACAGACAATAGTAAAAAGTAGGAAATTAATTAGTGATACATTTGAGTATTTATTTGTTTTAATATAATTTATTTAATTATAACTATGTAATTTAAATTTTAATAATTGGTTCTCAACATTCTTGAAAATATTAACAAATCCTTCGCAATTGTGTGTGAGCTGGCCCTGGCACACAACTATGATAAATCACATATAATTAGCCAATGCTAGGGTTCTACTCCTTGTTCATTAAAATGGAGTTGTGTCCATTTATATTAAAGTTTTAAAAATTTGTTTTGCTGGGTAATCAACAAATCAAATCAACTTGAATGGGTTATGGGATCAGCTTCATAGTTATTGTTCTCTGGTCTTTGAAAAATGCTTATAGGAACAATTATTTTAAGACTACTACAAATAATAAATAATTACCTTAGATGTGGCTATGGAAGCTACCATAATGAAGTCATCAAATGTGAATATTACATTATTTCTCAAGGTATTTTCATCATTCTGGGGGAAAAAAGAAGTATACATTAGCTAACTGTCTCATTTTCATTGAAATTGAAAAAAATTAATCAACATGCATTCAATTTCATTACATTTTTAATGATAGATACAGTAAGATGCTATGTCTATATCATCCATCAAATGACTTTGATCCTGATTAAAATATTCATAAACACTCAAACTAATTCAATATTTAGACTGAAAATAATGCAGGGGGATAGAGGGAGACAGAAATAAATCCATAGCCTTTGTTATTCAGCTCTATCTACCCAAACACATTATATGTGTGTGCGTGTACATGTGAGCATATATATTACCTGTGTATATACATCCTGTTAGTATTTCAACTTTCATTTTAAAGAAGAAAAGTTTAGTATTAGTGTTACTTGCTTAATTATTTTCAAAGTTGCTTATCTATTTTTCAAGATCATATATTTATTATAGCATTGTCTACACTGACAATTTGGCTTCACCTGATTATTTGCTCCTCGATGAGTATTTCAGTTTCCTCACGTGAACAATGATTTAAAAGGACAAAGTCCAGGCATTAACATCTTGTAGAGGCCAAGAAAATTCATGAAATGTTTTAGGAATCTTTATTTGTCTACATGGAGTGAATATATGCCATATAGGAAAGCCTAATGTATATTAATAAAGTGAAAGTAAGAATGTTTGTCCTCTTTAGTTGAGCAAAACCAGCTTCAGGAACATTTACCCAGAGCATTGCTTATTGTACTTAAAGTTCTCCCTTTCTCCTCTCCTTTACATGTTTAATTTCATGCATTAATTGCATTGAAAGTTCCCAGAAGTAATAACATTAGCCTCATGTTTTTCTTGTCATTTCCAGATTGCAAGGCCGTAGCTTCTTAAAAACATTCCCCCTCTGATGGGGCCACACATGTCTCACCCCTGATGTTTCACTGATGCAAGGACACTGTGATAAATCAACTTCCCATGTAATTACAGAACCTAAATTTGTAACATCCATCAAACTGTTTGTTTTCTCCCTATATGCTCTTCATGGCCCTCCCTCTGAGGAATTAAAACAGGCAGGCTGGATTTATACAATCGTCATAGTGACTTCAGTTTTTCTGTAGGTGTTCAGGTTCATCCCACACCTGCTCTGGATTTTCCCATCTTGCCTCTATCGGTCTCACCTTTCTAACTTTGAAAAGGCACTCCAGTCCTTAGAGGGCAAAAATTTAATTTTAAGCAAACCCTCATTTGATTGTGTCTTTAAAATAAAATTTAAAGAGAATATAAGAAATGGCTATCTTTAAAAAATAGAATCTTTAAAAAGAAATAAATTACAGGCTTAATTGACTCAAACTAACTCACTGCCTTATGCAAACAGGGCAAGCTTCCTGCCACTCTGCAAGTCTTTCTCTGTGGACTCCTCACCCCTCTGCTCTGATTTTCTGAGTACAAAAAGAAATGACATAATTTAGGTTGAACTGAAGGTCATTTGGAAAGCCTCCAGCTGTCCAGTTAACTAAACTACAAGAATAAAAAATTGGGGCTCCCACTTAAATTTCATTTTCTGCACTGTCATTAACTTGTAGTTATGGATGTACGAATTTCTTGATGAGTTTACTTGGCCTCATCCCCAGTATAGTGAACCCCTAGACAGCTCATCTGTGCTTTGTTCTCACCCAGCATGCTCTTTGTTTGGAGTTGGTGGTGATGGATGCATGTGGCATAAAAAAACCCTACGAAATCATTCAAACAGAAGGAACAGGAGAGGATTAGGGAAACCAGCTGGCTAGAATGAAATTGGCAGGGTTCAGCCAATGAAAGTCAACTTGCCAAGATTTAGTCTTCTGTTAGGTCATCTGTTTCCTCCTAACTAAACAACTCTTGGATATTTATAGACATAAATGAATTTTTATTCTCCACAATAGCCAATAACTTGTCATATCTGGTATTTGAATGTCAGTCACAGGGAAAAACAAGGACTTGTATATAGAACACTCAAGCATAGTCGCCTTCAAGTGGAAAACAAGGAACAGATATATTATTTTTCTACACTGAATGCCAAACCAAAACAGAATTTGTGGAGATTTATACAGTTGGCAGACATTATACATATTGCTGGACAGCTGCACATTATTTATAAGACTTTCCAAAGTTTAAGTATTTTTTAATATGCACATTTCCAGCCCTCTATCTTCAGGCTCTCAAGTTACCTAAATAGTCTATAATCACTTTAGGTGACAAGGTGTTTTTCTCACCTAATTTCAACCCAGGTCTGAATCTCAGGGAAAAAAACAAACAAACTTATTGCTCAAAGTCCAAGTCATACTTTACTTGTTGAACCAGTTAGCTTATCTTTTATTTATTTGCTTATTTTTGGTATAGCACATCTCAAACTCATTTTTGCATGACTGTCATAGCAAATTGCCATGTGATTACATTTTTCTATTTTTTTTCCAAATTGAAAAAGTCAAGATGACTTTTTACTATCACCTACAACTAATTTTTGTTTTGTATAGGAGGTTGAGAAAACAGTTTGAGAAATGGTGTGTATCTGTGTATTGTATTGATTGTTTATATTATAGCAAGACATACAGAAAAGTACATGTGAGTCTACAGCAAACTTTTTGACTTTTGCAAATTTAACTGTCATATTTTTATGCACTTTTCAGTGACTCAAAAGGCCATGATCTACAGTAATTTGTATTTTGTTGGGCCATGAATTGAAGTCACATGGGTTCAAATATAATGAGTAGGAGAAACCAGATCAGTGGTTGTATCTACTGCTCAAACCCATGTATCAGTGAGATCTTTATGCTTTCTTTATGTTGCTGGGTGCACTGTAATTTTTGTCAAAAATTACTTTTAATTATCCTTAAAGTAAATTATATGAAAAATAAAGAAGTCCATAAAGGCTAACAGTGTTGCTAACTTTTGTGTGAAAATATGCATAAGAAACATAATTATGGAGAAAAAAGCAAAGCTATAGTTAATAGCTATATACAACATTTCTTGACAAGGTTTTAGGATATTAGAGTTAAATAAATGTCTTATTACATCCTCTCTCAGTTTCTACAGCAGAGATTACAAACTCTAGCATCTCTAGGGCCTGGGGATGAAATGTCAATGAGCAAAGGGAACTAGGTTTAAGGAACATTCTGAGAGGTGAGGAGCTGTGGAAAACTTGTGAGCACATGCTATATGTAAAAGGACAATAAGTATCTGGACATGGTCAAGTCATCATGGAGAATAGAGGGCAGTGTTGGCCGATTTTCAGTTTTTTTAGGATGCGCCAGAAATAAAGATTTAAATGTGATTTTTTCAATTTGATACCATGTAGACCAAACAAACAAACATGCAAAAACAAAAAACAACAACAAAAAAACCCCCAGAACTCATAGTAGCTATCTAGATGACAACTTCTGGCCTAGGGTCTACACAAGTATGTACATATGCTTAGAAATAATAATGAAGGTGTTTACAAATCTCTCAGTCATGAACAGATATGCCATTAAAGGAAGTCTGTCAGACTACCTGTGGTCAGATCACACATCACCATCCTCTCAGAAGGCTTCTTCCAGAATTTCCAGAATATCCTCCGTGAAAGAGTTTGACAGTAAGAGTCACTTATATAAAGCTTAGAAGTAGAAGGGAAAGAGGCCATTATTCCTAGAAACAATTCTATCCAGATGTGTGAGAAGATGTGATTCATGGGGCCTTCTCGATAAGCTCTTGACAACCACCCTTTTGCTACCTCAGACTGAAATAGTTAGTAAGAACTTCCCAGAAAGTTTTGAGAAACGTGCAGCTTCCTGGGGCACCCTTGAGAACCAAGCTCGGGCTGAGAAAATGAGCAGTGACTTTGCCCCCATTTGTCCCTGAGCTTTTCCAAAGGTCATCTAAGTCTCCCATCCTTATAGTAAAACCCTTCATAACTGGAATACAGAGAATTGCTTCTCACCAAACCAGATTGATACATGTAGTATTTGAATGAACAGGGATATGAAAATGATTTTCTTAGATGAGTTAGAACATAAAGTTATAGAGTCACAAAAAAAATGTAGCTGTTGAAATAGATTTCATTGATTATTAAATGTTTAGAATGTTTTATTTATAGATATTTAATAAATCTTTTTGCTCAGGTACAGATCATTTATTCAGTAACATTTGTATCTGCCTGAATATGTGGTTGTTGAGACAGGTGGGTACAGAATGAAGGGAAAGTGGGTGGAGAATAAAAATTATTATAAGCTACTACACATCTCTTTATAAGTGGAACTAACCTCATGTAGAATACTTCCTTTTATCTCTTCAGTTTTTGTTTTGGTTTGGTTGACAAGAATCAAAATAAGGTGTCAAATATGGTTTAAATTAATTATCATTAATTGCTAAAAAATCTGCATTTTGTCTACACACTGTTGAAATCTCACGCTAAACAACTTTCAACTATCCTTTCAGTTTACACACACACACACTCACACACTCATAGCTATTTAATCTTCTGAATCACTACATATTCTTAGAGTAAGTCACTTTAGCATTTTTTACATAGTCACTCATTTATTTAACAAATATTTAATAAACACCTATTGTGTATCACATTCTCTTCTAGGCACTTTGGATATAGGAATAGAACAAAGTCTATGACATCATGGACTTACATTCTAGCAGGGGAAAAATATAATAACCACTATAAGGAGCTCAAAAGAGACAGGGGTGGTGTGCGGAAGGCGAGATATTTGAGCAGAGCCTAAATAAAGTGATTTGCTAGCATAAAGAGCAGGGAAGAATGAGGAGACAGATGTGGCTGTTTGCTAGATGAGGTCCAAGAGGGAGCACACAAGATCCTGTAAGCCGTAGCCAGGACATTGGATTTTGTTTTAAAGAGAGGGTAACTTGTGGGAGGGTTCTGTGCAGAGGAGTGATATCATCTGATTTTTGGCTTCATATGATCGCTCTGGGAATCAAGGTGGGGGTTTGAGTGGAGGTCAAGAGTAGAACTTTATAGATTGAAACTAAAATATTATTCCATCCCTGTACTAATGGTCTCAGCGCCCTCAGTTTCTTCATCTATAAAACAGGGAGATTACTTATCTTAAAAGTATGCTGAGGGAATTAGTGAGTCAACATATGCGGAGTACTTAGAGCCTTTCCTGGCTTGTGTTGGCCAGCAGGGGAGTGGCAAAAGTAGTAACAGCAGTGGCAGCAGGAGAACCACCCGGATTCCCCAGCAGACAGTAAGCCCCTGGAATGGTTCAGTCCTTATCTTTCCAGATTTTCCTCATACACATGCAAACTATCACATACACATTATTTTGCTGATTTATTTTTTTCAGAAATGAAACTGTATGCACTTTTTCTCTGAATCTTTTACTTTTTACCCAATAATATTCATGGGCATTCTTATATATCAGTGCGTAGATCTACATGAACTATTTCATATTGCATAGCATTCCATAGTATGGATTAACTATAATTTATTTAAAAGTTCCTTGTATTCTCTCTTATTTTTTTTTTCTGTTTTTCTTTCTATGACATGTCATCATGCATCATTTTGCATGAGTTACTGCAGAATTGATTCTTAACAGGGGGAATGATAGCTTGATAGTAATGTGCATTTTAAATATAAATGTACCAAACTACACTTTAAAAGGTAGTTTTGATTTACAAAGTCTAAGGTTCAGAAATTACATCTCATTTCTATTGTACTTTCATGACTCTACATAATAGAAATATTAGGTATTTTCTTATTTTTGTTGGTTTCTTTTTTTTTTACTACAATAATTATGACTTTTGTGCATTTTTTCCAATTTGTTTGTTTTTTTTTCCCTTAATGGTTTGTAAGAGATTTTCGATGTGAGCAATATTATTATTTTTTTTATATTGCCAATATTTCCTTCTCATGTTGTGATTTGTTTTTAACCTTAAATTTAGTGACTTTGCTTAACAGATTTCTAAAGTTTTTGTGTAGTCAAATCTACCAGTATTTCTTTAATTTTTTGTTTTTTGTGTTTGCCTCAAAAATCCTTTCCTATGATAAACTTAAGCTATTCTTCTAACCTTTTATAATTTTTAAGTTTTTATGTATGGATCATTAATGAATGTGGAATTTTCTTTTAGCCTTGATGAGGTAGGAAAACAATTATTTCAAATGAAAAATACTCAGATATTTCAAGGAATTTTTTTTTCTGAAGTAGAAGTGTGCTCCATTTTATATTTGGCTATAAAACCTACTGTGCTATCATCCATACTCTCTCTTCTCTGTGCCTACTATAAAGGTCATGTGTTTAATGTCAGTGTCAAGATGGAAGAAGCCTGGATCTTGGAGCCACTGCTAGGAAGAAAGCCACTAAGGAGAGCTTCAGGTTCACACTAGGCTCTGTGAGCAAGAAATAAGTCTTTGTTAATTGAGCCTTGTGATATGGGGCTTATTTGTTACTGCAGTTGAACAAGCCTATCTTGACTAATTCTGGCATCAAATGAAGTTACAGTCAAACCTCCATACCCACAGATTTTGCATCGTGGATTCAACCAACCACAGATTAAAAAATATTTGGAGGAAAAAATTCAGAAAGTTCCAAAGAACAAAATTTGAATTTGCGTATACTCAGCACTACACTGCATCCACTTGAATAAAGTGATATGTAGGTATACCTTTCTGTAGCCTATTTGTAAATATAGGTTATATGCAAATACTATGCCATTTTATATAAGGACTTGAGCATCCACAGATTTTGGTATTTGAGTGGTTGTCCTCAAACCAATCCCTACTGAGTATAACTCACACTCTGGTATGAGTTAAACTGTTATAATCTGAGTAATAGAAAACCACTGACAATAAAAGTGAAAACTAATTATTTCACGAAAGGGTTTAGAGATTTAAAAGGTAGAGAATGAAGAGGCATATAAAATTATGGGGCCCATGTAAGAGCTACAGGCAATAAAGAAGATAACAAGAAGTATATTCGGGAAGTAAGTGGAAGTAAGAAGTCTAGATAAGTCAAGTAGTTCAAGACTATTAACCAATATGAAAAAGCCATGTTAAAACATAGAGAGCTAAATCAAGCAAGCTGTTCCATAAGGTGTTTTCTGATAGGTACTTCTTTTCCTGTCTTGAGGATGCTTCTCCTTTTCCTGATGATTTATTCTGGCCATTGTATATGTGCACGATGCTTGGGTTTCAACTGAGAGAGTAGTGGCCCAGGCTGACCTTCTATTGATTGCTGTCCTCCTGGCCTCAGGGGAACCACTTGTCACCTCATAGTGACTTTGATGTCTACTACTGCAGAGGAGAAAAAATTCTTAGCTGTTGCAAAACATTTTCTAGTGATTTAAGGATCTAGCAGTCTACCAACTCACTGTTATAATGAGCTGTGGGGCTTTTCCCTTGGATTTTGCAGGACGTGCCCTTGAATTATTTATAACAGAGCAGCCACCTGCTTGCAACAATTTTCCATTTTGCCTTGTGCTCAACTGGCCTTGTCAACTGGCATTACAGGTACAGGGGCCCTCTACACTTCACCCTTCAACCCTCTATTAGAACACGCCGACCGTGAGTTGCCACCTTAAAAGTTCTTTTCTGCTAAAGTCATGGCTTTTGTCTAAATAGAGAGTCCTATAACTTCATTATGAAGAGCTGTGCTTGTTCGGTTGTTCAACCAGGTGTTGTCAACTCCAGTGCTGCCTTTTTTCCCCCTGAAAGACAGAAATTTATGAATATATATGCTTGTGTTGACAAAAAGCAATTTGGGTGGTAGGAAAGAAAAACCAACCCACCCACATTCAAAGTACAGCTCTGTGCTGGCAAATAAGCAGTGCCTTCATTTTTTCCTTCCTCCACTTTAACAAAAAGAAACATTACATGTTTGAGTAGACAACAGGAGGTGTCATTTGATTCAGAAAATTGAAAACCTAGACTGCAATAAAAATTTTAAAAAGACAGTCACGGGGGAATCTGTAATGGCTTCCCCACATTTTAGTGAAATACTTCCGTTTTTTATTCACCTCGCAAACAGTGTTCACAAACAACAGCAAAGAATAAAAGCTGTGATTTATATTTATGGGCAGGTATACATGCACCCCTGACCTCCTGCTGCCTCTTTTGCCCTCTGTACCAGAAGCAATTTATGGGGGCTGGTCTAAATAAACATTAAGGAGGCCAGGCCACAAACTGACAGCCAAGAAAATCAATGGTCTCCAGAATCCAGCAAGTAGGATCAATAAAAGAGATTAGGCATCACAAGCTAGCGTAAGGCAGTTACAGGTAAATGTGGCTGGCTCTTCATCTGACAGGATTCTCAGCAACACAGGATAAAAACTCATATAAACAGGAGCACGTCTGTGAGCAGCCAATGAAGCCCCCTCCTGTGTTGTAGAGACTGACAGATGACCCCAGAATGAAAGGGATTTATACAGAGGCCTTTGGGAATTTTCAGTTGCTTTTCCAGCATCATCTCACAACTTGGGTCAGGCTGTCCACAGGAAGTAGTGCAGATGTATGTTTTAAAAATCTCTCTGGCTTTTGCTTCTCATTAGTTAGCTTTCTCTGGATTTATTTATTACTCCTCCCTGGACTCAGACCAGCACGTCTTTGCTGCCCGCCTTTCGCCAATTCCCCCCCATGAGACACCCACACACAGACCTGACTTTAATTTACTGATATTAACAGAATTATTTATACTCAAATGCACAGTAAATATGTTCAAAAACTTAACCCCCCACACACATACATGTGCGCGCGCACACACACACACACACACATATACACACACACACATCTCCAAAGAAAAATCATCCACTCATAACTTAAAACATTGGACTGTTAACTTACAAACTTGAATTGACAACAGAAGAATAAAGGATAATTACATTTTTGAGTTTGCAGGTGAATGTCCAAAGCTTGTCAACAAAAGAATGAAGGATAATTATTTTCTTGAAAACCAAAGACATTGAGAAAGGGCCTAAGCAAAATAGCCTTGGTCTGTTTATAAAACTGGCCAGCGAGAACTTGAATATTAAATCTTACCTTTGTAGGAATGTTTCCTTTAAATAAATAGTGCTTTACTTTGCCTCAGAGATTCTACTTTAGAAGTGGGGATAAGCTTATGTCTGACAAGAATATAATGAAACAATAGATGAGATAGGAAAGAGAAAGTTCAATATTTTTGAATACTAAAAGATATTTGGAATTTTAATTCAATTTTAACCTAGGGATAGGATGAATGCGAAGCTAACGCTTTTGGTGGTAGCAAATTGGGAAAAATACCAACCCATTCTGAAGTACCTAGTATCTCCTGAGTCTAGGCTGACCTGGCGACTTTCTTTAACCTCTGTGGTGTGGTGCAGGTGTCATTGTGTGAATTCTGAGACTAGGTTTTAGGAAGCCTTAAATTTTATTCTCTTGATGCACTTAACCACCTGATGTGAGCAAATTCAGACTTACCGCTGAATGCTGAGAGTTATGTGGTCCATTTGCTTCTATCACCCTGGCCAATGACCAACATATATATGAGTGGGAGAATCCTAGATCATCTAGCTGCCCACTGACCCACCAGCTGACCACATAAAGGAGTGAACCCAGCCAAGAGCAAGCCATCCAGCTCAGCTGGGAAGAACTGCTCAGTCAACCCATACAATCATTATTTAAATGAACTGCTGCTCTTTTAAGTAATTGTGTTTCAGAATAGTTTATTATGCATGAAAAGCTAACTGATTTACCAGTGAAGTAAATGATAACTGTGACTTTGTCCTAAGAATGGTGGAGGGTTGGCCTTAATTGTGTTAGCATTTTCTGGATGAACAGAAGTTGCCAAGGAGTATTTTCTGAGGTTTCATTTTTTCTCTCTTCCTCTTATTTAAGCAGGGCAAGGTGGAGATAAAATGCAATTCTTCCACATCGCTCTTAGCAAAATAAATGACTTAATCTTTCTGTTCCACGGCATTGATACTTGCAATTCATAATGTAGCTTCTAATAATTAATAGATTACTTTTCTTCCCTCTCCACACAAAGTAGGAACAATGTTGTTTCCCTATGTGTGTGCACTTTTAGTTTAGCATCTAGTAAGTGCTCAATAAATATTTAATAAATGATTGTAATATAGTTTGAAGGTATAGTAGCCATCATATTGCCTCTGTGGATAAAATTCTGTTTACAGAGAAAGGGTCAGGAATGAGAATACTCTTTTTCTTCAATAAGGCTATGGTAGATTTTATTTTTATTTTCAACTATTCACATGCTGATCCTATAAAGAGTTTTTATGCTCTACTTGTTGACATCTGACTTATAGAACCTTTCAGTGAGAGTGGTATTCTTCTCACCTAACTGATAACAGACCTGGAGCCCCACTGGCTGTGGCCAGGGAAATCTGAGCAGTTCAGCTGACCAGTGGAGAGCAGAAGCTTTAGGGGCTCAAGTGTTTCTGTCAGATCTTTTGCTCTTTTCTTTCTGCCATGAGAATAGTATGACCTGGTAGAGGCTGATCTTTCAGCTTGGATCCCAGAATGAAGAAAACACACCTTGAAAAACCAAAGCTGACTCTTGAAGTAGATATAATGTGAGTGAGGAATAAGCCTTTTTTGCTATAAGCTACGAAGGTTTGGAGGTTATTAGTTACCATTGCCTTACCTAATAAAGTCTGATTAATATACTGACATATATCTTCCCAATTGAATGATGATTGTGAAGACAAAATATTAATAAATGTACAAGGTATAGTGCACTCTGTAGAGTCCCTCCTTTCTAAGCCAACTAGGGTCAACTTCTTATACTACATCTTATGCTGGATAGTTAAAAAAAAAAGACCACAGATCTGTAGGCTGTCTTTAGATGGCCAAAAACCTGGAAGACAGGGAGGCTCCTAAAAATTCTTAGGATTATGAAAAAGTATTTACAACCCCCTGTGAACATCAGGAAGCTATAAATCCATTTTAAATTCTAATTATTGGCAGCATTTCAAGAATGTTGCCATTTCACAATAAACAATAAAAAGGTGGATTTCAGATTTCCCAGAAAATGAGGATCATTTTTATTTCATAAAAGTTCTAAATTTTAGGGATAATTAAATACAAATTAAGTGGTGATGAAAGTCATTAAAAGGCTGTGCAGAGACCAGCCACAGAGCACTACAGTGAGAAGGGGGGGCTCCAATCAGCATTGAGTGGTTATCAGGTCCTGCACCCAACAATTCAGTGTAGTGGGGATGGGGGTGCTACCCATACCAACAAGCAATGCTTCAGACACCAGCTGGGTGTCCTATAATTCAACTCAATTCTGACGCCATCTCTAGGTAGATAGTATCAGATTCTCCAGGTTATAAGGGCTCAGTTCTAAAAGACTGCACCCTACTCTCTCCTTCAGACCCCACTTGCAAGCCCAAGTTGTTACCTGTGCTTCTGATCAACTGACTATAGATTGGAGGCTCCAGCCGCTCCACTCCTTAAGTTCAATGAATTTTGCTAAAGCAGCTCAGAGAACTCAGAGAAACATTTTACTTATAAGCACATGACTCAGAAACAGACAGATGGAAGAGGTTCGTAGGATAAGGTACGGGGGAGGGCACAGAGCTTCCATGCTCTCTCCAGTGCACCATTCTACCCAAACTTCTATGTGTTCATCAACCTGTAAGTTCTCTGAATCCTCTCCTTTTTGATTTTTATGGAGGCTTTACTACATAGGAAGAATTGATTAAATCATTTGGTCACCGATGATTGAACTCAATCTTTAGCCCCTCTCCCCTCTCTGAAGGTGGGGGATGGTTGGCTCTCCTGGCACCCAGCCCCCATCCTTAGGTTCTTTCCAAAAGTTACTCTGTAGCTACAGAACTAGCTCAAACTGGTCCCATCCGTTTCTAATAACATACTGAGTTGCTTTTCAGAGACAACAGACCCAAACTGTAAGCCATGAAGCCAAAGCATGTGCAGGAGAAAATTCCAATCTCCAGTTACACCCAGAGCCAAAGTCTCATCTCACCCCACCACGGAACCAAAAGATTGGGACATGACCAGAACATGAACATTGGACCTTTTCTGAAGCGAAGGGTCTGCTGTCCAGAAAAATCTGATGCTGAGCTCCTTAATATATCTTAGCATTAATGGCCGATTTTCAAAGCTCTCCAGTCAAAATTCTGCTCCACCAGGGCTTCTGCATACTTGCCTGTTCTCTCTAACACCTTAAAATTTTCCCCAAACTCTGGATCAGGGAGACAGATTTGAGGCTTGCCTCCTATCTTCTTGCCAGTCAACTTCACAATAAAGCCTTTTCTTTCTCCAAAAGCTAATGGCATAGTATTGGCTTCTATGTGCATTGGGCAGTGAACCCTTGCTCCGTAACAGCCTCATTAACATAAATCCAGGTCTAATAGAAAGGGGCTTGTTGTAAATAACAAGACATCCATTGCACTTTTATGGCTTTGAAGGGATTTCAGGAACTGAGGACAAGAGACCAAATATTATGACAAAGATGATTTCATTGCTGTTATTACTCAGGAAACTCCAAGGGTTTGGGGAGCCTTGAGCCAGGAACCATGGTCAAAGACCAAATATATATTTCTTATAAATCACAATATACCACTGCCCTATTCTAATTTCACAAATCCACAAAAAGTCTGAACTTCAAATGCAGAAGTGAAAGAGAAGCTGGGGTGGCCTAAAATTTTCCATATATATTTATCAGCAGTCACACCCTCTAGTTAGCATTAAGGGCATCACTTCCAAAAAGAACAGAAGAATTTTGTTCAAATGGGAAGGAGGCTGGGAAGGGAGGATTAACATCAGAACCAGATAGTTGTCTCTATCTACTTCCTTAATATGCCAGATATTTGAAAAGAAATGGAAATGCTTTTCCATTGTTAAAAAGAGTAACCTGACAGCATGCCTGCATGTCTCATTGAAACTTGTCAAAAATATAAGATCATGGGACACTGGGTGCATCCAATCTGTCATATTAATGAAAATTCCCCAAAGGTCTACATTCACTTTTTCTTTGTGCTTCCAAGAGGAAAATCATTTGAAGGAGAAGGGATGGGGACACTTATGCTCTCAAAGGGTCCTACCATTTCATTAGAATAGTTCCTGCTAATTTTTCTTCAAATCTTTCCCTCAAAGGAAAAAGCTATTTTCTTCCTATTTATCTCAACCATACTACTTTTATTGTCATTCCATTGCAATTATCTATAGTTTATAAGTTATCTATAGTCCTGGTATTATTTACTCTACTATAACTACAGCAGTGGCCCTTTGTTTACCCTACTAGAGGCTCCTATCTTCTAACTTGTATTCTATCATCTCTGGCTTCCCCATGGGCTTTTAGTACATTTATCAATTATTATATATATTACCAAGGATAAAATGACAACAAACATCCCTTCATTTTGGGTACCAGCATTAGTGGACACCATGGCAGAAATGTGTTACAGACTCTTTGGAAAAGCTGAACTACATGCACTCCTCTGATCCTTCCTCAATACCCAGAGTGAAAGATGAACACTGTGCCAGAACATGGAGATATCTGGCACACCCTACTATGAAAAGATTTGTTACTTGCCTCTCTGTACTTAGTGTGCTAGGCGAGGGCACGCGAGGTTTCATCTGAACCTTTTTCAGTTTATACTCTCTCAGGCCAAATCATTTTCCAGTATGCAGAACCAGGCCAGTCTTACCTAACCCTGAGTTCACACTCACATTGAAATGGATATAGATTGCTAAATCCTCTGATCTACCTTAAACTCTGATTTTTGACTTCCTTTATGAGATATGTATATGTAGCCTGGACAAACGCGAACATTATTATGTAGTCATGCTCTTGGAGATTAAAGGAATTTATGATGGTTCTGAAGGCGATCAGTCATCAGTCTAGAAAGCACTGACAAGTCTTTTCACTTTGTACTGAGCTTGGTTTTCATGGCAAGCCAATTTTTATGATGACCTCAGCCCATTTTGGCTGAAAATAAAATCATTAGTGAAGACATCATTAAGTGTATCTGGCTATTACTTTCATTCTGACTGCTCCTCTCATACCCTTATTCACAGATTCAATTGGGATTAAATAAAGGTATAACTGGCAGAAAGGTGATTGTGTTCTTAATACAATACAGAAAGCACAATATACCCAGTCAGAAAATCATTTCCAACATTGGCTACTTACTTGGTTATATGAACGTAGATAAGTCACTTAACTTCTCATCCTCTTTTCTTGGATTCTGAAGATGTTAATATCTGTCTTACTTGCCTCATAAAATACCTATGAAGCTCAGAATAAAGAGACAGCAAAAAAAGAAGCTTTACATCAAATGTAAAGGGTTATAGCATGTAAAATACAAAAGTCATGCAATATTTCTGACTCTAGTCATTTAACAAAGAGCAGATAATTATTATATCAGAAACAAAGATAACTAGGGTAGGGTTCTTATAAATGGTCTCACATTCTAACTTCAGAAACATAAAATAATCAAAACTATTTGGAAAAAGTAGAGGAGAGGAAGATCACCCACCATCACCGCTGCCTTCTACAGTTAATAAGTATTAAGAGCTTACACTGTATCAGACCCCATGCCAAGCTTTTTATATACACTACCACATTTAAGCCTAATAATCCTTTATTGTCATCATTTTACAGAAGAGACTACTGAAGTTTGAAAAATGAGGCAATTTGTACAACACTAATACTTCTGATTTAAAATATCAGATTAGGTGGGGGTTTCAGACACGAGTTAAATTTTAAACATTTCAGGTTCCTGTAAATCACCCAGTTGATAAATTAAAGCAAGTCATTTAGAAATAGATCTGGAACACACATCTGAGGTGCAGATTTGAACATCGTCAGTATCTACCAATCGTTTGGGGTTTTGTCACCACAGGACAGTTTGAGCAGAAAGGAAGAAAAATAAAGACGATCATGTCTGAGATGTTCCTTCTCTCCAGAAGAACCCAGATTTCAAGAATCTGGGTTCCTGGGTTTACTAGGAGTCAGGTTTGACTTTCTGCCTTAGAAAGGCCACAAGTTGGAGAAAAGTCTGTGTATGTTTTCTTTCATGTTCTTACAATCAGCTCATTCCTAGAAGAGGAAGCAGAAATGGCACTGCAAATTATCAGCTACTCTGTAGCAGAGATGCCAGAACATCATGACATCTGAGAACTCTTTTATGACTAAAGATTGATTTTAATGAGTAATAAGAGATTTTATTTTGGAGAAATTATATATTTTACATTGTCTTTTTTTTTTTTACATATTTATCTTTACTAATTTCATCTTATATTTTACAAAAATAATCTATTCCATATTGCTGTTTTACTTAAAATTAAAACCTATCTACAGTGATAGTCATTATGGTTCTTGTATGTAAGATATCGATGGACCTACCAAAATGTGTATGCTGGTGTACAAATAATGGAAATACTGAGCAGGGTACCGAGCCCAGATTTCCAAGCAGGATAATTTGCAACTTCTCTATTTTCAGGGTAGCAAAAGTTACTATCAAAACAATGTGGGAAGCAATGGAAGGCTGGTACATATATTAGCAACAGAGGTAGGTAAAATAGTACATCAGCAAAGGACAATCATAACTAGCCAATAAGCCAATTTCAGCTAGTTTATAATCTTTTAAGAAGTGTTTTATGAATCTATGTTAACCAGCTAAGATAATATTTACTCAAAATAGTAAAACAAATATATACATCTCCTAAAGAGGTGAGAATCAGTATTACTTAGATACATTTCAGAAATTCTAATATCTAAAATAGTCTTATTTTAAAAGTAGATTAGAGGTCTTATTTGTAGGCCTCATTATTACCTATATTATTGATTATGTACTATTGATCATATTGATCATGTAGTCATTCTTAAATCATCAAATCATCTTAAAATATACAATAATCTTTTTACTGCTTTAGCTTATTTTTTAGATTATATATCAGAAAATATATAAATTCAATCTATTTATATTATCAGTCTGAACTATTCTGGATAAAAGTGGATTCTCCATTAAAACAATACAGATTGACTTGTTTAGGAATAGGTGCTACATAAATGAGTCACATTAAGCCATCTTAACTGTAAATGAATTTTTTTTTGAGATTTGCATGTTCAAATCATTAAGAAATTGTTATTATTGGGTAAAATTAATTCATTCACAAATAATCACTCAAAAGAATAATTAAAATCTTAAATTTTTATAAAGCATGGATTAGTCATTTGCCTTTTTTTTTTTTTTTTTTTTTAGCATTTTAGCATGGAAAGTAGTGAGACAAAATGACAGTTCTCCATCTGTGATATTTGAGGTGTGAAGGAAATGTGTTGTACTTTTTTCTAATTTATGTAAAAGTGATTTTAGGTTGGTTTCCAAATGAAGAAAATATTTTTACACAGCTGCAATGCAAGGATATTCCTGGAATGGACAGAGAAATGGTCCTCATTTTTAAAAGGCTTGAAATTTAGAGTATAATATTACCAACAGTACATGTTTGCAAACCGGTTCACAATTTCAAAGGTACTTTTTTCACAATCTCAACTGAGTTTTATATCCGTAAACATTATTTTGATTTAAAAATAAAATCAGCTTTATTTTTTGCTTATTGTATGGAATTTCTGAACAATCACAAAAATTATTTAAGGAAAGTAAAAAATTCTTGAATATATAGTCAAAATTCTTTCTATGTATTTGTGTGTATACACACACACACACACACACACACACACACACATATATACATATATATAACCAGTGTAAATATTTCCATATATAGAAACAAATATTTTTTCCAATGATATTAAAAACACACATGGGTTATATAGTATTTATGATAATTTGTAAATATACCATTAGCATATTTTTTGTCAATTAGATATCTACATCATGATTTTTAAATAATTGCTCATTTGATCTTAAAATACAGTGTTTAAATACACTGTTTTAGAAGATTGAACTTCTAAATAAACTGGAGTGAGGAGAGATGGGTTCTCCTTTATTAATACTATTTAAAACAGCTGATATGTGTTAAGTATTTTTTAAAATATTACCCAGAAGTATAAGGTTTAATTCAGCATAAATTCAAAAACAGCTCTTCACAACAAAACAATAAATTTGAGGCTAAAAAATTACTTACTAAAGGTTTAAAATGTGAACAGTCAATATAGATACCTTTGCATAAAATGTGAATTAAAGGATAACATTTGGCTGGAAAATAAAGTGCATTTTGGCCATTTCTTACCTAACACAATTTCTTTCATATTTTCTCATTATAAACAGAAATTTGTTTGGATTGACAGAATCAGCCTTATAAATTGATAGAGATAATTGGGTTGTTTTAAAATCTAATACAACTGAGCTTGATTACTCTGCTACATTGGATTTCTGAGGACTAAATCAGCCTTAGGCAGACTACCTTTTAAAAAAAAAATCCAAATTGGAAGTCTAATCCTGATTTAAAATATCTTAAAACATTTCTTACTTATCTTTCTGATTTTTTCCAAGGACTTCAAAATGCTCTGTAAACACTGTCTCATTAATTCTTCGAGCCTCTCTGGGCAGCAACTATAGTAGAGGTTTTCCTATTACTATCACCCTTCCCATGAAATGCAGGCCCTGGGAGGTTCTATGAATTGCCCAAGGTCAGAGACTGAAGCTAAGTCCAGAATTCAGGTCTCCAGGCTCCTTTCCCACATGGCATTTTCTCTCTGCAATAAATAATGTTGCTGTCTTGAAAGCAGACTTTTCCATCATATTTTATGCAGCAGATTTAAATTAATATGGGTTACTCAGTGCCATAATATTTATTTTAGACAAAGGCTCTGTATACTTGTGAAACACATGCAATGCTGCACTCTCATTTCTTTTGCCCTCTTAATAATCTTTGGAGATTGCACTATGATTGGTATGACTATAGAGATTGGTATTATCATTAAGCAGATCTGAAATGACGGTATCAGCTTATTCACAGTTCTATCACCCACTGCATACAGACATGGGCAGAGTTTAGATAAGCTGAGTACAGGGTCCCTCAACATTTGACAAATTTGGTGACTCATCAGACAAATCACAGATTAAACGGTGTAAATTCTAAATCAGGTAAAGACAATTCTGAAAACACAGCGCAGCTGGAGAAACAAACTAGGGTTTTCTTTGAATTTAATTCTCTCCCATTCATTTTAAAGTCAGCTAGAAAAATTAACTTTATTTATTTACTTATTTATTTTTGATAGTGGGCTTCCCACTGCTGCTTTCCAGCTTGAAGTCATAATCCTCTGTTTGTGGCATCATAATTATTTCTATTGTAACTAATGGTGATATCAGAGCTCAAGACTGGAGGTTCAAGAGGAAAAAGAACTACAGGGACCAATGATATTTTTTAAAAATAAAGACTGTTTTCAAGGAAATGTTCCTCAAAGAAAAGCAATAAATGGAAAGATTACCCAACTTAAGAGAAAATCATAATAAAAATGTAGATGACCATTAAGTAATCATTCAGTTAATGATCTCTTCTAAAATAAGGACTAAAAATTATAAAAGAGGAAAATGAGGGAAATATGTCAATGAGAGGATCTTTTATGAGCTAATCTACTATTTTAAATACAGAAGGCTATATATTTCTTACATATGGCTAAGAATGCTTAGGTGTTTTATGCACACTGAAGAGAAAATTGTCAGGCATCGCTGACTCCATAGGGCAATTTGAATTGTGCATTTTCACTGAGGTATTTTGAGGAAGCCATATTTATGTATTAGTGATATAAGCAGTTAAACACTAATTATCAGAGAAGAGATTAAATCTCACATGTTTATCATGATCTCATACCTTTGACACACAAAACATGATTTATGTCTTTCAGATTCATATTTGATCCATTCCTGTGTTGGTGGACATATATACCTACTACAGAATTAGAAACGTTCTATAAACTAAAAATATATTTTCTCATGTATTGCTGTAGCAGTAAAAAGATAGCAGAGGATGGGTGGTAGGCAACTTCTAAGTTAGCAACCAATGAGCCTGGCTTCCTGGTATTCACAACCTTACATAATCTCCCTTTGTGTGTGGGATGGATTTATTAATTTACTTCTAATAAAACACGTAGAAGTGGCAGGATATCATTTCTGGGAAAAGTTATAAAATACTACGGCTTCCACCTTGGACACTTGTTCTCCTGTTGCTCCATTTGGGGAAAGCTAGCTGCCATGTCTTGCCAAGATGACTAATTGTCAAAGTTTTCCTAGAATTTTCCTACTTTTAACACCAAAAGTCCTATATAAGGAACAGTTAGTCACCTTAGTAAGAGGCTCAGGTGAGTGAGCTTGGAATCCTTTGAAGTCTGCCAACAGCAATGTAAATAAACTTGGAAGTTCATTTATCTTCTAAAGAAGGGACCAACAACTTTTCCTTGTAAAGGTCCAGATGGAAAATATTTTAAGCTTTGCTGACTATATAGTCTCTGTCTGTGTTTTAATACTACATGGGATTTGTTTTAATTAGGCATGGTAAGTAAGATACATAGACATGAAAATGATTGTCATGAAGGAAAAGTTTTTATATTCACTGTCCCCTAGAAATAGAAGGCACAAAATGCACTGCTACACAGGACTACATGGGGAAGTATGTAGGAATAGTCAGCAGTCAGAGAGAGAGAGAGAGAGAGAGAGAGAGAGAGAGAGAGAGAGAGAGAGAGAGAATTGCAGGTGAAAGCCTTTATTGTGGTTTTCTTGGGAAGAAATGGTTAAGGCAAGGTAAACCAGCTAATCGAGTTCAGGAATGGACAGTTTTAGTAATTTTGGCAGGCTCTGGCCTGTATGGGCTGTTGCTAGTTGTCTGGTACATGACTCTGAAGTGATTAGGATAGGGGATAGTGGCCCAGTATTGATATAGAAGATAGTTGGGCATATGGATTCTGAATGATTGGTTTGCATATTAAAGAAACTGTCTCCAAGGCAAGCTGTTTATTTCTCTGGGAATTAGCTAATCCTGGGAAGGGCAGTCCCTTCCAGGCCAGCAAGGCCCAGATGTCGGAGCATTAAGAAAATAATAAAAACACAATTAATACACACAAGTACTCAACTCTGCCATTGCAGATCAAAAGCAGCCATAGACAATATGTAAATGAATGAGCATGGCTGTGTTCTGGTAATCCAGTTTGCTAACTCCTATTTAAGGCTTGCCCACAGCCATTTGACTTGAGCAAGTTTGGAAGCAGGTCCTTCCCTTTCTTAACCTTCAGAAGAGACTGCAGTTTAAGCCATAGTTCGATTGTACCTTTATGAGAGACCCTGAGCCAGAAGCATCTAGCTAAACTATGTAGCCAGATTCCTAATCTACAGAAACTATGAGATAGCCTTTGTTGTCTGAAGACACTTTGTTTTATGGAATTTGTTATGCAACAATAGATAACTGATACAGATAGGATGAGTGGAAATATCACAGTCTTGAAAGGATTTTGGGTCTTTAATCACTTTTTTTTTTTAACTTTATGTTCCATACCTGAGCCTTTTCTGTTTCAACATTTCCTCTGGAAATCCCTTAGCTCTCAGGAAGTCCATTTCATTTTGGATCATTCTAATCATTAAAAATGAAAGAAGAAGAAAAAAAGAAAGTATTCTTAAGATTAGAGTAGAGGAGCAAACTCTTCTGTCTTAAAATCATATATAACTGTCCTATCTCTTATTCTGTGGTTGGACCATCTAATATTTGACATACGGAACACACCATTCTTAACTACCCCACTTCTAGACAATCAAATTATTTTCAGTGAATCCATAATCATTACTTTTTAATTGTTCTTTGTTTTAGAAACAATTTTAAAAGAATAAATTTCAATTTTAGAGATATCGTTTAAATTCAGTAATGTATTATGTGAAATACAATTGTACTTACCAAACAAAAATAGCATACCTCTGTTATGGTCTGAATGTTTGTGTCTCCCTAAAATTTATAAGTTGAAACCCTGACCCCTAAATGTGATATTATTTGGAGATAAAGACTTTTGGAGAAGCTCAGTCATAAAGGTGAGGCCCTCATGCATGGGATCAGCACCTCATGAAAGAGGCTCCAGAGAACTCCCTCACCTCTTCCACCAAGTGAGGACACAACAGGAGGTCATTGGCTATGAACCAGGAAGCCTTCGCTAAAACCAAATCTGCCATTATCGCGATCCTGGAGTTTTAGACTCCAGAACTGTGAAAAATAAATGTTATTTTTTATTAGCTATTTGTCTGTTAGCAGAACGGACTAAGGCACACTTACAAGTGGCAATCTGTTTCAGTTTTATATTTTAAACACAAACAAATCTCTGGGTCACATAGAATGACAGAACTGCCATGACTCAAATTCCATTTCTTCATCTTCATCATTCTGCTAACACTGTTTATTTAAAATCTACTGTTTAATCGCAGGAATATGTAATTCCACAGCGATTGAAGACATGGACTGTGACTAAAGCAAGCTGGAACAGTTCAGAATCATTAGGAACTTACTTTAGAAACCAATGTTTGTATCTGAGGCTGTGAGCATTAGAGGCTGGAAATTTTCCAAACTAGCTTCCATGCAGAACACAATGTTTTTGATGTATAACTAATAAAAACATGCCAATCTGAAGTTGACCTATCTATTATTAAAACAGAGTAACTGCAACAATTTTTGAACTTAGACCAACAAAAGCTTTCTGATGGAAGAGTATTATTTTTTTTCATTGACATTGTTTAGAATTGCTGGCACATGGTGATAATAAAAAGCAGACCAACTTTTACTTGGTTTTATTATTATTTCTGAGTCACCCTATTGCCTGGAACCAGGGCAGTTTTCCCTCGCTACCTACCTTTGGAATACCCCTGAAGCTGTGGAAATCCACTTAATAAAGCTGAAGAGAGCAGAGCTTCCCTAGTTAAAACCTGAGTAGAGGGCTTTCCAGCACCCTATCAGCACATGGTAGAGGAGGCATGTCAGGGTTCACTTACGGCATTTCCACAGAAGCACCAGAGCCATGTGGAGGAAATCCGCAAACTGAATGAAGTTAAACCTCCCTAGAAGTTCTTCATTTGCACTAGAAGCATGTGACAGCAATGGGAGAAAAGGAAATTTGAAATGTATAACACCGAATTCTGCCTTGTGGAAAATTTTCAAATGATCAATGATTAAAAATGCCTATTGACTTTGCTAGGAGGAAGATTGATGTATCTTTCTATTCTCTCTTTCTATTCTCCTCTTTATATAAATATAGAAATTTATATTACAAAGAGACTGTAATACAAAATTTAGGCCAAAAATATAGAGGCATGCCAGGCAGTTAACTAATTAAAAACTAATTAAAAACATTACAGGTTTTTTTTTTTTTCTCCAGACTTTAGGATGTATTTTGTGTTTGTCAATTTTTTTAAAATTGTAATTTGTTGTGGTTTTGTTTATATTTTAAATAAATAATTTTTCATTTATATATCTAATTTTCTTTTCTTTTCTTAAAGAAGGACCCCAGATTATTTAAGCTTTAAGCCTCATAAAATCTGAGCCACCACTACTGAAAAGCATCAGTTGGATCAAACTTTATCTCTTCTTATCTCTTCTCCTTCTTCAACAAATAAGAAAATGGAGACATAAAGGTTTAATTTATCCTTTTTTATATCCGCCCCCCAAAACTTCATTTTTCTTTTTCTAAACTTCCTCACTGAGGCATTTGCTATCTCTCCAGACTTAAGTCCAGTGACAGTAATAAAAGAGGCTCATACTTTCCTCCTGAATAAATGATTTCTTACTTTTTTCTGGTTGTTTCTCATATAGTTTGTTTTTCATATCTGTAACGTGTACTGTCCCATTTCATCTTTTCTGAGCACATTACAGGTTCCTGATGTCCCTTTTAGATTGCAGCTCCCAAAACTACGCATGTGGCCTGAATTTTTTATGTTGAAATTCACAAATTAAAATACCGAACACTTTCCTTCCTTAGGCTGATTCCTATAACCATACTACACCATTCTCTATGAATTCAACTTTTAAAAGTGGTGAGGTTTAATTAGAAACAACATGAAGCATGATATGGATACTTATAATGATAGCTTTCTTTAACAAAAATTTTTTAAAAGTCAATAATGATCTCAATTCCAGGGTCAGTGTTATCTGATAAAGTCAATTTCAGAATAGCTTCTAAAGCATGCTAGAAAGAAAAATAAGAAACATTTTATCACATATTACAGTTTTGTATATTATTATATTTCATAATTTTATTAATATTTATAACACAGTATTATATAACACAAGTCCCTCACTTTCAGCACCTCAGGTGCTAGCTTACTGTACTAATAGTCACAACTATCCTAAGAAGCAAGAGCTAGCGAGGAGAAAGGATAGGAAGAGGCACTTGAACCCCAGTCTTATGCAGCGACTTCTGTCTGAAAGGAACCCTGGGCAAAGGATGACTGGAAAATAAAAAAAGTTTTTTTCAGTTGCTCTAAAACTTTTGAACTCTCTCCCTTACTACAGCAAGGAGAGATCTTGGACATTTGCTCAGTCTGTAATTAGAAAAGTTTCTACCCTTTGTTTCTTGCCTTACAATTTGGCTTTGTTCTGACCATTCAGCAATCTCATAGGGTTTGTCTGTGTGTGACATGAAGAAATCAGGCACAGGCATTGTTTATAGCACTGTTCGGAGGAAAAATAATTTTACTTCTACCCTTCTAAGTTTTTCTGGCTGGACTAATAATCAAATTGACATGAGGCAAATTAACAAGAGAAAATCATCAAACTTATTATGGATGTACATATGAGAGTTCTATAAGAATATAGGACTCCAAGAGAGATGGGTAGTTTAAAGCTTATATTTCCTCTGAGCTAAGGAGAAGGGGGAAGGAAGGTGGTTTGGAACTTCAAAGGGCAGGAAGGCAATTTCACATAGATAAGAAAAAGCAAATGCTTGTAAACAAAACTTGGTTGGGCCTTCTTTACCAATGGGACAAGGAGGAGACATTGATTGAATGGAATGTGCAGTACCTTCTTTGCTGTCTATCATGCCTAGTTTCATGTTAAGCTATAGTTATCTATGAAGACGGCTCTCTTCCTGAAGCGGGTCCTCAATCTAAATTCCTTTTCAGCAGTTAAGGTGGAAATTAAAGGTTTTTCCTGGCTCTTTCGTTTCTTAAAAACAACCAGCTCAAAATGATTAATATTAAAAGAGGCATATTTTGAGGGTGGTAAACTCTGTTCCCTCTCATCACAAATCCATTAAATGAGGTGTGGCCTGGGGAATGCGGATGCAGAACTACGGATATGTAGTGATATTTCTAAGCTCTTGAATTTCCCATTAGGAGGAGGTGGAACTTACAGTTCTATTCTAGAAAATCTTTAGATGTCAGCATGAGTCTCCCATTCACAATATCGAGGATCCAAAGGTGGACACAGGGAGACCTGAGATAGGCGAAGATTGCCTATGGGGTCTTCCACTCTTCCTTCTGCCAACCCTTCCCCAAATGATAGTCTGCTTCTGCCTAGTAGCCTGAGTTTCCTGAAAAACTCCACACATGATCTCTCATGTTCCCAGCCTCTTGGTAGGCGTTATGTTTCCACCTATTGTCCAAGACCCACCACCCACCAAGTAATTGATCTCCAACGTCTGTTCAATTCATCTGTATCTGGCTGCCGTAAAGATGTAATGTTGATGAGATTAAGGAATGAACCTATTCCAAGTCTTTAGACGGTTGTATTGAAGCAAGAAACATCATTCCCCAGTGAGAATGTACATGAGAAGCAGTAGCTTTCTAACTTTTAGACCCGTTGTAATACCTCCATTTTGCTTTGAGACACATCTATCTATTCATGTAGAAAAATGTTTTTGTTTCAATTGGTTGAAACAAAAACAAAGAATTCACAAATATTATAGAAAGCACACTATGTTTTCTAGTATACATTTTCCACAATGCTGGTCAGTTCTCATTAATTTTATTATATTACCCACTAGAGGGGTCACACCCATTGGTTGAAAACCAGTGCCATAGAGGAAACGTCAGCAGCACCATCTATTCTGAGCCATAGCAGTGAATGCATCCTATCAGGAATCATGTTGCAGCTGTGCCTAGAACATAACAGGAGATTTGAGGGTTTGAGGAAACATGTAGTGCATTTACCTCCCGCCTCAGTAAAACAGCTTTCTCTTCCATAGGTTTTCCTCTTGTACTCTCAGTAACAATGCGGTCACACCATATGTACTATTTTGTACTCTCTGGCCTGCTTTCTCAAATATGCATAATAAGAAAAAGAATAGCACTAATGTCATTTTGTTAAATATGTCTATTATAGAGATGTTATGGTTCAGTGCTAATGGAGTTATTTGGTCCTTTTGAGTTCCTGATGTTGCACGCTACAGTGATTTATGGAAGGCCAGAGTGTTTTACTGCAACAAAGGTCTGTCATGTTAAACACCCACCAGCTCTCTGCCTATTTTGTACCACAACCGACATTAATTTTCCTGTGACTCAACCCCTACATTCAATCCATCACGAATCCTATTGACTCTACCACACATGCACACACACACACACACACACACACACACACACACACACACACACACATCATTATCTCCTCAACACCCACCATATTTCAAGCCACTATCTCTTGCCTAGGATACTAATTGGTTTCCCTCCTTCCACTCTTGCCTCTTTAATCCATTGTTCGCCCTATGGTCAGGTTGTTAATTTTAAATGTAAATTAGGCAAGGTTATGTTTCTGCTTTAAAGAAAAAATATAAAAAGATGTAGCACATAGGTGTGTATGTGTGCATGTGCTGAAAACATTTCTCTCTATTTCAAGTAGCATGTTTTCTTTAAGATAAGAGCTCTACCTAACATGTGCAGCTTTCCTAGCTATAAGATCTTCGATTATGTGTAGCTCGGTGTGGATATGAAAATAAGGGTGACTAAAAAAATGAAAACCCATAATTGGTTGTCCACCTGAATTCCTCTCTCTCTCTCTCCCTTCTCTCTCTCCATCTCTCTCCCTCTCTCTCTCTCTCTCTCTCTCTCTCTCTCTCTCACACACACACACACACACATGTACCCTGCACACACATTAATCAGTGGCTTATAATTCCTTGCCATGGCTTCCAGTGCCTACATGACCTTGTCTTTGCCTCCTTCTTGTCTCCATATCTCAGGTACTACTCTCCCTCTCCTCACTATGCTCCACCCATGTTTAGCATCTTTTCATTGTCCAAACATGTTAAATGTTTTCTAGCTCACAGTTTCCATGCATGATTAACACCTTTCCATTCTTCATGTCTTGGCCCAAAGGATATCTTAAAGAAATCTTCCCTAAATCAATACTTCCATGTCCATTGAACATTTTCTTTATCATGTTCGCCACAGCCTGGGTCAACCTTGTGTACTTTGTCTATTCCTTTATTTTCTTATTGGTTGTCTCCCTATATTAGCATATAAGATTTTAAAGGCATATTCTCCATTGAATTCCAGTACTTAAACAGTACATGTTATATAGTAGGCCTTCAATAAATATATGAAAATTGAGACTTTCTTTAATATGATATGTGTTATGTTCAAATGGAGAGGAATGGCATTTAAGCCCCTTTTACTATATTAATAATATAATAAAAGCCCATTGTGCTCTGTATTTTCAGAACTAAAAGTTGTCAGCATATATGAAAATTCAACCAATTTGTTGATTATGTTTACAAATGTTGATTCCTCAAATTATTGTGCTAATTGACATGGATTAGAGAAAATGTGTGTTGTAATATTCCCTATCTGGTAAAAGTTAATGCTGATTTAAGATTCCCAATCTGCCCATACAGATGTTCTTGATAATTACTTATTCAGGGCAGATAGTAACAGAAAAAAATATTCTATTTGATTTGACCTGTCAGTATTCCTGATAGCTTTTTTTAGTCACTAATATCCATATCAGTTAGCCACAAAAGATGGTTAACCAAGAGTCCAGCTAAATCTTTGTCTCCTTTTTTGTGACTGAGATATTCATTGAATTCTTTCTTTCTTTCTTTCTTTCTTTCTTTCTTTCTTTCTTTCTTTCTTTCTTTCTTCTTTCTTTCTTTCTTTCTTTCTTTCTTTCTCTCTCTCTCTCTCTCTCTCTCTCTCTCTCTCTCTCTCTCTCTCTCTTTCTTTCTTTCTTTTTTCTTTCTTTCTTCTTTCCGGTAAGGCAACCCTTGTTGACCTCACAGATTGCAAGGACTTTGTCAGTTTATAATCCCTTATTTTTTTTATTTTTTTAAATTTTTTATGCCTATAGCACCTGGTCTTCCTAGATGGTCTCCCATCCAAATACTAACCAGGCCCAACCCTGCTTTGCTTCCAAGTTCAGACAGGATCTGGCTTATTCAGGGTAGCATGGCTGTAGATGAGGACTTTTCAAGGACAGTCTACAGTAGCGCTAGATTAACACATATCAACCACAGCCAGGACTCAAAATTCTTAAGCTCATTTCAGAACTGTAGGTGTCCTGAAAATTCTGTACATGTTTAAGTAAAATTAGAATGTGATCTAGATATTTATAATTATTCAAAAGCATTCTTTTCAGCTCAAGAGTTTTCCGTTAGAAGCCATTCGTCACTTGTTTAGGAATGGAAGTGTAATACACACCTCCATGTAACCTATGTTGAAGGCTTAATCAACTTATTTCTATTCTTCTTCAGTTAATTACTTTCTTAAAGGTACATTCCTGAATATATTGAAATATTTGACCTATTCAAGTCAATGAGGCAAAACATGTGCTTCTTGGCAAACATATTCAGTTATACTTTCTCAGCGCTATCACTGCTGATTAGGACAGGAAGAATTTTTGGCAGCTTGTAGAATGTCTTTGCTTCCCATCAACAGCAAAATCAGTAGCTGACACCAAATGAGCACTTATTAAGTGCTAGTAGCTCTTTTCATCAGTCTTTATTATTTCATTTAATTCCGCTTTAACAATTTTGAATTATTATCCCTATGTTACAGATGAGAAAAATGAGGCCCAGAGAAGTTAACTAGGTTTCCCAGGGTCATATGGCTGAGATTCAAGCCCAGTTACATTGCTCTTACTCATTGTGACATATCAGAACTACAAAGAGACAGACACAATATTCATTTCTTTATTGTCTCCATTTGTCATACCCTTTCTCCAAGCTTTCCCGTGAGCAGAGAAACATCGGTTCTGAACTTCTGGGTCTTTCTCTTTCCTTTCCTACTCTTTCTCAGAAGTAGGAAAAGATAGGAATGGTAAACACTTTCATAAACCCTGAAAAAGAAAAGCCACTAGTGTCATAAAAAAATGTCAGCCTGCCACTTATACCACTTCCTTTCCATCACTCTTATAAGACTGTGATATCTCCCAGGAAGTAGAGGAGTAGAATAATGTTTAAATGAGAAGCCCTCATACCTTTTCTCAATCTCACAGCTCAAGACAACTCCAAGGTCAATTTTCTTCCAGGCTTAACTTAATAACTACTTGGAACAAGGAGAGGAGAGAGGAACAATCTATTTTCTTCCACACAGATAAGTGAGCACAAAGGTTCATGACTGATGTAACATTTTGTATTTGGGTGCTGCTCTCAGCATAATAGTGATAGAAATGACTATAAATTTATGTGAGGACGTAAATAGAGATGGCATTTTAAGGTGTAATGTGCACAAAACCTTCAGCTTTTGACCAAAGTCATTTTTAAATAAAATATTGACTAATAATTCTTTATTAAAATAAGTGAAAATGCATTTTAAAAAAGAAGAAGCCAAGCTTTGTCCAGCTTAAGCCATCCAGTTCCACAAATATATTCTTCCCACAAAGAGGTGTTTATCACAGGTTTGCACACAATTAAGAAACATATTAAGAATTCTATTTGTTTTTCTTCTTTTTCTATTATCCTATTTCTTTTACATACTTTTTAAGTCATACACTTTAGAATCTATAATTTGTGAACTATTTCTCACAAATACAAAGCTATTTCCACACAAACTTAATTTGTTATAGTTTCAAAGTCTCCAGCAATATAAAAACAAATCAATAACATAAAATAAAAATATTATAGGGAATATTGCCTAACAAATCAAACAGTTCACGTAAACCAGGTTACGGTGAGTGTAGACAGGCAGTCTTCCATTATACACACGTATGTATACATGCACATGTGTGTCTGAATTTTATTTATATATATGTTCCTTTTATTAATGTTATATTATCTGCTTCACTTTGTTATAGATGGCAATAAATTCAAGTTGGATTAAGAGGTTTTCCCTATCAGCCCCTGAGGACAGCTGATTATAGGTCTGACCTTTTGAGATTCTGCGTATTTCCCACCTAATCAGTGCTGGAATGAGCTTCCGCTAAGTGGGATCTATAGGATTCCTATGGGAAAAGTGAAGCCATTTAAAAAATAATGAATCTCCTTTCTACCCCCTCTCTTTTCATTTTGAGCTCTACTAGGCCAAAATAACAGTTTCCATCTATGTTACACAAAAGCATAGCATAAGCCTATACTGTTCACACTATGCATGGAAAGAGTGGGCTAAGAAAGATTTTGAGGAGCTAAAAATGTAAATGGCATTTTACAACGAGATAAAAATGCTTTATCTGCCCTTTTACTGATGGCCGAAAGAAAGCGGGGAGGGGTATGGTTGCAAAAAGGTCTTGTGGGGCTTTTAAGCTCCAGTATCTCACATTTTGACAGTGTAATTGGTTCCCTGTTGCCTCGGCAATCATACAGAATTGGAACCATCTCTATTTTGCCTTGTTACAGTAACATACTTGATAGTTTAGATATAATCTCACAAGTACTCTATTTTGGTCACCAGTTCATTTCTCAAAACCCACAACATGAGTGTGTATTTGTGTGTGTGTGCATGTGCACACACGCACGCATGCATGATGTTACAAGCTCCAATACCATCCCCTAATATCCCTAATTTCTTTCCCCAACCTTCTGTGAAAGTGAACAGCATAATAGATGTAATTAGACCTTCAGTAATAAGACCGAATGGAGCAAGCAATGAGACTCCTTCTAGGGAAGCAATCAGTGCATTAGGTCCCCAGGACTGAAACCATTTTTAACAAGGTTTGGGGCTTAGGGAATGTCAGTCTAGGTTTCTATTGCTTCCCCAAGAGGAAACTCTACCCCAAATGCAAATCTTCATTTACTATTTCTACAAAAGGGAGGAAAAGAACATTAGCTACTTTATTGCACACATAATGAAGCAAACTGGAGTTGTTAATATGTTTTTTTTTACCAGCAGTAAATCAGCTGTTCACTAGTACTCTGAAGTATAAACGTGTATTTCATCAGTATTTAAAAAATCATTTCCTTATGTTCTCATCACCAACTATTGGAAGAAGATAATACCAAATTGTGTCAAACAAAGGCAAATTTATTGTTTTCAGGAGCATGCTAAACTCTTTTTATAAGGGAGTAAGATTTAGTCTAATAATATTCCTGAGACATACATTTAGAAAGTCAGTTTCAATAACCATAGATATATTTGCAGATTGAACACAACCTATTTGGTGTTATTATTCTATTCCATGATGCACTGAAGCAAACTCTTGTGAAGAAAAACGTGCATTCTATTTATAGAATATAATATACCTTTGCAAAGCTCCAAATGACAGGCTAGTCTAAAGAATAAAACTCTTCATAACCGGTGATATACCTTAAACTTCCTCATATAAAATATATTTTGTAAAATGCACATTGGCTGATAGAATGACTGTCAATTGTGATATTTAAAATTATTTCAACTAATGGATTAGGTTAGATTTGCATATGTTTTGGCTAGCTCTGTTATTGAAAATTTCAAAGATATATAGGTAAAACTACCAAAAGTTACCTGAACAACATGGATGAAGCAAACATTATACCAAATGAGAGAAACCAGGCACAAAAAAACCCCATAATATTATATGACTCCATTTATATGAAATGTCCAGAATAGGTAAATCTATAGAGATAGAAAGTAGGTTAATGGTTACCTAGGATTTGGAGGCATGAGAAGATTAAAGGGATGATGACTAAAGGGAGCAGGGTTTTTTGTGTGTGTGGTAGCGAAAATTGCTTTTTACAAATTGATTCCAGTGATTCATTTGCACAACTCTCAATATACCAAAAAATATTGAACTTGTATAATTTAAATGAGTGACATGGCATGGTGCATTAAATATATCTAAACAAAGCCATTACCAAAAAAGTCACTTGAGCTATTGGGAGGGACTGCAAAATTGGAAGAATTTAATTTTATAATTCTTGATCTAGTTCTTTTAGTCCATAGTTTGTTTTTTCCCTCCTCCCATTAGGCTCATCCAACAAAAAGATAAATGTGGGGCTGGCTTTTCATTAATGACATGATTTTCACTGTGAGATGTTATTTGGCTGATCTGAATGTCTATTATTTGATAAGTATGTAATGGAGAGATTGCTGCACTACAGATTCTGGGAAGACCTCAGTGCAAAATGTGGACCTGATTCTCTCTTCTCAGAAGTAATGATCAAGTGGAGATATTGAGAAGAAAGTAAGAAGTTTGCTTATGGTACATTCAAGGAAGTTTAGGAGGGATATTATCTCAGTTTGTGAGGCAATAGAAAGATTCCTGGATGGTATAATATCTCAACTAAATTTCAAAATAAAACATAAACTATGCAAAGAAAAAATGGCAAGTGAAGTATTCAAGCAGTGGGATTATCAGATAGTAAGAATAAAAACAATATAGAGTATGGCTCTGTTGGACCTATGTGAAGTTAAGTGTAAATCAAACCTAGAAGTCTAGAAAGAACGTAGTCAGAGAAAAACAAATTAAAAAACAATGGTTAGATGATAAAGTTTCTTATAAGACATGGGAAGAAGTATAGAAATAGAAATCTAGTGAAGAATTTTAAGCAGTACAGTGAAATGACATGTTTTGTATTAAAAAAAATTACTCTGCTAACATTTTGAAGAGTAAGTTGGAAGACTGCGAGATACGGGGCAAGCAAAACCAGCTAGGAAGTTACTGCAAAATCCAGGTACAGATAATGATGACTCTGTCAGGAAATGGCAATAGAGATAAAAAGAAGAGCAAATGAATTTGAAATTAATTTAGGACATTGAGTTCTTGGACTGATTAAATGGAGAGTGGTTATGAACAGAGATGAAGGTATTAAAGACAACTCTACATTTCCGGTTTATTCCTTCACTTTTTTATTAACTGATGGACTGTATTTTTAAAAACAGTGTTAGATTTACAGAAAAATTGTTCACACCCCAATGTTTTCTGCTATTAATATATTGCTTTAGTATGGTACATTTGTCAAAATTGATGAAACAATACTGATACATTATTTTGGTTCTTAATGTAAAGTGCATAGTTTACATTAAGAGTCACTCTTGTATGGTTCAATGTGTTTTGACAAATGCATAATGTCAGGTATTCATCATTACAGTTTCATGCATAATAGTTTCACTGCCCTAAAATTCCCTCTGGCCTCTCTGTTCTGTTTCATTAACCTATTTGTCTATTCTTTCACTAATATCATGTTATACTTATTATTGTAGCTGTATGATAAACCCTGAAGTGGAGTAGTGTCAGGCCTCTGACTTTCCCTTTCTTTATTAGTATTATATTGGCTATACTGAGTCCTTTTATTTTCCATATAAATTTTAGAATCAGTTTGTTAATAGCTACAAAATGCTGAGATTTTGAGTGGGAGCATATTAAATCTATAGATCAAGTTGAGAAAAACTGACATTTTAACAATATTGAGTATTCCTACTCATAAACATAGAATATCTCTCCATTTATTTATATTTTCTTAGATTTCTCACATGAGAGTTCTGTACTTCTCTTTGTATATGTCCTATAAATATTTTGTTAGCTTTATATCTATTTATTATATGACTTTTGGTTAATGAGATACTGTTTAAATTTCAAATTCTAATTGTTCATTGTTGGTATAAGCAATTGGCTTTTCTATACTAACCTTGTATTGTTCAAACTTGCTATAAATGCTTAGTAATCCTGGGAGATTTTGTTGTTGATTCTTTGGGATTTCTACATACAATAACATCATTTGTGAAAACAGACCATTTTTTTGTTCCCTCTTAATTTGTATGCTTTTATTTCCTTTTCTTATCTAATTGCATTAGCTAGAATTTCTAATAGGGTATTGAATGGGTGTATTGAGAGGGTACTTCCTTGCATTATTTTAGATCTTTGGGGGAAAGCACCTGATTTTTCTCCATTAAGTATATTGTTAGATGCAGGGGGATTTTGTAGATTTTAAATATCAGGATGAGGAAGGTCCTCTCTATTCCAAATTAGTTGAAACTTTTTTTTTTTTATCTAGAGTAGATTTTGAATTTTGTCAAATGTTTTTTCTACATCTACTGATATTATCATATGATGTTTCTTTGTTAATTTGTTGATGTAATAAATTAAATTACTTGATTTTTGAATGTTGAGCCAGACTGGCATACCTGGAACAAATCCAACTTGATCATGGCACATTCAGTTGACTCTTGGACAACATGAGTTTGAACTGTGCAGGTCCACAAATCAGAAGATTTTTTTTTCAAACAAATATTTGTCCTGTGTTTTGATACGTGTGTTAGGAGCCCATGCATGTGAAGGGCTGCCTATCTACATTGATCCACGCCATTTTATATTGGGGACTTGAGTATCCATGGATTTTGGCATTCTCGGGTGGTATTAGAACCAATCCCCAGTGGATGCTGAGGGACAATTAAGTTTTGATGAGTCAAAAGTTATATGGAAATCTTCACTGCATGAAGGGTGAGCATCTCTAACCTCCATGTTGTTCAAAGGTCAATCGTAATTTTTTTATACGTTGCTGTATTTGTATTATTATTGATATTTTTTGCATTTATACTATGAGAGCTATTAGTCTGTAGTTTACTTTTCTTTTAACAACTTTATTTGCTTTTGGTATCCTTACTTTTTAAGGTAGAAATGTAGAGAATAGCATGCAATTATAGAGAAAATAAGTATGTATGTATGTATGTATGCATGCGTACACGTATGTGTTTGTGGTTTCTTACTGATGATTTTCCCTATTCTGTTTTCTTGTAGTATGAAGTGGCTGCAGTCAGATTCTCTTCCTAATTTTCTAGCCTCATTTTCTGAAGCTAGAAAGATAGAGCTAACCCTTTAGGCTCATGATTCCTGACACCCCCTACAGACAAGAACTTCCGGAGGACTGACTTCTTTTTCCTAAATTGGATCTGAGAAAATAGTGGTATTATTCCTATTCTAATCTTTATATTAATATTCATTATCATGCACACATGCTTTACACTAACATTCATATGGCTATCTCCCTAACACAACTATTTCTGTTCACATGCAAATTTTCTTGAGGTTGCTCTCTCCTAATCTTTAATGAATTTATCAGAAAGATTTGATACTGCATATTTTATAAATCCCCCTTTAGCTATAAGTGACTCCTTCACTTCTGACTAGAAGGATAACTATAAGGGGTGAAAGTATAGAAAGATGACATTAAATCATTAAAGACAAATACTGTGCATTGGTTGCCACATTGTCTTTTATCTCTTTACTGTATCTCTACATACATAATTTCAGAAAGCTGGAGTATTTTTGTGCTTAAATTGCCTCAAACTAGTCAACCTAGTAGAATGTTGATGCTGATGAATAAAAACTGAAAAATATGAGGTATACAATGCAGAATGAGAATTATTCTGCCACTAAGAATGAAACATAGTGGTACCAAATTACATGTGATAACAAAATGTTAGTGAAAGCCATTAGACCTCCTTTGGTCAAGGTCATCAATGACTGGTGGGGGACTTGACAATGCAGAGCACAAATTTTATATCCCAACCCTCATTTCAAAATCAGATTTTTAAAAATGATAGAGTGCCACAGAAATACATCAAATCCAACACACACAAATAAATCTCATAAAACATGCACAGTAATAAAAAGAAAACAACATTCACTGTGGGGGCAGGGGGAAGAAAATGCAAACAAAAAGAGATCCAAACAAACCTTTTTAAAAGCAGATGATTAGTATTAACATCTCAATTCAAATCACATGAATACTTAACAATGAAATTCTTTTGTGCCCATATGTATATTGTCATTGTATTTGGTTATTGTTCCTGTAGCCTGAAAAAATTTCAATCATAGCCAATTGTTATAGCCTCTAAAATGCGAAGAGGTGAATGGAGTAAGAAGAGACTTAAATAATCTCAGTGCTTTTCCCAGAGAGCTTTAAGAGTAGAAGTGCCCATCAAGAGGTTTAGAAAGCCTAGACAAATAGAAGTGGGACAATAATAGCCCTGTGTATTATCTATTACATTTTCTTCTAAAGGATTTTCCCCTTTTATACTTTTCTCTCTCTCATTTTAAATAACCTCTTAGGATTTCATCAGTTAAAATCTATTTCTTTTTCTTTCACACACATTGGCTCACAGTTTATTCTTGTAGCATTGATTTATAATCTTAGCCTGCTATGACTGAGGACATTAACACATAGAGTAAAATACATTCTCTGGTTTTTAAAAGCATCTGAAAATTTCCAATTTAATGGACTTAAGAAAAACAGTAGTGTCCGTTAATTAACTACTTTACCTGCTTTTTCAGAGAAAGATAATACATGTGCTTCCAGACTCAGAGACACATATCAACTGAGAAGAATACCAGCATTCCAATTCCAAACTTCAGGGAGTGAGGTAATGATTAGTTCAGTTGTGACAGTTTAGACTAAACAAATGTTTGTGTCCAGTATGTGCATGGGTTTGAGGGCCCTCCGCTGTGTGTCCTGTGACTTTGATATTGAAGGGGATGAAATGGAGGGATGTGGATCTGGTTCTCAAAGAAGTTGCTACTAGCTGAGAAGATCCCCACATGTATCTACTCCTTTTTGAAAATACTGAAGTTCATCTTACCAAAGAATTTAGATGATAGAATGAATCCTTTGATAAACCACTTATTCTGCTCTGGTTTTACCTATAAAGAAAGGAAAATAAATACCATATTTAGAGTTTTAGTCTCTATTATGCTTAGAAAATAAATATCAGCTCCTTATTAGAACTGCCAACCCACACAGAGCCACTCACATAATATAGTCTCCCTTGTTAAATTGAAATGAAATTCTGGGAGGTCTTCTCTCAGTGTGGTACCAAAGAAATGTAGAAAAAAAAGTCATTAAGAAAACTTTCTCATGGAGTTAATTGGTACCTAGAGGCATGATATCAATTCCAGATTTCAGGGTATATTATTTAGAGGGTCTTCATACTATTTAATTGTATGTCAAAAATGTAAGTTTTTATAAGAGATTTAGGAAACACATTCCATTTTTTAATAACGTGTTTTTTTATTTCCTCTTAAAATGATGAAAGAGAATCATTCTTACTCTTACAACAAAAAAAGTTAAATAATCTGAAAATTTTTTACTCCGATGAAACCATTAGAAAGCTGGAATCGTAAAGTGAATGATTAACTTGAAATCCAAGGGATGATAGGGCTGTGCATGGAAAGATGGGCAGTGAGAACTTGTTTGGCTGGGGTGGTTGTCGGATACTGGATGCCACGTAAGCTACTATTCGAAGAGTATCAAGAGAAGGGAGAAAAACCCTCCCTGAAAGACAGGTACAGAGGGAATAACTAAAGTTGAGAAAGGAAACACTGAAAACAAAACAAAACAAAAAAAACCTCTAGCAAACTAGCCCACATCTTATACACAAGGTTACATGAGAAGAATGTGAAAACTGGGGTACGCTAGGCTACTAGGGTAACTACAGTAACAGCCAAACCAAAACTAACTTGACTCCTGACTGGATTAACTAATTGCTACAATAAAGGTCTGGACAAATATATAGACATATCCACTACCTCAGTTTCTACTGTCTTATAACAAATGTTCAACATTTCACCAAAAAGTAGAAGTCATACAAAGAATCGAGAAAGAAACAACACAGTGTTAAAAGACAAAGCAATTCACATAACCAGACAACCAGACTCAGATATGGACATAATGTTTGAACTATGAGGTAAGGAATTTAAAATACTGATGATTAATCTGTCAGTATGTCTGGAAGGGGACAACATACATGAAAAGTGGGAAATTTCAGCAAAAAGATGAAATTATAATACAGAATGAAACAAAAATAACTGAAATAAAACTCACAGTAACAAAGGTCAGGAATGCCATCAATAGACTCATCAGTAGGTTTCATAAAGCCAAGAAAATATTCAGTGAATTTAAAAATATGTCAATAGAAATTATTTACACTGAACCACAAAGAATAAAGTGAGAAAAAAACAAAAAGGATATTCTCAGAGCTGCATAACAATATAAAATGTTCTAACCACTTGCTGCTAGAACTTCAAAGGAAGAGAGAGAATGAAGTAGAAGAAATATTTGTAGAGATAATGGTTGAGAATTTTCCAAAATCAGTCAAGATATTAACAAAAGTTCTCAGACTTCAGAAGATACCAAGCAAAATAATTACCAAAACATAGACTCACACACAGGCAAACATGCATAAATATAATATCAGACAAGTTAGACTTAAAAACGAGAAATAACACTATGGTTAAAAAAGAATATTATATAATGATAAAAGATTCAACTCACCAAGAAAGCATAAAAATTCTAAATATGTAGACACTTAACAACAGAATTTTAAAATAAAGAAAGAAAAAAATTTCTAGAACTGGAAAAAGGAAAGCGAGAAAGCCACAATTATCATTGAATATTTCAACACTTCTCAGTAATCAATAAAACAAATACATAGAAAATCAATTAGGATATAGAGTATCTGAACAATGTGTCAATAATTTGGTTTAATTGCATTTATATAAAACCTAATTCAACAACAGTAGAATACACATTCTTTTATACTGGACATTCACTGAGATAGACCATATCACTCAAGGCCACAAAATAAACCTTAGTAAACTTAAGTAACTGAAATTATACAAAGTTTCTGTTACAGTCCACTCACCAATGAAGTCTTTGGCTCCCCCAGTGATGACAATTTGTCTGTTACAAGCTTTATCAAAATTGTCAGGCTATTAAAAATATTTAATTAATAATGCCAATCATTATATTATTCTGGAAGTGGTGATTACAGTTTTAGGACCCCTGCCAACTACCATGTGGATTGCTGAGTGAGGCTAGCATAAAGTTTATCTCTGCTAAAAGTAATTCTCTATTAAGAGACACAGGCTCCCCCTTCATATCTGGATCCAGATAGGAGCATCAACTGTTCCACATTATGCCCACACTTGTCAGCCACCCTTTGGATCCTCTAACTATTGCACTCACACTGCACAAATGATTGATATTATAGTTTTTCATAGCCTGGCTATGTGCACTTGAAAATGATAGCTTGGGTCTGGGATACCACAGTCCTTTGTGCAAACCCACTGTCAATGCGAGGACTTCTGAGATATATTTTGACCATGTTTTCACCTACACTTTTTCAGGCTTTTCAACACTATCATCATATCCAACCTTAGCTGGCACAATAATTCCAGTTCCACTGATGACAAACTTTCTTACCATGTCTGAAGCTGTCCCTATTGGCTATTTTGAGTTGCATAATATAGGAAGTAGTATACATCCTAGCTGTATGCCCTGCTGTTAGGCCACTTGAATTGAGGTCTTTTTGTTCAGATTTTTTCTCTTAAAGTACATGTCAGACTATTATAGAAGAGGTGTTGTAGAGCCGCATGAGGGGGTATATATGCATCAGGATACTTTGTGCTTATTTTATTCACAATATGATGCCAAGATAGCTGCTTTTTCTTTATTTATTGTGCCCCTCACTATTCAACTACATTCATAAATTTCTATGACTTCTTAACCAACAAGCCTTTATGCCTTCGGGTCATAAATTTGGTCCAAGATTATTACAAATTTAGGTAGGTTCACAACATCACTATAAACCAACTCTATGACAGCAAGTGGCTCACCAGATGACTTTCACCCACTTGACAAACAGATCCATGAAGGAGGACTACCTGTCTATCTGACCAACATTACCCAATGATTACTTTGGCCCCACTGTTGACCTGAAGTTTACCGCCAGAAACCAATGATGTTCCTCTTTTGTTATTGATTTGCTTCGGATTCTGCTAACTTCACTTTTCCCTCTTACCTAACTTCCCATAGTCCACTCTTCCACCTCTCCAGGCTATGATACTCGGATGGAAGAGAAGTTTGTCTTGGATTTGTCCCTGAAGTTATTGGAGAAGAGAATACCATTAGCTGCCTATCTAAAGCATTTTCTTACCCTAATATGTAAGTCTCTGCTGCACCACATTCACTATGTCACACAAATGTAATGACACCATGGCTACACTCAATATTGCTACAAAAGAGGGTCAGTAATAACATTATGTTATTCATTCTATGGATAGCATCAAGCTCAAACCCATAGTGTTTATCGTTTAGCTACATATTTTAAAGAGGTGCTAATGCAATATTTCACACTCTCTTTTGGGCCTGGGAATATCCTCTGTCTGCTCTGCTCTACTGGTATAGGTTACAGCTGAACACACTTAACTTTTGCAACAATCCTTAGTTCCCTCTCCAGATTTTATCACCTAGCACTCAAACTTTAATATTGTCCTTTCCTGGCCACCACCACCACACCACTCATTAACAATTCTGTACCTTCCTTGCCAGGACTCACACTTGCACTCCCTCCATAGGCATTCTTCGTCTTTCCCTTGCCTCTGTTCCCCTAATAGCCCCACTCAAGTTTTCAGTACAGAGTTCACTCCCATCCCCATCTGTGTTCATGTATTTTCCTTTTCCTCAAGGCCCACTTCATTCTATCATAGTAAGCAAATCCCAGTCTCGAAGGGTCTATCCAATAATATATATTTGCCCTCATCAAGTATATAGTCCAGGTCCTGTATTGTACTAATTATTGAGCTTGACATCAATCCCTAGATGGGTGACCAGTTCTCATTATCTGTTGCCAATTAATCTCATGGAAAAATTTACCATTGGCCAGGCTTTCCCTTCCTATGTACCACTCCATAAAACTTATCATATCTTATAAGATTTACTTAAATTTCTCACCTAGTCTCTCTTTTTGATTTGCTTTACAACCTCTATGAATCCTTCCTACTTTGCTCACAGCAATAAGCCTATTGGCACCTCATAAGCAGGGTTTTTCACAGCACCATATGCCACAGTCAATATTCTTGATTCCCCAGGGGCTCTGATTTTACTTTAATATTACTCATCTGTTCCTCCATTCTTACATACTTCCTTCCCTTTAATAGCATATATAGGCACACTTTGGGGCAAACATTTCCTATGGGTTTCCTGCTCCATGTTTCTTTTCCAATCTTATTAGGTACAAAAGGACTATTACACTGCACATTATGGTTTCCCTACTTATAGTCTTAGAAGTCATTGGCACTGCCCCAAGTACACATACTGGAGTCAGAAAATACATATCATTAACACTGACCTGGAAATATCCAAAATATTCTCTAAACATATGCAATAAACTGTCAATGCTTTGGATGCTCTCAGTGAGAGATAATGCTTCCTGGTGACCATGGTTGCTGATAATGTCTTAGCCTTAGCCTATTTACTGGCCAACCAGAGAGATATTTGCTCCCTAAAGGTATTTCCTGCTATATGTGGATAAATGTCATGGGAAAAGTTGGTTGAATAACCCAACAAATGAGACAAGTATGTTAATAATACCACTCAATTTTTTGAGCAAATACCGTAGACACCTGCTGACAACTTATTCTGGCTCTCAGAAATTGCCTAAGATAATTGAATAGACAAGTCTTTCCAAAGTCTCCTCATTTTCACTGTAGTTTGTAACATAGGAATATGGGTCCTAAAATTATGCCTAAACAAATTCAACTTTAATTGAATGGGACATGGCACGTTTCCATCATCAATAAAACATTAAGATGAATTGTAATAAGAGGTTTGAAACCATTTTTAATTTTTGATCACTGACAGCTTTTAAGCCCTATACCTCCCCTTTCCCATGATGCCCCATAAATGGGCAAGCTAATAGAAGAAACCATGTCCTCAGACAAATCTTTTAACCAGAGTCAAAACCAAACCAGTGCATTATCATTTCCCTTGTTCTCTTTCCATTATGGACCAAATTGCCCATCTTGCTCTTCTAAGAATTCTTTTTGTGAATGATAAATGTTCTTCCAAATTCTCAGGTATGTGTGGCATCATAAGTCTCAAAATCTAGCCCAACAATTGAGAGTGAATTTATATTGTCTCTATAGGTGGCTACAATGAAATTAAACTAGAAATAAATTACAGATCAACATCTGAAAAATCTGTACTTGCTTAAAAAATAACACCATATTTTTCAATAATAAATGTTGCAAAAATCGCAAAGGAAGTTAGAAAATATTTTGAATTGAATAAAAATAAAAAGACAACATATCAAAATTTTAAGGATATAGATAAAATGGTTCTTAGAGAGAAATTTATAGCATTAAATGCTTATAATAGAAATTTAAAAAGATCCAAACAATCTAAGCTTTCTTAAGAAACTAAAAGTAGAATAAATTAAATCAAAAGCAAACAGAAAAAAGAATAAAAAGAATAGTAGATTCAATAAAATTGAGAACAGAAAAAAATATATATATATAGATTAACTCAAAGTTTGGTTCATTGAGAAGTTTGATAAAGTTGATACATTTCTAATTAGACTGACAAAAAAATAGAGAGAAAAAAACAAATTTAAAAATATCAGGAATTAATGAAGAGACATCACTACAGATCCTAGAAATATGTAAAGGACAAATACTATGAGCAATTTAGGATTCTAAATTTAACAATCTAGATGAAATGAACAATTTTTTTAAAAAGACTAGGCCAGCAGATCTCACTCAAAGAGAAATTCATGTGATACATAACAATCTACACTATTGTAGAGAAAATTTCAGTAAAAAGTGTTCAGTAACATGAGAGTGAAATCTCATATAGATTTTTTTAACGTTTATTTTCTATATTTTTAAACAGGTAATTTTTCTTTTTAACATGACTATTAATTTAGAATGATAATATTAGAAAGCTCACATTATATTCTATTTAATAAAACTTTAGTACCCCTTTTTAAGTCATTTCTCCACACCCCATTAAGGAAAGAAAATTTGAGATCTAATTCTTATTATAAGCTACACATAATTTTCCTCTTGTACTTTCTATTTTTATTTAATTTCCAAATCTGATTATGTAAAAGTAATTTGATATTTTTAAAACTAGAAACTCATTGGATATTTTTTATTGTAATAAAAGTTTTAAAATTTTCACTTACATAGATCTAGCTATAGATTTATTTAGCATTTTGGTTGCCTAAAGAAATGAAAACATTTTTTACTGTTCTATGAAGTCTTTTATTGGATGAGAAAAATTTTATAATCTCAGTATGGCTGAACTTATATTATACAGGTTTATTTTTGCCTATGAAAGTTTTCATTAGTCATTGGATTGTCTTGTGCCTGAATTTGCAGGATAATACTCTTTCTATCTCCAGCCAAAAATGAGTGAGTAATGGTGAATGAGAAATTTTCTGCAGTCCATATTCTGCTATCTACTGATTTCCATTGCATTTTAAAATTCCACGTTTTATATCTGAAGTAATTTGTAGAAACTTCTCACTAGGATTCTTTCTTTAATAGAAAATTTGAAATCCTAGAAACATGGTATGGGTAAATATTTGTATAATAAGCTCACAATTGGATCAAGGAAAATATCACAATGGCTGACCATGGCCAGCTCTTCTTTTGTTTTACTTTTGCTTGTTCGTTTTTTTGATTTTCATTTTTAAATCCAGAAAATTTCTTCAGGAGCTGTTAGAATCATTTACTATTAAAATGCAGGTTATTATATAGTTATCTTATAAATTAATTCTGGGTTTTAGTATTTTGCATTGAAAGTTATCTTGGTATTGAGACCTAAGACATATTTCAAACAGGTCATAAAGTCTAATTAACCTTTTATCACATTCAACTACTTTGTTACATGAACTTGACTCTGTCCTCTAAATATAACAATACAATTTTGGTATCTCATTAATAAACATGACAGCATTTATTAACACTGCCATGTAACTAAAGTAAAACTTCATCAATTCAAATCTCAAGGAACCAGAAGTAATCAAGCTAGAACTAAACAGGAACAAATTATCTGACATCATATTTTAGTGGCAAGAGAGCTGAGAAGCTAAACAACTTGCTGTTTCTGTCAAACAATCTTGATTACTTGTCAGTGTGGAAGAAATCAGTAGAGTATGGAATGTAAGGTTAATTTACTTGCACTTGCATAAACTCTCCCTCTCTTATTGACAAATAAGCAAGGTCATTAATTGAAGTTTGCAAATCAATTTCTATGAATTCGTGGCTCATAGATCATGTACTTTAAATTACAAATATAATACCACTTGAGGTTATCTATACCAAAACGTCTATATTAGATTATTTATTTTTATCTTGGCAACACCTTCATTAAATCTTTATGGACCAAAAAAGTGCATGTTTCATCAAAAATCTAAGATCAAATGTTTACTCATTTTTTTTCACTTATTCATTCATAACATTTCCTTTCTTCTTTCCTCCCTCCACCCCCTTTCATAAATAAGACGTATTAAAATATTTTAGGTGAAATTTAAGACATATACCACCCTTTTCTTTTATGTGTAATGATGTGGCTTTACTTAAAAAGCTAATATTACCGGCACAGGGGACCTTGCCTTCCTTAGGATAGAAATTTTAAAAAGTGGCAAAAGTTTTAGAGAGAAAAGTTTATTAAAACAAAAGCTTGATGCACCAAGGGAGCATACTCCAAAAGAGAATGGATGTGGCTCCCTGAGGTTTATAGGTACAGTATATTTATGGGCACCCTGAGGGTAGGGGCCATCCTTCATCTTCCTCTGATCCCTCCCCAAGACATTTAAGGTGGTTTCTTATTAGTACATGTGCAGTGCAACTGCACACTACTTCATGCATCATCTTAAATCTCCACCTTGAGCATAATTTAAATTAGATAAAGGTCACCTTAGAGATACCCTTGAGTCTTATCACACATGTGAGGTGATAAGTAAAGTCCCTGTTTTGTTGCTGGTCTACCTGCTAAAGCTCCTTGATGCCAATAGGATGGTACCCTAGGGCAGATACTCATGAAACTTAACAGGCGTCAGCAGCTGACATTGCTGATACTCAACAGCAGGGAGTTGCCCTCCTGTCTCACTAACACATAATTTCATCATGTGTATTAAGTGGACATTAACACTGAGTCTTTAGGCAGTAATAATTAAAAGGTAAGTAGCTAATATTTTATACACTGTGTACATCTCTCATTCCATTTAAATATTACAATAATCCTTTAAAGAAGATACTTTTATTTCTACATTGTAGGAATATAAGGCTTACAGAAAGGTCACACAGCTAGTTTTAAATGCCAGAATTCTCACCCAGTTCCTTTGAAACACAAAGTTAGAGCTCTTAATACAACAAATCAATGCTATTTATAGAAACAAGGGGAAAAAGAATGACAGATATTCTTTCTTCAACCTGAATATCAATTTATTGTTGCTCTTACACAATGTACTGATTGTATTATGGAACAAAAATTCCTCTCTCTCTCTCTCTCTCTCTCTCTCTCTCTCTGTCTCATCTGTTGAAATCAAGAGCTATTTAAATAAACTGCTATCAAATTAGTAGTGTTGTACTTTCTTGGCTGGATCACATAAAATAAATTTTAGCAAAATTAGTCTTATGAATTTTGGGTGGACATATGTTCTTTCACATTTAATAATCTCCAGTATAAAGTAATGCTTCTAAAATCTGCCTTGAGTTATCTAAACTTCCGATGAGTGGGTCAGTCTTTAAATATCAGTTATATTTTTAGAAATAAGGGGAAATTATTCACCAGAGCCCTTAAACAATGGCGTATGTTATTTTCTTTTTATTAACTATAGACAAATACCAAGTTTAAATGTAAACTTTGTTTAACTGCTAAGACAAAACGTGGGTACAACTTTTTGAAATGGTGCCAACCTCACTCTACTCTTGATTTAGAAAATATAATAAAAATTTTGCTGAAATCGAAAAAACAAAGGGTACAGACTCACAAAGTAGGACAATCTGTTGATATCCAGAGGAGAGGAGGTTTGGGGGCTGGAAGAATCCGGTGGTGAATTCAGGAAGTACAAGTTAGTAGTTGATAGATGGTCACGGGAACGGGGAACATGGCATAGGGAATGCAGTTAGCAGTAATGTAATGGCTAGGTAGGGAGCCAGAGGAGAGAAAGCAATTTGGTGATTGTTTTATAAACTATATAAATGTACTGTATACTTGAAACTAATAAAATAAAATTTTTAAAAAAGAAACAAAGGGTTAAAAAAGTCATTTCTAAATTAGGTATTTTTATCAATGGCAGAGAATACTTGTGAACTTTATTTTATTTGGAGTGCATATTTTTAAAATGTGTTTTGTATTTTTGTTTTTTTTTGTTTTATTTTCTATTTTCACTTTTTTTTAGCTCTGAGTTTCACTTTTGACTTTAAATCTTCTATATTGTTTTCACCTATACTATCATCAATTTTTAATTTCTCAATTTATTATTTTCCCTGTGTGCTTGTGATCTCTTTATTCACCCTTTCCTTTTCTTATGGAACCACTCATTTTCTCTTTTATTCATTTATCAAAACTTTTCTAGGCACTTATTATCTGCCATTAATAATGAGAGGGCCCACGGATGTAAGAATGACAAAGATCATTTCCATTCTGGAGGAGATGAGAGGAAAAATAAAATGTCAATAATTAATTAAGGCAAAATGTGAAAACTGTTGTAATGAAAGTAAATAGTTAATATCTGAGAACTGTGGACAGCCCACTGAATTAAGAGGAATGCAATCTGGGACATTTTCACACAAGTACTGCTGATAGAGTGAATATAATAAAATAAATAGAAGTTTTTTAGGGAGGAAAGAGAGGGAAGAACATCCATTACGAAGTGACCAGAATTCTCCAATACATTTTATTTTGAAAGATGCAAACCAACAATGGTATAACATAAGTTCAGAGAAGCTGCAATGCTGGTAATTCTCAATTGATCCTCTTCCCACATCTATTTTCAACTATCTCTGACCTATCCCATACTCTAGAAAGTTACTTCTTTGCATTACTTCTCCAGACTCCTTTACCATCTTGATTTTTATTTGGGTTCAGCCAAGGATTGGCACTGGCAGGAGATAAGAGTGTGGAAGAAGACCGTAGAGGTGCTTCCCTTCCTCACTTTCCCAATTCGATGCAGAATTCCTGGCAGAAGCTATGTTCCTCCATAATGGGATTTTCTCCCTAGGTAGTCCCTTTTACATGTTTCTAGTTCTCACTGAGTCCTAGTAATTTCTTTTCTCCTTTGTCTCTTTAGCTTTAGTAGTGGCCACGGTTCCCCACTCTTTCTACTTCTGAGGTCCTGCCCATCCTTTGTTTGATCATATCCTAGCTGTACCTCAGTTGTACTTTCAATAAATAATTTTCATTTTATCTAACTGAATTAAACTTTATTTCTTATGGGTACCCTGACTGAGATGGTAGGATTAAGTTTAATTATAAATGACCTTTAAAGTATTACTTTTTTAAATCTTATTTTTACTAGATTCAACATAATCTTGGTTTTCAGTATATTTGTATAAACAAACAAACAAACAAACAAAGAACAGGAAAAGTAATGATGAAAGATAAGCAAAGAAAAATTTTAAAAATCTCTAAATTCCAGACACGATTTCTGGATTTGGGGGTCAACCCTGTCTATGAACAGAGCAATGCGGGAGACTGATTTTTTTTTTTCATCAGAAATAAATACAAAGTCCAGTAGAAACATTCAAAGAAATACAGATGGTTGGATTTTCAGCTTGAAGGTATTGTCAACCTAGAAACAAAGAGAACAAGACACTATAGACAGGGGCTTTCTGTGAGAAATTATTCTAGCTGTGTTCTTTTCTCTTCTCTACTTTACCTTTGGACAGTAATTTTCTATCCAGTTCACAAAGAAGGTAAAGAAACAAAAAAGCCATCTAGAATTAGTTGAAAATAAGATTAACCTCAGAAGAATACTGAAAACTAGCTAGTGTATAAAAAAATAATAACAAAGAGAAGGCCACTGACACTCTGATACCAACTTAGACTTCGTTCTATAAACTTCATTTCCTGGAGGAAAATATATCTGGATTACATCATAGGTTAGACATGGTGGTTAAATGAACAGAGTAAAGCAAGCAGCCAAGATTACATCATATTCTGCACTCTCTGAAATGTATCCCAAATTTGCCCCCTAAACTCACCTGCAGGAATGTGTGAGTATCCTGGGCTTTTGCCTAGCCCCAAATACACAACAGTAGCCAATCATAACTGATAATGATTGATAATGACTAAGAATTAAAATAAAAATGAGTGAAGAAATGAAAAATCCAAGCATATGAGACTATGTGTATAGTGTGTATCTGTGTAATATATTTATATAATCAAACATCTATGAGACCAAGCATTATGAAAGAGAAACAACAAGCTAAATAATCTATATCAGAAAAAGTAGAGTTAATGGACCAGACAAAATAACAATGTAACTTAAGTATAATAATTGCATTTATAGGGATACAAGGATGTATTAGAAATATAGAGCAAAACAAAATATAGTTGTAATTTTTTTTAAAAAGTACAACTACTGGATATGAAAACTATATATAATTGTTGAAATAAAAAAAAATTCAGTGAAGGTATTGAGTAGGAAAAATATTTCCAGCTAGGAAATGCACTATTGACTAATACATCATGCCAAAATAGTCTTCCAAACACATCTGGGAAAAAGAGATGAAAATAATGAGTGAAAAAGAAAAAGATAAATAGGAATGAAGTACTTGTCTTTATACCTACTTAAAGGCTCTGCCACATAGAGTGGAAAAAGGGAATAAAATTCAGATTACTTTTCAGAATTAAAAAAATGATAAGGCATCCAATTGAAAGTTTATAAAGTGCCAAACAGAATGGGATGAAACACACACACACACACACACACACACACACACACACAGATAAACATAGTTTAGCAAAATTTTAAAAAATCAAATACAAGTAGAAAACTCTGAATGTACCTTGTGAACAAAAACATTTTACATACTACAAAAAACACAGTAAATGCAAAAATTATGAAATAATATTTGCAAACTGCTGACAAAAAGTTTAAAAAATTCATACCCAGTTGCACTATCATTTAGAAGAAAAGTAAATAAGTATATAATCAAGGATAAAATTATGCATAATAAACTTAATGAAATAAAGAACAGTTCTTCACTTTTGGAAAAACTACATGTTAAAAAAGGTAACACAAATTTTGGAAGTTCCTTACTTATAGAAAGTAAGATTGAGAAAACATATTAGTAAATTTGTGATTTTATAATTCAATAATAACTAAAACTAAAATAAAATCACACATCCACAAAAATTCAGAACTGAAACTCTAAATGAGAGGGAAAGACCACAGGGAGATGGCAGCAGATCAAGGTTTTTCTTGATTTGAAAGAAAGGCATTATTTTTAATAACTTTTAGAAACTGAGAGGGAAAAGTAAGCCTAAGGTGAGCCTAATTGAAAGGAATAACTACTAGTAGAATAGAAGTGGAACATAAGCATAAAGCATTGTTAGATAAGTACAAAGTATTCAGCAAAAGCAAATAAAAATAAAGAGAAATAAAATACATGAAATGGAATATATGACATAAGATAGCAGAAATAAGTTCTAATATAAAAGTAATGAGGCTTCTAGTCAAGATGGCAGAATAGGTAACTGCTGTTCTTGCCTCCTTCCATGGCCACATCAAAATTACAACCAAACTACAGAACAGCCATCATTGAGAGTTACCTGAAGGCTAGCTGAACAGAAGTCTTATAAAAAGGATATGCAGACTGGTAAGAGGGACAGACACACGGAACAGGCTGGTCCTGGTTAAAAGTCAAGAGGGATATTTCAGCTGCAGAGGTCACCTCCCTGGGGAATGAAGGATCCCAGCCCCAGACCAGGCTCCCTAGCCCAGGGATCCACTAAGAGAAAGAGAAGTTCCCATAACTTCTGACTGTGAAAACCAGGGAGAATATGGCTGTGCGATAAAGGGATGTTGGAGTCCCAGACAGTCCTCTTAAAGGGCTCATGCACAGATTTACTTGATGATGTACTCACTTGTTCTAAGCTCTAGCACTGAGGCAGCAGATCAAAAGTTTCCAGGGACAGATGGGGAGAAACTGAATTGTCTTGCTTCAGGGTAAGGTATGGAGAGGCAGCTTTCTCTCTGATAGAAGTGCTAGCAGAAGCCATTGTTACTTTGCTAAGCCCTCTCCAACCCTACCTGCACGTGCAGGTGGGCACCATATCTAAATCTCCTCCATCGACCTCACTAACACATTTTTCCCCAGCCTGCTGATTCTCTGAGACCCCACCCCACCCAACTTTTGGGCTCACCCAAGCCACTTTCAGTGGCTTTTCCCGTCTTGGATTATGTTGCGGATTTTTTTAAAACCTCTGGAATATTCACAAATGCCAAACTGGCAGCACCTGGAGTCGGTATACCCCATACCTCTTGTTAAGTAGCCCAAGCCCAGTACTAGCGCAGCTGGCCTCAGTTAAGTTTATCCTCTCCCAGGCACCTCCAAACCCAGCACAAGTGGCAACCATCTGCTGATCAGTTTATAGCTCATGCCAAGTGGCCCTGGGCAGGGCACAGGCAGTAGCTAAACTTGGCCTGCACCAGAGCACCTCAAATAGACCCCAGAACTAACACACATGGTGGCCAGCTGCAACCACCAGAGCACCACCTAACCACTTTCACAAATAACAAACTCAAAGGGCAGACTCAGCCACCAGAACCCCCATAAAGCAAATTCTGCTCCACTAGGTAAGCCCCCGCACAATAGCTCCTCGACTATAGTCACAGCTAGTCCTCACAACCAAGCAGCCTGAGGGTCAATCCCACCCACTGAGGTGCCAACAGTAATCAAGACCCAACTACAATAGGAGGGCACATACAACCGACACAAGGGACATGCCTGGAACACCTGGCTCAAATGACCTGGGAAACAGTGCCAATGGGCCCCACAGGACACCTCTGCATATGAACATTCTATCAAGACTAGGAGACATAGCAACTCTACCTAATACACAGAAACAAACACAGGGAGGTATCCCAATAAGAAGACAAAGAAACATGTCTCAAATGAAAGAATAGAACAAAGCTCCGGAAAAAGAACTAAACAAAATGGAGACAAGCCAATCTACCAGATGCAGAGTTCAAAACGCAGGTCATAAAGATGCTCAAGGACCTTAGTGAGAACTTCAATAAAGAGATAGGAAACATAAAACAGAACCAGTCAGAAAGGAAGAATACAGTAAGTGAAATGAAGGATGTATTAGAGGGAATTAACATTGACCTGATGAAGCAAAGGACTGAATCAGTGATTTGTGAGACAAGATAGTGGAAAACACTGAATTAGAACAGCAAAAAAAAAAAAAAAAAAAAAAAAAAAAAAGAATTAAAAAATGAGGATAGTTTAAGGGACCTCTGGGACAAAATCAAATGTAACAACCTTCATATCATAGAGATACCAGAAGGAGAAGAGAAAGAGCAAGGGTTATGCTTTGTTTACAATGAATAAATTTCTTGTTCAAACATTAGAAAACATAAGGTAATTCCATTTAAGGAGGGGGATTCTTAATTTTAGCAATTTTTCTAAATAACTTTTACTCTCTCATTATAGATTGACCATCTGTAAAATGTAGCTTGTTGCGGTGCTTGCTTTTTCACCCTACAGAATATTGTCAAGGAGCACAAAACAGTGGCATGAAAGATTTAGCTGCCATGTAAAAGGTGCTAACCATCCTAAGGCTCCTGTTTCTAAAGTCCTGCCCTTTGCTCCTGACCTTGGGAGCTAACAGAACAACTACTGTGAGCAATACTGTAATGAGTCAGTCCTCTCTTTACAGCTATGTAACCCCCAGCGGCTATAATTGGATTTGCTCACATTAGATGTGTGGAGAAGCAAACATACATCTCTGAGTATAGAAATTTGGTAATATGCCTTATTGTACCCCATATATTATCTGTAGATAAATAGAGGCTTTCATTCAACAGAGCTATCAATCTGGCAGTTTTCAAAAACACTATATTTGTGTTAACAAGAATTATGCACTAAAAGGAATTTGAGTAAAATATATTTGTTAAAATTTAAGAGTAAATAAATAGGTTTGACTATAATTGACTGTGAATTATTTGGGAATCTCTTCATATGGATAGTGGTAAAAAAAATTGCATTATGATGTAAATAAATAATGAAACAAGTGTTTATTTGTTAAAACTATATAGATGAGAAATCCGTATATTTGTTATACTCCATTTAAAAAAAATTGGCTCAATGGTCCTATCAAATTATATAACATTTCATATTCTGACTTTTTAAATATTCATTTCTGGCTAAGAAAAAGAGGAAAGCATGGTAAACATTCTTTTTTAGAAGGTTGCACTGAGCAAAATGTTCCAAAATAATCTATAAATGAATTAGCTCAAGGGTGGAAAATTCAATTTAAATAATAAATTAGAAACATATCAGAAATTAGATTCTTATGTTTTAGGGTAGCTTTAAAAACTTATTTCTATCCAAGCCTGTTAATTTTGGCAAGGTTGTTATTTAATCACATTTAAGTTAAACTGCAAATTACTTACTGAGTATATATTTGATTTACATGCATTCCATATTTGTCAATTCTCTGATACAATTAATAACTAAGAGGTTTTATTGATAACCATGCTAGTAGATGAATCAGTCTAATCACTTTAATAGCTTAACTTTTGATTAAAACTAGTATAATCAATCCTTGACATAGAAATAATTTTGATCATGGACATGGACAATTGACTAGTGGTTAACCATATGTAGGGGGGAGAGGGAGAGGGAGGTAGGTGAGGTAAAAGGGGTCAAATATGTGGTGACATTAAAGAATTTTTTTAAAAGAAATATTTTTGATTAAATATTTCAGATAATAACATGATAGGACTAAGTAATTGATAAAGCTTTAGTTACATAGTATTAGCATTTTTTGCAACATCATAAAAGCTTACAAGGAAAGGTTTAAATAAGCTATAGAGATAGCCTATGTTCTCTGCTTTAACAAAATTCTTTGAAATGTTTTAAAGAACGTTTATAATGTAAAGCTAACTTTATGGTAGTAACTGTGATTTCTCTCTTACAAGTAGGGGTAACTGTCGAAAATGTATTGCCCGTGCTACCTAAGTGACTCCAAGCTAACAGTCCAAATCATCCCAAAGCTGGTTGTTTTACACCATTTGTAAATACAAAGAGAAATAACAAGATGTGCATACTAGACAATGCCAACAGAGCATCATTCTGTAAATGCTGAGGAGTAGTTTAAGATGGTCTTTTCTTTTAAGAGGATAAAGGAAAACCCAACTGAAACACTGTTTCAAAGGTGGACTCCAACCGTGTATAAACACCAGAGGTCTATTAAGGCCCATGTTGGTTGTTAGTAAAGCTTTTAGTTTCTAAGTATATAGTCATAAAGAGAAAAGGTTGTGTGATTTTATTGAGCTGAGTTCTGTGGTGAAGGGAAAGGGTAGAGATAGAGGCTATGTACCCAGCACATACTGTATGCAAATAAAATTTAAGCAACTGCAAAGTAATTGTCCATGAATCCTTGGTGTTTTAATTAGTCATTAAAAGGGATCAAGCTTTACCCCTCCCCCTAAAACAGTTGGGGAGAAACAGTGTGATTTGTGATTCACATATATGTGATTCACCTGATCATCACCACTCCAGCTTTCTGAAACTTTTAAAAAACTTTTTACATCTTTAAATGATATCTGGTGAAAATCACTATTTTCATCCATGATTTTGACTACAGAACTTGAAATTCAAACTTAAAATTTCCTAGTTTGCTGGATATATTTATAATCCAGGGTCACCAAATATATTGCCTTGACATTGCTTACATATTTCTGAGTTTGAACCAAATATATTCCAAGACCGATACTTGGATACATTTTCATTTTTCCATTTTTCCTCCAAGTTTTACATCTGCCATAGTTTGGGCAGATGTGTATTTGAGGTTATCTGCATGCTTCAGAAAAGCCAAAGACCTTCTGCATTAAGTTGAGTTTCTTTGAGACTGCTTGTGAGTCACTACATATGTTTGTAGGCAGCTGTTTTTTGTGGCCAGATTTGAAGCAGTTACTTCAAGCTGGTGTATTCTACTATATGGAGAAATAGTTTCCAGCCAAAACATTTAATTAACAGTGAATTGAGATGACCTTGTCTTTGCTTTGCCACATGTAAGGGCTGAACACAGTGACAAAGCAGAGACAAGTGTACTTGCACACTGGACCAGGTTTCTGCCTCTTCCCATTGGTCATGATAACACCTGACCTTATTTTTACCACCCTCTCTCATTCTATCTCATTGCATTCCACATGGTGACAGGCAATGAAGACATGGGGGAAATGTGTGTGTGTGTGTGTGTGTGTGTGTGTGTGTGTATGTGTGTGTGCATACAAATAATAAAATTTGTTTGGCAATATTCATCTCTTATAGGACTAACCTGAGACAACTTTACCAGACAGCAGAAAACAGGGACATATGAAAACCATAAGCCTGCTTTCTTAAATGCAGGTGTTTCATGGCTATTTTTATTAATGCTTTTTTAAAGGTTGCATCCATTAACACTGAAAATTCCATCGAGTTATAAAGCATTATACTAGGAATGGAATGGAGAATAGATTCAAAACCTACGATACAATTGCCCATTTATGACATTGTTCTAGTTTTTGAGGCATAACCAAAAACATAATAAATAAAAAATGCAGAAGTTAGAGAGTATCAAAAAGAAAACATCTATTATGATAAGAAGATCATTTCCGGGAAGAAATCCCTAAAGTAATATCAAAAAAGAAGAGACTATCACTGCAGGTTACATTTAATAATATTCTCACAAAAAAGAGAGAAGCCATAACAGCTAATACCAAAGGTAGAACATGCTTCAGTAATGAATTCCATGACATTTCTTCTCAGAAAAAAGAAATGTTGTCAATGCTAATAATGAAAAAAGAATAGTTTTAAAAAGGAATATCTTCTTAAATTAATAGCATCACCTCTTTTAGAATGCAAGATTAACTAAATTACCAATCATATCTACATTCTCTGATATATTTCACATTTTTTAACTAATTTCCTCCCTTAGTCCAAGTTTTTTGGGGGAAAAGGTAATTCTGCACATTACTATAATCAAAAAGAATTTATTGGACCTTACTAATTCTTCCATCTCTTTATATCTGATTGTCAAATCTATGTATATTTCATAATTCAGGGGACTACTTGTGCAGTCTTTGAAACAAAGCATCAGAAGTTCTTACACCAATTCCATCTGTTTAATGTTAAAAAAAATAGTAGAAACATGATTTCCTGGATGTCACTGTAACCTAATTAGAAGGTATTTAAAGCAGTCAATTGTTTTTGAATTACAGAATGCCAAATCATGTTTGCCTGTATTGCTTTTCTATTTTCACTAAAATGAGCTGTGCATTAATGCTGCAGAGTCTCAAACATACTCTGACAAGCTGATGACAATGTTTTTCTATTTTGGGGGGCACTTGCAAGCAAACAAATTTTAAAGATGGATTTCATTTTTTTAAAAAAACATTGTTGTTAAGCAAATATTAATTACATGAAGATACACTCATAGATTTTGTAAAAGGCACATTTTAAAAGCAGAGATCAGAAATGTCTGTTTGATTCAATCACCCCATTCAGTGAGTGGGACTGGTGTTCCTCTCAGTAGGGGCTGCCATTGTAATGACACTTCACAGTAGGAACACAGTTAGAAGATGCAAACTAGGATGGAAAAGAATGTCTTTATGTTCAGAGGGCATCCCAAATCAGAAAGATTCCAAGCTGTAGTGAGAGAGTCCCATGATTTATCTTCAGAGCCAAACACTTTGTTAACTGAACAAGTTCTAACCAGATGTTAATTGAGCATAAAATTACAAAACTTGGTGAGCACCATGGCATATTGTAAATCCACTGAGTAGAAATGAGGTTGACCTCTGTGTCCTACATTGCACCTAGCATAATTTGAGTGGTCTATAAATGCTGAATAAATGCTACTGGAAAATATTTAGAGTTCAAAAATTACTTCTAAAAAGAAATTCCACGTCTAGTCTTGTTTTCTCTCTCACTGGTGTTTTATTATTAGCAATTGTTACAGTATTTTGTCATTTATAAAATACTCGTAAAATGCATTAATACATCTAATTTTGTTCCAATACTACAAATTGGGTACTATTTTCCCTACTTTCTAGATAAAGAATCTGAGACTCAGCAAGTTTTTCCACAAAAAAAAAGTGTGCTGCAAAATAGCAGTTACATGAATCGTATGCTTTGTGAAAAAATCTAAGAAGAAAATTTCTCTGAGGTTATCGCTATAACCTTTAACCTAATTAACCCACCTATTAAATTTATTTGATCCCTAGAATAGTACTAGATGCTTTAAAAGAATATAGATCTAAATCATTATCATAGTTACATGTACATGTAGGAAATTAGAAGGATCATTGTCACTTCTAATTTCCTTATTGAACCCTGTTCATCCTGTTTCCTTCTTACCTATTATTACACATATTGAGACAGTATTCAACACCCTTGGCCTCCAATTTGTCATCCTTCTCCTCTTTCAACTATCTCCCTATTCTGTAGTTTCAACCACCATCATTCTACTTAAATGCCTTCCTCAAGAATCATCAGTGACCTTTGAATCAACAAGTTGAAACATCTTGTCTTGGGTCTCATCTCTCTGACCTTCCTATGTTTTTAGCATTATTGTTGATTCCTTTTTGTTAATATATTTCTTTGCTGGGTACTCTGTAAAATATCTTTGTTCCTTATGATTCTGGCCTCTACTTCATGTTCTTGGATCTTTGCAACCACGACTGTGATTACTCTACTGATGGTGATAAGATGTTAGTTCTGAGCCTCAAATTCAATAAAGTAGAACCAAACTTAGTCTCTACACTGAAGATCGCCTTCACTTCTGCCTTACCTATTCTGACAATGGGTTTATCATCATCCCAATCATCTGTAATTGAAGTTTTGTCTTTTTTTCTGCTCTGGTTGCCAGGAACTACCACTTCTTTCTTCACAATTGCTGTGCTTTCTTACAACATAGTTTGGCACCTCTCTTTCAAATTACTGCGACAAAGGCACAACTAATGTCACACTCTTAAAAGTAGTCACTGCTTCTCTCCACCTCTTACTTCTGTTATCTGTCAACTATGTAAAATAGAGTCTGCTGACTTCTTCAGCTAAATTCCTCATCATTCTCTTTCATTCAAGACAGCATGATATAAAGAAAGAACTTAAACATTTTAGATTCTGAAATCTTTGCATTTGGGCTGAATTCCCAGCTTCTTTGACCTCAAATGCCTTAATCCCACGTAGACTGGATTAACAAAGCATCCTGAAAGAACCAGAACAAATACTCATTTTTTCATTTGGTCTTCCCTGATTTTCCAAGTCAGAAATGTCTCTCTTCCTAATAAAATTCTTTAACATGGCTGGTATTACTAACATATTATGAAGTTTCTTCCCTTTATGAATTATGCATCTATATGACTATGTATCTGTGTGTCTGTCTATTGGGATTTTTGTATATGTTTCTCTTCCCTCTCCTCCCTTCTCTTAATCTCTTTTGCTATTGCTCTCTCTTCCAATCATTTAATCTATATCTTTTTTTTTATTAAAATAGAGATTCAAAAATATTATACACTCCTTAAAATTGGGAGAAATTTTCATTCATCATTATTTTTACTCACTTAAAAGTACATTCATATAATAAATTTGTAAATTGAAACATAGGTAATTAAAGAAAATATATTTTTGTGTGTTTGTTTTATTTTAGAAATTTGTCAAAAGAAAAAAAATACATAGTTGATTTCTTGAAGAGGAATGACTAATCTCATACTTCACAGCTAACGCACAATGAAGATTTTAGGGAGAGGATGAAAGGGTCTCGTAACTGCAAATGCTTTGGTCCTGGGGAACTTAAAATTCAGTGTTGCAAGAGACATAGGAAAAGATTAAGTTAGGCAAAGCTGTTCAATGGAATGCCTTAACATTCTCAGGGACCTAAAATTCTCAGGTTTGATGATATTATTTCCCACGTATGAGATGAGTCGCATTGAGATGTGTGAATGGCTATTACGCTCAGATTTCCAAGTGACCGTGGTCCTGCCTTCCAGCTCAGTCAACTGCGGCCTAGAACATTTTGTCTTCAGCTTCGTAAAACCGTGAGAATTAACTTGGATAAACTGAAGCAACACGATAACACTTTTCTAAATTATGGACTCTAAAAAGCAATACAAATTATTTTAAAGCTAATTGTAAAACTCAGTGGAAGAAAACAGGTACCCCAGAAATAGACTCAAATACAAATGGTGTGAACATCAGGAAAAAGGCATTCTTTCAGATAAGAAGTAAAAGATGAATTATTCATAAAGCATTGTGGAACTAGCCAGACACTTCTCAGAAGAAAGGGAAGGTGGATCAACGCCTCACTCTTTGCAACATGAAACATTCCAGTTAGGTAAAAAATGTGAGGGTAAAAAATAAAAGTAGACTATACTAGAAAAAGACATGGCAGATTATTAAAAAGTCTTACGTAGCGGGCGGGCCTTTGTGATACTATACAATACATAAAATCTAAAAACCGTTCAAGGATTGAAGCTTAAATAAGAGAAAGGCACACAACGTGTCTGACATCTATTAGACTCTGTTATAGAAGATAACCAAGTGTAGATTCTAGATCGAATTGGCCTGAAAGCGAAGAGGCCACAGGCCTAAAACGTATTCTATTTAAATACCACTTAAAAATGAAAGCCGAGTCGCTGCAGGCCACAGTGTCCTTTTGTGTGTTTGTACATTTATTGTGGATAATGTATAGAGTTGGTGCATGTATAACTGTACTCAGTGTGTATAGTATATTTCATTTTCCCCACTCTTCATCCAACCTTAGCTTCTAAGACAGTCATGTTTACTCATTAATTCAATATATATTTATTAGAAACTTTCTATGTGCTAGACATAGTTTTAGGTGCTAGAATACACAACACTAAACAAAAACCCAACTCTGATGGACTTTTCATTTTATCAATAATAAATTACTTTCACTGAGAAGGGTTCTGACGTCATAACATAGGAAGTGGGCCTTGCTTTCTTTTAGTTTTCCTGTATAGTATCCCTAAAGGTAACTAAAGAGAGTTTTATATATATATTCTTGAATAAATTATTTATTTTTGTTCTACTGCAATACATCTTCCATTGATGCCACTGCCCACCATTGTTATTGCCCCTATGCTATGTTCATGAGAAAGAAAATATTTGTGCCAAGGCTACCTTCTGATGTTTTCAGAGAAAAAGTAATTGTTTTATTGTAGATTACTCTAAAAGATCTATGACAAGAATGTGGATACAGAAAGCTTATTCATGATACAGAAAGTTTATTTGGGAGCTGACCTCCAAAAGCATAATAACAAAGTAGCGAAGTGAGATAAGCCAGGAAGACAAGCCACTAAAGAGTTCATTAATGGACTACAACCATATGATGTAGTGAATGTGAATTAACATTTATTACAGCTGGCTGCTGTGATGAGTGAGCAACAGAGCGCACTCCCCCCTGATGACCTTCTGAAAATATGGGTGAAATGCACCTCAGAATTACTCACCCGGGCAAGGAAGTGTGCTCCAAGAGAAAGATTATGACCTCAATGAAGGAGATGCAGGAAGCTATCTGCATCTTCCCGCAGGGAGCCATACAGAAGACATTTGAGGTGAGCTGAGGGAAATGGATGAGCCACCCACAGAGCAGAGCAGCAGGTAGCCTCGTGGCCTTGTGACCATGCTGGAGTGCTATGACATTCTTTCCAATTCTGAGTGTCTTATGTTATCTCTTGGGTACCAGAGCAGTGCAGGTTTGTCCTTGTATACCAGATGCAAACAACATTATCTCTCCTTAGGATCCAGAAAAGAGTTCCCTGGTCTAGACATAGGGACTGGTACCATTCATTTTTCCTCATCACAGTTTCTTTCCATCCCACTAATGAGTAAACCAAATATTTTTCAGCCCCCTACCCCCACCCAAAATGCAAGCCTTATTTAATTATACTTTTTGTGGTTCCATTATTGTGTTTGACAAATATATGCAGTCAACACGTCTGCATACAAGTTTAAGATCACAATTCATATGTGATTTTGTGTATGTGTATGTATGTGTGTGTACACCTCATGTGGAATGCAAAACATAATATATAATGTGAATAAAACTCTATTCTATCTTACCACTGAAAACTGAGAAAAAACACCAGACTGTAATACAGAACAGATGCCATTACGCCAAAGTTAATGCACTGTAAATGATTTCTTTCTTGGGAGAATTTTTGACACTGAGTAAAGTTTAAAAATGAGAACCTTGGTAGTTGGCTGCTGCGTAATTATTTTACTTAAAGCCTTCATTTAATTTATGAACTTTAGTAAAATTTTTGAATTTCTGCTCTTTCTGAAGGATTCAGCATGAATAGCTTTCTGGAATTTTTAGTATGACTTTTCCTGAACACTTATTGAATCTAGCTCTCAATTCAGAGTGAAAAACAATCTCTCAGAAAAAGAGAGCTGTTGTCCCGAAGACTAGCCTTGCCAGTTGCTCAGCAAGCCATCAAAGAGTATCCAAGATCTAGTGTGCTAAAGGCTTCCTTCAAGGCAGATTTCAGGAGTAAAAAAGGGAAAAGAAAGACTTTGTGTTAATGATTATCATGATGTCCCCTGCGAGACAAGGACTGAGGAGTTTGCAGGTCAATGGGGTTCCAGTCTGTGCATTTGTTTTCTGTGCCTCACTGGCATTTCTGTGGTCTTGAAGAGAGAATTTTTTTTTTCTTCTCTGAGAAAAGCAACCCCCAAAGGATAAGCTGAACATACTTCATAAATAAGGAATATAAAGCCATTCAATATTATTGGAACTTCTCATTTGTCTGCCTCTTTTGGAAGCAATTAACCCAACAGACACTCAAAATTTTCATCTGAGGTAGAACATGTTGTTTAAAATGATATCTCTCTGACCCTGAATTTGGAATGTGTTCCAGAAGCAAATGCCAACTGACTATCATTCCCAGAGAGAGAAATTTGTAGTAAAAAAGTTACTGAAGAGAGCTTCTAAATTAGAGCAATCTGAAAGCTTTGGAGGTGAATCAGGAGAACATTAAGTTTTGTTTTAGAGAGTGTAAGCCACTACCTAAACCAAGAATAAAATATTTCTATTCATTAATCGTGATACTATACAGTTAGAGTATATATAACATGGTCAGAGTTTATAGGTAATGGAATTAAAGACTAGATGATCCTTATCTGTCTAATCTCATTTCCAACCACTCTCTCTGGTTCACCGTCCTGCAGGTGAGTAGCTTTGTACAGATTCCTTGAATAAACCAGTTTCTCACTTTTGCTCATGATGTTTTCCCTAGAATGTTTCCCTTTGTATCAAACAACTTTTCCTATTTTATCTCAGCTCAAATATCACCCATCAAAGAGCCTTCTCTAATCAACCAATTATATACCCTACCCAATTCTCTCGTATTTTGGCACCTCTATTTCTTTCATTGTACTTATTAGCATTTAGTCATACATTTTTATGTGTGCCTGTTTATTGTCAGTTTCCTGCGATACATTGTATGCTCCTTGAGAGCATGGTTCATGCTTAATTTGTTTTGCACTACAAAGAATCCAGTTCAGTATCTGGTATATGCTCAAGCATTTAAAAGATATAAATTGGTGGCTAAATTTATTTAAACTTTCATATAATGTGTGTTCTCTGAGTCCTGCTGTACTCAGCTATAGGCTATAGTCACAGTGTCCTTGGTCTCTGAAGTGTGGCTAGCACTCTATGAATTAGCATTGAAGCCAAACCTTGTCTGTGGCAGGATGCGGGACGCTGGATGGCAAACAAACTTTCGTCTACCCTGAGGGTCCTTCTGTCTGGTCTAATAATCAAATACACATGAGACAGATTAGCAGAAAAAAAAACAAATTTAATACATACATATGTATGAGGACCCCACATACATGACTCAGAGAACCTACATGCAGGAGAAATTCAGAGATAGAAAGAGGGATTGGAGTATATAAGACAATCTGACATAGGGATGAGGTAATGAAATTTAGGGGCTTTCAAGTGTCATCACAGGATAAGAAAAACAAACATTTAGTAAATAAAAGTGTCCTGCCATGTAGACAGGTCAAAAGAAGTTATTGCTTATGATCACTTATATATGTGCAAAGCCCCTAATTAAAATTCTTCTAGGTAGTTAAGGGAGGGGCAAAGGTTTTTTGAGCCTAGGCTAAAGTTTCCTTTGCTCAAAACAACCTGCATCTAAGATTCAGAGGCACATCTAAGGATGACTCTTTCTAAACCCTGACACTTGCATACATTTGACATCAGTCTAGTTTCTGCTAACAGGAGACATATGAAAAGACATGTCAGGAAGAAACTCTTGCATTTTTTGAAACTCCTTGGATTGTGACATTGTCAAGATATAAGAGCACAAGTCAGAAGGAAGAATCACACCAGAACCTTTTGGAACTAAATGGTAGTTGTCCAGACAATTGGTTCCTTAGACTTTGAAATCTTGTCATGTTGCTTCTTCATTTATAATATTTGGGCTTGTTTGTTCCTATCCATGCTTCCTATTTGTTTTTGGATTTTCCCCATGACTCTCCTTTTCACTGTCCTTCTCTAATCATCCATATAGGCTTATTGAACTTTAACCCTATTATTGATCCTTAACATTTAGAAATAAATTATTCTTTTTTAAACTCAGCTTCCAGATGCCTTTGATGAGCCTTTTGTGTTTCGATCTCCTTTAAATTCTACTGAAATATACATTATCCACAATAAATGTACAAACACACAAAAGGACACTGTGGCCTGCAGCAACTCGGCTTTCATTTTTAAGTGGTATTTAAATAGAATACGTTTTAGGCCTGTGGCCTCTTCGCTTTCAGGCCAATTCGATCTAGAATCTACACTTGGTTATCTTCTATAACAGAGTCTAATAGATGTCAGACACGTTGTGTGCCTTTCTCTTATTTAAGCTTCAATCCTTGAACGGTTTTTAGATTTTATGTATTGTATAGTATCACAAAGGCCCGCCCGCTACGTAAGACTTTTTAATAATCTGCCATGTCTTTTTCTAGTATAGTCTACTTTTATTTTTTACCCTCACATTTTTTACCTAACTGGAATGTTTCATGTTGCAAAGAGTGAGGCGTTGATCCACCTTCCCTTTCTTCTGAGAAGTGTCTGGCTAGTTCCCACAATGCTTTATGAATAATTCATCTTTTACTTCTTATCTGAAAGAATGCCTTTTTCCTGATGTTCACACCATTTGTATTTGAGTCTATTTCTGGGGTACCTGTTTTCTTCCACTGAGTTTTACAATTAGCTTTAAAATAATTTGTATTGCTTTTTAGAGTCCATAATTTAGAAAAGTGTTATCGTGTTGCTTCAGTTTATCCAAGTTAATTCTCACGGTTTTACGAAGCTGAAGACAAAATGCTCTAGGCCGCAGTTGACTGAGCTGGAAGGCAGGACCACGGTCACTTGGAAATCTGAGCGTAATAGCCATTCACACATCTCAATGCGACTCATCTCATACGTGGGAAATAATATCATCAAACCTGAGAATTTTAGGTCCCTGAGAATGTTAAGGCATTCCATTGAACAGCTTTGTCTAACTTAATCTTTTCCTATGTTTCTTGCAACACTGAATTTTAAGTTCCCCAGGACCAAAGCATTTGCAGTTACGAGACCCTTTCATCCTCTCCCTAAAATCTTCATTGTGCATTAGCTGTGAAGTATGAAATTAGACATTCCTCTTCAAGAAATCAACTATGTATTTTTTTCTTTTGACAAATTTCTAAAATAAAACAAACACAAAATTTGATTTCCCCACTTTTTCAACAAATACACAAAGGTTTATATATAATATTTTGATAATAACACATAATATTTGCATAGCAAATATTTTTTTTGTATTTAAATATTTTTGTTTATAATATATAAACTCTGTTGGGTGGTGATAGTTCTAAAAGAGAAATTTTTCATTCATCTATGTAAAGTATATAAGTTTACTGATGCTTCAATACTATGGTTACACACTCACATACACATTTGATGTTAATATAAATGTGAGCACATATGTAATTCAGCTTATTTTTTTCCATCTCTTCTTACTGAGCAAGAATTAAGGACTTAAATTACCTACCTCTGTTGGCATTAGAACTGTAAAATTTGCTATCATTTCTTCTTTCTTACTTTTCCTTCTCTTATCTTCATGTCTTTCTCTTATTGGGCCATGTCTTCCTATACCTTCCCCTTAAAATCCCAACTCTGAAGAAAAACATGGAAGATTCTGTATGTTTAAAAAAACTGTGGCATAAAAATTTAAAGGTGCAAAGAAGATGCAGATGTTTCTGAGATTTAACTTTTCTAATGAATTATTATGGAACTCAGTCATTCTTTTTTTCTCCTTGCTTGGTATACATTTAGCAGCTACCTACTGTTATGCAGAGTGAATAGAGAAATCTAATTCCATCTGTTCATGATGGCTGCTTTGTGTACCACTGGGTCAAAGCTATACCGGTGTTAAACAAAGAACTTTATAGCTCTGTCTTATCATGAGAAGCCCAGATCCCAAAAGTAACCCACATCTACAACCTATAAAATCATGACAGCGTTAGGACTTGCAGACCTCTAACCTCTACTATTCCTATCACCATCAGTTTCGTTTTGTTAGTCATACTCTGTCTCCCGAAGAGAGCTGTATTTCCTCTGAGTTAGAAAGATCTTTTCACTGTCATGCTTGTTCAGTTCTCCCTAGAGCAGGAAGTGGTATAATATGTGTGTCCAAACTTTAATAGACTATTTTTCTTTCTTTTTTTTTTTTTTTATGATTTCAACCTTGACCTCTGACTCGAAAGTCCACTGTTTTAACCATTAGTGTTTCTCTAGATCTTAAAGCAAAAGCCATACATCCAATACCTACAGGAAATGATCTTGTTAAGATAGATATACTGCCATATTAGCAATTACTTTTGTTTAACATGGTAATACTGCAACCAACATCAAATCAGAACCCATAAACCAATAAATTGTTTTGCTACTTGGCTGTTGGCAGAATGCTAAGAATGCTAAGGCACGTCTCTAGCAAAACCAACCCGAAGCTTGAAGTTGCATTTAAAGTAAGTTCTCTCAGTGAGGGGGGAAAAAAAAGACATCAGATATATTAATGCCCTTCTTGGAAAATGAGTTCATCCTATCTAATATGCATTAGAAATAATCTACTCATTTGATGAAAGGTTTGCAAGGCATGAATAAAAGGGCCAGGCTGCTTGTCTACAGCAGCAATTAACAGAATCACACAAAGCCCATTTCAGTGGCCTATTTTCTCAGGCCAGCCATCAGTGTAATTATCCACATTAGAGGAATTTTCTGAGCTCGAGGAGAGTTCACGAGTCAAAGGGAGCTGAAGCTCACTCTGGGGAATTTAACTAACTGTTTGGTTTAATAATTCCTTATCAAATAATCTCTAAGGTATCAAAAGAAATCATTCCCTCTGAACTGTATAAGGAATCATCATTTTTGTGCTGCACTGGCATCAGCACAAGGTGATGTTATGAAGTCACTTCTGTACTTCGAGGCAGCCTCTCTGAGGGGAATATGCAAATCACATTCTTGATAAAAGACAAATAATTTTGTTCAAGTTATGAGCATGGGCATGTGTTAAAAGGTGAAGCTCTTTGCATACATTTTCATAAAGAAAATATATACAAAAAAGGTATATAAAAAACATACAGGCTTGCAAATCCAGCATTGCAAAAAACAACTCCTTCTCAAACTTATGGACTTCTCTCACTGTGAAACTTGCTGGTGCTTAAATATATTTTAGCTGAGGGAAAAATCGCTGTTTCATTCACAAAAATAAGGAATTAATAAATACATACACACACATACAAATACACACCACACATATACACCACACATATATCACTGACACTTGGTATTGATAGGAAGCTACACAATTATGATACATATTTATATCTATTTACTTACCTGTTTATCTGACTATACAGGCAAGTCCTTTAAAAATTATGGGGAATGTCAGAAGATAGTGGTTAAGATTTATAGACATTCATATGTGTGTGTACAAGTGTATGTATATGTGCAATTTTCCTGTTGATACCACCACCCTCCTTTAACATCATTATATTGGCTCGGCATTGGTGAGCACTGAAAATGCCCTTATTAAACTAGTAAAAGAGACCAATCTTTTCTTAGATTAGATGGTTAGATTTAGATAGGCTTTTCTCAGGTATCTTAGATTAGCAATAGAAAAACTTAGGAGAGAGAAAGATTTTTTCATTGTTCTTATTATATGTATAATGAAATGAAAAAAATATTTGTGGCCAATTTCAACAAATCTCAATTGGTATTTATATAGGAGACATGGGCATGAAACTTGTCTGCTAACAATACACTAAGTGAGGTCCCAGCCCAACAGTTTTAAGTCCTTGGAGTACAAAAAATCTGATTCTTAGAGTTAACTAACCTTATATTTATTATAAAAGACACCCCACACTCTTTCCTATGCTCTCCCAGCTATATTTCAAGCACTACTGAGTTCCACAGTGTGCAAATTAACCAAAAGATTGAGAGTTGCTCAAATTTTTCTTTCCCTTCTATAGATTAGCCCAAAGGTGCTCTTTTTAAATGAAGTAAAGGATGAATAACTGTTGATGAGGGAAGAGAAGATTATAATCGATATCCATATATTGCTGAAATTACTCAGCTTAACATATCTAAGATCTATGGAGCATAATGTAAACTCTTGTATACAGTGAGTGGTTTATTTTGAGATGTAAATTGATCTCTTTGATTACCAATGATAATTTGTAATGAAAAATAATAAAATTCAGTCATAGACAAGGCAGTGGTAATTGTGTAGATCTAGAGAGCTGATGTTTTTCAAAATGCCATTCCTAACACTATTGTGTGAATCTAACAACAAACTCATACCACTGCTATGTTTACAAAGAAAAGAATTCATGGGAAAACATCTCGCTTCTACATGCCAAGTGAATGCATAGAACTGAGATTGACAGAGGTATTCCTGACTTCCAAGGCTCATTTACATAACCGAACCCTCAAAACTTTCTTTTTCATACTACTCAGATTTACCTGATGTTACATGAAACTTAATGAAATCTTTTTTCTTTCACTAACATTCTCTGCTTAGTTGGCCATTAACATCTCCCCCAATACACACTCACCTGCACATACACCCACACACACAAAAATAACTGGAATATACTCTGACCACTTTAGCTGCCCTAATGCCCAAGGCAGATAACTATGGGACTGGTTGAATCACGATTTTCAATATTGGTAAGAGAGGTACAATGAGCAAGTGTACCTCAACATTGCTGGCGGTCCACTAGGCCTCACAGTTTTAATGAGCATGTTTCAACCTTACAGTATTTTCAGGGCTATCAAAAGGTTGTTTTGGGAAAATGTACTATGAATAATCATATATTTTTGAAAGCCATATCCACTTTTCTTAAATTTATTTTTTAAGAGAGATTTTGAGCAGGGTCATGTGATTTAGGAAAATCAAAGAACCCAGCAATAATTACAAACCTCCTAGTTAAGTGCATCATGCAAAATCCTATGGGAGATACACTATATGTATATGAAGGAGCCAAAAATATTGTATAGTAAAACAGACTAATAGAGAATGATTAGTTCAAAGAGTAATAGAAATAGAAATGCTTTTAATTGTACACAAAAATTTGAATAATACATTTGCTTATTGTTCCTCCTTCATATGTCTATAAATTGTTTGATCTATATCCAAAACAATAGCACACAAAACTTCTGACATGCCCAGAATTCATTCAAGTCTGTTTTTATAATAATCTGATTTCCTAGACATCTTTTATTATAAAAATGAAGCAAATAACAATGTTTGACCTTTTACCATTACAAGTCTTGAATTATACACCAAAATATAAAAAGTAGATAACTGCATTGTAGAAAGGCAGTTACCTTTCCTTAACTGTATGTATTATTTTTAAGTGATTATTCATATTTGTGCAATAAAAGGGGAGAGATTAAAATCAAATCATTGATTTTTTTTTAAAAATCATTACACATCTTGGAAGCTTTAACTTAACATATTTATAGATGCTAATCAAATTTCTAACAAAATTACTAAGAATATTCTTGTTTAGATAATTTTTGTGAAATTAGAAATACTAAACATGGCCAAACCAATCTCCAATAACCTCTGAGACTCAAAAAATATATAAAAGAAGAAAGGCAAAGATCTTAACACCTCAAAGGACCCAAACAAAGAATGGCAAATCCTGGCCTTTGCACAGTGACTCTTATCTCTCCTCCCCATAGAAGATATTTCCCAGAGAACATTCAAATCTCCCTAAATGCAGATCTTTAGGCATCATTAGAAATTATTAATATTTCTTTGTGTGAGAAGAAAAATGTTTGTAATACCCAATTTTTAACCAATTCTCTGTACCACGGGGAATTACAGGTTAAAACGTTAACTTCTAAATATACTGTTTTGAAAACCGGGGTTGGAGTATTCCACAGAGTACATGGCTTGGATTACCACTAACCTGAAAAAACTGTGAGGTTTCTTCCTATTTAAATCTGTTATTTATGTATTGTTTCCTTGCTTTAAATGTCCAGGGGCTTGTGAGAGTAAGTAGCAATGTGTATCACATATAGATTTCCTGTTAGGATGGCTGTTTACTCTTTTAGTACTTTATACAGTTTGTTTTATTGCGTAAAACATCCTTCTAATATCTTTAACAAACTGAATTAGCAAATTCCTACAAACTTGCTGGAAAACAAGCTGATACGTGTATCACCAACCCTAACACATTCATGTCTTTCTTTTCATTCAGTAACCGCACTTTTAGGATTTTTTTTTTATTCATGCATTTTCCAAACCTCATATATCAACCATGTTCTAAGCACTGTGCTAATTGTTGAGTTTAACAAAATAAAAGAAATATATCAAATAAGATATGTTTGTTTGAGGTAGAAACAACCAATCTAATAAATATGATAATTATAACTATGATAAATCCTACAGGAGACATACCGCTGCTATGAGAAAATAAAGTAGGGATTTGGCTGAGTTCAAGGTATCTGAAGAAGTAATGCATGAACTACCATCTGAAGAACAAATAGTCAAACTAGATCCAATGTTTGGTGAAAGAACCAGCAAATTCATAGGTCTGGAAGTGGTAGGGGTGGAGAATCAAGAATGTGTATGTCTTAAAAATAAAATTGGCATCTGAGTCTTACAACTAAATAAGTAATTCTAGTCTCATTTAAGTTTATATAAATGTGAAAAAAAATAAAGAGAAGCAAATTAAACGTTGGAAGGGGCTCAGCAAATGTGATTAATTTTTTCCCCCAAAGAAACTGTTCAGTTGACCCTGAATGTTCTTTCCAGCTATAATTCTCTCATGTGGGGACACCTGTTGGTAACTGCAAATTAATGCACACTTATGTTTTAAATGATTGTTTCAGATTTCATTTCTACATATTTGTAGTAAGACAACTTCTCAACTTGGCTCACATTATTCTGTTGGGTAAACAAGATCCCATTTACTGCCTTGGTTGTCTATCGGGCTTACAAGAATCAAACTCTCCAACACATGGTTTCATAAAATCATTCTGTTTGAAAATATAAGTATTCACATTTTTTTTTTATTTATGCTAGCTTTCTTAGTGCTAGTATATATGTTCAGTCCAAGTTTTGAGCTTCTTTAAGGCTCTGCATTTTATGCCTGTTTATCCTCTTTGAGAAGAACAAAAGGTTCAGAGATCAAGAGTATTTGTAGGAAAAAAAAAAAAAAGCAGGAGAGTGAGAATTATTAATGATACAAAAAGTCCTACGTAAAATTAATGACAAGCAGCTTGTGGTTTTCTTGGAAGCTAAAGGGATTTTATTGCCTCATTAAGGCATCATTTGGGTAAGAGAATAACAGCAATACCCTGTTTTACTATTAATTATTAAATTTACATTAACATAAACGTTATAATAAGTAACAGTTCAAAAGAAAACTTCTAAAGCTTGGATACATAAATTCTAAGTTCAAAATTTCCTTAATCTGCAAATAACTCTCAATATGACAGACACTCGGTATGTAGAGAACCCTTTTCTATTCTATGTAAAACAGAAACAATAATCTCTATTTTATTTTACATTGCATTTCAGGACCATTGTGAAACTAAAACAGTACATGCAAAAATATATGAGAGAGGAGGAATTATTGAACAAATGTACTGTATACTCTAGGAAATACATACACACACAATCACAATCACAATATTTCTGATGAATTGTAGCATTTCAACACTAACACACTGTGTATATTTTTATAGTTCTTTTATTTACTAATTTTCCTCCATCACAGTATCTAAACGGTTCCATGTGTCCTGCAAGATGTTCACAAAAAAGAAAAGGGCTCTTGTCTAAAAGTTTATGAAATGGTAGTATACCCTATTCCTCTCTCAGAGCTTTACAAAGCACACCAGCATATTAAAGGCTGTGAGAAGTCCTTTAGTAGAAAAATGATTTAATTTCGATTATCCCAGAGTTTCCCAATTTCTTTCAATTTACAATCTATATATTTTTAATGTGCTATCTTGTAACATCTCATGAGACATCAAATTATTAAGGTCCCATTGAACAGTTAAGTAAATACATGTCTAATTATTTCTATTATCATTACTTTTAACCTCTTCTCTTTGCATTAATGTGTCTATGTGATATAAACATATTTATATGATTCATATACATATAAAATTTATTATTTTTCCTGTAGAACCACAGTGTCCAAGACACTAGCCAGTAGTACCTAGAAATGTGGCCATTCCAAATTGAAATGTGCTTTAAATTTAAAAACATCCAAGATTTTAAAGACTTAATAGAAAAGTAATTGAAAAAATCTCAATAATTTTGTGTAGATTACTTGTTGAAATGATAATATTTTGAATTTGCCAAGTTACATACATTATTAAAATAAATTTACTAGTTTCTTTTTATTAGAAAATTTAAAATAACATGTGGCTCATATTTGTAACTCATTATATTTTTAATCCTATTGGACATTGCTGCTATAAAATGTTAGAAAGTTAGAAAGTTCCAACAAAATATAAAGAAGAAAATTATGATCTATAATTCCATCATTTAAAGACACTCACTTTGAGCCTTTCAATGAATTTTCTCATGATTTTGTTCTATGCATATCTTATCAGAATTAGGACCATAATAAATACACACAGATAGATAGGTGATAGGTAGATAGATAGACAGATAGATAGATAGATAGATAGATGATAGATAGATGATAGATATAAAGAAAAGAGGAGAGGGAAGGAGGGAAAGAAGGACGGAGGGAGGGAAGAAGAGAAAAGAAAGAAAAAGAAAGAAGGAAACAAAACCATCTTAAGTTTACTTTACTCTCAGGGCCGTCCATGGTGTTAGGCAATACAATTTGACTTATCTCCTCCTCTTAGTGAGCATAAAGCCTTGGATAAAATTAAGAGACTTCAGGACTCAAAATTACCTGGAACATGTGCACTGTGAAATAAGCATCAAGTCCAAGAATTTCACCAGGATGTGTGTGAGGTGAGTCTGGTTTCAGAGCCTTCTGGTGACCTTGGGAGACAGGCAAAGAGGAAGGCAATCCAGGCTTGAACATAAACAGGCCCACCTGGGAGGAATTCTTCACCAGATTTGCCTTTAGTCTAAAAAAAAAACCACATACAAACCAAACCTCAGCTTGCCACTGCCATTTATTTAACGAAGTCTTAGAAAAGCAGAAACCTCACTACAGTCAGTGATTTATTGCCCAGGGGAGTTCAAGGAAACTCCCTCATGTGAGCTATTCATTTTCTTGCTCTGAACATCCCAAATCATCTCAGCAGGAGGAGATGTGAGTCCCTGACCTTGGCCTCTTTCTCTGGTTTGCTTTTTCATTTGCTAAATAGGTCACAGCACGTTGTTTATTCTGGCCCACAGCTCCAGCAACACCGTGGGATTCTCCTTCCTCAGCATTGCCCTCTACTTTCCTCTTCCTTGACTCCCACCCTCTGGGACGCGCGTAAGCACTCAAGCAACTTAAATCCTGCTTGTGCCCACGTGAACCACCAGTTCAGCTGTTTCCACTGAATGAGATAGTCTATGATTCTATTCATTCTGCCAGGCAGGCCAATGAATGGAAAAGCCACGTTAGAAGCTGGCCATTGCAAAGATTAAATAACTAGTTTGACTGAGTGGATTTTCACTTTCTAACTAATTATATGTGTATGTTAAGTGGATGTAGCTTTTGTTCTCTCTGGCACGAGAGTTTTATAGCTTCTGCTTTCTTCTTCCAACTTTTTAAATTCTTCTACCTCTGTTGCACACATCCTGGGCTCCCCTCCCCAAGACCAGGTAGTTCTTTTTCATAAAGTTTAATCAAAAGCTCTCAAATTATTTTGTAAATGATTGAGGCTTATACCCCAGTCTGTGAGGCAAGGAAAGAATGAAAGATGAATATATCATACAGTCTAGAAAAATCTCAAAAGAAAATATTTTAAAAATACATTCTTTTAACTCTAAATCTGTGTATTCTATATTCAACATGATTTCGTACTATGAAAACAATTTCATTTTCCTATCTCTTTTTTCACAGTTAAATGTTCCCTTTCTTTCTGCCTTCTCTGACCATTTAAAATAATTCCATTTGTCTCCTCTCTTAGTTCATCAGTTATATTTCTTTAAAAAATTTTAGTAGTTATCCTAGAGTTTAAAATACACATTTTTAACTAACTTAAGTGCACCTTCAAATAATACGATAAAGCTTCAAGGGAAGTGCAGGTAGGTGCTTTATAACAGAGTATCCTTAAACTCTTTTTGCTATTGTTGCTATTACTTTGAACAGTTATCTTTTAGATAAATTAAAAATAAAAAAACAATTTTATCTCCATTTATTTTTTTCTTCAGGGCTCCTCTTTCTTCATGTAGATCGGAGTTTCTGATCTATATCATTTTCCTTCTCTTTGAAGAACTTCTTTTAACATTTCTTGCAGGGCAAGTCTGCTGGTGATAGAACCCCTCAAGATTTTTGCTTGAGAAAGTCCTTATTTCTCTTTTATTTTTGAAGAAAAATTACTCTGGATGTAGAATTCAAGGCTGGTGGGGTTTAATGTCTTACAAAACTTTAAATATTCCATTCCATTCTGTTCTTACTTATAAGGTTTCTGATGATAAGTCCCCTATACTTTTCTCCTTTTTTGCTAGTGAAGGGTAACAGAATATGCCACCCCCAAAATATGCTACTTCGTCATAATATTATTGAGGTGAATGTAATGGAGAACATCTACAAGAAAAGCTCTCTTCCCTTCCCTTATGTGCCTAAAAGTAGGACTGAAATTTATAGAGTTGTCCCCTTCCATCTCCTCTTTACCAGGAAGGATAGAAGTTAATCATCAAAGAACTCTAGGCCCAGAGACTGCACCACTGGAATCTACATAGCAAACTTTACTAACCCTTATCTTTCATTAATTTCCTAGTAGATTTGCCTTCCCACAACATGCTGTCCTAGAAACTCAAAGTCTTATCACCTCTCTAAAAATGTATTGTTCTTAAGATGCTCTGTAGGCCCAAGTTCTAACCACTCCTTTGAGTTACTCATCACTGAGTACTCCCATGTATATGTGTAACATGAGTGTTAATAACTTTGTTTTTCTCTTATTAATCTGTCTTTTGTCAGTCTCATTTACAGGCCCCAAACAACAAAGCTACGATAGAGGGAAAACAGTTTTTCCTCCCTTGCACTATGTAGCTAAAGTGGGTCCTTTTCCCCTTCATTTTCTTTCCAGATTTCTTTGTTTTTAACTTCAGCAGCTTGAATATATGACTAGGTACGTAGGACTTTTTATTTTTGTATTTATCCTGTTTGGTATTGTTTGAGATTCCTGTGTCTTTCATTGATTATGAAATGTTCAACCATTATTACTTCAAATATTTCTTCTGCTTTTTTCTCTCTTCTGGTATTCTAATTGCAGCAGGTTCTGAAATAACATTGTTTTGTTCAGTGTCCTTTCATTATAACATTGATGATATGTCTAGAACTTAACTCTTGTTTGTATCAATTAGCCTATGGTAAAATTGATTTTGCTATACAGTTTCACTTAACCACAGAACCTGTCAACGACGTTAAGTGAGAACTTAATTGTATTATAGTTTGGGAAATTTCTATCGATATATTTTTAAATTCACTGAATCTTTCCTTAGCTATCTGGAGTCTAATGAAGCCAATCGAAGGTATTCTTTATGTCTGTTACTGTGCTTTTAGATTTCTAGCTCCTTTGATTCTTAGAGTTTCTATTCTTTTGGCTTACATCACTGTATTATACTCTGCTTACATTTGTTATTTAATATCATCTACTTTTTTTCATTAGAACTCTTATCTTATTGATCATTGTTATTTTAAATGTCCTGTCTGGTAATTCCATATTGATGATTGGTGTCTGAGTGTGTTTCTAATGCTTGCTTTGTCTATTCATACTGTTTTTTTTTTCTTGACTTTTGGCATGACTTCTAATTATTTATTGAAAGCCAGATATGCTGTATCAGATAATAAGAGCTAAAGTAAATAGGCCTTTAGTTTGGGAATTTATACTAGTGTTGCTAGAAGCTGGGCTATGATGCTTGCTGTAGCTGTCGGTGCCAGAGGATTCGACACCTTGGCTTTGTATCCCCATTGGGCTTCCTTACGTACTCTCCCTCAGAGTCTGCGTCTTGCAGCTCTTTCGGCTATAATGCACTGTTAACATATTGGAGCCCTGTTAGTGTGGCGTTCTAGCATGAAGGAGAGTGGGTGCTCTAAAGCCACATGATTAAATGTCAAGTCCTTTCAGTGGGCTTGTGTCTCTAGACTGTGATCTTCATATGTGTATGTCCAGTGTATTTCACATCTTAGAATTTCCAAAAGCTTTTTTTTAAAAAAAAAAAAAATTTTAATTAAATTTATTGGGGCGACTTTGGTTAATAAAATTATATAGGCTTCTAGTATATGATTCAATAATCATATAATCATATCACATGTGTATTGCATTGTGTGTTCATCACCCAAAGTTAAATTTCTTTCCTTAACAGAAGGAATTTTTTTTTTTCAATTTTGATGTCCTACCCCTTACTCTCTTCTCTGTTTTTATTTCCTTAAAGCTCTGGCCCTTGTTGACCATGAGTCTTTCTCTTAGGTGAGACTGAAGGCTAGAAGGGGGCTGGAGAGGGAGGAAGGCACTTATCCTAACTCTGCTGAGCTCTGACAAGGTCTTTTTCCTGTGAATGGGATTTTGTTACGAAGAACTCGGGTATGTTTCATAGTGGTTAATCTTCCCTTCTGCTGCCAGAGCCATTAGGGGAATGTTCCTCTGATCTTCATTCACTGTGAGAACCTGATGCAATTTCTGGAAGCATGGGGGACCCCTAACACTATAGTCACCCAGAGTTTCTCACTCTCATGCTAATCCACACTCAGCCTCCAGCAATTTTTGAAGTTACCGTTTAAGTGTTTCTCCCAGTTATGACTCTAGCCAATTCTGTGCTACATAAGTTGTGTCTGTGAATTCACCGTTTCTCCAGATTCTGGGTTGGCAGTTTACCCTGCAACCTCAGCTATCTGATGTGTCCATGAAAAGTCATTGATCTTCAGTTTGTCCAACTTTTTCTTATAAGGACAAAATGACAACTTCTGAGCTTTTTGCGCATTAGAGCTGAAACTAGAAATCTCTCCATAACTGAATTTTCACTTCTTAATTTATAGTAACTACATCCTTGGGAGGATACTTCATAGTGTCTGATCATAGATGAGTTTGGTCATTTCTATCACCTAGTAATGTAATCATCTGTCAGGTGTCTCTCCTGTACTATATCTTATTTTTTCCCCCACTGGGCAAATATTTATGGTTGACCTGTGGGAATAAAATACCCCTGGGTCCTCTCTCCCTGGTATATTCACAGAATCCTCTGAAGTTAAACTTCCAAGTCAAGTCACATAACGGAGCTACATTAACCCAGTTCCCATTTGCTCCGAGAACACTCATTGGCAGCGCTTGTGGCTCCTGCATTTATCCTGAGGTAACTCACGGATGATAGTCCTGACCTTATCCCCACAGTTTGCCATGAAATGTCTCGCTTTTATTATTTTCACATCACTCTAGTATATTGAGAGTCTTTGGAAACAAATGACATCATTCTACTTGTAGCATTCTGTTTTCAGTAGGGGTATTTCCATTTACAAAATATAGTAATTCTTGATTGCTGAAGATGTCAAATCCTAGAAAACATAGCATTCCTATGCGTGGTGTTAACATTGTTCTCAAACATTTGTTAGTCAAAAAATTGTTTGATGAATTCAATTTTTTCCAAAATAGATGATTCTGATTATTTTTTAGGTAGTACTTCAGAAGACTATATAGTCAGGCCTCTGTCTGATTTGGAATCTGATGGAAATAGCCCTACATCAATTGACGTGAGTTGCCCTCTGAAATGGTTAACTTGTGTTATGAGTCCATGTTAAAGTCCACAGTCTTTGCTGCTTGCACAATGACAAGGATGGCAAGAAGGTCTGGAGAGAAACATGGCATTTTTGTGTGGAATGTGATGTTCTGCTTTGTTTTGTTTTGTGCTTTGAAATTTACCACAGCAAAAAAAAAAAAAAAAATTAAATACTCATCATCAAATGCATTTTTGTTACATTGGGATTAGAGACAAGTTCTATTTAGAAATAACTCCACGAACAGTTTTTATATTTATTTTCACTTTGAAAACCAGTCAGATTTGCTTCAGCCTCAAAGAGTGCGTTTATGTAAAATTAAATCAATGCTGGCAGAGAGCTGCACTTTTTTTCTAAATGGGAAATGGGTTGTTTCACCTTTAACAATTTTTCTAAGCAACGATAGACAGTGCCTTAACTCAGTAGTTGTCCATTGGTTAATAAGTCAAAAAAGACATTATAGAAGCATATTTTCTTTTTATTTTTTAAAATTTCCTTTCTGCAGAAAAGGTAATGATACTTGTTATGATACTACTGTGACTTGATGCTTTATGTTTAGAGATCAAGCCACTGCTCAGTCTGGGTAGGTAAAAAAATGGAGAAGTTTTAGGACTGTGAATGTGTATATATTCAACGTATATATTCAACATATGTTTTCAACAAAATATATATATTCATATATATAGAATATATATTTTATATTTATATATATAGAATATATATATTTTATATTTATATAGAGAGAATATATATATATATTTATATATTCTCTCTCTATATATATTCTATATATATAGAACAAAAATTAAAGTCTCCATTTACTTTTTATATAAGACCATAGAAACCAGTTTTCAACTGGGAGCAAATTTAGGTTTTGCTATGAAGCTTTATGCTTGCCTGACCTTAGATTGGCAGGCCAGGAAATCAAGGTGTTTTTTTCTTCCCCCCTAAGCTACCTTCATGATGCCAACCTGAGAAAATTTGGCGGGAGTAGTTTTTGAATTAGTTCCATCTGAGTTACCCTTTAAAAATGCTTTAGGGTATGGAGAACACAACTGTCAGATGTTCAAGCACTTCTTGTTGATTTAAGTGTAATTGATCAGGAGCAATATAAGAAAGAACTTGGTACAAAAGACAAAAGGCCCCAGGCTATTTTGTGTATTGTTTGTGGCTTATTGCACAAAGCAGAGTCTCCTATAGTCACCAAGCCACAGCCCCCCACTATTCTCTCCTTTTAGTATAAATAAAAGATAGCTAGTTTCTCAATAGAAAAATTCTATCCTTATGTAGGTCCACACTGATATTCCAATGGACTCTAGAGTAGAGAAATATTCTGTGGCAAATTTGACCTCCAATCACCAGGCTTTTTGTAACTTAAAGAGTCTTTTATGGCCCAGGACTGTAATAATAATTGTTTCAATTTATATTTAGCATTTCAAACTTGAAAGGATTACATGAACAACAGAAGGGCAAGTAATTTCATGAAGTATTTCAGTATGGATAAAATTAATAAACTATAAAGGTACAAATCATTAGCAAAACCTTTTCTTTCTGGAGAATTGTATTTGAAAATTCATGTAAGCATGTACAATGTGCATGTGTGTTTTCACCTGTCACCACGTGTTTGTGTTTGTGCATATTCTTCTGCTGAAAGAGGCATACAAAATAATACTAGGTTTGCTACAATATGAAGTAATGATTTCTTCCAAGAATTATGTGCTTTCAGGGTTAATTTGGGAAGGTTATTGCCCAACAACCACATAGCAGTCATATCTCATCACCTTCAGCAGGAATAATTTATAGTTTAATCTTACATGCAGGCATATTAAATTAGTATTACTCATCAGAACCTGCTTATTAATAAAACAAGCCGAATTAGCCACTGGAGAATCATATTTGGAAATTCAATGACAATTTTGCATTTTTAATAAAGGCTCAGAAATATTATTGCAGAGCAGGTGGTACAGAGAACTGTGGTCAAATTTGACATTCATTAAAATTGAAGTGTGGAACGTGACAGAGGTGAAAATTGATATTGATTTATTTCCTCTAATATTTAGAGGAGTTCTAAAAGGTAAATAAAATAAGATAACAAGACATATCAAGTCTCACTGATTTCTTTGATCACCCCCTCCCACATGAGAACACATATCACTCCACCTACCACGTTTTGAATAATTCAATGCCCATACTCTTTCCATTTCAATGCATTATAAAACATACTCAAGCTGAGTTTCAATCATATTAGACTGAAAGCTGAATTTTTTATGAAGGATTATTTAAAACAAAATGCGTCTTGAGCCCAACAGACTTTGAAACCAAACAATCTTGGGAGTTCAGTAAGGAAATGTCAACACTGTGGAGAATTTTTCGATTCAGAAAATTAAAGGAATCTATTTGATGTATATTAACCATATCAATATTAACAACCTTCTGCTGGATTTCAGCACTGATTTGAGAACTGAGGTATTATTGGTCTTGTATTTTAACTAGTTGTGAAAGCACTGAGAAAGCTGTTCTTGGGTCGAACTTGACCTGCCTCTGGGAATTCTTTCTGTTCCATCCATTTTGAAAAGCTTTATTCAAGTGGATTTTTCTGCCTTACTTCTTATCACTTGCACCTCTTGGGAAAATCAAAGATGCTCAAATATAGATGTGAACACTGCAAATGCTTTGTTTGGCATTTGCAGCTTCCTTTCTTGAAAAAAAAAATTATATTTCTGACCACACAAGTGACTTAAAAGCAACTCATTTTACTGACAGACACCTGGTTTGGGATGGCAGAAGAAACAAGTCAGCTCAAACTTTCTTTTAAATTTTGAGCCATAGCTTTATATTGTAAGTCTGCTTGTTCAAAAGTTAGATCACAGAGATTCCTTCCTATAACTTCCAAATAATTAATCAAAATGGTCTTCAATGGGCTATATAAGTAGCAAGCAGAATATTATTATTAGTCCTTCTACTGTCACATGTATCTTGTAATTTCAAGTAAGAGAAACTTAAAATGAAACTGTTATAATACCAGCACTATTTTACCATTCAGTAATTTTCTCTGCCAAGTCACCCTGAACCTTAGGCTACCGAGGATGTCTTTTTAATTAATGTTAAGGTTTTCCTCTTTTGTGTTAAAGAATGTTCACTATTTTATAAGCAAAATTAAAAAAGAACATGAAAGTAGGAGGTCATCCAAGATATTCGAATCTATGATGCTCTGGGATAAATCTCCATCTTGTATTTCAATTGAACATACTTCCATTTTCTTAGAACTAGGGAACTCGTTAGTAAAGTGGGAAGTTTGACTTAATTCCAAGTAGCCTCTGAGGTTGTCTATATCTTGGTCTCTCTTAGCAATCTACTATTCTAACACTGTGAAGTCAATCACATTAGGGTCTTTCTGAGGTCATGCTAGAAATATAAAGTGAGATGAAGAATTAAGGTAAACATTAAAAAAAAAAAAGAGAGGAGGAGGAAAAAAAATTCCTAAATTTTATTTCTCCCTGTTCTCTGTACTTTACAAGGGAAAGACATTTGGGTCTGAATTCTTTTATTCTTAGCCATTGTTGGTTAAGTCTGAGGACAAAAAGCTAAAAATGAAAATATGGAGCCCAGTCAGTTAACTCTCTTGAACGCAGTATCACAATTTACAAGGTCTCCAAAATAAAAGGGTAACCTTTTAAAAATATGGCCCCCAATCTTCTCAATCTAAACAAATGAACACTAAAAATATGTTTTAGAAATCCAGCAAGCACACTTACTATAGTCAATCCAAAGAAAAGCTTATACCCTACCAATTGACAGTGGCTATCCGGAAAACAAAGAATGTTGAAATTTTAGGTGATTTGGCAGAGTTCAGCACTGTTACTATTCTTCTTTCCTAAAATCAAGGCATAGTCACTGAATAAAATTTTCTGAAATTTCAATCCCTACCACCAAAAACAGATTAAGGGAGTGTTCAGAAACCAGGACAAAGAAAAGACAAGGAGAGGTGCCTCTTCTCATATCAGAGGACTGCCATGGTTTGTCTGGTAATGACATGTTGCTGGACCGTTTTTTCAGCTTCTTTTTGTATCTATCTCTTTAAATTTTAGTCATCTTTTCAAAAATATTTGACCAGAATGATAGGTATTTCCGTATGTATCGATTTTTTAATCCTCACAAAAGCCATGTTAATATGATTGCAACCCTTTTACAAATGTAGAAACAGGCTCAGTATAGCAGTCAAGGAATATTTCTAAATTATCAAAGCTGCACATTTGTGATCTGAAGTAAACTCCAAGTCTAAATTAGTTGTTCTCATCATATCTTGATTAACTTCTTAACTGTTTAGGAAGAGAGGGTAAAATAAAGGTTTCAGCAAAGATATCTAGAAATCATTAAAGACATAAGGGTTATAGTGCAGTTGCATTGTAGTGGATCTGACTTGCATTTTTTGTGTTTAGTTTTCTTTTTGTACAACTGTCAAAGAGGATGAAAGAAATTGGATAATATTTGCATATGCAAATAATCAAAGCAGAGTTGCTTTTAGCTTTAACGAGATCTTTTTGTGATCTCAGATTAATTTCTTTATTCCTAAACGGAGCATAAATAACACTTATTGGCTAAGATTATTTGCACTAGACAAGGCTGTTTTCCATTTACCCCCTAGCAGATGACTATTTGTAAGTCTCACTGAGTATGCTAACAGAGAAAAAAAAGCTGATACTGAGCTCTCATTTTGCAAGAGCAAATTTAAATTAACTTCAGTAGCCAGAATTAATGAAACCAGGTAGATGATGCAAAAGCATTCCACAGGGTATCTTGTTTTAATTAGAGATAGAAAACGTGAGTTATTACAAGTTTTTTTAAAATGTTGCATTCTATTACTATCTCATGTTTTAAATCTAGAATATAAAAAAAACTAAAATCTGTTAGACATTTTAGTTCAGTTTTTCATACATATAAGCTCTAAATTTATACTGAGTGAACAGTAAAGAATCTGAATAAAGAATATAATTTGGAGGCATTCAGGTACAAGTAACAAATCTTATTAGAAGATGAGTATCTGTTTCCTCATAGGCAGTTATATAATTTACTATAAAGCTACTATACTTCGAACATTATGGCATATGAATGAACACACATATAAATTAAACAGAAAAGAATACCCACAAATAGTTTTAAGGTTTGATTATAATGAGTAAAATTATAATCTAAAGATTTAAAAATAATCATTAAAATTTATACTGAGAAAAGGTGAAGAAAATAAATTAGTTCTATACCTCATACTACCTACCAAAATAAATAACACCAGTTTCACATGTAAAGAGCTTGAAAGTTGTCACTCCATCCTAACGAGATATGTCTTTTGCAAATATTTTCTTTCTCCTGTGGCTTGTCCTTTCGTTCTCTTGACAGTGATTTTCACAGAGCGGAAATTTGCAATTTTAATGAAATCCAGCTTATCAATTCTTTCTTTCATGGATTGTGCCTTTGGTGTTGTATCTAAAGTTATCCCTATACCCAGGGTCATCTAGGTTTTCTCCTATGTTATCTTCTAGGAATTTTATAGTTTTGCATTGTACATTTATTTAAGTTTGCGATCCATTTGGAGTTAATTTTTATGAGGAGAGTAAGGTCTGTCTAGATTCATTTTTTGCATGTATGTGTCCAGTTGTTCTATTAGCATTTATCGAAAAGACTATCTTTGCTCCTTTGTCTTTGTTCTTTTGTCAAGGATCAGCTAACTGCTTAATCATGTGGGTCTATTTCTAGACTCCATTCTGTTCCATTTATCTGTTCATTCTTTCTCTAATACCACACTGTCTGATTACCAAACTTTATATTAAGTCTTGAAATCAGATAGTGTCACTACTCTGACATTTTTCTTCTTCTGTAATATCGTGTTACCTATTCTGGGTCTATTGCTTCTCCATATAAACTTTGAAATCAATTTGTTGATATCTACAAAATAACTTGCTGGGGTTCTAACTGGATTGCATTGAAACTATAGATCATGTAGGAAAGAAAATGACATCTTGACAATATTGGGTTTTCCACTAATATGGAATAGCTTTCCTTTATTTAGTTCTTCTTTGTGCCCAAAATTTTTAATTAAATACTTTCTGTTATTTGCGTACCTCAAGAAAATAATGTTTTATAGTTTTCATGGATTTGTCTACTTTATAATTCTATCAGTGTTTGCCTCATGTATTTTGAAACTATGATGTTAGATGCATAAACATTTAGGATTATTTTGTTCTTCTGATGAATTGACCACTTTATGAAGTAATCCTTTTTATTCCCGGTAATATTCTTTGCATTGAAATTTACTTCGTTTAATATTAATATAGCCACTACAGCTTTATTCTAATTAAAGTCAGCATGATATAACATTCTCCCACATTTCTCTAACATTCTTTTACTTTCAAACTATTGGTGCCTTATATTAGAGTGGTTTCGTTTACATCACACATAACTGGTCCTCTCTTTTATATCCCATGTGAAAATCTCTGCCTTTTATCAGGATGTTAAAACATGAGGTTTCTCACTCTCATTGGTGAATGTTGTTCCTTCTGATTCTTTCAGGTTGTTGATTTCCTGCCTTTTGTAGTTTCCTCGCATGTGCTTATTAATACTCAGCTGGAGAATTTAAGTGAACCCTCAGCAGACTTCTAGAGGTCTTTCTCTCTATGTAACTCTCTCCTCTCTGTTATTGTGTCTGAGAACTCTAGGTGTCTATATTTCATATTGCATTTACATATTTTGTTATATATACATGTATGTAAAATCTATATTATATATATATATTACACACTATATATTTCCATATAATATAGTATACGTTTGATACCATATATTAAATTATATCTTATTGTATATTATTACATATGTTATATGTCACTCCCTTCACAAGTAGTATTGTTAGATCCAACTGAAAAAAGAGTAAGCTTACATCACTGAAATAGCGCTGCTCAAGGGAAATGTCTATAAAGAGTAAGACATCTTCATTTTATAGTTTTATTTTAGTTTTCTGCACACAATATATCTGACTCCATGTATCATGATATTCTCCTTTGAGACCCTTTTTTATTTTGCTCAAATATTTGAGAAAATGTTTTCATCTAGGTTAAAAGTATTATACACACACACACACACACACATATTTTACACCCTTGTATGCGCAAAATTTGTTTATTTTGTTCTCACATGTAAGTTATACTTTTGCATCTTGTATATTTTATATTCAAAACAATTTTCATCAAAATTTGGTAGTATTGTTTATTATCTTGTTATATCTGATACTATGGAGAAATCCAATCTTAATATGATTTTCGTTGCTTTGTATGTAATCTCTTTTTTTCTATCAGAAGTTTTAAGTTTTTCTATTTTTCTGTGATCTTCTCAATGTCCAGCAGGTTGAAGCCTAGTTATTTTCACCATTTAAAACTTCTCTACACTTGATACAACTTTGTAAACTAAAGAGCCATATTTAATTTTAGCTCTGAATAATCTTTTAAAATCTTTCTTTGATTATTCCTATATGTGTAAGTAGCCCTCAAAGTTACCCACAGCCTGATTCCTGGAACCTGTGAGTATGTTAGGTTACATGGAAAAAGGGAATTAAAATTGCAAATGAAATGAAGGTTGCTGATCAGCTGATTTTAAAATAAAATTGTCTTGTATCATACATGTAGGCTCAGTGTAACCATCAAGGTTCTTAAAGCACAGAGTCAGAAGAATTAGAGAAGATATGACAATGGAAAGCAAGGTCAGATGATGGGAAGAGAAAAAGACTCAGCTTGCCTTTGCTGAATTTGACTATAAAGGAACCATGAGTAGAGGAATGAGAGTAGTCTCTAGAAGCTGGAAAAATCAAGGACGTGGATTTTTCCTTATCCTCTAAAAGGGAATGGAGCTCTGCTAACACCTTGATTTTAGACCAGTGAGACATGCATTGGATTTCTGACGGACAGACATATAAGACAATAAATTTGTATTGTTTTTAAGTCTCTAAGTTTAAGGTAATTTATTAATGCAGTAGTTAAGAAGCTAATATAACTCTCTCTCATTATCTCTTCTTTGTTCCTAGAATGTCTATCATAACAATGTTACGTTTCTATATTATCCATCCTCTTAATATTTTAGTATATACATAAATATATTATACAAAAATATATTATATACATATACATAAGTATGTAGTATTTAATATATAAAATAGATATTTTTACATGTATAAATTTACATATGTATACATATATTAAATATATTATTTTTTAAGTTGGCATCTTTTTACTTACTCTTTAAGACTTGTCCCTATCAAATCCTGGTAATTCTAATTAAAAATGTTGCTTTACAGATTTGTTTTTGACTTAATTATATTTGGTTCCCTGAATTATTCCTGTTTACTCTGGGGTCTCTTTTTCAGTAGGTATACTTTGTTGCTTTCATACAATTTTCCTTTTTTCATTTTTTTCTCTCTTATTTTTTTCCTTCCCTCTCTTCCTTCCTTCTTTGTTTAAATAAAGAACTAGATTTATGGAACTGGTGTCTGTGTTTCTCTGCCCTTGTGAAAGTGGTTTTTTGCCTCAATAGTCCTCTCTCATGATTGAGATATCTGCTTACTTATTTGTGAAAGGGGATTCTGGGTGGCCTTGCAGTTGTCTGCCCAATTTCTGTGTATGTGTGTATATTTGTGTGTGACTTCAGTCTTTTGATTACCCTTTTCAAGGTCCATGTAAAAGATTTCCATTTCTTGTACATATATGATTCTCGTGATAATGAAACTTTTAAGGACATTTTATATTATTTATGAGAAAAAAATATCTCTTTTAATAGATGTTATTACATATTTTCTGTATTGTTTCTTTGGTATTACAAATAACTTGATTTTAAAGAGGAAGGAAATTTACTTTATTCCAAAAACAACTAAAGTTCATGTTTTTAAGCTATGCCTTGAAACTTCCATACAGAAATATTCGCAGAAATATTTTCACTAATTAGCAGAAATACCTCCTCCTGTAGAACAGTCAGTGAAAATAGATAGCTCAATGATTTCAGACAATTAAGTCCTAAATGAAAGGAGAATATGAGAGTGAGATTCCCAGAGTTTGAGAATTTTGAAGCTTTGTATTTCTATATTTTCTTTCTGCTATAGTAAATCAGGAACAAAAATGTACAAGATTTAGCTTATTTTTTTAATCCACTAATTTGCTTATCATCCAAGGGCTCATTGGGGCATTCAACTACTCCTTATCAGAGCTATCCCTTTGTTATTTTGTTAGCAACTACTCTTCTTTGGTAGACCCAGCTCATAAAGGACATCTATTAACTTGCTTTATTGGCTCAATTTGAAGACCTACTGAAGTACTTTGTGGTAATGGTGTGAAGAGGGTTTGTGTGTGTGCGTGTGCGTGTGTGCGCCCACGCATTTGGTGTATTTGTTTTGATACTGTGGTTAGGCTAATTTTTTTTCTTATCATGAAGCACTTTTATTGGGTTCATGCCAAATGAATATTTGCCTGATTCTTCATACCTTTATTATTTAACTATTTTTCTAGTTTGTACAGCCACACACTTGTTCATTTCACCTCTTAATTTGTGTGCAAACTTATAAATGGAGTCAATTCTCACCACACTGATGGAGAGTCCATCTGAGCATACTCAAAGGAGAACAGGGGATTTTCCATGGGGAGGGTGTTCTAAGAGATTGATTGACAGTATCAATGCTGTGGATCAACATAATGGCAAACACACGTGGCTCTTACTTTTACCTTCCTGCTTCTGATAATAGGCAATGGCAGCCTCTGGATTACAACACTTGAACCCAGCAGGGATAATTTTCTGCTATACATGGCATGACTATGTCTAGGGAGCATATATCTTATCTAGCACTTATTCACTTTTTTTATGCCCCACAAATATAAGGCTGTCACTTCCTGGAATCATAAACTTTCTCTCGCTGTGACAGAGTCAAAGCAGGTGGCACTAGCTGGAAACATTTCTGAATTATGTGACTTAGGTAACTTGACCAGGTTAAACAAACTTATAAATGGAGTTTTTTCTCTTTGTTTCATGTTTAAACAAGATGAGTTAGTCTAATTTATATAACCAAAAAAATAGAAATACTGAAATAACAGGCTCTTATCATTATTATTTTGAGACAATTTAATAAATAATATAGGGATATTGTTTTGCTAATAATTACCAGCATTTAAAATTATAAGTCATGCATCATTGCAAGCCTTTAAAAAACTTATAAACTCATTCATTCCTTACAATAATCCTGCGAGACTGCTACCATTATTTTATCATCAATGGTGAAAAAACTCAGTTTCAGATGAAGAAATTGAGGCACAAGGAGTTTAAGTAACTTGGTCATGATTCCTAGCTGCTTTGCTAGTCTGCTTCATCAGCCACTATCACATTTGTTTAACTGGACTTTAAATTCAGATGAACAATTTTTTCTTGGTTGTAAGGAACTCATTAACAAACTCAGACTGTAATGTTTGGGATGCAAGCCTGAGTCCAAATCTGAGAACCTTAAACTATGTGACCACTAAAAACATTGCATACTTATTCTGAGACTTGTAGTATGAGTTTGCATTTAAAATAACACATCCTATTATGAATGAGTGTAAGAATGACATCCTAAGAGGGAGTATATCAAACAAGTGTTAAAATTTCTTTAGTGACAATGAAAAAGTGAGGTGTGTCCTACAACACTAAATGAGTTGATTTACTTTTGGTGGACAAACACTGAACTTCACAAAACTTAATCCGAAAGTAGTTTGTAAATATACTGCTATCACTTTACTCAAAGTCAGCACTACCTCCTTTAACAAACAAGAATGGTAAGATACAGTCTTGTTTGTACAGTACAGATTTAAAAAAAAGCATTTGCAGTTTTGGTTAAACTTGTACCTTAATGAGTGTCTTCAATTTAGGGGCGACATGGATTCGTTTTTTTTTTTTTTTTTTAAATCTATGCATGATATTATCATATAAGCTAATTCCAGGACGATAAAGCTATGTATGCTGATCCTGTCACAGAGTATTGAAGTTACTCAGGCAAACTATATAACCTAAAATGACTGATAAACTCAGGGCAGTTAGTAACCAAAGAATATCCCTATTTGGATTCATCTGAGAAGTCCTTTATTCCAACGGCCCTCACCATCACCTTTCCATTTTAGTTTTGAAATTGACAAGTATGCATAAAGCCTTATTCTAAGGTTCACTTTCAATTCTCATGTTACATAACTGGTCCCCTTCCCCACTAGATGACACCAGATCCCAGAACAAGTCTGAGTACTTTGGGATCATGACACAGGTATTTTTATAGAGATAGCTTCTGTCTAAAAATCACTAATCCTAGAATAAATACATGAGGAAATGAGTTGGGGAAATGATTGGAATCAACTGAACATGTGAGGGGCCAGCAGGACAGATATGTGTCTGAGTATGTCTCTTTATGTTCTCTACGAGAAAATAAAAGGTTCTTATTGTTCCAAATTTAATCCATTTAATATCTCTGCATACATTTCATGACCACAAGTATATATATATGCGTGTACATATTTAGAATTGTATATTATGTGTGTTATGTTCTTCCTTCTTATCATAGGAATATGTTGACTTTAAGGTTTAACTTTTAATGTTGATTTTGTGCATGACCGAAGTTTTATACAGCAAGGTGAGAAAGTTCAAGGATTTCTTTCTCCATTAGCATAAATACCAGTTCCTATTACTTAATTTCTTTTTGATGGATTTTCAATCCAAGACAGTGTTGCCAGTGGACAACACAGGACAACCAAATATGAGAAAGGCTCTGGAACTTTTACAGTATGTTTTCATGGTCTGCATCAGAATTCTACAATGGCTTTCTGCTGAATTGGGGGCGAAAAGAGAATGAAAATTTAGTTACTGTGTCAGTTATTTTCGGTTTGATAACTTCTTCTTTTCTATTATGTATTAAAAATTACATAAAAATCAGAAGAAAAGGAGTGGTTAAGAAAAAAATAACCTGTCATGTTAAAGACATTTAGCAGTTACATCGACTCACAGGTAAATAGAACATAAAGCTGGGTCGTGAGAGCTAACCATGTTCCAACTCCTTCATTTCAGGAAAACCTGCATAGGCGTAGAAAGGGAAGTGACCCTCCCAGGGTCAGACAGTAAAACAGTGAGTAAGGGGAGACTCGGCTTCTGTAGAGCAATGTCTCTATGGACAAGGTATTAATGAAGTATTAAGTGTCCCTTGACCTAAGAATGTAAAGCTTAATAATACAGTTTGGGGTTCTGTCCCTTCTTCTTCTTCTTCTTCTTCTTTTTTTAAATATATACTTATGGGCTATATTCTTTCAGTTGCTCTCTAGAACTGGATCTCCAGACATTAACTTTCTTTTGCCCTTATTTTTTGGATTATAGGTTAAAATTTTAAGAAATTAAGGAATAATATTGAACTGCAGAAAGTTAACAGATTGTTGGTAAAAAAATAAAATCAAAATAATCATAATGCTGATATCCTTGGGTATTTCCTGTGCACTTCAGTGGAGAGTGGGGGAGAGTATTTATAAAGTGATTTCACAATATACAAATATTGCCTATATTATACAATCTATCATTTAAGAGTGCTAACTCTTAAATAATTTGCATGGGTCTTTTTCACACCGCCACCACTTATGGGACCTCAGTACTGTCACTTAATTTCTTTGTGTTTCATTTCTTCATTGGAAAAATAAAAATAATAACTGTACCCATGTTATAAGGCTATGGTGTGGAAAGAGTTAAAATAAGTAGGGTGCTTAGAACTATGTGCCATTCTAAGCCTTTTAAGGTTGATCTTCTTGTTGTTACTATTTATTATTATTATTATTATTATTATTATTATTATTATTATTCTCTCAGATGTTCTTGAAAAAGTTTCTGAGCAGCACTGACTTGCTTTTCTTTTGGTTGTATATTCTCTACATTCCACTGAAGATTTCTACCCAATTCGGTAAGGCTATTTTTAGATATTTTATACCTCTGTACCTGTTTGTTGTAAGTGAAAGGAATTTTGTTTACCTGGATCCAGAAACTAGGCCATTCATACACATTGGTAAACAGGCATGTTGACAATGACTCCGTGGGGCTTTCAGTAGGGCCCAAATATCAAGGCTCTGTGTAACTCTACACTATCACATACAGATATTGATCCTTTAGGACCCAAAAGAATGTGAAATAAGCCATCGTTATTTTAGGAACATGAAGTATGCTTTCTGTTAACTAGTCCAATAAAAGAAAGAAAGAAAGAAAAAGAAAAGAAAAAGGAGAGATGTTTTGTTCAACAACTTTTTGAAAAGTGCTCGGAGCTGTAAGACGTTGTTGAAATTTTTCCCCATCAGGTAGAGCTTTCTGAGTTACCACATCTTTAAAAATAAAAACATTTTTAAGCAATGGCAATAATGCTGTGATAATGCTGCTAAATTCCCCACAGCACCAGCATTGAATACATTAAAGAGAATAAGTTAAAATATATCTGATTTCTTCTGACATAACCCCTAGATGTCTTTTCTTTCTATACTTCCTCAAATATAATGTGGAACATTAAGACAGATTACTTCTAAATAGTAACAAGAAATGTAGTAATAAGTAGCAATCAAGGTGATTTTTTCCTGTAGCATTGTGTTAATTTTGTTACAAGCAGGCATGCACACCTGAAGGATGTAATTTAGAGGACACTCTGTCTTGTCTATTTTCTAGGAATTAGAACAAGAAGAAAATATGAGCGGACTGAGAGAAGTTCTGGATAAATCAAAGAGTTTTCTCCGAATTATCGCTGTTTAATAGAAAATAAACTCCCATAGAAGGCTGGGATCTGTTTGAAAACAACTAGAAAAGTGTCATGGTTAGAGTCTTGTATACACAGTTATTCACGCACAGATTGACTAATTGATCATCTGTCAGGGATACTACAAAGGGAAAATTTTGCCCTAGCCATGAGAATGAACAAGAGCACTTCCAGCTCTAAAACCTACGATTTTAATTTAATCACTAACCCCAGCCATTTTTAAAAGTGACCTCAGATAATTCCAAACCAACTCATATATTCTTTACTCACTCAATCAACAGACCTTGAGTGACTACTATATGCCAGTTACTGTTCCAAGGCTGGAATAGAATAGGAATTATGAAAGGTAATGTAATTTCTGCCATGTAGACCTTGCATTCTTTGGGGAAAAGTTCATCTAACTATAAATAGACTCAAAGGATTACTGTTATTTTTATTATTATTCTGTTACTGTTCTTGAAAAATTGGTTAGTACTGTGAAAGAAATAATGTGATATGATAAATTGTGACTAATTTAGGCTAATAAGATGATCAAGAAAAAAAATATCTTTAAGAGGTGAGTGTCGAAGAATAGAAAAGAATCATTTATAAAAAAAATTTTCTGGAAATAATATTCCAAAAAAATGAGAACAGCAAATGCAAAGGCCCTGAGGCAATGTCAACCTTAACCACAATCAAGGAACAAAAATAAGCTGAAAGTTAGGTCATATTTACACCAGCTGGTCCCTAACTTCAACTACACATGGATATTTTCTTGCAATGAGTTAGACATGTATATCATCCAAAAACAACAGTTAATTTGAAATTACATTGGAAATTCTGACTGAGACTCTTGACAAAGGCACAACCTTATTAAAGATTACAGCCATCCTTTTCAAAAGCTTCACTTTGGCAATCACTTGCAGACATTTAACAGGGGTTTTTAATAACCACACTAAAATATTGGGCAGGGAAGAGAACATTCTAGCATGTCTGCAATGTGAACCTAGTGTCTCACAATTGAAAATTGGCTGGAGCTTACCCAGCCGACTGCTTTGCCAGCAGTCCAGCATTTAGAGCCTTGAATTCCTGTCCATTCATCTGTAGTTGTGTTTATGTCTCTCACTTAAGCAGTTTTCAACACACTTCTGTGGTTCTTTTGATATAGTGAACATGCAGGTGTATGTCTGACTATGCCAGGGACAGGGTCCAGATCTGGTCTTTATTGCTAAAACAGACATCTTTGAGTGTTTGAATCACTGCATATGCCGTATTTACTCTTGTGTAGGTAGGCCAATTTTCCTCCAGCTAAAGATATAATTTAAAATTATTTCTCCCACTTACTCCTCCACTTTTCTCCACTGCATATGCTAAATAATTCAGCTCACTGCTCCAAAAGTGAATGCGAGTCGCCCAACCCATCTATATCCTTTCAGGGTTAGAGAGGTCAAAACATGCAGGAAAAGGAGTCTATACCCAACAGACATAGAAAAACTCTGGCCTTCTATCTCAACAGATCAAAATCATTGCTTCAACTGGACCAAGATTTCACTTTTATTTTCATCTAATTTCCTGAAAGAGACACAATTTGGAGAGGCTTGTTAGGCAAGGCAGTGAAAAATTTCTTGCAGCTAACCCGTTTCTAAAGCCTTCTTTGAAGCTCAAGTTTTGAAACTTTTGCAATTATGAGTTGGGAATCCACGCTCAAGCTCCGAAGGTCTAATACTAACATTAATCTAATGAATGATATATTAGAAAAATGATTTGTGTACATACTAATAGAAAGCATATTTTCTGAGCAAAGCTTGTGAATTGAAGTGCAAAAAATAACTCCATCCCCTAAACATAGCTTCCAGCTACCACAGCAAGCAATAAGATAAGTTGGTGCACCTTCACAGAATGCTGAGTGACTGCTCTGCTTTCCACTGCCCAGGGGAAAGCATTTTCCAAATCTCCTGCAGGTGTCTGAGAGAGACTACCTAAAAGAAAGAAACTGAATTCTCCTTTTTTTGAGCCCTTGGACAACTCTTTTCATATGTAAGCTTAAAACACACACGCACACACGCCGCGCGCGCACACACACACACACACAAAACATTTACCCCAAGGGGTTAATTTGGTTAAACCTCATACATCACATTGTGACTGGCTTCATATTTTACTCCAAAAGCCATATCGTCTTTTATCCTTTATTTATAGTGATCTTCATATTCATTTCTCAACCGAGGCAGGTACTTCAGGGAGAGCTGGCATTGATCTCTAATCTTTTCTCTTTCTCTTTTTGTAATGCCTACTTTTTGACCCTTAAGAAACAGCACTGATGGGAGTTTCTCAAAAAAATAAAAAGCAAGAGTTTGACATCAAGGTTTTTTTTCTTCTTTCTCCCCCTGCCTTCTTCCTCCTTCCTCTTCCTCCTTCTTCTTTTTACCCACTAAAGAGAGGATCACCCTTTGGTACCCAGTATATAACTTGGCTTTAAATAAACTCAGCATCCCATTATTTATTTTTAAAGTGCATTTGTCTTCGGAAGAGATGGAGACTGAATTGAATGTTTCATGTAGCTGACTTCTGATTATTAACAGGTGAGAGTGAGGAGAGGATCTAAAGAGAGGCTTAAATGTAGGAGATGAGAAATCAAGTGCTCTTTGCCAAGTACAAATGAATTCATGGGTAGAGCCTAGAATCAAGGCCAATAGATTCATAATTGCATTTTAAGGAATTGAAATCCCATATAGTTCTGAGAAGCAGCCAAAAGGAATCGCAAATCAAGGTACATACAGAATTCAGTTGTCTGGCAACCACAACAGCTCCATTTCTTGTGTCACTAGCTACTAGCAATAGGTACAGTGGAACTTAAAACTGGGAATCCCAGGGGTTCAGAGCCATTTTAGGGTTGAGCCATCAAGATTAATACACTCCCAAGATGCACCAGAACCAGCAGCTGATTTCAGACTTTTGGATTCAAACAAAATGAACTCATTCATGGCTCTTCAACATTAGGTCCTATTTCGGGGTCCAGTTGCTCTCATTAAGGCCTATTTTCTCTACAACCAGTGCTCTTCTAATATAACTAGCATTTTTTTTCTTTTCTTTTCCAAACTCCTTCTTGGGCTCCACATATATTTTTGAGTCTGATCATCTGTTCCACTTCCTCATCACCAAGAGAAAGTAGATAATGCCCTCTGTGATGCCTCAGAATCAAAAGTGCTCTGTAAATGATACCTGTCAAACATTATTATGCTGCATGTAGATCTTTTGTCTTGAGTGTGTATTAAGAAATACCATCTTCTTTTACTGCTTCTGGCATGATTATAAATTAGTGCTCTTCTAAGGAAAGCTCGAGAGAGCACAAAATGAGAGTTTTATTAAGAATCTTTGATAGGAGGTTGCTTGATTAAAAAGGATTGAACATTGGAACAGGGGTCCATTAGCAGCTCTGTCAACAGCCAGTTGCAAATATTTGAGCAAACCACTCTCGTCCTCAGTTTCTTCATGTAAAATTAGGTGTCTGGCATTAATTAATCTCTGTAATGTTTTCTAGTTCTAAAACTCTATGACACATGAAAGAGAAGGAACACTATTTTACTAATGTTCCTGACTCTCTTTATCTATTGAGAGATGCTTATCACATTACAGCATGATCTCTTTTTCAAACTGGATTTCCAGAAAGGTGGTGGAATGCCCTTACAGGGTTAATTTGCTTAGCTTTTGGTTTAGATTCCTCCGGCACATTGTGTCCAGCCTTAATATTTTACACTGTAAGCCATATCATCTTTTATCTTTTTTTATAGTGATCCTCATATTAATTTCTCAATAGCAGCTGGTGCGGCAGGAGGGACAAGTCATTGATCTTCCAATTTATCCACTACTCTTACATATCCTGAGGTTGAGGCAGCCTGGAGAGATTGATGGAGCACTGGCACCCGCCCAGCAGCTGTGTGTTCCTCATGCATGAAAATCAACCACAGGAAACCGAAATTCGACAATTGGCAGCAATATCAGCCACCTCTGTAATAAATATAACAGGGCGTTCTTTAATAATTGAGTGGGGTGTCTGGGATTCAGTAATGAAAAAGTTCCTGTATGAAAGTGCCAGTGGAGCTTTGGACTGACGAGGAGGTGGTATGTTTTGGGATGGGGATGGAGGTGGGGAAAGCTGTTTGAGAATGTCAGCCTCTCATAGAGCAAACATTTTTATTCCTTGATTCTCAATCATAATACAGAGTAAACAAATACTTCATTCATTTTCTATAAAACCAAATACTTTTTATGAAAAAAATTTTAAAATTCTACAAGAAAAACAACAGCTCTCCAGATTATGTTCTTGCCCAATGATGTAAAAGGAAATGGTCCTTGAACTACATATACTGCATTAGTCACACATACCAGGTGAAACTTGTACCCAGAGCTTTGAATCATTTATAGGTTCTCATAGGGACAAACACTAATTGATTATTAAAGGTCTTCACGCCTTGTCATGACTGAGCGATGGCCTCCAACAGGCCTAGCTGTAGTCTCAGTTGACATGAGGAAGCCCCCCTGACAGAAATTTAACCCTGAGCTAGTTATCTCTTTCCCCTGCCTGCTCCTCAGCTAACCTTTCCTGCTTAAGTTCAGGTATTGCAGACTTATTTGATCAGAAGCTTTGTGTCGGTCCAGATTAAAACACACCCGCTGAAATTTAGCCCTGTCTTTTATCATCTGTGGCTGGGAAAACAAATGCTAAATGTGGAAGCAGAATTTCTCGTTAGGCCACATGTAGGATGCTGTAATGGCAGGACAGCAAAAAGCCCACAGGTGCAGCTGACGTGGAACCACATGGAAGCAAAACATCCCCATTACCAGTCTGTAAAAATATTTGGTTCTCTTGGTTATTACTCAGCATGCATACTATACAGACACACTTATTATCTCTGCATTTTTTTTATAAATAGAGTGACTAATAATGCCCTCCAGGGAAAAACTGGGGTGTCAAGCTGCTCAGAAATTTCAGGCACAGAATTGCCAGGAAACTATTTACTTCTAACAAAACATGCTAAGAAGATTTTGAGTGTACATGGGGTTTGAGCAATGTTATGATTTTCACAGATAGAGCTCACAAAAGGGTTCTGCCCAGTGTGTACTTTATCTTCCTCTGATGAAGAGAGGCTGAGTCAATCCCTTTGAGTGCTGAAATCACAATAAATATATCAAATGACTTAACCTCATACAGGACCATCGTCTGATATAAATAGACAAAAATGTTTAATTCCTCCAGAAGGATTGCACAATTTGCACATTTTGAAAATTTTGTCTCCTTTTCCTCCTTCAATTTAAATACTATTTTTCTCTTTTGTTCTCTAGTCATGCTTTATTCCATAGTTATTTGTAGGTATTAATAAATAAAAATTCAAATGAGAACTGGCTCTAGACAAAAAAGAAGACATACAAAATGTAATATCTTGTGCAAAGCAGGTTAGACTCACAGGAAATGATGAGCATATCTCCTGGATGGAATTTCATCCAATGTTATTATTAGCAGTATGGTAGAAATAGGAGTAAGAATAATAGTAATAAAGTAGTAGTTAATTATACTGTGTATTTATACAGCACATAAGCATCTTTAAAATATTTGCAATTGCATTGTTTCACTTGACCTTCAAAACAATCCTGTACAGTAGGCAGGCCTGGTTTTGGGATTCCTATTTAATGCCTAGTATTTTAAAAAACAATTAATTAATTAACTTTGGTAAATTGGTAAAATTGGTTAACAAAATCCAATAAGTTTCTTCATCTGTAGACTTGAACAGTAAGGCATATATATATTTACACTGTGTGTTCACCTCCCATAGTTGGATTTCTTTCTGTCACCACATATTTGACCTGGTATTCCTAATTCCCATTTAATAGATGAGCAAACTAAATTGCAGAGATTTTAAGTGATTAACTCAGCTAAGAAGCCAGAGAATTATGTTCTCTAACTACTAGTCGAAGTTGCTCCTTAAGAATTGATGAAACATATTAAAACAATACTGGTAATCAAGGAAAAACCTCAAAACAACATACCCCCAGAACTCTCTTGGTAAGGGGATTTTGGAGACAGCTATCATTCATTGCATGAGGTTTATTATAGACCAAACAAGAATTCTGGGGCTCAGTAAAATGTGTCCATCTGAGGGGAGGTAAGTGTAGGTAATTTCAAATATGGAATCTGTAAGATATCACATAATTTGATATCTGCCTGAAAATAATTTAAATTTAGCAAAGTAAAGGGCTGATATGTCTTGCAACTGTTTAAAAACAAATACTCCCTAAAGAAGTATCCTGCAGTTTCCTACCCTTATTTTGCAACCTAAGCTACAGGGTTTACGTGAACTATTTTTACAGCTGTTCTCATCTAAAATATTATTTCCTGTGAGATGGAATCATTGCAATATATGACTATTTTGTGGAAGCAGAGTTCTGGAATAGTTGGGGCCCATCCACAGGCAAGTCACTTAACAGTAAGCACATGTTGAAAAATAATGTAGTGTGGAGGGTCAGGATAATTAATGTCTGTTGCTGGATAATAAGGTATACTTTATCCAGGAAGTGGGTACTTTCCAGCTATAACTCTTCATTCACTGGGAATCTACGTGATTTCCCACGTGCCTACTCAACACTGGCTTCCTGCAGGAGAGCTCGGAGGCCCTCACCTGCTCTGAGGCCCTTCGGAGGCAGCCTGGTGATAGACCTACAAGAACCTTCTGTCCACTTGAGAGAATAAGAATGATCAGGTGAATGTTTTAGCTAGAGGATCCTACTCAGTAAAAGCTCAACCACATTAATAAATCTTTGAAGAGTCACCAATAAAAATATATAAAATGGTTGGATGCAAGCTTATCACACACACAATTGTCTTTAGTTTAATTATATGCCTTTCCCTAAGTGAATCGAGAACTCTAGAGGAGTCAAAAAAGGAAAAAGAGATAATCCAAATTTTAATGATTAAAAACAAATTTGATGTGTTTTAGAATGGCCAAGTAGTCTCTAAAGATGGGGAAAAAAAAAGAATGCTAAGTCAGAACAGCAAGAAAGAGCATTTACCATCACTAAGAATATGAATAAGGACCTGCATCACTGGGTATTTAAGAATTCAGTAAATTTTCTTTGCTTTTCTGCACTAAAGCTACCTAGCATAAATCCCAGAACTGCTGAGAAACATACTTGTCAAATCTTCGGAACAGCTTGGGACTCTGTTATATAAACTTTGGGAGACTATTAAACTTGAAGTAAAAAGCCCTTTGAAAATAGATGTTCTTATCTATTATGGCATATTCATCCCCCATAGGAGTGTTGTGATTCAAAGAACATTAATAATTTTTTTAAAGCAGTTGAGAAAACACAGCACTTCAAAAGGCTTAAATCTGGAAACATTTCAAATATGAGGTTTAGGATTACCAGTATGGTTGCCTAATCTTCTAATTATATGAGAGTGAGGGCACTTTTATGTATCTCTCTTTTCAGAATCACTGAAATATCAATTAAACACAGCAAATTAAGGGAATCTCCCTTGAGACATGAGAGCATATTATACATGATGGCCTTCTACAAGTGGTTAACAACTTGTCTTTAATCAATTCAGAGAAATTTTCTAAATCCAAGGAATTTGATGGCTATAATTAAGAGTTAATTTGAGCATTTGTATCCTACAATCATTAGAACAGCCCTTATCTTCGAATAATGATTTGTGTAAGTCATGCTTACCAAAATGATACCAACAAAATCTCTCAACTTCCATAAGGAACTTCCAATTTTCTTCTGCTCCTGCTCTAGCTATGGCTGCACAGTCTACATGTGCAAGAAGCTATGAGAAGGCATTTCATGGCTGTCAGCAGTGGCCACAGGTAAACCATTTATTACCAGATACAACTGTTGCTATTGGGTATCACTGCAGTAGGAGACATAGAGAGTCTCTGATAGGATAGAGTTGGGCTATGATCCTCCCATGCAATGAAGCCGCAGATGTTCTGGGTAGATGTGGGGTAAATTTTATTTTCTCCTCTTCTGTAACATCTTGCTAGAGGGATATAAAAAACTATCCCTGAAATATCAATGAATATTGCTCTATTACCTTTTAAAAATAAGAGTCTCATCTCTCACAGAAACCAGGACATATGTTTTGAGGAAATAAACTACAGGAAAATTCAACTGACTGTCACCATACTGTACATAATTTTTCTTTGGTACATTTTTCTTGAAATTAACTTCTGTTCTTGGTCTTTAAAAATGGCTTTATTAAAATAAATTGAGGTATAAGAAACTTCACACTTAAAGTACACAATTTGACTAAGTTCTAAAATACAAATATACCATGAAACCATTAACACAATCAAGAAAATAAACATATCCACCACCACAAAAGTTTCTTCGTGCCCATTCATAACCCCTTCCACCTTTCTCCATTCTGTTCCTACACACCTCTACATAACTACATACCCATTGATTTTCCTTTGTGTCACTAGAGATGTTTGTATTTTTCTAGAAATTTATATAAGTTGATTCATACAGTGTAAAGTTTTTTTTTTTTTTTTTTGGTCTGGCTTCTTTCACTCAGTGTAATTATTTTGAGAGTAATCCATATTTTCATATGTATAAATAGTCTATTCCTTTGTTTTGCTGAGTAGTGTTCCATTGTATAAATGTACCACAGTATGTTTATTCACTCACTTATTGGTGGATGTTTGCTTGGGCCATTACAATTTCTAACTACTAAAAATAAAGACAAACATTTATATACAAGATTTTGTATAAACATGTATTTTTATTTTTTTATCGAATTAATATCTAGGAGTAGAAGGGCCAGCTCCTAGAATAGGTGCATGTTTAACTTTTTTAAAAAGTACCAAACTTTTCTAAAGTTAACTGGACTATTTTCCTTCCATTGAGCAGTGTATAAGAGTTCTGTTTCTTATACTTTTTCATGAACATTTGATGTAGTCAGACTTTATAATTTTAGCCATTCAATAGGTGAGTCGTGGTATCTCCTGTAGTTTTAATTTTTATTTAGCTAATAACTGAGCATGTTCAGCAATTTCATGTGTTTCCTTGGTAAAATCTCTTTACAAATATTTTTGTCCATGTTTTTAATTTTTTTAAATTTATAAGTCACTAAGTATACACACATATCTTTTCAAATATATGATGTGCAAATATTTTCTTTCAATATGTGGTTCTAATTTCATTATCTTAATAATGTCTTTCAAAGAGGAAAAGTTTCAGATTTTGATAAAACCTATCTAGTTTACCATTTACTTTTTATGGATCTTATTTTTGATATCATGTCTAGGAAATCTTTGCCTAACTCATGGTCATGAAGATTTTGTCCCATTTTTAAAAATTATTAAATTTATTGGGATAACATTGGTTAGTAATAGTATATAATTTTTCCATGTTTTCAGATAGAAGTTTTATAAATTTATGTTTTCATCCATTTTGAGTGAATTCTTTATTTGGTGTAAGGTAAGGATCAAAGTTTATCCTTTTACATGTGGTTATCTGTGCACAATACCCAAGGTTCCAGCACAATTTTCAAACAAACAAACAAACAAAAACACTACCATTTCTCTTTTGAATTGGCTTTGCACATTTGTTGAAAGTCAGTTATCACTGTTATGGGTGGATCTATTTCTAGGATCTACATTTGTTTGATTGGCCTTTATATCTGACTTTTGGCTACAATATATTATTTCTCTAATTTTTTTTCAGTTTCTCATGTAAATAGTAATAAAGCTTCACCGTTTTACTGACACACTTAGATTATCTGAAATATATTTTATAAATTCATGAACCTGGACTTGAACTAGGGTTACTCCTAAAAGTCACTTTAAAAACTGTTGAGATGTAAAATTATGTATTCTACAGACTTTTAATTCAATTAAATTCATGTTAATCTGTTTCCAAAGCCATTTAGCATGCGTATGATGCTGCAGAGTGTGGTGAGTATGTAATGAATATGTGTGCTTATCGAAAGGATCATTATAGGAGACAAATGGAAAATGAGAGAAAATAGAAATACTCAAATACCAATGATAAAATAAATAATTTTATAAATGTTTTTAAAATTTATATAGACTCTGATCATAATGCTTTGAAACTAGAGATCAACTGCAAAAAATATCAGGAAGAACCACAAATACATGGAGATTAAACAATATGCTTCTGAAGAATAACTGGGTCAGAGAAGAATATAAAAGAGAGATCAAGAGATACATAGAAACAAATGATAATGCTAGTAACATGGCGAAACTTTTGGGACATGGCAAAAGCAGTCATAAGAGGAAAGTTCATATCATTACAGGCCTATCTCCAAAAACAAGAAGAGCCCAAATAAACAATTTAATTTCATCTTAAAAAACTAAAAAGGAAAACAAATAAGGCCTAAATCAGTAGACAGAAAGAAATAATCAAAATTAGAGCAGAAATAAATGAAATTGAAAAAAAAACAAAGAAACAAAAAAAATAGAAAAAATAAATACAACAAAGAGCTGGTTCTTTGAGAAGGTTAATAAAATTGACAAACCCTGCTAGACTCACTAAAGAAAAGAAAAAGGACACAAATAAACAAAATCAGATGAAAGAGGGGAAATTATGACTGACATTGCAGAAATACAAAGGATTATAAAAGAATACTATGAAAAGTATTAATAACAAATTTAATAACCTAGAAAAATGGGCCAGTACTTAGAAAATAGAATCTTTCTAGACTGAATCAAGAAGATTTGGAAAATCTAAATAGACGACCAGCAGTATGGAAATTGAAACAATCATCAAAAACCTCCAAGAAAGTAAAAGTCCAGGACCAGATGTCTTCACCAGTGAATTCTACCAAACATTCAATGAAGATTTAATACGAATTCTCCTCAAACTCATCCAAAAATCAAAGAGGAGGAAATACTTCTCAACTCATTTTATAAGGCCAATATTACTCTGCTACCAAAACATCATAGAGTTCACACACACACACACAAAACTACGGACCAATTATCTCTCATGAACACAAATATAAAAATCCTAAATAACATACTAATGAACCGAATACAGCAACATATTTAAAAAGATTGTACACATGATCAAGTGGGATCATCCCAGAGGCACAGGGATGGTTCCAAAATATGCAATTTGATTAATGTGACACACCACAAAAACACTATTAAAACATAAGAATTATAAGATCATACCAATATATGCAAAAAAGGCCTTCAATAAGGTACAGCATACATTATGGTCAAAACACTGAACAAAATTGGTATAGAAGGAGTACCTTAACATAATAAAGGCCATCTATGACAACCCCTCAGCCAACAGTATACCTAATGGTGAAAGACTAAAAGCCTTCCTCTAAGAGCAGGAACAAGGCAAGCTGTCCACTATCGCCACTGTTATTCAATATAACGTTGGAGGTCCTAGCAACTGCCATCAGACAAGAAAAAAGATATAAAAAGCATCCAAGTAGCATACGAAGACCAAACTGGTCACTGTTTGTGGATGACATGATTCTTTATAGAAACCTAAAGACTCCACAAGACACTGCTAGAAACAATAAGCAAATACAGTACAGTTTCTGGTTACAAAATCAATGTTCAAATACCACAGCATTCCTATACTCTAATGATGAAGCGTCAGAAAAAGAAGTGGGAAAAATAATTCCTTTAGCAATTGCACTGAAAAGAATAAAATACCTAGGAATGAATTTAAACACATGTGAAGGACCTATATAATGAAAACTAAAAGACCCTTTTAAAGAAATAAGAAGACACAAAGAAATGGAAAGATATTCGTGTTCTTGGATTGGAAGAATCAACATAGTTAAAATGACCATATTACCTAAAGCATTATACAGATTTAATGCAATCCCTCATCAAAATCCCATCAGCATTTTTAAAAAATAGAACAAAAAATCATCAGATTTGTATGGAAGCACAAAAGACCCGAATTGCCAAAGCCATCCTGAGAAAAAAATGAGGCTGGAGGCATCTCTCTACCTGACTTCAAATTATACTACAAAGTGACAGTAATCAAAACGGCATGGTATGGCAGCAAACAGACACACATACCAGTGGAACAGAATCAAGAGTCCAGAAGTAAACCCATATTTATATGGGCAAATAATTTTCAACAAAAGCCAAAAACATACAGTGAGAAAGGAAAGCCTCTTCAATAAATGGTTGGGAAAATTGGAAGCCACCTGCAAAAGAATGAACTAGACTGTTGTCTATCACCACACACCAAAATTAACTCAAAATGGATTAAGACCTGAATATAAGACCTGAAACAATAAAATGCATAGAGAAAACATAGGAACTAAACTCAAGGACCTTGGACTTAAGAGGATTTTATGAATTTGACCTCAAAACAAGGAGAAGTAAAAGCAAAAATAAATGAATGGGACTACATCAAACTAAAAGCTTCTGCTCAGCAAAAGAAATCGTCAACAAGGTAAGAGACAACTATCGAATGGGAAAATATATTTGCAAGCAACCTTGATAAGGGCTTAATATCCAAAATATACAAAGAACTCATATCTCAATAACAAAACAACAAAACAAATGAGCCAATCAAAAAATGGGCAGAGACTTCTCTCTAGAGACATACAAATGTCCAACAAATATATGAAAAGATGCTCAACATCACTAGCTATTTGGGAAATGCAAATCAAAACCACAATGGGATACCATCTCACACCTGTTAGAAAAGCTATAATCAACTGGGCAAGTAATAACAAATGTTGTAAAGGATGCAGAGGAAAAGGAACTCTCATACACAACTAGTGGACTGAAATTGGTACAGCCACTTTAGATAACAGTAGGGAAGTTCCTCAAAAACTAGGAATTGATTTACCATATGATTCATAATTCCTCTCCTGGGTTTTACCCAAAGATATGAAAACATATATCTAAAAGATATTTGCACATCAATGTTCATAGCAGTATTATTCACAGTGACCAGGATATGGGAATCAATCAAAGTGCCCTACAATAGATGATTGGCTAAAGAAGTTGTGGCACATATGTACGATGGAATATTACTCGGCCAGAAGAAGAGATGAAATACTGCCATTTATGATAACATGGATGGACCTCGAGATTATCATCCTAAGCAAAATAACCCAGACAGAAAATGTTGAGAATCACATGATATCACTTATATGTGGGATATAAACCTAAAAACACCAAATGAACAGACAAACAAAACAGATACTCATGGACATGGACCATAGACTAGTGTTTACCAGAAGGTAGGAGGTGGGGATGAAGGGAGAGGTAGACTGGGTAAAGGAGTCAAATAGGGTAGGGGTAGGGTGAAGTGGATAAAGGAGATCAAATATATGGTAGCTAAAGAAAAACTGGACTTGGGTAATCACAAAATAGACTATATAAATGTCAAATGATAACGTACACCTGAAAAATATAACCATATTAACCAATGTTACCCCAATAAACAACATAAAAAATAAATAAAAATTAAATAAATTTATATTGAGATGAACAAAATTTTTATAAAATAAAATATGAAAATTCAGAGAATATTTTTTAAATGCTTTTATTTACCAAATGCACTGAGATAGTATAGAAATAATAAAAAGAGTTTACTAGAACGAGCTTGTTTTTTTTTTTTTAAATCTACATTGGGTTGTATTTATTCAGTGTATTGTACATGTGGGTGTGAATAAGTTGGAATTTCTCTCAAAAAGAGAAATGAGCAAATGATATATGTTGTCAACTTGTCTAAAATTTTTCATGTTCTGACTCATTTTTTTATATTGGCAGTTCAAGGAATTTTGTTTTTTACATTTGACTATTATAAAACTCTTGATAACTTCACTGGAATCCCATGAAAATAATATAAATAATTATAATAGAAAATGAAAAGATGATAATAGCAATCAGTACTGTGATATTACTTGTCAGTGTTCTCTATCATTTAACAGTCAAAAATCCAATATTAATTTGACTTTTTGACCTTTAGTCTTTACTTTGGTGGAAGTTCTTTTGAGAAGCAATTTCTTTCTCTTTGCTTATTATTTCTTTGCACTTAAAAATAATTAATGGCTCTACTTTGATAGCTCTTCTTAGAATGGTACAGAAGGAAGACAGATATGCAGACTATTATATATCTGTGGGCTCACAAAAATGTAAAGTTTGATTTTAAATCTTGTGGAATGCTGCCTCATTTCCCAGAGAGAAATGGAAACATACATGTACTTAAACTGTTTAAATGAATCAACATAAGTTTAGAAGGCATTCTAGGCATGTTTAGGGTGTGGGAAAACAAGAGCTATAAAACATAGTTCTTGTCTATAAGAAGTTAACAATTTAATTGGGGAGAGGGCACTTAATAACTCAATGAGATGGGCCTGATACAAGTGGTCCAAAGGTCACACTTTTGATAAAATTTGCTCTAGGATGGACCAGCCAACTCTTCTATCAAAATCCTTGTTTCATTGTCTAATTAACTTGAATCAGGCTCAATGTCTACTTTAGAAATTTTTCCCAGGGTCCTAAATATATGACACAGACAAAACAGAGTATTTGAGTTTAACAAGAATATTGACCTCTTTTTAAAAAGCTCACCATCTAAAACTGTGCATGCTAAGTTCCAAGAAAATGAGGGTAGGTAATAAGTGACATTCAATTTCAGAGGTGGGAGAGAAAAACAGGCTCAGCTTAAGTAGAACATTTTGTTGAATTCTCCAAAGTGGTAAACAGTAAAAACACACACTACCCTCCACAGATACTAAAAAGTTGATAAATAAGATGAAAGCCTGAAGATGGAGGTAAAGATGTCACCTAGATATAAGGACCTACACAGGCTGAACAGTGAAAAGATTTTTAAAAAACTTCTAAAAGAAATAAATAGGCAAGAAGGGTAGTGGCGATGGTAGCATATTTATAAACATCCAAAATGACATGATTCAAAAAACTGTCATAAAGAATATAATGGTAAAGAGTCAATTCATAAAGAAGATAATAACAATTATACACATATACACACTCGGCATCAGCTCATCGAAATATATGTGGCATACATGATGGAATTGATGGAGAAAAAAGACAGTAATACAATAATAGTAGGAGATTTCAATACCCCACTTTCAATACTTTGGAGCCTCTGGTAAAATCATTTACTTCAGCCGAGTCTGTCATCTCCCCATCTGTAAAATGGAGGCAGCTCTAAAAACACAGTTACAGAGATGCTTCACAGCTTCAGGGGTCATCGTCGTCATTTGTTCTAGATTACCAATAACATCTCAACTATTACTGCAAGAGTACAACTTTATTTGGGGTCATCTAGTACAACTGTGTCAAAACAAAGAAAAGCAAAGGGCCCAGAATGACTTGGATTTTCTCAAGGGGACACATGATTTTAGGGTCAATCTGGAACAAGAACCCAGATATCCTGTCTTTCTTTTATTTTTACTTTCTTCTTCCCTAATCTGGCCCAGGAAATGAAAATAACAACCTGTTGGCAAATTAAACCTTGTCTTCCTCGATCTCTGAGTTCATCTCTTTAGGATCACAGTACTTGCTACATACTGCCATTCAGGCATGAATTGTATTACATCATATCTGTAAGTTTTTTTTTTTTAATTGTAATTTTTCAGTTACAGTTGACATTAAATATTACTTTACATCAGTTTTCAGATACAACCTAGTGGTTAGACAGTTAAATAATTTACAAAGAGATTTCTTCTCAATAAGACTAGTACCGCGCCTGGAACCATACACAGTTATTACAATACTACTAACTATATTCCCTATGTTGTATTTATATCCCCATAAATATTTTGTACTACCAATTTGTATTTCTTAATCTCTTCACCTTTTTCACCTATTCGCCATCCCCCTTCCCACTTGGCAATCATCAGTTTAGAAGCCAGATATCCTTGATATTGTTTCTTCTTTGGGTTCTGAACAATGCAGAAAAATAGAAATAAAAGACCTCTGTTACATGGAAATGGTCCAGGACTTAGCAAGATTGCAGTTGCAGCACTGCGTAAGAAGAGGTATCTGGAAATGCGAAAAACTAAGGGAGACACAAAGCAGTCCTAGAAAAACAGTAGTACCTAAAGACGTCTGAGGAAAGAGAGAAACGGTAATTGGGCTTCAGCTCCAAACAGCATTGGAGAATTCTTGTTTACTGGCATCTTGAAAGTCCACCCAAACATACAACATTAACATAAAAAATAAACATTTGAACTACATCACACTTAATACTGCATGCTCAAGTAAGTCAGTAAAATATTCCACATATCATTAAGTTGTCCTTTTTTATCTTAATTTTAATTCCAAAAGTCCAAACACACACAAAAAGAATTGGACAAAAGGAACATGGAGCATGCAGAGATGAAATAAGCTCAGTTTCATTCACATGATAATTCAGATTCAAACAAATTCCTCATAGCTGAAAGTGTCCAAACCAATTATCTTCGTTTTCTAGGTACAAGTTCTGGAAAATCCTGCTCAGGAATTCTAATTACCCAAATGTCCTTTACATGTTTTCAATGAGTATCATTATATGTAATGTGAATTACTTTGTGTGACAGAGAAAGATATTCTGGCTGAACATGTTCATACTCATAATCTAAATATGAAGGTCAAAAGCCATCTTGAAGGTGTTGGGAGCCCACTTTTTCCATTAGTAACATTAATGGAAGACAAATATTAGTATCCTTTGTTTTCTCTAGGTAAATTACTTCTTTCCTTGATTAAAATGGGTAGCCCATAAGTGAGTCTCTAGTGTGAATCACTAGAAGTTGAATGAATTTTTGTGGATCTTATTAATGTCATGGTTTCTAGGGAGAGTCTACTGAAAAGCTCTGAGTCTAGTTTCGTATTTACAGAAACATATGATGTAACCTTGAGTTAATTAAGCTCATCATAAAGAAAGGATGCTGATACTTGCTATCACTACATGAAGGGTTTCTCGCAAAACATTAAATAAAGTAATAGAGGTGCACGTGCATGCATATATTTTCAATGATATTTGTACACGCTTAAAAATGACTCTACAGAATGCACTATAAGAATCTTTATGATGTGTGTCACTAAACTAGTTCTTAGTTCTCCCATTAAAACTACTTAAATTAACAAAACCCCGTATTTTAGCTTAGATATCAGAGAATTCCAAATAGTGCTTCTGGCAGTAACTTGTCCCAAACACTTGCCTTTCTCGCCTCATCAGTCCTCAATTCAGAAACCCTGGAGATTTGTTAATTAATTTGTGTACACATTTACTCATTCAGTCAAGAAAATTTATTGATCTCTTACCAAATTCAGGCCACCGTTCCTCAATATGTTTTACAGGTATGCTCCAGGTATAAAGCCATGAACAAATAGATAAATATACCCCCTCTCTCTAGTTGGGGATGGGGAGGCACACATAAAATAAGCAAAAACATACAACAAGTGTAAACATATAAGTAAAACAAGTAAGTGGATAAAATAATTAGCCTCAGAGAAAAATTGAAAGCAAGGAAGGAGATAGAAATTGTTAGTTGTTGGGTGGAGTTTGAAATCTGATATTAAGTGATCAACGAAGGCTTCACACAGGAGATGAAATTTAAGAAGCAACATGACATGGATGTTGTAGAGAGCAATGTACACACCTGGGGAATGAATGTTACAAGCAGAAGGAATAGTCAGATGGAACGGCAATGAGGCAAGAGTGTGTGTGGAGTACTCCAGGAACAGAAATAATGTCACTGCATGGAGGACAGAGCAAGTAAAGGGCAGATGAGAAAGAAATGAATCATAAAGGAAACAAAGACCTAGATTGCTAGGGCTTTCTAGGCATTTTGTTGATTTGATTTTTGCTTTGAGTAGGACATTGAAGAGAGTTAAGTGATACGACCTCACTTATGGTTTAATAGGCTCTCTCTGGATGCCATGTTTATTAGAGTCTGTAGGAAAGTAAAGACAAGATAGGAAGCCAAGAAGTGATTGAAATCAGTGACTTGCTCAAAGATGTGTCTTCTACTCACTAAAAAGGTCGAGTAGGGGGTGGCAAATATGGCCCAGAGGCAGGCTTTCAGCTTGTTTTTCTATGACCTGAGTGTTAATAATAGTTCTTACATTTTGAATGGTTGTTGGAAGAGGAGAGAAGGCAGGAAGAGAAGCAGTTATGAAAGTCGTACATGGCCCACAAAGCCTAAAATATTTAAAATCTGGAACATGTTTTCCAGTACCTAATATAAGCACCTGGCTGGTAGTAGGTACTCAACAAAACTAGAAGAGGAATACATGAGTAAATTAGTTGCTGAAAATTTTGTAAAGTAAAGTGATAATAGATGTCAAAAAACATTTACATCTTCACCGTAACCTTCACAAACGATGTCATTTCCATTAAGCTTTTTAAAAACATAGTCTCGTTTTCAAACCAGTAAACCAAGTGTCATTTTATCTCATGAGCAATGTCAGAAAAACTATCATATATAAACTGGAAAGAGCATATAATATAAATATGATATAAAGGGCATATCATATAAACTGGAAAGAGCAATACGTGAAATAATAACATAAAACATTTTATAGACCTTTAACCCTTACAACACATTTTTATGTTCTTACCTAATTTAATCGTCAAGCCAACTCTATGAGATAGATACTATTTTCCCTGTAGAAAGTACAACGTCCTCTAGCCTCAACAAATATAAGAGGGTGAAATCATACCAACCATGTTCTCTAATTATATTGCTTTGAAACTAGATCAACTGCAAAAAGAAACCAGAAAGAACCACAAATACATGGAGATTAAATAACATGCTACTAAAGAATAACTGGGTCAGAGATGAAATCAAAAGAGAGATCAAGAGTTACATAGAAATGAATGATAATGGTAGTGCAACATATCGAAACTTTTGGGACACAGCAAAAGCGGTCATAGAGGAAAGTTCATATAGTTACAGGCCTATCTGTAAAAAGAAGAATGAGCCCCAAAAAACAACCTACCGTTTCATCTTAAAAACCTAGAAAATGAAAACAAATGAAGCCTAAAGTCAGAAGATGGAAAGAAGTAATCAAAATTGGAACAGAAATAAATGAAACTGGAAACAAAAAATAATAATAATAAGGATGATGATGATGAGGATAATAATAAATGCACCGAAGAGCTGGTTCTTTGAGAAGATTAATGAAATTGACAAATCCTTGGCTAGACTCACTAAAGAAAAAAAGGGAAAGTACACGGATAAACAAAATAAGTGATAAAAGAGGAGAAATTACAACAGACACTGCAGAAATACAAAGGATCATACAAGAATATTATGAAAAAGTATATAGCACCAAATTGAATGACCTATAAGAAATGAATCAGTACTTAGAAAAAATACAACTTTCCTAGGCTGAATCAAGAAGATCTAGAAAATCTAAATAGACCAATCAGCAGTATGGAAATTGTAACAATCACCAAAATCTACCCAAAAGTAGAATTCTACCAAACATTCAAAGATGATTTCATACCTGTTCTCCTCAAACTCGTCCAACAAATCAAAGAGAAGGCAATACTTCTCAACTCATTTTATGAGGCCAATATTACTCTGATACTGAAACATGGTAAAGATAACAACACAGAAAAAGGAAACTACAGACCAATATTCTACAAGGACACAGATGCGAAAATCCTAAATAAGACACTAGTGAACCGAATGCAGTAACATATTAAAAAGATTATACACCATGAACAAGTGAGCTTCATCTAAGGTGCACAGGGATGATTCGGTATAAGCAAATTGATTAATGTGATACACCACATAAACAAAATAAAAATAAGAATCATATGATCATATCAATAAATGCAGAAAAAGCCTTTGACAAGATGCAGCATCCATTTGTGATTAAAACACTTCACCACATCAGTATAAAGGAAAGTACCTTAACATAATAAAGGCCATCTATGACAACCACTCAGCCAACAGTATACCTAATGGTGAAAGACTAAAAGCTTTCCCTCTAAGAGCAGGAACAAGGCAAGCCTGCCCACTATTGCCACTGTTATTCAATATAACGTCGAGGTCCTAGCAACTGCCATCAGACAAGAAAAAGATATAAAAAGCATCCAAATAGCATACGAAGACGTCAAACTGTCACTATTTGTGGATGACATAATTCTCTATTTAGAAACCCTAAAGACTCCACAAGAACACTGCTAGAAACAATAAGAAAATACAGTACAGTTTCTGGATACAAAAAATCAAAGGTTCAGCATACCATAGCATTCCTATACTCTAATGATGAAGCGTCAGAAAAAGAGTGGGAAAAATAATTCCTTAGCAATCGCACTGAGAAGAAGAAAATATCTAGGATGATTTGACACAACATGTGAGGACCTATATAGTGAAAACTACAAGACCTTATTAAAGAAATCGAAGAAGACACAAAGAAATGGAAAGATATTCTGTGTTCTCAGATTGGAAGAATCACAGTTAAAATGACCATATTACCTAGAATATTATACAGATTTAATGCAATCCTCATCAAAATCCCATCGGCACTTTTAAAGAATAGAACAAAAATCATCAGATTTATGTGGAAGCACAAAAGACCCTGAATTGCCAAAGCTATCCTTAGAAAAAAGAATGAGGCTGGAGGCATCACTCTGCCTGACTTCAAATGATACTACAAAGTGACAGTAATCAAAACGGCATGGTACTGATAGCAAAACAGACACACTGACCAGTGGAACAGAATTGAGAGTCCAGAAGTAAGCATATTTATATGGGCAAGTAATTTTCTACCTAAAAGCCAAACACATACAGTAGAGAAAAGAAAGGCCTCTTCAATAAATGGTGCTGGGGGAAAATTGGAAAGTCACCTGCAAAAGAATGAAACTAGACTGTTTGTCTATCACCATACACCAAAATTAACTCAAAATGAATTAAGGATCTGAATATAAGACCTGAAACAACAAAGCACAGAGAAGAAAACATAGGAACTCAACACAAGGACCTTGGACTTAAAGAGGATTTTATGAATTTGTCCTCAAAAGCAAGGGAAATAAAAGCTAAAATAAATGAATGGAACTACATTCAACTAAAAGCTTCTGCTCAGCAAAACACATGGTCAACAAGGTAAAGAGACAACCATCTGAATGTGAAATATTTGCAAGCAATCCTCTAATAAGGGCCTAATATTCAAAATAATACATAGAACTCATGTGACTCAATAACAACAAAAAACAAACCATCCAATCAAAAAATGAAGAGAACCTGAACAGACGCCTTCCCCAGAGGATATATGAGTGGCCAAGATATGTATGAAAAAGATGTTCAGTATTGCTAGCTATTAGGGAAATGCAAAGTCAAAACCAAGTGAGATACCATCTCACACCTGTATAATAGCTATAATCAACAGGACGAGTAATAACAAATGTTGTAGAGGATGTAGAGAAAAAAAAAATCCTCGTACACTGGTGGGGACTGAAAACTGGTTACAGGCCACTGGGAAATAGTATGGAGGTTCCTCAAAAACCTAAGAATTGATTTACCATATGATCCAGCAATTCTTCTCCTGGGAATTTAACCCAAACTTGAAAAACTCATATCCCAAAAGATATTTGCACACCGATGTTCATAGCAGCATTATTCACAGTGGCCAGGACATGGAAGCAACCAACGTGCCCTACGATAGATGATTGGCTAAAGAAACTGTGGTACATATATACTTTGGAATGTTACTTAGCCATAAGAAGAGATGCAATATTGCCATTTGCAAAAACACAGATGGACCTTGAAATTAATCATACTAAGCAAGATAAGCCAGACAGAAAATTTGAAAATCACACAATATCACTTACATGTGGGATATAAAACTAAAAGTAACAAATGAACAGGAACAACAAACAGAGACCCATGGACATGACCCTAGATTAGTGATTACCAGAGTATAGGTGTTGGGAGGGAAGAGGAGGTAGGTAGATGGGGTAAAGGGGGTCAAATATATGGTAGCTGAAGGAAACTGGACTTTGGGTGGTAAACACACAATAGAATATACAGATGTCTCTTATTATAATGTACACGTGAAAACTATATAATGTATTAACCAATGTTATCCTAATAAACTTAATTAAGAAAAAAAAGAGAAGAAAGGCCACCTCCTAATTCCTTAGAGATATGCTCATGAAAAGTTAAAATCTTGAGTGTTACATCTATTAATGCGAAGGGGAGGTTTATTCTATGGAAACATTGGGTGCTAAAATCAATAGGTTTATTTTCAGTTCGCAATGACAGACTAGAAACATATTTGTTTCTTTTGAAATTATATTCAAATAAAAAACAGAAATACAAAATTAATAAACCAATGAAAGCCAAGTCAGAGAGAGAGTGAGAAAGGAGCAAAAAAGGAGACAAAAGTTATTTTAGCTAAAAAAAAAAAAAAAAAGAAATCCTTTAATGAGGCTGCACAGATCACTCTGTATACCCCACATTAACTTTGTGTGATGCAATGGACTGTTGGTGTGTAAGATAAGAAAACATGGAGTGAGAGGTGTTTGTCACTACTACAAATTCCATCCAATGCTCTTCACCCCTAGCTTCATTTGATGTGACTTAGTCTGGCATTTTATAAATTGTAAAAATAAGGAGTATCTCACCTGGCAACTATTAATCGCTGTTATAAGCCATTTTGTGTTAACTGTTAATCAATTTAAAAAATACTTTACGTTGACAATTCTGTTTCAACGTGTTTGCTTCTGCAAAGCCACCTTATCTCAAATAACTATTTGCCATCCAATGTTATTTTGCTTTATAAAGGCAATAAGGTAATATTCTATATCTCAAAAAAGCATCCAATCCACCTATTTCTATTCAATAGGAAACATCAAGAAGTGGATTTTCCTTGAATAATCTTGTCCAAATCCTTTTTATTGTCCTGAAGCCCCAAGATGAATTTATATGTTTCATGAAATTTATTCCTCTTTGGGGGAAACAAGATGGAAATAAACATGTTTTGTTTTCAAATAAGCCTGAAACGTGATCATCTTTTGTGGAGTTCCATATAAGAAACCTTTGTCCCAAACTTGGACCAACTTGCTCTATTTTTGTTTCAAAGAAAGATAATCAAGAGAGAGTTCCTTACTGAACTCTCTTCAAATGATATCAAAGAATTATAGTTAAATGTCATAACTGTAAATCATTTCTGCTCTGGAGAGGTTAGAAAGGGCTTATAACATTTCTCTTTTTTTTCAAAACAATTTGGATGTGAGCAAAACCTTTTCTGTTCTACCAACCTCAAAGTTTGTTGGAGATGAAAGTCCAAATTTGCTCTGACACATTATAAAAGAATTTCAGTGCAGAGGGCTAAAAACTAATTCTGTAACATATGAATTATGTCTAATGCTATTTAAAAGATTTTTAACCAAAATATAGATATTCATACATTTTTACTGATCGATAACGATTCTTGTTTCTGAAACTCCTGCATGCCATATGCTTGATACACAACATCAGCCCCCATAAGAGAGAAAACAGTCCAGTGAAGTAAGCCAAGAGGCAAGATTCAGGCTAGAAGAAGTCATGTGCAAGCCAGGATTTTTTACATGGTTTTTGACATGCTGACGCTTCAGCTCCTGGAATGTAATACACATTTCCCTTGTCCTGGACACCCAAGGCTATGCCTCCTCTCTTGGGCAGAAGAATAATCTAGAGTTATATTTAGGTGCCAATAATGTTTAGTGAAAAGTAGATCCAGCTGGCATGCTCATAATGATCAAATTGTGTTGATTTACTTTAATCCAATACACTGCCCTATTATCAATTTGCAATAAATGATGCATTTGCTTCCTAGACATGAATGAAATGCTCTAGACATATTCCAGGAAGGCCAGAGAAACTTGCCTCCAGTCCATATGAAATAACCCACTGGTGTATTTCTTTGAGGATGAATCACAATCAATCTAGAAGATAATCTTTACATATCCAGATCCCTCAAACTAGACCAAAGAGAAAACCTGGGATGCAAGCTCAGAAAAATATGGATGGTGCTAAGCTCATACTGGTGGTCCCTGACCTACCTCTTCTGACTAGACCCAGTATGGTGGATGATCAATTCATGAGTTGAACTAAGGACTTTTTATTGTGCAGTGTGTGTGCTTATTTTAGGTATGGCACTGTGCTAAGTACCCTAAAGACTACACAAAATAAATGGAAAAAGAAAGAAAGAAAGAAAGAAAGAAGAAAGAAAGAAAGAAAGAAGAAAGAAAGAAAAGACAGAAAGAAGAAGGAAGGAAGGAAGGAAGGAAGGAAGGAGGAAGGAAGGAAGGAAGGAAGGGAGGAGGGAGGGAGGGAGGGAGGGAGGGAGGGAGGTAGAAAGAAGGAAGGCATGGAAGGAAGGAAGGAAGGTAGAAAGAAGAAGAAGGAAAGAAATAAGGAAAGAAAAAAATAAAAAGAAAGACAGAGAGAGAGAGAGAGAAGAGAGAGAGAGAGAGAGAGAGAGAGAAGAGAGAGAGATGAAAAAAAAAATGATAACCGCACAATCAGTATATGGTAAGGAAATACCGGCTGTCCAGAGTAGGAGCTCTGTAATCACACAAGCTGGGTTTTAAATTCTGAACAAGGCACTACCAACTGTATGACCTGAGGAATGCTAAGGTTTAAATGCTGTTTTACCCAGTTTTCTAAAAAAGAGGCAAAGAAAGAAGGGATGTGGCAGGGAGCAGCGTTCAGTCAGGTCGGGTTCTGCGTGCCTCTGAAACCTTCCACCCTGGCTGCTCATGCTAGCAGCCCAGAGCAGCCGCGGAGAAAGTACACCTGGCTCCGGCCTCCCAGAGAAGCTAGGGAGGTTCCTGGATGAGGTGGGCCACACCTGGGCAGGATCTGGGTGACACTAGCCCTTGGCTTGAGAAATCTCTGGCCTGAGAACCTCGGGGATGGAAGTGAAGGGCCGGCAGAGCCATTACCCAGGCCACAGTCCTTAAAAGTCCCCACCTAACTGATGCCAAACACTGGCAATCCGTTATGTGTAGACCCAGGGCCTAGGAAGTCCAGAAGGGTTGCCTCGGCCATTGCGGCCTGGACCTTTGCCCTTTGAAGTCATGTATTCACATGTTGGCTTGCGCACTCAACTTTCTGTGTGACGTTTGCCAGGGTAGTCATCACAAATGCCTGCCTGAACCGCTCAGCTGAGTACTAGACCTGTGAGGAGTCAGAAGCCAAGGAGACGCTCTCCTATTCCGTTACTCCAGTCTGAGGTTGGTTTAAAGCAACCACTGGCTCTGTATGGGCAATCTGATTTCTCAGTTCTTCCTCTCATTCCGCTGTGATGGGCCTGTGCGCTGTCGACTCCAGTGATTTTTCCCGTCTGTAGAGACGATGCCCCGCTTCGCCGGAACCATCCAGCAGGCTCGCACACTTGCAGGTCCCACTCCTGCCAACTGCTCTGGTTTCAACCGCAAGGATCCTGGGCCTTTACCAGCTAGTCTTTACGTGAGGCAGAGGAGAGTTATCCTGTCTCCCAAGGTACGTGCTCCCCTCGGGTGTCCTCCCCTTGATGAACTGGAAGGACCCTCCGAAGAAGCCTGTGTTGTCTGCGCCAGAGAACCATACATATCCCTCGTTTGAGACAGAAGTTTAATCTTCTTGCAATTCGCGTTCTGAGCTGGTAGACAATGCTACCAAGCCGGTTCCATCCAGTACCATCCCACCCCCTTGCCGGAAGGAGATTGGGGTGAAGGTCGAACAAGAGCACAGAGAGGGGATGAGAAGGGATGAAAGAAGATCACAGAGAAACCCACCAACAGGATGATGGAGCAGCCCCTATGATAATGAGGATCTGCCACCAACATCCAGGCCCCTGAAGACGAGGGAGTCCTCACTCCCCTCAAATGCAGTCCTGGGCCTCTGGACTTAACCCCGAGCAACCCCAAAACAGCCAGAGTGAGAATGCCCCAGGAGGCCATCACCAGCTCCTCCTCTTGAAGGCAGGTCCAATAGCTCACGAGCTCATGCAGCCCTCCTGGGGATGTCCTGCCTCCTTCCAAGGCTGACTCAGAAGCAGCAGGACTCTCTGCCCCAACCCTGTGCTGCTCCGCGCTGCCAGAGACATCCACAAAGGAAGTGTTCCCCAAAGACCATCCTCCCAGCTACACATGCTCAGTGATGTCGGGGAAGGAGATGCCTGGCAAAAAGCCTTCAGACATCCCAAGGGCTCTCCTGCACCAGTAATCTGCCAGCAGTAGGCCCTGCAAACAGAAAATTTCCATGCCACTGCCCCTACCGCTGCCACCAGTGCAGTGGGGTTGAAGTGAGCTGCCTCCACGTGAGCCAAGTTCAAACTTCACTGCACTTGAGTCGTTGTAATATCAAAGAAGAAAATGCTATATCTATTCAACTGTGCCATCCCTGGCTAGATGGATAAGTTGGCCCACCTGCGTTCCAAGTTTCAAGTCTTGGGACTGTCAGGATGCTCACTGCCTATTTATAGGTGATTCCTTCTCTCCTACCTGTTTGCCTCAAAAGGCGCTTATCTTTCTCATATATTGTATATATTGTTATAAATATACTACAACCTTGTTAATCTGTCTCTGCTTCTGTGTCCTTTTACTCTCAGCTCAGCTGTAGAGGAAGAACTGGCATATGAATGGCAGTGTGTTGAGCCGGACTTAAGGACGCTAAATTTTCTTCATCTCAGTGACTGAGATGTGAAATAGCCAAACTTTTTGAGTGTACATGCTGACTTCCTGAAATCTTGGTTTTAATGTAAGAGATGACAATCCCGGAGGAATAAGGTCTAGAGGAGAGAGGAGATGAGGGTGACTCACCCTTGCCTCTTCCCTCTATCCCTCTCCCTTCTCTCCCGCTACTCTGGCCTCAGTGGAAGCCAGACAATCTCTGATGTGTCATAGGGAAAAACACACTTCGTGGTCTTAATTTTTAAAAATATGTAAATGTTTTCTGTCTTCTTATATAATTTAGACTGAAAGCCGGTCATCCTCACACATTCCCACTTCGCCCAGAGAGGATAAATTTACCATCTAGGTTCTTGAGTCTGGAGGAACAAAGTAAGAAAAAGCTTATGCCTGGTCTGTAGTATTATGAAATCTTAAGTTTATTTAGAATTTATTCCTGCTGCTTAAAATATCAGAAAAGACCGTCTTTATAACTTGCCTGGCTCTAATCTGAACCACTAAAATTCAAAATCACGCAAGTAACAAGTGCGCCAAGTCTGGCTGAACCTAGAGTTCTCCGGGTCTCCTCTAGACTTAATAAAGGCAACATTTCTGACTCACTTGGGGTGTGGGGGCTGCGGGGAAGAAACAACAAACACATGGAAATTCTCTGGTAGGTTAGCACGTAACCAATACTTATGGAGCATAATAAAGCTGTATAATTAAAGTATAGGATTGCAGGGAGAGAGAACCAGGTTTTCAGTTTAAAAGGGGGCAAGATAAACTTCACTGGGAAGGTGGGATGTGAAACAGAGTAGAGGAAGCCAATTTGAGTCAAGATATCTGAGGAAAAAGTATCCCAGATAATGGGAATAATCACTGCAAGGTCCAGACTAAAGGTGCCTGGTGTCCTCGGGGAGCAGGTTCGTAAAACTATGTTGGTAGTTAACAGAGTCAACAAATGGAGGGAGAGGAGGACTGAGGAAGATTTCCCTACACCACCATCTATTGGCTTGTGTAATCACGGTGACTTGACTTCCAAGTTGTTCTATTGAACTCGGTGTTTTTCCTATGCCTATTTACTTTGCAAGATTTTTGACAAAATAAAATAATGTAGGACCATGACTCATAAGCCATCTCATTATTGCTCTACACATAAGGATAGATAAACAGACGGGTGATAGATAGATGGATGAATGGAAGAGAGAGAAAATAGAGTTATAGACTGAATTTTTGTGACCCCCTCACCCCGTCTCCAAATTCAGATGTTGAAATCATAACTCCAATCGACGGCATTTAGAGGAGGAGCATTTTGATTGGTAATTATGTTTAGAAGAGGTCATGAGGGTAGGGCTGCTGCGATGGGATTAGTGCTGTTATAAGAAGAGGAAGAGACATGACAGAGCGTTCCCTCTCTGCCACAAGAATGCACAGCAAGGAGGTGGCCATCTGCAAGCCAGAAGAAGGACCCTCACCAGAAAATAAATGGGTCTTCATCTGGGACTTCTCAGCCTCCAGAACTGTGAAAAATGAATGTCTATTGTCTAAGTTCCACAGCCATGACATTTTAACTTAGCAACCTGAACAGACTAAACAGCTAGGTAAGTAAGTAGGTAGGTATGCAGCTACAGAGGAAGATAGATAGATGATGATAGATGATAGATAGATAGATTAGATAGATAGATAGATAGATAGATAGATAAACACACAGACAGACAGACAGACAGACACATAGATACATAGATGATGGGTGGAGACAGAACTGCTTAATAAATTTCAGCGACAGTGCTTTGATTCCCTTCACTAGGCAATTCACATAGGAGATCCCCATTTTAAAGGGAGCATAAAAGTGCTTGTTTTATGAACTAGACACATGCAAACACATGATAACTGAGCCTAAACATGCACAGCATTGAGCCTTGGCAACATTTATGAGATTAGCCCTGTAAAAACAAAGAATGCCATCACAGAGAGACTGTGGACTCCTCCAGGCACCCTGTTGCTGATTCATTCACTCCAAGTTATTACAGTTCCAGAGGATCAGAGGTCCTGCTCGCTGGCTTCTGAGACTAACCTGGCCTGCCCTTGTCATCAGAACTGCCCCCCCGGAAGCAGGGTTGAGATCCAGTTTGCTTCTAATATTCTAGTACCATCTCTCTGCCACGCCTGGCAATATTAACGGAGACAAATTTTTAAAATTCATACTTTTGATTTTCTTCTTTTTTTTTTTAAAAGCAACTTTAAAAATGGTAACATCATGTGGTTTTGCTAGCTTTATTGATAAGACAAACGGGGTCAGCTTCTAATTGTCAGTGGACTGGCCCAGGCCGTTTATAGATTGCAAACACTGATGTTGTGAAATACTTAAGTTAGCCATCCAGTCACTCAAAAATATTTTTCTGAATACAAATATTTTTCTGTTTCCACTGAAGCAGAATGTCATTCATTTCACCAAACATAGATCTCAGAGTTATTTACAGAAAGCTGAGTAAGTTATGTTTGAAATTTATATTTACGATTATTAACAAATACATGTCATGCTTACATTATAACAACTACTATTCTAAATGCTTCATATATATTAGCTCACTTAATCCTCATAATAACTCCATAGCTGGATAATATTTGTTATAGCCACTTGCTATTTTTTTAATTGAGGCCAGAGAGTTAAATACCTTTCCCAATGTGACAAGTGGTAAATACTCAGATTTAGAACAAAACCATCTAGACTTTTGTCACTTTGCTGTGTCACCTTACCTTAATCCATGTTTAGGGAAAGGACTAAATTGACAAGAATCTGAACTATAGGCATAAGGCAGAAGTGAGAAAATGAGTGAACTGTGGAGAATAAAGTTCAGAAAATCTGGTGACTTGACCTAGAAGTAACATCTAGAACCTTGTAGAATTATTAAGTTGGGGTAAGCATCCAAATCCATTAATAAATGACTTTATTTTCTTTAAAATTCAGAAAGACAAGTTGGATGAAAAAGAGTGATGAAAACAAAAGTCAAAAGGAAAGAATAATATGATTAAGTGAAGAGAAATAACACTTTCCCTCTAAGAAATGAGGAAACAGGGCCTGTGGGAAGGAGTGAGCTGTTTCTGCCAGACGCCTGGGCATTCTTACCAGGACCGACATGGGGAAAAAATGGCAAACATCGTAGTGTTATAATGATGCCTCAAAATCAAAGTTTCCATTTCCAAGAATGGCATATGTGTACAGGAACCTACTGTGTGTTAGACACACTACTAAGTGTGTTTCAGTCACATATTTTAATTAGAGTAATGGTTCTATGAGGTATGTATTAGTTCCCTATAGCTGCTGTAACATATCACCCCAGACTTGGTGGCTTAAAACAAAACATACTGTTCTCTTACAATTCTGAAGGTCAGAAGTCCAAAACCGGTTTCACTGGGCTGCAATCCGGAGTTGGTGGGCCGGTAATCCCTTTGCTGGCCTTAAGGGAGAATCCGTTTCCTTGCCTTTTCCACCTTCCGGAGGCTGCTAGCTTTCCTTGGTCTTGGCTGCATCAATCCATTCCCTGCTTCATCATCACAGTCTCTTTTAGCAAAATCTCTCTCTGCCTCTGTCTCATAAGAACATATGTGATTACATTTAGGACCCATTCACATACTCCGGGATATTCTCCCCATCTCAAAACCCTTAACTAAGACATTCACAGGATCTGAGGATTAGGATGTACATTTTGGGGCAAGGGTATATTCAGCCTATGACAAGAAAGATACTATTATTGTTCTCAGATGCAGGAAATGAACTTTAGGGAAGTCATTGTCCCAAGTCTTACAACATTTCAGAGTAGAGATTTAAATTCTGACAGTGTGATTTAGGACACATTCTGAATCCCAATACACCTGTGTTCTTAACCACTGCATTCGGAGTCATACTTAAGTACCAAGACCCCATTGGCCAAAAGGCCATGTACTATTCCTCTTTCACTTTGTTTCACCTGGTGTCTTTATGAACCTGCCCAGATAAAAACGTTCAGAACACAATTATGCAGGCTTACTAAGAAAAAGAAAGCATTTACTGTTTGCTTTACATGTGGCAATGGGGAGTTTTTTAATAAAACATGCCACCAAGTAGTAGTATCACCACTCTTATATTTAAACAACAAAACAACAACAACAAAAGCTATCATTGCAAAGGTTGTCAGGGACTTTGTCTAAAAGCCATTGTGGAGGGCAGAGAAAGGGCTGATGCCAGACGCCAGATGCCCGGGCCCGAATACTCTCCTATCTAGTCCTGATTAAGCACCTATTTCAGAGGATGTGACTCATTTCCAGCACCTGAGACCTCAGCCTCAGCTTCGAGATGAAAAATTAGCCGAGGGATCACAGGCACTTGTACTCATCACTAATCCATAAGCTGCTATTCCCCGTCCTTTGTGGGAGAGAACCTGGCACTTTTACAATGCCTTTCTACTTGAGAAAAGCAGAGCAGCCTTTGCTCTCTGGCTGTGACCTACTGTGCTTTGCAAAGGTGATTTGGCCAGTGCAGCTGCAAACCCATCTCCAATATCACACACCTATGGAAAATTCCAGTCAGGTTTTAGACTCAGTCACAGTACATTTTTCTGAGGATCATAATGATTTTGCTGAGGATCAAGTAATACTCTCCTATGCTGGCTGACAAGGGCATGATCTCTGCACTTCTTATACTCCATTTGTCAGCACCTCTTGACAGTTGTCCATGGATTCCTTTAGAATATTTGAGGTATTAGGCACAATTCAGGAGCTGCTCTTGCCTGGATCCTCTCATTTCCTAATCAACATGTCCAGTTGAGACTCTAAATAATTCAGCTTAGTGGGTTATCAGAGGCATACTTCCCTAGTGTGCTTCTTTCAATCTCTACGTCCTTTAAGAGTTCAGATACATGGCATCGAGTATCTCCCATCATCAGTATTTTCAGGAGTCAGGGCTATAGACGTGATTGGCGTGTTGATTACCCTTTCCATTTCTTTCTCTCTGGATTGTTTAAGAGTGATTTGCTAGGGACTTTGTGTTTCAATGTTTTGCAAGGCTCACGGGTGCAGAGACAATATTGAAATTCTGCCCCAGAGAAAACAGACATTCTGTTAATCTCTCCCCTCTTCTTATAGAACAGAAGAGATTCATCTATCGCAGTTACTCCAGGTTTCTGTATGTGTGTTGCTAAAGATCTGGATTACACTGGTAGTACGCCACCTTCTCTGTTGGAAGGTGCTTCGCATTCCATAAAATGACGTCTACGCCATATGAAGAATTCAGTTTAATTTCGCATCTATCAGTTCACGAGGTTGATTCACTGGGATTGTCCTCCTTCTACTGTCGTGGAGGAGAGGGAACTGTTGGCCAAATTGTTGGTCAGATTTTACATTGTCATTTATCTTTTAATTCTGTTTATATTTCCTTTGCCATGTAAGACATACAAAAGACATGCCAAATACACAAGGTATTGGTTTTTTTGTTTGTTTGTTTGTTTTCATTACAATATCTCAGTTCACGTTCTGCTTAGTTAGAAGACTCCCCAGACAGAATGATTCTTACCCTATTTTACATTCTTCACTTATTTTCTTCTGACAATGGAATATCACCAAATATATGCTATACAGGCAATCATCCCTCTGTAGTTTACCCATGCATGAATTTAAGTATCATGATTTTAGTTAAATAATCCCAGAACCCAACAATACAATATGATTCAAATTTCAGTGGCCATATATTAACTGCAGGAAATTGCATAAAGTACAAACTTTGCAGATAGTTCTTCAGTCTACAAATCAACACATAAATAAATAACAGATGTGCATCATGATCAAGAAACAACCAGTCACTCCGTTTGAAGTCCTGGTCACTATGCATGTCCTTCAGGTCACACGCAGACAGCAAAACATTGTCATTGGCTGCCTCCTTGCCTCCTAGTGAATATTCACATGACATTTCACAAACTTGTAATCAAAACTGAAAAGAAGGAAAGAGAGGCAACAAAGATGAAAGTGCAGTAAAAGAAAAAAGTGATTGTGCTGGGAGTGGAATTCTAACAGAATGTAAATTTACTTGTAGAAGAAACAGCTGACCGTGGGAATGCTGAATTTGCAGACATAGGGACCAAAATGCAGCCATAGAACTAGCAAAGGCAAAATCAACATGACTGAGGAAAGTGGTTGGAACAAAAGGATGAAGATGTCCCAGAGTGACATCAATAAAAACTTTACATGAAAAAAACCTCAGACATATTTTGCAACACTGAAAGCTTGAAGGATACAACGTTGATCCTTGATGGGAACAGCGTGGAGCATGGGAATTTGCCAATGTACAGAAAAGATTCTTGCTCCTTATTGTAAGCTATTCCTAAGGGGAGGGCGAGCACTATGCAAAGTGTTCTCCATTAGATTTTCTTTCCCCTTTAAGAAAGACTTTAGTTTTTAGAGCGATTTTAGGTTCACAGCAAAATTGAGCAGAAAGTACAGGGCACTCCCCTATACTTCCTGTCCATCCACACACACAAGACCAGACTCCCTATCAAATTCAATACCAGACTGGCATATTTGTTACTAATGATGAATGGACATTCGTTATGATCACTCAGAGCCAATAGTTCATCTTAAGGTTCACCTCGGGGTGCACATCAAGGTTTTGACAAATTGTATGATTACATTCATCTGCCACTACAGTATTATACGGAGTAGCTTCACTGCTCTAAATTTCCTCTTTGCTCTGCCTATTCACCCCTTCTTACCCCTTATCCCTGGCAACCATCGACCTTTTTACTCTCTCCATACTTTTGCCTATTCCAGAATGTTGTGTGTTAGTCTTTTCAGATTGCTTTCTTTCACTTTGCAATATGCATTTAAGGTTCTTCCATGGCTTTTCAAGACTTGATGTGCAATTTTTCTTAACACTAAATAGTATTCCAGTGTCCAGATGTACCACACTTTGTTTATCGATTCACCTACTGAAAGATATTCTCAGTTGCTAACAAGTTGGCAATTAAAGCTGCTATCAACCTTGTGGAGATTTTTTATGTGGACAAAAATTTTCAACTCTTTTGAGTAAATACCAAGGAGCACAGGGCAAGAGCGATGTTTAGTTTTATAAGAAGCTACCAGACTCTCTTATAAAGTGGCTGTGCCATTTTGCATTCATATCACAGATGAATGAGAGTTTGAGCTGCTCCACATTCTCATCAGCATTAGTGTTGTCAGTGTTCTGGATTCTGGCCATTCTAACGGTGTGTAGCAACCTTGCTATGATGTATTAGTTCCAGGAGGTTTTTGTTGTTGTTTGTTGTTGTTATTGTTGTTGTTGTTGATTCAGATTTTCTACATAGACAATCATTTCATAAGCTTAGAAAGATAATTTAATTTTCTACTTTCCCAATATACACACCTTTCATTTCCTTTTCATGTCTGATTGCATTAACTAGAATTTCCAGGACAATATTGAAAGGGAATGTTGGGAGAGGACGTCCTTGCCTTGTTGTTTATCTTAGCAGGAAAGGTTCTAGCTTCTCAGCACTAAGCACAATGTTAGGGTAATGTTGGCCACATAGAATGAATTAGGAAGTATTCCCTCTGTTTCTATCCTCTGAAAGTGATTGTAGAGAATTGCTGTACTTGCTTAAATGGTAGATTCCACCAGTGAACACATCTGGCCTAGCGCTTGCTTTTTGAAAAGTTATTACTGATTCAATTTTTTAAATAACTATAGGTTTATTCAGAGTGCCTATATCTTTCTGTGTGTTTCCACAGACTGTATTTTCAAGAAATAGGTCCTTTTTATCTAGGTTTTCAATTGTGTGGCATAGAGTGGTTCATAGTTTTTCTTTATTATCCTTTTTAATGTCCATGAATATGGAGTTATATCCTCTTCCATTTCTAATATAATAAATTCTCCTCTCTCTGTCCATGTCTGTCTGTCTGTCTGTCTGTCTCTCTCTCTCTCTCTCTCTCTGTGTCTCTCATTAGTTAGTCTGACTAGGCATTTTATATTGTATTTATATTTTTGAAGAGTCAGCTTTGGTTTTGTTGATTTTTTCTATTAATTCCTATTTTGAATTTCTTTGATTTTTGCTCTGTCTTGTATTATTTAATTTTTTGCTTACTTTGTATTGATTTTGACCTTCATTTCCAGTTTCCTAAGATAGAAGCTTGGACAGTCGACTTTAAATCTTTTTTCTTTTCCACTGCATGTATTCATTGCTATAAATGTTCTTCCAGTGCTGCTTTTGCTGCACCCCACAATTTTGACATGTTCTCATTCAAACTTAGTTCAAATATTTTTAAATTTCTCTTGAGATTATTTTCTCTTCGACCCATGTATTATTTAGAATATGCTGTTTAGTCTTCTACTCAAAATATGAGCCAATTGTGTCTTCCTATCATTATTCAATAATGATCCATTTTAACTAGACTTCCAAATTTCTTGATAAAAAGTTAGCATATATTCCTTTGTATTTTTTTCAAAAATCTCAATACTTTATAGCTAATCACAACTGAATCATATTGCCAAATATTGCTTATTTAATGGTCTTTTTAAAGAACAAGCTTTTGGTTTTATTTATCAAGTTTACTGCGTTTCTTCTTTATTTTCGCTTTGTTCTTTACAAATTTTGTTCTTCTGTTTTGCACTTACCTTGTTCTTTTTCTATGTCCACTGTGCAATTTCTAGCTTTTAGGGCTATTTTCAACAACTTGGCCAGCTCTGCCAGCTGTGTCACGGTCACTTCGTCATATGCCATTAGAACTTAGTCTTGCACAATGGGCGAAAACTCAGCAGCCTTATTTTGCTTTCAAAAATTGTTCTGTGGTCTTAGACTCTTCTTCTTCTGAATTAGTACTATCAGGAAAAAATTCTGGTGGAACTTCATGCTGCTTATAAGGCTTGCTTATCCTCTAGTTTCACACGTACACTAAAATATTTCCACTCTCTTTTGTTGATCAAACTTAACAAGACTCTTTTGCACTCTATTTATATGCAGAAAAATAAGCAAGTCTTCTTTCACACGGGCTCTCTGAAATGTCATAATTTTAAGCTATGCATAACCTTAAACAGTGCTCCTTTCAAACACTGAATGGTTCCCCATTTCTTTCTAGGTGTCCATAGTTTTTCATTCCGACAACATCTTTTATACATGCTTTTGTTTTTGACCCATTTGTGTCAAAAACTCTTCCTCCCTCCCACTTCTAGGATGTACTGATAGGAAATATAATCGTTATTGAATAGATAACTACACTTCATGTTCACTGCAGCAGTATTCAAAATAGCCAAGGTCTGCAAAAAACCTAAGTGTCGACAGATGAATGGATAAAGAAAATATGATTGATCAATGGATCAATCCATCTATCTAATGTTATATGTATGGTAAAAAAATATTTAACCTTATAAAAGCAGGAAATTTTATCATTTATGATAACATGGATGAAACTAGAGGGCATTATGCTAAAGTGAAATAAGCCTGACAGAGAGAAGATAACTAGTGTGTGGCATCATTTATATGTGGACTCTAAAAAAATTAAACAAATAAACTCTTCCTCACCAAGACATTTTTTAGCAATATCTAGCAGCCTCTACCAGGGTCACATCATTTTTTATTGTTTGGAATAGAGCACAAGATAGATGGCACAAAATTTCCCCATGGTGATTTATCTAGATTACAGTTTACTATTGTTTTTTTATTTTTTTTCATTCATTTCTTCCGCTTCTGGCACCAGACCTTCCTCTTTCCTTTAGACAACTTCCCATGATTCAAGTAGGTTGCCTGTCCCCTCCTTAGCCCCATGATTCTGGCTTAGTGAATCACAGAATTTTATATATATTACATATGTCTTGAGTACTTACTTCTCTATTTTACATCGTTTTTTTCCTCCAAATTTCAGTCTGTTTATTTTTTTGCTGACTTTACTAACACTTTCTCATATTTTGACTAATGTCATGTTAAACTGATATATTGTGTGCCTGATTTCAGCTATTGCTTCCTTAATTCTAGAATTTTCCTGTGATTCCTTTTATATATACCTTTGCTTAAATTGTATATGTTGTCCCTTATTTTCTTGAATACATTCATCATAGTTTTTAAGTAACAGCTTTACTGACATAGAATTACTTTCCATACAACTTAGAGCATTACTATTCAATGTGTTGTACATCTATCACCACAATCAATGTTAGAACATTTTCATTCATGCCCCAAAGAAAAGAAACCTCTTAGAAGTCACTCACTCCTCCATTTTCCTCAACCCTAGGCAACCAGTTATACACTTTCTGTCTCTATAGATTTGGCTGCTCTGGACATTGCATACCAATGGAATCATACAGTATGTGGGGGTTTTTTGACTGGCTTATTTTCTTAGCATGTTTTCAAGTTTCATCCTGTTGTAGCATGTATCACCTTCATTTCTGACTAATATTCCATGGTATGGAATACTTATCGATGTAGCAGTTAATGGATGTTTGTTTTGTTTCCACTTTTTGGCTGAGTAATGCTTTTATGATTATATTGTGTACAAGTTTTCATGTGTAAGTCTAGCTATTTTCTTAATTGACTTTTTGAACAGTTTTGGGTTTGCTTTGTACATTATATAGTTTTGAAAATTATAATGATGTGCCCACTACTACAGTATCCTACTCAGTAGCTTCACTGCCTTAAAGTCCCTGTGCTCACCTATTGATTCCTTCCTCTCTGCAACCTTTGGCAACAACCGATCTTTTTACTATTTCCATAGTTTTACCTTTTCTGTATTTCATATAGCTGAAATCAGAAATATTGCGGCCACGTAGACTGGCTTTTTCACTTAGCAATATTGCATCTAAGCTTCCTCCACGTTTCTCATGGCCTGATAGCTTTTTCTTTTTATTGATGAATGCTATTCCTTTCATAGTTTGCTTATCCATTCACCTACTGAAAAAGTATCTTGTTTCCACATTTCGGCAATTATGCAATAAGCTGCTATAAATATTCACGTGCATGTGTTTATGTGGACAAAACTCCTCAAGTCTTTTTGGGAAACACTAAGGAGTGTGTTACGAGATTGTATGTTTACTTTTGTAAGACACTGCCAAATATCTTTCCAAGTGGCTATACCATTTTGCATTTCCAGTAGCAAACGTAAGAGAGTTTCTGTTGTTCTGCATCCTCACCGGCTTTGGTAGAGTAGTCACCCATTTACATGGGGATATATTCCAAGACCCCCAGTGGATGCCTGAAACACAGAGAAGTGCCAGAGCCTATATATACTCTGCAATTTTCCTATCCACACATACTAAGTAAAGTTTAATTTACAAATTAGACACATTAAAGAGTAACAAAAATAATTACTAATAAAGTAGAATAATTATAACAGTGTACTGTCATTGTTATGTGAAGGTGGTGTCTGTCTGTCTGTCCCCCAATCTGTATCACTCTGATAAGTGAGATGGATACTTCTTGACTAATGGGTGGGTATGTAAGTAGTGTGGTTAGGCTTGACAAGTGTTAAATCACGTACTGGACATGGCAGAGAGATTGGCATAAGATTTCATCATGCCATAATGTGCAAGTTAAAACTTGTGAATTGTTTATTTCTGAAACTTTCCATTTAATATTTTTGGTGGGTCATAGTTGATCATGGCTGATTGCAGGCAACTGACACCACAGAGAGCGAAACCATGGATTAATGGGGAGTACTTGATTTCAGTGTTTGGATTTCAGCCATTCGAAATAGGTTTGTACTGGTTTCTCATAATTTTATATATGTTTTAATTTATAATGCCCTTATGACATATGATGTATAGCTCCTTTACATAGGCTTATTTGACATCTGTATATTTCATTGTTAATCATAGTTCGTTGGTTTTTAACCCATGCTCAATAACTCTAAAATTTCCTCCTATATCTGTTCATATTATCTTTTTTTCCCCACAGCTTTTGATCACTTAGTCTTTATCCCAGTATGTCGAGTTATTATTATTATTTTCTTTTTTGAAATCAAGACTTTATTTTAGAAATCTATAGAGATACTTCTACATTCTGGATGTTATCTTTCTCTTGAGATTCACTTTTGCTTATGGCAGACAAGCTATTACAGGGATTCATACAGTGCAACATTTTCAGTGTGAGCTGATTCAAAGCTGGCCAGCAGTCTTTGCAAAGGCTGATCTATTGCTGGTTTTTCCTTCCTCTAAGGATACCATCCTTTTGGAATGCTTTTGAAAGTCTGGCTTCACCCTGTTTGCAAGTTCCTTTTACCTGTTGGGCTTTGAAACTTAATTTTACCCCGGGCTGAGAGACTACCTCGGGATACTCTTAACTTGTCAGCTTCTTACTTGTTGCTTTTTGCTTCAGCTCCTTGCACTTGGATTCTGTGCTTCCAGTCTTGTCAACTCCTTGGCTTCTCAGCTTCTAGGCTGTAAATTTTGAGTCAGCAAATGCCCCAAGGAGAAAAGCTGTGCCGAATATCAAGCTTGCATCTGTGTTTCCCTTCTCTCAAGAACTTGGCCCACGTGTCTTTACTTCTTTCAAGCATTCTGGTGCCTTCAAACAGATGTTTCCTTACTTAGGCCGGTTATTGTAATATTGCTCAGCCCTCACCTGTACTTATATTATTACTGAACTATCATCTCAATTTTCCCTGGGAACAAAATTTGTATTTTGTTTCAAAAGTTACTGTTTCTTTTCTACGTTATCTTAGTTTCTATAGGGACATTTTTACTTCATTGTTCAATTTAGTTCCTGAGTTACCAGAAGGAAAAGAGGTAAGGTGTTATTGGGGAAGCTAAGTATCAGGGGGAAATCACGGATGAGAGATATGTCTTTTCTTTTTTATTTTTCCTTTCCTTGTTTGCTCTGGCAGCGTAAGTCTGCCTTTTTTTGATTTGATTCAATGGCTCAAACGAGAAACTCACTACATCAAAGACCCGACTTTACTCTGATGAACATCTGCAGGTCAGGAACAGCTGCATGATGGACACTATGCCCAGATTTGTGTGTGTGTGAGGATTTTACAGCATTTCCCAATGACCTTTAATTTGCCTCCTGCCAACACTGTTCAGGGCATTAAGGTTCTGTAAGATTCTTTAGGCGAAGCCCCTCTCTTTGCAAACAAGATGAGCTCGTCTGTCTTTCCTGAGCTCATTTGTGGAATGGTGACCCTCAGTTTTTTCTTTTCCTCCTCCAATCATATTTGTACATAAGCTCCAAAGGACCTCAAAGTACCTTCTCCTTCTCTTTCTAGCTACATTATTAAATATTAATAATAGATTTGCTTATTCCTTTCTTAATTTAATGGAATATTGCAAGGACAAATCATTGAGTATGAGCCCCATTGACTATAACTCATACAAACCTCTCACATGGGCCTAAACTTATGCTATCCACTTGGCTTTCTTATGATATCTTCTGTGTTTTCTAAATTTGTATGATTTAGCTAATTTCTGATCATGTGACAATAAGCACACAAAAAGAATAAACTATGGATATAGGTGATATGTGCCAATATGCCAGACAGATGGGAATACGCACTATGGTTTCCATATATAGATATATGGTGACAGAGGTCAGTGTAGGGGTTACCTCTACAGAATATAGAGTGGGAAGAAGTAACAGAAATATTTTAGGGTGCTAGAATGTTTTGTATCTTGATCTGGTGTGGCAAATATGGGTGTATAAAGAGGTAGAAATTCATGCACACTGTGTTTATTGATATATATCTGCATATTTAAAAAATCTATTAGGATAATTAAGCTATCAGTTGTATGATGGGAATTTTAGGTAAGGAGTAATCAAGGTATTAACGGAGTAATAAGTTACAGTGTGCTCGAGGTAGACTAGAAGTATTTTACATTTAAGAACTTTGGCAGTGTTTGGATACCTTTGAACAAAGAAAAAAGGACATACAACTATATTGAGTATATGTTATTGAGCTACGGTTTTATCCATATAAGCTTATTTAATATTGTATCTTGTAGCTGAGAAAGTGAAGATGAGAGAGGTCTCTGTTTTTGACACTAGATATTGAGAACGCGATTAGCTTATATCCCTAAGAAATCTGAAATCAGAGAAAAGGAATCCAGAGGCAATGAGTGGTAAGTGCCCCAAGCCATGAAACATACTTGGGCACTCATGGCAGCCACATGAGAGATGAAGCCACCAGAAGTGAGGGGCTCCTTAAAGTCACACTCAATCAAATAAAAAGCATAAAAAAGAGGGTCTGGAAAAGTGACGAATGTTAGGACATGACATTGTGAAGATTTCTAAGAAAAATAAGTGGATGCCTGTCCCAACAGAAAATATCTAAGGCTCATCTCAGCATTTCTCAAACTGACCTTCCACAAAATATAGTTCTATTAGCTGATTAAAAGTTCATCCTGAGGAAAGGGTTTAGTTGTCAAACAAATTTCAATAAGACTGAATTAAACAGTGTAAAATCAATTCTGCCTCCCTAACTTCTCAGAGTGTATAGAGCAACAATGAATAGAGGATAGGGTGTCCAGCATTTCCCACTGACTTTTGCCTCAGCATTCCATTAACACCTTCTAAGACCAGTGTTCTGCAGGACTGAGATGTGAAATGCTGCTCTCACGATGAAAAATCACACGCCATTTTCAAATCTCTTCTTTACTCTTCTTTTTTGCTCATGTTGTTCCAGCCCTCTGAAATGCCTTGCCTAACCTCCACCTGCCAAAACCCTACCCAACTTTTAAGATGCGAGAAAAAATGATGGCCAATATCAGTAAAAAGGAAGAGAAAAAAACCCATTGATTTCCATTCCCTGCCTAGGAAAAACAACAATCCTAAAAACCATAGCACAGTGACCTTAATTCTGTGAGTGTGAATACATTATGTCACTTTGAGTACTGTAAAAGTCAATGTGCCGCAGTATGTATGAATATGCATTTTTGATCTTTGGCAGATTTTGTTGATGCCTTTGATGAACCAGGTTATTTATGAAAAGCCATTGTGTTTGGCTCAGCTGTCACACCCGAGGAATATTAAAGTAGGAGCAGCCCCTAGATATTAGCAAACCTATCCAACTTGAGTCCCACATGAAGAAACTGAGACCATTACACACTGAATAGTTTTTATATTAACAAAGGATAAGGTGATAAGATATTGGCAGCTCTATCTTTTAGATTAAGAAATCTAAGATTTTGTAGAAGAGTATAATATTGTCTCTGCTGACACTGAGACAATGTGTCTCTTATTCATCCTTTCCTATTACATTGACTAAGAAACATGGTAGTAGGAGCTGTTCAAAAGGAAAAGAAAACTTATGAACTCCCAATTGATATACAAAGGGAAATTTGACATATACGTTAATTACATGCAGCTTATCAACTACCCTGGGAAAATGATAAAAGTAATTTCGTATAGGATTACCATGTCATGTTGTTCCATGGGCTCTCTCTTATGTTCAAGAGAGCTAATGGGTACTCAGCACCAAGCTGAGCACATGGGGTCCACAATAACACTAGAGTAAATCTCTATCTGCAGCATCTTTATTCTTCTTTGGTAATATTGGGCAGAATTAATTCTCTTACTTTCTGACAAATTCAAGTATTGTCAAATAAGGTTTCATAAGGTATTTTGCCTGGATATGGTAAGGAAGACCAAGGAGTTAGAGTACTTCTCGATATAAACATTGCCACATTGAGGAAAAAGAGTCTTAACGCTTGAGGTGAAAGAAAATTAGATTGAAATAACCTGTTTAAAATTCCCACTACCTTTCATATTGTATAAAATAATCATGAAATAAGCGGGTATGCTAGGAGGTGAGGGAGTCAACCAAGAATATTTTGTAAGAGTTTGTGGATGGCAGTAAAAGGGGCGAGGAAAGTAGACACCACAGGAGTACGGAAAGTGGCATTGTTTGGCCATAATAATGGAGGCAGAAAGAGAATAAAATAAAGAATGGCGGATGTGATGAGATTGAAAAAGCAAGGATAGAGATGCAAAAGGAAAAGTAGTAAAATGAAACAAGCTGGAGAAGAAAAGATGGGGGGAAACTGGATTAAAAGGAGAAATAGAGAAGGGAGGCAGGCAGAGCAGATGACACTCAAAAAGTGACATGACACACATTTACGATGTGCCAACAAAGGGCCTTGATCATCACCCTCAAGCGGTTTGCAAAGACATGAACAGAAATTTTTATTAAAATGAGATAAGTTCTAAGATTAAAAAATATGCGCAGAATTGTATGAGAGGAAAAAAGGGAGCACTTTGATTAATTCTTGCCTATGGGCCTGTGGGAAAGCTACAAAGATATCTCCAAAACAGATGAGTCCTAGGAAAAAATAAAGAAGAAAGAACAATAAAAGATAGAAAGAGAGAAGGAAAGATATCAGAGAAGAAAGTTTAAAGAAGTAAAGTGGGGAGCACAAAAGAAATATAACAAGATTGGCCTGAAATCACCAAATGATTATAGAACATTCACATGTTGAGCAATGCAAATTTGTGGACGAAGACAATAACTATTTTTCTCATAATATGCTAGTACTTCACATATATTAACCATTTTTCATCCTCACGTAAGCCCAGTGAAGTCGATATTTTTAATATTCTGTTATTCAAATGAGTACATTGGTCTAAAGGCTGAATAACTGCTGACCAGTGCAGAGTAGAGAATTGATTGAATCCATTCTGATACTAAATCTGTATTTATCAAGTTCTAGAGGGAAAAAAAAAGTTGACAACTCATTAAAAATACAGAAGAGAAGAAAAGAAAAAGAAAGGAGCACAGAGACATACATTTAAAATAGGGCCTCCAATTAATGCTAGCTGGAAATACAGTACCGACATCACAGCAACATAAGAGTTGCAGAACTCTCGATCCAAATTCCTGAGATACACAGCAAACCTGACCAGAAGTGGACAGGTTCTAGGGGACAGTGTTCTTGTGGCTTGTCCTTGCTTTATTCTGAATCTACTTACTCTTATTCCAAAGCAACATTATGGAGGGAATAAGAGCTGACCAGGTGAGAACTGATGTTTACTTATCTGTGGACCTCACCATCCCAACAGGTATGAGGTCAATTGATTATATCCTTACAAGACTAAACGAAAGGATGAAGATCAAGTTATTTCTGTTCTTAAAGGCTCGCTACAGTCACTGCACACACACCTCACTTAATTCTTATAATAATACTAAACACATTGGTGCTAACTTCCTGACTTTCCAGATAAGGATACTAAAACTTCCAGAAGTTTCTCAACTTGCCCATGATCATACAGCTGATAAGAGATACAGTAGCTCTAAATACCAGAACCATAGAGTATCCTGTTGCTCAATCCTTTGGGGTCCAAGAGCCGAAAGTCCAGCAACATGAGTCAAGTTTTCCAAAAGGTCCAACTGCAAGTTTAAATTACAGTTATTTGAGGTGTACCAAGTAAGAGAGGTTGGTAGTGTCAAGGAGTTTGGGGATTAATTAAAATAACTGGAGAACCTGTATAGGAGTTGGATCTTGACCTCTGTTTAGAAGAAACACCAGTAAATGTTTTGCCAAATCAAGTAAGAAAAGTTATCTCAGGCAACCACCAGAGAAAACCATCAATCATTAGAGAGTCATCCTCGCTACTCAAAAACAAGGGGTCTTCTCAGGCTCAACATACATCCAAATGCCTAAGGTCCCTTACAAAAGCATACATCTATGATTCTGAAATTAAAGTTCCAAACCATGACAGACAACAGCTCTGGCTATTGCCCTTTGCTCTTAGGAACCACCACCAAAAGTTTGAGAAAAAATGCTTTGTGCTTATTGTTTGCTATGTCGATTTCTGGCCCTGGATTTCAGAGATTTCATGGTTTTTCTAAACATGATGTTATATGTAATGAGAAAAAACATGCATCATTTCATCCTTTTGTATCAACTGAACCTCAAAAAAAATGAGAACTATTACTATTGAAACTTGATGAACACCATAATTGTTCCTATCATTCAAACTTTTTCCTAGATAATTGCAAATGGATACTCGATGCTAAAATATTGTACTATGTGTTTTTAGATTTGTAGAGAAGGGTGTATGATAATGAAAATGATTTGGTTCAAGGTTTTGTTTTAGAAATTGAAAAACTTAATGTGAAAGATGGTAGTGCTTGCCCAATTCTCTTGATTTTTGGATCTCTGTCACTTATATGTCAGGGGATTTATAGTACTGCTCATTCAAAAAACTATCTGTAGGATATTGGATTGAATCCGTGAAGGAAATATGGTATTAGTACATTACAGGAATAAGGAGGTATCTCCAAAGGACTTGAAAAGGAGAGATAATTAAGAGTAACTTGTGAGATCGACAACTTTTTTTAGCTGAGTAGACAAAAAAAAAAGTCAGGTGAATGAGTAAGAAGATTGTCAGGGCTACGCATTTTGATTAAAATATGATTAATCAATGCAGTTATTTATTATTCTAAATAAAGAAGATGTCACTCAAAAATAGCGATGTCGTCATTTATAAAAATGTAGACAGAGTGGAGAACCAAAGGCAGTGTGTAAGTAGGCAATGGTCAGGTAAAAGTTAAATTATCCCGCGGCTTCAGATTTTCTCCTTTCATTGGCCATGCCTTTTTGGCTATCATGGCATAAAAGGTAAGTACTGAGAATAATGAAAATTTAAACATTGGGAAATATATTAAAAGTAGAAGTTTGTTTTATGATTATCAGGTAAATAATTACTATTGAGCTAGTTCACATCCCTATGAAATGGATGTTTCTACCATTAACCATCCTCTAAGAAATTAAACTTAGAATAGAGAATTAAGATTTGGGGAAATCGGGCCTTCGTATATGACTGAACACACCATTTGTGTCTGGAGAAGGGAGGAAATTTCGCTTGAAGTTCAAGACTAAACGGTCTACTGCAGATCTGGTATTGAGATTAAACTATTTGTCCCTGAAAAATAGTGACAACTTGGGAGCCAGGGCAATATTGACCAGGTGAGAGGTTCTAGGCTGATCTGAGGGCATGTGACAGTTTGAAATCTCTTCAATTATTCAAGCTTCAGTAAAAGTCACATTCCATTGGGTTGAACTCAGTGACACTGGGGAGAACTATTAAAAAGCATATACCAATGTGTGGAGCCAAGTAGGGCACAGGAGCACAATATCTCCTCCCTCATGGCTGGGATCTGAGGTTACAATGGCTGGCACTGGCAAGAGATAGCTCATCCCAGTGGAGTGATCTCACAAGCCTTTCAGGAGACAATGGCTGTGTTTGGTGGCACTGGCAAATAGCTGGCGAAAAGAAAGTCAGCAGAATTGTTCCTGGGCACACATAAGGAGACACCTTGAGAAAGTCTTCGAAATAAGTGGGGGTGGGGACAAATGAGCTTTTGAGACAGGCTCATTTCTGTGATAGGATAGTAAGGGGTGGAAGGTCACAGTTTTAGAAAAAGGAAGTGGAAGTTGCTTTGACTCACAGACCGGTCTCCTGATCACACAATCTATATTCTAGCCACACAGAACTTCTAGGTGTGTTTCCTGGCATAGCTTCTTCACATGACTGGCTGCTTTGCATCTTTCTTACCTCACCTGGATGTTATCTCCCTATCAAAATTTCCCTGAATGCATGAACATGTGTCTAAATTGAGATTATTTTCCATATTATCATCCGATTTGTTATACCTTAATACTATGAAAATACATATTTTTGTTGCTGATTTCACTTTTATTTTCTCTTCCCAGAAGATGATGTCTATGTGGCTCAGTACAGGATACACAAGGGACTAGCATAGTTTATATTAAATACAGAATTTGTTTTTTTCTAATATTGTTAATCTTCTCACTTCATGCTTGGAAATGTTATTGAGGTATAGTATAGATATGGAAAAGTTCACAAACTCTGATTACATTTAACATGTAGATCAGCTCAACTGAATGGAGAAAAAAATACAATATACAGATGTGGAGTACAGTGATTTCTTTATTTTTTATTTTATTTTTCATTGCATCCATAATGTAATGATATTCCTGAAATTCTATTTTTATACAGTATTTTTGTTTGCTGGTTTAATATGGGTCTTCTCCCGATAAGAGAAACTATACACAGCATCTTAAAAATTTCACGTTTCCAAGTCCCAAACTGAGGAAAAGACCCTGGGCTTTGGTAAATTCATCTACATGACAGGTATCAGCCTCAGATGCAAAAGGGGCCATCCACCTTCTTTTGTCCATATGCCCATATACAACTTATCTTGTATTGATTTCTTACTTTGAACTATAGAAAAGATCAAGTATTAATCACAATTAACACAGGACAACTCTCTAGTAATTATATGTATTTCATACATAAGAACTATATTACATACACAATTAGTAGAAAAGTATAATCAACAGGGCTGCAATCGCTCTTCCATCTGAAAACTATCTTTAAAAAAGTTTGAGAACATAAATCAAATCTCACCATTCACTGTGAAAAATTTTATACACATAAGTGACCACAAAGTATTTTCTATTTCCATCACCTTCTTTATCCTCTGATTCTTATAATCATTATCGATAGTAATTTTAACAGCTTTAACCCCAAAAAAGGTACCTTCTTTATGGAAACTATAAGGATAATATCCATGGCCCCTGCTTTGCAGATTTGTAGTTATTTTATTTTTCTCATGCCATTATCCACAAAAGATAGACTTGATACATTAGTAGTAATCAACTATACAGAATAGAAATAAAAACCAAAATCTAAGAAAATACAGTAATTTCTCTGGTTGTAATAAGTCAGTATTTCAGAACCTTAAGAAATTATACATCATAAGAAACACCTAAAATCAGTTGAACTCAAACCACAGTCTTTCATCCATAGAAAATTAAAATGACCCCATGTTTCAAGATGTAAGTCAAGGATTTTCAGGAGTATAGTAATCTTTAATGGCTAACCTTCAGGAACTTTTCTTTGCAAACTGGGAAAGGTACTGAAAAGAAGCTTATGGACCAAGGAGAGAATTTAATGGGCTCTTAACCCCTTTCAATTGAGGTACAAGATGTGGGATTAGGAAATGGAGCAACTATTTAAGACTCTTCATTCTATTTTTCACTTGGCTCAGAAAGAGTTTAGCTAGCAAAGCATAGTCACTTGATATTGTATGTGCATCTTCATTCCTTTGAGTACTGAACTTTCACATTTATGAGAGTCTTGTATAGATATCTCTAAAAATGAAAATCTCTATTTCCTATCTGTAAATGAGTGTATTATAGTGATACCAAAAGAATCATTTTTAAGGTTATAGCAGTATTGGAATACTGCATTAAAATAAATTTACATTTCTGCTGGGCTGGGAGCATTAGAAAATTAAAATGCCAACTTTAAATTGTAAAAGGGTTAATTTCCTGAACTTGACTATGTTTAATTGTTACTTATGTGTGTTATACTAATTAAACATGCGTCCTCAATAATTATATGAAGAAGCTGCAAAGCTTTTAAGATTCCTGCTAATCCAGCACCCTCTGGTTGCTTGTTTCTAATTTGTTCATTTTAATGTACCAATTATGCGAATTAGAGTAAATAAACGTGAAAAATCTCTCTCTCTGAGACTCTGACCTCCAAATGTTTTGAATCAGATGGAACAAACCCTGCTCTAGCTTTATTCAGTTTCTAGAGTAGAATAAAGAAAAGGCTGATTTAATTCTGAATAAGAAGATATATCTTAAGTTTTTATAATTTGCATTGTGAATTCTCAAGCACTAATGATTGTTGTCCTGATTAGTCCCAAGAAGATTAAAATTAGGTGAGTGAATAATGAATTATGATGCCAATTTTTCATAGAAGCTCCATAAAGAATCATAGTGCTAACCCTACCAAAAAAAGTCAGATTGTTTTGCATGTACTACTTCTTTATGGCAAGTATTAAGGAACCCACAAATATCATAGGAAAGAAGAAAAGGAAAATATTGTATCATATCTTTGTAGAGTAACAAACCTTTAACATGTAGTCCTTTTATTTTTTGTTGTTTGTTTACATATGTTGCATATTTGTCTCTGTTTAGATCTAACTCTATTTTCAAGGCCATATTTCCCACTGAGGATATGAGGATGAATTTCTTTTAATATTTGCTTAGTAGAGGATACTCAGAGTTGCTTGCTCCCCAGACTTCCCAGGTCACCTAGCAGATAATGATCATTATCTCCACTTAGTGGATTTGATGGTGCACCTTCTTGCCTAAGTGCCCATAAACCAAAAGGCTGGCACAATTTTTTCACCTTTGGAGTCATGCTCAGTGGGAAAATTAAAGCTTTCCCGGTAGTAAAACTTTCCTTAGCCCAATAACTGAATATTTATGGGAAGCTGATTCAATACTTTTCCATTTCTCAAAATAAAATCATAGCATAGCCAACGTAAAATTTGGAAACTCCAAAATGCTAACAGTCACTCATAGCTCTACCATCCAAAGGATCCACTATACATATTTTAAGATCATTTCTATTCCCTCGAGCTTCTTTTTATCTTTTGACATGTTAGAGATCATAATATGTCAATTTGACACCTAAGTAATTTGCTTCCTTTAATATAATTATAAGCATTATCTAATATAATGAATAACATGAATTGCATAATAGGATTTATGATTTAGGGCTATACAATAGTCGACTATATATAATGATGAATAAATTTTTTGTTCATTCTTCTAATGTTGTGCAGTGAGATGTTTTCTAACTGCCAGAAAACAATGCATTCTGATATTTTTGAACAGGGAATATCCTTATATATGCAGTACAGATATGGCCATAGGGTAAGTTTTCAGTAGTTGTCCCAGGAATCATTTTCCTGGAAGCAGATATATATTACTGAATGAAAAGTATCTGAAATTTAGTATCAATATAGTAGGTCTCAATGGCTAAGTGAGATGCTAGCCACCATGCCCATGGTTTTCTTCTTGGATGTAGCAGTTATTTCAGAGGTTACTGGTAGAAATTCCTAAATCTCTTTATTCAATCATAAATTCCTACATATAATCCTTGTTTCTATATTTCCCACTACTAAACTATGGAGTACATATTGAGCTCCTCAGAATGTATTTTCACCTCTTCCTCAACTGTTTCTTCTATTAATCTGTATTGTGACCCATAACCTTTTCAGAAAAGCAAATTTTCTTCAAGGATTGCCACAGTGAAGCTTGCATCTCTACAATAATAATTTGATAATTCTAAGTACTAGTTGGCATAGGCTGAATAATATCCCCATCCAAAAATATATCCACATCCTATTTTAAATCCAGTAACCTGTGAATGATACCTTATATGATAGAATGGATTTCACAAATATGAATGAACTAAGGGTCTTGAGAGTGGAAGATTATTGTGGATTATCCCATGGGCCAGATAACCCCTGACGCTGTGATCACAACAGTCCTTATATGAGGAATATGGGAGGGCCAAAATCAGAGGAGAAGGTAATATGATAACAAAAGCTGAGATTGAGTGATTCTCTTGAAGATGTAGAAATATAGGTGGCCATAAGCCAAGGAATACAGACGGCCACTAGAGGTTTAAAAAGTCAAGGACACAGATTTTCCATTGACCTCCAAAAAGAACCAGCCCTGCTGACCACACCTTGGTTTTAGCCAATGAAACTGATTCTGGACATTAGACCTCTAGCACTATAAAAAAATACATTTTTGTGATTTTAAGCTACTCAGTTTGTGGTAATTTGTTACAGCAGCAGTAAACCAACACAAAATAATGTGTTAGGATAGAAAATCTAATGATGTAAAGCAGCACGTGAAATAACCATAAGCAAATTACAGTTAACATGTTGGTGTATTTCCCATAGATATATCCCTATCAACATGGAGATCCATCTGCACATACAAAGCAAAAATGCACATATGCACATAGAATACTCTATTATTTTGTATTGTGCTCCTTCATGTAATAATTTTATAATTTCTAAAATTATAATTTTACATGATATTCTACCTATTTATATGGCATAATTCATTTAACCAACTTCTTTTGTAGACCAATGCTATTTTTAAAAGCAATTTCCTGTATTGATATATGTGATATTTATATAGCACCAGATATTATTTTTATCCTGATATTACATAATATTGAAATAAAAACCATCATAAATCATTGTCTACATCTGATTGTTTGCTAAGGTTCCTTCTAGAATAGAGCTGCTAATTTAAAGCTATGTACATTTTTAATGATTTGATAAAAAGTTGTCTTCAAAAATTTTTCTAATTTATAAGTTGCCAAGCAGTACATGAGACTATGCTTATTATCAACCATTCTAATTGTTTCCATTTCAGTAAGTCATTTAGAAAAGACTATGGTTTACGATTACTATTATTTTTGAATTTTATTACTATACAGGTTAAACACTTCTTTATTATTGGTAGTTTGTACTTTTTAGTGTGTGTGAAATTCTATTGATCATCTGTGATTGTTTTACCACTGAGGCATTTTTTATTGATTTGTAAAAGTGCTTCATCTAATTATAATAATGACAATTGTATGCAATATTGTTGGAACGCATTATATACCACATGCTCTTCCCTTTGATTTTCCTTATCATGATTTTGAATGTATATTTCTGATTTTATACTTTTAACACCTAATGTAAGAAGACTTCTCACTTTTTTGTGCTTTATATTATACCTTCTTTCACATTAACTCTTAAAACCATTGAAATGTGTTTCTTTATATATATGAGGAATTGATTGTTCCATTTTCATTTGTTTGACTCCTTTCTCAAGAAACATGGTATCATTTTATGCTTCCTCTTCCTTTTCCCTTCTCTTTCTGAACAATTTAGTTTTAAAGACACTAATAGGGTCAAGAAAGGTAGACATCTGCTATGCAGTGAGGGTAGAAAGTGGAAGCTCCAGTGACCCAAGCAGAGTATCCGAGCTCAAGAAGAATGAGGAGGATGAATGTGCAAAAGGGCTTCCCAGAGGAGGGTGGTGGAGCCTGAGCAGGGTCCCAGGGCATTCTGGTGTGGTTAGGCAGGGTGGCAGTGAGGTGAGGAGAGCCACTGTGTAGATGCGCTGCCCGCCACAGACTATCGGAGCCCAGGCTGGGTAAAGAGGGCTTTTACATGTCGGGACACCCCTATTGGGGACGTCAGAGTACAGATGAAGTGAGGAGGGTGGCAGATAGACACAGACTGTCAGAACCCTGGGGGCGTGAAGAGGGTACTGAAGAGGACTTGGCAGCAGCAATGGTAGATTTGTTACAAGTTAATCACATCAGTAAACTCCGAAAAAGGGGTCAGTTATGTCAATATTAGAGAAGGGAGCTACACTGGTCAATTGGCTTTGAGGCGTCAGTACGTGCTCATGGGTTTCAGATATAGGTGGATCTAGAAATAAATATGGAGTAAATGATGTGTGTGAATACACAGAAAAATTTCTGTAGCGCCTTCCATTGATAGAAAGCAACTGGGATTAACAATTAATAGTAATGAGGGTACCTAGCACTCAGGTCTTGTTTCCACTAAAAGGAGCACAGTTATCTTAGATAAAAGTCTATTCCACAGTCAAAGCAGAGAAAGCACAAGATGAGCCCAGAATATATCACTGTGTCAGAAAGTAAAGAAGTGCTCAAAGGATGATAGAGACATATGAAAGGGACACAGAATCCCTTTGAAAAGGGCTCCCACTAGAAAATCTGAGATAATTTGAGCATGAAAACTGTGGGTCCCAGGTCTGGCTGTGATCTAGGTTCACAGCTAAGGAAAAGACTTTGGATTTAGAATGTTACATGAATGTAGTAGGGCACCTGCGCCTAACTTAGGTAAGTATGATTCAGTTTATTGTACCACACATGTGTAGCGAAATGCCACTATTGTCTCTGACATATATAAAGCCCATGCAGTCCCCTAGCACAGAGCACAGTCCCTTAGCACAGAGGTGCGCTCCTACAAAAAAGTTGGTGCCTGCCGTTTCATTCTAAGGTAGGCTCCTCGCACGTTCTTTCAACTTGGCCTGTCACCACTGAAACTTTCTTTTCTTGATCAGCTTGGCTCTGACAAAAACAAACATTAAAAAAGTATAACCACTGAATAAAGTAGAGGCGCATGAATCCACACCAATACAAATGAAGAAATAGAAAGTTTAATGAGGGACAGGGTATTTTGTATCATTCCAGAGTGTCTTCCTATATGATATTTATCAATTGCAAGTGGAAAAGTAACGTTAATATGGAGCAGCCTTGCCAACACCATTCTAATCAATTGAAGAGAGGTAAATATTACTAGTAACAGGATGAAGGAAAATGTACATCTGATAGAAAGTGGGTGTAATGAGAACACAAGAATTATTACTGAAATATTCCAGCAAAAGAATCATAACTAAGCTCTAATAAGAGGAAATGATGGACACACCCACATAACAGATATTCTATAAAACAATTGATATATAATTTTCAAAAGTGTCAAGATGTAAAATACAAGAGGAAAATGAGGAACAGCTCCAGACCGAAGGAAGATAAAGAAACATGACAAGTAAATGAAACATGCAATTGAATGGGATCCTTTCACCAAGTGAAGAAACCTGACTGAGGTCAAAAGTCAGATCATAGTTAATTTCCTGATTTTGTTTGTTATCAGGAAATATAATTATAATCTGAAAATAATAATTTTATATTGTCCTCTTTTAAAAAATTTTCATGTCCTATTCCACTGGCCAGAACTTTTTAGAAGCTTTTCCCCCTTAAATATTCATAGTAATAGAAGGAATTTTATACTATTTATAATGAGATTATCTCTCATTTGTACCTGTGAGAACAACATTGTTGGTTTCATACTAGGAATGCACTTTCCTATTCCTAGACTGATATACTTCTATCATAAAAGACAAGCTGTTATTCTGTATCTATTGAGATTAATACATGGGTTTTCTGCTTTGAGCTAATTGATATGAACATATTTACTTTTGGTTCATAATTTATACATCCTTGAAATAGTTCTTAACTGGCCGCAGGTAATTAATAGTTAAATATATGGTTGAAACAGGTTTACTAATATTACAATTTTTCATCTGTATGTAAGAAACTTATCTGTATTTTTTCATTATGCTTTTTACTCAATGTTTTCGTATGAGACAATGCTAACAAAACAAGATTTACAACATCGCAGTTTTCTCTGTTGAAACAATATATGTCTCTCAATTATATTCTTGATGTATTTCAAAATTATTAGTGTACAGTTTTAGTTTCAACAATCCTGTTCTCTGCATACCTTAGATTAAAGGTCAGCAAACTTTTTCCTTAAAGGGCCATATAGTAAGGAGCTATCTGGCTTTGTAGGCCAAATGGTCTGTCTCTGTCACAATTACTCAACTCTGCCTTTATAGCATGAAAGCAGCCATAGTGGAATAAATGAAGGTGCATGGCTATTTCCAATAAAACCTTATTTATCAAGACAGATGGCCAGCTGAAATTGGGCCCTGAGCTACAGTTTGCTAACTCCTGCTTTATCTTAGATATTCTTTTTGTAACTTCTTAAATAAAATGTTAAAGGTTAAGTTTTTGCTTTTTTTTTTCTTTAATATTTAAAGCATAGAGAAACATTTACTTTCCTCTGGGTACTACTTTGGAAATATTTCATAAATTTTTATATGTAATGTTCTTACCACCGACATTTTCTGTATATTATATAATTTAATTTACATTTAAGAATTATTTACTAAAGCTGTCAGTTCCTTTTTTCTAATGCTAGAAAATGAAAAAAGGCTTTGGAAATAGGGTCATAGGTAAAAAGAAATAAGGGAACACAACTCAGTAGCATTTTAGTAGTAGCAAGCGCACATGTCATTCAATGCAAGTGTGACAGGCTCAGGAATTTAACTTGTTGTCTTATGCTGCCAGAACTACAGCTATTTGGATGCATAGTGGCCAGAATGAATCACAGAATAGAGGATATTAACTATATAGAAAAGCAATGAATGATGTCAGTGGAATGGCCATAGAGAATGGCTTTAGATTAAAAAATTTTCTGAAAGAATAGAAAAGAAAATAGTTGTCTAGAAACAGAAAGGACAATCATAACACAATCCTGAAAAACTCAGAGGGTCAAGTTATTGAGTATGTTCATTTTATTTTCTTATTATTTCTTTTCATATTTGGTCAGAGAATGTATCCTCCACAATGGCTGCATTTTGCAAAGACTCAGAGCTTCCGTTGTAACTAAATATGTAACCAACTTTTGACAAGTGTTTTATGAATGTTGAAAGAGAAATGCTAAATCTCTGAAGGACACTGGTTTATTAACTAATTTATTTGTATATTCCTGATAGTTCCAGGACTATAAAAAATACATTCATTCTCCATAAGTACTATGTACTTTCTTTCCAAATTATCTTGGATTTCTACTAACTATATTTTGATTATTTTATGTATTTTCATGTTGGTTATTCATTAGCAAGGAACCAGAATTTTATTTTTTCTTTGAATATTATGCTCGTCATCAATAATACAGTATGAAATTTTTGTCTGAGAGGGAGGGAGACACTAGCGTTCATGTAATTATTTTACCTTAAAGTTAATAGATAACCTATTTTTCTGCCATAAGCTAATGTTGTTTTATGGACTGTAACTTTTTTTTTAACTTCTGAGTAGAATTTCCAGGCAGAAATTCATTATTGTTTTTTGATGAAATATTCCCAGTTAGATTTACAGACAGAAACCTGTTGGCTAGTTATTGATGAGTCAGGTTCATATTTTGTGTTTCTTTAGCATCTTCTCTGACTACATAATCAATAAATAGGGAAGGGGTGGATAAGAGCACTGGATATGACTTGGCCTAAAAGCTTGAAAATGCTGTTCTCCTATACACTCCCCAATTTTATGTATGCTATTACTACCATGACCACATAATGAGACAAGAGAACAAACCAGATGTACAAAGAAAAACAAATGGTTTTCTTGATGATATACTTTAAAAATACAAATTATCAAGACCTCTGCAGAAACTAGGATAGAAGAGTGAAAATGAATCCAGTTTTGTTTTGTCATTCAAAACAAACCCCAAAGGAAACAAACTGCTGGCATTTTCCTCTCCATGGTATGTAGTTTCACTTACTCAATTACTTTCTATACCAATGATTCAGATTCAAGTCTCCTCTCAGGATTGTCCTTCTGATTGGAATTCACAATGCAATCCCCCCAAAAGTTAGCCGTTATAAACTTTAGGGATGAGAACTGATATGGTCTCTGGTTATAAACTCTATAGCCACATCACCAATTTAGTGCCTCTATCCTCAAATTCTGTGCTAGCTGAATTATGGGGACTGAAGTCGTTATGCCTCTGCCAGACCACATTCCTCTAACCTTCCTGAATGTGAAGATGTCTAGCTTCCAGATTATAATCTTGAGAGACTCTGTGTTTTCCTAAGTGTGTACTTATTTTTATAGTTCAAAATATACCAAAAAACAAAACAAAAACAAAATGTGAGCAGAAAGAGAATAATTCATTGCTATAGTCACAATTCAAAATAGAGAGAATTTGATGGTTGTAGATTTACTATGTTATGACTTTTTGCTATCAGGCTATTTCTCATCATAAAAAAAAAAAAAAGTTCCAGACACCTAAACTGAATGTCACTAAGGTTCACTATCTAAGGTACTATAGCACTGAAGAGCTATGGAATTCCTGAAGAGATAGGCATTCAACAAAGAAAATGCACTGGGGGAGCCGGCAAGTTATAATGTCCTCTTTTCCTTTTTGGAAAGGTTATTGCAATGAACTTTTCCTCCTTTATGATAGGAAGAGGCAATCAACAGGAAGACTCCCAGATACTAGCATTATGTTCCTATTGCTATCATTAGCTTCCTTAGTCCATCTGGGGGTCTTGGAGGGGTCCAGAAGTCCAATATATGTTGTACATAAGCAGTAATGCAATAACAGTATCAAGATTTTTTCTTTGTCAGGCAATTAAACCTTTTACCAAGTTAATTCAATTTGCTGCTATTTTAAGTCCTATGGGGAAAAAAAGGAAATATGTTCTCTCTGTAAATCGCAAATTTCACAACACATTTCTTCATACAAGCTCCTTGTTCTGCTATTTTGATATATTAAATATCCAGCAACGAATTTCTGGGTCATAAAACTATGGTGATAAAATTAATCCTATTGCTGAACACAAATAAATATTTTATTGCAGTTTTATGAGCTTTTGTTCCCTCTTCACTTGCAAGTAGATGTTGTTTAGTGGTATGAAGATGTCGAGCTTCCGTAAAATGTATTAGAAACAATACAGCAGTAATAGAATTCATATCTACAAAACTGTTGTGCACCCTTAAGATTGAAAATTCAAGCATATCTTGTCCCCAAAATTTATAAATAATTTGTCAAGAAAAAATATTCAGTCGTGTATTCAAATCAATTTATATCTTGAAATCTTTTGCATATCAATTGTGAGCACGATTTCTATTATGTGACTCATTTTTTTTCCTTTTGGCTATTAGCAAAAAAAAAAAAATTTTTTTTTGAGCTGTAGGAGAGAGAAAGGGAAACAAACCAAATACTCACCAAAATGTAAGTCTTTTAATTCTAATCTCTCACTAGAGGGTAATGGCAGCTTTATGTGGAAATTTTAATGTAAACAGGAATTGTGAGGATTGGGAATGGGGAAAGCTCAAGCATAAACTGGCTCTCTGATGTCTGTAGAAACTTTAATCTGATTCAACTCAACCATAAAACCTTTTGTTAAAACATAGAAATTTAGTATGGAAAGATCAGCTAGTCTATTCCTTCCCATATGTTAAAAAAAAAAAAAAAGAGGGAGAAACTGATGTTTAGAGATAGAAGATTACCTCCCTTAAAAATATTTTATGCCAGAAAATGAAGCCACTCAAATCTAAGACCAGATCTGATTTTGTGACTGTCAATTACTTAAATTCAGTTCCTTTTCTATCATAATGAATCAATTTATAAACATTATATAAAATTTTTTGCTAATTTGAAACAGGCAAAAGTCCATAGGAGTACTATCCAATGAGTACTCTAGTCTAATATGCTCAATATGAATCTTAGCCTTTGGTCATTTCTGCAATATGGTCTTGCTCAGAATATTGTTTAGTGCTTTCCTGGGTCCATTCTTTCAATCCAGACATATTCAATTCTTAAACTAATCCCTATCTTCCTCAAACTCATATTCTGTGGACAGAGAGACATAATTAGAGATGGGAGTATTAAAAAGCACTTTTATTTCTGGCAGGAAGTAATGTGTATATGCCAACTTCACTTGCATTCCAGTAAATTGCAAAGAATACCTAAATACTTTGAAAAGCACCCACCAAGTAGATGAGAGCAGTGATTATAATAACGGGTAGGGGGAAAAGTAAACAGGGTATAGAACTTCTACTCTCAGCCAAGACAGAACAACATGGACCTGATAAGCCTTCCTGTCTGAAACATATGGACAAAGAAGAAAGGAAAAATATATGAAACAAAAGTTTTTGAGACACCGAATATCAAGCAATGAATGAGAATAAACCTTCAAGATAGGAAACAAATAAGATGAGCCCTAGAATTGCCCCAGCTTACTAACTTTATAAAAAATCTAGGTTGTAATTCAGGAAGGGAGAACCCAGACATAGCCCAGGATACCTGTTAAGTTGACAAGGTGGAGTTGAGAGTCTGGGGAGAAGATAGCTAGATTTCCCAGACAAGAATATGAGAGAGGAGAGAGTCCCACAGAAAGAGAACTCCTTAATAAGAACTATTAATAAGAATTTTAATTTTTAATGGCTAGACTCATTATATGAGCTAAGCACTGCGTTTCCTAGCCTCTTCCTCAGCTAGGTATGGCTATGTGGCTGTTTTGGCCAATAAGGTTTAAAAAAAATGCTATATGGGAAACCTTTTCCCTTTTGGCTAGAAGGGGAGTGCAGCAGTTCAAGTTTGAGCAGTCTTATAGGACAATGAAGCAAATACGAAAGCCATAGGCACCTGAGCCTTTTGTCTTTTGCCCACACTAATGATCTGCAGAAATATCTATAGCCCTGTTAGAATTTCAGTTATTTGTCAAGACAGATGATAAAGATTATATCGCTTAATTTTATACTGTGGTCTAGTCACATTTGGGAGCTCTCTTCCCTTCTACACACCCTTGAATCACAACTCTGGGCCCATCGAGATTATTCTGTTTTTCCTACAACTATATGTTAGGGTATGAGAAATTTGTTGGATAGGTAGAAAGTGCAGACAAAAAAAAAAAAAGCATTTTTATTATCGAAACCTGCTGTCTCTGTAGGATCTAACCAGACATTGGGGCATAAGCCTATATGGGGATTTTCTGCCTCTCCATTTTACCTCTTCAGTAATCAATCAGCCTATGTAGATGGCACAGATCTGCATTATGGGACTCACTAATGTTGAATTATTCTGTCTCTCCTTTTTGTTGGATTGGGCAGCAAGAAAGTTTTGTTCTTACTAAAGTATGCTCCACAATATTCTGTTTATGCCTTGAGTACTTCCTATTTCATTAAGGATCCAGATTTTTGAAAATCAAAAGTCAGGAAGAGATAACCTCTTAACCTCAGTTTTTATTGTTATATCCTTTTCTTGATTCACTGACCAGAGAAAAGACTACCTGAATCAGTTTAAAAAATAAAATCTGAGGTTTCAGGAGAAACTAATCATTGAAGATATAAAAATATTACCCGACCACAAGATTTAATGACCCTCAAGCTTTCCTCCTGGTTTTCAAACTGCTGGGTGTTCTGATCTGAGGGAAAAAAATGATTAACAACTTTGGCAGCTAATTTTATTTTATTTTATTTTTAAAGAAAGTATTCCCTTTTGTTTCCTAATAGAAAAAATGATTTGTAATAAATTCTCGGCTTCTTTTACAGGGGAATGTTGCCCTTTCTGCTTCAGTGGTGCTGACTTTCAGACATACTAAAAATGTGGCGTGCAGCAATCAAGTATAGGTCATATAAAAAAAGCAGAGAATGACAATGTACAACTGAAGCCTATGCAAACGGGGTAAAACCACAACATTCTATGAATTCACAAAAGATGAACAGAGCATGTCAGAGACAATTAGGAAGCTTTGGATTCTTTATACAGTATTGGAAACTCTGCAAAGAGCTAAGGAAAAACAGGTCTTATAAATCACTTTTAAAAGGAAACACATGTAAGTAAAGTAGATTTTTCCTTTATTCTTCTTTCTCTTCTAAATTATATTGTTTTTATAGAAAAAAAAAGGAACCAACAGAGATTTTACTAGCAGCCATGCTCTCTCTCCACCATTCACAATCCTCTTCCTCCAAATGAAAAGGCCATGTGATTTGCTGAATAATTCTACAGTAATAGCAGGAGAATATACTGAAACATTAATTAACATAGATTGGTCCAAGTTTCCTTGTGCTCATTGTCTTCCCTACTCCCAACGATTGGGCAGTAGTGATAGCTTTCCATATGCCTCTGCCCTTAAGGTAGGCAGGAATAAACAGCCACATTCTTTTTCTCCATTATTGAAAACTTCATGAAAGGCAATTTATTGTAAGTAAAAACACTTGTGATTGGCAATGTTTGTGATTTGATAGAGAAAGGCATTGTGGGCTTAAGATCCAGGGCCTGTGGATTTAACATACAGCTTTTATTTAAAAACAACAACAACGACAACAATGAAAGAAAACATAGGATGGTGGATACAGGTTGATGACATGTGAGTTGTTTTCCCACCAGAGGAGAACCACAAAAACATTTCCTGGACTGTAGAAATGAACTTGAAGAAATTGGAAAATAGAGCTCAAAATTAAAAGTCTGGCTTGTTCTCTAGTCTCTGTTTATGCCCACATTTACTACCTGCCAATGCTGTGGCTAAAACCTTAATTAAGGATGGAAATAAGAAAGCAGAAAAGGCTATGTCTCAATTCCAACTGGAACTCTTGGAGGAGGTGGCCACCCAACATGAAGTGATCACAACAGATTACAAATGATGATATATACTCTGGTATAAAAATTTTTTGAAATGTAATTGAGATAGAAAAAGTATTTAAATATAAGGATACTATAAATAATGATACATATATAAAAATAACACTAGGTCAGAAGAATTTTTAGATTAATAATGTAGTTGCTCTGTGGATACTTTCTGCCGTAAACAACAACAGCTGGTGAAAAGCAGTAAAATTTTAAATCTCTAGAAGTTGTCCTTAAGTCATACATCAAATGGAGAAACATTTACTTAAGAAAATCTACTAAACTTGGTAAGAACAGAGTTAGTAACATTTGAGCCATGACTTGCTTCCTCCCCTTCCCAGGTCACAGTGAGGGAAGTTCTGCTATAGGCATGTCAAGCTAAGAATATGGGGTTCTGTTTCACCATAGCTCCAAATCTAGAGTTATAGTTTCTCCCCAGAAGAGGCAGGCCACCAGTATTCTCATCCCTGCTTCCTCCAGTTCCATGATGTCGGAGCTCTATTTTATTCAAAAATAGCAGAGAAATTGGGGACTCTCTTTCTCCACCCAGCACCTTGTCATAGGAAAGAAGTTCTATACTAGGCATAGACAGCTGAGAATGCTGGGCCCTAATCATCCTTGTCCCAGCTCATGTGTATAGCAAAGGTGCTATAACAGGAAAAGAAAGCTGAATAGACCAGAGGCTACCTTTGTCTAGAACTCTGCTCATGGAACATAGGTGTCTCTGTAAGAGAAACTAACTGCTGTCCTTACCCTCAACTCTGGAACAGTAGCATCTGTGTTCTGTCCAAGGGGAGGAGGAAGGCTGTAAGAGCAAAGAGGTCCACAGTTCTCTCTAAGAGGACTCACTTTATATGGAACAGAGTGTGGAGAAGTTCAAGCCTAAAGGCACAGCAGAACACAATGGAAGTTTTGGTGGTGAGTAACTAAGAGGTGAGCTTGTAGCTCTGTAATAGCAATCAGAAAAAGGCAAAACAGCTAGAAGGTTAACAGAAATAATAAAGGAAAGAAACAGCTAAGAAGAACCTTCTTGGAAGGTGGAGGAAACCTTAAGATCTGGCCACAAATACTACTCCTGCAAACAGAAGTTATAATAATGTTTCTGTTCAGACACAATTGGATCAGACTTCAAAGTCATTTAATTATGACGGTGTTGTCAAAAACAATAGAAGAATGAGCTAGAAATTAGCAGAGGCTAACTACTGGGTATGATACCAACACAGGCAGACCAAGCCAGTAGCTTGACAGGTTGTTCATGAAAAGAGACAGTCAACGAGAACCTGGGAACTTACTCAGTGGGATAGGAGGAGTCAGGGTAACAGTGTATATCCCAAGGCTGTGCTCTTTGAGGAGTCATATCAAAGGTTGCCCATTTAAGGAATAATGATCTTCATTGAACTAGTTCAGGTAAGTAACTAAAAGAACAAATACATGAAAGAATAAAAAATTTAAAAAATTAGGCTAGCAAACAACAATGACAGACTCAGGGTAGGTGACAGTATCTGAGTTGCTATAATATATTATAAAGATATCCAGTTTTCAACAAAGATTACAAATTATAAGATAAGCAAATAAATAAGGTTTAATACACGTTTGGGATTTAAAAAAAAAAAGGCAACAAAAACAGCCTTTGAGAAAGCCCAAATATTTTTAGCAGATGGAGACTTTAAAGTAGTGATTATAAATATGTTCAAAGAACTAAAGGAAGTGATGCTTAAAGAATTGAAAAAAGTATGATGATAACGTTTCATCTTGTAGAGAATATCAAAGGGAAACAGAAATTATTAAATGAACCAAAAGAAAATTCTGGAGTTCAAAAGTCCAGTAACCTAATAACAAAATTTGCTAGAGGTGCTCAGCCATCAATGGGAGTTGAGAGAAGAACAAATCAGTAATCATGAAGATATATTTGTAGAGATCATTCAATTTGAGAGCAGAAAGAAAAAGAATGAAGAAGTATTTTGACATCTTCTCAGTCACTGGCTCAGTTCTCTTCTGAGTGCACTGATTACTTGGAACCATATTCCTGAGTCTTGACCTTGATTATTTCCTGGAATTCCTGGCCACTTTGCCCCATTTACCGAATGAGACTCCCTTACACATAAACACTTCCCTGAATGAAACTGATTTCATCACGACCTATGACAATGCGTGGTAGATGATGCTTACTGCTTCTCAGTAGCCAGGTTTATCACCCGCCCTCCATCTCTATTTCTTTTGTCCAGTTCTGTTGCTGTTGAGAACTCATAACTTACTTTACAACTCAGCTAGTCCAATATATAATACCTAAAACATTAATTATGTGTTAAAAATATATTCTATAAGCTGAATCTCCTGCGGGCAACTTCTACCTATTTTATCTGGTTCAATCTTCATTACAGACCTATAGTTTAGATATTATCTTAGTTTTCTGTTGAATAAATCAAGACGTAGAGAAAGTACCATTTTTAAAGTCCTGTGTTTAACACCGAACCATGATTACAGCCAGTTCTCTTGACTTTCCATCCAGGGCCATTATTAATTAAATTCCTGGCCTCTAAACCACTTCCATTTAAATCTGAAAAGGATATTCAATCAAAAGTCTGTATCCATTTCATCAGCTTCAGTGACAATAAAAGTATTAATTAATCTCATATGACTATTTTTGTGACTCCTCAGATTTTATATAAATTCATCATGGAATAGCTTTTAACCTCTTTTAAATATACCTTTGCTTATTATTTCTTTGCACTTAAAAATAATTAATGGCCATACATTAATAGGCTCATCTTAAAGTGGTACAGAAGGAAGATAGTTATGCAAACTATTAACATTTTGGTGGGCTCACAAAAATGTAAAAGCTTGATGTTTGTGTAATGCTGCCTCATTTCCCAGAGAGAAATGGAAACATACATGTACTTATGTTGTTTAAATTAATCAATGTAGGTTTAGATGACATTCTAGGCATGGTTAGGGTGTGGGGAAAACAAGAGCTATAGAACATAGTTCCTGTCTATAAGAAGTTAGCAATTTAATTGGGAGAGGGCATTCAATAACTCAATGAATGGGCCTGATACAGGTGGTCCAAAGGTCACACTTTGATAAACTTTGCTCTAGCACAGACCAGCCTAATCTTTATTAAAATCCATATTTCAGTGTCTAATTAACTTGAATCAGGCTCAATGTCTACTTTAGGAATGTTCCCTGGGGTGCTAACAGCCAAAAAGATGATATGATACCTTTAGATATGACACAGCGAAATGAAGTATTTGAATTTGACAAGAATATTGACTTCTTTTTAAAAAGCTCATCGTCTTAACCTTACATGCTAGTTCCAAGACAATGAGGGGGTAATAAGTGACATTCGATTTCAGAGGTGGGAGAGAAAAGAGGCTCAGCTTAAGTAGAACATTTTGCTGAATTCTCCAAAGTGATATACAGTAAAGAACACACTACCTTCCTCACACTCTAAATACCTTGAAAATAAGATGGAAGCCTAAAGATAGAGTTCAAAATGTCACCTAATTTAAGGACCCACATTGGCTGACAGTGAAAAGATTGAAAAAAAAAATTCTAAAAGAGAACAGGCAGGAAGGGTAATGGTGGTGGCATATGTTTAGTCTACAAAATAGACTTTAGTCAAAAACTGTCACAAAGAATAAAATGGTAAAAAGGTTAATTCACAAAGAAGATAACTATTATATATATACATACACTCAGCATCAGCTCATCCAAATATATGCGGCATACATTGATGGAATTGATGAGAAATAGAGAGCAATACAATAATAGTAGGAGATGTCAATACTCCACTTTCAATAGTGTATCCAGACAACAGAGGATCAATAAGGAAACAGAACTCTTCAATGACCCTATAAACTCAATAGACCTAAAAGACATACATTGAAAATGGCAACAAAAGCAGCAGAACACAAGGAATATTCTCCAGAACAGATCACACACACACAAAAAAAACCCTGAACAAATTTAAGAAGACTGAAATCATACCGAGTACCTTTTCTGACCATAATGGAATGAAACTAGAAATCAATAGTAGCAGGAAAATGGGAAAATTGAAAGTCTGTAGAAAATAAACAAAACAATCTTGAACAGCCAATAGGTCAAAGAAGAAATTAAAAGGGAAATTAGGATATATCTTGAGACAATGGAAAACAAAAACACAACATACCAAAATTATGGGATGCAGCATAAGCAGTATTAAGAGGGAACTGTATAGTGACAAATGCCTACATTAGAAAAGAAGGACCTCAAGTAAACCAATTTTACACTGAAAGTAACTGGGAAAAAAGGAAAAAGCAAACCCAAAGTTACCAGAAAGAAGAAAATATTAAAGATAAGAGCAGAAATAAATGATACAGAGGATAGAAATGCAATAAAAATGAACAGGAATAGAAAAACGATAAAAGAAAATCAAAAATACTAAGAGTTGGGTTCTTTGAAAAGATAATCAAAAGTGACAAATCTTTAGTCAGAATAGGTAAACGGAAAAGATTCAAATGAATAAAATCAGAACTGAAAGAGGAGGCATTGCAACTGATGCCACAAAAATAAAAAAGATTATTGGAGGGTACTGTGAACAATCATACACTAACAAATTGGATAACCCAGAGAAATGGATAACTTTCTAGCAACACACAACCTACCAAGAGTGAATCATGAAGAAGCAGAAAGTTTGAACAGATCAATAACTAGCAAGGAGATTGAATCTATAATCAAAAACCTCCAACAAAGAAAAACCAAGGAAAATAAGACTTCACTAGTGAATTCTACAAAACATTTAAAGGGGAACTAATACCAATTATTCTTAATATCTTCTAAAAAAATATTGAAAAAGAGTAAATACTTCTAAAATCATTTATGAGGCCAGCAGTATCCTGATACCAAAGCCAGACAAAGATACTAAAACTACAAAACAAAACTACAGACCAATATCCCTTATGAATATTGATAGAAAAATTGTAAACAAAATACTCACAAACCAAATTCAAGAGCACATTAAAAGTGTCTTACACCATGACCAAGTCAAATTTATCCCAGGGATGCAGGAATGGTTCAACATAGAAAATTCAATAGATGTGATACCCAACATCAACAGAATCATGTCACATGACTATTTCAACACATGGCGGAAAAGCTTTTGAAGAAATTCAATACACATTCATGATTAAAAGAGTCAATAAATTGGGAAAAGGAGGAAATCACCCTCACATAATACAGTCCATATAAGGCCACGGCTAATATCGTACTTAATAGTGAAAAACTGAAAGGTTTCCCTCGAAGATTAGAAACAAGTCAAGAATGCCATTCTCACCACTCCTACTCAACATAGTACTGAAGCAGTAGCAAGAGCAACAGAAAAGAAAAAAAAAATGAGGCATCTAAATCAGAAAGAAAGAAGTAAAATTATCCCGGTTCACTATCGCATATGTAAAAAACAAACAAACAAACAAACAAACAAAAAACAACAACCATAAAACCTAAAGATTTCACACACACACTATTAGAACAATAAATGAACTCAGCAAATTTGCAGGTTACAAAATCAACATACAACAATCACTTGCATTTCTATATACTAACAAATAACAAGCTGAAAAGAAATTAGCAAACAATTCTATTTATAATAGCATCAAAAGACTAAAATACTTAGGAATAAAGTTAACCTTGGAGGTGAGAGACCTGTATATTGAACACTATAAAACATTGCTGAAAGAAATTAAAAAGACTTGCCGTCTTCATGGTTTGGAAGACTTAACATTGTTAAAACGTTCATTCGTATTACACAGTGATCTACAGATTCCATGCAATCCCTATAAAAATCACAAGGCATTTTTTTGCAAATACAAAATTATCCTAAAATTCATATGAAAACACAAAGGACCCAAATAGCCAATACAACCTTGAAAAAGAAAAACGAAACTGGAGGCCTTGCACTTAGCTGACTTGAACACATATTATAAAGCTACAGTCATCAAAACAGAATGGTACTACCATAAAGTCAGACACATACACCAATGGAGAGTCCAGAGGTAACCTATTCATATATAGTTAAATAATCCTTGACAAGGTGCCTAGAATGCACAGTGGGGAGAGCACATCTCTTCAACAAATGGTTTTGGGAAAACTGGATATCCGCATAGAAAATAATGAGACCTTGATTTTACACTACATACTAAAATCAGCTCAAAATGGATGAAAGGCTTAAATGTAAAATCTGAAGTTCTAAAACTTCTTAAAGAAAGCAGGAGGGGAAAAGTTTATAATATTGGTCTTGGAAATGATTTCTTGGATATGACACCAAAAGCACAGGCAACAAAAGTAAAAAGCTAAGAGGGAGTACATTAAACTAAAAGTGTCTCTGTGCGGCAAAGGAAACAATAGACAGAATGAAAAAGGTAACTGATAGAATAAGAGAAAATATTTGGAAATCATATATCTAGTAAGGGGTTAATATCTAGTAAATATATAAGGAACTCCTGCAACTCAAAAGAACAAGAAACACGCATAAACACAAATAACCCAAGTTAAAAAATGGTCAAAACACTTGAGTAGAAATTTCCCCACAGAAGATACACAAACAGCCAATAAGCTCAAGACAAGATGCTCAACATTACTAATCGTCAGGAAAATGCAACCCCAACCACAATGATATTGCAGTTATACAATGTTGGTGGGAAGTAAACAAGTACAGCCAATATGGAAAACAGTATGGAGGTTCCTCAAAAATTTAAAGCTATGATTATATTATGATTCAGCAATCATACTTCTGGGTATTTATCCAAATGTATTGAAAATGTCAAAGGACATTTGCATTCCCATGTATACGGCAGCATTCTTAACAACAGCCAAGACGTGGAAACAACATAAATGTCCATTGATAAGCAAAATGAAGAATATACACACAATGGATATTATTCAGCCCTAAAAAAGAAATCTCATCCTATGCCCATATGAGATCCATACCCATGTAGCAAGGGGGAGCAGAAAACTTTTGTCTCTATAGTCAGGTTCCCTCCAAAGACAAGAGCTGAGCAAAGCATAGTCAATTATTCTTCCCAACTTTACCAGTTAAGCAGGATACTCTGCCTACCCAGTGTCAGGAAGTAAGAAGGTGAGGAGGTCAAGTCATGCTAATCCAATTCTCATCACATGGAGGGAACACAGGAATGAAAAAGGAAAGTTTCCACTGACACTCTCCTGCTTTTAAATCTCTTAACACATTATACTATGCCTTTGAGCTTATTCATAGAGGAGTGCTGTCCCTTTAGGAAAACTAGCAGAAGTTTATCAGGATAGCTCAGCTCCCATTTTCATGGAACTGCTCATTTGGATAGCCCCGTAAGACCGCTCATGAGTCATTTAGAGTTTCATCGCAGAAGTCTCTAATATAAGTGAAAAAAATATTAATTAACTTAACGCCAAGGCTTTCATTCACAGCCAATGAGGAAAAGCAACCCTCTGTTTTGTTTGTCATTCTAAATTACATCTAACCACAGAAATTACATGAGGTTAAAAGCCAAATTAAGATTAAATATAGAAAAATCATTCCAATAATACAATTTGATAATCATAGATATGTCCCAAATTTGAAAGTAAAACTTTCATTTACAAATTTTTCAGGGAAAAGTTAAAGGGCACAGAGTAAACTCTCATACAAATTAAAATATAAAATTTGAAAGAAAAAGACAATTTGGAAATCCAGCTCCCAGGTCAATGTGTGATAAAAGTTCAAAGTTCTATGTTCCTAAATAATCCTCCCAAATGTCTCAGTTGGTTCTTTCTTGCTGCCCGAGTAGGAACAAGGATGCCTTCGGTATTTGGAGCTTGGACTTCTCTCACTGGCATGCCATTGGTTCTCTCAGGGCCTCTACAGTTTTATCAGTTTATCAAATGTCACATGAGCCAAACTTTAAAAGAGTCTAAAGATCTAATAAGATACAATTTGATTTTATAGCCATAGCTCACAACCAAAACATGTAGAAAGCAAGCCAACCCTAACTGGTAAAATAGTTAAACTTGGCCACTTTTGGTCCCCAGAATCCAGTATAGAACGTGACCAAAGAACACAGTAGAAATTCAATAGCATTTCAGAGAAAGATAAATCTCTTTGGTTTTAGCCTTGCTAGGACGTCCATTAATCTATGCCATTTATTTGATGTTTCCAACTTGTGAACTTAAATCTGGGAAGATTCTTTGACTACGAGGTTCATTTGGCACCATGAATTTGTCATGTATAGTAGGGCATGACTGTGTACCTATCACACATGAATGCTTGATTTACACTTTTCCTGTGATCACCACCCTGTTCCTCACACTACAGTACTGAGCTGATTAAAGGTTCTAGCTAATGACACTGAATGCCCAGTCTCCGATGTGTAGATTTTATAATCCTGTGCCATTATGGCCATTTTTCACTGTCACCTGTGACAGAACTGTGTAGATCAAAGAAAGCTGCATTTTACAGGATGTCTGTCTCTCACACAAAAGAGAAATCCAGAGTTGGCTTGGGTCCACATGGAAAAGGGAACCTATGGCAAGCCACATGATTCAATATTGACAAGTCCTATTAAACATTTTTCATACAATTGAATCTTTTTCTCAGTCAAGCCTCCTTAAGCAAAGCTGTACCTGAAAAGTAAGCTAAGGTGAGCAGCTGACTGAGACTTTCCTGCCCTGTAAACTCCTGTGTACTCTAGAGTTAAGTGTCAGCTAAACAACTTTGTATACTAAAGATCACTCTGGTAGCTTCTTTCTGCTGTATGCATTTCCTCAACTAGCTGCAACTCCAGGGACCCTTTCATTTAACTCAGACCTAAAGTAGCTCTACAGAAACAGCCACACTCCTATGCTAAATCCTGTAGTTATCAGCCAAAACAAAGTATCATATAGCTAGTGGGGTGAATGGTGGCCCCCAAGGTATATGTCTGTGTCCTAAGCCTTGGAACATGTGATTAGTACCTCATCTGGAAAAAAAGTTCTTTGCAAATGTAATTAAAGATCTTGAGATGAGGTTTTCATCCTGTGTCAGCCACATGGCCCTAAGTCAAATAACAAGTGATCTCCTAAGAAGAAGGGCAGAGGAAGATTTAAGACAGACAAAAGAAAAGATATGGACACACAGGAAGTGACATGAAAATAGAGAAAAATCAAGTGATGTGGCCATAAACCAAGGAAGCTGGCAACTCCCAAAGTCAAAAGAGGCAAGGAATGAATTTCCTCTCAAGCATCTGTAGAAAGTATGACCATGCTGACACCTTGATTTTAGACTTTTGTCTCTAAACCTGTGAGAAAGTGAATTTCTGGTGTTTCAAGCCACTGAGTTTGTGGCTATGATACCTTTTCCGGGCTCCAGAACAAACCTGCCCAATTTAATCTAAATATTTTCAAACTCTCAAAAGTCACAAAATCCCACCGCACTTGAAAGACCAAGATATAAAACCACCTTCCCTGGTGGTACTAAAACATTTTATTTATGTGTGGACATTTTACTCTCCAAAATCCTGTTCCTTTCTCAGTGTTGCCAGGTAATACACCAAAGGGTAGGGTCATATTATGATCTTAGAGTAAGTACTTCTCTATTCTATCTAGGTTTGGAGTACATTAAGAATAAAATAAAAGAGTAAAGATGGGGGTCAAAAGATTCCTTTATTGTTGATAGCCCTGATTTCAGAAATCAGAATTGAATGAGAACCAAATGGCCCATAACTGAGCTCCAGAATTGGGCAGATTTACAAACTAGTGACACACAAGATTGGAGAAATAGAAAAAATGTACTTGCACACTCATGAAAGAGAACAGAATTAGTCAAGGCAAGAATGCCCAGATATTCTTCTCACATAAGTCATATATATATATTTTTCCTCATATAAGTCACATATATATGACTTATATAAGACTTTCTATATAAGTCACTTGATCACCCTAGGGGCAGACTAGATAAAGAAGAATTGAAATTACCCTACAGAGCTCTCTTGACTGAAACATCAGAAGTGGAAAGAACACAACCCGCAAAACCCATCCCTAGCACTGAAAACAAAAACAAAAAAAAAATCCTTACATATTTACAATGTAAAACAAATCAGAAACTATTTCAACCTGGATTAGCTCTCAGCACACTAATAGCTAATCAGGAGACTTGTACAAAACCATCTTGATTAGCTGCTAACAAAACTCTTTGGAAGCAGATCCGTCCAGAGGCCTCAAAGGGAGGACACAGACCTGCATGCCTCAGGATACCCTCACCAAAAGTACACACAATTTCTTTACTATTCAAAGCAAGTACGGCCCGTGGTCTAGCTCTACCTTCATATCTGCTTTTCCTGGATAAGTCATAAAGACATGTAAAAATAAAGTATAGATATAATGTAGGAATGTATAAATGTTGGAGAAAAATCACTGAATGCGGAGTCAACTAACACCACCATTTATTAGAGGTGAACTTTCAGCAACGAAATGAATGTTTTGCTGTTATATCTGTAAAGCGTTCATGGTAATGTGTACATAACTATTTTTAATTTATTCAAACTCACTTTTGTAGCTAACAACTGCACACCAAGGAAAATGCTAAGGCAACATCAATTGAAAAAAGGTACTCCCTGGCCTCAAGGAATATGGCCTAGGAGAAAACAGAGATACGTAAAAAATGCAATAACAGGAAAGTGTAGCAATTACAACAAGCAGGCAGGCAAAAGTACAGCAGTGGCCTAAAGAAAGAGTGTGATTAAACACAAGAAAGAAAACGTTGCAAAGAGATAAGACGAAAACTGAATTTTGAAAATGTAAGTGTATTTTCCAAATGCACAACAGAAAGAGAATTCTTGGTGGAGGGAAAAGCATATTTCAAGATGAGGATTAATCCTGGAGAGTGAAGCAGGCAATGACAGGAGAAATGATTGGAGGAAGATACAGCATCATGGGTATCTGAAAGCACAAAGCCACTGAACTATGAACTCAATTGATATGATCACATTTGCATTTTAGCAAGATCATTCTTTGAGGACCCATTCAAGGGGGAGGAACATAGAATTAGTAACTCCCACAAGAAATACTAAGGGCCAGCCTTGAAAACCAGACAACACATTAAAGATATTCCAGAAGCAGAATCCAATGTTCTTGATTATGAATTCAACTTTGGTGGCGAGAAGTCATTAGGAAGGAACAAACATTTGTTATCTCAAGACTTTTGCTTGTTTTAGAATCAAATGATGAAGTACCCTAAAATGCTCTTATCCATATAAAAATATACGAAGAATCTTTAAATGTGACAAAGACAGGAATGCTATGTCAGTGATCAGGTCCATTGGAGTTTATTTGGGATGAATTTTCCTATCCTTCTGTTTATATGATGTCTTCTCAATGATTAAATTATTTTGAGACCTGGCTGTGATCTATTGTTCACAAATTGCTGATTTTGATATCTTGTTAACAGTCATTCAGTCATTAAGTAATGGTTCATCATCTTTGTCTTTGTCATCATTACATGCCTTCCTAGTACTTGTTTTGGATATTGAAACAACCCTCATAAACTGTGCAAGTCTCAGTATAGTGAGTGCGAGCCATGAACTTAATCTGCAATTCCACTGCAGTGCAATCATGATTTAAACTCAAGCTTAGACCAGAGACACGTTTCTCTGTGGATCCTCCACTAAACAATTCACAAGCCATCTCTCTCTTCCTCACAGTTTCTCTTCTGGAAATTCCACAAAGAACTTCTATACCTTCTTTGAACTGCTATAGCACTTGTTGTCTGCATTATTTATATGTCAGTTGCCACTTTGTGATTAGAAATGAAATGTTTCTATTTGCTCAGCTCCTGGGCCATCTTTAAAAATGTGTTAATTCATGTACTTCATATGTATTGACTGTGTATCCATGCTGTATTAGCTGCTGGTTCTCGATATTAGTGAAATACGGCTCCTATTCAGAAATTGGTCTTTGTCGCCGAGGTGGGGGCGGGGAGGACCTAATTTCAAATAGCTTTCTTTTTCCCAAGTAGGATACCCTAGTAGGTCCAATAAATACATGTAGTATAGGTAAATGGATACTATTTGGTATTAAAAAGCTGAGAAACCACTTTTCAGTTTGAGGAAATTTGTCTCATGATGATCATAATTCACTGGGAGCTCAATATGTTCACCCCGACTCACTGAGTCTCTTATATGAGAATATAAAAGGCTGAATGCACTCTCTAGTAAAAGGCATATCTCGGATAAATTTCAGATAGCAAGGGAAAATATCTCAGGAGGTTCAGATTTTAGTTTAAAGAAACATCTAGAAGTTCAGATGATTAACTGTCACTAATACAACTTGCTTGACATGACAATAGAGCTGTAAATCTCACAGATTAGATGATCTTTTAAGAATTGCAAACCCACCTGATGATAGTTGGCAATCTTATAAGAATAACTCCCTTGAAAACACTGATGGCATGCTTCAAAGCTTCATATTCTGCAGCTTATGTTTTGGCCAAGTGAGCTTCAGAAGAAAAAGAAGCTTGTGTTTTAGCTCCGATTACTTTGGAGCCTCTGGAAAAATCATCTATTTCAGCCGTGTTCTGTCATCTCCCCATCTGTAAAATGGAGGCAGCTCTAAAAACACAGTTACAGAGATGCTTCACAGCTTCATGGGTCATCGTCGTCATTTGTTCTAGATTACCAATAACATCTCAACTATTACTGCAAGAGTACGGACTTTATTTGGGGTCATCTAGTACAACTGTGTCAAAACAAAGAAAAGCAAAGGGGCCCAGAATGACTTGGATTTTCTCAAGGGGACACATGATTTTTGGGTCAATCTGGAACAAGAACCCAGATATCCTGTCTTTCTTTTATTTTTACTTTCTTCTTCCCTATCTGGCCCAGGAAATGAAATAACAACCTGTTGGCAAATTAAACCTTGTTCTTCCTCGATCTCTGAGTCATCTCTTTAGGATCACAGTACTTGCTACATTACTGCCATTCAGGCATGAATTGTATTACATCGTATCTGTAAGGTTTTTTTTTAATTGTAATTTTTCAGTTACAGTTGACATTAAATATTACTTTACATCAGTTTCAGATGTACAACCTAGTGGTTAGACAGTTAAATAATTTACAAAGAGATTTCTCTCAATAAGACTAGTACCCGCCTGGAACCATACACAGTTATTACAATACTACTAACTATATTCCCTATGTTGTATTTTATATCCCCATAAATATTTTGTACTACCAATTTGTATTTCTTAATCTCTTCACCTTTTTCACCTATTCACGCCCCCCTTCCCACTTGGCAATCATCAGTTTAGAAGCCAGATATCCTTGATATTGTTCTTTCTTTGGGTTCTGAACAATGCAGAAAAATAGAAATAAAAGACCTCTGTTACATGGAAATGGTTCAGGACTTAGCAAGATTGCAGTTGCAGCACTGCATAAGAAGAGGTATCTGGAAATGCTGAAAACTAAGGGAGACACAAAGCAGGTCCATAGAAAACAGTAGTACCTAAAGACGATTCTGGGAAAGAGAGAAACGGTAATTGGGCTTCAGCTCCAAACAGGATTGGAGAATTCTTGTTTACTGGCATCTTGAAAGTCCACCCAAACATACAACATTAACATAAAATAAACATTTGAACTACATCACACTTAATACTGCATGTTCAAGTAAGTCAGTAAAATATTCCACATATCATTTAAGTTGTCCTTTTTTATCTTAATTTTTAATTTCCAAAAGTCCAAATACACACAAAAAAGAGATTGGACAAGGAATATGGGATCATGCAGAGATGAAATAAGCTCAGTTTCATTCACATGATAATTCAGATTCAAACAAATTCCTCATAGCTGAAAGTGTCCAAACCAATTATCTTCGTTTTCTAGGTACAAGTTCTGGAAAAATCCTGCTCAGGAATTCTAATTACCCAAATGCCCTTTACACGTTTCAATGAGTATCATTATATATTATGTGAATTATTTTGAGCGACAGAGAAGACATTCTGGCTGAATACGTCCATACTCATAATAGATATGATGGTCTCTAGCCATCTTGAAGGTGTTGGGAGCACACTTTTTCCATTAGTAACATTAATGGAAGAAAAATATTAGTATTCTTTGTTTTTTTCTCAGCTAAAACACTTCTTTCCTTCATTAAAATGGATGGACCATAAGTGAGTCTCTAGTGTGAATCATTAGAAGTTGAATGAATTTTTGTGGATCTTATTAATGTCATGGGTTTCTAGGGAGGGTCTACTGAAAAGCTCTGAGACTAGTTTCATATTTACAGAAAACATATGATGTAACCTTGAGTTAATTATGCTCATCATAAAGAATGGATGCTGATATTTGCTATCACTACATGAAGGGTTTCTCGCAAAGCATTAAATAAAGTAATAGAGGTGCATGTGCATGCATATATTTTCAATGTTATTTGTATACGCTTAAAAATGACTATACAGAATGCACTATAAGAATCTTTATGGTGTGTCACTAAACTAGTTCTTCGTTCTCCCATTAAAACTACTTAAATTAACAAAAACCTGTATTTTAGCTTAGATATTAAAGAATTCCAAATAGTGCTTCTGGCAGTAACTTGTCCCAACCACTTGCCTTTCTTGTCTCATCAGTCCTCAATTCAGAAACCCTGGAGATTTGTTAATTAATTCGTATGCACATTTATTCATTCAGTCAAGAAAATTTATTGATCTCTTTACAAATTTCAGGCACTGTTCTTCAATATGTTTTACAGGTATGCTCCAGGTATAAAGCCATGAACAAACAGATAAATATACCCCTCTCTCTAGTTGGGGATGGGGAGGTACAATAAATAAGCAAAAACATATAATAAGTATAAACATACAAATAAAACTAAGTAAGTGGATATAATAATTAGCCTCAGAGAAAAATTGAAAGCAGAGAAGGGAGATAGAGATTGTTAGTTGTTGGGTGGAGTTTGAAATATGATATTAAGTGATCAACGAAGGCTTCACACAGGAGATGAAATTTAAGAAGGAATATAATGTGGATGTCGAGAGAGCAATGTACATTCCTGGAGAGTGAATGTTACAAGCAGAAGGAATAGTCAGATGGAACGGCAATGAGACAAGAGTGTGCGTGGAGTACTCCAGGAACAGAAAGGATGTCACTGCATGGAGGACAGAGCAAGTAAAGGCAGATGAGAAAGAAATGAATCATAAAGGAAACAAAGACCTAGATTGCTAGGGCTTTCTAGGCATTTTGTTGATTTGATTTTTGCTTTAAGTAGGATATTGAAGAGAGTTAAGTGATACGACCTCACTTATGGTTTAATAGGCACTCTCTGGATGCCATGTTTATTAGAGTCTGTAGGAAAGTAAAGACAGGATAGGAAGCCAAGAAGTGATTGAAATCAGTGACTTGCTGAAAGATGTGCCTTCTACTCACTAAAAAGGTTGAGTAGGGGTTGGTAAATAATGGCTCAGAGGCAGGCTTTCAGCTTGTTTTTCGATGACCTGTGAGTTAATATTGGTTCTTACATTTTGAAAGGTTGTTGAAAGAGGGGATGGAGGAGGCGAAGCAGCTATGAAAATTGTATGTGGCCCACAGCCTAAAATATTTAAAATCTGGTACATGTTTTCCAGTACCTAATATAAGCATCTGGCTGGTAGAAGTTACTCAACATAACTAGAAGAGGAATACATGAGTAAATTAGTTGCTGAAAATATTGTAAAGTGATAATAGATGTCAAAAAACATTTACAGCTTCAATGTAACCTTCAAAAAAGATGCCATTTGCATTAAGCTATTTAAAAATATAGTCTCGTTTTCAAAACCAGTAAACCAAGTGTCATTTTATCTCATAAGCGATGTCATAAATAACTATCATATAAAGTGGAAAGAGCAATAAATAAAATAATAACGTAAAACATTTTATAGACCTTTAATGCTTACAATGCATTTTCATGTTCTTACCTAATTTAATCCTCAAGTCAACTCTATGAAATAGGTACTACTTTCCCTTTAGAAAGTACACCGTCCTCTAGCCTCAACAAATATAAGAGGGTGAAATCATACCAACCATATTCTCTGATCATAATGCTTTGAAACTAAATCAACTGCAAAAAGAAACCAGAAAGAACCACAAATACATGGAGATTAAAGAACATGCTACTAAAGAATAACTGGGTCGGAGAAGAAATAAAAAAAGAGATCAAGAGTTACATAGAAACGAATGATAATGGTAGTACAACATATCAAAACTTTTGAGACACAGCAAAGGCGCTCATAGAGGAAAGTTCATATCATTACAGGTATATCTGTTAGAGAACGAGCCCAAATAATCAACCTACCTCTTCATCTTAAAAAACTAAAAAATGAAGAACAAATGAAGCCTAAAGTCAGAAAATGGGAAGAAATAATCAAGATTAGAACAGAAATAAATGAAATTTGAAACAATAATAATATAATAATAATAATAATATAATAATAATAATAAAATAATGCAAAGGAGAGCTGGTTCTTTGAGAAGGTTAATGAAATTGACAAACCCCTGGCTAGACTCACTAAAGAAAAAAGAGAAAGTACACAGATAAACAAAATAAGTGATAAAGAGGAGAATTTACAACAGACACTGCAGAAATACAAAGGATCATACAAGAATATTATGAAAAAGTATATAGCACCAAAATTGAATGACCTATAAGAAATGAATCAGTACTTAGAAAAAATACAACTTTCCTAGACCGAATCAAGATCAGAAAATCTAAATAGACCAATCAGCAGTATGGAAATTGTAACAATCACCAAAATCTACCCAAAGTAGAATTCTACCAAACATTCAAAGATGATTTCATACCTATTCTCCACAAAATCATCCAAAAATCAAAGAGGAGGCAGTACTTCCTAAATAAGACACTAGTAACTGCGAATACAGTAACATATAAAAAAGATTATACGCCATGATCAAGTAGGCTTCATTGAAGGTGCACAGGGATGATTCAATATAAGCAAATTAATTAATATGATACACCACATAAACAAAATAAAAAATAAGAATCAATGATCATATCAATAAATGCAGAAAAAGCCTTTGACAAGATGCAGCATCCATTTGTGATTAAAACACTTAACTACAACAGTATAGAAGGAAAGTACCTTAACATAAATAAAGGCCATCTATGACAACCCCTCAGCCAACAGTATACCTAAATGGTGAAAAACTAAAAGCCTTCCCTCTAAGATCAGGAACAAGGCAAGGCTGTCCACTATGGACACTGTTATTCAATATAACATTGGAGGTTCTAACAAACTGCCATCAGAGAAGAGAAAATATGTAAAAAGCATTTAAATAGAATACAAAGAAGTGAAACTGTCACTATTTGTGGATGACATGATTGTCTATATATAAAACCCTAAACACTCCACAAGAACACTGCTAGAAAAAATAGGCAAATACGGTACAGTTTCTGGTTACAAAATCAATGTTCACAATACCATAGCATTCCTATACTCTAATGATGAAGCATCAGAAAAAGAAGTGGGAAAAATAATTCCTTTAGCAATCGCACTGAAAAGAAGAAAATATCTAGGATGATTTTGACACAACATGTGAAGGACCTATATAGTGAAAACTACAAGACCTTATTAAAAGAAATCGAAGAAGACACAAAGAAATGGAAAGATATTCTGTGTTCTCAGATTGGAAGAATCAACAGTTAAAATGACCATATTACCTAGAATATTATACAGATTTAATGCAATCCTCATCAAAATCCCATCAGCATTTTTAAAGAAATAGAACAAAAAAAATCATCAGATTTATATGGAAGCACAAAAGACCCTGAATTGCCAAAGCTATCCTGAGAAAAAAGAATGAGGCTGGAGGCATCACTCTGCCTGACTTCAAATTATACTACAAAGTGACAGTAATCAAAACGGCATGGTACTGCAGCAAAACAGACACACGACCAGTGGAACAGAATTGAGAGTCCAGAAGTAAACCCATATTTATATGGGCAAATAATTTTCTACTAAAAGCCAAAAACATACAGTGGAAAAGAAAGCCTCTTCAATAAATGGTGCTGGGAAAATTGGAAACACCTGCAAAAGAATGAAACTAGACTGTTGTCTATCACCAACACCAAAATTAACTCAAAATGAAATTAAGGATCTGAATATAAGACCTGAAACAATAAAACACAGAGAAGAAAACATAGGAACTAAACACAAGGACCTTGGACTTAAAGAGGATTTTATGAATTTGTCCTCAAAAGCAAGAAAGTAAAAGCTAAAATAAATGAATGGAACTACATTCAACTTAAAAGCTTCTGCTCAGCAAAAACACATGGTCAACAAGGTAAAGAGACAACCATCTGAATGTGAAATATTTCCAAGCAATACCTCCAATAAGGGCCTAATATTCAAATATACATAGAACTCATGTGACTCAACAACAACAAAAAAACAAACCATCCAATCAAAAAATGAAAGAAACCTGAACAGACGCCTCTTCCCAGAGCATATATGAGTGCCAAGATATGTATGAAAAGATGCTCAATATTGCTAGCTATTAGGGCAATGCAAATCAAAACCACAGTGAGATACCATCTCACACCTGTTATAATAGCTATAATCAACAGGACGAGTAATAACAAATGTTGGCGAGGATGTAGAGAAAAAAACCCTCAAACGCTACTGGGGGACTGAAAACTGGTACAGCCACTGGAAATAGTATGGAGGTTCCTCAAAAACCTAAGAATTGATCTACATATGATCCAGCAATTCTTCTCCTGGGAATTTAACCCAAACTTGAAAACTCATATCCAAAAGATATTTGCACATCGATGTTCATAGCAGCATTATTCACAGTGGCCAGGACATGGAAGCAACCAACGTGCCCTATGATAGATGTTGGCTAAAGAACTGTGGTACATATATACTTGGAATGTTACTTAGCCATAAGAAGAGATGCAATATTGCCATTTGCAAAAACACAGATGGACCTTGAAATAATCATACTAAGCAAGATAAGCCAGACAGAAAATTTGAAAATCACACGATATCACTTACATGTGGGATATAAAACTAAAAGTAACAAATGAACAGGACAAACAAACAGAGACTCATGGACATGAACTCTAGACTAGTGATTACCAGAGTGTAGGTGTTGGGAGGAGGAAGAGGTAGGTAAAGGGGTAAAGGGGGTCAAATATATGGTAGCTGAAGGAAACTGGACTTTGGGTGGTAAACACACAATAGAATATACAGATGTCATATTATAAGGTACACATGAAAACTATATAATTGTATTAACCAATGTTACCCTAATAAACTTAATTAAAAAAAAAAGAAGAAAGTACTACATCCTAATTCCTTAGTGATAGTTCAAGAAAGGTTAAAATTTTGATTGTTACATCTATCAATTCCAAGTGTAGTTTTTATTCTATTGAAACGCTGCGTTCCTAAAATCAATAGTTATTTCAGTTTGTGATGATGGACAGACTAGAAAACATATTTGTTTCTTTGAAATATAATTCAAACAAAAAGCACAGAAATACCAAAATTAAAAACCAATGAAAAGCCAAGAACTGTGAATATCACCAACAATAGAAAAGTTCAATGATACTGCTGGAAGGCAACAACACAACAAAAAATGAAAGACAGAGAGCGAGTGATAAAAGGAGCATAAAGGAATGGGACAAAAGTTATTTTAGGTAAAAATTCCTTTAATGAGCTGCACAGATCACTCTGTATACTCCCACATTAACTTTGTGTGATGCAATGGACTCTTGGTGTGTAAGATAAGAAAACATGGAGTGAGAGTGTTCAACCCCAGGTTTACTGTCACTACTACAAATTCCATCCATGCTGTTCACACCTAGGTTTATTTGATGTGACTAAGTCCGGCATTTTATAAATTGTAAAATAAGAAGTATCTCACCTGGCAACTATTAATCGCTGTTATTAGCCCATTTTGTGTTAACTGTTAATCAATTTAAAAAAATACTTTGCCTTGACAATTCTGTCTCAACATGTTTGCTTCTGCCAAGCCACCTTATTTCAAATAACCATTTGCCATCCAATGTTATTTTGCTTTATAAAGGCAATAAGGTAATATTCTATATCTCAAAAAAGCATCCAATCCACCTATTTCTATTCAATAGGAAACATCAAGAAGTGGATTTTCCTTGAATAATCTTGTCCAAATTCCTTTTTATTGTCCTGAAACCCCAAGATGAATTATATGTTTCATGAAATTTATCCTCTTTGGGGGAAACAAGATGGAAATAACATGTATTGCTTTAAATAAGCCTGACATGTGATCATCTTTTGTGGAGTTCCTATAAGAAACCTTTGTCCCAAACTTGGACCAACTTGCTCTATTTTTTGTTCAAAGAAAGTTAATCAAGAGAGAGTTCCTTACTGAACTCTCTTCAAATGATATCAAAGAATATAGTTAAATGTCATAACTGTAAATCATTTCTGCTCTGGAGAGGTTAGAAAGGGCTTTAACATTTCTCTTTTTTGAAAAAAATTTGAATGTGAGCAAAACCTTTTATGTCCTACTAACCTCAAAGTTTGTTGGAGATGAAAGTCCAAATTTGCTCTGACATATATAAAGAAAAATTTTGGGTGCAGAGGGCTAAAACTAATTCTGTAACATATGAATTATGTCTAATGCTATTTAAAAGATTTTTAACCAAAATATAGATATTCGTACATTTTACTGATCGATATGATTCTTGGTTCTGAAACTCCTGCGTGCCATATGCTTGATACACAACAACAGCCCCATAAGAGAGAAACAGTCCAGTGAAGTAAGCCAAGAGACAAATTCAGGCTAGAAGAAGCCATGTGCAAGCCAGGATTTTTTACATGTTTTTTGACATGCTGAAGCTTCCAGATCCTGGAATGTAATACACGCTTCCCTTGTCCTGGACCCAAGGTTGTGCCCCTCTCTTGGCAGAAGAATAATCTAGAGTTACATTGAGGTGCCAATAATGTGTAGTGAAGAGCAGATCCAGCTGGCATGCTCATAATGATCAAACTGTGTCGATTTACTTTAATCCAATACACTGCCCCACTATCAATTTGCAATAAATGATGCATTTGCTTTCTAGACATGAATGAAATGCTCTAGACAAATTCCAGGAAGGCCAGAGAAACTTGCCTCCAGTCCATATGAAATAACCCACTGGTGAATTTCTTTCAGGATGAATCAGTATTGATCTAGAAGATAATCTTTACATATCCAGATCCCTCAAACTAGGGATGCAAGGCTTAGAAAGAAATATGGGATGGCGCTATGCTCATCACTGGTGGTCCTTGTCCTACCTCTTGTGACTAGAACCCAGTATGGTCGATGATCAATTCATGAGTTGAACTAAAGACTCTTTATTGGGCAATTTGCGTGCTTATTTAATTATGGCACTGTGTTAAGTACCCTAAAGACTACAAAAAGGAAAGAAAGAAAAAAAAGTAAGAAAAAATACAGAAAAAAGAAAGAAGGAAACAAAGGAAGGAAGGAAGGAAGGAAGGAAGGAAGGAAGGAAGGAAGGAAAGAAAGGAAGAAAGAAAGGCAGGAAGGAAGGAAGGAAGGAAGGAAGGAAGGAAGGAAGGAAGGAAGGAAGGAAAGAAAGAAAGAAGAAAAAAGAATGGAAGGAAGGAAAAAGAAGGAAGGAAAGAAGAAAGGAACAAAAGTAAAAAAGAAAGAAAGAGAGAAAGAAAGAGTGGAAGAAAGAAAGAAAGAAAGAAGAAGAAAAGAAAGAAAGAAAGAAAGAAAGAAAGAAAAAGAAAGAAAGAAAGAAAGAAAGAAAAAAAAAAGAAAGAAAGAAAGAAAGAAAAAGAAAGAAAGACAAAAAGGAAGGCAAGAAGGAAGGAAGGAAGGAAGGAGGAAGGAAGGAAGGAAGGGAGGAAGAAAGAGAGAATAAAGAAAGAAAGAGAAAGAAAGAAAGAAAGAAAGAAAGAAAGAAAAGAAAGAAAGAAAGAAAGAAAAAGAAAGAAAGACAGAAAGGAAGGAAAGAAGGAAGGAAGGAGGGATGGAAGGTAGGAAGGAAGGAAGGAAGAAGGAAAGAAAGAAGAAAAAAGAATGGAAAGAAAGAAAAAACAAAGGAAGGAAAGAAGAAAGAAACAAAAGAAAAAAGAAGAAAAGAGAGAGATGGAAAGAAAGAAGAAAGAATGAAAGAAAGAAAGAAGAAAGAAAGAAAGAAAGAAAGAAAGAAAGAAAGAAAGAAAGAAAGAAGAGAGAAAGAAGGATGGAAGAAAGGAAGGGAAGGAAGGAAGGAAGGAAGGAAGGAAGGAAGGAAGGAAGGTAGGAAGGAAGGAAGGAAGGAAGGAAAGAAGGAAGGAAAGAAGGAAGGAAGGAAGGAAAGAAGAAAGAAAGAAAAATAAAAGAAAACAGAAAGAAAAAGAAAGAAAGAAAGAAAGAAAGATAGAAAGAAAGAAAGAAAGAAAGAAAAAGAAAGAAAGACAGAAAGGAAGGAAAGAAGGAAGGAAGGAGGGATGGAAGGTAGGAAAGGAAGGAAGGAAGAAGGAAAGAAAGAAGAAAAAGAATGGAAAGAAAGAAAAAAACAAAGGAAGGAAAGAAGAAAGAAACAAAAGAAAAAGAAAGAAAAAGAGAGAGATGGAAAGAAAGAAGAAAGAATGAAAAGAGAAAGAAAGAAAGAAAGAAAGAAAGAAAAAGAAAGAAAGAAAGAAAGAAGAGAGAAAGAAGGATGGAAGAAAGGAAGGGAAGGAAGGAAGGAAGGAAGGAAGGAAGGAAGGAAGGAAGGAAGGTAGGAAGGAAGGAAGGAAGGAAGGAAAGAAGGAAGGAAAGAAGGAAGGAAGGAAGGAAAGAAGAAAGAAAGAAAAATAAAAGAAAAAAGAAAGAAAAAGAAAGAAAGAAAGAAAGAAAGATAGAAAGAAAGAAAGAAAGAAAGAAAGAGAGAGAAAGAGAGAGAGAGAAAGAGAGATGAAAAAAAAAATGATAACACACAATCAGTATATGGTAAGGAAATACCGCTGTCCAGAGTAGGAGCTCTGTAATCACACAATCTGGGTTTGAATTCTGGACAAGTCACTACCAACTGTATGACCTGAGGAATGCCTAAGGTTTAAATACTGTTTTACCTAGTTTCTAAAAAGAGGTAAAGAAAGAAGGGAAGTGGCAGGGGAGCAGCGTTCAGTCAGGTCGGGGTTCTGCGTGCCTCTGAAACCTTCCACCTGGCTGCTGACGCTAGCAGCCAAGGCAGCCGCGGAGAAAGTACACCTGGCTCCGGGCCTCCCAGAGAAGCTAGGGAGGTTCCTGGATGAGGTGGGCCACACCTGGGCAGGATGTGGGTGACACTAGCCCTTGGCTTTGAGAAATCTCTGGCCTTGAGAACATAGGGGAAGGACGTGAAGGGCCGGCAGAGCGATTGCCCAGGCCACAGTCCTTAAAAGTCCCCACCTAACTGGTGCCCAACACCTGCAATACGTTGTGGGTAGTCCCAGGCCCTAGGAAGTCCAGAAGGGTTGGTCGGCCACTGCGGCCTGGACCTTTGCCCTTTGAAGTCATGTGTTCAGGTGTTGGCTTTGCGCACTCAAATTTCTGTGTGCCAAGGGGTCATCGCAAATGCCTGCCTGAACCGCTCAGTTGAGTGCTAGACCTTGTGAAGATTCGGAAGCTAAGGAGATGCGCTCCTAGTACCGTAATTTATTCTGAGGTTGGTTTAAAGCACCACTGGCTCTGTATGGGCAATCTGATTTCTCAGTTCTTCCTCTCATTCCGCTGCTGCCACTGCCGCGCCGCGGACACCACGCTGGGCCCGTGCGCCGTCGCCCAGTGATTTTTCCCGTAGGTAGAGACGATGCCCCGCTTCGCCAGAACCATCCAGCGGCTCGCACACCTGCATGTCCCACTCCTGCAGGACCCACACCTGCCGCTCCCACACCTGCCAACTGCTCTGGTTTCAACCGCAAGGATCCTGGGCCTCTACCAGCTAGCCTTTACGTGAGGCAGAGCAGGAGTTATCCTGTCTCCCAAGGTACGTGCTCCCCTCTGGGTGTCCTCCCCTTGATGCACTGGAAGGACCCTCCGAAGAAGCCCGTGTTGTCTGCTAGTAACTCCATACCGTTTCAACGCCGAGAACCATACATATCCCTCGTTTGAGGCAGAAGTTTAATCTTCTGTGTTTACTATCTGAGCGGGTAGACAATGCTACCAAGCTGGTTCCATCCAGTACTATCCCACCTCCTTGCCGTAAGGAGATGGAGGTGAAGGTCCAAGAAGAGCCCAGAAAAGGGATGACAAGAACGAAGAGGATCATGTAGAAACCAACAGGCAGGATGATGGGAACAGACCCTATGATAATGAGGATCTGCCACCACATCCAGGCCCCTGAAGACAGAGGGAGTCCTCACTGCCCTCAAGTGCAGTCCTGGACCTCGGACCTTAACCCAAAGCAGCCGCAAAATGGCCAGAGTGAGAATGCACAAGAGGCCTCCACCAGCTCCTCCTCTGAAGGCAGGTCCAATAGCTCACGAGCTCATGCAGCTCTGCTGGGGATGTCCTGCCTCCTCCCAAGGCTGACTCAGAAGCAGCAGGGCTCTCTGCCCCAACCGCGTGCTGCTCCCCGCTGCCAGAGACATCCACAAAGGAAGTGCTCCGCAAAGACCATCCTCCCAGCTCCTCATGCTCAGTGACGTCAGGGAAGGAGATGCCTGGCAAAAAGCCTTCAGACATCCCAAGAGGCTCTCCCACTTTAGTATCTGCCGGCAGGAGGCCCTGCAAACGGAAAATTTCCATGCCACTTGCCCTACCGCTGCCACCAGTGCAGTGGGGTCGAAGTGAGCTGCCTCCACCCTGTAAGCTTCCACGTCTAGCAACGGACAAAAACCCAGTCACCTTGAAGAACACCAAGTGTCAGGGGAAGAAAATGAACAAAAAGAAGACCCAGAGACACGTCAGTGCCAGGCCGTCTGCTCCTTCATTCTCCAACCTGGATCGGTGACTGCAGACTCCCTGCCCCTGACCACTCGGCAGGTCTGTGCTACTACTGCCAGCTTGGCTGACCCGTGTGCTGGGCCCCTGACTGTGTCTGTCTGTCCGTCTTCTCTGGCACCAAATATGAATCAGGAGACAGGACACACTGTTCCTCACGTTCCTGTTCCTGTTCCTGCAGGTTTTCTTCCTGCCGTTAGTTGTCATCAGACGTTCCATGCTTACGGAGGCCTTTCTGATGCGGTCATGACAACAGCTGCTATTTCTGACCCCACACCGCCGAGGCCCTCAAACGCCTCCTTTCAGCCCCTCCTGCGGAATGGAATCCCCGACACCTACGTGCGTGGATCCCCCTCCTATTTCCTCACTCACCCCTCTTCCAGTCCCTTCTGCCAGTACCTTTATTTCCACTGCCCAGGCCACCACATCTATGGCTGCCCTTCCTGTCACCACTCAGGCACCTGCAATTTTGACTTCGCAAACTGCTCTCGAGTCTGTCGTGGATATGGACACCTCACCTCCTTCCCCGGGCGGTCATTTTTGGATCTCCCCCAGACTCTAGCACGATGTCTCGGCCAGGCAAACAAGTCCACCGTAGGTGGAGGAAGAGGAACTCTGCACCATTAGCCGTCTCCTCCATCAGCCTATCTGAATCAAAGGACCTCCACCTTATGCTGAACCACGCCAGTGGACCCCAAACCACACCTCGGCCCGCATCAAAGGCCCGTTTTCAGCTGAATAGAACCCCTATCTCCAGATATCATGGGAAATCTGCAGTCACCCCTACTGTAGCAGGCAAAACCTCTGCAAACGTCAACCTTGCCAATGATGGTATCGGAGCTAACGACCCACACCTCCGTCCCCGGACGTCACTTTGCATTCTGCCCCCATCTGCTCGCAGAGCCACGTCACATCACACAAGGCACTTCCCAGCGGCAGTCTCCCTCGCTGGTGTCTCCACCCATTTACCTTCAAAGTTAGTCACCAGAGGGACCCAAGTTTCCAACCCACCAATTGACATGGAATCCACCTCTCAGCGTACATCTGGGGCCACCGATATGCAGCAGCCTAAAACATCTGTACCAGTCAGGAGACTGAGATTGACAGCACACGCTGCAGGCGTAACTTCTACAGCCCAGCGAGCCACACGCAGCATCATGCAATCGGATGGGTCAAGTTTGCAATCGCCTGTCCATGTCACACATGATGTGGTCATGAAGAGGCTGACTCCAGTCCTATGACTGGAGGCTCTAGTGTTCACACCGTCCATCGGTGTACCTGCTGCCTACATAGACGTGGAAAATGTCCCACACTTAAAAGAACCGCCACCATGGTGAAGATTCATGTGTCAGGGGATATGTCTGTTTCCACCTCTCGAAGGACCACGTGGGGTTCGCCTGGCTACACCACCTGCACTTGTAGGTACCAGTATCAGTGCCATCCCTGTGTTTAGTTCTGCCTCACTTCAGAGCACCTTGAGCTCACCTATGCAGCATCCAAGTGATGCTATGGGAAGGGACAACAACTTCCCATCATTGCAGGACCTGTTATTCCCTCTTTCCTTCAGCACAGCTCGGGCCTCCCTGGCCAAAACAAGTAGTGCACTCAGAGGGAATACCACCTTACGTGTGATGGGAGGCCACTGTGTGACCACCGGCCATCAGAATACTCAGAGCCGAACTGTCCGTACCACATGTACGGCAAAAAGGGACAGCACTGTACCTCCTATGACTGGAAATTCTCACGGTAAACCAGTCACAGGGGCACCTCGAGCACCCCGACCAAAGCAGTAGTGCTGGGAGGAGGGAGTAGCCCCATGGAGTTTTAGACACCTGTATCCAGAACACCTCCCTCTCCCCAAGTTAGGACCCCTTCTCCCTCTCACTTTGAAGGAACCAAGACTGTGTATGAAGGCACGTGGTCAGAGCAACCCTGCCTGTTCTCAGGGATCTATCTGCAAGCAGTAAACCTTGCGTCTGGGGCACGTGCCAAATCCACAAACGCTATCAATCGAATCTTTCATGAGTCTGAACAAATGAGATCTTCCTTGCAAACTATGTGTGACCGGGAATGGTCTTTGCTCCTTCAAGTAAAAACTACCCTGCTCTCTTCCTACAGCAAGCCAGAGGACCACACCTCAGAGGGATGTGTTTGTGTGGTGGGGGGATGTGTGCGTTGAGTTTAAGGGACACATGAGCCAAATTCAATCTTCACTGGACTTGAGGCGTTCTAATATCAAGAAGAGAACGCTATACCTATCAGCTGTGCCATCCCTGGCTACACCACATGCACTGTAGGTACTGATAACTTGGCCCACCTGCGTTCCAAGTTCAAGTCTTGAACTGTCAGGATGCTCACTGCTATTTATAGTTATTTATAGGTGATTCCTTGTCTCCTACCTGTTTGCCTCAATGGGCACTTATCTTTCTCAGATTACATGTATATATTTTATAAATATTACTACAACCTTGTTAATCTGTCTCTGCTCCTGTGTCCTTTTACTCCTCAGCTCAGCTGTAGAGAAGAATTGGCATATGAATGGCAGTGTGTTGAGCCGCACTTAAGGACACTAAATTTTCTTCATCTCAGTGACTGAGATGTGAAGTAGCCAAACTTTTTGAGTGTACATGCTGACTCCTGAAATCTTGGTTTTAGTGTAAGAGATGACAATCCCGGAGGAAATAAGGTCTAGAGGAGAGAGAGATGAGGTGACTCACCCTTGCCTCTTCCCTCTATTCCTCTCCCTTCTCTCCCGCTACTCTGGCCTCAGTGGAGGCCAGACAAACTCTGATGTGTCATAGGAAAACACACTTCGTGGTCTTAATTTTTAAAAATATGTAAATGTTTTCTGTCTTCTTATATAATTTAGACTGAAGCCGTCATCCTCACACATTCCCACTTCGCCCAGAGAGGATAAATTTACCATCTAGGTTCTTGAGTCTGGAGGAACAAAGTAAGAAAAAGCTTATGCCTGGTCTGTAGTTATTGAAATCTTAAGTTTATTTAGAATTTATCCTGCTGCTTAAAATATCAGAAAAGACCGTCTTTAATAACTTGCCTGGCTCTAATCTGAACCACTAAAATATCAAATCACGCAAGTTAACAAGTGCGCCAAGTCTGGCTGAACCTAGAGTTCTCCGGGGTCTCCTCTAGACTTAATAAAGGCAACATTTCTGACTCACTTGGGTGTGGGGGCTGCGGGGAAGAAACAACAAACACATGGAAATTCTCTGGTAGGTTAGCCAGTAACCAATACTATGGAGAATAAAGCTGTATATATAAAGTATAGGGATTGCAGGGAGAGAGAACCAGGGTTTTCAGTTTAAATAGGGGCAAGATAAACTTCACTGGGAAGGTGGGATGTGAACAGAGTAGAGGAAGCCAATTGAGTCAGATATCTGAGGAAAAAGTATTCCAGATAATGGGAATAATCACTGCAAGGTCCAGAGGAAAGGTGCCTGGTGTCCTCAGGGAGCAGGTCGTAAACTAATGTGGTAGTTAACAGAGTCAACAAATGGGAGGGAGAGGAGGACTGAGAAGATTTCCCTACACCACCATCTATTGGCTGTGTAATCACAGGTGACTTGACTTCCAAGTGTCTCTGTGAACTCGGTGTTTTTCCTATGGCCTATTTACTTTGCAAGATTTTTGACAAAATAAAATAATGTAGGACCATGACTATAAGCCATCTCATTATTGTTCTACACATAAGGATAGATAAACAGACGGTGATAGATAGATGGATGAATGGATAGAGAGAGAAATAGAGTTATAGACTGAATTTTTGTGACCCCCTTCACCCCGTCTCCAAATTCAGATGTTGAAATCATAATGCCCAATCGATGATATTTAGAGAGGAGCATTTTGATGGTAATTATGTTTAGAAGAGGTCATGAGGGTAGGGCTGCTGCGATGGGATTAGTGCTGTTATAAGAAGAGGAAGAGACATGACAGAGCGTTCCCTCTGCCACAAGAATGCACAGCAAGGAGGTGGCCATCTGCAAGCCAGAAGAAGGACCCTCACCAGAAAATAAATGGGTCTTCATCTGGGACTTCTCAGCCTCCAGAACTGTGAAAAATGAATGTCTATTGTCTAAGTTCCACAGCCCATGACATTTTAACTTAGCAACCTGAGCAGACTAAACAGCTAGGTAGGTAGGTAGGTAGGTAGGTAGGTAGGTATGCAGCTACAGAGGAAGATAGATAGATGATTGATAGATGATAGATAGATAGATATAGATAGATAGATAGATAAACAGACACAGACAGACAGACAGACAGACACATAGATACATAGATGATGGGTGGAGACAGAACTGCTTAATAAATTCTTTCAGCGACAGTGCTTTGATTCCCTTCACTAGGCAATTCACATAGGAGATCCCATTTTAAAGGGAGCATAAAAGTGCTTGTTTTTATGAACTAGACACATGCAAACACATGATAACTGAGCCTAAACATGCACAGCATTGAGCCTTGTGCAACATTTATGAGATTAGCCCTGTAAAAACAAAGAATGCCATCACAGAGAGACTGTGGACTCCTCCAGGCACCCTGTTGCTGATTCATTCACTCCAAGTTATTACAGTTCCAGAGGATCAGAGGTCCTGCTCGCTGGCTTCTGAGACTAACCTGGCCTGCCCTTTGTCATCAGAACTGCCCCCGGAAGCAGGGTTGAGATCCAGTTTGCTTCTAATATTCTAGTACCATCTCTCTGCCACGCCTGGCAATATTAACGGAGACAAATTTTTAAAATTCATACTTTTTGACTTTTCTTTCTTTTTTTTTTAAGGCAACTTTAAAAATGGTAACTTCGTGTAATTTTGCTAGCTTTATTGATAGACAAACGGGGTCAGCTTCTAATTTGTCGTGGACTGGCCCAGGCCTTTAGATTTGAAAACACTGATGTTGTGAAATACTTAAGTTAGCCATCCAGTCACTCAAAAATATTTTTCTGAATACAAATATTTTTCTGTTTCCACTGAAGCAGAATGTCATTCATTTCACCAAACATAGATCTCAGAGTTATTACAGAAAGCTGAGTAAGTTATGTTTGAAATTTATATTTACTATTATTAACAAATACATGTCATGCTTACATTATAACAAGTACTATTCTAAATGCTTCGTATATATTAGCTCACTTAATCCTCATAATAACTCCATAGCTGGATAATATTTGTAATAGCCACTTGCTATTTTTTTTTTTTTGAAACTGAGGACCAGAGATAAATACCTTTCCCAATGTGACAAAGTGGTAAATACTCAGATTTAGAACACATCTAGACTTTTGTCACTTTGCTGTGTCACTATCTTAATCCATGTTTAGGGAAAGGACTAAATTGACAAGAATCTGAACTATAGGCATAAGGCAAAGTGAGAAAATGAGTGAACTGTGGAGAATAAAGTTCAGAAAATCTCGTGACTTGACCTAGAAGTAACAAGAACCTTGTGAACTATTAGATTGGGTAGCATCCGAATCCATTAAGAAATGACTTTGTTTTCTTTAAAATTCAGAAAGACAAGTTGGATGAAAAAGAGTGATGAAAACAAAAGTCAAAAGGGAAAGAATAATATGACTTAAGTGAAGAGAAATAACACTTTCCCTCTAAGAAATGAGGAAACAGGGCCTGTGGGAAGGAGTGAGCTGTTTCTGCCAGACGCCTGGCATTCGTTACCAGGACCGACATGGGAAAAAATGGCAAACATTGTACTGGTTATAATGATGCCTCAAAATCAAAGTTTCCATTTCCAAGAATGGCATATGTGTACAGGAACCTACTGTGTGTTAGACACACTACTAAGTGTGTTTTCAGTCACATTTTAATTAGAGTAATGATCCTATGAGGTATGTGTTAGTCCCTATAGCTGCTGTAACATATCACCCCAGACTTGGTGGCTTAAAACAAAACATACCTGTTCTCTTACAATTTGAAGGTCAGAAGTCCAAAACCGGTTTCACTGGGCTGCAATCCGGAGTTGGTGGGCCGGTAATCCCTTTGCTGGCCTTAAGGGAGAATCCGTTTCCTTGCCTTTTCCACCTTCCGGAGGCTGCTAGCTTTCCTTGGTCTTTGGCCGCATCAATCCATTCCCTGCTTCATCATCACAGTCTCTTTGTAGCAAAATCTCTCTCTGCCTCTGTCTCATAAGAACATATGTATTACATTTAGGACCCATTCACATACTCTAGATATTCTCCCATCTCAAAACCCTTAACTAAGAACATTCACAGGATCTGAGGATTAGGATGTGGACATTTTGGGAACAAGGGTATTATTCAGCCTATGACAAGAAAGATACTATTATTGTTCTCAGATGCAGGAAATGAACTTTAGGGAAGTCATTTGTCCCAAGTCTTACAACGTTTCAGAGTAGAGATTTAAATTCTGACAGTGTGATTTTAGGACACATTCTGAATCCCAATACACCTGTGTTCTTAACCACTGCATTCGGAGTCATACTTAAGTACCAAGACCCCATTGGCCAAAAGGCCATGTACTATCTCCTCTTTCACTTTGTTCACCTGGTGTCTTTATGAACCTGCCCAGAGTAAAAAGTTCAGAACACAATTATGCAGGCTTACTAAGAAAAAGAAAGCATTTACTGTTTGCTTTACATGTGGCAATGGGGAATTTTTTAATAAAACATGCCACCAAGTAGTAGTATCACCACTTAAGTAGTATCTTATATTTAAACAACAAAACAACAACAACACAAGCTATCATTGCAAAGGTGTCAGGGACTTGTCTAAAGCCATTGTGGAGGGCAGAGAAAGGGCTGATGCCAGACGCCAGATGCCCGGGCCCGAATACACTCCTATCTAGTCCTGATTAAGCACCTATTCAGAGGGATTGTGACTCATTTCCAGCACCTGAGACCTCATGCCCAGCTTCGAGATGAAATTAGCCGAGGGATCACAGGCACTTGTACTCATCACTAATCCATAAGCTGCTATCCCCGTCCTTTGTGGGAGAGAACCTGGCACTTTTACAATGCCTTTCTACTTGAGAAAGAGCAGAGCAGCCTTTGCTCCTCTGGCTGTGACCTACTGTGCTTTGCAAAGGTGATTTGGCCAGTGCAGCTGCAAACCCATCTCCAATATCACACACCTATGGAAAATTCCAGTCAGGTTTTAGACTCAGTCACAGTACATTTTTCTGAGGATCATAATGATTTGCTGAGGATCAGTAATACTCTCCGTATGCTGGCTGACAAGGGCATGATCTCTGCACTTCTTATACTCCATTTGTCAGCACCTCTGTGACAGTTGTCCATGGGATTCCTTAGGAATATTTGAGGTATTTAGGCACAATCTCAGGAGCTGCTCTTGCCTGGATCCTCTCATTTCCTAATCAACATGTCCTAGTTGAGACTCTAAATAATTCAGCTTAGTGGGTTATCAGAGGCATACTTCCCTAGTGTGCTTCTTTTCAATCTCTACGTCCTTTAAGAGTCAGATACATGGCATGGAGTATCTCCCATCATCAGTATTTTCAGGAGTCAGGGCTATAGACGTGATTGGCGTGTTGATTACCCTTTCCATTTCTTTCTCTCTGGATTGTTTACGAGTGATTTGCTAGGGACTTTGTGTTTCAATGTTTTGCAAGGCTCACGGGTGCAGAGACAATATTGAAATTCTGCCCCAGAGAAACAGACATTCTGTTAATCTCTCCCCTCTTCTTATAGAACAGAAGAGAGATTCATCTATCGCAGTTACTCCAGGTTTCTGTATGTGTGTTGCTAAAGATCTGGATTACACTGGTAGTACGCCACCTTCTCTGTTGGAAGGTGCTTCGCATTCCATAAAATGACGTCTACGCCATATGAAGAATTCAGTTTAATTTCGCATCTATCAGTTCACGAGGTTGATTCACTGGGATTGTCCTCCTTCTACTGTCGTGGAGGAGAGGGAACTGTTGGCCAAATTGTTGGTCAGATGTTTACATTGTCATTTATCTTTTAATTCTGTTTAGATTTCCTTTTGCCATGTAAGACATAGCAAAAGACATGCCAAATACACAAGGTATTGGTTTTTTTTTGTTGTTTGTTTGTTTTCATTACAATATCTCAGTTTCACGTTCTGCTTAGAATGATTTCTTACCCTATTTTACATTCTTCTACTTATTTTTTCTGACAATGGAATATCACCAAATATATGCTATACAGGCAATCATCCCTCTGTAGTTTACCCATGCATGAATTTAAGTATCATGATTTAGTTAAATAATCCCAGAACCCAACAATACAATATGATTCAAATTTCAGTGGCCATATATTAACTGCAGGAAATTGCATAAAGTACAAACTTTGCAGATAGTTCTTCAGTCTACAAATCAACACATAAATAAATAACAGATGTGCATCATGATCAAGAAACAACCAGGTCACTCCGTTTGAAGTCCTTGGTCACTATGCATGTCCTTCAGGTCACACGCAGACAGCAAAACATGTCATTGTGCTGCCTCCTTGCCTCCTAGTGAATATTCACATGACATTTCACAAACTTGTTAATCAAAACTGAAAAGAAGGAAAGAGAGCAACAAAGATGAAAGTGCAGTAAAGGAAAAAAAGCGATTGTGCTGGAAGTGGAATTCTAACAGAATGTAAATTTACTTGTAGAAGAAACAGCTGACCATGGGAATGTTGAATTTGCAGACATAGGGACCAAAATGCAGCCATAGGAACTAGCAAAGGCAAAATCAATATGACTGAGGAAAGTGGTTGGAACAAAAGGATGAAGATGTCCCAGAGTAAGTGACATCAATAAAAACTTTACATGAAAAAACCTCAGACATATTTTGCAACACTGAAAGCTTGAAGGATACAACGTTGATCCTTGATGGGAACAGCGTGGAGCATGGGAATTTGCCAATGTACAGAAAAGATTCTTGCTCCTTATTGTAAGCTATCTCTAAGGGGAGGGCGAGCACTATGCAAAGTGTTCTCCATTAGTTTTTTTTCCCCTTTAAGAAAGACTTTAGTTTTTAGAGCGATTTTAGGTTCACAGCAAAATTGAGCAGAAAGTACAGGGCACTCCCCTATACTTCCTGTCCATCCACACACACAAGACCAGACTCCCTATCAAATTCCAATACCAGACTGGCATGTTTGTTACTAATGATGAATGGACATTCGTTATGATCACTCAGAGGCAATAGTTCATCTTAAGGTTCACCTCGGGGTGCACATTCAATGGGTTTCGACGAATTGTATGATGACATTCATCTGCCACTACAGTATTATACGGAGTAGCTTCACTGCTCTAAATTTCCTCTTTGCTCTGCCTATTCACCCCTTCTTACCCCTTATCCCTGGCAACCATCGACCTTTTTACTCTCTCCATACTTTTGCCTATTCCAGAATGTTGTGTAGTCTTTTCAGATTGCTTTCTTTCACTTTGCAATATGCATTTAAGGTTCTTCCATGGCTTTTCAAGACTTGATGTGCAATTTTTCTTAACCTAAATAGCATTCCAGTGTCCAGATGTACCACACTTTGTTTATCGATTCACCTACTGAAAGATATCTCAGTTGCTAACAAGTAGGCAATTAAAGCTGCTATCAACCTTGTGGAGATTTTTATGTGGACAAAAATTTTCAACTCTTTTGAGTAAATACCAAGGAGCACATGGTCAGACCTTGTGGCAAGAGTATGTTTAGTTTTATAAGAAGCTACCAGACTCTCTTACAAAGTGGCTGTGCCATTTTGCATTCATATCAAAGATGAATGAGAGTTTGAGCTGCTCCACATTCTCATCAGCATCAGGTGTTGTCAGTGTTCTGGATTCTGGCCATTCTAACGGTGTGTAGCAACCTTGCTATAATGTATTAGTTCCAGGAGGTTTTGTTGTTGTTTGTTGTTGTAATTGTTCTTGTTGTTTTTGTAGTTGTTGTTGATTCAGATTTTCTACATAGACAATCATTTCATAAGCTTAGAAAGATACTTTTATTTTTCCTTTCCAATATGTACACCTTTCATTTCCTTTTCATGTCTGATTGCATTAACTAGAATTTCCAGGATAATATTGAAAGGGAGTGTTGGGAGAGGACGTCCTTGCCTTGTTGTTTATCTTAGCAGGAAAGGTTCTAGTTTCTCAGCATTAAGCACAATATTAGGGTAATGTTGGCCACATAGAATGAATTAGGAAGTATTCCCTCTGCTTCTATCCTCTGAAAGTGATTGTAGAGAATTGCTGTACTTGCTTAAATGGTAGATTCCACCGTGAACACATCTGGGCCTAGCGCTTGCTTTTTGAAAAGTTATTACTGATTCAATTTTTTAAATAGCTATAGGTTTATTCAGAGTGCCTATATCTTTCTGTGTGTTTCCACAGACTGTATTTTCAAGAAATAGGTGCTTTTTATCTAGGTTTTCAATTGTGTGGACATAGAGTGGTTCATAGTTTTTCTTTATTATCTTTTTAATGTCCATGGAATATGGAGTTATATCTTGTTTTTCATTTCTCATATTAGTAAATTCTCCTCTCTCTGTCTCTGTCTGTCTCTCTCTCTGTCTTTGTCTCTTTCTCTCTCATTAGTTAGTCTGACTAGGTGTTTTGTGTTGTATTGACATTTTTGAAGAACCAGCTCTTGGTTTTGTCGATTTTTTCTATTAATTTCCTATTTTGAATTTCTTTGATTTTTGCTCTATCTTGTACTATTTCATTTTTTTGCTTACTTTGTATTGATTCTGACCTTCTTTTCCAGTTTCCTAGGATAGAAGCTTGGACAGTCACTTTAGATCTTTTTTCTTTTCCACTGCATGTATTCAATGCTATAAATGTTCTTCTAGTGCTGCTTTTGCTGCATCCCACAATTTTGACATGTTCTCATTCAAACCTAGTTCAAAGTATTTTTAAATTTCTCTTGAGATTATTTTCCCTTCAACCCATGTATTATTTAGAATATGCTGTTTAGTCTCTGACTATTTGGGGAATTTCTGGCTCTTTTTTTGTTATTGATTTGTAGTTTAGTTCCACTGTGGTCTGAGAACCGGTATTATATGATTTCTGTTGTTTTACGCTTGTGAAGGTGTGTTTTATGGTCCAGAATGCAGTCCATCTTGGTGTATGTTCTATGTGAGCTTGAGACAATGTCTATTCTGGGGCTGTTGAATGAAGGAGTCTGTAGACGTTTATGTCGGTTTAATGGATGATGATGTTGAATTTGGCTATGTCCTTACTGATTTTCTGCCTGTTGGATCTATATATTTTTAACACAGGGTCGTCAAAATCTCCAACTACCATAGTGGATTCCTCTTTTCCCCTTTGATGTTCTAGCAGTATTTTGTTTCCTGTATCTCGGTGCTTTGCTTTTAGGCATATACACATTAAGAACCATTATGTTTTCCTGGAGAACTGACCCTTTTATCATTCTGTAATGTTCCACTTTGTGCCAACAATTTCCCTTGCTCTGAAGTCGGCTCTGCCTGAAATTAATATAGCTTCTCAAACTTTCTGTTGGGTAATGCTAGCATAGAATATCTTGCTTCATTCCCTTACTATAATCAATATGTGTCTTTATATTGAAAGTATGTTTCTTAAATTGGTTCTTGATTTTTGATCCTCTCTGACAATCTCCAACTTAATTGTATTCGGACCATGGAAATTTAAAGTGCACTGATATAACTGGATGAATATCTCCCATATTTCTTACTGTCTTGTATATGTTGCCATTGTTCTTTGTTTCTATTTTGTATTCCACTCCTTTTATGCCATTTGTGGTTTTAATGAAGCATTTTCTATGATTCTACCTTTTTCTCCCGTGAAAATTCAAACATGATGTACTAGGTGAGATTAACTGCACAAAATAGGTCCTTAGTGACGTAGTGTTATGATGTAAGGGAAGGGAAGCATTCTATGGTCCTTGATCAGTCTCAACTTTGTAGTGAGCTTCAGAAGTGCCTCTGAGTGTTTTCCCTCACCTTGGGTGGGACAGAATGGCTGGCAGATGCTGCAGTTGGGTGTTTCCCTTCCCCAGGTCAGTTGAGCTCTGACAAAACCCCAATATGTTGGCCTGTGGTAAAACACTATCTCTTGAGGGTAGGCCTTACCCGCCACCCTGTTCCCTACCCACAGCAGAACTCCAAGGGGATTTTTCTCTGATCCTCACATTGACAACCTGGTGCAGTGCCAAGAAATAAAATGCACAGAAGTATGGGTGCCCCCTGGAATTTTTATCTCACAGACTTTTACACCAAGTCGCTCCAGAGATTGATCAATGACAGTCCAGGTTTTCCTACCTGGGTACTGGTTTCTGCAGAGATGTCTGCTCTTGGACTTCTACTCCGGTGAATTGTTATTCTCTGTTCTTCCTGTCTGCTTTTCCAACTTGGGGATGGTGATTTGCCCCGTGACTTCACTCCCCTGATTAATCTAAGGAGCACTGATGATTTTGCAGTTCGTTTGGCTTTTCCTTGTTAGGACGAGGGGCGATTTCCAAGCTGGACTGGAAACTGGAAGTCTAACAAGATTTTTGCAATGAAATAGAACATATTAATTCTCAATGCCACTACTGTGTTAGACAGCAATGTATTAATTAAATGCCAACAGAAAGAGAGCCTCTAAAGTTTTGTCTGAAATTTTTTATGGTCATGTACAATTATATTTTCCCCACCGAGCATTAAGATTTTTGTGCAATTCTGTCTGCCTGGTAATTTTTGCAGTTCTACAGTGAGGATAGCCTGTACTTTTTTAACTCTGTATTTTATTTCCCATGTATACAAGGGTTCCATTTCTGGATCGATAATATACTAATGGACTGCTAACCCTATTAGATTTTAAAAGCTACTGAAACTTTGAAGTATGTTTTGATATTGGATATGGACATTTATCTGCTCATTTCAATGGTTATTCTACTTTTAGAAATCTTTGTGTGATACATCATACTTGATGATAATAACTTATTTTTTAAGAAGTTGATGGAATCTATATGCTGATATTATTTAGAACTAATACCTTAAAAGAAATATGCCTTTGGATACTTTTTTGGTATATATTTCATATCTCATTTTTTTTGTAAGGGCTCTTCTAGCTCTTTTAATAAATTGGAAAGCACCTGATGTTTTTCCACGGTATACATCTTTGATTATACTTTCTAATTTCATAAGGCTATTTATATTTTCTACTCAAAATATGGGCCAATTCTGTCTCCTATCATTTATTCAATAATGATCCATTTTAACTAGACTTCCAAATTTATTGATATAAAGTCAGCATATATTCCTTTGTATTTTTCAAAAAAATCTCAATACTTTATAGCTAATCACAACTGAATCGTATTTGCTAACTATTGCTATTTTAATGGACTTTTTAAAGAACAAGCTTTTGGTTTTATTTATCAAGTTTACTGCATTTCTTCTTTATTTTCGCTTTGTTCATTACAAATTTTGTTCTTCTACTCTTTTGGACTTACCTTGTTCTTTTTCTATGTCCACTGTGCAATTTCTGTAGCTTTTAGATCCATTTTCAACAACTCGGCCAGCTCTGCCAGCTGTGTCATGGTCACTTCATCATATGCCATTAGAACTTAGTCTTGCACACTGGGTGAAAACTCAGCAGCCTTATTTTGCTTTCAAAATTGTTTTGTGGTCTTAGACACTCCTCCTCCTCCTCTCTTCTTTCTTCTTCTTTCTTTCTTTTCTTTCTTTTCTTTCTTCTCCTCCTCCTCCTCCTCCTCCTCCTCCTCCTCCTCCTCCTCCTCCTCCTCTCCTCCTCCTCCTCCTCCTCCTCCTCCTCCTCCTCCTCCTCCTCCTCCTCCTCCTCCTCCTCCTCCTCCTCCTCCTCCTCCTCTCCTCCTCCTCCTCCTCCTCCTCCTCCTCCTCCTCCTCCTCTCTCCTCCTCCTCCTCCCTCCTCCTCCTTCCCCCCCCCCTTCCTCTCCCCCTCCCTTCCTCCTCCTCCTCCTCCATTAGTACTATCAGAAAAATTCTGGTGGAACTTAATGCTGTTTATAAGGCTTGCTTATCCTCTAGTTTCACACATACACAAAAATATTTCCACTCTCTTTTGGTGTTGATCAAAACTTAACAAGACTCTTTTGCACTCTATTTATATGCAGAAAAATAAGCAAGTCTTCTTTCACACGGGCTCTCTGAAATGTCATAATTTTAAGCTATGCATAACCTTAAACAGTGCTCCTTTCAAACACTGAATGGTTCCCCATTCTTTCTAGGTGTCCATAGTTTTTCATTCCGACAACATCTTTTATACATGCTTTTGTTTTTGACCCATTTGTGTCAAAAACTCTTCCTCCCTCCCACTTCTAGGTATGTACTGATAGGAAATATAATCGTTATTTGAATAGATAACTACACTTCATGTTCACTGCAGCATTATTCAAAATAGCCAAGGTCTGCAAAAAACCTAAGTGTCGACAGATGAATGGATAAAGAAAATATGATCAATCAATGGATCAATCCATCTATCTAATGTATATATGTATGATGAAAAATTATTTAACCTTATAAAAGCAGGAAATTTTATCATTTATGATAACATGGATGAAACTGAGGACATTATGCTAAGTGAAATAAGCCTGACAGAGAAAGATAACTAGTGCGTGGCATCATTATTACGTGGACTCTAAAAAAATTAAATAAATAAACTCTTCCTCACCAAGACATTTTCAGCAATATTTAGCAGCCTCTACCAGGAGTCATATCATTTTTTATTGTTTGGAATAGAGCACATCCCCATGGTGATTTATCTAGATTGCAGTTTACCATTGTTTTTTTTCTCTTTTTGTATTCATTTTCTTATCTTCCACTTCTGGCACCAGACCTTCATTTTCCTTCAGAGAAGTTCCCGTGATTCAGGCTTGGCTAATCACAGAATTTTATGTATACATATGTCTTGAGTACTTACTTCTCTATTTTACATCGTTTTTTCCTCCAAATTTCAGTCTGTTTATTTTTTTGCTGACTTTACTAACACTTTCTCATATTTGACTAATGTCATGTTAAACCGATATATTGTGTGCCTGATTTCAGCTATTGCTTCCTTAATTCTAGAATTTTCCTGTGATTCCTTTTATATATACCTTTGCTTAAATTATATGTTGTTCCCTTATTTTCTTGAATACATTCATCATAGTTTTTAAGTAACAGCTTCACTGACATAGAATTTACTTTCCATACAACTTAGATACTATTTAATGTGTTGTACATCTATCACCACAATCAATGTTAGAACATTTTCATTCATGCCCCCAAAGAAAAGAAACCTCTTAGAAGTCACTCACTCTTCCATTTTCCTCAACCCTAGGCAACCAGTTATACACTTTCTGTCTCTATAGATTGGCTGTCTGGACATTGCATACCAATGGAATCATACAGTATGTGGGGTTTTTTGACTGGCTTATTTTCTTAGCATGTTTCAAGTTTCATCCTGTTGTAGCATGTATCACCACTTCATTTCTGACTAATATTCCATGGTATGGAATACTTATCGATGTAGCAGTTAATGGACGTTCGTTTTGTTTCCACTTTTTGGCTGAGTAATGCTTTTATGATTATATTGTGTACAAGTTTTCATGTGTAAGTCTAGCTATTTTCTTAATTAATAGACTTTTTGAAGTTTTGGTTCGCAGAAAAATTAAGCAGAATGTTCAGAGTTCTCACCTACTTCCTCACCTCTCTGCCCAGTTTCCCCTATTATCGACATCTTACATTAGCACTACTTTGTAATAGTTAATGAACCAATATTGATACATTATTAGCAACTAAAGTCCATAGTTTACTTTAAAGTTCACTCTTTGCTTTGTACATTATATAGTTTTTGACAAAATTATAATGATGTGCCCACTACTACAGTATCCTACTCAGTAGCTTCACTGCCTTAAAAGTCCCCTGTGCTCCACCTATTAATTCCTTCCTCTCTGCAACCTTTGGCAACAACCGATCTTTTTACTATTTCCATAGTTTTACCTTTTTCTGTATTTCATATAGCTGAAATCAGAAATATGCGGCCTACGTAGACTGGCTTTTTTCACTTAGCAATATGCATCTAAGCTTCCTCCACGTCTTCTCATGGCCTGATAGCTTTTTCTTTTTATTGATGAATGCTATTCCTTTCATAGTTTGCTTATCCATTCACCTACTGAAAAAATATCTTGTTTCCACATTTCGGCAATTATGCAATAAGCTGCTATAAATATTCACGTGCATGTGTTTATGTGGACAAAACTCCTCAAGTCTTTTTGGGAAACACTAAGGAGTGTGTTACGAGATTGTATGTTTACTTTTGTAAGACACTGCCAAATATCTTTCCAAGTGGCTATACCATTTTGCATTTCCAGTAGCAACGTAAGAGAGTTTCTGTTGTTCTGCATCCTCACCAGCTTTGGTAGAGTAGTCACCCATTTACATGGGGGATATATTCCAAGACCCCCAGTGGATGCCTGAAACCACAGAGAGTGCCAGAGCCTATATATACTCTGCAATTTTCCTATCCACACATACTAAGTAAAGTTTAATTTACAAATTAGACACATTAAAGAGTAACAAAAATAATTACTAATAAAGTAGAATAATTATAACAGTGTACTGTCATTGTTATGTGAAGGTGGTGTCTGTCTGTCTGTCCCCCAATCTGTATCACTCTGATAAGTGAGATGGATACTTCTTGACTAATGGGTGGGTATGTAAGTAGTGTGGTTAGGCTTGACAAGTGTTAAATCACGTACAGGACATGGCAGAGAGATGGCATAAGATTTCATCATGCCATAATGTGCAAGTTAAAACTTGTGAATTGTTTATTTCTGAAACTTTCCATTTAATATTTTTGGTGGGTCATAGTTGATCATGGCTGATTGCAGGCAACTGACACCACAGAGAGCGAAACCATGGATTAATGGGAGTACTGATTTCAGTGTTTGGATTTCAGCCATTCGAATAGGTTTGTACTGGTTTCTCATAATTTATTATGTTTTAATTTATAATGCCCTTATGACATATGATGTATAGCTCCTTTACATAGGCTTATTTGACATCTGTATATTTTTCATTGTTAATCATAGTTCGTTGTTTTTAACCATGCTCAATAACTCTAAAATTTCCTCCTATATCTGTTTATATTATCTTTTTTCCCCACAGCTTTTGATCACTTAGTCTTTATCTTGGTATGTTGTTTTATTTTTTTTTTTTTGAATACGAGGCTTTATTTTAGAAATCTATAGAGATACTTCTACATTCTGGATGTTATCTTTCTCTTGAGAAGATTCACTTTTGCTTATGGCAGACAGCTATTACAGGGATTCATAACAGTGCAACATTTTCAGTGTGAGCTGATTCAAAGCTGGCCAGCAGTCTTTGCAAAGGCTGATCTATTGCTGGTTTTTCCTTCCTCTAAGGATACCATCCTTTTGGAATGCCTTTTGAAAGTCTGGCTTCACCCTGTTTGCAAGTTCCCTTTTACCTGTTGGGCTTTGAACTTAATTTTTACCCCGGGCTGAGAGACTACCTCGGGATACTCTTAACTTGTCAGCTTCTTACTTGTTGCTTTTTGCTTCAGCTCCTGCCACTTGGATTCTGTGCTTCCAGTCTTGTCAACTCCTTGGCTTCTCAGCTTCTAGGCTGTAAATTTTGAGTCAGCAAATGCCCCAAGGAGAAAAGCTGTGCCGAATATCAAGCTTGCATCTGTGTTTCCCTTCTCTCAAGAACTTGGCCCACGTGTCTTTACTTCTTTCAAGCATTCTGGTGCCTTCAAACAGATGTTTCCTTACTTAGGCCGGTTATTGTAATATTGCTCAGCCCTCACCTGTACTTATATTATTACTGAACTATCATCTCAATTTTCCCTGGGAACAAAATTTGTATTTTGTTTCAAAAGTTACTGTTTCTTTTCTACGTTATCTTAGTTTCTATAGGGACATTTTAACCTGATTGTTCAATTTAGTTCCTGAGTTACCAGCAGGAAAGAGGAAAGGTGTTATCGGGAAGCTAAGAATTGGGGGAAATCACGGATGGGAGATATGTCTTGTTCTTTTTATTCTTCCTTTCCTTGTTTGCTCTGGCAGCGTAAGTCTGCCTTTTTTGATATGATTCAATGGCTCAAATGAGAAACTCACTACATCAAAGACCCGACTTTACTCTGACGAACATCTGCAGGTCAGGAACAGCTGGATGATGGACACTATGCCCGGATTTTTTTGTGTGAGGATTTTACAGCATTTCCCAACGACCTTTAATTTGCCTCCTGCCAACAGTGTTCAGGGCATTAAGGTTCTGTAAGATTCTTTAGGCAAAGCCTCTCTCCTTGCAAACAAGATGAGCTCGTCTGTCTTTCCTGAGCTCATTTGTGGAATGGTGACCCTCAGTTTTTCTTTTTCCTCCTCCAGTCATATTTGGACATAAGTTCCAAAGGACCTCAAAGTACCTTCTCCCTCTCTCTCTTTCTAGCTACATTATTAAATATTAATAATAGATTTGCTTATTCCTTTCTTAATTTTAATGAAATATTGCAAGGTTAAATCATTAATTATGAGCCCCATTGACCTATAACTCATACAACACCTCTCACCTAAACTTATGCTATCCACTTGGCTTTCTTATGATATCTTGGCCTAAACTTATGCTATCCACTTGGCTTTCTTATGATATCTTCTGTGTTTCTAAATTTGTATGATTTAGCTCATTTCTGATCATGTGACAATAAGAAGGCAGTCAAATTAGTACTCCAGAAGTACAGCTTAGACCTATAGACCAGAACCAAGGACTAAAAAGCCAGTTAACCAGTGAGTTTCATTTGTGCTGTATGTTTATCAAGTACTGAGGGGGAACAAGGAGGAAGGCCATGAGAGAAAAGCACTTTTGCAGTTCCTTACGTTGAAAGGCAAAAGAAAATGACATTGATTGTGATTCAGGTCATTATAATTTTCTATATAGTGTAAATAATAATAAAATATAAGGAAAACACACATGAAATGACGGGAACAGTGGATAATTAGTAGATCAGGAGCACAGATCAGACTTGCTATGGGATTTCATTAAAGAGAATTCTAACAGGCACTGGCTTCTTAGAAGAAGTAGGATTTGAGTTGAATCTTGAATAGATACGTAGGAAGGAGAACACTGGTCCTTGAAGGCGGGGCATAGACACATTGTCAGGAATGAACACAGAGAGGTTCTGGAATAGGGAGCAGAACTGGCTGAACAGAGAGGTGGCACATGTTGTGGAATAGTGGCAGTGAGGCTGGCTGAGTTAGTTAAATAAAATAGAATTAGGTTAAAGAGGAAGGGGTGGAAACACAGCCAGAAACTAGAAGGACCCTGAAAATACAGATAGGTGTAGTAATGTTAAGAAATCAGTGGTACTCTGACAGTACATGAATCTCTAGTTTTAAAATATCAGGGAGACACACAAAAAGAATAAACTATGGATATAGGTGATATGTGCCAAAATGCCAGACAGATGGGAATACGCACTATGGTTTCCATATATGAGATATATGGTGACAGAGGTCAGTGTAGGGGTTACCTCTAGGGAGTATAGAGTGGGAAGAAGTAACAGAAATATTTTAGGGTGCTAGAATGTTTTGTATCTTGATCTGGTGTGGCAAATATGGGTGTATAAAGAGGTAGAAATTCATGCACACTGTGTTCATTAATTATATATGTATATTTTTAAAAATCTATTGGGATAATTAAGCCATTGGTCGAATGATGGAAATTTTAGGCAAGAGTAATCAAGGTATTAACAAGGTAATAAGTTACAGTGTGCTTGAGGTGGACTAGAAGTATTTTTCATTTAAGAAGTTTGGCAGTGTTTGCATACCTTTGAATAAAGAAGTTAAGGACATACAACTTCATTGAGTATATGTTATTGAGCTATGTTTTATCCATATAAACTTATTTAATATTGTATCTTGTAGCTGAGAAAGTGAAGACGAGAGAGGTCTCTGTTTTTGACACTAGATATTGAGAACGCGATTAGCTTATATCCCTAAGAAGTCTGAAATCAGAGAAAAGGAATCCAGAGGCAATGAGTGGTAAGTGCCCCAAGCCATGAAACATACTTGGGTGCTTTTGGCAGCCACATGAGAGATGAAGCCACCAGAAGTGTGGGGCTCCTTAAGGCCACAATCAATCAAATAAAAGCATAAAAAAGGGGGCCTGAAAAGTGATGAATGTTAGGACATGACATTATGAAGATTTCTAAGAAAAAATATTTTTTGTCTCCACAAAAAAATATCTAAGCCCTATCTCAGCATTTCTCAAACTGACCTTCCACAAAATATAGTTCCATTAGCTGATTAAAAGTTTGCTCTGAGGAAAGGGTTTAGTTGTCAAACAAATTTCAATAAGACTGAATTAGACAAAGTAAAATCAATTCTGTCCTCCCAAACCTCTCAGAGTGTATAGAGTAACAATGTATATAGCTGAATCTCATAAAATGATAAGGTGTACAGCATTTCCCACCGACTTTTGCCTCAGCATTCCATTAACACCTTCTAAGACCAGTGTTCTGCAGGACTGAGATGTGAAACGCTGCTCTCACGATGAAAAATCACACGCCATTTTCAAATCTCTTCTTTACTCTTCTTTTTTGCTCATGTTGTTCCAGCCCCTGAAATGCCTCGCCTAACCTCCACCTGCCAAAACCCTACCCACCTTTTAAGATGCAAGAAACAAAGGATGGCTAATATCAGTAAAAAGGGAGAGAAAAAAACCCATTGATTTCTATTCCCTGCCTAGGAAAGTGACAATCCTAAAAACGATAGCACAGTGACCTTAATTCTGTGAGTGTGAATACATTATGTCACTTTGAGTACTGTAGAAGTCAATGTGCCGCAGTATGTATGAATACACATTTTTGATCTTTGGCAGATTTTGTTGATGCCTTTATGAACCAGGTTATTTATGAAAGAAGCCATTGTGTTTGGCTCAGCTGTCACACCCGAGGAATATTAAAGTAGGAGCAGCCCCTAGATATTAGCAAACCTATCCAACTCGAGTCCCACATGAAGAAACTGAGACCATTACACACTGAATAGTTTTTATATTAACAAAGGATAAGGTGATAAGATATTGGCAGCTCTATCTTTTAGATTAAGAAATCTAAGATTTTGTAGAAGAGTATAATATTGTCTCTGCACTGAGACAATGTGTCTCTTATTCATCCTTTCCTATTACATTGACTAAGAAACATGGTAGTAGGAGTTGTTCAAAGGAAAAGAAAACTTATGAACTCCCAATTGATATACAAAGGGAAATTTGACATATACGTTAATTACATGCAGCTTATCAACTACCCTGGGAAAATGATAAAGTAATTTCGTATAGGATTACCATGTCATGTTGTTCCATGGGCTCTCTCTTATGTTCAAGAGAGCTAATGGGTACTCAGCACCAAGCTGAGCACTTGGAGTCCACGATAACACTAGAGTAAATCTCTATCTGCAGCATCTTTATTCTTCTTTGGTAATATTGGGCAGAATTAATTCTCTTACTTTTGACAAATTCAAGTATTGTCAAAATAAGGTTTCATAAGGTATTTTGCCTGGATATGGTAAGGAAGACCAAGGAGTTAGAGTACTTCTCGATATAAACATTGCCAGATTGAGGAAAAAGAGTCTTAACGCTTGAGGTGAAAGAAAATAGATTGAAATAACCTGCGTTTAAAATTCCCACTACCTTTCATATTGTATAAAATAATCATGAAATAAGCGGGTATGCTAGGAGGTGAGGGAGTCAACCAAGAATATTTTGTAAGAGTTTGTGGATGGCAGTAAAAGGGGCGAGGAAAGTAGACACCACAGAGTACGGAAAGTGGTATTGTTTGGCCATAATAATGGAGGCAGAAAGAGAATAAAATAAAAATGGCGGATGTGATGAGATTGAAAAAGCAAGGATAGAGATGCAAAAGGAAAAGTAGTAAAATGAAACAAGCTGGAGAAGAAAAGATGGGGGGAAACTGGATTAAAAGGAGAAATAGAGAAGGGAGGCAGGGCAGATGACACTCAAAAAGTGACATGACACACATTTACGATGTGCCAACAAAGGGCCTTGATCATCACCCTCAAGCGGTTTGCAAAGACATGAACAGAAATTTTTATTAAAATGAGATAAGTTCTAAGATTAAAAAATATGCGCAGAATTGTATGAGAGGAAAAAAGGGAGCACTTTATTAATTCTTGCCTATGGGCCTGTGGGAAGGCTACAAAGATATATCTCCCAAAACAGATTGAGTCCTAGGAAAAAAATAAAGAAGAAAGAACAATAAAAGATAGAAAGAGAGAAGGAAAGATATCAGAGAAGAAAGTTTAAAGAAGTAAAGTGGGGAGCACAAAAGAAATATAACAATTGGCCTGAAATCACCAAATGATTATAGAACATTCATATGTTGAGCAATGCAAATTTGTGGACGAAACAATAACTATTTTTCTCATAATATGCTAGTACTTCACATATATTAACCAGTTTTTCATCCTCACGTAAGCCCAGTGAAGTCGATATTTTTAATATTCTGTTATTCAAATGAGTACATTGGTCTAAAGGCTGAATAACTGCTGACCAGTGGCAGAGTAGAGAATTGATTGAATCCATTCTGATACTAAGTTCTAGAGGGAAAAAAAAGTTGACAACTCATTAAAAATACAGAAGAGAAGAAAAGAAAAAGAAAGGAGCACAGAGACATACATTTAAAATAGGGCCTCCAATTAATGCTAGCTGGAAATACAGTACTGACATCACAGCAACATAAGAGTTGCAGAACTCTCGATCCAAATTCCTGAGATACACAGCAAACCTGACCAGAAGTGGACAGGTTCTAGGGGACAGTGTTCTTGTGGCTTGTCCTTGCTTTATTCTGAATCTACTTACTCTTATTCCAAAGCAACATTATGGAGGGAATAAGAGCTGACCAGGTGAGAACTGATGTTTACTTATCTGTGGACCTCACCATCCCAACAGGTATGAGGTCAATTGATTATATCCTTACAAGACTAAACGAAAGGATGAAGATCAAGTTATTTCTGTTCTTAAAGGCTCGCTACAGTCACTGCACACACACCTCACTTAATTCTTATAATAATACTAAACACATTGGTGCTAACTTCCTGACTTTCCAGATAAGGATACTAAAACTTCCAGAAGTTTCTCAACTTGCCCATGATCATACAGCTGATAAGAGATACAGTAGCTCTAAATACCCAGAACCATAGAGTATCCTGTTGCTCAATCCTTTGGGGTCCAAGAGCCGAAAGTCCAGCAACATGAGTCAAGTTTTCCAAAAGGTCCAACTGCAAGTTTAAATTACAGTTATTTGAGGTGTCCAAGTAAGAGAGGTTGGTAGTGTCAAGGAGTTTGGGGATTAATTAAAATAACTGGAGAACCTGTATAGGAGTTGGATCTTGACCTCTGTTTAGAAGAAACACCAGTAAATGTTTTTGCCAAATCAAGTAAGAAAAGTTATCTCAGGCAACCACCAGAAAACCATCAATCATTAGAGAGTCATCCTCGCTACTCAAAAACAAGGGGTCTTCTCAGGCTCAACATACATCCAAATGCCTAAGGTCCCTTACAAAAGCATACATCATATGATTCTGAAATTAAAGTTCCAAACCATGACAGACAACAACAGCTCTGGCTATTGCCCTTTGCTCTAGGAACCACCACCAAAAGTTTGAGAAAAAATGCTTTGTGCTTATTGTTTGCTATGTCGATTTCTGGCCCTGGATTTCAGAGATTTCATGGTTTTTCTAAACATGATGTTATATGTAATGAGAAAAACATGCATCATTTGATCCTTTTTGCAATGCTGAACCTCAAAAAAATGAGACTATTACTATTGAAACTTGATGAACACCATAATTGTCCTATCATTCAAACTTTTCCTAGATAATTGCAAATGGATACTCGATGCTAAAATATTGTACTATGTGTTTTTAGATTTGTAGAGAAGGGTGTATGATTAATGAAAACGATTTGGTTCAAGGTTTTATTTTAGAAATTGAAAAACAATGTGAAAGGTGGTAGTGCTAGTGAGTTGCCCAATTCTCTTGATTTTTGGATCTCTGTCACTTATATGTCAGGGGATTTATAGTACTGCTCATTCAAAAAACTATCTGTAGGATATTGGATTGAATCCGTGAAGGAAATATGGTATTAGTACATTACAGGAATAAGGAGGTATCTCCAAAGGACTTGAAAAGGAGAGATAATTAAGAGTAACTTGTGAGATCGACAACTTTTTTTAGCTGAGTAGACAAAAAAAAAAGTCAGGTGAATGAGTAAGAAGATTGTCAGGGCTACGCATTTTGATTAAAATATGATTAATCAATGCAGTTATTTATTATTCTAAATAAAGAAGATGTCACTCAAAAATAGCGATGTCGTCATTTATAAAAATGTAGACAGAGTGGAGAACCAAAGGCAGTGTGTAAGTAGGCAATGGTCAGGTAAAAGTTAAATTATCCCGCGGCTTCAGATTTTCTCCTTTCATTGGCCATGCCTTTTTGGCTATCATGGCATAAAAGGTAAGTACTGAGAATAATGAAAATTTAAACATTGGGAAATATATTAAAAGTAGAAGTTTGTTTTATGATTGTCAGGTAAATAATTACTATTGAGCTAGTTCACATCCCTATGAAATGGATGTTTCTACTAATTAACCATCCTCTAAGAAATTAAACTTAGAATAGAGAATTAAGATTTGGGGAAATCGGGCCTTCGTATATGACTGAACACACCATTTGTGTCTGGAGAAGGGAGGAAATTTCGCTTGAAGTTCAAGACTAAACGGTCTACTGCAGTCTGGTATTGAGGATTAAACTATTTGTCCCTGAAAAATAGTGACAACTTGGGAGCCAGGGCAATATTTGACCAGGTGAGAGGTTCTAGGCTGATCTGAGGGCATGTGACAGTTTGAAATCTCTTCAATTATTCAAGCTTCAGTAAAGTCACATTCCATTGGGTTGAACTCAGTGACACTGGGGAGAACTATTAAAAAGCATATACCAATGTGTGGAGCCAAGTAGGGCACAGGAGCACAATATCTCCTCCCTCATGGCTGGGATCTGAGGTTACAATGGCTGGCACTGGCAAGAGATAGCTCATCCCAGTGGAGTGATCTCACAAGCCTTTCAGGAGACAATGGCTGTGTTTGGTGGCACTGGCAAATAGCTGGCGAAAAGAAAGTCAGCAGAATTGTTCCTGGGCACACATAAGGAGACACCTTGAGAAAGTCTTCGAAATAAGTGGGGGTGGGGGACCTTTGAGACAGGCTCATTTCTTTGATAGGATAGTAAGGGAGGGACAGTCACAGTTTTAGAAAAAGGAAGTGGAAGTTGCTTTGACTCACAGACCACTCTCCTGATCACACAATCTATATTCTAGCCACACAGAACTTCTAGGTGTTTCCTGGCATAGCTTCTTCACATGACTGGCTGCTTTGCATCTTTCTACCTTACCTGGATGTTATCTCCCTATCAAAATTTGCCTGAATGCACAAACAGGTGCCTATATTGAGATTATTTTCCACTTATCATCCAGTTTGTTTCACCTTAATACTATAAAAATACATATTTCCCTTGTTGATTTTGCTTTTTATATTGTTTTCCTAGAAGATGATGTGTATATGGTCATTACAGGATAATCAAGGGACTGGCATACAGTTTATATTAATACAGGATTTGTTCTTTTCTGATTTCATGCTATCTTCTGTCTTTGTTTTTGGAAATTTTATTGAGGTATAACATACATATTGGAAAAGTTCACAAACCCAATTAAGTTTAGACATCTAGAATAGCCCAGCCTAAAGGGAGAAAAAAATATAATTAAAAGAGATGTGGAGTACAGTGATTTCTTATGTTTTTAGTTATTATTGCATCCATAATGTAATAATATTCTGAAATTCTGTTTTCATACAATATTTTCATTTGCTGCTTCAGTGTGGGTCTTCTCCTGGTAAGAGAAACTACATGCAGCATCCTAAAAATGTCATATTTCCAAGTCCCAAACTGAGGGAAAGACCCTGGGCTTTGGTAAATTCATCTAAGTGACAGGTATCAGCCTCAGATGCAAGAAAGGCTATCCACCTTCTTTTGTTCATATGCCTGTATACAACTTTCCTTGCATTACAACTCTGTAATAAATACACATTTCATATGTTATCTATGTTACATATAGAATTAGTAGAAAAGTATAATCAATAGGGCTGCAATCTTTCTTTCATCTGAAAACTATCATTAAAAAGTTTGAGAGTATAAATCAAATCTCACCATTCACTGTGAAAATATATATATAATTGACCACAAAGTATTTTCATATCTCCATCACCTTCTTATCCTCTGATTCTTATAATCATTATTAGTAATTCTGACAGCTTTAGCAAAAGAGAGGTTACCTGCATTATGGAAACTATATGTAAAGATAATATCCATGTACTCTGCTCTGTAGATTTGTTGTTTTATTTTTCTCATGCCATCATCCACAAAAGGTAGACTTGATGCATCAGTAGTAATCAACTACAACAATAGAAATAAAAACTAAAATCTAAGAAAATACAGTAATTTCTCTGGTTGTAATAAGTCAATATTTCAAGAACCTTAAGATGTTATACATCATAAGAGACACATAAAATCAGTTGAACTCAAACCACAGTCTTTCATCCATAGAAAATTAAAATGACCCCATGTTTCAAGATGTAAGTCAAGGATTTTCAGGAGTATAGTAATCTTTAATGGCTAACCTTCAGGAACTTTTCTTTGCAAACTGGGAAAGGTACTGAAAAGAAGCTTATGGACCAAGGAGAGAATTTAATGGGCTCTTAACCCCTTTCAATTGAGGTACAAGATGTGGGATTAGGAAACGGAGCAACTATTTAAGTCTCTTCATTCTATTTTTCACTTGGCTCAGAAAGAGTTTAGCTAGCAAAGCATAGTCACTTGAAATTGTATGTGCATCTTCATTCCTTGAGTACTGAACTTTCACATTTATGAGAGTCTTGTATAGATATCTCTAAAAATGAAAATCTCTATTTCCTATCTGTAAATGAGTGTATTACAGTGATACCAAAAGAATCATTTTTAAGGTTATAACAGAATCAGAATATTACATGGAAATAAATTTACATTTCTGTTGGACTGAGAGCATTAGAAAATTAAAATGCCAACTTTAAATTGTAAAAGGGTTAATTTTCTGACCTTGACTATGTTTAATTGTTACTAATGTGTGTTATACTAATTAAACATGCCTCTTCAATAATTATATGAAGAAGCTGCAAAAGCTTTTTAGACTCATACTAATTCAGCACCCTCTGGTTGCTTGTTTCTAATTTGTTCATTTTAATGTACCAATTATGTGAATTAGTGTAAATAAACATGTGAAAAATCTCTTCTGAGACTCTGACCTCCAAATGTTTTGAATCACATGGAACGATCCCTGTTCTAACTCAATTATTCAGTTTCTAGAGTAGATTAAAGAATGAAAAAGCTGATGTATTTAATTCTGAATAAGCAGATATATCTTAAGTTTTTATAATTTTCATTGTGAATTCTCAAGCACTAATGATTATCGTCCTGATCAAATCCCAAGACGATAAAAATTAGGCAAGTGAATAATGAATTACTATGCCAATTTTCCATGGAAGCTCCATAAAGAATCATATTGTGTTAACCCTATAAGAAAAGAGTCAGATATTTTTCTGTACTATTTCTTTATAGAAAGCATTACAGATCCCACAAATATCATAGGAGAGATGAAAGGAAAATATTATATCTTTGTAATGAACTTTTAACATAGGAAAGAGGAAAAGGAAAATATTGTATTGTATCTTTGTAGAGTAACAAACCTTTAACATGTAGTCCTTTTATTTTTTGTTGTTTGTTTACATATGTTGCATATTTGTCTCTGCTTAGATCTAACTCTATTTTCAAGGCCATATTTCCCACTGAGGATATGAGGATGAATTTCTTTTAATATTTGCGTAGTAGAAAATACTCAGAGTTGCTTGCTCCCCAGACTTTCCAGGTCACCTAGCAGATAATGATCATTATCTCCACTTAGTGGATTCGATGGTGCACCTTCTTCCTAAGTGCCCATAAACCAAAAGGCCGGCACAATTTTTTCACCTATGGAGTCATATTCAGTGGGAAATTAAAGCTTTCCAGGTAGTAAAACTTTCTTTGGCCCAATAACTGAATCGATATTTATAGAAGCTGAATGAATACTTTTTTCCATTTCTCAATATAAAATCATAGTATATCCAATGGAAAATTTGGAAACTCCAAAATGTTAACAGTCACTCATAACTTCACCATCCAAAGGATCCACTGTATATATTTTAATATCATTTCTACTCCCTTGAGCTTCTTTTTATCTTTTGACATGGTGGAGATAATAATATATGCAATTTGACACTTAAGTAATTGGATTCCTTTAATGTAATTACAAGCATTGTCTAAGGTAACAAATAACATATGAATTGCATAATAGGATTTATGATTTTAGGGCTATGACAGTCTACTGTATGTGAGGATGTATAAATTTTTGTTAATTCCTCTAATGTTGTGCTGTGAGAATTTTTCTAGTTTTCATAGCTCTGAAATCACTACATGTAAATCTACTCCAGAAAACAATGCATTCAGATTTTTTTGAACAAGGAATATCCTTATATATGCAGTCAGATATGGATAGGGAAAGGTTCCAGTAGTTGTCCCAGGGATTATTTTCTTGGAAGAAGTATATATTATTGAATAAAAAGTATCCTATATTTAGTACGTATCAATGTAGTAGGTCCCTCTTCCTCTACTGTATCTTCTGGCAATATGTATTAATGACCCATAACCTTTTCAGAAAAGCAAATCCTCTTCAAGGATTGCCACAGTGAAACTTGTATCTCTAAAATAATTAATAATTTAATAATACTAAGTTGGTATAGCTTGAATAATAAATACCCCCACCTCAAAATACATCTACATCCTATTCTAATCCCAGAAACCTGAGACAAAAGAGACTTCACAGATGTGAATGAATTAAGGGTCTTGAGAGTGGAAGATTATTGCGGATTATCCCATGGGCCAGATAACCCCTGAGATGTGATCACAACAGTCCTTATATGAAGAATGTGGGAGGGCCAAATCAGTGGAGAAGGTGATATGATGACAAAAGCTGAAATTGAGTGATGCTCTTTGAAGATGGAGAAATACAGGTGGCCACAAGCCAAGGAATACAGACGGCCACTAGAGGTTTAAAAAGTCAAGGACACAGATTTTCCCTTGACCTCCAAAAAGAACCAGCCCTGCTGACCACACCTTGGTTTTAGCCAATGAAACTGATTCTGGACATTAGACCTCCAGCACTATAAAAAAAAAATACATTTTTGTGATTTTAAGCTACTCATTTGTGTAATTTGTTACAGCAACAGTAAAAAACCAACACAAAAGAATTAATGGTTATGATAGAAATCTTGTTAAGATGTAAAGAAACCATGAGCAAATTACAGTTAACATGTTGGTGTATCTTCCCCTAGATATATCCCTATCTACATGGAGATCCATTGTATACACATAAGCATAAAATGTACATATGCACATAGAATTTACTCTATTGATTATCTTATATTATGCTCTCTTCATGTAATAATTTTATAATTGCCAAAATTGTTAATTTTATTATATGATATTCTATTTATATAGCATAATTCATTTAACCAATTTCTTATTGTGGACCAATGCTATTTTTTAAAAGCAATTTCCTGTGTTGAATATATGTGCATATTTATATAGCATCATATATTATTTTTATCCTGATACTACATAATATTGAAATAAAAACCATCATAAATCATTGCCCACATCTGATTGTTTGCTAAGGTTCCTTCCTAGAAGTAGAGCTGCTAGTTTAAAAGCTATATATAGTTTTAATGTATTTAATAAAAATTTTTCTTCAAAAATTTTTCTAATTTACATGTTGCCAAGCAGTACATGAGACTATGCTTATTATCAACCATTCTAATTGTTTCCCATTTCAGTAAGTCATTTAGAAAAGACTATGGTTTATGATTGCTCTTATTTTTGAAGTTTTATTACTATAGAGGTTAAACACTTCTTTCATTATTATTGGTAGCTTGTACTTTTTAGTGTGTGCGAAATTCTATTGATCATCTGTGATTGTTTTACCACTGAGGCATTTTTTATTGATTTGTAAAAGTGCTTCATCTAATTATAATAATGATAATTGTATGCAATATTGTTGGAACGTATTATATACCACATGCTCTTCCCTTTGATTTTCCTTATCATGATTTTGAATGTATATTTCTGATTTTATACTTTTAACACTTAATGTAAGAAGACTTCTCACTTTTTTGTGCTTTATATTATACCTTCTTTCACATTAAGCTCTTAAAACCATTGAAATGCGTTTCTTTATATATATGAGGAATTGATTGTTCCATTTTCATTTGTTTGACTCCTTTCTCAAGAAACATGGCATCATTTTATGCTTCCTCTTCCTTTTCCCTTCTCTTTCTGAACAATTTAGTTTTAAAGACACTAATAGGGTCAAGAAAGGTAGACATCTGCTATGCAGTGAGGGTAGAAAGTGGAAGCTCCAGTGACCCAAGCAGAGTATCCGAGCTCAAGAAGAATGAGGATGAATGTGCAAAAGGGCTTCCCAGAGGAGGGTGGTGGAGCCTGAGCAGGGTCCCAGGGCAGTCTGGTGTGGTTAGGTAGGGTGGCAGTGAGGTGAGGAGAGCCACTGTGTAGATGCGCTGCCCGCCACAGACTATCGGAGCCCAGGCTGGGTAAAGAGGGCTTTTACATGTCGGGACACCCCTATTGGGGACGTCAGAGTACAGATGAAGTGAGGAGGGTGGCAGATAGACACAGACTGTCAGAACCCTGGGGGCGTGAAGCGGGTACTGAAGAGGACTTGGCAGCAGCAATGGTAGATTTGTTACAAGTTAATCACATCAGTAAACTCCGAAAAAGGGGTCAGTTATGTCAATATTAGAGAAGGGAGCTACACTGGTCAATTGGCTTTGAGGCGTCAGTACGTGCTCATGGGTTTCAGATATAGGTGGATCTAGAAATAAATATGGAGTAAATGATGTGTGTGAATACACAGAAAAATTTCTGTAGCGCCTTCCATTGATAGAAAGCAACTGGGATTAACAATTAATAGTAATGAGGGTACCTGGCACTCAGGTCTTCTTTCCACTAAAAGGAGCACAGTTATCTTAGATAAAAGTCTATTCCACAGTCAAAGCAGAGAAAGCACAAGATGAGCCCAGAATATATCATTGTGTCAGAAAGTAAAGAAGTGCTCAAAGGATGATAGAGACATATGAAAGGGACACAGAATCCCTTTGAAAAGGGCTCCCACTAGAAAATCTGAGATAATTTGAGCATGAAAGCTGTGGGTCCCAGGTCTGGCTGTGATCTAGGTTCACAGCTAAGGAAAAGACTTTGGATTTAGAATGTTACATTAATGTAGTAGGGCGCCTGCGCCTAACTTAGGTAAGTATGATTCAGTTTATTGTACCACACATGTGTAGCGAAATGCCACTATTGTCTCTGACATATATAAAGCCCATGTAGTCCCCTAGCACAGAGGCATGCTCTCCACAATAAAGTTGGTGCCTGCCATTTCATTCTAATGTCGGTTCCTCATGCATTCTTTCAACTGGCATCTCACTAACGAAACCTTCTCTTTTTGATCAGCTCGGTGCTGACAAAAACAAATATTAAAAAAGTATAACCACTGAATAAAGTAGAGACGCATGAATCCACACCAATACAAATGAAGAAATAGAAAGTTTAATGAGGGACAGGGTATTTTGTTTCATTCCAAAGTATCTTCCCATATGATATTTATCAATTGCAAATGGAAAAGTAATGTTGGTATGGAGTAACCTGGCCAACACCACTTAATCAACTGAACAAAGGTAAATATTACTAGTAACAGGATGAAGGAAAATGTACATCTGCTAGAATGTGGATGTAATGAGAACAATTATTCCTGAAATATTCCAGCAGAAGAAGCATAACTTGACTCTAATATGAGGAAATGTAAGACACACCCAAAGTAACAGATATTTTACAAAATAATTGATATGTAAGTTTCAAAATTGTCAAGGCATGAAATACAAGGGAAAAATGAGGAACAGATCCAGACTGAAAGAAAATAAAGAAATGTGATAAGTAAATGAAACACGCAAAACTGAATGGGATCCTTTCGCCAAGTGAAGAAACTTGACTGGGGTCAAAAGATCAGATCATAGTTAATTTCCTGATTTATTTTTGCTTTCAAAAACTACAATCATAATCTGAAAATAATAATTTTATATTTTTCTTTTTCAAATTTTTCATGTCCTATTCCACTGGCAAGAACTTTTAGAAGCTTTTTTCCTTATTCATGAAAATAGAAGGCATTATTATATAATTTATGATTTTAATAAGTTTATTTCTCATGTTTGTACCTATGAGAACATTGTTAGTTTTATACTAAGAATGTACCTTCCTATTCCTAGACTGATATATTTCTATTATAAAAAAGACAATCTGTTTTTCTGAATCTATTGAGAATAATGTATGGTTTTTTTTGCTTTTACGTATTTGATATGAGCATATTTACTTTTTGTAAATAATTTATACATCCCTGAAATAGATCTTAATTTGGTTGCAGGTAATAAATAATTAAATATATGGTTGAAATAAGTTTATTAATATTTACTTATAATTTTTCACCTGTATGTGAGAAACTTATCTGTATTTTTTTCATCATGCTTTTTACTCAATGTTTTAGTAGGAGAAAATGCTAACAAAACAAGATTTACGACATTGTAGTTTTCTCTGTTGAAACAATATATATGTCTCTCAATTATATTCTTGATGTATTTCAAAACTATTAATGCATAGTTTTTGTTTCAACAATCTTTTTCTCTGCATACCTTAGATTAAAGGCCAGCAAACTTTTTTCCTTAAAGGGCCATATAGTAGGGAGCTATGTGGCTTCGCAGGCCACATGATCTGTCTCTGTCACAATTACTCAACTCTGACTTTATAGCATGAAAGCAGCCATAGTGGAATAAATGAAAGAGCATGGCTATTTCCAATAAAACCTTATTTATCAAGACAGATGGTCAGTTGAAATTAAGCCCTGAGCTATAGCTTGCTAACTCCTGCTTTATTTTAGATATTTTTTGTAATTTCTTAAATAAAATGTTAAATATTAAGTTTCTGCTTTTTCCCTTTAATATTTAAAGCATATAGAAACATTTATTTTCCTCTGGGTACAACTTTGGAAATCTCTCATAAATTTTTATATGTAATGTTCTTACCACTGACATTTTTCTGTATATTATGTAATTTAATTTATATTTAAAAATTATTTAGTAAAGCAGTTAGTTTCTTTTTTCTAATGTTAGGAAATTTTAAAAAGGCTTTAGAAATAGGTCATAGGTAAAAATAAATAAGGGAACACAACTCAGTGGCACTTTAGTAGTAGCAAGTGCACATGTCATTCAATGCAAGTGTGACAGGCTCAGGAATTTAACTTGTTGTCTTATGCTGCCAGAACTATAGCTTTTTGGATGCATAGTGTGGCCAGAAAAAAAAAAAATCACAGTATAGAGGATATTAACTACATAGAAAAGCAGTGAATGATGTCAGTGGAATGGCTACAGAGAATGGCCTTAAATTTAAAAATTCTCTGAAAGAACAGGGAAGAAAATAGAAATAGAAAGGACAATCATAATACAATTCTGCAAAACTCAGAAGGGGGATAAGTTATTGAGTCTTGTTCATTTTATTCTCTTATTATTTTCTTCTTATATTATGGTCAAAGGATGTATCCTCCACAATGGCTGCATTTTGCAAGGCTTTGGAGCTTCTGTTGTAACTCAGTATATAAGCAAATTTGACAAGTGTTTGATTAATTAATTCAGTTGTATGTTCTTAATAGTTCCAGAACCATAAAAAATATATTCACCTTCCATTAATACTATATTCTTTCCAACTTCTCTTGGATTTCTACTAACTACATGTTGTATTTTATGTATTTTCATGTTGGTTATTCATAAGCAAGGGAACCAGAATCTTATATTTTCTTTGACTATTGTAGCTATCATCAATAATGCAGAATGAAATTTTTGTCTGGGAGGGAATGAGATATACACTTGCACTTATATAATCATGTTACCTTAAAGTTAATAGATAACCTATTTTTCTGCCATAAACTCATGGCAGTTTCATAGACTAACTTTTTTTTTTTTTTAACTTCTGAGTGTAATTTCCCAGGCAGAAATTTCGTTATTGGTTTTTGATGAATCATTCCCAGCAAGATTTACAGACAGGAACCTGATGGCTAGTTATTGATGAGTCAGGTTCATATTTTGTGTTTCTTTAGCATCTTCTCTGGCTACATAATCAACAAATAGGGAAGGGGTGAAAATAAAAGCACTGGATATGACTTGGCCCAAAAGCTTGAAAATGCTGTTCTCCTATACACTCCCTCAATTTTATGTATGCTATTACTACCATGACCACACAATGTGGCAAGACAGCAAACCAGATGTACAAAGAAAAATGAATGTATTTCTTGATGACATATTTTAAAAATATGAATTATAAAGACCCAGCAGACACTATGATAGAAGAGTGAAAATGAATCCAGTTTTGTTTTGTCATTCAAATCAAAACAAAAGGAAAAAAATGTGGGCATTTTCCTCTCCATGGTATGTAGTTTCACTTACTCAATTACTTTCTATACCAATGATTCAGACTCAAGTCTCCTCTCGGGATTGTCCTTCTGATTGGAAATTCATAAAGCAATCCCCAAAAAGGTTAGCTGTTATAAGTTTTAGGGAAAAAACTGAGATGGTCTCTGGTTGTAAACTTTACAGCCACATCACCAATTTAGTGCCTCTATCCTCAAATTCTGTGCTAGCTGAATTATAGGGACTGAAGTTGTTATGCCTCTGCCAGACCATATTCCTCTAACCTTCCTGAACATGAAGATGTCTAGCTTCCAGATTATAATCTCAAGAGACTGTGTGTTTTCCTAAGTGTGTACTTATTTTTACAGCAGCTCAAAAGATAAAAAATAAATGTGAGCAGAAAGAGAGTAATTCATTGCTATAGTCACAATTCAAAATAGAATTTGAAGGTTGTAGATTTACTATATTATGACTTTTTGCTATCAGGCTATTTCTCATCATAAAAAAAAGTTCCCAGACACCTAAACTGAATGTCACTAAGGCTCACTACCTAAGGTAATATAGCACTGAAGAGTTATGGAATTCCTGAAGAGATAGGCATTCAACAAAGAAAATGCACTGGGGGAGCTGGCAAGTTATAATGTCCTCTTTTCCTTTTTGGAAAGGTTATTGCAATGAACTTTTCCTCCTTTATGATAGGAAGAGGCAATCAACAGGAAGACTCCAAGATACTAGCATTATGTTCCTATTGCTATCATTAGCTTCCCTAGTCTGTCTGGGGGTCTTGGAGGGGTGATGATCCAGAAGTCCAATATATGTTGTACATAAGCTACAGTAATGCAATAGCAGTATCAAGATATTTTTTCTTTGTCAGGCAATTAAACCTTTTGCCAAGTTAATTCAATTTGCTGCTATTTTAAGTCCTATGGGGGAAAAAAAGGAAATATGTTCTCTCTGGTAAATCGCAAATTTCACAACACATCTCTTCATACAAGCTCCTTGTTCTGCTATTTTGATATATTAAATATCCAGCAACAAATTTCTGGGATCATAAATCTACAATGATAAAATTAATCTATTGCTGAACACAAATAAATATTTTATAGCAGTTTTATGAGCTTTTGTTCCTTCTTCACTTGCAAGTAGATGTTTAGTGGTATGAAGATGTTGTGCTTTTGGAACATGTAGTAGAAACAATATAGCAGTAATAGAATTCATATCTACAAAACTGTTGTGCACCCTTAAGATTGAAAACTCAAGCATATCTTGCTCCCCTCCAAATTTATAAACAATAATTGGTTAAGAGAAAATATTCAGTCATTATATTCAACTCAATTTATATCCTGAAATATTTTGCATATCAATTATGGGCACAAATTCTATTATGTGACACTTTCTTTCTTCTTCTTCTCCTCTTTTTTTTTTTTTTTTTGCTATTAGCAAAAAATTTAAAAAAATGAGTTGCAGGAGGAAGGCAATGGAAACAAACCAAATACTGACAAAAATGTAATTCTTTTAATTCTCCAAATTAAATCTAATTGTAGAGGTTAATGGAAGTTTTATGTGAAAATTTTAATGTAAACAGGAATTGGGAGGATTGGGAATGGAAAAAGCTCAGGCATAAAGTGGCTCTCTGATGCCTGTAGAAACTTTAATCTGGTTCACTTAAACCGTAAAACCTTTCATTAAAACTTAGAAATATAGTACAGAAAGATCAGCTAGTTTATTCCCTCCAATATGTTAAAAAAAGGAAACTGATGTTTAGAGATAGATTACCTCCCTTGAAAATATTTTATGACAGAAAATGAAGCCATTTAGAAATAAGACGACATTTGATTTATGTGACTGTCAATACCTTAAATCCAGTTCCTTTTCTATCATAATGAATAAATTGCTAAACATCACATAAAATTTTTTTGCTAATATGGATCAGGTAAATGTCTATAGGAGTGCTATCCAATGAGTACTCCAGTCTAATATGCTTATTATGAATCTTAGCCTTTGGTCATTTCTGCAATATGGTTTTGTTCAGAATATTGCTTAGTGCTTTCCTGGGTCTGTTCTTTCAATCCAGACACATCCAATTATTAAACTAATCCCTATCTTCCCCCAAATTCATATTTTGTAGACAGAGAGGCAAATTAGAGATGAGAGTATTAAAAAACACTTTTATTTCTGGCAGGAAGTAATGTGTATATGCTAACTTCACTCACATCCCAGTAAATTGCAAAGAATACTGAAATACTTTGAAAAGCATCCACCAGGTAGATGAGAGCAGTGATTATAATAACGGGTAGGGGGAAAAGTAAACAGGGTACAGAACTTCCAATCTCAGCCAAGACAAAATAACGGGGACCCAATAAGACTCCTGTCTGAAACATACGAACAAAAAAGAAAAGAAAAATATATAAAACAGAAGTTTTTGAGACACTGGATATCAAGCAATGAAGGAAAATAATCCTTCAAGACGGGGGGAAAAAAACACAAACCAACCAAGGTGAGCCCTACAAATGCACCAGCTTGCTAAAAAGTCTAGGTTGTAATGCAGGAAGAGAAAACCCAGGCATAGCTCACGATACTCTTTGAGTTGAGAAGATGGAGTTGAGAGTCTGGGCTGGAGATGGCTAGAGTTCCCAGATAAGAGTATGAGAGGAGATAGTCCCACAGAAAGAGAACTCATTAATAAGAACTGTTAATAAGAATAATAATTTTTAATGGCCAGACTCTTTGTTACCAGCTAAGCACACATTTCCTAGCCTCTTCCTCAGCTAGGTATGGCTATGTGGCTAGGTATATGGTTTTGGTCAATGAGATTAAAAAAAAAAAAAAGAATGCTATATGAGGAAACTTTTTCCCTTTTGGCTAGAAGGGGAGTGTGGTAGCTCAAGTTTGAGTAGTCTTTTTCTTTTTTTAAAAATTCGTTTCAAATATATAGTACATTGCTTAGGCATTTATATAGTTTATAGAATGATCCTCTTAATTGCTCCTTCTCTACTCTGGTTTTCCACCTGGCCATTATATTAATGCTAACTGTATTCCCTATGCTGTACTCCCCATCCCCATGACCATCTTCCAACTAATAATTTGTACTTCTTTAACCCTCACCCCATTCTCCCATGCCCCCTCCATGCCCATCCTCTCTGTCCATCACCGAATTGTCCTCTGTATTTGTTTTTGATTAGTTTGTTCTTTTTGTTCCTTAGATTCCACATATAAGTGAAATCATATAGTATTTATCCTTCTGTCTGACTTATTTCACTTAGCATAATAACCCCTAGGTCTATCCATGTTGTTGCAAATGTAATTCCATTGTATATATGAACCTTAACTTTATTCAATTGTCTGTTGATGGGAATTTAAGTTGCTTCCATATCTTGGCTATTGTAAATTGCGCTGCTATGAATATTGGAATGCATAGGCCTGTCAATTTTGTTTATTCTTTCAGAGAACCAGTTCTTGGTTTCATTAATCTTTTACATTATTTTTCTAAACTGTATTTTATTTATTTCTGCTCTGATCTTTATTATTTCCTTCCTTCTATTCACTTTGGGCTTTGTTTGCAGTTCTTTTTCTAGTTCTTTTAAGTGTAAGGTTAGATTATTTATTTAAGCTTTTTCTTGTTTCGTGAGGTAAGCCTGTATTGCTATGAATTTCCCTCTTAGGACCGCTTTCATTTGTCCCATAGATTTTGAGTCTTTGTGTTTTCATTTTCATTAGTCTCTAGATATCTTTTGATTTCTTCCTTGGTTTCATTAATAATCCATTCATTATTTAGAAGTACATTATTTAGTCTCCATGTGTTTGTATATTTTCCAGTTTTTTCTTGTAGTTGATTTCTAGTTTCATACCATTGTGATCAGAGAAGATGGTTGATATGATTTCAATCTTCTTAAATCCATTGAGACTTGTTTTGTGTCCAAACATGTGCTCTATTCTGGAAAATGTTCTATGTGCACTTAAGAAGAATGTATATTCTGCTGCTCCAAGGTGAAACACTGAAAATATCAATAAATCCACCTGACTTAATGTATCATTTAAGGCTGCTGTTTCCTTGTTGATTTTGTTTGCGAGATCTGTCTATTAGAGCAATGGGTATTAAATCTCTTACTATGAGTGTATTACTGTTGATATCTCCCTTTATGTAGATTAATAATTGCTTTATAGTTGTAGGTGCACCAGTGTTGGGTACATATATGTTTACTAGGGTTATGTCCTCTTGATTTATCGATCCCTTTATCATTATGTAATGCCCTTCTTTGTCTCTTATTATAGCCTTTATTTTAAAGTCTATTTTATCTGATATAAGTATCACTACCCCAGCTTTTTTTTTTCTTTAATTCCATTTGTGTGAAATATCTTTTTCCATCCCTTTACTTTCAGTCTGTGAGTGTCATTTGATCTAAAGTGGGTCTCATATAGAAAGTATATGCATGGGTCTTGTTTTCTTATCCATTCAGCTACCCTATATCTTTTGATTGGAGCATTTAATGCATTTACATTTAAAGTGATTACAGATAAGTACATAGTTACTGTCATTTTATTATTCATATTTGTTATTTCTATTCCCCCTTGTCTTTTTACAGAGTTCTTTTAACATTTCTTGTAATACTGGCTTGTTGGTGATGAATTCTTTAAACTTTTTCATGTCTGGGAAGCTCTTCATCTCATCTTCCATTTGCTGGGTAGAGTATTCATGGTTGTAGATTCTTCTTTTTCATAACTTTGAATGTTTCTTGCCAATCCCTTCTGGTCTGCAAAGTTTCCACTGAAAAATCAGAAGACATTCTTATGGAGGTACCCTTGTAAGTAACTAGCTGCCTTTCTCTTGCTGCTTTTAAGATTCTTTCTTTGTTTATGATCTTTGGCATTTTAATTATGATGTGTCTTGGTGTGGGTCTGTTTGAATTCCTCTTGTTTGGGACTCTGCGATTCCTGAACCTATATGTCTAATTCCTTTGCCAGGTTACAGAAGTTTTCCATCATTATTTCTTCAAATAGATTCTCAATCCCTTGCTCTCTCTTTTCCCCTTCAGGTACACCTAGGATCCGAATATTGTTATGCTTCATATTGCCCCAGAGGTCTCTTAAACTATTCTTATTTTTTTAAGTTCTTTTTTCTTTTGGTTCTTCTTGGGTATATTCTGCTCCCTTTTTTCCCAGTTCACTGATTCGATCTTCTGCTTCATCTAACCTACTGTTAAATCCTTCTAGTGTATTCTTCATTTCAGTTATTATAGTCTTCATTTCTTGTCTGGTTCTTTTTTATGGTTTCAATGTCCTTTTTAATGCTTACTATCTCTCTGTTGAGATTCTCATTGTGTTCATCCATTCTCCCCTCTAAGTTTATTAGCCTCCTTATAACCACTAGTTTGAGCTCTGTCTCTGGTAGGCCGCTTGCCTCCATTTCATTTAGCTTACTTTCTGGAGTTTTCTCCTGTTATTTCATTTGTGGCATGTTTGTTTTCTCATTTGATTAGCTTCTCTGTGTTCATTTCTATGTGTCAGGAATATTTGTCTCATCTCTTAACCTTGGCCAGATGGTATAATGTGGAAGGTGTCCTGTGTGGCCCACTGGCGCACTCTCCCTGATCCCCTATGCGGTGGTCTCTGGATGTGATCTTTGTGTGGGTTGTGTGTGATCTTATGTTGTCAATAGCCTTTATTGTTGTTAGCACATCAGTGGTTGGAATTAGTGCTCAGGCTGACTCGTGGGAATTGGCTGTATGGGGGTTGACCCCACTGAGTGGGATTTGCCCTAGTGGGCTTGTGTTCTTGCTGCAACAACCCTTTGTGTGTACTGCTAATGGGGCTAGTCAGGAATTGCTTTGTTGAGGTCTGGTGTCAGCCTCCGGATGCATTGGTTTTGTGACCCCTTGGGAGGGTCTCCCCTATAGACTGCTGCTTTTGATTGCTCACGGATACCAGGTGGGAGCTACAAAATGATCCATAGATGGTTGTTGCCCATGCTGCATCTATAGATAAGTGGAAGAGACAACATTGTAGGCAGAAGTCCAATTATTCCCTGTTCCTGACCTAGGTAGTTTAACAAGGGACCAGTGCTCCTCCAGATCTGATTGCCCTGCCTGTCAGTTGCCTAAGTCTTTGAAACTGGAAAAGCCTCTGGGTGATATCCATGTTGGAAGGTGCAAGGACCCCGGGAGTCTACTGGATCTATTAAGTAAATTTCCCCTGCCACCTCAGTATCAGTTTATGCCAACACTGTCTCTCTGGTTCCCTGTACACGTTTCTAATCATAGCAAGGTCAGGTGCTGCCCACCTTGGTCCTGAATATGCTACCCCGAGGCAGTGGTTACTGCCTAGCAACATGCAGCATGCACTTTATGTATTGGATGAAGCAGGAGCTCAACGAGTCAAGGGCCGTCAGGCCAATACAGCCTCAGATTTGCTTTACTTCTGTGCCTGGGTGCTTCCATTGTAGTCCACAGATCACAATGAACCAGTGCCATCTGGGGTGGTCACACAGACCCTTGCATTCCCTGGATGCAATATTGCAACTCTTGCAGGCAGCTGATTTCCATGCAGTGCTCACCCTGTGTTAGCCAAAGTTTGTTGCCTATGTGGATTGGGAGACCCATGGAGAGGGCCAGGGCTGTTGGCAGGTCACTGTCAATGGCCACCTACTGCAATTTATGGGTAGGGTGGGGCGGGGTCTCAGAGAGACAATGGCAGTCAGATCAATACAGCCTCAGTCTTGCTGCAATTTTGGTAACCATTTGCGTGTTCCTGCAGAAGTCTCAGATCACAGCAAGACCAGCTGCTGTGTTGGACCGGCCCATGATCCCCAAGATCCGCCCAAGTTCATGTTGGCAGCAGTGATCCACCTGACCCTATCTTGGAAATGCAGCTCACAGTGCTGGCTGCCAGCTGTGAATGCGTGGCCTTGAATCAGCACAGAGAGTGGCAAACATCTAGTAAAGAAAGCCCTGGGCAATCTGCAGGTTGGATGGGGTGGGCTGATCTCTTCAGGCCAGCACTTCCTAATGGCCCTGAGGAGGGGTCTGCACAGTCAAGCTGGCACAGTCTGTAGATTGCATTAGGGAGGCCAGACTAACGCACAATGGTGGCTCCCCTTCTAGCCCTCCTTCTGGTGCCAGGTAATGCAGACTTTCTCAGTATGAATCCTGTGTGAGCCTGACCCACTGCCAGTGTCCCAGGTGAGTGTCTACAGGTCAGAAATCCTGTGTGTGGGTCCTTCAAAGGGGCTTCTAGGGTTTCAATCTCATTCTAGCCCAGAGAGACAGCTGGCATCCCTCTTGTTTTTACAGTCACAGTTACTGGAATCTCCTCTTCCCTGGGTTGTGACCCTAGGTTGGGGAATCCCAGAATGAGGCCAGGACACTTCTCTCCTTCAGAGGGGCCTCTGCAGCCTGGAACTCCCTCTTGGTGATCCTCCACCACCCATGGGAGTGGATCCAGCCCAATTTGTGACATTGCGCCTCCTACCGGCTTCAATGTGGCTTCTTTATATTATCAGACATAGGTGTTACGATCAGCTGGACTTCAGGTGATTGTCCACATTGATTATTTTCTAATATGGTTGTAATTTCAATGCAGACCTGGGAGGAGGAAAACTCAGCTTTTACCTACTCTGTCACCTTCCCAGTACTCCCCTGTCTCCTCAAGGCTTGATGTTGGGCCAGTGGTGACACGGCTCTTGGCCTCAATTCTAAGTTTGAGCAGTCTTATGGGACAATGAAACAAATATAGAAAGCCAAGGCATCTGAACGTTTGTGTCTTTTGCCCACACTAATGGCCTGCAGAGATATCCATTGTCCAGTTAGAATTTCAGTTACTGGCCAAGAAAGATGACCAAGATCATATCAATTAATTTTATACACATGATCTAGTCATATCTGGTAGCTCTCTTCCCTCTACACACCCTTGATTCACACCCTCGGGCCCATGGAGATTATTCTGTTGCTCCTACAACTATATGCTAGGGTACGAGAAATTTGTTGGATAGGTAGAAAGTGCAGACAAAAAAATTAAAAAAAGCATTTTTATTATTAAACCTGTTGTCTCTGTAGGATCTACCCAAATATTGGAGCATAAGCCTATCTGGGAATTTTTTGCCTCTCCATGCCACCTCTCCATTAATCAGCCTATGCAGATGCGACAGAGATCTGCTCTGTGGGACTCACTAATGTTGAATTACTTGTCTCTCCTTATTCTTGGAGTGGGCAGCAAGAAAGTTTTGTTCTTACTAAAGTAAGCTCCAAAATATTCTGTCTATGCCTTGAGTACTTCCTATTTCATTAAGAATCCAGATTTTTGAAAATCAAAAGTTAACCGCAGTTTTTATTGTTAAATCCCTTTCTTGATTCACTGACCAGAGAAAAGACTACCTGAATCAGTTTAAAAAATAAAGTTGGATATTACAGGAGAAACTAATCAGTGATGGTATAAAAATATTATCCTACTGCAAGATTTAATGGTTCTCGAGCTGCTGGGTGTTCTGATCTGAGGGAAAAAAATGATTAACAACTTTGGCAGCTAATTTTATTTCATTTTATTTTTTAAGAAAGTATTCTCTTTTGTTTCCTAATAGAAAAAAAATGATTTGTAATAAATTCTCGGCTTCTTTTACAGGGGAATGTTGCCCTTTCTGCCTCAGTGGTGCTGACTTTCAGACATACTAAAAATGTGGCGTGCAACAATCAAGTACAGGTCATATAAAAAAAGCCGAGAATGACAATGTACAACTGAAGCCTATGCAAACTGGGTAAAACCACAATATTCTATGAATGCACAAAAGATGAACAGAGCATGTCAGAGACATTTAGGAAGCTTTGGATTCTTCATACAGGATTGGAAACACTAAAAAGAGCTAAGGAAAAACAGGTTTATAAATCACTATTTAAAAGAAAACATATGTGAGTAAAGTAGCTCACTCCTTTATTCTTCTTTCTCTTCCAAATTATATTGTTTTTATAGAAAAAAGGAACCAACTGAGATTTTACTAGCAGCCACCCTCTCTCCTCCCTACCATTGCATGATCCCCTTCCTACAAATAAAAAAGCCATGTGATTTGCTGAATAATTCTAAAGTAATAGTGGGAGAATATGTTGAAGCATTAATTGACATTTCTTGGTCCAAGTTTCCTTCTGCTCATTTTCTTCCCTACTCCCAATAGCTGGGCAAAATAGTGATAGCTTTCTGTATGCCTTCACCCTTCAGGAATAAACAGCCAGATTCTTTATTTCCATTATTGAAAACTTGATGAAAAGAAAATATATTGTAACTAAAAACACTAGTGATTTGCAATGATTGTGATTTGATAGAGAAAGGCATTGTGGGCTTAAGATCCAGAGCCTGTGGATTTAACATACAGCTTTCATTTAAAAACAAACAACAACAACAACAACAACAACAACAACAACAACAAGAAACCAAAACAAAACATAGGATGGAGGATATAGGTTGACGACATTGAGTTGTTTTCCCACCAGAGGAGAAACACAGAAACATTTCCTGGACTGTAGAAATGAGCTTGAAGAAATTGGAAAATAGGGCTAGAAATTAAAAGTCTGGTTTGTTCTCTAGTCTCTGTTTATGCCCACATTTACTACCTGCCAATATTGTGGCTGAAACCTCAATTAAGGATGGAAATAAGAAAGTAAAAAAGGCTTATGTCTCAATTTCCAACTGGAACTCTTGGAGGAGGTGGCCACTCAACATAAAGTGATTACAATATATTACAAATGATGATGTATGCTCTGGTATAAAAAATTTTTTTGAAATATAATTAGAGATAGAAAAAATATTTAAATATAAGGATACTATAAATAGTGATACACATATAAAAAATACTAGGTTGGAAGAATTTTTAGATTAGCAATGTGAGTTGCTTTGTGGATACTCTCCCCCAATAAACAACAATAATTGGTGAAAAGTATTAAAAATTTTTAAATCTCTAGAAGTTGTCCTTAAGTCATACATCAAATGGAGAAACATTTACTTAAGAAAATCTACTAAACTTGGTAAGAACAGAAAGAGTCAGTAACATTTGAGCCATGACGTGTTTCCTTCCCCTACCCGGGACACAGTGAGGGAAGTTCTGCTATAGGCATGTCAAGCTAAGAATATGGGGTTCTGTTTCACCATAGCTCCAAGTCTAGAGTTATGGTTTTCTCCAGAAGAGGCAGGCCACCAGTATTCTCATCCCTCCTTCCCCCAGTTCCATGTTGTAGGAACTCTATTTTATTCAAAAATAGCAGAGAAATTGGGGACTCTCTTTCTCCACCCAGCACCTTGTCATAGGAAAGAAGTTCTATACTAGGCATAGACAGCTGAGAATGCTGGGCCCTAATCATCCTTGTCCCAGCTCATGTGTATAGCAAAGGTGCTATAACAGGAAAAGAAAGCTGAATAGACCAGAGGCTACCTTTGTCCCTAGAACTCTGCTCATGGAACATAGGTGTCTCTGTAAGAGAAACTAACTGCTGTCCTTACCCTCAACTCTGGAACAGTAGCATCTGTGTTCTGTCCAAGGGGAGGAGGAAGGCTGTAAGAGCAAAGAGGTCCACAGTTCTCTCTAAGAGGACTCACTTTATATGGAACAGAGTGTGGAGAAGTTCAAGCCTAAAGGCACAGCAGAACACAATGGAAGTTTTGGTGGTGAGTAACTAAGAGGTGAGCTTGTAGCTCTGTAATAGCAATCAGAAAAAGGCAAAACAGCTAGAAGGTTAACAGAAATAATAAAGGAAAGAAACAGCTAAGAAGAACCTTCTTGGAAGGTGAGGAAACCTTAAGATCTGGCCACAAATACTACTCCTGCAAACAGAAGTTATAATAATGTTTCTGTTCAGACACAATTGGATCAGACTTCAAAGTCATTTAATTATGACAGTGTTGTCAAAAACAATACAATAATGAGCTAGAAATTAGCAAAGGCTAACTGCTAGGTATAACATCAACACAGGCAGACTAAGCCAGTAGCTTGACAGGGAGTTCATGAAAAGAGACAGTCAAGGAGAACCTAGGAACCTTCTCAGTGGGATAGGAGGAGTCAGGGTAACAGTATATATCCCAAGGCTGTGCTCTTTGAGGAGCCATATCAAAAGTTGCACATTACAGGAAAAATAGTCTTCATTGAACTAGTTCAGGTAAGTAACTAAAATAACAAATAAATAAAATAATAAAAAATTTTTAAAAAGTCGTCTAGCAAGCAATGACAAATTCAGGGTAGGTGACAGTATCGGAGTTGCTCTAATATATTATAAAAATATCCAGTTTTCAACAAAGATTACAAATTATAGACAAGCAAATAAATAAGGAGGTGTAGCACATATTCAGAATTAAAAGAAAAATAAAAGGAAAAAACCTGCCTTTAAGAAAGCCCAAATGTATTTAGCAGACAGAGACTAAAGTAGCGATTATAAATATGTCCAAAGAACTAAAGGAAGTGATGCTTAAAGAATTAGAGGAAAGTATGATGATAATGTTTCACCTCATAGAGAATATCAATGGAAAATAGAAATTATTAAATGAACCGAAAGAAAATTCTGGAGTTCAAAAGTCCAGTAACCCAATAACAAAATTATTAGAAGTGCTCAGCAATCGATGGGATTTGAGAGAAGAACAAATCAGTAACCATGAAGATAGATTGGCAGAGGTCATACAGTTTGAGAGCAGAAAGCAAAAAGAATGAGGAACTATTTTCACCATCTTCTCAGTCACTGGCTCAGTTCTCTTCTGAGTGCACTGATTACTTGGAACCATATTCCCGAGTCTTGACCTTGATTATTTCCTGGAATTCCTGGCCACTCTGTTCCATTTACTTGATGAGACTCCCTTACACATAAACACTTCCCTGAATGAAGCTGAATTCATCATGACCTTGTCACAATGCGCGGTAGAAGTCAGTTACTGCTTCTCACTAGCTAGGTTTATCACCCACCCTCCATCTCTTTCCTTTCTCCAGTGCTGTTGCTGTTGGGATGTCATAACATACTTTCAACTCAGCTTGCCCTAAAAGATACCTACAAAATTAATTATGTATTAAAATATGTTCTATAAGCTGAATCTTCTGCTGACAACTTCTACCTATTTTATATGATTCAATCTTCATTGCAGACCTGTAGGGTAGTAGATGTTGTTTTTTTTTTTTTTCCACTTTCTGTTGAATAAACCAAGACCCAGAGAAAGTACTATTTTTGAAGTCATGTATTTAACACTGAGCTATGATTACAACCCATTCTCTTGACTTCCCATCCAGTGCCATTATAAATTACATGGCCTATAAACACCTCCATTTTCATCAGAAAAGGATATTCAACCAAAAGTCTATTTCCATTTCATCAGCTTCTGTGACAATGAAAGAATTAATTTTTTTTATATGACAATTTTGGGACTCGTCAGATACTGTATAGATTCAGTCAAATGGCTTTTTACCTCTTTTAAATATTCCTTTATATTTTGTTACATTGGCCCTTTTCTTTGTTTTTTTTTTTATCATATCAAATCTAGATCAAAGTCATAACATGACTTTCTTCATTTATGGAACATCCTAGATTATTTTTCTTTGTATATTAGTTATATGCTATGTCTTTTCTCGGTCCAAAAAACAGCCAATCTCTATTTTGGTAGCAGGCGATTTATGAAGCCCTACAAATGGAACTTACCATCTGTTTGATAGCTAAAGATTTCAAGCTATGATTGTCAAAATAGATATTTAATCTGGATTGATAATTACAGTTTTATATGATCTATTTTAACTTTTATAATCTTAAGAGGATATCTCTGAACATGACTTTGCTCTTTGACTTTCTTTTTTGAATTTATATTGCTCCCGACTACAATTCCAGTTGGTGTGGTCTACTTCATCTAGTATATGCACCTGCTCTGAGGCACTTTGATTTGAAGTGCCATTTCTGCTTTAAATTTTCTTGTTAGTGTAGAGTCACTTTTCAAATCTTCAGAAGGATTTATAAATTTTCTTCCTTTATTTAATTTATTCTTCAGTCTTTCATTCAACAGAAATACATTAGTGCCCACAATGTGGCAGTAGCAGTCACCTGGCTTATGATGTTGAGCAAAAGAGGCACAGTCTTTGCCATCATGAGCTCATGTTCTTGTGGAGAAAAAAACAGCACAGAAAAAAATTCAAGAAGGTGGAAGAATTTAAGGAATCGCCCTAAGTTTTTTTAAAAAATGGATGTTTTTAATGAACAAAATGATCAATAACATAACTGAACTATAGAAAAATTATGCAGATTACATGGGGTAAGTCTGCTTACTGACCTGCTAGACCTTTGTAGAAATTTTTGATTTTACACCAACTACAGTGGGAGCGACAGATTGATTAATATTCTAAGACTATCATTCTCATTACTAAATGAAGACTACTTTGTGAGTCAAAGGGTAGATAAAAGAGTTAGGAGATTAGCAAAGAGTCAGGTGAAAGATAATCATGGTCTGGTCTAAGAAGAGGACAAAATAAAGATGTAATTTGGAAATAAGATTAACATCATTTGAGGAAGATTTGAACAATGACTCAAAGACCTTGAAATAATGTCCATGACAGTATCAGATAAGATAAAGCCAGGTGATGCTGCATTAACAAATAATCACATGGCTAATAATAATATAATATTAATAATAATAATAATAATTCTTGCTTATGCTACATGTCTATTCATGAATGGACAGGGGGACTGCTCATCATAGTCACTCAGTAATTTGGGACGATGAAGCAGCCATCCTTAAAAATATCAGAAGTCATGGTGTTAAAGAAAAAAGAGCTAACTCTTCAGTGTCTCATTCACATTAGCTACTAAATGTCCTAGGTCTGTAGGTGACCTACATCATTTCACACTCAATTTATTGGCCAAAAATAACCATGTGACTCTACCCAAACACAAGAGTACCAGGGAATGCAACCCTACACATGCTCGGAAGGCAGAGCACTAGAAAATACTTGATTAATATACTAATGTTAATCCCATGTATCTTCTTTGTAAGATCCTATTTTTATTTTTGAGAGAAACAAGAAATTTGCTGAAAACTGTGGCTACACTGTTCATATGGCATGAGTGCCTTGGGCACAGAATTCCTGAACTATAACTAATTTTATGTCCAGAAGGCCCATTGCTTAGGGCAACTATTTTGTGATGATGTCTCCAAGGTATGCTGGACACCACTTACATTCATATTATCACCTATGCTATTATCTGTGTTGTTATAGATATGGTAAAAAATCTGGCTAGGTCTTGGCATTTTGGGCAAATAATCCTTTCTAAAAGAAATATAAAAGTTGTCTTTTTCAATTTACCTACATTTACAAGCATCAATTTGCTTCTCCATTCAAATCCTTTGATGAGCACTCAATATATTATAGATTCAAAGGTATGTTCTCTGTCACATAATAGACTGTAACTTTCTCAAGACAATTTGTTCACCATTGCATCCACTTACATATGGAACAGTGTCTGGCACAAAATATATTGTTGGATGAATACTAATGAGTACTTTAATATATATTATATATAATACTTACATTTAGAAAATGATGTTAAAATTCCATAATATAATGAAATGTATTTATTATTAATTTATTAATATAAATCAATAATATTTTATGTAAAATATAATGGTATACAAATTGAGTATTTGCTATATGCCAGGCACAGTGTTAGGTGATTTAGCTTCATCTTATTTATTTCTCATAACAATTACGTTTTTAGACCTTTATTCCAATATTGTAGCGATGTGCTATCAGAAGCCAGAAGCTAAATACCACACAATTGCCTGAATCATTGGTTTTTTAAAGTATGTTTTATAAAAAGATTATGAAATAAAACATTAAATTTTTGAATTTTCCAAAAGAAAATAAGTAACTTTTAAAGAAATTTAAAGTTTATTGTTTGCTTTGTCAATTGTTCAGATTTCTGCTGGAAAGTGTGCTCATCAGGTAAGAATTTAACTTAGCTGCATTAAAGAGAAAACCGAAAAGTCAGTGGTTTATAGAAGGTAGGGGTATTATTTATCAGGTAACGAGAAGTCTAGAGTGAGATAGGTAGTTCAGTGCTGTCATAATTATCACCAGAAATCTGACTCCTATTATTGTGCTAAGCCATCCCATCATGTGCTTATAAACTCATGGTCACAAGATGGAACCTATTCTGCTTCATCACTGAATCTATGTTCAGAAATAAAGGAGACTGGAAAAGGCAAAAAGCTAAGAGAAAAGTCAGCCAAGTTTTCTCTTAGAAATGGTTTCTTAGAAGAATCAACCAAAAGCTTTATTTAAATTAATTGGTCAGAATTGTTTTACTAGGGAAACTTTAGCTGGAAGCAAGGTTAGAAAAATTAGATTTTTAGCTGGGTAACTGCTACACCCAGTAAAACTGAGATAGTGTTAGTAAGGAAGTAAAAGAGAAATTGTGACTCGGTAGGTAACAGTTAACCACCCAAAAATAACCTAAATGTACGTGATGGCTAGAGTATGACTTGGAGACATGTCCATTGGTCATCACAGAGTAGCTACCCTAAGCAGGACTGCTTTTAACTCTTAACAGTATATGCCATCTGGGTGGTCCATCCCCTTGCAAGAATCTACTGACTGCTACTTGAACTTACAGACAGATCATTGATTTAGTCTTTCATAACTTGAGTCAAGGCTATGGATGTCTAAAATCATTATGGAAATTCAATGTTGGAATTCTCTATGTTCTGCTAACAACATGAGTACTCTCTGCCTTTTATTGGAGAAAGTTGCTATCTTAATTTCTTGGAATTTGGACAAAAGATAGAGCTGAAACTGGACTGTGAAAATATCAAATACAATTTAGTTAAGGGAACTCTACTGTGGACAAATGGCATCTAAAGAAGCCCAAACTGGTTCAAAAATGATGATTTGATGTACAAGCGGTAGTGCCTTGGGCACAAGATTTATTTTCCCCTCAGAAAATTAAAATCTCTGAACTAAGGCTGATGGGACTGTCCTGTCCCCAGGTGCTTTTTAATATTATTATTTAACCACACCGTGGTCATCGGTAAACGAGGCCTTGCAATGATAGGAAGGTTAGCACCTTGTTTTCAAAATTCTCTCATGTTTATTTCAAAACAGAAAGACTGCTTCTTAGCATATGAGTGCCAAGATTTAGATGTTCAGCACCAAATTCTGTGATGTCCTCAGGCCTGGTTATTTTAGGGGAAAACAAATCTTGCTTTTCATAGTGGAGGTACAATTCAGTTATTCCCTAGATTAACCCACCACTATAATCTAGTGTTTTCAATTTACCCAAATCCCACCAGAAAACATCGGGAGACTTTGAAGGGCATAGGAAATATGCAAAGTCAAAAGTAGTTAGATAAAAACCATTATGCAGCTGTAAAACTTTGTAATTAACAATGTAATATATCATTTCTCACAGAAACACAGATAATTAAAATGGACCAACCACTAACTCAAAGGAACAAACAAGGCAAAGATGGCCTTGCAGTGCCCCCTAGCAAACATCATGAAATTCCTCTCTATAACATTGCTTCTCTGTTATTATAAATCTGGTTCAAGCTATTTTGAAGCCATAGTCCAGACATTTCTTGTTCCTAAGCACTACTGAAACAATTTGACAAATAATTTGAATATATATATAATATAATATATATACATACATACTGTCGTCAGTTTAAAGAATTAGACCAGAAATCAAAATAATATTCTTTGATTGCAATCTGCATCCAAACTCATACGATTGATTTTTTTCTTCCATTTCTTTTCTTTCTTTTCTTCATTTTTAAAACATTTTACTTAGCCGGCAATCGTGAACCTAAAGCACAATAAAAGTCAAAACAAAGCTAATAGGGGTTCAAAGCTGTTTTTCTTTCCTCTGGAAATTCACATGTGTTAGCTCATCATTCAATTCTGCTAAGCAGACTATTTTTATGTAGGACTAGCTGAATTTTACAGTCTATTTATCGTACACCTTTTAATTAAATGGCCTCTACCTGGTGCTCAATGTCTATTCCACCATCTTACATAATGTATCCATTCGCATTTTCTTTCTGATTAAGAATAAGAAACGGTTGCAGGGAGTGAAATGGAAATATGTGAAAATCACAGTGAGGCATAACATTTTCATATTTCAACATGGATGTGTCCTGAGCTTTTCATTCAGGTCAGCTGAGCTCCTAAATGCTGTTAGTGATTACTAATTCCATTCGGTTTTCCCAGCGAAGCTGAAGGTGAGGAGGGCATGAGAGATTTTATGACAACCAAAAGATGGATAGAATCATAGAACAATAGTATAATAGTGTTCAATTTCAAGAAAGTCAACAGACATGTTAAAAATTAGGCAATTCTTCTTGGTGTTTGGAAAATTATAGAGTGAAAATAATAAGTAGATGATATTTGATTAAATATTTAATTAGGCTAAACATACACAAGCCTCTTAATTTAGAAGGTGTTCTGTAGAATGGTATTTCACCAAAGTGAAGTAGGGAAACACTTTTAAACAATGCCTTCTTCTGGTTATATTCAATTGCTGACTTGATCAGGCCAAGCATGTCACCCAACATTATTCTCAAACCTAGTCACATTTCATATTGCTATTCCATAAACTAGACCCAGTTTTGTAGACAGGATGATGCTCAGGGAACAAATTTCCCCCTGCTTATCCACAATATTGACATATTAGCATTCTGCCTTCTTGATTAAATAGCTTTAGAGAGGTTTACCCTTTGGCATTCAGGGACCAACAAAATTGCATTACAGGTTACTCGTGCCAATGTTAATGTTCAATAAGAAAATGGAAAAGTGATGATGCTTTTCTGGACAATGCCAAATCAGGAACAATGGGAGGACACTATGAAATTAGACATTAAAGCTCAGTGCATTTTGGTTATAGGAAGCTTCTGTGTGGAGACCTAGCACCTTATTTCATTAAGTTCTACTCCAGAAAATACATTCCATTTCCACTACTTAGTGAGCTACAGAATCCAAAATCACTAGAAAATTGTGAGGAGAGACACATGAGTAGAAAAAAAAAAAACTTTAAAAATGTTTCAAAATAAGAACTTTAAATTTTTGAATATACATTTGCAAGCACGTTAACTTCAGGTATAGAAAGTTGTTCCTATGGTAGTCATAGTGCCTCCTTTCCTATATCTGCCACAACCTGTTATGATTAACTAATCATGTTTGTTCCTCCTACTAGACTATGAATCCTCCAGGACAGAATCTGAGTTATAGTCAAGTTATACTGCAAGTGGTGTACTTGGCACAATGTAATTGGTACAAGATTATTTACTGAATTGGATTGAATTGAATTAAGTTAATACTAGTTCTATGTCACTACCCAATCGTCAGCAAGGATTGGGGGCTTATAGCAGACAAAACAAACATACTAGCTGGCCCTGTGACTCAGTATTCTGCAAAAAAAAAGTTTGGTTCTATGGTCTTGATTAAAGCGGATATTGGATTTTTCTAAGCATAGTGATAAACAGCTAACCAATTGCACATTTCCACGTAAACCCAAAGGGAACTAGGTACCTATTATGCAGTCATCTTCAACATGCCGGTACCCTCCCTTTCTCACAGCATAGAATAAGCTATTCCTACAGAGACCATTTATGAATGTATTTTTTTTTTCAAAGCACCTCTATCTTGCAAATCATTGTTACAGGTGCTGTGTTTTAGACAGTCATTGACCTCTAAATATTTTCAGAGCACTTGACACTCAGCAATCCATTTCTTGGTGCCATAGCATGTGGTATACTTTTTTAAAAAAAATCATAATTGCAAGGTTAAAGCATAATCAAACAAACAGGGATGCTAACACAATCAAAATAACTAAATAAAGGCACTTAACAAAAGAATTAGGAAGAAATCTTGTAAGGCAGATGAAGTGGTCTGTGTCGTGATTAAGAGGTGGGTTGAAAGCTGGACCCCTGATTCAGGAGAGAGGATTTAAATTAGGCCCATTGTCTACCAATGGAGGGGGAAGCTCACCCCTGTGGTGGCTGCTCTGAGCAATATGACAGAAGTAGGCTGGAAGGGGCCTGAGCAAACCATGCACCACTTAGGGGGAGAACAAAGAGAAAGAGACTAGAAATGCTGCAGAAATGCTGTCAGGGTAACTGGTAAAACCTCAAAATACAGGAGCCACTGGACCGATTTAATGACACAAAGAAAGAGTTTCCTCTGATAGTCTTTGCCTAAAAGTAAACAATGCTATGGAGTGGAACATAATTCATTCGTAAACCCTAGGGATCAGAAGCATCAATAGTAATCCTTGGGGTATAGGGAAGTTATGTGTTCCTTGTCATTCTCTTCCCTTCTCAGTTCTCTGCTATATACAATAAACACACACTTAACACATACACACACACACTCACACACTGCAGTTTCCCTCAGGGCTAGTTTGATATTATGAATTAAAATACAGCAATGTTTGGATTGTAATCACCTCAGTTAATATTATCCACCTACTAAACTAATATCTTTAGCAAATTGTTCAAAATATGAACAATTTATAACCCTCTGGGCAGATGCCATACATTCAAATCCTGTAAAGTTTTTACCCAATTCCTTGTGATAGAACAAAATCCTTCCTTTTTTTAAAAAAAAAAATGTAATTTACAAAAAATAAAGATATGAAGCAAGATCATTTTCATAGGCACATGCTACATTTTTTGTCTTAAAATCATTAATATTGATAGCATAAAAATGATCTACATTTGTAGTAGTAGACAAAAACATTTCTCCTGGTTACTTATTTTTAAAATTATTTTTTTATTTTAATTAATGAATGCACATGATTTTAAGTCATGACTTTTTTTTAAAGGTTTATAACCTAAATAGTGTCCCTCTACTTTTTCTATTACCCAACATCCTCCCCAAAAGACTTTAATTCTTTTGGCTGTTTCACACATTTATGTAAAATTTTTAAATAATTGTTTTGCATTACTATTTCTTTAATCATCAATTTCAAATATTATCAGTTTATTTTTGTTATGGCAATTAATGCCACCCTATCCCCAGTCAAACACAATATGTATACAAACACATACCTACACACCCACATATACACACACACTTCCTTTCCCCTCATTCTTCCAGTGATTATAATTTTCTTAATGGAAAGTCAGAGTTTATATTATTTAAGATGACCTTGTAGTATATTCCATAGTTGCATTTCTTTTCTCTTAAATTTTGCCCGTGCAAGACCTTTGCTTTGCAGCTCTTTATCCTGTACTTGCTACTCTCTCGGTCTCTGTACAGTAGTCATACTGGAACTCTACTGCTCTTTTGGTCTGGATTCTCCCTTTGCCAGATCTTATGTCTTTCTCACGTTTAGTTTACTCCTTTGTTTGGCTAAGGCATATCCTACAGTAAGTAGCTTCCTAAGAGGGAGATCAACAAAGATATATTTAAAGTACTTATATATCTAAAAATTATTTCTACTTCATACTCTCTTGATAATTTGCTAACTATGGAATTCTTGGTTGAAATTTTTTTCTCTCAGAATTTAAAGACAACACTTCTCTATTTTACAAAATACAACAATTTTATTAAGAAACCTAATGGCAGCTGAATTGTTTTGTTACATATGATCAATTTTATTTTCGTAGTTGATATGATTGTTTACCTAATACCAGAAGCTTCTAGGACTTCATTTTTTTCTTTAATGTGTTTAGATTTCTTGATAGATCTAAGCAATTTTAAAAACGTATTTACCTGTTTGGCACTCAATGTACTTTTCCAATCTGAAAAAAATATGTGCTCTAGAAATTTTCTTATAGTATTTATTTGATAATTTTTTCCTTTTATAATTTCTGTTCGCCTTTAACACCTTATAGGTGAAACTCCTAAAATCCTGTTTCTTTTCTCATGTATTTTATTCTTTCATCTTTTTATTCAATTTTCTGAGGAAGTATGTTTGGCTTATTTTTAATCATTTTATTGAACTTTAAATTTTACTTATATATTTTAATTTTCCAAATCTCTTTTTCTCTGAATGTCCTTTTTTTCATGGTAGTCTACTCTTGTTTTATAGGTATAACTTCTATACTGCCTCTGAATAAATAAAATATACATGTTTTAGCAGTTTCTTTCTATTGCCCGCATTGTGTCTGTTTATCATAGGCTTTTATTTTTTAAATAAATTTTTTATTTATTGTTTTTTTTCTATCACTGAAACTGTTTTTCCTCCCCTAAAACCTGCATCATAGGCCTGTTTTAAACACAGTTATAAATTAGGTACTTTTCTCACCTTTATCTTTAAATGACATAACTGTCGTGGCTGTTACAAGGAAGAAAAAATAAAAAGAAATGCAAAGTGCTAGGAAGGAGCAGATTTGAACAAAATTTGTGTTGTTGAATTATGTGTTTATATGAGCATTCAAGTTTTCCTTATTTATCTAGTTATTAGTTTTTCACATACATTAACATGAAAATCACCTACAGTTTAAAAGCCAAAACATATATAGAAATTCAGTTATTGAAATGAGAAAAATAAAAGGAATCTAGTTGTCCCACTAATTCTATGATTAAATAATGCTAAAACAAATCAAAACAAAAAGAAATTCATAGTGGAAGAGGGGTGGTTATTTTTACTATTTTAGGGGGGACTTAAAAAAAATAACATTACTCCCATATCGATCCAATTCTGAGTCAATATTTCTTTAAAAACACCAACACACACAGACAGACAGACACACACATACACACACACACACAAATGAAGACAAGAAGGTATATCAAACTGAAACTGAGAATGAAGTGATAGAGCCTGGTTGTATCTTTCTGTGTGTATTGGTTTCAAAGTTAATGGGAGAAAGGTCGCCACTGAGGTAAAGTCCAGGGTGTTGACTTTATCTGAAGAGCCACCTAGTGATAAATGTAAGGACTCCTTTATGCCACACCTTTATCTACTAGGGAGTTAGACCTTTGTTTGGAATGCAGTCAGACCCTGTTGTGAAAGTGCCCTAGCACCAACAGTACAGATCCAAAAGCTTTGTCACCTCTGACTGGCTGCCACAGTGATCCCACTCAGAGCAGGGCCTCAAAAGTGTTTCTAGTAAAGAGCAGTTAAAGAACTGTGCTCGGCAATTACTTTTCAAAAGGCAGAGGTACAATCTAAACTACTCTAAAGTACATAACCAGATTGAAACTGAGGTGAAGCAAAAGAAAAATGAGCCATTTCGGAACCAACAAAACCATTTTCATTCTCTTCTCCTCTCATTTTTGTATGTATACTTCATATGTTTCTTCTGTTGTTCTATTATTTTATAGCTCCATCTCTTCTTCCTCTCCCCATATTCTACTTTTCGCCTTGTGTTTCCTCCTGTTTTCTGTTTATATTTCTCCTGTCTTCTCTGTCCCTTTTTTCTTGATTGATCCCCCTTTAACTTTTACCCCATAGCTACCATAACATCCATACAACAATTTGAAATGTGTGTGTGTTTTTGTGGTTTATCTATGAGGGCATTAAATATTCTCCTCATTGAATACAAGCTATTTTCTTTTCAAAAACAAAATTTTTATAATTTAAACATTATTCATCCCTTAAAAAAAGTTATAACTCACTCATTAAAATATCTGCATGATGCTTAATTGATTTGCTTAATATATTAGTGCTTAATACAAAATAACTATATTTCACTCTTGATTCAGAGTAATACATGAAATTCTAAGAATCATGACCAATTATCATTGCTATACATATTATATAAAATACTTTAATAGGTGTAGATACACTGCTGTATAAAAAATAACAATTGCCCATTTTCATCCCAATTATCCAACTATTTATAAAATGGACTGTCATAATTTCATGGAGGAGGATTTTCTATGAAGTTTTCTAACAGAAAGGAGTATTTTCTTTCTATACATTTTCCATATTAGTGCCATGGTAACCCATCGTGTTACTTTATAAAATAGGTAAAGGACTTTGCATTTGCTGTTCCTTCTTCCTGGAACGTTCTCTGCCCACATCAGTTGTTCTTTCATTTAGGATTCTGCTCACATGTTATATCATCAGGGAAGCTTTGCCCATGCACTAAATAATAACAGCTGCTATCCTCTCCCCACTTATGGTTTTTCATTGGATTGTCGGTTATAACTTAATTATAGGAGAGATAACTAACTTCTAACATTCTTTACATTTCTCTCTTAGTCTTCTAGCAATTCATTTTTTGTTTGCTCAGAGTAGTATAGACAAGTCTTTCTCAAATCTAGAATCTTGTTAAAATGCAGATTCTGACTCAGTAAGTCTGAGATGGTACTGAGACGTCACATTTTTAATAAGTTCCCAGGTAAAGCCAATACTCCTAGCCCACAAGCTATATTTTGAGTAAAGCGTGTGTAGACACCACAGCAATAGGTACGTACAGGCCAGTGCTAGGGGTCTAGGAATTTAGACAGTAGTAATCAGAAATCCACTGTGAATGTCTGAAAATTATCTTGGGTCTTTCCTACAGAAGTCTTGATCTCTGGCTGGAAGATGTAGATAGCCAGAGTCTGTCCTGGTTTATATAAGATGAACCAGAGAAACAGGCTTTATAGAGTATATCCTATACCACTGTAAATGTTCTTGATATAAGGTCAGTAAGAGCCAGAACTGGTTTTTTCTTCATCTGTCTACCCATGGTCTCTGAAATAGAATCTTACTCTAAGTAAGAGTTCAATAAATGTTTGTTTATTTGGATGGAATATGAACAAAATCTTTCTGGTCTTATATTTTTAGTTGCCACCTTAGTTAAATGTATTGAGAATCCTAGTGGCATATGGGCTGACTCTCCAAGAGTGTAATTGCTGAAATTATGCTTTGAAATTCTTTCTGTTCATACAGATAAGAAATGTTTCAATATTTTTGTCAAGTTGAATTCAGCAGCATTCAAATTAAACTCTTATTAGTTTCCTTGCATCAAAAATAACTAACTTTACTACTTTTCTAATAACATAGGTAAATCACAACAGCTTTTCTATTTTGTCTCTCTTATTATCATAAATTCTTTGTTGTAAAGACTAATTCATAACAATCCAATGTAATCTGTGACTACATTAATATATCTCAATAAAATGATTCATTAAACAATATCTTAATGATGATAGAACTTTGTAATGGAAAATGCCCTGAGTTTATCATTTCAGCCTAGATTAAGAGCCAATTCTCCACGCTTAGCAGTGTAGACCCACTGTAAAATAATAAGGAATATTGACTTTTGCTACCAGTGACTGAAACAGAGCTTCTAAAATCTTTGCAAATGGGAGTGCTAGGAGAATCTTTTGTTCTAATATTGAGTCTTTGACCTTTGTTCCTAACCAGAGCTCCTAAGACCTTTGTAATTTACTGAATGTTAGAAGCATCTGAAACAGAGCTGCCAAAACCTTTGCAATTTCCTGAATAGGGACATTTTTTGTTCTAATGAGATGACCCTTGGTTGGCTCCTAGATGGTTCCTGGCTGTGAGCTGGTCACAAAAAAGACCAAGCCATGATTAGAAGCTTGAAACTTTTAGTCCCACCTCTCACTTTCCAGAGACAAGAGAAGAGCTGGAAGTAACTTTAATAATCGATCGTGTTTACATGATGAAGCCTCCATAAAACCCAAAGAGTACAGATTTTGGATACCTTCCAGGTTGGCGAACACATCTACGTGCCTGGAGGGTGGTGCACCTCAACTCCACAAAGACAGGTTCTTGCACATAAGATCCTTCCAGACTTCGCCCTATGCATCATTTCACCTGAGTTTTCATTTGTATCCTTTATAAAATATCCTTTATAATAAATCAGTAATAATAAGTAAACTATTTTTCTGAGTTCTATGAGCCACTCAAGCAAATGATCAAATCTGAAAAGGGGATCGTGGGAACCTCCAATTTGTCACCAATTGGACAAAAGCTATGGGTTACCTAAAGCCTCTACTTGCGATTGGCATCTGAAGTAGGGGAGCAGTCTTGAGGGACTGCATCTATAGCCTATGGAGTCTGCACTAATTCTGGTTAGTGTCAAAATTTGATCGCCGGTGTTGGAGAATTGGTCAGTGTGGGAAATATCCCACACATCTGGCGTCACAGTGGTTTGAGTGTGAGTAAAGGAAAAAACACTGTGAATTTTCCCTTAAACACCCACATGTCAAGTGAAAATCGTCATAACCTACTTTTAGACCCTCGGGTCAAGTAAAAATAATCACACAAAGTTGTCTTAAGAGTCAACAGACTCATAAATGTAATAAGTATACTAAACTCAGTGCTTGGCACAAGAGTCGGGGTTTTTGATTTTTAACTTCTAAAGCACTTTTACATTTCTTATTATGTATGAATTTTCCTAAGAGCATTTTATAGTGGCAATGTAAGAGAAGGCGTATTATAAGCATCCTATGTTATATATGAATCTACATATATGTGAATATACTGAAACTCTAAAAGCCTAAGTCTAAGGCAGAAGACTCATCTTTGGAAATTATTAGCATGTCATATTATTGGTGTCTTTTAAAAGAGGTGAGTAATGTCTTTTTATTTTTCCAGAGCCTAATTATTTTAGTTTTAAATGCCGTTTTAGTGTGTCCAAATGACTAAAGTCAGTAAATAAACAAACTACAATGCTTTGAGAAGAAATGCTCATTAAGACAACGATTGCTTGACAATTTGTTTTATATCATTGCTATCTATTGACATGCCTTATGTCAATGATTTGTTGACACATAATAAGCCAATGGTTAATGTGAGTGATTTGATGTGATTTTAATCCTACAGCCTAACACTCTCATACACCCCCATAAGCAGGCATTATACTCACAAAATAGAATCTCTTTAACTGCTTTCAGACTTAAAATAATAGTATCTGTGATAATGAAAAGGCTGATTTAATTAATTACAGTACAATTTATTTAAAACTTTTTTGAGACAAGTCAAATTTTGTAATATTAGTATGAGAATGAAATAATTAAATATCCCTATCTTGTGGAATGTTGGCCTGAAGTTTTTAATAATTCTTTCAGGAAAAATGGTACAGGGAAGAAATTATAACCACATTTCATAAAATTCCTTGTAGATATGGCATTATAGTATATCAAATAAAAATCTACTCTGCAGTAATAGCAAAAGTTTTAAGACTCACAATATGCTTATTAGTTATTTGTGATCAACTATGCAGTATTTAATATTTTGATCACATGAATGGTAGAGAACCATATCTGTCTCCATCTCACAATGTAAAATAAAACAAGTTGTTATGCATGCCTCCTTACTATTTCTGTATAATGTGTCCTCTGCATGTATTGTTGAGCCAAAACCTGACATGAAAGTTTATGACAGAGTGAGATTGTAAAAGTGTATTTTTTATTTGAGACAATTTTGTTATAAAAGCATATTTCAGTCCTTTAAAATAACAGTCGACAAGATTTACTGTATCAAATGTAAGTTTCACACCTCAGTCAGTGGTAGATTTCAAACAAACCCCAGCAACTGAGCTGAAATTGGCTTTTAAAATCTTTAAGTTAGTTTGTTCCCAGATGAACATCATTTTTTTTTTTAACTTGAAAAATCACACTTATCATGCAGCCCACAAATTCTTTGGTTTGCATTTATCCACTTTATTATCCTTTTCTTATTGACAGAGACAGGAGCCAAGTCAGTGCTACATTAATCCAGAAACTAAAAATAAGCAGATAATATTGTGAATATTAATGCAAGGTGGCAGCTCTCATTTTTTTCCATCCCAACCTATTTTTCATTTGAACCAATTTGTACAAAATGTATTTAAAAATCAGAAACTTAAAGACAACCAATTTTCAACTCATTGACCTATAAATTTGCCTTTGATTGCAGCACACTTCTGCTGTAGCAGGGAGGAGTGGGTGCTTGAAATTACAGATTCCTTGGGGAGGGTGTAATCACATGCTGACAATGCACCCAGGCACTTTACTATCCAGGGTGGAAACTGGAGGAAATCTAGCCAGTTTATGAATCTCAAGAGAGTGGAGAAATGGATGTCGATAACCATAACACCTCACTCTGTGGGGAGCCTGTCTAGTTTTTGGCAAGAATTTCAAGCTTAATGTTTCCTGGATAGCTTTCTCTTCCTTTCTCTTCTCTCTGTTGCTTTCACTCTCTTGTCTGAATTAATAAACATAGACTTAAAAGTACACTGAAAGACAGAGAACAAAAGAGAGAGCAAGAAAGAGAGAAAGAAGGAAGGAAGAAAAGAGATATGAGAAAATTTAATGAGGAAAAATTTGACAGATTCGACCTTAGATTTGTTTTAGCTGTCAGGAATTTGTGGCCCTAATATCCATTTGCTTTGCAACTTTATCTCTAATAATGACCAATATTTGTGTAATGCTTTTAGGATTCCCACAATCATTCACATATATAATTTTTGCATATTGAAACATCTTTCAGGCAGGAGCATAAATTCCATTACACAGATTACAAAGCTGAGCCTTGAAGAAATTATTTAAACAAAGTCCATATGATAGGAAATTAAAATGAACTTTTCAGAATTCAAATGCTCCTTTGTCTGTATTAAATTGATATTTTCATCTTTGAAATGAAATGAAATTTAAAACAAGACTTCTTCTGCTTAGCAAAGTAGAAATGTAGACCTATAAAGAATATCTAAGTAATAAAGATACTAAAGTAGATCCCTCCATATGTAAAAGCAGACAGAACACTGATGCCAAATGCCTTCCAATAGCCTTCTTTCCTATACAAATAGGTCTACTGAAATGTAAAAAATTTGGGTAGAGATGAGGTTGCCAGCATGAGACATTTTCTCTTAGGTCTTATTTCTGTGCATTAGGTTTTGTCATTTGTGTACTCTTTTGGAAAGACGTGGAATTCAAACTGCTGCTGATTATTCCTAATAGACTCAAACTGAAAACCATCCAAATGCCTATGAGTGGTAGAATGGATTAATAGATCGTGATGTATGTAAACAATAAGATAATATACAGCAATAAAAATGAACAATCTTCAACTACACACAATAATATGAACTTCTTAAATATAACATTTTGCTAGTCACAAAGTACATACTGTATTATTAAACTGATGTAAAATTAAAGCAGTTAAACTAGTCTATAGGTTAAAAGAGACTAGAACTGGTCATTCTGGAGGGTGATTAATAGCTGGAAATTTGGGAGAGAGTATCTTTATCTGGGTGCTGGCTACACTGTCAATTTAATTTGTGAAAATCTTCAAAGCCTAACATTTATAATGTACATACTTTCCTGTACATATAATATGCTTCACCCTTTAAAGGAAAAATGCAGCTGAACCTTAAGAATGCATCTGTAGCCATCATGGATACATTAGAGCTAGTAACTGTAGGCTTGATCAGGCAGAAGAGCCCTGGAAAACCATTGGCATTATATTCAGATGCATGAGTTGGAAGCATTCCTTCCACTGACACCAGTCTGTCCTAAGGGAAATTTCCTAAGCCTCAGTTTTCCCAGTAAAATTCTTATGGATTTTCCCCCCTCAATTACTTCATAGGGTTTTGGAAAGCACAATGCAAACACTAGAAAGTGAGAGACCACAAGCAAATTTGAAGTGTAATGTTCAAAAGCCCTTAAATATCTTGAGTTAGTGCTATATCCACAAAAAGGCAAATTCTGTATTAGGAAGGTTAAGTAATATTTCAATATGGCCACTAAACCTCCATCGTTCAGTGGCTTCACACAATAAATATTATGTCTGACTCATGTAAAGTTCAGTTGGCATTTCCTGGTTTAATGGCCTTCAAGAATGCTGTCCTTGTTTAGGTCTTTGGGCTCCTCCCCATTTTTTCTGTGTTTGGGGAAAATAGAGAAAGTACATCTATTTCTTAACCGCTTAGTTCCTGAAGAGGTACACATCATTCTCACTTGTACTCATTCAGGGGCAGTAGCCACGTGGCAGCCATCTAGTTGTAAATAGTCTGAGGAAAGTATCAATCTTTATTGGTTCATTAGCTGTGTCTGCTACACTGCTTTTTTGTTCTCCTCCACAAACCATTTTTGAGGCTCTGTCAGTTGAGCATTTCACACCAAAATTCAGAGAAACACAGAGATCGCTTGATCCACAAACACATGTAACTCTTTGGAATATATCTTCCTAGTAGCTGACTTTAAACTCAACCCAAATTCCATAGATTTGCTCATTGCTCTGTGAGAAAGCTTACATTCATGAACAAATGTGAGTTAAGCCTAAATCTCAATACCCAGGTGCAAGTGCACATCAATCTTAATTGAACACATTCTACTCTTTTGATCTTTAAAATGAGGGACATCTCATATAACAGAAAGCACCCAGTATTAATAACTGAGGTCATGATCTACCTTCTAAATTTATAATCAAATGTAAATTCTTTAGAGAAAATTCTTATGTAGACTTTTTTAACCTTTATAAATTTATGTACCAAAACGCATTGTTAATTTTTTTAAAGAAATTTGAAAATGAAAGCTTTACCTATATGATAGAAGGTTTACATCAGATATATAACACAAATCACTAAGAAACCAAAATTTGGGGTTCCAAAATTACCATTCTGACACATACTTCCCTCCCATTAAAGTAGGAAAAATGTCATAAAACAAAACTGTAACGTTTGTGTGTAGGATACCCTAATGATCAAGTTTAAGAAATGATTTAAAATCTGGTGGATTATTTTCTGCTTTAATTAGTTACTCTGCTCCTTGGTAATTGACCCAACTGGTACCAGAAACTGTAATTTTATCAATGATCAGCATAAATTGTATTTATTCCCTATTTTTCAATCTTTTTTTTTTTTTTTTTTTTTTTTTTTTTTTTTGGTACTTGCAGACTTAAGATTGCAGAACATAAAGCAAAAGGTATCACTCTGGAGAGTTTTCATCATATAGCCTTTTGCTCCCAGGAAGTGGTTATTTCATTTTAATAGTCCTGTTTCTATATATATATGTAGGTCTCTCATGCCTGAAATGAATTTTCAAGACTCAATGTCTTTATGCTAAGTATTCAGCACTCCAAAAACCACTGCTCTGAAAGTGTGTATAGGCCAGGAATGTTTTATTTTTATAATGAGATGCAGATTTCCTATTAAAAAGTAAAGCTTCCATTTCCAGTGTTATAAAGGACAGTATTTAAGTTTGGTGAATTAATTTAGGAAGCTAAAGAAGTCCCATGTAAGAATTTTCTCTAGTTTATGTATTTACATTTTATTATAAATTTCAATATTACTATTAATATCTAAAACTTGGCTCTGGGTACTTGGGTCAATCAAATGTTGGTAGCTGATAGTTAAATGATCAATTTTTGTCATACTTTTTCAATTAATTTTGTCTCATAGCTATTTATACAATTTCAGGTATTGGTTATCAAAACATATTGATGTTATTTTTTATTTTTCTCTATGTCTCAATGAAACAAAAAAAAAATTGAATGAACACATAATAATAAAAGGAGATATTTTAGGGCAGAAGAAGATGTAAGAAGTAAAAAGTAAGAATTATTCCTATTTTCCATCTAGCTTTAAATAATGTTTCTAAATCTACTCATCAAGTGAGAATAGATGACTGTTATGCAACATAATCTTCAGTACTTCTCTGATAAATTTGTATTCTCATGGCCACAATTAAGTACAAAGCTCCATGCATCATCTTCATTAACCACTACACATCTATAAAGTAGCACAATCCTTAGTCCATAATAGGTGATTAAAAATTAATTAAGTATGAGTGATAGCAACTCCTCTATCTCCTGGCCAGTCCATATCTGTAACATTGTAGACCCTTCTCTTAATATTACAGTTAAGCCAAGCAGGCAATTACCCTGAAGTTTCTTTAAATGGCCAAGAAAACATCTAATGCCCCAAACTACACTTTTTCATCTGAAATTCCACCTTTAAATTTCATTTGTTTAGCTAAATAAAAATGTCATTCTTGTTAAAAAGCAAAACAAACAAATATAAACCCAGAAAGTAACATCTGAAGCCATTTTAAATTATCTAAGTTGTGACAAATGAGTATTGGATTTCCCACCCCCACACACCCAGTGGAGGTGATTAGAGGGAGGAACATTGTGTGGTCTCTGGGCATGTGAGGTAGGTTGAGAAAACTATAAGTCAGTAAGATCAGTTTAAATGAGGGAGAAATACCAAGAAAACCTCTGCTTATCTCACACTGTTGCCTATAGGAGACATACACGAAAAGCACACAGATAATTAGGTTATCACCAGGGCTTATACATAAGACAAATGAGATCCATAGATGTGAACTAGTTAAACAGCTAATCATTTGGTAGAGCCAAGGTTGGTTTGTATTTGATTTGTATTTACAGAGGATAATCCTATTTCAAAGTAAACTAGATTTTACAAAATATCTTGGAAACTCAAAAGTATCTAAAGGAATTCAGCAAATTTCCTGTCTCTGTAATTTTGTATAATATATATATAAACAGCTACTTAGGCTCCCTTAGAGTAATTTAATTTGCCAAACATGTAAACTATGATTGATTAATGTGAAGGCTAATGATTATGCAGTTAAGAGCTGGTTTAAAATATTCTCCATAATTTTCAGGGTTGGATATAGAATTTGAATGAATCAGTCCATTGAAATAATTATTATCTATGACTATGATGAAAAAATGTGTATTGCTGTAAATATAAAGAAAATATCCTTCCCTCTATTTCAAAGATTTACTCAACAAAGAAATTAGGCTTATACAAAAAAACTGTTTAAAAAACAATGTATGTGAAGTAGTAGGGTCTGAGTTTAATAGAGTCAAATTAAATGTATTAGGCAGTGTATTAGAGAAACAGAACCAATAAGATGTGTGTGTGTATTACACACACGAATCATATCCATACAAATCATATCTATATCTGTATCTATATACAGAGAGAGAGAGAAAGATTATAAGAAATTGGCTCACAGGATTTTGAAGCTGGGCAAGTTGGGTGTGTCAGCAAGATGGAGACCTTAGATCGAGTACAAAGGCCTGAGAACTAGGAGAGCAATGATGTTCCATTCCAAAGTTAGCAGGTTTAAGACCCAGGAGGAGCCAATGTTTCAGCTCACGTCCAAAGGCAGGAAAAAAACTCAAACGCTATCAAGCAGGAGAATTCCCTCTTACTCATCTTTTCTGTTCCAGCTAGGCCTTCAACTGATTAGACGAGGCCTACCCGCATTGTGGATGGCAATCTGCTTTACTCAGTCTACAAATTTAAATTTTAAGCCATTATGTAAAACAGCATAGAGTTTCCACAAAAAAATTAAGAATAGAGCTACCACATGACTCAGCAATTCCTCTTATGAATATCTACCCCCAAATTTTGAAAACACTTATTTGGAAAGTTATGTGTACTGTTATGTTTACTGCAGCATTATTCATAGTGGTCAAGCCAAAGAAACAACCTAAATGCCTTTTGATGGATGACTAAAGAAGATATATACAAGGGAATACTACTCAGCCATGCAAAGAGATGAAATTTGCCATTTGCAACAACATAAATAGATCTTTAGAGTACCATGCTAAGTGAAATAAGTCAGATGGAAAAGTGCAAGAACCATATGATTTCACTCATATGTGGGATATAAAACAAAGCAACAAACAAACAAACATAGACACGGACAACAGAATCATGGTTATCAGAGGGAAATGGCAGGGCAGAGGACGATGAGGGTAAAGGGTGGCCAAATACATGGTGATAGAAGGAGACTAGACTTCAGGTGGTGAGCACACAATGGAATATATGAATATTGTATTATAAAGTTGCGCACCTGAAATTTATGTTATTAATGTTAATCCCAATAAATTCAATTTAAACATTTTTTAAAAAATTGAATCTCAACCATAAACATGATTAATGAAATACCCAATGTTTTAGTCCATCTGGGCTGCTATAGCAAAATACTAGAGACCATGTATAAACAACAGAAATATATTTTTCATAGTTCTGGAGACTAGAAGTCCAAGATCGGGGGACAACATGATCAGATAAGGGCCCTTTTCTGGGCTGTAGACTTCTCACTGTATTTTCTCAAGGCAGAAAGAACAAGGGATCTCTGTGGGATCTCTTTTTTAATGAGAGCTCCACCTCATTACCTAAGCATCTCCTAAGACACACCTCCTAATATTACTACTTTGAGGGGCTAGGATTTTGACATATGAATTTGTGGGGACACAAACATTCAGACTATAATAATGTTATACCAAATATCTGGGCATCCTGTGGCCCAGTCAAGTTGACACATAAAATTAACCATCACAGATAGGCAGGTTCATTATTTACAATGCCTTGATCTTCTCAAACATCTTGTCGTAGCACATGCTTTTTCTTTTTAATAGAAGCACAAAAATTTCTTTGAAAAAGAAATCAAAACAATTCTACAATTGCAATTAAAATATATTTAAGCATATATGATAACTGAACATTCTGAAATAGATGGTAGAAGCAGATTTTCAAGGTGATCAATAGTGTTGCTAAGAAAGACATCCTAAATGTAGATTAAGTCAAGCAACAAAATCTTTATCACTATAGAGAATGTCTTACTAGACACAGCTTAAAAACTTTTCTACAAAATGGTCATGATCAAGACATCCTAGGGTCTAATATGTTCCACAGAGTGAAAAACCAAAGCAGTTGTCCCATTAAATCTATGCTATTCCAGAGCTAGGGAACTTGGCTCCAGGACATCTTTAATAAAGCACAATAGAGAGAAAAGAATTAACTTTGAAGATGATTCCCAAGCCCCATGAAACTAAGAAAGCATTGAACAGCCAGCAGAATTGGAAGATACCAGAGGATGGTGGGAAAAAGATCGCTATATTTTGGAAAGAAGATCAAGGGCAGCTGTGTCAATGGGAACTGCCATACGCATTAGCTAGGGAGTAAAATAAGTGAGTCCCTTGGGACATCCTGAAACAGTTGGAGGCAGTGGAAACAATTCCTCATGGTAGAAAGATTTATTGAAAATTTTTATGTAGTAAAATAGTCTATTAATAAATTAACGTTCATTTTGTGTTTTACTGCATTTTATTCAAACAAGCCTCCCTACAAATATTCCAGCTCCAATTCCCTTCTATACAGGAGTATAGTCAGCACATATTTTCTAGCTTTTAGCTCTCCATATAACAAGGAACATAGTAATCAGTCTTATTTTTGCATTTCTTTGAAAGAAAACATGTCCTGGATCATGGGCCATGAGGATGACAATCCCTAAATGACCCTTGTGTTTGGAAGTCAAGGCCACTCAGAGGACCTAAGAAGAAGAGGATAAACAAAGTATACTGCAGCTAGCTCACACTTTCCTGCAAGAGCCAGTTAATTTTTCATGAATTTTGTGTCATTGAACACAGCCCTTATTAAAATTTAAGTCATATACTTACTTTGAAATAAATTATACGAGAACAAAGTTAATGAATACTCAAAATATCACTTTCTATTTTACTAAATTTTATTATTATCTATGCTCTTGAGGTTATTCACCTGTATTGGATTTGTATGATGGAAATACCACATAAAAATGTGTTATTGTACACTCTTCTCAACTCTGCCTTCAGTGACATCACACTGGTAACTTGAAAGTGGCCATGGTGGGAGCATTCACAGCACAGAAATCGTCAAATACTACAAGTGTGGTTTCGTTTTTAGAGTGAGCAGGTTGTGAAATGTTTAATGGCATATCAATGTGTTGATGCTGTGAGTGTCAAGGTCCAGTGAGGATGATCTGATCCTAAGTCAGTGTACAGTCACTAAGGGGTAAGGAGAGGAAAGTGGTGGCAATTTGAACACAGAACCAATGGTGCAGCAAGATTTCTAAATGTGCTGTGCTTATAGGCAGTGGGTTCTAAATCATAATATTTCAGAATCACCACCACCTTTGACAGGATAATTTTGGTCTGATCAAAGAATATTAGTAGGAGTGATCCTTATAATTCAGGACCAAGTCTCTCTCCACTTTTCTGGTACAGTAGAATCTCCAGATTTCTACTACAAACAGGAAAATTTGTGACATTGGTGGAAGGTATATGACACCTCTCAAAATCTCCAATGTCATGCTACCTCAGAGATAATCTAAGGGTGGCTGAGATATTACAGTGAATCAATGCTAGTAAAAGCAAGATATAAAATTATTGAAAATTTTTGATACCCATTGATTAGTGAATGAGTCATGAAGAAAATGGTCCTATCCATTGTGTCCAAGGGTCTAATCAGAAAAACAAAACATTTTACATACTAAGATAAAGGGAATTTAGTGCAGGGAATTGGTTATACAGGTCATGGAAGAGCTATAAAACAAAACAAGGGATACTAAGATTATCCAGAGATTATCAACAACAGGAAACCACTACCCTCTTAGGCTGGAAGGCCAAAGGAAGCAGGTATATCCCAAAAGCCCTGAGTCCAGGTCACCTGTCTGACAGGCTTTGCAGGGTTTTGAACCCCAGAGTTGATGACACTACTACCAGAGGTACAAGACAGAAAGAGAAACAGAAAAATACTGGGCTTCTCTCTTCTTCTTACTCCCCAATATGCCAGGGATTCTCATTTCACCTAACCATAAACCAATTAACAGTGAATGCCTGGACATGTAGCTTCCAGGGGCTAGCAAGCAAGGAAACAAAAGGAATAGATTTGAGGGAAAACAGGTGCAGAATTAACAAATCCATAAAGTCCAAAATATCTGTATCTGTCTGTCTACGTCTACGTCTACGTCTACATCTACATCTATGTCTATACCTATACCTATACCTATACCTATACCTATACCTATACCTATACATATACATATACCTATCTGTAAATAGATTTCCCCCAATTTCCATTAATGGTATGTAAAGAAATTAAAAAAAAATCTTGCCCAGGTCTATTATCTGAATGAGTATTTAATTAATTACTGACTTAGAAGTTTACACACTTTTAATTCTTTATACTGTTCAGTTGTTATTTAGCTTCCTAAATGAGCATGGGATTGCTCAAATATTGAGAGCCTATTACTGATCCAAGAGCCTCTTATTTCCCATTATTCTAAAGCTCTCTATCTATACTCACACTGTGAGAGGTACTACAAAATGAAAAATTGGATTGATTTGACAGTTAACCCACTCTTTTCACCTTGCCTCCTTTCAGGTATGCTGAGAAATGGCCAAAAAGCAAGAAAAAGAAGGAAGCAGAAGAACAAGAATACTCCACAGACTGATTGAACTGCACTGAATGATTGAGAGCTGGCTCTCTGTAAAGTGCTTTCAGTATCCCACAACATAGCTTGATGTAACATGTCAATATTATTATTGCTACTTCTCTACCATACCCTTTCTACCACCACAAAAATAAGAGCCTATCGGAAAATACATAATATTAGCCAAGACTCGGTTTTATCCTTCCTAAAGTTACTTCTGTTTAATACAGATCCTCTTTATAAAACTATTCTTAGAGTCCTCTTTGGTATCATAAACTTAACCTAAGGAAATCTCCTTTCTTTCCTTCTGGACACATTTTTCATGAGAAATATGTCTTGTTGCTTACATAGATAAGCAGAGTTCTTTCAAAGCAAAAAAGCCATCTATTTTGCTTGCCTTTCGTATACTGTATATATACTACAGTTAAGCACTTCAAAAACACAAATTTGTTCTAAAAAATTGGCAACTCAAAAATACAAACACGATATTCAAATATTCCTTAAACTATTTTTAAAACAATCTTGCATTAAAATTTAGAACATAAAAAAAATCAAAAGAATTGGGCATAACCCCCACTCCAACAGATCCTCTAAATGTTTAACAGAACAGACCTCACACTGAATTCTGGTTTACAAGTAAAAGACAAGTCAACTTCAAAGTAAATTGCAGATGACAGTGATTGTTCTCAGTGTGCCTGCTTCCCAGCTGTATTTCACCTGACCCCTGAAAAATTTCCTTGAGTATTTTATGATATAGTAGAGCGAAAAATAAGGGATGTTAGTGTTTCGAAGGGACTACCAATGATCTGTGATTCAGTTCACATATTCTTTCGGCACCAGACTCTCTAAGATCATCATTGAGTTAGTCTAAGAATTTTGAAGCTGTAGAATTCAGGGCAGTACATTACAACATGCCAATATTACTATCCTCCTGCTCTGACATTCTCCACTGATTGACAGATGAAGGAGAAGGAAGGGCAGTCACCATTAACCGAGAGTAAATGAAACTGGAATATTAAAATTCAGGATTATTTGAATGACTGAATTGGCTAGCACAGTGTTCCTCAGTTAAGGGTGGGGAAAGATTAATTCTGCACATGACACCACTACTGTATTTATATAAGTCTACTAGGACATTGTTTGCCTTGAATTGTTTTCTTCATTTGCTTCAGTCAGACAGTTTGTTGACTGATTTTTCTTTTTGATGTATGGAATGCCTTTTGACTGAATTTACCATTTAATTTCCTCTAATGTATTGTAAAAACAATACGTTAGTCAAATTAGATTGGCAGGTATGAAAAAGTTTACTCCAGAACTTGAGAGAAATTTAATATCTCTGTCTACAGTTATATAAGTTATATGCCCTGGGTTTGAAGGGACTGCTCGAATTTCAACTATTTTGCCACATGTCTTGGTTTCAGTTTTAAAAATTGGAGATCACTGATCCCATAGTAAAAATGAGAATCAGTAAAGTTCAGGTAAAAATGATTTTCTGTAAATATGAGAATCATATAACAGAATCAGGAAAAAATAGTATGAGATAAACTGTCATGAGTTTCTTACTTATCAGAACGTGTTGCTATGTTTAATTTTAGAGTATTTTCCAGCAGTTCTTTAGGGACAAATATTTTAAATATAGTCATAGAGGGCCCTCTTTATTTATAATTTTATTCTTCTAATATTTATAATTACTACGAGAGACCATTTCTCCATGCTTCATCCCACGACTCTGCCTGATTGCACATTTGGGAACTGGTGACATAGGTAAGAAAGAGATAATTTTTGAGAAAATGGGGACATTATAATAGGTCCTATGGAAATTAAAAATATCAAAAGTGTATTATACTGAGTTTTAAATTAATAAATTTGATATTTAAATTGTCAAATCACTTGAAGAAAATAGTATACATAAAATGCATGAGATATATAAAGGATAATTTTAAGTCTATTAATGAATTTGGATCTGTAATTTAAAACTTTTTAAAATTAAATTTATTGGGGTGAGATTGGTTAATAAAATTATATAGGTTTCAAGTGCACAATTCAGTAATATACCATCTGTATATTGCATTGTGTGTTAACAAAATAACCTTTTTAGAACCATATGAACTCACCAATAAATTCTTCCAAATATTTAAATAAACACCAACCTTAGAAAAATTCTTCCAGAGAAATGGAAGAGGGAATATTTTTCCAAGTTTATCTAGCATAAGCTTGATACCAACAATTGACAATAAAATTAAATCAAAGAAAAATTACAGATCACTCTTGTATGTATACAGACAAAATTCTTGTGCAGAACAAGCATTTAAAATCCAGCAATATATAAAATTAATAAAATATCTAGGCAAAATAAGGTTTATTACTGAAGTGCAACAGTAGTTTAACATTCAAAATTCTATTAATAAAATTCATCACATTAGGAAATAAATAAAATAAAATTATCTCTACAGATGCCAAAAATGCATTTGACAAAATTCAACATTAAAATATTATAAATCAGAGAAAACTAGCAAAATAAGAAAACTTTATTAATCTAATCAAGAGCATCTACATAAAAATCTTACAGCAAAATTTCACGGTTAATAAAAGTTTTGTTCCAAGATAGGAAACAATAATATGATAACCACTATCGTACACTCTATTATGTTAGATGACAGGTGAGGCAATAAGGAAAAGAAAGGGAAAGAAAAGGCATAATGATTGAAAAAAAAATTGGTATTATTCACTGATAACAAAATTTACACATAGAAAATCTCAAAAAAATTACAAAAAAAAACTAATAGATTTTATAAGATAATTTCACAAGTATGCTGGATAAAAAGACCAATAAAAAATTAACTATAGAATTATACTAGAAACAATTAAAACAATTAGAAAATATATCAAATATATGGTAGCTGAAGGAAACTGGACTTTGGGTGGTAAACACACAATAGAGTATAACAGATGTGAAATTATAATGTATACCTGGAAATTATATAACTGTAAAAACATAATTTAAAAAGAAAAATTTTAAAGCTATCTGTTCAAATTGAATTCCAAATTATGTAATGCTGATATATGAACCTATAAAAATCATGGACAATACTCAATACAGAGAAGTACACATTCTTAATATGGGTAATTAAAGAAAATCTAAGTAAGTGGAAGTCTACATCATGTTTATGTATTGAAATGCTAAATATTTTTAAAATGTAAATTCTGTACAAATTGTTCATAGATTCAATGCAGTCCAAATCAGAATTCTAGCCAAGTTTTACTGTGGGTAGTGGTAGCTGGTCTTTGGTGATAGAAATTCTAAAATGTGTATGGCAATGTAAAGGACCAAAAATAGACAAAGCAATCTTGAAGAAGATTTAAAAAGTTATAGGACTTGCATTACTAAGTAACAAGACTTACTATGAAGCTAGTATAATTAAGACAGTGATCTAGATAAATCAATGGAACAAAACATAGGGTTCAGTAACACACTAAATACTTGTGGTTATTCGATTTATGACAGGTGACACTCAGTGCAATGCGGAAAATGTTATGTTTGTAATGAAGATAATTGTATGTCCACATGGGAAAACAATGAATCTGTACCCTCTACTTCAATACATAAAAATCAGTCTAGATAAACTGTCAACAAAAGAAGTATCCAAAGATGTAGAGAATTTTTATGAGTTTGACCCAAACTGATGACATATGCCAGGGAGCAAAATCTCAAATGCTCCAGAGAAAAACAGTTTTGCTGCTTCTTTCATGCATTTGAAATAAAGAAGGAAGATATATAGAGCTAGGACAAAGCAAGGAGGAGATTAGTTTACAGGATAGTTAACACGATTATGTGCTCTCTTGAGGGTTAATACCTGCTTCGGGAGGTGGGGCGGGGAGTATTACTTCTGGCTTTCAAAGGTGTGTTAACATAAATGCACAAGAACCTTGATCAGGACTGGCTTAAAACCTTTCACTAAGTTATAGGCCTGCGGCATGACAACCCACCATGAACTACTCAGTTAGGAATTTATGATCAGGTTACCCTGTGAGGTTACATTCCAGAGAACTCTGGTTTTTTTGTTTTGTTTTGTTTTGTTTTTTGTTTTTGTCCACAAAATTATAGGTCTGAATGTGAAAGTTGAAGTAATAAAGCTCTAGAATATAACCTATGACCTAGAGGTAGGTAACTACTGTACTGCACTTAGTGGCGGAGGTGAGGCAGACCTAAGAACTGCAGAGGCCAGCAGCAGGCAAGGACAGAGGACTGGCTTCCAAATGATGTCAGTTGAGAGCACAGCAAACATCAGGCCAGGGGTGGTTTCCAAGGAAGAGCATTTAATGTATAAAGAGATGGAGAAAACAAAATATATTTAAGAGCCGGCATTATAATTGCTCTTAAGGAAGACTTATATTGCTGGATAAAAATAAGAAGTACTTAATATAAAAAGTGAACATCTTCATAATTCCCAGGAGGGTCATGATACCAGGACCACATAATGAAGAAGAACTTGGAGTCCTGTGGGTAAGAACTTGGAGTCCAGGAAAGAGTGGATGAGAAACAGAGAGGGGAGAGAAGGGAGGGAGAAAAATAATGGGAAATGTTAGTGCTGGTTAGTGCTGCTACAGATCAAAGTCCATGTTATCCCTCACCTCCAAATCTTACACAAATGCCATCATGTTCCTAAGTGTTTTAGGTACTTGGAATTTCTCTTTGAACCTGAAAATGGGATCAAGTTCCCTGTCTGCATTACTACAGTGAAGGATAGAGGCAGCGTGTTTAAAAACAGTTCTCCATCTGACAGAGGAGACCTTGAAGCCTTGAGTCCCTCATTGGGAATCATCAGGACAGGAAGTTAAATCCCATCCTGAATATTGTACCTTCAGTGCCCCTTTTCCTTCTCTACTCAGTCTTTTCCCACTCCCATTGGGACCATGAAGGGGTTAAATGAGCCCTCTTTGACCTAGACTTGGAGTTCCAGAAACTTGACTTATACTTGGGGATCTGAGTAAAAAAATCTACCTTCCATCTACTAGCTTCATTTCTTGGTCTCTCTGCTCCAGGCTATTCTCCTCAAGCTGTCTTTTTTATTTCTGCCAATAAATGCCCCTCCAGGTCTTCCTAAGCCTTTTCTGGGACAGGAGAAGGAGAATTAATAACGGCAAGAAGAAAACTTAATCACATGACTTTAGGTTATCCATCTCTTTGATTGCTCAATTTTTTTCCCAGCTTAATCATGGTATTTGTGTACCCTACTCCCAACTCAAAGAGGTTTTAGAACACTACCCTTATTTCAGCATTAATTCTCTCTCCATTCTCTTTACTCTCTCTCCTCACCCATCTTTATCCACCCACTCACAGGCTTTCTGGACCTATGAGGAAGATAAGCACTTCACAGAAACTCCGATACAGGACCAAACATATTGAAATGACTTTTTATGAAGATATTGAAACAACAGAAAAAGAATACATGCGGATTGTTTCTCCTGAGGGTTCAATTATTTCGAAGGCCTATAGCAAACTTTGATTGATAAATCTAACCTTTCCTTCCTTGGCAATAGTTGATCACACTGTAATGAAAACAAGTTAGAGAATGGAAAAATAATACTTGGATATTCAACAAAATAATGAAAATGCAGACACTGTCTTTGACTTTTGCAAGGTGAGAAAAGATTTCATATTTTGATTGTGTGATGGAAGGAATCTCTTTTAAAAACAGGCCAGTCTGCATGATGCATTTAAAAATCAACCTTTTCAAATATAGCCACCACCCCCACAAGATTTCTTGATTTCTCTGGAGTCAGATAAAGCATCACTTTTTAGAGTGGTGTCCTGTATACAAAAGTGATAAACATAATTGGAAGTACAGCAGTGGCTAAAAATATGGAGCTGGCAGCTGTTTGTTGAAATGCTATCAAATTCATTGCATAAGGTTTTAAATGTCCAAATTCAGGCAGGTAGGTCTTGCTAACGGTCAGGTGCTTCAGCCCTGTTAAAAGCTGAGTACGTATTGGAACTTCTGAAACTTAGGGAGTTTCAGAAACTACTGGGTTTCTTTAAGGCTTCTGTTAATACTTCCTTTGTGTCTTCCTGTGTTTCTTTAAAACTATAATTGTGTGACTTCAGGAAAATTACATTATGTTCTTGGGCATCAGTTATTTTTTCGATAACTATCTAGGTATATCTTTAGTACTGCACAGTAGACTTCCCTGTGGTAATGGACATGCTCCATACCTGTACTGTCCAATGCCATATCCATTAGCCATGCGTGACTAATAAACACTTTTGAAATATAGCTAAACTAAAAAAATGAAATTTTAATTTTATTTTTAAATCGATTTAAATATAAATCCTTATGTGCCTACTATATACCTCATTTGACAGTAAATCTGGCAATTTTTAAAGGACACTTTCTAAAACTCAACTGTTCATTAACTCAAACTAAATAATTTTGCCCTTTGGGAAGCAGAAAGTAATTTATGCTTTGCTTGAAGTTATTTCTCAAGACCTTTATCAATTTGGGAACATTATATTCCTAAAATTTTCTTTGCTTTATGAAACTTTAATAATGTTAGAGCTTCCTATTCATGGCACCACCTTTGTGATTATGGGAAATATTGTGGATGAATGAGGACCATTTCAAGAAATCATGATGAGAAACCTTCTTCTGGATTTAATTTCATTATGAGAATGCTCAGAATATCAAAATGCTAAATTGCCTAAAGTAAAATACATATCTCTTTTACTTTATGCTATTTTCTACATGTGGGTGGAAAAACATTGGTAGTTATCGCTTAAAAGATAATCTTTAAAAACTGCACATCTACTTTGAAGCTGCTTTGGCTGTTCAAGATTTACATAGAAACACAATAGAAACTGCAGCTTTATTAGAGACAGGGCATGGTCAGCAAACTGGAACATTACCTTCAGTACAATCAGATCTGCAGAAAAATATGTAGACCACAATGTATTCACAAACATGCAGGAATTCTTTACTTATCTAGCATTATTAGCCAATAAAGTATTTTTACATTAGGAGATTTTTTTTCAAACTACAGTTTAAGAAAGTATATTTTAACCATTACCATTAGTATTTTTTTCTAAATTTAAGAAATTTCCTTGATAACTCAGGGTCATTGTTCCATCAATGTTTGTATTAATAATGTAAATAGAAACAAGACAGGCATATTTATTAAAACGAAAGATGATATAATGCTGACAGGGATTACTAGTGGAATAACAAAGAAAAACACAAACATGAAAACAAATCATGATAAAAAAGCAATCAGTAAATGTAAAATTCTGAATTTCTGTAGTTAGTTGTAAAAAGAGACTCCATAAAAATGAGAGATTCTAGGATTAATGGCTGTCTTTCTCCTTTGTTTCCTTCCTTCTTTCCCTTTTCTGTCTTAGATTGTTTCAGAAAAAGTTTCTAGGTGCTTGCAAGACAAATTCTATTATTTGCTTATTCTCACACTAACTTCACAGTGTGTCCATGAGATAAATGAGGTAAAAATAATTCATTGCACTGAGGTCTATTGTTAAATAAGAAACCAACTTCTAAGCATACAGGAAGTTTACCATGAGGTAAAAAATAATTCATTGCACTGAGGTCTATTGTTAAATAAGAAACCAACTTCTAAGCATACAGAGAGTTGAGCATGGTGTCAGGCCCTAATTTCCCACTGAACTTTTCTCCATTTCTAGTAGGTATTCTTACTTACCCCATTTCTAGACTGTTTCACTCCTCTCAACCTCATTCTCTACCATACAATCATACTCTTTATGATTCTAGATATTCGTTTTTAAATAATCAGCCATAAGACTTGGAATTATAGAGTAAAATAAAAACACTGGAATCACTTGGAGGGTTATGTGGCTCCACCATTAAATACAGGGCATGGATTTGAAGGACTGCACTGGACATCCCCTTGTCCAAATTCTTTCTTAAGAAGTATCTGAAGTAAACCTAAATTCAGAGTTAATCAGATTTGCCCACTTTCTCAGGCTGGCAGGAATTTATTGCTCATGCCCCTAAAGTTAGTGGCACTTTCCAAAGACAGGGTGGCCTTCTCTGCCCGCTGTAGAAGTTTAGATCTCCACTGGGCCCACTGTCTGTCTGAATCTCACGTGCAAGGCCAGAAGCCAGCCTTCCCAGCCGATGTTTCAGTTTCGGAACTGCTCAGACTGAGGCCCTGAAGACTCTCTCTCAGCTTAAAACCTGATCTTCAGCCTCTTTCCCTGACCTGCACAGTCACCTTTTTGCTTTAGGCTTCAGTTGTTTTAGCTATAAAATGATATATTTGTTTTTAATTGTCTTCTTTCTAAAATTCTAAGATGCAGTGGTTCCTGGAAAGTGTTTTCTTCTTTGTTTTGTTTGTTTGTTTGTTTTTGTTTGTTTGTTTGTTTTTGGAGAGAATTAAAACCACAGTTACATTAAAAGATAAATTATATTAGATAATTAATATTTGCTTTTATTGTTAGATTTATACATGTGAAAGATGACTTACATTTTAAGATACTAATAATCCATTCTCGTGAGAGTAATGAGATGGGGAAGAGTTAATAAAATACTAGGTGATTCTGACAAATTAAATTAACCGAAGTGTAACTCATTAGTCAATATTTAAATAAGCCACACATTTCCATTCCAAGTTTTTCTTTGATTTTTTAAGAACTGATCCCAGTAAACTGAGTCCCATGTTCAGTAACTTCACATTCAATGCTCTAGTCTTTAGAAACAGTTACCATTGCTAGACGAAGAAATATTCCCTATCAGACCTAACTGATGTTTAGCTATCAAGTGCATTTGAAATAAATTTATTACGTTGCCTGATCTCAGTTTAATACATTCTGAAGGGGGAAAAACATGCAAGAATTTACAGAGTCTCAGTCTTCCACACTAAAGTGTGTGATAAATTACAATTTTATTTGGTCATGAAATTAACAAGCTATAGAAACCACAATATTAGCAAGTTTTACAGTGGTAAGCATCAGGCGATGATCATGACATATTAAAAAAAAAAAAAACCTGTGTATATTGGTGTCGCTGCCAATATAGGAACAATTAAATGCATTTATATGTATCTTTGGCAGGTACACTCTTTGAAAGTAATTTCTATAAATTCTACATGCCTGTCAGTTACGGTCCAGTTTCTATGGCCTTTATTCAAGTACTCTGAGGAAGCGTTACTGTGGGTAAATTCAGACATTTCCTCAATATAGAAGTTAGTCAACATGCATCTGGATAGCAAAATTCCCACAGACTTTTCATGCTACTTTCAATATTCCTACAACTAATTGGCCTCAACAAATGTAGAGAGAAGTATGGTGGATTAAAAAAGTTAGGAAAGAAGGAAGAAAAAGAGGGGAGAAAGGGAGAGAGAGAGGAAGAAAAAGGTATGTATGGAGTACTTCAACATTTACATAAAAAGTGGACCCAAAACTAACCTAAGATTACCCTAAACTATTAGTATACGCCACAGAAACATAAACGAAAACAGTAAGCAGAACTTAAAAGGATTCTTTGTTTTTTTTTTAACTTTACTGCATCTATATATTCATCCTAAATAATCTATATATTTTATTCAATAAAAGAACATTGTTTTGGCAAGTCTCTGTTCTATCAGAGGGTATGTGAAGGTCAGATGACAACTTTAGCAGAAGAATTAGCCTTCTTAAGAAGCAGTTATTCACCTGAAGACTAATTCTGAATTTTCCACAAATGTTTCCAAAAAATGAAAACTATAAGAATAGTAGCACAGCTGCCTTTAGAAGTTTAATACTATCAAGGTTTTTTACAAGAAGAATTATCCAAGCAGGTCAATTTATGCTGAGAAAATTATACAACAAAAACCATTTCACCTTCATTATACTTCAAACAAAACTACTTCACAACAATAATCTTCCTTGCTTCATCCTTGTGCTTCATAGAAAAATTTAAATATTGAGTCAATGACAGACACTGGCAACACCAGCAGCTTAGATATACCTACAGAAGCTTTCGGATGAAGTCCTGGTTAAAAAACATCCCTATATGAATGAATCTCAAAAACTACGTGCTGAAAAAAATGAACACAGATACAAAGGGGCACCTATTTTATTCAATTTACATGAAATTCTAGAATAGGCAAAATTAATCTATAATGATAGAAAACAGATCAGTAGTTGCCTGGGATGGGAGATAGGGAGAATTTTGCAAAAGCCTAGGAGGAGACTTTTTAGGTTTTTAGAATTGTACTTTATTTTTATGGGGTGGCTATACAAATGTATACATTTGTTAAAACTCATTTAACTCTTTACTTAAAAATATATGTATTTTATTATATTAAACAAAACAAAGCAAAACAAAGAAAAATAAAAAACTCTCAAGACCTCAAAGAAAATGTGTCATTTCCTCCCCAGGTACCATATTGGAAATGAGGCATTGTTCCTTTCTTCTCTCAGATAACCCTAGGATTATCTAGACTATTTTAAAGTGTTAGAGTTTCCTATCAGGGAAAACTCACTCATGTTTCAATACCTTGAATTTTCTCTGCCTCATATCCCAAAACGGTGAAGTAAAGTTTAGGGAAGAAAAATCAGCATTTCCATCATCACATATTCTTTCAGGAGCTATCATTTATGAAATAAATTTTGGCTACAGTTTGCAAAAGATCTAGCTTTTTGAGACTCATAAATATTAACAGTTAAACTATTGTGCACATTGGAATTTTGAAAAAAATATTTAAAAAATGAATAGCTGAGATTTGACATTTGTTTTTTTGTGGTTCTCTCTTCCCCTAAGGGAGAAATGATAGGTGTAAAAGTGAGTAGGAATGAGACACACATACAAAAAATAAAAATATGATCTTGCTGCATTTGCATGATCATAACTTACATGAGGCCCCTTTCAACAATAATTTGTTGTTGGAATCAATAGAATATATTCTTTGTGAAGGCCTTGATATTTGCCTCTTTTTGCTTTGTTAATTTTGTTTTTCATCAATGAATCTCCAATACCTAGCAAGAGAAAGTGATCAATAATGTTTGTTGAATGACTAAATTAATAATAAGTTCTGGTGGTCAGTACGCATTTCAAACTGTCACTGACCTGTGCTTTCTACAACAGAGCTTGGAAGGCAATTTTCAAGGTATTTGTAGATTGTAGTCAAGGATTATCGTAATCAATATACCCTTTCTCTGAACTGGTCTTACAATTCCAAAAGAATTGTTTCCCTAACTTTGTGCTAATTTCCAACAGAAAAGTCATATTTTCATCATATTACAATACAAAGCACATCATGGATATGCTTCTTGATGATCTTTTTAATATTATAATAGTTGATTGTTTCCTCATGCCTCACCGTAACTTAGCCTGTTTTTTCACTGATGACCCTAGATTCCCTTCCCACTCACTTGGCTATGGGTCTCTTTTCCAATTCCCGTTTCACCCTGGAACCAAAGGCAGAATCAACATATTCCCACTCTTTAATGATAGATACCTCTAGGTTAGTATCATATTGTGATTGCCCTGAAGAATGACCAAATAATTGTTATATCAGAGACAGCTGAGAGTTTGTAGCTGTATTCAACTAAGATACAGCTTCTGTTAAAAAATATACTGGGTTAAGACTATAATATAGCAGCAGAGATTGTAAGGTCATTTGTGATAATTGATGTGGGAAGCACTCTCCTTCTGGCAGATCCAATGCTATACAATACTCTTTCCTTGCCAGGTAATAAGGACCCATAGCAATGGATGGTTGCCTTTTGTTGAAAAAAAAAAAATTGTTTTCAAGAAGTCTTGAACTTCATGCATTTTCCTTGAATTAGATTCCCCCTTAATTACTTTATCCACAAAGAGGTAATTATCATCAGAATTGATGTAAGCAATTAAGAAGATGCTACTTATTGTTATTCTGCTTGTTAACTTTTCCATCTTTGTTTATTCCATTTGGCTATCTGAAACAGCAAAAATAGGCACATCTTTCTATTTTTTTACAGAGGTGTGTGTTTGTGTGTGTGTGTGTGTGTTTCCACGTTTCATGTTCCATATGAAAACATCATTAAAATAAAATATTATGAACAGGCTTTTAGAAAGCAAAGTCTATTTGATGTCCTAGAAAATGTGACAGCACAATATTTATTGACAACTTTACATTCTGAAATTTGCACCAAATTTTGTTGGTCTCTCTTTATGTAGGAATTTTTAAATTTTCTAAAATGATGATTTGTTAGTTCTATAATTACATAATAAACATGTTAAAAGTAAATCATACAATCTTCTGTTATTCATTGCAGTTTTTTAACTGTTCTTCTCATTGTCTTCAGCAGATGTTGCATCATATATTAGTACACAAAGACTTTCAACATACTAGCACTTTATAAATGACAAAAACTATGCTTGGCTATCTCTATCCTAAGACAATGGACTATAAAACCACAGTATATAACTCCAAAGTAATTCAAAGTTACAAACACTTATCTATCAAAACTTTAAAAAAGTACAAGCTTGCATAGAAAATAAACCTACAAAAGTTCATAAATAAACCATAATATAAACTACTATAGGTAACATACTGATAATAATGTCTTGAGACTCTCCTATCCTTAGGTAGCTGGAAATTATAACAAAATAATACTTTTCACCTTTGGGAGCCACACCATGTCTCATACCAACCACCCCATTTCTTCCTTAGAGAGAACAGGAAATTAACCTGAATGCCATGCAAAAAAATAGCCTTACTGATATGTAATCTTTGTTTAAAGACAATGACTTCAATAGCAGAGGGAACTTCACCATTGCAAGCTTCAGATAACCTCTATATTCCTCAGATTTTATTTTATGCTAAATCATGAAATGTCATATAGTGTCTGAAGCTATCTTTTTCAATAACCCATTTTAAATCAAAGCAATAAATACTGAGGAATATTTTGGCTCCAAGATCCCAAGCCATTCTGATTATGCCTGGATGATCATGGGACATCATTGGACTCACCAGAGGACTGGCCAAACTATCAGTGTTCTGGCCAGCTTATAAATTACGCAAAATCTAATTTTATTTTTTTGCTAAGAAAGTCCTATGAGGGCTTTGAAATGTCAATATAAAGTCCTGTATGTAGACTTTTCATCTGTAAGATTGGGGAACAATATCAACTTGCTTCATAAATACTTTCACAATTTGATACTGAAAATCCACTGTAGGGCATAGACCAGCAAATAGGATGTGAATCACAGACATCCACTCATTTAGACAATCAACAAACATTCATTTTTAAATCTACTCTATACCAATCATGTTCTGGGCTCTAAGAGTATACCGCTGAAACAGAAATACTCAGTTCTGCCCCTCTTGGAACTTATTACCTGGGGAAATGCTTTCATTGTGAATGATCAGGACTCATAAATTCCAGTCAATGCTATTATCATCAACAGGAGATCACTACGATACAGGCTGCTTTCTAAACAGGCCTCACACTCTTTGCTTTCCTTCAAGGGACATAATCCGATGGTCAATTTCTCCCACTTAGTGAGGTATGGGAAAATTTTACCTAGGAAACAATTTCCTGAGCCATACTTTTCTTTTGCCACACTCTCCTCTATGCTCTTGAAATAAAGAGACCTTGATAAAAGTCACTTGCTCTAATCCTATTATTTTAAAATACGGCTGCTCCCGCTTTGAAGATTTCAACTGGACCATACGGTGGCAAAGCAGCATTGAAGCAGAAACAGGTAAATTTCAAAATGACAGCTCTAAAAATATCCACTCTCCTTTTGTTCTCCTTCCATCCCCTTGCTCTGACACCTCTGCCCTGACTCATTGCCTTTATCCTTCTATGATTACTGCTCCAAAGGCATTCCAAGACAGGGAGTATTTATGGTGTCATTTGTTCCTAAGTCCTTGGTGGAAAAGGATTCTTCCCAATTCTTACTAATTTCACACTCCCATTGTTAACACTAAAATCATAGTATTTCCTTTATATTTCCCTCGGTTTCATATTTCTTCCATTTTCTTTTTCTGGGCCAACACCAAAAGGATATTTTTAAAGAAACAATATTCTTTCCCCATTGACCTTCTGAGTTTCGTGTTTGTACCTCCAACCTCATTTCCAACCCTTATTAAAGGATGGATCGTAAAAAAAAAAGTTCTTTGTGCTTTTCCTGTGCCAGCCAATTATTCTAATTTGGTCTGTGTCTAAAGAATGGACACAAAGGCCGATTATATGATATGTTCCAAGGAAAAGATCTAAGAGTTACGTATTACTAATGAAGCTCAGTGTGTATTAAGGGTTGACAGAAACAATCATCAGGAATTTTCACCCCTTAAATTAATGTTTGCCACCAGATGTACATCTTTCATTTTAGATAACATGTTCTTTAACTTCAGAATACGGCTGTACAAAAAGAAGACAAAAAAAGTAACTGACATAACACTTTTAAGTAAAAATGCAGTAATAGAGCTATCACCCTTCTCTGAGGAATTCAGCCTACTTTATGGACACAATTTAGCACAAACTCATAAGAAAGCTAACAAAGCCCAAAACCACTTCACAAAATCCTGAAAAGGTAAAGGTCAAAATGATTACTGCCAGGCCCAGGAGATAGCAGCACGTACCAAAAAGAGCACAAGACAGGAAAATCTGGAAGCCTGTGTTCTAATTTCAGTTATTGCTGGGAACATTAGTATGATCTTAGTGAACTCAGCCTGCCTCAGTTTTTCCAATGATAAAAACCTACATCATTTTCTCAGTAGAATGAAATACCAGATCTGAAAAATCGTAGATCTTTTAGGAAAGAAATAAAACAAAAAATCATGATTTCTAACCAAAATTGAATAATTCGAACAGCCAATGGAGACAATAAAAATCTGCCTTGTACCAAATTACATAAAGCAATTGGTTTATTGAAATCTATCTTTTGTGGTATATTTATTGAATGAGGAATTTAAAGAAATTATATAGTTACTAATTATTTCAGGAATCAAAGTAATCAAGTTCATATTCTAATTCTGACCTTGACACAGGCTTACAGGAAACCTAGTGAAATGGCCCAATACTATATATCCACCACACATGTGAGAAACAAAATATGTAGATAGACCCTCATATAAATATCCCACATGTGGCAGAGTTAATACAAGGTCCCACACTTGTTACCATTCTTTCCATCCAGAGGTAGGTTTTGCCCCCTTGAATTTAGACAGATTTTCCACAGCTTTGAACAATAGAACATGGGTCAGCAAACTATGGCTGGTGGGCCAAACCTAGGTTACTACCTCTTTTTGTAAATAAAGCTTTATTGGAACACAGCCATGTGCATTAGTACATGTCTTCTTTATGACTGTTTTCATAACAAAGTAGCAGAGTTGAGTAGTTTCAACAGAGACTTTACGGCTCACGAAGCCTAAAATATTTCCATCCGACCATTTATAGAACAACTTTTCCAAACCCTGCAGTAGGATATAATGGAGGTGATAGTACGTAATATCTAAGACTAGGTGCAGACTTCCCTTAGTTCTCTTGGAATGTCTGAGCCCTGGACACTCTAGTTTGAAACCTAACCACTATGCTATGAGAAGTTCAAGCCACATGGCAGTCATACATAGGCACTCCAATCAACAGCCCTAGTTGGGCTCAGACTTCAAGTTATTCCATTTCAAGTGCCAGACATAATGAATAAAAATTATCTAGGTGATTCTAGTCTTAATTATTTGAATCCCCATTAAATTGAGGCTACAAATATTATTCATGGAGGAGAGATAAGCCATCTCTACCATGCACTGTTTGAATTGCTGACTCACAGAATCTGTGCACATGTTAAAATTATGCATGAAAATTTGGAGTTGTTTCTTACACAGCAATAAGGTACTACATTACCACATCTGTACATAGGAGACCAACTTTTTGTAGAGAACATATTTAGACATGAATGTTGACCAGAGTTTAATATACAAGAAGAATAGATATACATAAACAGATATAAAATGTATTTGTATACATAAATTTTATACCTATATAAACTAACCTATGTTATCCATAAAACAAGGGGCCCATGATAATAGCTAACATTTTCCACTATCTAAAATGTTCCAAGAACCAAAATTCTAGCATTGCAGGGATGGATTTTCTCTTTTAACTCTCACGGCAACTCCTTGAGAGAAGTAAATTATTATCTCTATGGTATAGATGAGAAAACTGAGGCAAAAAGAGATAACTTGCCCAAGAATACTCATCGAGTAAATTTTAGAGTCAGGATTTGAACCCAGGTAGTCAAGCTTTGAATCCCTTACTTTTAGTCACCAAGCTATATATGAGGAAGGAGATGAAAGCCAATGTTATTACCTAATGTTCAAGAAGTTAGGCAGAAACTTAGCAGGCATGATTGAAGAAGACAGGACTGACACTCATAAGTCCAAAGCTCTAGTTATAAAATGAATTTTCTTCTCATCTAGGTATAGGTTTGTTTTTTAAAAAATGAAGAACTGCATATTTCAATTTTATTATTAACTTTCATATTTTAAAAAAATGGTTAACAAAGATTAATTTGTTAAATGATTAACAAATAACTCCTTTTACCAAGGAGTTATTTTCCAATGACCAAAATTATTGATTAAAAATCAAATCTGCATTCCATCTTTTCATTTTCTTTTCTGTTTCCTCTTAGCCAAAGCTCAAAGCTTAATTCGACATTTTGGAAATAATAGTCATAATATAGTAAGTGTCCATATTCCAATGCCCACTGAAATAATTTTCCAGATAATTAGACAATAAAAAAAATGATTTTGTCATAGATGCAAAGATCAAAGTTACTTGTGTAGTAAAATAAATGTTGAAACAAAAGGTTTCTGGCTAAGTTCATTAGTTCAAATATGGACACTAATCTGAGTTCTTCTTCTGTGCTAAAACCCTGTGACAGCTTCTAAAAGGATACTCAGGGTCTTGAGCCAAATTCATCCCATAAAATGTGGTATTAGAAGTAGTATCAGAAGATAGGGTGTGATTGCCCCAAATAGGACACTGATGAAGATCTCAGAAAAACAATATTAAAGACAAATTATGTGAAACAAGATATCTTAGTTCATGCAACAGGTCATATAGGATAGAATCAGAAAGAGATTTATTACCAAATATGAGTGATAGATGGTTAAATAGGCAGGTTCTAGGAACCACAGTCAGGTTGCAGTGTAGGTTGGACAGACCCAGCAAGAAATATTTCTGTATTCTCAAGCAAGCCTCCCCTAGTTAGCCACCTGTAAGAATCAGCATTTAATAGATCTTTGACATAAGGAAGACATGAGGTTAATAATCTGACCTTACATGTATGAATTATTCTCCTCAGTGTGATCAGAAATCAGATAGCATCCTACAGTAAGGGCCAGCAAATTTTCCTATAAAGTATCAGATAGTAAATATTTTGAATTTTGTAAGCCATCCATCTCTGTTGTAACTACCCAACTCTGCTGCTGTAACACAGAAACAACAATATATACATTAATAAATGGGTATAGCTTTATTCAAGTTAAGCTTTATTCATACCAGGAGTCAGGCAGGATTTGATCAGTGGGCCATAGTTTTCTGACCCTAGTTCTGGATTAGCATCTATAAAAGTCCATGGTTAAAGGAGTCATGAGACCTAAATTTCAGTTCTCACAGTATCACTTTCCACATGGTAAACTTAAGCTTATCTTTTCATTTATATGGGCCATGATATCAGTCTGGGTTCTACAGAGAAACAGAACCAACAGGGTGTGTGGCGGGGGGCGGGGGAGGGGGGAGGAGACGGGTGGGGGGGGGAGAAACAAAGAGAGGGTGATAAGATAGAATTTATTTTAAGAAATTGGTTCACACAATTGTGGAGGCTTGGTAAATCTGAAATCTGCAGGATAAACAGCCTGGAGACCTAGGAAGAGCGGTAGTTCATGCCCGAAGGCAATCTGCTGGCAGAATTCCTTCTTGCTGGGTGGAGGTCAGACTTTGTTCTATTAATAACTTCAACTGATTGGATAAGGCCCACACATATTATAGAGGGTAATCTGCTTTATTCAAAGTTCACCAATTTAAATGGTAATCTCATACAAAAACACCCTTACAGAAACATCCAGAATTTTGGATCAAATACCTGGTAATGGCAGCCCAGACAAACTGACACATAAAATTAACCATCTCAGCCACAGTTTCCTAATCTTTTCATGAGGAATTTGATTCATTTGACTATTTTATTTCTTCCAGAGATAACATTCTACTATTAATTTTGCACATGGTGGACAGCAGAGCTGAAGAGTCCACATCTCCACTCAGATGACACCTAAAAAGATAAAATTCTATCTTCTCTCTCTAACTCACTAGGAAGGATGCCAAAAATCCAATATCATTAATATCTGTTTTAGCTAACATATGACAGGCCTGGAATTGGCCTATGTTCCGAATGAGCCCCATGGAATGTCTAGTTTCATTAATGGGAGATTCGACTTGCTGAGATTAGAAGCATGTAATGAATGAAAAGTTACCCAAAGTTACACATCAAAGTGGCTGAGAGCAGGAGAAAGCAATGAGCATCTAAAGGTACCTTCTCTGAGTCAACACTAATTCCATAGCTTAAGAATGTAATTCAGAGAGCCAAACTGTTGCTTCTTTTTCCCCTCAGATAGGCACAAATTGAGCGTATTGGCAAAGAAAGATCATTAGTCATGATAGACAAATAGCATTTTAGAAACGATCTCTCAAATGATGTGACTCAGTGTGGACCAGGATTTGGGTCTAGATACCACAAGTCAGAACTTCTCATTCTCAGGTCCCTCCCAAAATATCCAGAATAAAAGGAATTTGTCATCAGTAGTTTTTGAAATCTCCCCAGTTGATTATGATGTGTAGCCAGGTTTGAGAACTACCAACATATCCAATTCTAGACACATAACAGAGATTTAGAGAGAATTTAAATTGAATTTAGGTTAAATAGTAGAATAAGCTCTCACTCTACTGAATAGAGCTTATAGATTTAATGAGATAAGAGGATAAATAATACCAGAAAAGAAATCAAACATATTACATGCTTAGCTAATTGCACTCAGATCATTAAAAAAAAATCTTAGTACCTGCCCTGAAATTCCTTAGTTCTGCTAAAAAAATTAAAATTAAATAAAAAGTAACCGTTCAAGTGAATAAACTCTGAGAATAATGTAAATCATAAAGAAAAAGAAATATCTTATTTTCTGAACTTCCATATATATAATTTTATGTTCAAAGTATAAACTAGGTATCTTTTTTTCCATTTTATAGGTGAGGAAAACAAGCTAAAAAAGCTCAGTAATTTTCTCCAGGACACTTTTTACAGATGTGATAGGCAGAATAATGGCCCCTAAAGATCTCCTCACCCTAATCTCCAAAACCTGTGAATAAGTTACATGGCAAATACGATTTTGAAGATATGTCTAAAGGTATAGACCTTGAGATAGATTATTCTGGATTATCTCATGGAACAAATCTAATTGCATGAATCCTAAAAAACAGAGAACCATTCTCAGTTGTAGTAAGAGAGATACAGAGATGTTATAATAGAAGCAGGGTCAGAGAAATGCTTTGAAGATGGAGAAAGGGGACCTTGAGTCAAGGACCAGAGGTGGCCTTTAGAAGCTAATGAAGTACAGGAAATAGATTTACTCCTAGAATCTCCAAAAAGAAATGCAGCCTTGCCAATCTTTACTTTAGCCAATTGATATCCACGCAGACTTGTAAGATAATAAATTTATGTTGTTTTAAGTCACTAAATTTGTGGTAATTTCTAGGACAGCAATAGAAGCAAACATAGAGGTCATACAAGAGTCAGACTATATATCTAGATCTAAGCATTTCTAAAATGGAGTTTAGCCATATGAATAATAGCAGCAGCAGCTTCCATGGGGTTCCACTCCAAATCTGAGGCAAAAGCAGCCTAATACAAAACAGTGCCAAAAGTGGGTCTCTGATGCACACCTGGGACAAATGGGTACCCCTTCCACTGTAGCAGCAGCATAGCCTGAATGGGGACCCATCCTCTTGCCTCACACCCATCACTAGGAGGCCTAATCTGCTGGCATGTGCTGTGCCAAGAGGCCCAACATATCCCAGCCCTCCACCCACTAAAGGTAGCACTAAGTAATCCAGGCTCAGTGTTTCCTGAAACTCATATCCATAGCCCTGGGAAGCCCAGACAGAACCTACTGGGATTAAAGTTCTGCAAACAGAAAGAAAATAATAACAGAAGAAGGCTGGGAACTTCATAAAGAAAAGGGAAACAATGGAATTGATAAAAATAGGGGTACAGATATTATCAATTATCTCATGAGTTTCTTAAATCCTATTTGATGGTTAAAGCAAAAATTATGACACTTCTGACGTGGTTCTCACTGTATATAGAGGAAATATTAAAGAAAATACTTAAAAGTAGAGAAGTACAAGAAATCTAAGTGGAAGCAATATTTTAAAGTTTCACTTCAAGTAATAAGACACTAATTCCAGTAGGCTGTTACATATGTATACTGTAATACCAAGAGCAATCACCAAGAAAACTATTCAAAATATACTCAAAGGATTATAAACAAATTAAAATAAAATTAATAAAACATGTTCAAGCAACCCTAGGAGGCCAGAAAAGTGAAACAGAGGTATGAGAAACAACGGTGACAAACAGAAACCAAAAAATGGCAGACTTAATCTTTAATGTAGCAATAATTACATTAAATGTAAATGCACTAAATGACAGAAATTAGAAGAGTAGATTCTAAAAAACAACAAATATGATTCAATTATATTGTATATAAACAAGAAAACTTACTTCAAATATTATGATATAGGTAGTTGAAAGTATAAGGATGAAAGAGATGTATCATGTGAACATTAATTCAAAAAAGCAGGAATGGCTATATTAATATCAGATAAAGTGGAATTAATAGCAAAGGTAGTTATTAGGGTCAAAGAGGAACATTATATATAAGGGTACCAGGATTAATCCACCTAGATGATATAGTGATTCTAAGTGTGTATGCACCAAACAACAGAATTTCAAAATACGTGAAGCAAACACTGAAAGTTCTAAAAGGAGAAATTTTAATAATTTCTTATTTGAGACCTGAACATAGCAATTGATAGAACTACTAGGCAGAAAATCAGCAAGGATAAAGGGTGAACAATATCATCAATCAACAAAATCTAATTGGCATTAATAGAACAGACTCTACTTGGCAAGAACAGAATATACATTCAAATGTCCATGAAGCATTCATTCATAAACCATATACTGGGTCACAAACTTACATTAGCAGATTTAAAAGAATTAAAAACATACACAGCATGTTCTCTGACCAAAATGGAATCAGAATAAAAATCAATAATAGAAAGAAGACAGAAAAATCTTCAAATATATGGAAACGAAACAATATACTTCCAAATAATCCATGGGTCAAAGAGGTAATCTCAAGGAAAATTTTTTTAAATGTATACAGTAAAAGAAAATGAATTTACAGATCAAAATTTGTGAAATGTACCTAAAGCAATGCTGTAAGGGAAGTTTATAGCACTAAATTAGAAAAGAAGAAATATCTCAAAGCAATAATTTAATTTTCAATATTAAGATACTAGGAAAGGAAAATCAAAATAAACTCCCAGCAAGCAGAAAGGAGGAAAAGTAAAGATAAAACAGAAATTCATTAAATTGAAAACATGGAAACAGTAGGGGAAAAAATCATGAAACAAAAGGGGGTTCCTTGAAGTAAATGGTCTGTTTAGTCAGTAAAGATCTGGCAAGACTGACAAAAATAAAAAGAAAGAGGACACAAAACACAAAAATATTGTGACGTATCCTACAAAACAATACAAGACAAGTTTTATGAATAAAACTACATTATAAATTAAAAAAAATAAAAAAAATAAATAGACCAATGCTTCTAAACTATAAACCACCAAAACTCAGTCAAGATGAAAGATAATTTGATTTTTCCTATAACTGAATTTCCTATAACTGAAAACACTGAATTTTTCACTTAAAAATTACCAATAGAAATATCCAAGCTTAGATATTTTCATTTTTAGCAAATATATAAACAATTAACATCCATTTTACATTATTTTTGTAAGAAATAGCAGTGGAGGGAACATTTCCTAATTTATTGTATGAGGCCAGAATTACCTTGATAACAAAACCAGACGAAGATAAAATTTTAAAAAAAGAAAATTGCAAACCAATATTTCTCATGAATTTAGCTGTAAAAATCCTCAAATAAATATTAGTAAATTAAATCTCAAAATGTATAAAGATAATAATATACCATGTCCAAGTGGGATTTATTCCAGTTAAACAAAGTTGGTTAAATATTTGAAAGTCAAAAAGTATAACCCACCATATCAATAGACCGTAAGGGAAACATCATGTGATCATATTTATGTGTGCAGAAAAAGCATTTGACAAAATACAGTACAATTCATGATTTAAAAAAGAAAACTCTAAGGGAACTAGAAGTAGAAAGGAAATTTACTCAAACTGATGTACAAAGAACCTGTACCCAGCATTGTACTTAATTATGAAAAATTGAATGTTATCTTAAAGAAATGAAAACAAGGTCACACAGAAAGTTATACATAACTGTTCACAGTAGCTTTATTTGTAAGAGCTAAAAACTGGAAACTACCCACATGTTCTTCAACAGGTGAATGTTTAAACTAATTGTGATACTCTTATCATAGAATACTACTTAGCAATAAAAAGGAATGAAGTTCATGCAAAATTGAGATGAACTTCAAGGGAATAAGGATAAGTAAAAAACAAAACAAAAAAAAACAACCTCAAAAGATTATGTTATAATCATAAATAAAATAACAAAATTGTAGAGATGGAGAACAGATTAGAACTTGCCAGGGGTTAGAAATGGGGAGAGTATGTGGTGTGGCTATAAATAAATCATTTACAGGGGGAACTTGGTAGTGATGGTATAATTCTTTATCTTGACTGTGGTGTGATTACATGAATTTATACATACAATAAAACTAGGTAAAACTATGTATGTGAACACAAAATATAAATGCACGTATAACTGGTGAAATCTGTATAAGCTCTATGGACTGTACCAATGTTAATTTCCTGGTATTAATATTGTACTATATTTAAGCAAGATGTCAACTTTGGGGGAGGCTGGATGAAAGGTACATAGAATTATTCATACATTTCTCTAAAACTTTTTATAAATTTATAGTATTTCAAAATAACTTTTTAAAAATTGAGTACAGCCTAAATAGTAGCAGTGAGTATAAAAAAGTTAGGCTCATATTAGAGAGACTAATTCAACTTCTGAATAAAAGCCAAGGTTTGATAGCAGGAGGTTTTAGTGGCCCCCAGCACAAATAATGTAGTAATCTTGGTTTTAACACCCCAAGATTTAAAAAAAAAAAAAAATTCTAAAAAGAAGTGTAAGAAGTGTCCAGATATTTAGCAACAGCAGCAGATTAAGAGGTATGGCTTTCCCAAATGACAACTTCAAAAGGGACCATACTAAGTCAATGTATACATTAGTTTTTAAAAGACCCATCACAATACTTAAATAGAATATATCTTAACCAAATTATTCTGGATATCAAGCTATATAAGTGCCATCAGGGTTTGCTGTGCATTCAATCTTATAAGACAGTGAAACAAAACAAAACAAAACAAACAACATCGTAAACCTCAACTACAGCTGTATCTCCTCCTAGGGAGATGAAGTTTGAAAAAGTAGCATCAGTCAAAAGATTAAGCAGTGGTTCCTTTAATTTGACTATGTGTTAGAATCATCTGAAGAGACTTTCAAAAATCCTCATGCTCAGGATGCAACCCAGACCAATAAAATCAGAATCTCTGATCCTCTGAGAGCAAGTTCAAATATCAGTTATTTTAAAGCTCCTCTGATGATACCAATGTCCAGTCAAAACTGTGAACAAAAAGACTAAGCAGAAGAGGATTTTCTACAAAGATCTTTTAATAATAAGGTCTTTCACCCAATCAGATTTATCTTTCCCAAAATGCGTAAAGAAGTCTAGATTTTGTCCATACTTGCTTAATTTTAATTAGCACTTCTGATGTGCTCCAAACCTGGATCATGTTTCCCCTAAGTTTCATGTTATTCTCTAAGTTTTTCAAACCCATTACTTAGGGATTTCCCAGGATGTGAGATTTTTACATGCTCACACAGGGGAAGTCCTGAGCAAACTAGAATAGGTCAGTCTGTTGAAATGTGAAGCATTCTAAATAACCCTGCCACTGATTTTAAATACCAGTCTCCGCCTACTAGTGAAGAAAAAGCATACTCCATTACTACCACTGCAAATGCTGCTGACCAAGACTTGGGTTAACCCAAATCTTTTCTGAGTGACACTCTTCTTCACCAAGTAGGGAACTAACAACACTAAAGACAACTTGGCCCTTTACCTGGGCAGATGTTCTCCAACTTTAAAGTGTATAAAAATCATCTGGAGGGCCTTCGAACATAGATTTCTGGTTCCCACCAGAATTGCTGATTCCCTAGGTCTGGGCAGGGTCCAATACTTTGAAGATCTAACACATATCAGCCGATGCTGATAAAACTGGCCAGGTGACCATACTTTGAGAACCACTGTTCTAGGAGTTTGAAATGTTAATACAGACCCAGACCCAGATTTCAGTATCACCCATTGTATTTTGGTAGGGAGAGGTATATTTTGTCCTTCATTGCACTTGTTCATTTATATCAGAGCCTATTTGAAACACAAACAGAATGAAGAGAAAATACACACACACACACACACACACACATGCACATCTTCTGACCACATCAAATGCTCCTATTCATGCCTACGAAATAATTTTCTTCCTCTATTGGACCAGTTCTCAAACTTTGTTGCTAATTTGAATTACCTACAGAGCTTTAAAAAACACTGGTGTCGGAGTCCCATCTCCAGAGATTTTGACTTAATTGGTCTAGGGCGGAGCCTGGTCATGAGGATTTTTCAGGGTTCCCCAGGTAATTCTAATTTATAGAAAACTTGTGAACTGCCTTTTGGCTTCAATCCAGCTTGTGATCAGATATAAATGACACATGGGCTATTGCTCAAGCTCTGCTGCTAAGTATATTCCATTCTCTTCCTCCTGGAAGATTTGTACTATGAAAAATGACAGTTGTATTAATTCTCTGAAATGGGATTGAAATTTCCAATTAGCTTGGACAAGGGAGAGAGATGGGGTGAATGCAATAATGTGTATTATTTACTTACTGCTCTATGCGTTTATCTAGAAGCTTTTGCAATTGAGGTCTGCTCCTTTCTTCACCCTAATAGTCATGCTTATTCTAATGCAGCTCTAAACTTTTAAGCTTTTAAGCAGACAGCATCACAAGTACTTACTGACTTTTTGCTGGCTCACTCAATCTCCACTCCCTTTCCCAACGCACATGTACATCAATGCACTTGAGATCAAAATAAACACATTAACCTTCTCTTCTTCTCTATAGTTTTCCTCTTATAAAGAGATGTTAGCATTTAGTATGAAGATAAATTTTTGTTGGTGGTAGGTCATGTAGACAGTGCCCTCAAGAGACAAACAGCCCTTAGGGAGGGAAAAGATGTCTTTCAAAAAAAGGTTGATGCTCAAAGGAGGCACTTTCAGTCATCTCAGCTTAGAGATCAAATATACAAAATAAAAAGGTTAAGGAAAAAAAGGTAGGAAGGAAAGCAGCGAGGGAGGGAGGGAGAGCATCTTCCCTATCTCACTGAAATAAGGCAACATTCTTTAAAAAAAAAAAATCTTAAATCTTAAATTCTCTTTCCTAATGCAAAGTATGTTTTCCTTCTTTAAACTATTATTTTTATTTCCTATATTATTCATGATGTTTAATTCTTCATGATGTTTAATTATTACTGCTAGCAAACTTAGTAGTATAGGCGATAGTGTAGCACATAGCTGAAAACAGAAGCTAACGTCTTGCCCAGCATAAATTAAATCTTTTCCTAAGACCTGCCTTTGACAGTGCAATGTTGGGCTTGCCAACATGATTATTTTTTGTTTGAAATAAGTTGCAGTGTTTTGCCTTTTCAATATAGTTAATACAACTATAACAAATTATACAATGTCATTTTGGTGATTTTCTTTACCCATGTAATTTTGAAATTTGACAGTATATATTTAAAATTCTACCTTTGCAAGGATAGAAAAATAAAATAAATCCATAATATTCATGTGCTGTTTGCCTCTGGGGTGGATTGCCATAGTGGGGAGAATATTTGAGTCTTTCCCCAAGTCATTAAAAAAAGCCTCTAGCAAGCAGCCCCTGGTCCTCTTCAGGGGGAAGAGGGAAAGGATCTTTAATCATAATAATCCTGGGGAGAAAAAAATCTCAGAAATAAGACATCTGCTTCTGTGCCTTGTTGTTTTGCAGAATAATAGTGATTGCTTTAGCATCTTCTATTGTCACATGTGTACAATAAGTAAATGAACATAAAATTGGACGAACACGTAAAAGAAGGATAAGCCCACCCAGCTTAACAAATCCATTCACTCACATGCTGTGCTCTGAAATGTGAAAAAAGTCACTGGATCATAAGGATTAGTAAAATAACAGTCCATGTTAACAATGCTTACAGGAAGTATAAGGATAATTTGTTTTATGTGGGGACTAGCAGTCTAGTGGCTTAATTCTTAATACTGTCCTCTTTCACCATTTTTCTCCTAAAATAGATAGATAGATAGGTAGTAGGTAGGTACATAGGTAGATACATACATACATACACACATACATACATACATACACACACAGATAGATACATAAATAGACAGAGGAGAGACATGAGAGACAGACAGAGACAGACAGAAAGAGAGAGAGATGATAGATAATGAATATATTTTTGACAGGAGAAAATGTCTGTTTCTGACTAACCATTGATAAGAACTGAAACTTTTACTTACATTTTACAAGTTTAATAATTGAAATAATCTTCCACGGAACATATTCTGGCTTCATAATTTTCATTTTCTTCCCTTCTCCAAACTAACATGCTTTCAGACCTGTGAACTGTAGGACATGGCTATTTTGTAAAATTGCCTTTGTCCTTGTGCCTTTGTGTATCACTGATAATTAAGTTAGTAGTTTAGGCAGCAAGAGTATTTTGGAAGCCAGTCCCATAATGAAACAGTATATAGACAATTATACATGGTAGTGTATAATAAGAGCCTCAACTCAAACTTCCACTTAGCTAGATCCTCCCAAATCCCACAGCCATTCTAACACAATGGAATAGAATGAGAACAAACACAAGGGGAACACGATGGAGGGAAAATTGGAAAAAAAAGACTGGTTGAAGTTACATATAGCACTTTTGAAAGTTTTGCAAAAATATATGATCACATGAACTAATTTCTACGGCTCCTCCTAGGGCCTAAAAAAGCTACCCATAGTGGTGTGGAGCCATGAAGCTTCATCAGATTCTAAGTAAATCTGCATCTGCCTCATGTGTCTGGTGGTTGAGAGGAGGTAAGAGAGAAGGGTTATAAAAGGAACAATAATAGAAATAGGCAGAAGATGGTTTTTATTTTTTTTAACTGAAAAGTAAGAGGAACTAGCTTAATGGAGAGACTTAGATAACACTGATAAAAGAAAGATATTAAAGGAAATTTTAAAACTGCAAAGGAAATTCTACTGGGAAAGATATATTTGTGTCAGGTAAAATTTTTTGGTTACTTACAATATGATTGTCCTGTACTAAGCTATTTAAATTATCTTTCATTTAACACTTATAACATATGTGAGGTTAGTAATTATTATGTGTGTTATTTTATAATGGAAGTTAATAAAGGTCCAGATAGGTTAAGTAACTCACTCAAGGTCACATAGTAAGTAGTAGCCACTTGAATTCATTGTCTGTTCTTTTGATCACCATGTTAGAATGAAAACACATGAGACACTAATAGCCAGAGACATTGAGGATATTAATTATATTTTAGAATGACCGCAAGACACAAAATTTCAATTGATTTTCCTTATCACCATAAGTTAGCATATAAAAATCTTCTACTCCCATCCTTGTTTTGCTAAATCCAAACTAAAATTTCTTTTATCAATACTGTGATTTTTCTTTAGCAGTAAAAATTTTTAAAATTTGTTCATTGTCAAGTATTGAGGACTTATAATGACACCTAGTTATGAAGCACAAGAAATGTGATGAGGAGAAATAAGCTAATGTTTTCAGAGCTTTTTTTAAATATCAAAAAGAGTTTCTACGGTGTTAGCATTATACACAATATTGGTTAATAGTAGCTTGGAGAGACCAATTTTAAATCTTCTGATTTACTGCATCATCATTCACTACCAAAAGAACCCTTTGATTGCATACCTCACTGCCTAGAGTCAGTCTCCAGACAATAGTGCAGATAGAGAAAATCTAAATAAAGCCTGGAGGGACTGCTGAGTTGAACAGACAGAGATCTTATCTCAAGAAAGCTGGAGCAGTTTAGCTACAGGAAAGGAGGGAGCTGCAGTAGCAATGAGCTCTAAGGACTGGTAATAAGGACCTCTTAAGTATTGTGCATGAGAAGAAACTACTGAAGATCAAGGAAAAGAACCATTTCTAAAGAGTAAGTAGAATAATTCCCAAATATCACATACAGGTAGGAATAGTTTACATATATCCCAGCCAGAGTAGAAAAACCTTGTAATATATAATGGGCTTTAGGTAGCATCCACAAAAGAACATAGGAAATAATTTAGCCCATATGCTAAAGGGTTCTCCGTGATCTACTCTAAAAAGTTTAAAAGTGTGTCTTGAGACAATCAATCTATTTCCAAGTAACTCAACTGCATGTGAGTTTGATATTCAGGATCTTCTAAAGGAACACAATAAAAGCCAACAACATAAAATTCACATTGTCCAACCTGCAATAAATAACTTCTTGGCTTTCAAAAGAACGGACAGGAAAAATAATGGAGAGAAGAGCCAGTCAATAAAAATAGGTTCAGAAATAACACAGATGATAGAAGTGGCTATTATAAATATACTCAAGAAGGTAGAAAAAAGTGAGCATAATGAAGATAGAAATGGAAAATTTAAAGAATACAATGAAACTTTCAGAGATTAAACATGTAATACAAAGAATGAATAAAGCAAACATTGGAAGGGATTATCAGCAGACTATACCAGAGAAAGAAGGATCAGTAAAATTGAAGATATAGCAATAAAAATTATCCCAAATAAAGCATAGAGGAAAAAAATACTAATGTGGGTGATGGGTAATGGGAATGTTCTATATTATTGTAAGAGAAAGGATTAGAATGTCAAGGAAAAATAAATATGGAACACTTAAAATATTTTATTAACACAAAGAAATCAGGAAAGAGCATACAGATTAACAAAAACAAATCAGAAAAATTAAACCAAAAATGACAAAAACAGACCTAAATACAACTGTATCAAGAATTACATTAAACGTAAATATACTAAATTATCAAATTAAAAGGCAAAGATTGCCAGACTAGATTAAAATGCTATAATCAACTACATGCTGTCAATACAAATTTCACTTTCAGTACAAAGGCACAAAAAGTTTGAATGTAAAATGATGAAAAGATATACCATGCAAAAGTAAACATAAGTAAGCTAGAGTGGCTATATTAATATTAAAGAAAATAGATTTTAGGACAAGGAGTATTACTAGAGGCAGAGAGTAACATTTCGTAATGATAAAAGGTCAATGAATCAAAAGAAAAAATAATTACAAATTAACATGTTTAATAATAAAATTTTAAAATAACCACTAAGAACTAGATAAATACACAATCACAGTGTTAGACTGTCAACACAATATTTTCAGTAATTGCACAACTAAAATACTCAGTAAATAAAAGCACTGAATGTTACTATCAACCATGTAACTTACTTGACATTTATAGAACATGCCATCCAATAACTACAAAGCACATATTCTTTTTAACTGCGAGTAAACTGCTCACCAACATAAATCTTATGCTGACCAGTAAGGGACAGAAAGCAGAAAGATGTCTACAGATAAATTTACTGGACTTCCTTCTTCCTAGCGGACTGTTTTGGCACATTCTAGTTCCATTAGGTTCTCCCTTGGAGACATCCCTTGTGACAGAATAACTGGTAGTGTTTCCTTGTGAAGCTTAGTAATATATCAACTTTTGTTACTTTCTCTTTAGTCTTGTATCGATTAACTTTCCTCACTCTTGTTGCCTTGAGTTTGCATCTTCCATGTTAACTGTGCCTCAGGCTCAGAGAACTGGAACAAGATACTATGAATGAATAGTAGCAGCAGCTGCCGTTACTAAGTATTTTGTCTGTGCCAGACATTTGTTAGTGTCTGGGGGTACAAGATGAAAAAGACATGGTTACTTACTTCAAGAATTCATAATCTAATGAAACACACGTAGATATAAAACAATCACAAAACTGTCTAACTAGTGACCGTGGCTGGAACCTCGAAATCTATCAGCACTGATTTACAAAAGATCTTATCTTTCACTGATTGTGACATTGTAAGTGCACCAGTAATTTTTACTTCATATCCTCTGTGAGTCTCAATTATTTTTCCATACCCAGCTTTGGACAATTAAAAATAAATTACTGATAATTAGTATTAGAGAGGCTTTCCAGCTGGAAAGCTATTGTATTGTCAATATTCTAAACCAAGACATTGGTCAGAGATTGGTGTGTAAACATGGGATTTTGTGACATCTCGAAGGGAACAGGGAAACCTTGGTGCCCTGTGTAATATTTTACTTCTTTATAAAACCTTTTGATTGCTTTGAGTGAGCCAAAGTAGGTCAGGCAGTAGCTTTGCTCTCTGCCATGTGGTCACTGACCAACAGTATTTAAGTCATTAATCTGTAAAGTGCTTTGGAATACATGCAATATAGAAGTATTTGATTTTACAATGCCTCTTATATCCTGGGTTCTCCCAAGAACTTTGCAAAGTAATTCAATTCAATTCAATTATCAGGAATACAATAACTTTGCAAGCAAATGGAAAGTGCAGACAGACTTAGTAGTTTACGTAAAGGTTTATTCCTGGGAAAAATACAATTTTCCCCCTACGGTACTCCCCTTATGTTCCTTCCCATTCTATTCCATTACGTTAGAATGGCTGTAGGATTTTGACTACTCTACACCTCAGTCACTGAGATGAAGAAAATTTTGCATTGTTAAGTCTGTTTCAACACACTGCCATTCATAGCCAACATGATGCTATCTATAGTACAGTTCTCAAGTAAATTTTACTCTTGAATTTACTCTTCTCCCTTCTGCAGTGGGATACGTAAGATATAAATGAATTGTTTGTACATGTTTTAAGAATTCTTCAAAATGTATGGCTATGGGAATGCATTTAGTAATATTTAAATAACTAAAATCACCTCAGAATTATTCTTTCTTTCTGGCTGGATACTCTCTGCTTTGGTTCATTAATGTCCCTTTAGAGTGGTTTTAATTTGTTTCTGTTGGGGACCTGGATTTATTGCACTATCCACCTTGCCCTAGGTTTTATTTGAATTACCTTGCAGTTTCTGACTCATACAGGGCATACAGGTGACAACCTGGGCATCACACCCTGGAGAATGACAGGCCTATTTTTCAGAGGTGTCGATATTTCCTCTGCCTGAATGCTTTAGACAGATGCCAGTCTTCCTTGCCACTTTCCCTGAACCTTTTGAATGGACTGCGCAGCTCCTCACGAACTTCATGCAGGATATCTACCAGGGCCTCAGTGTTCTTCTGTCCTGAGTCTGGACCTCTGGCCTAAAGATAATGTTAGATTTATAGCCATTCATATGCCAATTCTTTCTCTACAGCTGAGCTAAGAAGTAAAAGGACACAGGAGCAGAGACAGATTAACAAGGTTGTAGTAATATTTATAAAAATATATACATGTAATCTGAGGAAGATAAGTGCCCATTGAGGCAAACAGGTAGGAGACAAGGAATCACCTATAAATAACTATAAATAGCAGTGAGCATCCTGACAGTTCCAAGACTTGAACTTGGAACGCAGGTGGGCCAAGTTATCAGTACCTACAGTGCATGTGGTGTAGCCAGGGATGGCACAGCTGATAGGTATAGCGTTCTCTTCTTGATATTAGAACGCCTCAAGTCCAGTGAAGATTTGAACTTGGCTCATGTGTCCCTTAACCTCCAACGCACACATCCCCCACCACACAAACACATCCCTCTGAGGTGTGGTCCTCTGGCTTGCTGTAGGAAGAGAGCAGGGTAGTTTTTACTTGAAGGAGCAAAGACCATTCCCGGTCACACATAGTTTGCAAGGAAGATCTTCTCATTTGTTCAGACTCATGAAAGATTCGATTGATAGTGTTTGTGGATTTGGCACGTGCCCCAGACGCAAGGTTTACAGCTTGCAGATAGATCCCTGAGAACAGGCAGGGTTGCTCTGACCATTGCCTTCATACACAGTCTTGGTTCCTTCAAAGTGAGAGGGAGAAGGGGTCCTCACTTGGGGAGAGGGAGGTGTTCTGGATACAGGTGTCTAAAACTCCATGGGGCTACTCCCCTCCAGCACTACTGCTTTGGTCCGGGGTGCTCGAGGTGCCCCGTGTGACTGGTTTACCGTGAGAATTTCCAGTCATAGGAGGTACAGTGCTGTCCCTTTTTGCCGTACATGTGGTACGGACAGTTCGGCTCTGAGTATTCTGATGGCCGGTGGTCACACAGTGGCGTCCCATCACACGTAAAGTGGTATTCCCTCTGAGTGCACCACTCATGTTTTGGCCGGGGAGGCCCGAGCTGTGCTGAAGGAAAGAGGGAATGACAGGTCCTGCAATGATGGGAAGGTTGTTGTCCCTTCCCATAGCATCACTTGGATGCTGCATAGGTGAGCTCAAGGTGCTCTGAAGTGAGGCAGAACTAAACACAGGGATGGCACTGATACTGGTACCTACAAGTGCAGGTGGTGTAGCCAGGCGAACCCCACGTGGTCCTTCGAGAGGTGGAAACAGACATATCCCCTGACACATGAATCTTCACCATGGTGGCGGTTCTTTTAAGTGTGGGACATTTTCCACGTCTAGGTAGGCAGCAGGTACACCGATGGACGGTGTGAACACTAGAGCCTCCAGTCATAGGACTGGAGTCAGCCTCTCTCATGACCACATCATGTGTGACATGGACAGGCGATTGCAAACTTGACCCATCCGATTGCATGATGCTGCGTGTGGCTCGCTGGGCTGTAGAAGTTACGCCTGCAGCGTGTGCTGTCAATCTCAGTCTCCTGACTGGTACAGATGTTTTAGGCTGCTGCATATCGGTGGCCCCAGATGTACGCTGAGAGGTGGATTCCATGTCAATTGGAGGGTTGGAAACTTGGGTCCCTCTGCTGACTAACTTTGAAGGTAAATGGGTGGAGACACCAGCGAGGGAGGACTGCCGCTGGGAAGTGCCTTGTTGATGTGACGTGGCTCTGCGAGCAGATGGGGGCAGAATGCAAAGTGACGTCCGGGGACGGAGGTGTGGTGTCGTTAGCTCCGATACCATCATTGGCAAGGTTGACGTTTGCAGAGGTTTTGCCTGCTACAGTAGGGGTGACTGCAGATTTCCCATGATATCTGGAGATAGGGGTTCTATTCAGCTGAAAACGGGCCTTTGATGCGGGCCGAGGTGTGGTGTGGGTCCACTGGCGTGGTTCAGCATAGGGTGGAGGTCCTTTGATTCAGATAGGCTGATGGAGGAGACGGCTAATGGTGCAGAGTTCCTCTTCCTCCACCTACGGTGGACTTGTTTGCCTGGCCGAGACATCGTGCTAGAGTCTGGGGAGATCCAAAAATGACCGCCCGGGGAAGGAGGTGAGGTGTCCATATCCACGACAGACTCGAGAGCAGTTTGCAAAGTCAAAATTGCAGATGGCTGAGTGGTGACAGGAAGGGCAGCCATAGATGTGGTGGCCTGGGCATGGAAATAAAGGTACTGGCAGAAGGGACTGGAAGAGGGGTGAGTGAGGAAATAGGAGGGGGGATCCACGCACGTAGGTGTCGGGGATTCCATTCCGCAGGAGGGCGGCTGAAAGGAGGCGTTTGAGGGCCTCGGCGGTGTGGGGTCAGAAATAGCAGCTGTTGTCATGACCGCATCAGAAAGGCCTCCGTAAGCATGGAACGTCTGATGACAACTAACGGCAGGAAGAAAACCTGCAGGAACAGGAACAGGAACGTGAGGAACGGTGTGTCCTGTCTCCTGATTCATATTTGGTGCCAGAGAAGACGGACAGACAGACACAGTCAGGGGCCCAGCACACGGGTCAGCCAAGCTGGCAGTAGTAGCACAGACCTGCCGAGTGGTCAGGGGCAGGGAGTCTGCAGTCACCGATCCAGGTTGGGAGAATGAAGGAGCAGACGGCCTGGCAGTGAGTGTCTCTGGGTCTTCTTTTTGTTCATTTTCTTCCCCTGACACTTGGTGTTCTTCAAGGTGACTGGGTTTTTGTCCGTTGCTAGACGTGGAAGCTTACAGGGTGGAGGCAGCTCACTTCGACCCCACTGCACTGGTGGCAGCGGTAGGCAAGTGGCATGGAAATTTTCCGTTTGCAGGGCCTCCTGCCGGCAGATACTAAAGTGGGAGAGCCTCTTGGGATGTCTGAAGGCTTTTTGCCAGGCATCTCCTTCCCTGACGTCACTGAGCATGAGGAGCTGGGAGGATGGTCTTTGCGGAGCACTTCCTTTGTGGATGTCTCTGGCAGGGGAGCAGCACGCGGTTGGGGCAGAGAGCCCTGCTGCTTCTGAGTCAGCCTTGGGAGGAGGCAGGACATCCCCAGCAGGGCTGCATGAGCTCGTGAGCTGTTCGACCTGCCTTCAGAGGAGGAGCTGGTGGAGGCCTCCTGGGCATTCTCACTCTGCCATTTTGCTTGCTCGGGGTGAAGGTCCAGAGGCCCAGGACTGCACTTGAGGGCAGTGAGGACTCCCTCTGTCTTCAGGGGCCTGGATGTTGGTGGCAGATCCTCATTATCATAGAGGCTGTTCCCATGTCCTACCTGTTGGTTTCTACATGATCCTCTTCGTTCTTCTTTGTCATCCCTTTTCTGGGCTCTTCTTGGACCTTCACCCATCTCCTTCCGGCAAGGAGGTGGGATGGTACTGGATGGAACGGCTTGGTAGCATTGTCTACCCGCTCAGATAGTGAACACAGAAGATTAAACTTCTGCCTCAAACGAGGGATATGTATGGTTCTCGGCGTTGAAACGGTATGGAGTTACTAGCAGACAACACGGGCTTCTTCGGAGGGTCCTTCCAGTGCATCAAGGGGAGGACACCCAGAGGGGAGCACGTACCTTGGGAGACAGGATAACTCCTCCTCTGCCTCACGTAAAGGCTAGCTGGTAAAGGCCCAGGATCCTTGCGGTTGAAACCAGAGCAGTTGGCAGGTGTGGGAGCGGCAGGTGTGGTCCTGCAGGAGTGGGACTGCAGGTGTGCAAGCCGCTGGATGGTTCTGGCGAAGGGGCATCGTCTCTACGGACGGGAAAAATCACTGGGCGAGACGCACGGCCCAGCGGTGGCCGGGTGGCGGCGGCTGGCAGCAGCGGAATGAGAGGAAGAACTGAGAAATCAGATTGCCCATAGAGCCAGTGGTGCTTTAAACCAACCTCAGACTGGAGTACGGAATAGGAGAGCGTCTCCTTGGCTTCCGACACCTCACAAGGTCTAGCACTCAATTGAGCGGTTCAGGCAGGCGTTTGTGATGACCCCTTGGCAAACGTCACACAGAAAGTTGAGTGCGCAAAGCCAACATGTGAACACATGGCTTCAAAGGGCAAAGGTCCAGGCCGCAATGGCCGACCAACCTTCTGGACTTCCTAGGGCCTGGGACTACCCACAACGTATTGCAGGTGTTGGGCACCAGTTGGGCACCATATGGAGACTTTTAAGGACTGTGGCCTGGGCAATGACTCTGCTGGCCCTTCACTTCCATCCCTGAGGTTCTCAAGGCCAGAGATTTCTCAAAGCCAAGGGCTAGTGTCACCCAGATCCTGCCCAGGTGTGGCCCACCTCATCCAGGAACCTTCTTAACTTCTCTGCGAGGCCCGGAGCCAGGTGTACTTACTTTATCCGCGGCTGCCCTGGCTGCTAGCGTCAGCAGCCACGTGGAAGGTTTCAGAGGCAGGGACTCAGAACCCCGACCTGACTGAACATTGCTCCCCTGCCACATCCCTTCTTTCTTTACCTCTTTTTAGAAACTTGGTAAAACAGCATTTAAACCTTAGGCATTCCTCAGGTCATAGAGTTGGTAGCAACTTGCCCAGAATTCAAACCCAGCTTCTGTGACTTCAGAGCTCCTGCTCTGGACAGCGGTATTTCATAACCATATATACTGATCGTGCGTTATCATTTTCTTTTTTAATCTTCTCTCTTTCTTTCTTTCTTTTCTTCCTCTTTTTTCTTTCTTTCCTTTTTATTTCTCTCTTCTTCCTTTCTTTTCTTTCTTCTCTTTCTTTTCTTTCCTTACTGCCTTTCTTTCTTTCTTTCTCTTTTGCTCTTTTTTCTTTCTTTCTTTCTCTTTCTTTCCTTTCCTTCATGTCTTTCTTTCCTCCTTTCTTTTTTTTTTCCTCTTTCTTTCTTTTCTTTCCTTCCTGTCTTTCTTTCCTTCTTCTTTTTCTTTCTTTCTTTCTTTCCTTCTTTTTTTCTTTCTTTCTTTCTTCTTCTTTCTCTTTCTTTTTCTCTTTCTTTCTCTTTCTTTTCTTTCCTTCCTGTCTTTCTTTCTTTCTTTTTTTTTTCTTTTCTTTCTTTCTTCTTTCTTCCCTCCTTCCTTCCTTCCTTCCTTTCAGAGAAATTACATTTATGTTATTTTTAACTTATTTATTATTTTTCTAATTGAAGAATTGACAAAATTTTTTTCCTCTGTCTACGTTCCCCCTTTCCCTCCCCCTATCTCTTGTGTGATTCTATCTTTCATTTTGTTTTTCTTCCTCGTTAAATTTTCCTGGCTGCTGTGACCAAGAAACTTTCAGGCATTCACTAATGCCACTTCATGTCATCCATATTCCCCAAAAGTTTACTAACAAGGAGAGAAATTTGGTGCCTAAAATATCCAGGTAATGGAATCCATTAATAGCTAGTAATTTAGATTGCAAATATGCCAGTAGAATAACAGAGTAACCTCAATTTAATGTAATTCTCCTACTAGGAATACATGTAAGTTGTGGGTGAATTTTGAGAATTTTTAAAGTACGTAATAGAAACTGAAAGGAAGGTACATATCATGTTTCAAAAACTAAGATAGAAATTAAAGCTGAGGAGATAACAGCAGGCTGATTTCTACAGATTCTGTTTCTTAGAATAGGCCTTACACAGATTGGGGCTAGAGCTAGAGCAATAAATCTAACATTATCTTTAGGCCAGAGGTCCAGACTCAGGACAGAACACTGAGGCCCTGGTAGATATCCTGCATGAAGTTCGTGAGGAGCTGCGCAGTCCATTCAAAAGGTCCAGGGAAAGTGGCAAGGAAGACCGGCATCTGTCTAAAGCATTCAGGCAGAGGAAATATCAACACCTCTGAAAAACAGACCTGTCATTCTCCAGGGTGTGATGCCCAGGTTGTCACCTGTATGCCCTGTATGAGTCAGAAACTGCAAGGTAATTCAAATAAAACCTAGGGCAAGGTGGATAGTGCAATAGATCCCAGGTCCCCAACAGAAACAAATTAAAACCACTCTAAAGGGACATTTAATGAACCAAAGCAGACAATATCCAGCCAGAAAGAAAGAATAATTCTGAGGTGATTTTAGTTATTTAAATATTACTAAATGCATTCCCATAGCCATACCATTTTGAAGAATTCTTAAAACATATACAAACAATTCATTTATATCTTATGTATCCCACTGTCAAGAGTAAAGTTCATTTGAGAACTGTACTATAGAAAGCATCATGCAGAAGGGAGAAGATATTTACTATATGAAACTTGGGAGTGAAAAAATGTCAAATATTTAATTATCATGTATTTTATTTTAAAAATTAAAAAAATTGGAACCAATAATAAAGCTATGCAGAAATATTTAAATATCTGAAGATTTATAAATCTCTTCAATATAAAACCTTTCAAAATCCCTTTTTAAAATAAAATCCCTAAGAGGTATAATAATGTCTAGTAATAGGGTTAAATATGCTTGAGAGAATTTTAATTGTTTAACTTTCTTGTTTATCTATCAAAATCTTTCAGGAGCATCTTGGAATGACCCAACAAAGAGAGGGATATTTTGTAGAAAGTCCTGGTCCTCTTTTTGCCCTGCTCTTTGTGGTTCTGTTTTTTCCACATTGGGTTGCCTATTGCATACTCCTTCATTAATACATTTATTCACTCAAATAATATTTATTGAGTTGAGATATATTAGTCAATACTCAATAATGTTTATATTAACGAATACACTTATGCCATAGTAAGTTAAATACTGAGAAAAATCTCAAAATATGTAATTCCAGCTTCACAAAAGTTTATGATTATGTTGAAACTATAAGATATGCTGATGAAATAGCTAATTTATTATGTGGGGTAGTCTTTAATTTTAAAAAATGAGTTTTTATAGATAATGAGAGCCTAAGGGTCAGTCATTGTGGGCTGAATATATCAACAAATGTGTTTTTAGATGGGTTTTGAGACTGACCTTAAAGATAGAAGAGGACAATTTGATATATGATTAGGGGACAAAAAGGAGGCCATGGTGATAGCCTGTGATAGCTAGCATGGTGAATATTTTTATTTCTTATTAATGACATTATTCAAAGATAAATCAAATGTAATATTGCTTCCACAGTTCCATTCACAGTATCTAAACAAAATGCTAAGTCTTACTTCAGTAGCACTGATGACTAGAAGAGTCTTTAATTAAGAGACTGTGAAAGAAATGAAGAGTTGGGAAAAGCTTGCATTGTGCATCACACAACAAAACTTATTTAATGATGTATTTACTCTTCTTCCCTATGCAAAGTTCCTTCCCCTCTCTCTGTGCGGCTGTCTTCTTCCATCTCTGGCTACACTCTACCAGCCATCTTTCCAGATCTTCCCAAATCTCTCCACTCACGTCTTATTATGCCATAACTAAAATATTTCATGGGGTCTCCAGGGCGCATCCCCACCACTTATTCTACACAGACAAACAAAAGACACTTTTCAGGATCTACTTTCCTCCAAAGCATGAGTAGTGATTGCAAATAATATGGAGTGGAGAGCAGCTACTGAAAATACCATTTTTTCCTGTGAGATCATAGAGCATGAATATAGGAGACTTTGGGAGATTAAAAAATATATAGAAATCACTTATCAATAATGATTTCTTAATTCCAAATAAAATGAAACCAACTAAACCTGAAACAGACTAACTTTTCCAAAAGATGCTTTCACTACCGTGTGTTTGATAACCACATCTTTTCTTCCTTACTTTCTTCTTCCTTTGGAGACGCATACACTGGCAATAATCTTTCAAATAATAAGAAACTTCCCATAGGTCCCTTCCCAGGCAAGTTTAAGTTATAACAACCCAAACAGATTTTTGGATAAGATGGCTAGTTGAAAGCACAGAAAAAGAGCTAAGTTCTCTTTTTCAATGGGCGTATAATGGGTAATGGAGAAAGTGGCTTAAAAAGTGCCTCTGCGTGAAGGGCCAAAAGAGCAAAGTAACTACAACAACCCATAGGTTTTCAAGAGCAGTGCTTTGTATCTGAAGGATTGATTTTTCCCAGTATTTTTTTAGTAACCCGAATTATGTCTTTATTAAATGACCCATGAGAATACTGTGTGGCAGAGAAGGCTTAGATTTCCCTAGCCCCAAGTAAGGTATTCTCAACTTATTTATTTATTGTTACCGTCCAGTCAAATTAAAAAGAGAGTTTTACATACAGAAATTGAACACAACTGAGTGTACTTTTATTTCAACCCTTTACCTGAATTTTTTGTTTTAATTATCCACTGATGTGCTTTCATTAATATATTTGGAAGAACATTTCATTAAGTTGAAAGATTCATTCACTTCATTTGGAAGAGCCAAAGTATTTAGCCAAATTCATTTCTCTATCGCCAAAGCAGTGTTCTCTAAATTAAACGATAGATTAGCATTTCTTTGCTCTAATACCAACTCAACTGGAAGGCAGAACAAGGATACCTATACACTCAGGGAAGGAAAAGTCAGTTAGCCTCTGTAGCTGTCCCAAGTCACTCATCTAAATATAATGCAAGCTACCATTTTTCCTGAGACTCAAAAATGTACAGACTGCGGAAAGAGACTTAAACGGCAGAGGCATGGAAACACTCTGATGTGAGTTGGAACCAACTATTTCCTGCTTTCATTCCACTCAAATGCTTTCACTTTTCTGTTGTTATTGACGTTACTCCATATCTCTGTGTTTTCCTCCATTGGCCTGCAATCTTAACTGTTCATATATGTTTGTTTTCCAGTAACCTTCTTTCTCACACTCCTTTCTTATTTCAATTTACTATAATACACGTTACCCTGAAGGATGTTTCTTACTTTTTTCTTTCTTATTCTCAGAAATTCATGCAAAAATAATGGATTAGTAAATACAGCTGTCCCTTGAAAAACATGGGTTTAAGAGCACTGACCTCCCCCCAACACACAGATGAAAATCCACACAAAACTTTTGACTCCCCCAAAACTTAGCTGTCCGTTAGTATCCATGGGGGATAGGTTCCAGGACTCTCTATGGATAACAAAATGTCAATGCCAAAATAGTCAAAATCAATGTTGTCAGAAACCTGGAAAATAGTCAAAAGCTTATATCAACCAAGCAAATAATAAACTAATGAAATGAAAGGAAAGTTTTGTGGCATTTTTACTTCCCTGGCTCCCCATCCACTCTCCACTGTAATGATGGTCTCAAAGTGGTAGAGTCTTAATACAATGACAGTCTCAAAGCAATAGCCCATGTTCCCAATATGGGGCCCTTGATCCTAGTTCTGGAGGAAGGAAAAGAGAGCCTACTCTCAAATTATTGTGTGTACCTGTTCCAATCTGTCTGGGACCAACACAGGACACACAGCTCTGTTTGCCTAACTTGGAACAGTCTGGTAAAGCAGCAGTCATTGCTCAAAAATACTGCAAGGTGAACTAACAAAAAACAGATGACTGAGGCAAAAAAATATGGATTGAAATACCATAAGCTGCCTAAAGTCCAGAAGCAAAAGCTAGGGAAGATTCTTTGGGAAGTTAAGCCATTCAAAAGTAACCATATATGCAGGGAAATTAAGAAAGCTACACACAGACTCAAGCCAAGATGCCTGCTTAGAAAATACTGGAGAAGACTCTAAGCTTTCACTTTGAGCCAATTCCTGAACTTAAGTGCAAGTCAGCTACATGCTGAAGGAGTATCCCAACAGAGTCCATCGGCAAATCCTGGAAGAGGTTTATGGTTTTGTGTGTGCATGTGTATGTGCATATGTGTCTGTTATGTTTATTTTGTTTTTGCTTGTTTTAGATCCTAATTCAAGGAAATCTCTGTCAAAACATTAGCTAAACATGAGCTAGAGAAACAGACTCCAATGATCTCATATGATATTTAATAAAACTCTTGCAAAATTAGTTTTAAAAAGTCTCTAAACAAACATACTATTAGGCTACTAGACAGAATCCTTCACTATCACTGTGAAACAACTTTGTTTTCCTGTTCAGATGTTGAAAAGTGGATATTGATTCATCCTGAGTTTTATATATCACAGATCCATTTTAGAAGGAGGGGCTACCGAACGATTTCCAATGACTTTGAGACATAATTTGAATATGTAATTAACAATATTGTTTATTGTTGAAATGTGTCTTGGGCTCATTATACCTCTAAAAGGTTTCAAATTTCAAAGATTTAAAAATCTTTATCCTTGAATAATAATTAGTGTTAGACTGTGAATGTGTAGTCTGGCACTGCAGATAACTGGTTTTTGTAACCAATTGTGTTTACCATGTTGTTTTATCCACGGAGACTCTTAAAAGTCAAAACAGTGATACAACTTAAGTAACTACATTGCCTCCTGATCACATTTCCCTAGTCTTTTATTCATACTCTGTTTCTTGTAGCCCTGTTTCTATTAAATATTTTTGCAATTATATAGGATTTTATGTATTCCAGTAAAGCTACCACAACGCTTTATGAAGCATGGTAGGTTATAAATGCATATAAGTAAAATGCATAGGTAGTTTTTCTTAAGTGCAGTGTTTTATTTATTTTTTTCCTTTTGAAGTCATCGCTTCTTTTACCTGTTAAGAAATTGAACAAAAATATCAAAAGGCAAAATCCCTAATTCTGAAAATTTAATATGGGTCAGGTATATAGACTAATACTACTGAGTCTATTAAGTCTTAGAAGTGAGTAACTAAGTCTTTAAATTTTAATTTTTGATTTTAAATAGTAGAGTAGTAGCATACATAAATAGTTGCCTAATGAAAATTTGTATTCTAATTTGGAATTCTCATGAATACCTGTTTTTTTTTCCCTTCAAATCTTATGATAATAGGCCATTTGATTATCATCTGTTTAATGCTTTAACTTCAGACAATAAAGTATTTGTTATGAACAAAAAGGAGAAAAGAATTCCTTTTCTTTGATGGGGGCTGGGGGTAGTAGAGAAAAATAAAAGCTCAAACACCTATTGTGGTGTTTATATATATAACTTTCTATATGTTTTATTTATTTCAATAGCTGATTTAAAATTCCTAAAAGAATGTTGTAATATGTTATCTTGCCCATTTTACAGACTCAAGTAAATGAATTTCTGGGAGGTAGGAAACTTGCCCAAGGTTATCAAGCTAGTTAGTGGTAAGAGTGAGAATTAAACTCAGATGTATCTATTTATGTAGCTTTTGCTCTTCTCTCATCATTCACTTTTAGTAACCAAAGCTTTCCTGCTTACGAAAATGACTGAGATTTACAAAGAGCCAGTCAATGCTGCTTTTTAGATAGAAAAATTACTGCTAATTCTTTAAAGACATATTCCTTTTTCATCCAGTGACTGTAGTTTTCGAATAATATTGCCAGGCACTGGTAATCATCTGGACGGAGACGGAGAACAGAACTCAAGGATGCTGCTAGCAGTCAGGAAAGGCCAGTTGGGCTCATTGGTAATATTTATTGCATTCCCTCAGACTAAATTAATGTTATTACTAGGATCCTAACATTTTACACTATAACCCTTCTTTTATCGTTCCTTTTTCCTCCCTCTATCACTCTCTCTTTTCTTTTCCCATATTATTATCTTTAACAATTCTTAGTGAATTAAACTTAGTTATTAGTATTCAACTGTACTAGCCAAAAGTAGAGAATCATAGATCATAACAAAGAAAGAAAATAGAAAAAAAGTATAAATTATATGAACACACACATGTACATATACATACTATATGCATCATTTTTCCAATATCTAATAAGTGTCTGCACATTTACTGTATATTAGAAGCCTAGGAAGGAGCATTATACTCTTTACAGGATACAGAAAATATACCCAAGTATGAAAATCACTAGCAATGAGAATGGGGGGAAAAGGCTATAATAAGGAATTCAGATGTTAGTTTTGTATTCTAACTATGATGCCAAATATTAAATTTTCAACTTAGGATGGCCATAAAAAGATGTATTACTCTTCTAGGGCTGCCATGACAAAGTACTACAAATTGAGTGGGTTAAATGACAGATATTTGTTTACTCATAGTTCTGGAGGTTAGAAGTCTGAGGTAAATTGTCAGAAGGGTAGATTACTTCTAAGGCCTCTTTCTTGGCTTACAGATGGCCATCTTGCCTTGTGTCTTCGCATGTTCTTCCCTTTTTGCCCATTTGTGTCCTAATTTTCTCTTTTTATAAGGACACTGGTCATACTGGATTAGGGCCCACCCACAAAAATACATTTTGCCTTAGTTACATCTTTAAAGGCCCTATTTTCAAAAAGCCATATTATGAGGTACTAGAGGTTAGGACAAATAAATTTTTTTGAGAGGCAGGTAGAACACAATTCAGCCAATAACAGAAAATAAACAAATAAGTAACTACCTTTTCTAGTGTGTTGCTTAAGGATATGAATTTATTCAAGAATGGTAATAATAGCAAGGATTTATATAACACTATATATTATATGAAAGATATTAAATTAATCACTGTAACATGCTGTGAGATGGGTATTAAATGAGACTAAGATTAAGTAACTTTCCCAGAATCATATAGTTAATTCTTTCCAAATCTATATTTCAACCAGGTATTTCTCCAGTTCCAAACTCATTCTATATCTTACCACAAGAAACAGTATCCACTTTCCAAGGGATCTACTCATCAACTATTCTATGTTATATATTCATTTCATTTTTTAGAATAAATTGTGATTCTTCATTTTGCTTATTTTCAGAAGTTATATGCGAATAGAATGGAGTTAGGTATTGCTAGTGAAATTCATACCTGGGGAAGAAAATTGAGTCCAGAAACTTCAGAAAATTTCCAAAGAAGACAAATAACAGGACAAAAAGTACTGGCATTCATTCATTTGGTTCAGTGATCTTTCCTAAAGCACTACAAGAATCAATTTTAAGAACCCAGTGTTTTTCAAACTTTCACCAATGGGCTCTATCTGCAGAATCCTCTAACAACACCTAAATGACTTAGTTTCAAATCCTAATCCATTTAATATCAGAAGTTCCAATTGTTCCCTGTGGGGGAAAAAAGTGAAAATCATATCTGGTAATTTGGAACAATTTCTTCAAGGCTCAGGCAAAATCCAATACACAAGTAATCATCATTGGTAACCGCATGTTTAAAAATGGTTATTCAGGTATCTAAGAGGTATATACATTGGGAGAAATTGTAATTAGAGAGAAACATAGATCACAATTATTTAATTAATGCTAAACTATATACGAGTTTAACTTTGGTTTAGCAAACCCTTCTTCTAGATACTTTCAATTCGTCTTCACAGGTAGACTAGAAAATCATCTTCCAATGCAAGATTTACTGTGTTACTTATTTAAAAACCTACAATGACTTCCACATTTATTCCACCAAATTTTGCCATGAGAGAAAATTAGCGTTATGAGCTGTCTTGGATTAGATACCCAACCATACTTAGTTCATCCTATTTGAAGCACTTTCAGAACAGATCCTACAGAGTCTGGCCTTATATCCTCTACAGAATCAAGCCAAGGGACCCATACATAGTTATAGCTGGAAAAATATTTGCTCTGAGTTGATATTTTTAGCCTTTACCAAATCTTTATTACTAAGATTTATCTCTATAATTCCAAGCAGAAGATCTACTTGCCCTTTAATTTTCATTTTGCAATCTCTGCCAGTAACAAAAAGCGAAGAATTGAGACGTCAGCCACAGTATGCTGATGGTCAAAGCAGAAAGCACAGATAAAATAATCTGTGGAGATATTTTTTTTTTCAACATAGGAGAAAGTCCTAGAATTTGAAACAATTTTGCAAAATAAAATCTCATAAAAACTTAGAAACCCAGATGCATATCGGTAATGGATTGGCTTAATAAACTTATATTCACTCAATGGAAAACTGTAAAGACATTAAAAAGAATAATTACTCTTCTAACTGAATTCATTAGTGCTTCAAAAACAGTTTCAAATAATAGTTTTTATTTAACATTATGTCAGGCACCTACATTTTGTCCTCCATTTACTGTCAGTGTTACTAAACTTTTACCATTTACCGCTTTCTCTTTCAGATACATAATATCTTCATCTTGCATTTATCTATTCTTATTTCACTATTTTTTTTAATTATGAAATATCTTCTGAGAATGTTTCAAATGATTGTATAGCTTTGCTCTCTTTTAACCTTGTTATGTGGTAAATTATATTTTATTACATTACATTATGTTATTTATCATATGTTATGTTAACTGTATTACACTTATAATTAAAGTAGCACTTTGATTCAGAAACAGACAAACCAATCAGTGGAACAGGAAGCATCTTAAGTTAAAATTAGATTCAAGAGCTTAAGGAAATTGAGATTATAATAAAATTGACATTTTGAATCAGTAGCAAAAATTAGTCAACAAAAGTGGGACTATATGGCTAATCATTAATAAATTCTAGATATATCAACTATTTAAAAGTAAAAAAAAATCAATGAAACTATAAGAATATCAGCAGAAACCTGGGTGACTTGAAAAAATTATTCATGAGAAATAACTTTCTAAACAAAATGATACATTTAATTATATAAGAAAAAATGATACATTTAATCATATAAGAATTAAAATTTTCTGCATGGCAAAACATGCTAAAAAAAGGTCAGGAAAAAAGCAAAAGAAATTGGAAAATACATTTAGAAATATATATGCTTTCTTTTCTCTACATCTTTTAAGAGAAGCACATGGTTCTTTCCCTTTAACCTATAATGTGAGTGTTAATCTATATTGTAAGTGCCTGGTTCTTTCTCTTTCATCTATGAGTATCAATATAGGGCATTAGTTCTGAGCACAGACTCTAAAGTTCCTGTGCTGGTTCAACCACTGACTATCCACACAATCCTATGAATATTGCTTCACTTTTCTTGGTGTTGGAGTCCTCACCTGAAAAATTAAAGCAAAATAGAACCTTCTCCCAAGGATAATAGAATTTTAAAGGAGAAAACATGTAAACCACTTAGGACAATGCTTAGTTCAAGAGAACTCAATATAAGTGTTTATCAAATTAAAAAAAAAAATGAAAGAAAGAAAACGTGGTGAATTAAATCTATATATTCCTTATATTAAACCACTTTCGCATTTGTTGGATGACCCAACATAGCCATGCTTTTTCTCATTCTAGTGAACTTAGGTAGCTAATAAGATATTTAAAAATTTTTACTTTTATATTCATAAATTTCACCTATAAATTTCTTTTTTTCTTATAGCCCTTATCTCTTTTCAGTATCAAGATTATATAGAGTTCTTAAGAAGAACAAAGAACTTTTTTTCCTTTTTATACTCTCCAGAATTTTTATTAAGATTGGCATTATCTATTTATGGAATTTTGATACAATTAAACTCTCAAATGATCTGGGTCTAGTATTTTCTTAGTGGAAGATTGTAAACTATTGATTTAATTCCTTTACTAGTTAAAGACACTTCTACCTATATATTTCCTTCTGCATCATTTTTTTTACAAACCTTACGTGCTAGGAAAATATCCATTTTACATGAATATTCAAATTTATTGGCACTCCATATGTTTGTACTCTCTGCTCTAATGTTCTCATTCTTTCTGTGTATTATTTCTATTTTCCTTTTTCTTACTCAAAAGGTTTATCTGTTTTAAAATCTTTTCAAAGAATATCATTTTGATCTACTGGATTAATTTTATACTTTTTTTCTGTTTTATTAAATTCTGCATGTTTCTTTATTATCTATTTCCTTGTATATGGTCTCTGGGTTTATTGTTTTGCTTTTCTGACATCAGTTCAAATACTTGGTCATTAATTTTAATAAATCTTTTCAGTTATAAATGTATAAATCCTTTTGAAGGTTCCAGGTTAATGTAAGCATCTAAGGATCAGTTCCTCCACACTGTTGCTGGCCCAAGGCTTAATGTACCCCTAGCAATGAATATATTGACATTTTTCTCCTAGACTACCCTGTCTCTTCTACTTCTCACTTTTCTTTGGAGAGATACTCTTTGAAATATCCACTACTAACTATAGCTCCAATAAAAGTAATGTGTAATATGTCAATAAAAGTAATGTGTATATTTTTTCAATCTACTTATATAATTAGGCACAAAATCTGATCTGCCATATTACTAACAGCAGCATTATTTTTACTCTTTACTTCCATGTTTAATATGCGGTTTTACACAACCATTAAGTTTTTAGCTTTATTGATAAAATATATTTTTTACATTTTGAAAAAGATTCTGCCCAGCCTTTTAAAATATTCATATTCCTTGTTGAAATTCTAATTACATATATTTACTTTCTATCCTGCACCTGATACTTTCAAGATCCAATGGCTTTAGGAATTTAATTTGGTATTGGTTATTTTTGCTGATTTGCTCACAACTGTAGCTGATTTCTTCATTATTGCACAAATTTAGGTCATGAGCTCAAGTTTAGCTAAACTTTGTGAGAATCTTATAGGCCAAAGTTGCAAAAAGCTATTTGATTTTAAAATCCTTTTAAACAAAGATTTAGGATTTTTTTTTCTTGGTAGGTAGCTTAAATGAGTCAGAAAAAAATAACTGTCCTTTAAAACAAATTTGAAAAGATTCTAATTATTCTAAGTAGAAAAATGAAAACATAGATTACTCATCTCTAATATAGACTCCCTGTCAAGATACTGTTTATGATTCTAGATACCATGATCAAATTATATTTGAAAGTCAAGCAGCTTAATTCCTGCATATTTCTTTCAAAAATTCTTATACCAAATTCACTAATACAATACAAACAAGAGATGTTGATGTTTAAATGCAATTCAAATATCAGGTCTAAGGAACCCCAGTAAGGAAAAAAATTCCCATATCTCTTGCCAAAACATTGTCAGGCCTTGAGTGGTTTGCTAACTGAAAGGCATTTTTATTGTTAAGTGGATAGAGGTTGTTTAAGAAGGATGAAAGTGAAAAACTTTCCAGTACTTATATGTGTTAGGAACAGTGCTAGGCTATCTCATACTCCATATCAGTCAAGTCTCACTATTTTACATATATGAAAAGTGAGGTTCAAAGAGTTTTTAGTAATTCACAAACCAATAAATTCAAGCAAGAATTCAATGCCAAATCTGTTACACTGAAGTTTGAGCTATTATTCAAGATTAATAGAAATAGCACTAATTAAAAGTTTAGAGATATTTTTTCTTTCAGACTCTTTAACTCTATTTGACTGGAGATAAATCATTTCATCTATATGGGCTTCTTTCCTACATCTATAAAAATTGAAAGCTTGACTAGATGCTATCTATATGGGCTTTCAATTCTAAAATGTTCTATTAAATTGACTTCCTATAATTGCCCTTGCAATATATGTATGCTGCCACCAAGTGGCAGTAAAGAGTGCTAGTTCCTTTATTTTATTTTTTTTTTCTAGTGGGGAGTTCATTTGACATTAGATTTACCCACCAGAAGTACAGCCTTTCATGATGTCTTTAGTCGCTACACTTAAGTAATGTCACTACCCAAGCCAGTGATGGCAGGCTAAATTTTAATTCTAAAAATATAGTAGGCTGATATTTTTTATTTCTTAGTTCCAAAAGAGGACCTGATAAAGATCTATTAATTTTTTTAAAAAAGAGTACAACCTTTAATATAACTATAAAATGATAATATAATCAGGTAGTGTTTACTTAAAAACAGAGGCTTGTGGCTATGTATAACATCAGAAACACCTGTCAAGGTTTTCAAACATACAGGAAATCCCGACCTCACTGAATGAAAACCTTCAGAGATGGGACTTGCGCATCTGGATTTTATTTACTTTTTTGCTTCCATGTGTGATTCTGATATACAGCTAGTTTTAGGATAAATAAACAGAAAGAAAGCATAAAAGCTCCTTACACTAACTGTTAACATTTTGTAACTAACTTTTAGTCTGATATACATTCATATACATATATATACACTTATACATATATATGTAATATATGGCTTTATAAATATTGGCCTTACTTAAGCAAATCAAATGTAAATCATTCTAAACAACTTTTAACTCTTTTCCCTCTAACTTTAGCTTCCTTCTTTTTAGGTCATCCTCTGAGCATCTCAAGGGGCAGATACTTCCATGAGATATGTGTCTAATTTGCCACCATTGAAATCTACATTTTTCTCTTTCAATAGGGAAGTGAAAAAATTCATATACCTACACCTTCAATTTTTCACAGAATACTTTTTGGTTCACTAACTTACTAAAGGGAGCACTGCAAAAATACTCATTCTAACTTAAAGCAATAGTATAAAATGAGTATTCAAACAAAATTAAGTATAGGATATAATTTGTGTTCATTCTCAATTCAGATACGTGCAAGATATATATATCCATCAGGATATTGTGAGGATCTATACTGACTCTGGTCTCTGACATATTAGAGGGTAAAAAAACTAGTCTCCTAAAATCTCGGCTGGGCCACACTGGTTTAATATTACCATTGGAAGATACTTATAAGTATGTATTAAGGGAATTATCATTTCAATTGTGACATAATGAGAACTCCCAGGTAAGACACATGCATGTGAAACAATGCATTTACACTCAATGGAAACACATTCACAATATTGACTTATCCCTCTTTATAGACTATATAATATTTCTGGGTAAAATAGATTTTCTTGATTCAATTATAATTGTTCTTCTACTTTCCCATTTTTTTCTCTTTGAGAATTTATTACAAGGTCAGTTATTGAAAAATGCAACTTTGAAAGGGTCAGACAATTAAAATTACATTGACCACAGTCAATGGAAAAAAAATAGTCTCAGTTTATGTGAAATGAAAATCCTACATTACAGGAGAAAAACCAAGTATTACACACTGCATTGACAGCCAACTAGAGAAAGAAGCACAATAGCACGGCACCTTCTGGAACCTCCATTTACTGTTCTGAGGGTATGTTTAATACTACAGCTGTGTAGAGAGCAACTGGAAAGGAAGTAAAAAGTCACATGACCATTTGTTCTTAAAAGTCCAGAAAGGATATATGAAGTAGAAACAGTGTTATTCTGACTTTCTCTTCTCTTCCTGTTCATAGCTTTTTTCCTTTGGGGTTTCCTTTTTTTTCTTTTAGATTTTCTGAAGTTTTGTTCTGTTTTTAACATTACACATTCCTTCTTTCATCCAGTTTATCAACTGCATATGAATTTTAGCTATGAAGTTCTTTGTTTAATAGAAAGTCTTGATTTTTAAATACTTAAATTGAGATTTTAATTTACACATTTATTTCATGACTTTTTTAGGTTCTATTGAAGGAAATTTTCTCCATTCTTAGGGCACAAAAACCCCTCCTCTATTTTCTTCTCAAATTTATGGCTTTGCCTTTCACACTGAGGTCTCTATTCCATGTGAGTTCACTTTGTATGTAATGTAAGCATCCAGGTTAATTTTTCTCCATAAAATGTATTATTTTCTCCAACATCATCTACTAAATAATTCATATTTTTCCATTTTTTTTTCTGTAGTGTTCATAAATAATGTGGATCAATTTTGAGTTCGTACTGTCAAATATATTGGTAGTCACAAAACTTTTATGGCTTTTAAGTACTTGAGATGTGCTATAAATGGAAACTACATACCAGATTTCAAAGACTTAGTTGAGAAAACTGTAAAATATCATGATAATTTTTAATACTGATCATATGTTGAAATATTTGATTACTTTGAGTTAAATAAAATATGTTATTAAAATTCATATCATTTCAATTTTTTTAAAAGTATGCAAGAATTAAAACCAGTGTACTATATTTCTACTGGACTGCACTGCCATAGACTATTTTGGCATATTAGTTTCTGTACCAGTATGCCATACTGGTTTTATTGTTAAAATATTGTCTTATTAATATATTGGGCAATTTCACCTTTAATTTCTTTAAAGACATTCAAAAACTCCTTTTTGACAGATACTTATGAGTTCTAATTTCTTGAATTTCTCAATATTTGAGAAATTCATTGCATGTGGATTGAATTTACAGGGTAGTTGGGTATAAATGACAGCATGAGGTCAGAGGATATGCTGTCTATGAACAAGGTCTATCTGTCCTTTAAAATTTTTTTTAAAGTTTTCAGATTTCTCTCCATTTAGGTATTGTATTCTTCTTTGAATATATATACACATACATACATACATACGTATACATACACAATATACACATACATACATATAAAACATATATATACACATATAATATATATATAATATCCCATTAGCTTTTACTTCTTATTGACAATGAAGGTATATTGACATTTTTTATGATGTTCTAGTCTGTAACTTAGCTAAACTCTAATTAGTTCAAAGTTTATATATTCTTAATATTATCTGAATACATTTTCTGTAAATAATGATAATTTTATCTTTTTTCTTCCAATGTTTACACTTGTCATATCTCATCATTCACTCTTAGCCCAGACCTCTAATACCAAATTAAATCATATTGTAATAATGAGTCTTCTATCTTGTTTACAATTTAAACAAAAATTCACAAAAATTCTCCATAAGTTATAATGTAGCATTTTTAGTTTTAGTTATTTGTTCTATAATATATGTTTATCATGTAGAGAAAGTTCTATTATTTAATGCAGAGATATTTTATCTTAAGTGTTTTCTAAAGCTTTTTAGGAAACATTTATTAATATATGAAATATTTTTTTCTCCAATGTGGTAAAACATGAGCTTTCTCATGTTAAACCATCCTTGAATTCCTGGAATGAATAATACATGATTTTTAAATATATGGCTAGATTTGGCTGGTTCATATTCTATTTAAGATTTTTTAACCTGTGTTCATAAATAATTGTCTTATAATTTTATAGTCTCATACTATTTCAAGCAGTTTTAAATGAAGCCTATAAGATAAATCGATCTATCTTCCCTCTTTTTAATTCTAGTTTTCTACTTTTCTTGTCTCTTTACATATTTTGTAATATATTTCTAAATTTCTTGTAAAAATAATAAAAGCTAGTAGAAATGATCTATTGAAAATTTTACAGAACCCAACTGCAAAACTACTTGGGCTTACAATTTCTTTTGTTCTCTTCTCCCAGGGAATTTTCATTTCTATCTCAATTTTCTAAGTGATTATTTACGTAGTCTATTTCTACTATTTCTGTCAAATACGCCACTTTACCCTTTTCTCCCTAAAAAGTCACTCATCCATTATATGTTTCTAAAAAAATTTATTAGCATATAGTTATTTAACATGTTTTTAAATTTTTCAGTTCTAGTAATCATGTATTTTTCACCTTTTCCTTTTGGTACTTTATAACGATTTGCATTTTCACCCTTCTGGATTTCTTCAACAATCCTGCCAAAGATTATAACTTATTCAAAGATATAGCACTCTGTTTTGTTTAGTTTTGTTTAGTTTAGTTTTGTTTTATAGGGGGTCTCTCTTTTAGAGAATTCTGTTTTTACACTTGTAACTTATTCATTTCTTTAAAAAAAAAAAACAGTTATATATTTCAACCAATTTCCAGGACAGCAATCTTATATCTTTTATTTTGCATATATGTTTTTTAAAAAAGTAATTAAACTTAAGCACTTCTGAGTACTGCTTTAACTGAGCATTGAAATTTTGACTTATAGTGTTTTCATTATCACTTAGTTTTATGTATTTAAGAATTTTCTTGATTTCCTCTTTAACTCAAAAGTCATTGTATAAAATTTTTTAAATTTGTTTTTCAGATATAAAAAATTACTTCCTATGTATCCTTTTGCTATTTATTTTATGCATATGATGTTATTGTAGAAGGTTATATTTTATACAAGGTGTCATTTCTTTAGAACAATGAATTTATTCTCTATTTCTGATAACTTTTTTGTAAAATTCTCATGTAACTTGGAAAAATGTTTTATTTTATTTTTTTGGTTGAATGTAAAGTTATTCCTGAATCACTTATTTTGAACTTATTTAATAGCATTATTTGAACTTTTAAATTTTTGCCTACTTTTTGTCTGCTTGATCTATCTGGTTCTAAGAAACTTGCATTAAAATACCAATTTTTTATTTTTTTATTTTTTTAGTTTTCAATTTTATCTTATGTTTCTAGCAGTTGTTTTATCACATATTTTTACACTCTATTTTAGGTACATATATGTTCATGATTGTTATATATTCTTGATCTTGACCAGTATATATAATCTGTCTAGGTTTATGATGCATTTTATATGAATTGTGTTCCATATTGGTTGGTATATCTTTTCGTTGTTGTTTTTTTTAAGTGATCAACTTTCTGTTTTATTTTTTAAGGATGAATGGTGTAGACAACATATTGTTAGCTACTGTATTTTCAATCCAGTCTTCTGGTAATTGCAATCAAACTTATATATTTACTGTAATTAATTTTCCTTTAAGAATTATTTTGGCCATTTAATTTTATATTTTCGATTTCTCAACTTCCATTTCCTTCTTCTTTTTCTCACCAATCTGGCAGCCTATTGGATAGACTTTTTTTTATTTTAAAATTATATACCTTCTAGTATTTTTCTTCTTGTAGTAAATGCAAATTATAAAAACCTATACTTATATCATTTTTTTCCTATGACTATTTCAAACATTAATCTATAATGTTCCTCATACAAGGAAAGTAATCTAACATTATTTTTTCTTCCTCTGGGCTCCTCTTACCTACTCATGCTCCCATTCTTTTCAACAATAATTTTAATTCTGAATTGGTATGAATACGCTTACTGATCTGATCTGCAAGTCTTTTAAAAAAATTAAATTATATATTACCATATCTCTTGTTTATTTTATAGCACATTACTGAATTTATGTAGTTAGTTAGTTATGAATGACATACTTCCATTACAAGTATTTTCAACAGGTTTTCATACAGTAACCCTTCAGATGCTTTGTGTGCCTCAGTATATCTTCATTGTGAGTTCATGTTTAAAGATAATTTAGCAAGATATAAAATTCTAGGTTCATACTTATTTTCTTTCATAAGTTTGAAATTATTACTCCATTATCTTTTGGCCTGTGATCAAGAAATCTGATGTTCTATATGACATTTAACGATTTAACCTATTCATTCTTCTTTCTGGAACTTTTAAAATTTTTCTCTGTGTGATGTTCCTAATTTTCCTTATACATTTTCAAATTGAGTTAAACTTACCTAAACTGTTAATGCGTACTTGGAGAGGAGGCCAAAGCCCAGGATCAATTTATTGACTCAGTAACTTTAAGGAAAGGGAATTTGCCTCCAAGTGAGGTTTGGCCCCAAAACAATGATCTTGTCTTGAATTCACTATTTGCTGCCCAACCCAACTGGGTTTGCAACTCTATCTTTCAACAGAACTCCTTGACTTTCCTGGATCTTGCTCTTCTTCAATGCTTTCCCCTTTGATCCTGTAACATTCAGAATGTAGAAGAGTAGTAGAAGGTTTCTCTGAAGGCTCAGTCAGCTTTAGTAACACACTTCAGCAAGACTTCAGTGCTGCTCTGGTGTCACCTGCAAACTAAGCCATGCTGAGCAGGTGCTGTTGTTTTTCTTTTTATTTTTTTAAGCAGCACCACTCCAGAGCTCTCCTGATGGGGCCTCCCAGACTTATACCTACTTAGACTCCTTGTTCCACCTCATGCTGGCTTATAACCACCTCCATTTTTCCAGGGGTTTCTATAGGGGCTTACATTCATTTTTCAAATCTGCATACTTCCTCTACTTTTTCTGACATTGACACAGTTGGATTTGGCAGTAGTGACCAGTAATCCATGATAGCACTCCCTCTTCTCAAAACAAACACACACACACACACACACACACACACACACACACACACACACACACACACACAGAACTCCTCACTATCTTTTAATTTTTGTAGTACTGTTGACTCTAAAGGGCAAGCCCACACATTGCAAGGTCCAGAGCAACAGAAAATATGGATGTCCAAACATCATATACCCAAATATTTAGAATTAAAAGCCTACCCAAATATGTTAAGTATATTCTATCTTTTTACCTTGACAAATATATTTTAATAAAAACTTGGTAAGGCTGGTCAAAATTCTGATGCAGTGGGAGCTAGCCCCCAGCAAGGGCCTCCCACCCTGCTGCCTCACCAAGATAGGCTCATAATAATTTGTAGGGCCAAGGAAAAAATAAAAATACAAGCTCCCTTATTAATAAAGTAGGGAGGAAAGTATCATTAAATATATTAAAACATGGAGTTTTTCCCTTTCTTCCTCAGTCTCTCATTCTCTCATTCTCAGCTTGCCACAGGTGTTTCGTATTTTCCATTTAGTAAATAAAATTTTTAATTTTAAATTATTAGCCTAAATTTTATATCCTTGTTATACAATACCAATAATTAAATGCAAATATCTTTATATTGTAAAATCTTTATATTACACCTTTTTATACTGTACAATGTGAGTTTTAAATACAAATAAAAGGATATTAACTCATATGCAGAATCAATCGCCTAAATTACAATTCATATTTGCTCATTATGCACATATATTTTCTCATTAGCACAACAATGGAAACATTGCACAAGATTGATTTAACTTTTTTTAGTTTACTTTTTCATATATGTACATCTACTAAAAATTTCTACTTTCACCTTACTGATGAGTAAGAGCTAAAAGGGAAAGAAACTATCGATCACCCTGTCTTTATTTTTCCTTCTATGTCATTAGTTTCAATGTAAGTTATTGACTAATAAAGAGAAGTAACATGAATAAGAAAGAATATGATAGGGTTCCTTGGTCATTCATGTTTCTTAGGACGTCAGTGCTTTCTTTCTGTGTTTAAAGCAAGTTCTGGTTCAAATGGAAAGCATGGCTCTCATGGATGTCATTCCCCTGCTTAGTCACAGACCTAACTGCATACTTGTATTTGTTGTGAATCTCACTGAATTCCCATGATTTGTTGATCCACTGGAATCCCATGCTCATGGGGTACTATGAATGCTAGTATACAATAGGGTGGCAAGAAACAGTACTGAGCATGCATATTCTCCACTTACATATGTGAGCCATTGTCCTATAGGCCTTCATTTCAAACACATTCAATGATGAATTATTAAGATTATTAAGACATCAATAGCAGAGCATTAAATAAGTGCAGGGTCCTTTTCTGTGCAGGTTCATGTGACTACACAGATGATATACCCAGGAAGCCTGCCCTTGGCCCACCTCACTTCTCTTCCTAGACCTGGCTGCATCCTTCCTGCATAGTTCAGTCCACACATCCAAGTGATGCCCAACCCCTGCAAAAGGCTATGTGTTGGTCTCTATGTGAAGACAGAGCCAAGGAAGAGACCTGTGTAGGCACTGAAATCAGGCTTGAGGCTTTTGGGCAGGAAATTTCAGAGTCTCAAGCTATTTGCATCATCTCTAGCATCAAGGGGTCTGGTCCATATGGACATATCTCCTTAAATCCCATGATCTCTTCACTCCAAGAGGCAGAGCAGAGTGAGGTCCCCTAAAGGAACAGGGTCCATGGCAGGGACTTCTCTTGTGTGGGTATCAGGTACTCCAATCAATCATCCAATGCCATCTTTGTTTTTTATCATTCTCATCATAACTCACCTTATTTTATCATTTCTCGTAAATTCCATCTGATTCTGAGTTTTAGCTTTATTAGTATCATTTCCCTGTCATCACTTGGCTCTCTTTTCCTCTTTCATACATGTCCTTTCTTAAATCAATCTTATTGCAGAGATACTTGTGCAGCCACAAAAATCTCTGTAGACACCTCGGTTTTTCCCACACTTACAGTATTAATGACAGATCATCAGAATTTGATTTTCTGATGTTATTATGAATTGACACAGCCAAGTGATAGATATAGAATTAGAAAATGTAGAACTTTATAGTCTTATGGGATCTGTGGCTCAAGCAGTTATTAAAAGATTTTTTCCTAAGTAGAAGAGGTAATTGGAAGCATAACAAAGGTAAGTCTCAGACCTTTCAACTCCCAGTCTAATGTTCTACATATACTACATTGTTTCAAAACAAAATTAGCCTGTAATGTCTTGATCTTTTGATATATAGGTAGTGAGGCCAGCCCATAACACTGATGAAATGCAGCTATGGGTTTGAGGATATAAGAGAAAAATCAGACCCAGTATAAGTACTCTGATAAGTGTATGAAAATGTGTAGTACATACATATGTCTATGGAAGTCATTGCTACACAAAGTCTTCTTTCTCTTGGAGCTTCATACTTTTTCCCATTAATAAAGAATGGAAACTGGCACACACACAAAAAATGAAACCTGTTACTATTCCAGCTATATAGCTTAGGAACTATAAATATTATGAAGCTCAGAACACATATTTAATATTAAAACTGAAAACAATGACATGTTAGACTTAAGTCTAACATTTTGTAAATAGCTATTTTAAGATAGGTGTTGTTGGTCAAGCAAAGCCCCTGTATCGGTCGACAACTGCTACAATAACGCTTTGCAACGAGCACTCAAAAAACCTCAGGGACTTACACACCAATTATTGATTCTCATGGACTGGACAAGTGGCACTACTCCATCTCATGCTGCAATTCTGCAGGTGCAGGCCTGGAACACATGCTTTACATAGGTGAGTCAGGGCCAGTACTTCTGATGGTAATGTCAAAAGTCAGAATGCAGGAAGACACATAGGGCTCTGAAAACCTAAACTCAGAACTGGCACAACATCACTTCTACTCACATGCCATGGGCCAAAAAATGTACTATGACCACGCTTAAATGTAAAGACTGGGGAAGGGAAATCTACCCGCAATGGGATGTTAATAAGAGTGTGCATACAGACAGGACTAAAGAATTGAAGACACTCTTTCACTACCACCGACCAGATGCCAATATGAAAAACAAGGGGAGAGGATTTGGGAGTCATGTCTGAAAGTATTAATCCTAACAAAATATATTAGTTTGGTTCATATAACCTTTTAAAAATCTCTGCTACCTATCAATTTCTCTCTGTATGAGAATATTTCTCTTCTTGGGGAATCGAATGATTTTGTCATCTTATAAGAGATAAAAGTCTTGACTGCAGTTGATTTGTTGTTGAGTTTCCTGCAAAATGAGTACCACCGAGAAGATCTTAAACAGATGTCTGTCCCTTTACCATCTAATATTATGGCCATGCTTTTTAAATAAGTTTTGTCATCACTTATTTTGGAAACCAATGTTAAAATCATGGCTGCATTGGAGATCTAAAATTTCAAGTCTTTCTTGTGGAAATCCTGACAGTTTTAACTTTTAAGTTAAAAACTAAAAACACACAAAACTACTAACAGCATTATAAAAGAGAAATGAGGACAAGAGGTGAGTTTGACTCCAAAGAAATAATAATTATATTTAATATCTATCATCTTTAAAAAGGCCATTTCTTCCCTTTTGTTTTTCCCACTCTTTAAATGCAATAGTATACATTATGTAGCCCTTCCCTAACCAAGCTTAAAAAGTATGCTGCAAAATAAAAGTACAGGATGTGATTCTGAGGAAGGATCAGAGGATAGGGTTGAGGGGCGAGGTGAGAAAAGAGGAACAGCTACCTTGGAAACCTTAACAAAGCTAAAACTGCAGTACAGACATGAACTTTTCTTGTTTACTTTTTAAAATAAGCATGTATTACCTCATATTTTTATTTTTATGTTTGAAATACTATGTATACGGAAATTTTAACAATATTAAGTCTTCCAGTCTATGAACATGTGGATTCAATATTATCTCTATCAAAATCACAATGGCATTCTTCACTGAAACAGAAAAAAAAAAAATCCTAAAGTTCAAAAAACCCTGAATAGCCAAAGTAATCTTGATTAAAAAAAAAAAAAAGAACAAAGCTAGAATACCACACTTCCTGATCTCAAAATATATTACAAAGCAAAATAAATTAAAACAGTGTAGTCCTGGCATAAAGATAGATATACAGACCAATTGAATAAAATGGAGAGCCCAGAAGTAAACCCATTCATAGAGTCAACTGATCTTTGACAAGTGTACCAAGAAAACACAATGAGGAAAGGATAGTCTCTTCAACAACTAGCATTGTAAACTGTATACACACATACACACACACACACAAAAAAATTGAACTCTTATCTTATATCATACACAAAAATCAACTCAAATTGATTAAAGACTTAAATGTAAGACCTGAAACTGCAAAACACCTAGAAGAAAACACAGAAAGAAAGCTTCCTGATATCTGTCTTGGTAATAATTTCTTGAATATGACATCAAAAGCCCAGGTAACAAAAGCAAAAATAGACAAGTGGGACTACATTAAACTCAAAGTTTCGGCACAGCACAGGAAACAATCAAGAATTAAAAGGCAAGCCATGGAATGGTAGAAAATATCTACAAACCCTATATCTGATAAGGAATGAATATATAAGAAATTTCTATAATTCAGTAAAAAAAAAAAAGACAAATAATTCAATTACAAAATGGGCAGAGAACTAGGACTTGGATAGACATTCTTCAAAGAAGAAATATAAATGGCCAGAAAGTATGTGAAAATGTGCTCAATACCACTAATCATAAGGAAAAGACAAATCAAGACCACAATGAGATATCAAAAACCAATATATAACAAGTTGGTGAGGATGTGAGAAAATTGGAAGACATATATTGTTGGTAGAATATAAAATGGTACAGCAGCTGTGGAAAACAGTATGGAGGTTCCTAAAAAAATAACAATAAAACAACCATATGATCCAGTGATTCTACTTCCAGGCATATATCTAAAAGAACTGAAATGAGGATCTCAAAGAGGAGACATTTGATTTCCCATGTTCATCTCAGTGTTATTCACAATAGCCAAGATATGGAAACAACCTAAATGTCCAACTGACAGATGAACAGATAAAGAAAATACAACACATATATATACACATACATATGTATGTGTGTATATATATATATATATATATATATATAAAGGGATATTATTGTGATAATGTGAAATGCGATATAAATATGTATATATTATATATACATAGATCTATGTATATATTATATATATACATAGATCTATGTATATATATATATATACATAGATCTATGTATATATATATTATGTATATATACATATATCATATATATGTATATAATGGAATATTATTCAGTCTTTTAAAAAGGAAATCCTGCCATATGCTATGTGAATATCCCAGAAGACATACTTAGTAGAATAAGCCACTCACAGAAGGATAAATACTGCATGATTCCACTTTTATGAGTTATCTAAAATGTTAAAAATCATAGAAATAAAGAGTAAATAGTGGTTACCAGGGGACGAAGGAGAGGAAAATGGGAGTTGTTCAACAGGCAGTTTCAGTTATGCAAAATGTGTAAGGTATAGAGATCCACTGCATGACATAGTGCCTACAGTTCGGTATTATACACCTAAAAATTGTTAAGAGGATAGATCTCCTGTGAAGTACTCTTATTGTAAAAACAAACAGACAAAAGGGAGGGAGGAAACTTTTGGAGGTGAAGTAATTGCTTATTTCCTTGAGGTTAGCGATGGTTTCATGAGTATATGCATCTCTTCATGTTTATCCAGCTGTAGTCATTAAAAATGTCCAGTTTTTTATTTTGTACATCAATTACACCTCAACAAAATTGTCTAAAAATAATATGTATATTGCTTTAATTAGACAAATGTAAGATGCTGATTATTTATTTTTTGGTACCTACTTAAAATATTATTTATATTAAATTGAATGAAATCAATAAAAGTAAAAATATCCCAAGCCTTTTATGCAATAAGGTTTTCAGTTCAAGTCCAGGCCAGTTATCCCTATGACACCTGCAACTGGCATTTTAAATGATCAGAAAAAATAGTTGCTAGTGATGGTTTTTCAAAGCCAGCTTGGCTATACACCATGTCATGATCTCTGTAGAAAAGTGTATCAGAAGGAATTAGATTAATTTTTAAAGGCTCTTTACCCTTGGGTTTACTGTAAGAATTCATCACCTTAACATCTCCTGTTTATTAAATACGTCTATGTTTTATATATGATGTTTATAAAATTTGGTTGTGCTAGGAGTTTATATTTGACTCACTCTGTGGCTGCATGAGACAATCGGATGTTAACAAATTAATAAATAGAGCCTTGATCTTAACAGTAAGAGATTTAGTTCTATGCTATATATAATTTTGTCTAAATATTTTTTAAAATAAACAAAAGGCATTTAACTCTAGAAGCTATAATCACAAAGGGATTTTACATAAGCATGAGATAAATCTCCAGAGAGTAGACATTACAGCTCAATATCACATCTTATAAAAAAGTCTTTCTTAACTTTTCAAGTTTAACTTAACAGTCCTATTCTTTGTAAAACCATGACTCTTAATATTTCTATTACTGCTACTCTTGGTGTCTATTTTATACCATAGTCGTGCACATTTTTATCTCACATAAACTCTAAGCAACCCTACAAGAGTCATAAAGTGGGTAATACTGTACCCATTTTATGGAAAAGGAAAATGGAGGCGCAGGACACAACACTTTGCTGGGGGACATACAACGAGCGAACAGAAGAGATGGCATTTGAATTGAAGCCTTGTGACTGAAGTCCAGGGCTTTTTCAGCTACACTGCGGGTGGTATTCTCATAGGCCATCCTGTAGAGCACAACTCCAAGTGCAGTCACTTGCCCTGAGCAGGTATCAGAAGATGTTACTGAACTGAACAGGAGCACAGGTGGCCAGCATGACAGAGCTATGCTCACTTTTTCAGTGTCAAAGGTTTAACAGTGGGCAAAGCAAGAAAACCCCAGCAAGACACACAAGTGCATTCTCCAAAATACACGGTCTCATCGTTGTTGCCATTCACCTTCTCAATGGATGAAATTCTATGGCCTCAGTAATTAGCTACTTTCCCTGTCATGGAGCAAAGGGTCAGAGACAATGTAGTGGGGATCTCTTTTCTCTCTCCCTGCTCCACAGAGATCTCTGTGCTAGAGAGGTGACATCAGAAAGACTTGTAAAAACAAAGATATTTTCTGGCTTGAAACTAACTGGCTTTTCGAGGATAATTGACTTTAAAAAATCCAACAAATGAAAGCACTTATAAACTGCATATTAACAATTAGGCATCAAAATTGTTTCTCACTATATTCTCAGTTACAAAGACTAAGAGCCATGTTATCTCTGATAATTCACCTGTAAGGTCCAGTTAATTCAGCAGATAACACACTGTATCAGATCTTCCAATTTTTCCATGATTAATATCTAATAGGCATAATTTCTATTCATTAGAATTTCTCATTGTTACATTAATTATGCATTCTTCACAATTAAAATTTTAATGTTTAGTTATTTGACATACCAGTGATGAGATTAAAAACTTACATAGGAAGAAAACTTCCTATGAATTGCATTATGGAGAACAGGTTCTGCAATGGCCAAATGCTTTGATAAGGTAAGGTTTTCCATCTCATTGATAGAAAGTAGAGAACACCTCAGTTACCTCCAAACTTGACACACTCTGTGGCGCATAAGAGAACATAAATTGCCTCCTTTGTTGCTGCCTAATTTTAGTTGGCCAAATGACATTCATTTCTTACTTCGGAAGAAATTATTTCCCAAAAGATTGCCTTATTTATTTTGTTTTATATAATTAAAAAATGAAAGAAAGAAAGAAAGAAAGAAAGAAAGAAAAGAAAGAAAGAAAGAAAGAAAGAGAGAGAGAGAGAGAGAGAGAGAGAAAGAAAGAGAGAGAGAAAGAAAGAGAGAGAGAAAGAACGAGAGAGAGAGAGAACTCATGACCTATAGGAGAGTGAAATGCAATGAGTAAGAACAATACGAAGTTGGAGACGGAGTATATCCTTGCAAAAGACATAAGGGAAAAATGCAGGTACATTCTATATTTACTAATACAGGCTATGGGCATATAACATGTTATATTTGTTAAACACATATACATACATAGTGAGAAATGTCATGATTCTTTGTTATTCAGAGACATAGAGATCAAAGGAGGTCAATCATCCATCTTTTCATTCAATAATATTTGAAGGAGCACTTACTATGTGTTGACAGGACATGGAGAAGCGACTACCTCAGTAACATTAACATACCCACTTCCTCTTTGAGCTAGGTAATTTTAAACAATGCAAACAGCTGATGGATTGAAGAGTTATGGTGTTTATTTTCTTAATAGAAAAGTGATATTTCTGACTTCCTCTAAGGTTTCCTAAAGACTCAGAGGTTGAAATTTGTTGTTTATGGTGTAATATAAAAACAACAGTATTTGCATCTTGTTACCACAGGGGTATTTAAATGGTGGCCTTTAGGCAACAAGATGCTTTGCTTTTCAACCATTTATATATAATATTGGGCTTTATTACTTTGAAATTAGGGGCTACAAGAGCAGGAAGACAAAGTTATAGTACATTAAAGCAAATTTCTAATTCTGGATAACTAGCATACATTTACTTCATTAACTAGCAGTTACATTTCCCACGCCTTCAATTAACACTGGTTTCATTTTAAATGCTATCAGTTAAGACAAGATGTGATAAGAAAACATCATTGCCAGGCAAGCGTTCCTCAAACACAGCTGATTTATCTCTTTGGTAATTCATTAAAATGCAAAATATATTGAAATTGATTTTTAGCACTTTCAGGCAGGAATGTTTCTAATAATGTTAATTTGCAAATTTCCTCTTCTTTTTTTAATTCTCTGTGCTGCAGTCGCCATGTTCAGCCGGAGGCTATTTGTATTGTGCAGACAGAAAATGAACAGTGAACATTTATTTCTCATATCTTTCTGAGAAACCTGAGGCGCATGAAGATATTTGTGCTGTAACAGGCATAGTCAATCCCCTTCACTCCCTTTAGTCACTATATATCACCAGCAAACTCCCAGCTAGTCCTGCTGTAGCAATTAACCTGCCAGAGCTCTCTTCTGTCAAGCTCAGTAATAATAAACTCCTCCCCTCACCACTCCAGGGAGAGGGCAAGCTATAGATTCTGGCTCTGCGACTTCCATACAGGCTAAATTATTCAGAATCAGCATGATTAAGAAGATGGCATGGTATTAGTTAAAAAGACATACCTTCCCATACGCCTTCCTTACTGAGGTTTAAACCTATTAAGGTGAAGGAAACGAAGTTTTCCCTCCTTGGTTCGCAGTTCCTAAAATAGGACTTCTTGAAAGACTATTTACAATACCCTGTCAATTTCCAAGTTTATGAATAAAAGTACAAATACCAGAAAGGACATGTCAGAGTCAAAATGGACAGTTCACATAAACCTAGGAACTGGCTAAAAATACTTTCACCCCAAAGAGACAAAGGGAGCAGGTTCACTTTGGGTAACTGGTCAGGTTTCAATTGCTATTTCTTAAAGCATAGAAAAAAATCCCTGAGTTTGTGCTTTTTGGGTCAATTTCAAGTAGACCAAATTGTGATGAATTATAAATTAAAAATCCGGATATACAATCTGTCAGATAACAAGTTGTTAGACTCTGGAAATAGCATATCCCTAACAATAAACCTTGTCTTTATAAGGATGGTAGTATTATAAATGTCATAATGGATTGCAAATGAACCAGCTGTTTATATTCCACTCTGGTGCATGAATGAGAGAAGAGCAAGCCAGAAAATAAAAGGAGATGGAGGAAAATTTACTAGTACCAAGTCATGGAGTAAAAAGTCCAAGGAACTCAATTTTTACGCTTTCCCATCCAATTTACCCTTGCTGGTGACTTTTGGAGGGAAGTGTAGCTTTTGAAACCAATTGTATTATTCCTCATTGAGATGCCTTCTAGTATATTCAATAGACCCATCACAGTTATATGTCCCTTTTTCAGTCTCAAGCTGCCCTCACCATATGAGATTGGTTACTGTCAGAGGACTTTCTAAGAAGGATTTGAATGCAATTTCAAAGGCCAGACAGAGTGGTTTTCAAAACACTGCCAGCTTAGGAAAGCAGGGTTAGTAGCCCAGGAGGGGTGAGAGTCTGGCTTTCTGTTTCTTATTTCATTCATTTCACTTCAAGCTAAAGCACCTTTTGATTCCAACCCAGTGAAATCAAGGCAGCATGGCAATACTAAGTGAATGATCCCACCCATCCAAAACCCTGTAAAATGGTAATTATCTGTAACTGCATTATTGCCAGCATCATCCACAGCAGTCCATGGAGAGAGGCTATTCTTTTTGAGAACAGAAACACTTTGCTCGTCCCTGTATAATTAAAACTAGATCCACCCATGAGACTTCAACAAATGGCAAGGCCACTCATGGGTGCTTATTACAGATTGCCATTTCCTGCTCATCAGGTATGAATCATATATGTGTGTTATGCAAAGATCTTAGCAAGTTTCATGCCTGATTTTCTTAGCCAGACCTAAAATTCAGCAAAGGGACACAGAGGAGGGGTACAACGTGACTTTACAAATTGAGTGTTGCTTTATGGGGCATTACAGCTACTCTATTTAAAAATCCAATCCAGAAGATAACATTATCACTTGTTATGTTTGCATTTTCGCATAAAGGCACCTCACCCTTGCTGCAGGTCTCTTATCTCTATAATATTCATGGAGTGCTAGCTTTTAATTAAACCATCCACAACTCTATGTAACTCGAAGTATATATTTTACTGCTGTGGGAACCACTAGTCAAGAAAATTCTATATTTTAAATTTATTTTTAAAGCTTGAATAGTTTTATTGCCAATGATGTCATGAACAGCGCTGTCCTACAGAGATGACTAAATTTGTGTTTCAAGAGACATGCTAATCAGATCAGGGGTCCCAAAGGTTCATGAGACTCTTGACTTTGGTAGATATAATATTCAGAGATTTGACTCTGTCAGAAACCATCGGAGGTCTGTGAAGTGTAATCATTTGTCATTTTCCTAAAGCATAATTTCATTCACATGCATGGTGGATCTGGAATGCAGAGGTGAGTCACAAAGTTACAATTTCACCAAACGATCATCCATCTTCTTCAAATCTAATACACCTTAATTCCCTGATATTTTCTTGGTCTCTCTTTTTTTCTTTTTTTTATTTTTTTTGGTTCCCTTTTTATTCCCATCTGTAAATGTTGAGGTCCAAAGCTGCTAACGTCTCATTCTTTATACTCTGCCTACATCATCTCATTGTATCCCAGAACCTCAATTTCTATGTGTATGTCAATAACTCTCAAATCAAAATCATCCATCCAGATCTCATTCCTGGACTTCAAAAGAATACATGCAACTGCTTTCTCATACACTGGTTATCCCACTGGGGCTTAAATTTACCACATCCAAAACATTATAATAAATGCTAGTAATAGTTAATATGGATTTAATGTTTACACTTATAATCTTTACAAAAACCCCATCAGTTAGGAGACTATCGTATTTCCAGTTTTACAGCTGAGGAAAGTAGGATTTGAAGAGGTTAACTGTCAAGATCATACGGTTACAAGAAAATATGATTTGGACACAAGTCTGTCTGACCAAGTCTAGGTTTTTCATTGCTATCCGCATCCTGTCAAGCTTGGGTTTCCTCTTTCATTTACATATTTGATCCCAGCGGCCCTGTCCTGTTTCGGCTATACAATTACTCCTTCAGGGATGCCTTTCCTGTATCTACCAGTAACTTGGGTTTTCAGGACTGGAGTTCCTCAAATACAAAATACTACATTTTTTAGAGATCCTGCAGTTATGTACTTGATTTTCAACCTTCTTAATAGCCTGGGAAATACATAGGGCAGATACAGTTGAGAAAAAAAAAAAAAAGGAAATAAATGAGTGTGAGAGAGAATAGTCCAAACAGAGAACAGTAAGTAGGAAGGCCCTGATGAGGAAGACAATAAAATAAAAGTGGCACTTTCAAGTAACAGAATGATTCCTTTAAGGTTAGAGCACAAAGAATGACAGTGAGGAAGGGCAAGAAGGGAGACTTGAAAGGTAGACAAGTGCTAGATTAGAGGGTTTAAAGGTCCTATTAAAGGTTTGGAAATTTATTCTAAAGCAAAACAAGAATGCATAAAGCAATGGAATATAAAAACCTAAAGCCTATCTACTTAGTCACTGATGGGCAAAGCCAGTTTCGGAGGCCAAAGATCCAAAATGTTTGTCCAGCGCACTGGGGATACTAATAAGGAAGGGCAGAAGAAAAATGACAAGCTATGATTTTTTTTTTTTTTTTGCTTATGCATTAAAAACCCAGGTATTCCTGGGCACTCTGAATATATAATATTTAGAAATTAGGATTTGTTATATATAAAATATATATAACATTTTTGTAACCTGTTATATATAACCATATGTTATGTATTTAAACTATATAATACACACGTGTGTGTGTGTGTGTATATATTTAATTAGATTTCATTTTTTAGAGCAGTTTTAGTTCAAACCAAAATTGCACAAAAAGTACAGAGTTGCCTTTTCTCCCTGCTCCCGCCCATACACAGCTTCCCCTAGCTGCAACATCAGGCACCAGAGTGGAACATTTGTTACAATTGGTTCATCACATTGACATATCATTATTGCCCCAAATTCCTAGTTTACATTACAGTATCATATAGTTTCACTGCCTTAAAATTCCCCCGTACTTCACTTATTCATCCCTCCCTGCCTGACAACCTGACAACCACTGGTCCTTTCACTTTCTTAGTTTTGCTTTTTCCAGAATTTCATATAGTTGGAATAATACAGTATGTAGCCTTTTCAGTTTGGCTAATTTCACCACATAATATGTATTTAATGCTCTTCCTTGTCTTTCTATAGCTTGATAGCTCATCTTCTTTAGCACTGAATACTATTCCATTGTCTGGATGTACCGCAGTTTATTTACCCATTCACCTACTTACAGACTGTTGGTTGCTTACAAATTTTGGCAGTTCTAAATAAAGTTTCTATAAATATGCAAGTGCAGGTTTCTGTGTGAACATAAATTTTCGACTCACTTGGGTAAACATTAAGCATAATTACAGGATCATATGGTAAGAGTATGCTAGCTTTGTAAGAAACTACCAAACTGTCTTCCAAAGTGGTTACAGCGTCTTGCACGCCCACTAGCAAAGAATGAGCAATCCGGTTGCCCCACATCCTTGTCAGTATCTGGTTTTGTCAGGGTTTTGGATTTTGACCATTCTAATAGGTGTACAGTAGTATCTCCTTGCTGTTTTCATTAAAAATTCTCTGATGACTATGATGTGGAACATCTTTTCATCTGATTATTCGCTATCTGTACATCTTTGCTGAGGAGTCTAAGTCCTTAGATCATTTTTAATAGGATTGTTCATTGAGTTTTAGCATTCTTTGTATAAGTCTTTTATCAGACATGTCTTTCACAAATATTTTCTCCCAGTCTGTAACTTGTCTCCTATTTTCTTTATGTTATATTTTTATAGTTATTAAAGTAAGTTCCTGAATTCCCACTGTGTACTTAGCCCCCATAGAGCATTCAATGCGTAGAGCATTCAGAATCCAGTAAATAAGGATGGAAACAACAGTTTTCTTTGAGAGCTGACTGTGTGCAAGGCAGCAAATTGTGGTAGGTGCTGAAGGGATACACATGTACTATTTCATTTCTGTTGTCCAGAGATTTATAGTCATGAAAGTCAGGGAGACAGGTCCTCAAACCCCATAGTCATGAAAGTCGGGGAGACAGGTCCACAAACCCCATAGTCATGAAAGTCGGGGAGATGGATCCTCAATTTAAAAAGCCATTCCCATTGTCCTTGTTTCTGTCTCCATCTACCCAAAGTCAATGCTCATTGCTCTTCTTTATAGCTTTCATCGCCCTAAAGATACCCCGCCTCACTTCATGAACTTCAGCATTCCCATGGAGTTCTCATATAATAAATCTCCTATCTTTCTGAGACTTCACCCCTTCTTCCCTGAGCTCATCCTTTTACTCATCCAACACAGTCTTTGGAAATGTGAGCTCCAATCCCATAACCATGCATCCCCAGTTCCAGAATGGTTAAAAAGGAGATTACTGCTACAGGCTGCATTTATCTGGGAAGACTGCATAGAAAAGAAATTCGAGCTGATCCTTAAGAGATGAATAAGACTTGGCAAGAAGAGGGAAAAAAACGTGTCAGAGAAATAAAAAGTTACCAAGAGCCAAAAGACTCAAGGGCTGTATAAGCAAACCTACCAAACTAGACCAAGTAGCAGATGCACATAGCAGACGGGTGTGAACAGGTCTGCAAGCTTAACCTAAATCTATAACAACACTTTTCTTTTAGTTGTTCTGGGGTGCCTTGCACTTCTTATGTACTGTTATGTCATAATAAATAACTAACACTGACTGAGTACTTACTGGATTTCAGGCACCTTTTCTAAGTGCTTTAATGTATAGAGCTGCAAAGCCTGGCTTTCAGGAAGTCTGATTCTAGATCTCCGCCTCATACCCACTGTACTCTGCATCTATTCCCACAACAGAGTTCCACAATCACTTATTCACTTTTTAAAAAGTAATATAACTGTTATGGGTATGTTGAATTCCACCTTTTTTTCTCTCTTTACTGAGATCTTATTACAAAGTCAATTCTTGAAAGAGGCAAATTTGAAAGGGCCACACAATTTAAAAATATATTTCCAACAATGTATTGTTGCTAGCGTAACTATCAGAAACTTGGTAGCATAAAACAACTCATATTTATTATCTTACTGTACTGTACATCTGAAGTCAAACACTGGTCTCTCTGGGCGAAAACTGAGGTGTCAGCAGGGCTGTGTTCCTTTCTGGAGGCTCCAGGAGAGAATTCATTTGCTTGCCTTTTTCTGTCTAGAGGTTGTCCTCATTCCTTGGTTTGTGGCCCCCTTTTCCCCTTTAAAGCCAGCAATGGCAGGTTGAGTCTTTTTCACATAGCATCACGCTGAACTTGCCCCTTTTATCACATCTTTGACTTTTCAGTTTCCCATTTCCACTTTTAAGGATCCTTCTAGTTACATGGGACCCTCTATTTTAAAATAAAATATTAGCAATCTGAATTCCCTTTTGTCATGTAACCTAACATAGACACAGGTTCTGGAGGTTAAGATGTATTATTCATCTTTGGGGCATTATTCTGCCTACCACACTGCTCCATAAGTATTAGCTGACTACTAGTATATTAAGTAGAGTAAGGACTTAAAGAAACATAAAGTCATTAAGAAATTATTAATATTGAGTTCATAAAATCTTCCTAATATTTTACAACTGTTTTGCTCCCTCTTAATTCCACAGCAACAGTTTTTGTTTTTGTTGTTTTTATTTTTAGTCCAAATGTATGAAGTCTGTTCAAAGCATTTAACTTAGCTTTCATAGAAACAAAAACTCCAGTGTTTTCATTTATATGGGGCCTGAAATTTTTACAATATTAAATTAAATTCCATAATAACAAGGGTAATTATACCTAGGATAAAGGCATAGGAAGAAACACAACTGATGTTGGTAAACATAAGTCAGTTGGAGAAGCAGTAAGTGGTTGGGCTCAACAGAGGGACGCCTACTGATGACAGGCGCTCAGCATGCAGCCACCCAACTATTCCTGTGTTTTGCAGAGGGAATGGAGATTGCCCAATAATCAGTAAAATATCTGAGTGTAAGGTTTTAAAGTAAGTTCCCATTCTCCTTTAAACAACAGAATGCAGGCTCTGCAGACAGATGAGTTTTAATCCCTTCTCACTCATGCCTTATAAATTGGGTGACCTTGAACAAATTAATTAGTGTTTAAGAAGTTAGTTCTGTTCTCCCCACTGTCAAATGAGGGTTAAAATACGACCTACTTCTTTCTGTTTTGTTGATGGTTTCCTTTGCTGTACAAAAATCTTTTAGTTTGATGTAGTCTCATTTGTTTATTTTTTCTTTTGTTCCCCTTACCCAGCAAGATATAACCGAAAAGAAATTACTGTTAGTAATATCAGAGAGTTTACTGCCTTTCTTCTAGAAGTTTTATGGCTTCAGGTCTCACACTTAATTCTTTAATCCATTTTGAATCTATTCTTGCATATGGTATAAGAAGGTGGTTCAGTTTTTTTTTTTCTTTTGCATGTATCTCTCCAATTTTGATAGGGATTACATTGAAAATGTAGATCGCTTTGGGTAGTATGGCCATTTTAATGATGTTGATTCTTCCTACCCATGAGCACAGTATATGCTTCCATTTATTTGTATCTTCTTCAATTTCTTTTTTCAATGACTTATAATTTTCTGAAAAAAAGGTCGTTTACTTCCTTGGTTAATTTGATTCCCAGGTATTTTATAGTTTTCGATACAATTGTAAATGGGATTGCTTTCTTAATTTCTCTTTCTGAAAGTTTGTCACTGGTGTATAAAAATGACACTGACTTCTGAATATTTATTTTGTAACCTGCTACTTTACTGAATTCATTGATCAGATCTAACAGTTTTTTGGTGGACTCTTTAGGGTTCTCAATATATAGTATCATGTCATTGGCAAATAGAGTTTTACTTCCAATTCAGATACCTTCTATTTCTCTTCCTTATCTTAATTGCTGTGGCTACAACTTCCAGTATGATGTTGAAGAGGAGTGGTGAAAGTGGGCATCCTTGTCTTGCTCCTGATCTTAAGGAAAATGCTTTTAGCCTTTCCCCATTGAATATGATGTTAGCTGTAGGTCATGTATGACCTTCATTATGTTGAGGTATGTTCCCTCTATTCCCACTTTGCTGAGAGTTTTTATCATAAATGATGCTGGATTTTGTAGAATGCTTTTTTTTTTTGTATCTATTGATATCATTGCATGTTTTTTATCTTTCAATTTGTTAATGTGGTATATCACATTAATTGATTTGCAGATAATGTATCAATCTTACATCCCAGGAATAAATCCAACTTGGTCATGGTGTATGATATTTTTAATGTATTGCTGAATTTGGTTTGCTGATATTTTGTTGAGGATTTTTGCATCAATGTTCATAAGAGATATCGGCTTATAGTTTATAAAACAAAAAGACAACCGACTGATTGGCAGAAGATATTCGCTAATGATACATCTGATAAGAGGTTAATATCCAAAATATATAAAGAACTCATACGACTCAATAACGAAAGAACAAACAATCCTATTAAAAAATGGGCAGAAGACCTGAACAGGTACTTCTCCAAAGAGGAAATACAGATGGCCAATGGACATATGAAAGGATACTCAAGATCACTACTCATTACAGAAATGCAAATTAAAACCACAATGAGATGTCACCTGATACCTGTCAGAATGGCTATCATCAATAAATCAAGGAACAACAAGTGTTGGCGAGGATGCAGAGAAAAGCGAACCCTCATTTATTGTTGGTGGGACTGCAAATTGGTAGAGCCGCTATGGAAAACAGTCTGGAGGTTTCTCCAAAAATTAAAAATGGATATACCTTTTGACCCAGCAATTGCACTTCTGGATATTACCCAAAGAAAATCAAAACAATAATTCATTAAGATCTAAGCACCCCAATATTCACAGCAGCACAATTTACAATAGCCAAGATATGGAAGCAACTTAAATGCCCATCAACAGACAATCAGATAAAGAAGTTATGGTTCATATATACAATAGAATATTACCCAGCCATTAAAAAAATTTGCAATGATGTGGATGGAACTAGAGGTTATTATACTGAGTGAAATAAGTCAGACAGAGAAAGATAAATACCATAAGATTTTACTTATATGTGGAATCTAAGGAACGAAAAGAACAAACTAATGAAAAACTGAGTGACAAATATAGAGGAAAATTTGGACCGACAGAGGGGATGAGAGTAGGGGGGCTGGGAGAATGAGGTGAAGGGTTAAAGAAGTACAAATTAGTAGTTGATAGATGGTCATGGCGATGGGCAGTACAGCATGGGGAATACAGTTAGCATGAATATAATGGCCAGGTGGAAAACCAGAGGAGAGAAGGAGCAGTAAGGGGGATCATTTTATAAACTCTATAAATGTCTAACCAATGTACTGTATATACTTGAAACTAAAATAAATAAATTAATTAATAAAAGATATTGCCTATTTCAAAGCGTAGTGGTAAATACTAAACTATGTCTTGCAGGTAAAGGTCTTTATCATTGTGTATCTATTCTGCCAATCACAAATATTTGCATACTGTTTCTATTACTTCTTTAAATAAATTCCTAGATGTGAATTGTTTACAAATTTCACAATTTTTATACATAACTATAGAGAATAGCCTCTCTATGTGTATGTGTGTGTATATGTGTGTATATATATATATATACACACACACACACAATTTCACTCCTAACTACAATATATAATGACACTCATTTTCTTAACAAATTTACCAAGACATCTCATGATTTTAATATTGTCAACTGAGTTAAATTTTTAAAAAGTATCTGAAATTGTTATTAATTTTTGAATTTTTTTTGATGATTTCCTTTGAGAATGCTTTTATGTAAAATTATATAACCATTTATTTTCCTTTTTGTAAGAATTGCTTGTTAATATTTTACCCTCCTTTTTTTCCAGCTTTGTTGAAATATAATAGACAATTAGTTGCTCGTATTTACATTGTACAATGCAATGAGGGTTTTTTTTTCAGTTATAGTTGGCATACAATAATATATTAGTTTCAGTTGTACAGCATAGTGATTAGAGACCTAAATAGCTCACAAACTTATCACCCCACTAAATCTAGTAACCCTCTTCCCCTTACATATTTATTACAACATTAACCATTTTTCTTATGCTACACTTTATATCTCCATGTCTATTTTGTAGCTATCCATTTGTACTTCTTAATCCCTTTTCTCTTTTGCGCCATCCCCCCCAAACCCCCTCCCATCTACCAGCCCTCCTTACCCCTTTTTAATTGGAATGTTTATAGTTTTCTCATAAATTTATAAGAATTCTAAATATTAAGACCTTTGTCTTTTATGTTCTTAATTTTTCTGATTAAACTTTTTCTTTCTATTTTATGTATGTGTCTTAAGGCTAGTCTAGTCTTGAAAGACAATTCCCAAATTTCCTTTGTCCTATGGGGGCGGGGAGGAAATCAATTTTAAAATACCATCTGCATGAGACTTCCTGTGGCTAGTAAATTTCTAAAAATATTAGCATGTACATTTCAGTATTCATCACAGAGTTGATTATTTTTTTTGATTCTCTAATAATTACTTGACTTTTTAAGAAACCACTATTTTCAGAAAATGTATTTCTTCTTTACATTCTTCTCACACCTTAGGTACCAAACCCACTTGCATTTATCACCTCTGACTTGTTTTTACAAATCAATTTCTTTTCTTTTTTAATTGCATATTTCACTAGGTTTGCCTTTATTTCACAACTGTTACCTTAAAGCTTATTATTAAAGCTCCTCAGTCTGTTAAATAACGTCAACATCCTTCCCATCACCTCAGCACTTCTAATCCCCCTCCTCACAGCCCCCCTCACTAAATGAAAAGCAATGCATTTTTTGTTGGAAGCTCTGAATGAATAATTCATTTGGAAAAATCGTCCGTGTTGTGCATGTTCAGAAGACAGAGCACTTCTCTTGTCAGTCACAATGGCTTCGGTAGAACTAAGTGCTGTTCAGTGTGTGTTCAGAGTGTACTGCTGATGGCAGGCTGCTGAGATTGCCAACTGTGTTAATCCTGACCATCTTTCTTTGTCTTTTGTGACAAGAAGATTAAGATTCGGAGTCTTATTCAGTTGTTGCAGCTAGACTGAATTTCACTTGGTTGTTTTAAGCCTTCTCTTAAGTTACTGACACATTCTCATCATCATTTCCACAAATTGTGTGAAATTCTGACCTAAAGAAATGTTCTATTGGGGTAGAGGAGAGATCATGGCTTTTCACCTCAGAGACACTTAGGTTTGAGTTCTACATCAGCCATTTACAAAGCCATCAGTTTAGGCAAGTTGTATGACCTTGATGAGCCTGAATTCCCACATCAGACATATGGAAGTGAGTATAGCCACAACATAGACTGTGTGTTTGTGTAGATTTGACAAGGAAATATTGTATGCCTTTGCCCTATGCCTACAGGATGACAGGTTTCTAGATAATGTTTGTGTCATTTTAATTAATTCCTCTTCACCACTGCTTGCATCATCTCCTTTCTTTTCTCTACTCTGTTAAACATACACAAAAACTGAATAAATCTACCATAGTCCTGCCTAACAATGTTCAATTTTTCCCTATTTTCATGATATAAAGTCCACTCTCCTCAGCATTATCCTCATGGTTGACCCCTCCACACCCACCCAACATGCCCAGTGGACTATTTACAAGAAAACAGTCTTCACCTTCTCCAAATAATTTCATGTTATTTCAGTTTCCAGGCCCAGCAGGTCCTGCTCCCTACCTGGGCCATCCATTCTGTGGCAGCAAAAATTGCAATCCTCCTTTAAGATATAGTGATATATAATACACTTCCTCTGAATTCTTCTCAAACCTCCCTCAGTCTTTGGCCTCAACTTCCTGCTCCCAAAGATCATGCGCACATGTTCACTCTGCTACTTACTCATCACAGGATAATCATGTCACCACGTCTCCATCTCCTGATTAGATCATGACTCTAAGAGGTATGAACATACCTTAACGTCTCTGTTTGGCTTATGGGAAATTCCTCAAGGAATTTTTGCTACATAAATAAATGAATGAAGTATTAAAAATTTGAGGCATAGTATGAAACATTAAAATACACTATAAAATTATTATGTCTCAATGACGTGATGATAGGAATACCAGAACATGCCTGCTGCATACCTTTAACCAATCATCTGTAGAACCAGTTTTTAAAGCATGTTGATAAATCATAACTGCACTGTTCTTACTATTTACATGCACATCTTTCCTCCCCACCCCACCTCTCTGATGGCTTTCTCCAAGTCTTTCCCTCTTTCTTCTGCCTTTTGAAAACAGTAGAATTAAGAGGAATTATTTGGAGATACCTCCAGAGGCTGGTAATCTCGGCTGTGACATCTAGAATCTGGCTTGTTTTACTTGCTGGGTCTATTAAATATCCTCACAAATATTAACTGGTAACTAACCTTGGCTCTGTTAATTCTCTCCTTCCTGGCTTAATGGTGGTAGCTGTGTTTCACATCTTGTCTTAGAACTCACATTCCTGTTCTTCCCTAAGGGGCATGTCTTGTCTTAACTAGTACTGGCTAAAACTGCTACGCAGTAAGCCGTATATCAGAAAGGCCTTAAGGATCTTTCTCCTGCAGTGATATATAATACACTCCATAGTCTAATTTTTTAGGACGTGCTCCAGTACTTTATCTGCCCCCTTTGGCAGAAAATCTAGAATGCTAGCACAGAATGTCGGCCCTTCCATGCCAACATTGAATGTATTTACAGATAGGGTCCGTATGTAAGAGAACCTATGCCCTCGCCAGAAAAATTCAAAACTAATGATGCTGACATTTTCTTGGAGGAAAAATAACCAAGGAATCCACTTGAAAATAAGTTAAAAACCCACTGTTTTAACTTATTCTTTAAAACAAAATATTAGGTTAAGACTAAAGGTAAATGCTATTTGAGATGAGCTACTACTGATTATACCTTCCACTTACGGCCTCTTTGCATGCAACTATGTGTTTGAATGTGTGTGTGTATATGCACATGTACACACACATATGTGTATGTTTGGTATCTGTCACTACAAAAACTAATGCCAGAGAGGCTCCATAGTCTAATGAAGGGGATGACTTGGATCATTTGATTTTTCTTTTGTTTTACTAGTGATGATAGCAATAATGATAACTACCACTACACGCTGTGTCAAATTTTCTATACAATATCTTATTTAATCAAACAATCTGTAAAATAGAAATTATATTCTCTATTTGACAGGAGAAAACTGTATTCTAAAGCTAAATGTTAAGCTCTTGAGCAGCTTACCAATGCCACCCAGTAAGAGGAAAAGGAGATATTTGAATAGTCTGATTCCAAGATCCAACTTTTACCACTGTACAATACTGCTTCCCCCTAGTTCAACAATATTCTACTTCTACAGTTTATTTTTCCCAAATTAGTTAGAGTATAATGCTATTATCGTGTAACTAATCAAGGAGAATGATGACTCACAGATTTGATAGCTCAGACCTACTGAGTCAGGGTGCCCAGTGGTAGGACTCTAATCTCTGTTAAAATGCCTCCCCAGACAATGCTCATGCAGTCTGTCTGGCACTGTTTTGTTGGCACATGGTCATGAACCATGTCTTAGACAGACTCTAAGCATTTGGCCAGAGACCCTGTCTTCACAAAAGGCCTGACACATAGTAGCTACTCAACAAATTGTTGTCAGACTGAATTGTTGAACCATCATTCTCTATAGTGACATTCCCCCTATTAGAATAATGATAGGCACAATTTTCCCTCTACTATTTTGGAAAGAGAAATTCACTCAGCCTCACGATGCAGCTCAACATTAGGAGTTGGAGGAGGCAGTCAGGCAGCAGTAGGTGAGCATCTGTCAGCAGAGTTGTGCATTAAGCAGAAAGGCCACACTCAAGGTAGATATTTCCTTCCTAGGACAAGATGGGCATCCATCATTAAGGTTTATATACTTGTATATGTCATTACTATTATTGGTTTCTCCTGGGTCCCGGAGAGAATCAAGCTGAATGCCTGTGAAATATGACAAGCTCTTAAGAGAAAGACGCTCTCTAAAGATATAGTATTACTATAAACTACTTCCTCCCAGTGTGAAAATGCTGTCCTGGTGAGAATGACCACTTAGCAGTCACTGGTCTGTTTCCTAAGCTAGTAGGCAACCTAACTCCAGGCATGGGAAAGTGGAAAATGGGGTCACTGAAGCAAAGGGCAGGGAAAATAACTAACAAAAATAGCAATCATCTGTTTTTCAAACCTATATCAGTTATAAATATGGAGTTATCAATCAAAAGCTGGTGTAACAATAAAAATACAGGTTTATAAAACACCATTACAAGTTCATAATGAAATATCATCTTAAAGAAAATTGCTTCATTCTCTGCTTTTCTTACTGCCACGAGGACCCAACCCAATCTGGCACGTGACAATATCAGGGAGACCGATTCACCTCTTTACTCCTCAAGATGTATCAGTCATCTCCATCTCCATCAGTTTCACAACAGCTAACTATTAAACCAGGATAGTTCCCTTGGAGTTAATCCTTTATATTCAAAACCAAAATCCCTTTACTCATCTTATATATATGAGAATAAATGTCTCTGAACTACTCATGGACTTGGAGGAGCAAGTAGTGCTAAAGACCTACATTCTAGAGAGAAAGGGATACATTTGTAGACAGATGATAGAAATGTAAATTGTACATCATTTTAGAAATGGTGCAATGTGATCGAAAGAACTGGAGATATTAAAACATATATTGCGTGAATTTACATATTTATATGCATATTTATATAAATATTATAATATAAACATATTTAAATACATAAACATATTGCAAATATGTCGGATGCTTTTATATTATTTTACTGGTGACTTTGTCCTATTCCATAAATTCTGTGCTGACAGCCCCAACCTCTCTATCTTCTCATTGCAATAGAGACCTGCCTTCTCAACATCTCTTGAACATAGATTTCAAAACTAAATTTTTGATGCTCCTTGTCAAATCTACTCCTCCCACAATCCTTCCCACCTCAAATGGGAACTCAATTCAACTATTTCCTTCAAGCCAAAAATCTTAGCGTTATTGTTGACAACCCTTTTTCTCACAGCAATGAAGACATTTTATTGTCTCTACCTTCAAAACAAGAATTCAGACACACCTGATCACACTTCTAACAATCCCATTCCTCAAAGCCACCTTCACCTTGGAGAGCAGAAAAAAGGTCTGACAAATTCACATATCTGAAAGCCTTGGAAATGGATGAGAACACCTAGAGAGGGAGTAAGAGAAAAGAATAAAACCCAAGAAAAAATTGCGAGGAACTTTAACATTTAGAGCTCAGATATCAATGGAGAAGAACAAAGAAGAGACAGCAGAGACAAAGATGAGTTAGAAGGACACTCATTGTCCCTGTTTTGTTAGAGGTGAGACCATGTTAGACTAGTATTGGAGGCAAAGCTGGGTATGTTCTAGGGGTGCAAGGCGGAGCAGCTGCATAAATTTCCCATAGGTTATTCCAAATATTTCTTGTCATACGAATAGATTCTTGGGCCTAGGATCACTGTGAGAAAAGACTTAAGCCTCATCCACAGAAAGCAGTTCAGCCCCACCTATTACCCCAGATTCAGTAGGGCCAGGCTTTCGTTTGTTTGTTTTGTTTTTGTTTGTTTGTTTGTTTTTAATGCAACAAAAGGAAAAGAATCAGGCTTTCACCAGGATGGCTCCAGTCTCAGAAGGCTATAGGGAACCGCCAAACCATGGGCTGCACAGCCTTTCAGTCCTGTTACAGGGCAGCATCAAATGATCCAAATTCCTGTTGGGTTGCACAGGCTGCCACTCAAGAGGCTGCACTGGAAGGAAAGACGATGGAGTTTCTGAGCAAAAATCATTGTGAGTTATGCCACAGGATGAGGCTGGACTAGATTTAAAGCTACCATCCCCAGTCCTGCAACACCTGGATTCTCTAGGAAATACACTAGGGAGGGAAATCTGTAATGTTAATTTAAACACTCCAGAGGATAACCCTCTTGAAGGTACTAATGGATGGAGGGAGAAAAATGAGCACAGAGGGAGACAAGCGGCCGGAATCAGCCCAGTGCTGGCAATCCTAGGAGCAGAAAGAGAGCAAAAGAGTAGATCACCATTCCCCAGAGCAGAGGGAATGTGGAACTATGAAAAATTTTCTTTCAACCCAGTATCCACATTGGAGACTCCTAGAGAGAATAAATTTTAAAAAAGAGTCTTAAAGAAAACTGGATTTCCTCTCATCAACACAAATCGCAAGACTGAGGCCCATTTAGACTTGAAATAGTCTTATAAATATAAAACCTAGGATCTACCACATTTCTTTTCTAAAGCCTTTTTAATAAGTATGAACAACCTTTATTATTTTTTTTAAATCAACAACAACAGACATTAAAAGGACATGACCATGGAATTTGCACTTATATTTTTTCTTCATATTTCTAAAATAATTACTTATGTTCCTATTACAAATCTCATGCAGGATAGTTAGCAAATATTCCACTTCATTGACTGAAAAATGAAGTACTAGAGAAATTACTAACTTTCTAAAGGTTAAAATTCTGAACACTAAATCTTACGGGTAATTTTTCCCTAAGGACAAATTCCCTATCTCAACATGCTCAAGCAATTGCCAAATTATAATTTTTGCTTTTGTCCTGCCTTCTATACTGGTAAGGGCTATGCCAGTTGATTTCAGATTAATTATTCAGATATTTAAAAGGGCACCTGGCTTTCTTTTAGTTAAAATGTAGTTGACTGTGATTATTTTCCTTTCTTTGCCTTAAGCGTTCTCTGCACCTCATGTTCAGTTAGTTCTTTCTTGATGACATATGTCAGATGGAATTTCTCTTTTCCTAAATTTCCTGAATGAGAACATTCTCTTTTGTCAACAGATACCTCGGGGATATTAAAGTACTTAAATACTTTAGATATATATGTGGAAAATTACCAACATGTATTGAATGCCTCACTTAGGAGTGAAGATTATACTGGACGTTTGCAAATTTCCATATATTGTACTATGAAAAATTCAGTGACGATTTTAATTTTAAGATCTAGAACATTTTACTTATATTAAAATTTATCTATCTTATCTTTGAATATTTATTTTGGAGAGATTACATATTTTAAAATACCGTTTAGACTCTATGACCATCTAATTCTTTTAAAAAGATATAGCTTCTGAAATACCACAACCATCATTTCCCTTCTTAAATAATATAATACAGTTATGATGTTAAAAAAAAAACAGTTTATAACATGGATGACACATTTTAAAACAAAATCACAGATGCTAGTGCCATTGGGGACTCATTTACATAAATAAATAAATAACATCTATTCCTTTTGCTTAAATTTCCTGTTTGACATGAAATTTATATTAGTAAATATTATTAAAATAACAATGTTTTTGTTTTTAATTGACTTATCTATTTTCCTTACAAGTCCAATGTAGCAGGTAGGATCAGGCAGAGAGACGGGGAAAAAAAAAAAAAGAAAGAAAACAAATCACAAACATCGAATATTAAACTGGCAGCTGCTGCAGAGTTTTATAATGATAACACTAGAGAACAAAATATAATTTTACAAATGTTTTTTTTTCCTCTCTTATCCTTTTTGTGAAGGTGTCCCTACCAAGTGCCAGTAATTTCTGTTGTAGAAAGAATCAGAGAGACAAAATTGTGCTATTAAGAGCCAAGAAACAAAAAATGCTTTTTAGAAAACATTTAAGTGAATATGGTTTCCTACTGAGTTATGGTTTTGCCAGGTAAATGACTCTTGACCAATTCTCATGCATAAGCCTGAAAGAAGTAAACATTATATTCAAGCTTCTGGCTTAGAAAAAAAAATACAATCTCATGTCTGCTATCATTCTACATTGAGTACATGTACAAATGATGCTCACTTAATTAATCTGGGGGAGAAGCCAAGAAAGGAAGGGCAACAGTTAGCACAGAAGAGCAAGTAGATAATAACTTGATAGGAGAAAAGAGGAATTAATTCAGGAAGGCCTGCTTTGTTATTTCATAGTGAAGAGAGGCCAATGAAGCTAGGATGGCAAGTTCGCCAAAAACAAAAGAATCAAAGTCAAGTAAGCTTTTTAAATTGAAAGAAGGCTTGGTGGTTGTTTAACTCATTTAGGCAGAGAGGAGTTTCAAGTCTTGAGAAATGATGTGGCTTGCTTAATATTAGGCAACTAGCTACTGGAAAAGCCTGGCTTTGTACCAAGAGAACTCTCCATTAAGAGTTCTTTCTACTGTTCTCCCAACTGCTTCTTTTTTGAGGTGGAACCAGATAATAATAAAGTCTACCTGGGGTCTAATTTATTTTGCTTTAATATGGGAATTAATGCAAATATTTGGGAATGATGGTATAGACTTTGATAGTAAGCAAAGAATAAAACTTTGGCCTAGCAGAAATAAGTTTAAGATATTAAATGCCCCATAACCAGATCAAACTGATATGAGTGCGGAGGGAGGGGAAGACAGGAGTTGGACACTCATACAGAAACAAAGCAAAGGGGTGAATATCAGGAAGTGATGGTTGTCAGGAAAGTCTAAAAGAAGGTCTAGAAACAATAGCTTTGCATTTCAGATGCGTCTACATAGGACTGTAGGTTGTGCGGGTAGAAGGTGGGTTTCGTTAACAAGGTTCACTGATCTCTGTCATGTGGGTATATGGGGATTTCCCAAGCACATTTACCTGGGAAGCTGCCCACTTCCTCTGGGTCTTAAAAGTACCTGTGTACTGAACAGGGTTTTCCATTGCAGTCCAACATTTCTGTTCATTAATAGAAGCCAACAATCAATACATTCAAACCATTAAAGAGGAAATAAGTGGATTTGATTTATAACTGTCTGGATGAGTGAGGTCTTCTCCTTTCTCTTATCCTTAAGCAGCCTGTTTCTACGTATAACTTTCATTATGTTCTAAGATTTTAAGCTGGTGGCATCTCTTTAAAATTTTTGGCCAGTTAATAATGAGTTTCTGCCATGTAGCTAATTCCATTTAATCAATGAGGTCACCAGAAACAATGACTCTAACATTGTTCATTAAAATGGTCACCATTCTAAACCACTGATGGTATCTAAAAATGTCAGATAGTAGCACCTAAAATAACGAGCACTAATGGTAACATAACCCCCTGTGTCTTAGCCACTCTTTAACCTTCAAGGTCTAAGTTCAATTACATCCATTAAAGCTTACAAATTCAATGAGAACCATGGGCTTAACTATTTCACAGAAATGGTACCCAGTTCAAATCAGCCAGCAGCTTAACCGCATGTGTTTTCCCAGCTTCTAGAAAAGAGAATCCTGCTTGAGTGGTATGCTCAAATTTTTGGTTTCAATGCTTCTGATTCATTGTGTTTTTTCTAAACTGTAACTTGTTACTAAATGTGTTTTTCCAAGTTATGAGAAAAGAAGACTAGGTAATTGATATTGTTAGTGACACTGAAAAAGGCTTTTGCATACTCTTGCATGCTGTGTAGTACCAGTTTAATACAATTCTATTATCTTAACTACCATTATTATAAAATACAGAAATTGAAAATCAAAAGATTTTTTTTTAATTAGCAGAAGATTTATTTAGAGGCAAACCTAACATGAACTTCTATGACCCATTTGGAATCTATTTATCTCACTTAATGTGAATATCTATGCCTCATATTGTAAAAATTTTAATGTTTTTTATTAATGATTGCTGCTAGGCCCCAGTGAAGATGATTATATGTGTGTGTGCACTGTATTACCTTTGTAAAATCTGAAAAAAAAAATCTGAATTACAGAATTCAACTAACCAAATTAGTTTTAGATAAGGGATTATGAAGCTGAAAAAGTAAAATACGGTTATTTTCTAAGGCTATAGAAAGTGATTTTGAAAATCTCCTTGTTTAAATAAGCAAATCTTATAGTATGGCCCATGCATTCAGACTCTCTCTAGCAGATTTTGTTTTTGGTTGTATTTCACATTACTTCCATGTTGGTTTTTTTTTTTAATTTACATTACTTTTAATTGTATTTTAGTTTTTAAAACTAAACTACTCATAAAAACCAGCAGGCTGAGAACACGAGAGACTCTCACACAACAAATCCACTGTGGACGCTGACCACACAGCCCTCCTAATGCTGTCGGGACACTGCCTAGTGTCTGTTTACCTGGCTACTTCTTGTGATGAGAGATATTTATCCAAAGAACATTCAGTATTTGGTCTGTTTGCTGAGACTACCAGTAAAGGACCCCATTATAAAAAGAAATGATGTTTGTCTGAACCACATTTGTTGCACAACCCAGTACCTTTTCTTCATTCATTCCCACTGCAGTCACAAAACTTTGCATTAATCTTAACCACTCTTAAAAATAACGACTTTAAAAAAGGGGGGAAAAAGTAGTCTCATATCTTCCAAGGTGTGTTCTAACAAAGAAGGCTTTCTTGCTTTCAATATGTTGCTTTACTTTTCACTGTTTGGTTAGACCCAGAAGTCAGGTTAAAATCCACTTATTAGTTTTTAGTTGACTTGTCCAGGGACAGTGGTTTTATTTTTGTGGCAATTGGTATCATATTGTATGGGATTTCTGGACAAAGAATGTTAAGTAGATATGACCCCATATTGATTCTGATATTGAATTCCAAATGGGAGAGAGAATATGAACTATAAACATCAAAAGGCCCTGTATTAGCAAGAAAGAGTTTTTTAAATATTCATTATGTACATGATTTTCTGTTCATGGAGTCCATCCTTTGGTGTGTAACTTTCAGTTAGAATGAGGGAGAGGTTGAGAGGGAGTTCTGTGGCCTGCAAACATTCAGCTCAATTTTTATTCAATAAGACCGGGGGCCCTTGAGTATAAAATCCAAATGCACTGGTTTTCCTTGTCCTTATTAAAAACAGAAAAGAAAGCAGAATTTGCACTCAACATTTTTCGGTTATAGACTAGAAACCAACTGAAGTTAATTTATAAGTCGACACTGAAAGGAAAACAAATGGGAGGTATACAACATGCATACATCTATCTGGGTGCATTTAAAATGCATCTCATTTAAAAGAGGTCTCTTTAGAAGTCCACTAGCAATGACTATTTCTTGCATACAATCATGTGCTTTCAATAAACCACTGGTTCTTATGAATTCAATGGAAACCTCAGTGGGGAGGAAAGCAGAAACAATGAAGCCACAGGGATGTTACAACTCCCACGAATTAATGCTACTTCAGAAAACAACCATGAGCCTTTAAACAGCCTAAGCAAAATGTCAAGTAAATCAAGTACCCACCATATGCTAAGCCTGAGTTATGAAAATGTTAACAAATAGCTATTTATTATTACAGTGAAAAAAAGAAAACACATGGTAATTGATAGCAGCTGAGCAAAGTATTAAATACCTATGTAAACCAGACCTAAAAAACAATGTCACTACAAAAGAGAATTTTATACATCTTTTTACAGTCCCCCAATTTTTAGGAGTATTTTTATGAACCCTTTCATGATAATTGTGTTCTTTGAACCCAACGTAAGGAGTTGGCATGAATCACATGAAAAGTGAGCTAGCTAGTGATATCGGTAAACACACTGCCTGCCTGAAAATCTGTGAAACACTGTATGTCCGGACTTGAAAGTGATGTGCATCCCAAATGCTCATCTATCAATTTTTTGTCATTTCCTTTTACATATTTAAGGTAAGTGTTTCTTTCCTACTTTTTTTTAGAGGGATAGTAACTTAAAAGGCCTGTATATAGAACTCAGACTATCCATGCTGGCATGGTACACTTTACTCATACTTATCTAGATTGTAGTATTATAATTAAAGTAGGAAATGTACATGCAAAATAGCAGAACAGGTAAACAGTGAAAATAATTCTCTGTCCCATCCCACACTGTCCAATACGGAACTACTGTTTAAAGATTTTTGCATATATTTTCTGGAATTTTCTGTGCAGATTATTGCACACTGTGTTACCCTCTTCTGAGCTTTCTTTTTTCTCTTAATATATCTTAGAAAGAGTTCTATGTCAGTATATTAGTTCATAAGGGGGTGTCTCATTTTAAAAAATGGCTGTGAGGTAATCTACTTTATGAACATACTATAATTTATTCAATCAATTTTGTATTAATGGGTATTTTAGAATATTTCTAGACACTATTAATAACAATGGACACATAACTTTTGTACAGGAGTTGATCATATCTATAGGATAGTTCCCTAGAAATGGAATTGACAGATCAAAGAGTATCTGCATTTAAAATATGAATGATATTTTTAAATTGTGCTTCAAAGAAATTGTACCACCATACATTCTTACTAATGTTGCTTGAAACTGTTCAATTCTCCATGTTTTCACCAACAGTGTATATTATCATTTTTTTGCAAAGATGAAAGTGGCATTTCTTTTCAATTTTAATGTTAAATTATGAAATATGTTCCTATGCTATTTGTATTTTATCACACTATTTAATCATGTCCTTTCTTTTTTTCAATGGTTTTATTTGTTCTTTCCTTATCGATTTATAACAGCTCCTTAAATGATAAAAATTTCAAACCTATACACAATTATATGTGTTCCAATTTTTTTTTTTATCTTTTTGAAATCAGAGCGTTTTGACCCTAAGAAATTTTTGGTAGTGAAGGTTAACAATTGTTCCCCTGGATCACTGTTTAATTGCTTTTTATCAAAAGACAGTAATTTTTGCAGAGAAACAAATACTATGCTATTTTAAGTAATTAGAAACACAGAACAAAGTTTTAGTTGTCTTTCTTTTAAGAATAAATACATTTTACTGGGGTTTTCATTTTAAAATATTGGATCATAATTATTTTCATTAACAATATGTAAGTAAACCTTTGTTCTTATTTTTGAGAGGAGTAATATAAGACTCTGAAATAGAAAATTTGTTTCTACTTGTTTCCTTCTAGATTGCAAAATAGCAGTTACCTCAAGAATCTCTGGGGTCCCTGATACATGGGGAAGATGAAGTATCACAGGGTCTTTTATCTAGGAGCTCTTTGGATTTCAGTTTGTGTAGCTATGGGGATTAGATTCAATGAGGCCAAAACTAGGCCAATACTAGGTCAGGAGCCAGCCTCTCTCATAGCTCATTTTAAGGCTGAACTTGCCATTTGCATCTTAACAAGTTGTCTTACAGCTTCTCGCTCACCTCTGACAACTTGATTGAATGCGACACACCAGGGAGGTTCATGACTTTGCTGCTGATATAGGTAAAACCCCAGCCCGTGCTGGAATTTAATTATTTAAAATTGTAAAATAATAATACGAGGAGATTTCAACACCAAAAGAAAACATAACTTGAGCAAATAGAATGCCAAAGTCAGTTAAAGCTGACAAAATCAGTAGTGGAAGACACAGAAACCTTCCATCGTCATTTGAGAAAAATTTATGTGGATTCATGACGGAAATAACAGATATCCCCTTACCACTTACCAAATCAATGTACATTCCTTTTCCAAGCTGTCTTTTATCCATAAATGTTTGCTGTTTAAAATGAAAACCTCTGCAAATATTAAAAAAGTAAATTTCTATTGTCTGATTTCTTTCTCTAAACACATCCTGCTTTTATATTCAGTATCATTCTGATTTGCACCCAACAGTTCTCTGTTCATATTATAGGGGCTACTTCATCTCCAATGATGTCATGAGAGCTTTAAAGAAAGGACCACATTATATACTTTATCTTCCCATTGTGCCTAGTGAACTGCTGGATAAACAGATTTCAGCATCATTGATTAGTTGCACTTGAACCAACAAATGTTCACATGACTAGGCTCTAGAGAACCATCATCTCAGCAAAAGCTTTTAAAGGTTTATCAGAGTGACAGGATGAAATATAGCATAAGTTCAAAAAATTAATCACCCTCATCTTCAGGTCTGAAGAAATCTGTTACCAGGATTTCCTGGTCCTGGAAAGGTAAACTGCAAGCAAGTGCTAGTGGCACATCTAAGCAGCATGTGGGATAAACCTCTGTACAAATTACCATCAATAGGCACGACAGGGAAGCAGAAGCGGGAAGATTCATTTTCCTCTATTTGACTAGTTCAAATGAGTTTCTCTGCACAGAGCAATATATGTGGTTCTCCAGCAGAAATGAAAAAAAAAAAAAAATGAACGCCACTGTCTTCTTCACAGTTCAAAGAAGATATGAGAAACCTGTACTGCTTGCTGTGTGTATGCTTGTGCGTGTGTATGTGCATGTATGTAGCCCAATCCAGACAATCCATTTATGTTCTCCAAGCTCTGGGTTACAAACTAGTTTTATCTTGGAGCTTTTTCCTGAAAGCATGTAAAATTCTCTCTGGCCAAGGCTAAATTTTAAATTTGCCTCCATCTTAAAGGCCTTCTTGGCATTGCTGCCTTAATCTGCAGTCTGGATGGATTTTTTTGGATACCTGGACTGCTGTGTACAGGGGGATTTAACCCTCTAGAAACCAGACTCCTAGTTTGTGTTATTAAGCCCTTATTCCATTGTGTTCCTTAGACCCTGGTCTAGGGGCTTGTGCCTAGAACATAGCCATCAGTTCTCAGAGGGAGATTAACAGCAAGGGCCCCCTATCACTGTCTTGGCTTGGGTCTCTTATCAGCAGGGAGCCCCTAAAAAAGGTGTTTTATTTCTGAGCATCAGATTCCTAATCTATAAAATGGGGGGTAATCTGAGTGAGGATTAAATGAAATAATCCATTTACTGTGCTTCGAATGATGCCTGACACATAGTAAATCCCCAGTAACTAGATGTTGTTCTTTATTTCCCTCCTTCAGGGTGCAGATTTGCATCAGGACAAAAGTGACATGGCATGGTTCTGGTGAATCCCAGCAGGGGACCAGTCCATCGACTAGGTGGTAGGTGGGCAGCACATGGGAGCAACTCTAGTTGACAAAGCCTAAGAGTGCAGCTCACAGTTATAAATAGCCACAGCAGAGTCATAAAGTGAGTCTTTTATTTTAACCAAGAATTGGAGGAGTTAGTAGGGTAAGAGGCTTCCGTAAGAAACTCTCATTAAGGTAGACAGAAAAGAGAGTAGAAATGCTGGCAGCTAGTTTGGAATAAAGGGTAAGTGCATTTTAAGAAAGTGTAATAAGGACCAAGAATATCTAAAGAGAGTTGCTATAATGTCATCAGAAAATTATTAAAGGAACCCATGATAAGCTATATCCATGGGGCTAGGAGCACTTAAGTCCTCCAGAACAGAGGTCTGCAAATGGATTCTGAAAAGAGCCAGATAGGAAATATTTTCAGCTTTGTGGGCCATACAGTCTGAATTCCAACTACTTAACTGCCATCGTAATGTAAAAGTAGCTGTAAACGATACCCAAGGAGATAGGCATGGCTATGTTCCAAAAAAATGTATTTACAAAAACAAGCAGCCACCAGGTTTGACTGGCAATAATTTGTTGAGTCCTCCTTTAGAACACCAATGTCTTCAACAATAGTAATAATAATTATTATTATTTATTATTATTACTACTATTAATTAAATCCTTACTATATGCCAAGCATTGTGATAAACTCGTCCTATTTGTAACTTATTTTCTCATAACACTATGAGGAACATACCATTATTACTCCTATTTTTCAGATAAGAAATAGATTCAGAGCGTTCACCAGCTCATAGTCACACAGATAATCAGCGGCAACCAGAATTTATGCTCAGGAATTTGTCTCCAGAGACTGAATACTCTTAATCACTGCACCTGATTGCCTGTTGGGTAAGAGTAGGGTGGTATAGGAGGGAGAAGCCCTTCTAATTACCTGTTAACTCCCATTTTGTCCTAAAGGGCCACCATTCTAATAGTGGCAAAATTTTGCTGGATCCTGACTCAATTAACCCTTTGTAAGTGTCCACTTGGCTCCTATTTGCTTTGGCTGCTATGTATGTGCTCAGTGACACAACTCCTTAAACGGTACTCAATTCCTTGCTGAGTCTACCCTGGCCTAGCAAGTAAATTTTGCACCACACTCTCCCTTTTTCTCTCCATTCTAGCTCACCCACCTTCCTTTCCATGGAAGATTTCATTCTGCTTATGGCCTTAGGCACTTGCACATGTTTCCTCTGCTCAGATTATTCTTCCCTCCTCTTCCTCGGTTGACTTATCTCGGATCAAATCTTAGTTGATCACCCTATCTTCACAGAAGGCTTCTCTGACTCTGTTCTTATAGCAGCATGTGACTTTCTTTTATAGCACACTGCATAGTTTATAATTTTATATTCAATTATTTGATCATTTGACTTTTTGTTTTCTACACTGAAACAGTTTCTCAACTTCAGCACTATGGCCATTTCAGGCTGGGCGTGTGTGTGTGTGTGTGTGTGTGTGTGTGTGTGTGTGTGTGTCTATGCACGTGTGCGTGTGCATGCCCTGCGCACGCACACATACACACATGCACGTTCATTCCTGGCTTCTACCCACGAGATTCTAGTAACACATCTCCCCTGCCCCCCGGTCATGACAATTTAAAAAATGTCACCAAACATTGCCAAATGTCCTCTGAAGGAGCAAAATCTTCCCCAGTTGAGAGTCACTGTCCTAAAATAAAAGCCCCATGAGGAAAAGAATTCTGCTGATTATTATCCACTCGCCACCTACGCATATCCCCTGTCCACCCTTCTACACAACTCTCTGTTCCAAGGGGCTGACCCATAAGGACTGTATTAGCAGATTCCTTTATCTTCCCACTACCAGTTGGGTATGGCCAATGGAAAGCATTCTCAGGAGACTAAAGTTCAGGAAAGAATGAGCTCAAGATTTTATCCTGTTTAAACTAGGTCATCATGGTTTGACTGCACACTCGTATCCAATGCTACTGTTCCTACCAAATAGCCTTCTCAATGCAGCCATTCCCTCTCCTTGAGGCACTAATGGTGCTCACTCTAACTAGCCTTGGAATTCAGCACTATCCCTTGTTAGTTTCCTTAAACCCTGTCCAAACCTATGTAAATAATTTAGTAAGCTCTCGAATTTTGCTAAGTCTCTGACTGCTACAAAGACCATGTGTATATTCTCCCCATTGAATTTGCCCAACATAACAAGCTCCCAGTAAAAATGCATCATAGGAATAAATGAAATGGCATCAGTTTTCCCTCCTTTCTCTGACTTTTTGCCTTTATCTGCCTCTCAATGCCCCAGTAGGTCCAAATTCAAAAGAACTTACTTGCTTTGACATGTGGGTTTCTAAGACACATTCAGAAATACTACTCCTAACCTCATCAGTATTTCTAAATCGCTGCTGGTACTTTGTGTTAACACATTTCCTCTACTTTTTTTAGTAGTTTTCTTGGAATCCTTTCTGCAGGTAGGCAAAATTCTTTGTTGAATTTGCTATTCATCTAGGCTAATACCAACTATGTTAAAATGCTTTGAGATTGAGTTTTTTCTTGAACTAATATAATCTAGTAGCATATCTATAAATTAATAATAAAAATGTACTTTCAGATATGGCTCTATCAATGTCTTTCAGAAATTATGAAGACACAGCCATTCATTACTCTTGCTCCATTTCAGAGTACTACCAATTTAACAGATATTGTGACAATATTATTTAGTCTGAAATATTTCCAACCCAAGCAACATTTCACACATATTCCACAAACCCAGCTGTCCATCTCTGGAATAAATAACATTTGTTTTTGAGAAAAAGCAAATACAGACAAGAAGCTAAGCAATTAAGAAATTATAAGGGTTTAGATCCCTCCAAGACAAACTCTCACTTCCCAAGCCTTTTTGGTATCCTCTTGACTCACAAATTCTAATCAGCACCTTCAACTTTCCTTCTCTTACAAAACCAACAAAAGACAAGTCATAACAACATTTTACTAAAGAAGATATATAGATTTTCTATGTTAAAGTGGGAGGTTAATTCATTCTTTCCCTTTAGGTCTAATGGCTGAAAAGTAATGTTATTTAAGTATATCAATACATTTAAAACAAGCCTTACATTTGCTACCCAGTCACAAGCTGACAATTATAAACTCTTATTTCTATAGCCTTTTTAGGAAATGCAGAGAACTAGAAGGAAGAAAGAAAAGTGCTCCTAGATTTCCCACAGAGAAGGACAGGAAAATGTCAGTTCCTGGAAAGTGAAATCTGTACTACATTGCTAGACTTTTCTTTAAAAGGAAGCTTGCTTTATTTCCTGTTTCCTAGCTCTCTTACTACAACAAGAAAGAGAGAGAGAGAGAGAGAGAGAGAGAGAGAGAGATCATTCCAGAGTAATATATATATAAGTAAATGTTACTGATAGAAAGTCAAGTGTATAAATCAGAAATTATGGAAAAATTTATACAAATAATAACAAATAAATTGCAATGTGGAACAATGAAAACAGTTTTAACATTAGCATTAAAGATTTAATATTTTAACAATAAATGAAGGGGAAAGCATAAGAAGTCTTCTTTTCTGTAGATTTTAAATTCATCATGGATATGATCGATTGATTTTGTGGCCCTTAAACTTGGTTTATGGTAGGCTCTCAAAAGACATTTTGTGAAAGATGAAATAAAGAGAGAGTGGAATCATTTGAACCACAGGAAATAAAGTGAACAGAGACAATCATTTCAGCTCCTTTGCATTATGGAATTTTTTATGTGTTCTACATGGTAACTCAGTAACCAACTAACATTTTAAATAAAAATATTAAGTTTCTTAAAAAAATCTATTTGAATGGCTTCATTCAGTAAGTGAAAGGGATGAATTAGTTGAGATACTGTTGAAGCCCCATGGATATCGTTGTGATTAAACAAAGAAACTGACCCAGAGAGATGAATTAATTCAGATAAAATATGGCCTAAAGGTTCATATCCCCTCATCATGCAATACAGACAAATGTCTGAGGAAGAGGAAGGGCCCTCTCCAGCACATGTATTGAAGTGAATCCAAGATTTCCCTTTATTCTATGGCTGTAAAATAAGCAGTTCCAGGTTTGAGGAAACAGCAGAATTCAAAATTTTTATTTCTGAGTATATTATTACATAAATTTTCAAACACAGTTGTTAAAAATTTTTATGGTGACTATCTATATACCTACCACATAATTTTATTAACTTTCTACTATACTTTCTTTACTACATATCTATCTATCCAACCATGTCTCTATCAAGCCATCAATCTGCCTTATAATTTATGTAATTCAAAGTCCAGCATGCATATCTTTAATGAAAGTTTAATTCTTCGAGTTTCTTTCTTTTGAGATAAAATTTATGCACAGTAAAATGCAAGGATCTTAAGTGTATATCCACTGAATTTTGACATATGCATATATGAGAATATTTTAAATTCCATCAAGATATACAACATTATAGCGCACCAGAAAGTTTTCTCACCCATTTTCTAAATAAGTAACTTACTCTGCTCTAAATCTGAGACAAACACTATTCTAATTTTCTCTCTTCATAGATTAGTGCCTTTTCTAGGAATTCATAGTTACGCATTTTCTAAAAATTTGCATTAATGGAATCATAAAATAGATACTCTCCTCTGTATAATCTCTTACACTTATTATAATGTTTTTGAAATTCATCATATAGTTGCAAGTAACAATATTTTTTCCTTTTTTATCATTACATAATACATTCCATTATACAGATACACAACAATTTATTTAACCATTGACAAACAAACATCTCAGCCATACCCAGTGTGGGGGTATTATGTCCATTTATCATAGTATGTATATCATATGCTACGAACATTCACGTATAACTCATTTTGTAGACATATATTTTCATTCGTCTTGGGTAAAATGTTAAATTTTATAGGGAACTGCTAGATATTTTTCCAAATTGATTTTTCCACTCTATATTCCTACCAATAATTTATACAAGTTCCATTTGTTTCATGTCCTCACCTACATTTGGCATTGCCAAACCTTTCATTTAAAATTAGACATCTACATGCATAAAAAGGTTAATTTAGACCCTTATTTCACAAAATTAACTCAAAATGGATTACAAACCTAAATCTAAGTACTAAAACTATAAAACTTATGGAAGAAAATATGGGAGAAAAACTTTGTAACTTAGAGTTAGGCAAAGATTTCTTACATACAACAACCAAAAGCATGTTTTATATAAAAAATAATAATAATAAATTGTACTACATCAAAGTCAAAAACTTTTATGATTTAACGGGGAACATTAAGTCAATGAATGGATAAGCCACAGATTTAGAGAAAATATTTTCAAATTATATGTCTGATAAAGGATTTGTATCCAGAATATATAAAGAATGATGACAAGTCAATAATAAGGCAAGTGGCCCAATTTAAAAATGGGCAATAGACTTGAATAGATATTGCTCTGAAGATATATAAATAGCAAACAAGCACATGAAAGAGATGCGTAATGCCATTGGTCATAAGAGAAATACAAGTCAAAACCACAAGATACCACTTCATACCCACTGTATGGCTATAGTCAAAAAGATAGATAATAATTATTGCTGAAAATGAGAAAAAAATGGAATATTTTTTGTAGCCATGTCAAATGGTGTAACCACTTTGGAAAACAGTTTAGCAGTCTCTTAAAATATTAAACATGATTATATCATACAACCCAGCAATTTCACTCCTGGAAATGAATGCAAATGTGTATGCACACAGACTTGCATATAAATGTTTATAACAGCATTATTAGAACTAGTCAAAATATAGAAACACCCAATGTCCATCCACTAGTGAAGATGTAAACAATGTAAGGTACATCTACATTACGGAATACTATTCAGCAAAGTACTGATGAAATAGCTACAACCAGATGAATTTCAAACACATTATGTTATGTAAAAGAAAGAAGCTGGGAATAAAAAGCCATACATTGTGTGATTCCTTTTATACCAAATGGTCAGAAAAGGCAAATCTGTAAAAGTAGTAGGTTAGAGTTGCCTAAAACTAAGGGCTAGAATAAAAATGACTACAAATTGACATGAAAATATTTTTGAGGTGATGAAAATATTTTAAAATTGGATTTTGATGATGGCTATAAAACTCTGTAAATTTACTAAAATTTATTGAGGTTTACACTTAAAATGAGTGAATGTTATGGTATGTAAATTATCTTCAATAAAGCTGTTTTAAAAAAATGTTTCCACAAAGAAAACTGCAGGCCCAGATGGCTTCCCTGTGAATCCTACCAAAATTTTGAGAAAGAAATATCACCAATATTACAAAAACTCTTAGAAAGAATAGAAACATAGGAAATACTTCTTAAATAATTTTTTGTAGGCCAGTAGACTTTTATACCAAACCTGAAAATAGCATAAAAAGAAAATAAAATTACTGGCTATTTTTTAATAAACATAGATATAAAATTCCTAAACCAAAAGTCAGCAAATTCGTTTCAACATTATATAAAAATAATAATATATCACAATGTAGATGGGTTTAGGTTGAATAACTGAAAATGATTCTATGCTTCTAAGGTACAAAATAAATTAATAAAATTCAATATTTATTCATGATAAAGAAAGACCTCTTAGCAAACTAGTAATAGAAGAAAGTTTCCTTAATTCATGAAAGAGTATCTATAAGTACCTTATAGCAAACATGGTACTTAATATTAAAATAATGAAAGCTAAGCATTGAGATTAGGAATGAGATGAGGATGCTCAGTATTATCATTGCTATTAATATTGCTCTAGAGATTGTAGCTGATGCTATTAAGCAAGAAAAAAACCAAAATATATAAGTAAAGGTATAAATAAAGGAAGACAAGAAAGTTGCCATTATTTACAAATGATAATGTATGTAGAAAACCCAACAGTATATAATAAAGAATTAGAATTAATTCATGAATTTAGCAAGAATACTGGCTAAACATCAGTTTTATAACAAGCACCAATTATATTTCTATACACTAATAACTAACAATTATAAAACAATTGTAAACACGATACGATTTATAACGGCAAAGAGTTCGATCAGATTTTGCATGACTTCAGATATTAGAATTATCAAATGAAGATTGGAAATTAACTGTATTTACATATTTTAAAAATAAAAAAGAAATATAAGCAAGAAAAAAGACTGCAAAAAAAAAAAGACTAAGGAGATACGAAAAAGAAACAGATACAGCAGTCCTCCCTTATCTGCCGTTTTACTTTCCATGATTTCAGGTACCTGCCATCAACCGCAGTCCAAAAATATTAAATGGCAAATTCCAGAAACAAACAAATCATAAATTTTAAATTGCACACCATTCTGAGTAGCATGTGAAATCTCGTGCTGTCCTGCTCCATCCCGTCTAGGACATAAATAATCCTTTGTCCAGCTTATCTATGCTTTATAATACAATAAGATATGAGAGAGTGAGAACCACATTCACATAACCTTTATTATAGTGTTATAAATATTCTATTTTATTAGTCATTGTTGTAAAACTCTTACTGTGCTTAATTTATAAATTAAACTTTATCACATTTAATAGTTTTCATAGTATTTTAATAGTTTCATAGTTTCTCCCTATACATAGTTTTCATATGTATAGGCAAAAACATAGTATATATAGGGTTCAGTACTACCTGCCGTTTCAGACTTCCATTCGGAGTCTTGGAGTGTATCCTCCACAGATAAGGGGGGTTACTCTATATAGTCTAGAAATTTAAAAATGGACATAAAACTTTAAAAGAATAAATTAAAGAGCAGATTAAATAGCTAGAGAGAGATTTAGTGTATTAAAAAATGGATGTACTTTTTTTTAATGTAACATAAATAAATGAAGTTGTGGAAAATATTTAAAAGAAATTAAAAGACATAGAGACAGTGTGAGTAATTGTAGAGTGGGTAATGTAACTTTTGAAGAGGTAATACCTGAGAATTTTTTTTGGAATGCTTAAAGGACACTGATACTAGGGTATCAAAATGAATGAAATATGAAAATATTTTTAAGTGAAAGAAAAAAATCAAGTCACAAATAAATACATATAGCTTGATTTCATACATATAAACTTTGACAGCATACAAAAGTGATCCTATGTTTAGGAATTCTGTCAAAGATTATAAAACTATTGAGAAAACAAGAGACTCAGTTCAGGGTGTTTATTGCCTTTGAGTCATGAGAAGGAATGGAAGCCATCCATAAGGTTTTTTGGAACATAGGTAATATTCTATTATTATTGTTATTGTTGTTGTTGTTGTTGTTGTTGTTAATTATTATAAAGCTAGGTTATGGATACACAGGCATTTGCATTATTTACTTTATACCCTTCCCAAATGTAAAAGCTGATTCAGACAGTTCACAGAAAGAGAAATGACATTACTTTTTAAAATCAATACATAACCAGTATTATTCAATGTACAAAATATAAATGAAAAAAATAAGCAAGCATTTTTCACCTTTGCATAAATAAAAAGTTTAAAATGTGTTAATATAGAGTTAAACAAAGTTTAAGGGAGCAGACACAAATTTCTGGCAAAAGTGCAAGTTGGTCTAAACACTTCATAGGACATATGGTAGTATTTTCTATTAGCCCACAGAGCTTGCAACCCATAAATGTCCATCAGTGGTACTGATTACAAACAATCTAACACGATATAGTCACTAAAAATAATGCAGTAGGTTCATATGTGCTGATAGAGAATGACCTCCAAGAAATATTGTCCAATGAAAATAACAAGGCAAAACACACTGTGAGTTTTTAGTACGCTGCTCTTCACATAAAAAGATAAATACATGTATTGTATGTCTGGAGAGACATGAAGTATTGGTAGAAGAACAGCTACATAAACAAAAGAAAAACCTGGTAAAAAATGGTTAACTCTAGGGAGTAGTGGAACAATGGTGCTAGGCAATCAGGTGTACTTTCTTTTGACTCTTGTCCCTTGTTTCACCTTCTGTATTTTTATCATATGCAAAAACTACCTTTTAATTAGTGGGGGGAAAAAACATCACTTGCAAGCAAAAATTCCCACATGTACAGGGGTGTGACATGGCCATAATATGGGAAGCAGTTGTATTTGCCTAAGTAACTATAATAATGTCCTCTATATTTGGAATTTATTTATAACTGAAGCAATAATTCAAAATATCTTAAAGTGAGTTTTTGTTTTATTTTATACTACTCGAGTGTTATCAGGAAGAAAAACCTATTGCATGAAATTTCTAGTGCTGCCTAGGTTTATCTTGCTCAGAAATAATGAAAAAAAAATGCTATTTCAAGCATTAAAAAAGAAAGGTTTGCTGATCTTTGCTTTGAAATGTATAAATAAAAAGCAAACAATAAAAATAATTTTAAGATACCGATTTTGGGATCCCTCTCCAAAATCAGGTATGTTATTTAATTTCACTTTTTATCAGTTGTTCATTTGGGGTCAAACTCTCTACAGTTCCATAATGGAACTTGCCACTCTATTTTCAGAGGCGCAGATGGTAGAAAAACGTTTCACAAGGAAACCATTTTATTTGAGTGGAACTGAATTAGCTTTTCCAACCCACAATTTCCAAATACAATGTCAGAAATGAAATATACCCCTCTACATCATAGTGGTGTGGCTCTGGGAAAATCATGGCATCTCAGAAATACAATCTCCTTCTCTGCAAAATGAGACTCCCCAATGCCTTTGTTTGTAGTGTCGTGAGATTAAATCCCGTGACACATTCCTTCGAAAGCACCTGCAGGCTGCCTGGCACGACTTTGGGCCCGAGCCCTGGCTATATTCAGCATCAATGGACAGGATCTAAAAATACCTGGCCCCACAGAGGCCCATTAAATCCACATCTCTGGCCATGGGCCCTGGTATCTGCATTTTTCAAAGCTCCCCGAATGATTCTCATATGCAGCTAGAGTAGAGGACCCTGTACAACTCTGGACCAGTGCCTATCATATCTTCCAGCTGTTAAAACACCAACACTTTTATTGATAAAACACCATGAAGTTGTGAGGATCCACAAGCAAACAAACCAAGCAGTAATTCACTTGTGGTGGCACATGTGCTCTTCATACATTTTGATTCAAGAAAGAACTGCCTACGCTAAACCGCTTGGATGCCACCAGCCCCTTTTTCAGCCTCTAGATGACTGGCAGGTAGAAGTGACATTTTCAGAGAAGAGTAGGAAGAGGAGTAGGAGGGAAGGAACTTGCATTTTTAAAAGCAGAAAATCTGCTGTTGTTTTGATGTTACAAGCAGAAAAGACATGTAACAAATGAGCATGCCACAGATATCTGTTGTTCCAGGTCAGAGACAAGCCTGCCCTAGCATTTCTTTTCATTTCAATGATGACTACTCTTTAAAATTACTACCTGTCCTCTCTCCCGGCCTCACTTGGAACTCCCAGTGTCCCTTTACTTGCTCTCTATTTTTTGCACCTAGTTTACTATTTTTTTTTTACTTGACTGTATATTTGTCTTAGAATATGAGCTCCATGAGAGATGCTCTAATGTCTCAGTTAGGTCTTACAACATTTTCTTCCTAACTTTCTCCAAAACAGGTACCTACCCTTAAGGCAAGATCTTTTTTTTTTTTTTTTAATAAAAAAAATAATGATGTCATGTATCAAAGTACAGCACAACAGGAAAAACACAAACTAGAGGAAAGTGTTTTGAATCAATAATTTAAAAAAGAAAAAAGTGCTTTCTTCAATAATAGCATGTTCCACGCATAAAGCATTCTTCCCCATATGTTGGCTTAGTTTGATTAAAATGCTTGTTTCCAATTCTGCTAGATCCTCCAAAACATTTTCTCTGGCCACTCCTTGGAGATCACTATTACTCTAACCCGTTCCTAATTCTCTGGTATGGCTCTGGCTCCTTTCTTTAATAACTGGATTCCGCCGTGTATTTGCAGGCCTTCGGCGTTTCCTCCAAAACTAAGAGAACTTGTAACAATATAAGATAAAGCTTTTCCTCCTTTTATCTTTACTTTCTTTAGAGTCTTACCAAAAATCTTGTTTACTCCTGGGGGCTACAACAAATTATTCTTTCCCTGTTGTTTATAGGAGAAATCACATATGTGTGTTGTGTAACTTTAAGCAGTTCAACATGTCATTCCATTAGTAAAGGGAGAGTCTGACCTTGCTCCAAAACCCCTGTATTTGTTTCAGTGTTTTCCTGAGTGTTTCACCTTCTGAACTGTGAGTACCTTTTCGGTCAAACAGCTTCACCTGTGTGGATCTCAGTTCTAAATCTCTTTATAAAATGCTAGCAAAAGTCATGTCAAACTTTTTTCCTCTATAGTTCATAATTGTTTTATAAATATAAATTTTTCAAATGTAAATCATTCAGTAAGCTTGCTGAACTTGCTATGGTACAATAAGCAACGGCTTTAATCTTTTTTCCACCAGCGCTTTGAAACACTCTGCAGCATAGCACTTTCCCTCCTCCGGACATCTCCAGCAGGTCCAAGAGATTTGGAAAGGCTCGTTTTCTGTATTAAAACGTCTATTTTAGTCTAAACCTAAACTTTAATATCATATTCAATGTAGAGCTTCTTCCTTGTTCCCCAAGTTCAAGTCTGACTTGGGGTTTGGAGAGCAGTAGTGAGAAAGGAGAAACGAAATCTACTTTTTGTTGGCTAATATTCTGCCAGTGCACACCAGGCCTGACAGGCATCCTTTCTGATTGGCCAGCATATGTGCACCACCAAGTATGAACTATTTTGAGTATCACCCCTGGCTTTTTCGCTGTCTTGTCTCCCATTCCCTTTGCTGCTTCTGGCTAGAGCTCTTAGGACTTTCTTGGATAGTAAATGTTTTCTGTCTGTCACAAGAAATATCCAAATGATGGCTGTCCTGTGCAGTTTATAAATTGGTTTTTGGAAATGACCATTCAGGTACCGTTCTTAGTCAAGATCCTATCAAGATGTTTGAATCCTGGCTACCTCTCCAGTGTCCTGGAGAGGAAACACATATCCTTGAGGAAGTGCTGCTTCACCCACTACTGACCTGACCTCTTCTCTTTTGTAGTCACCTCTTGCAGCCTCAGACTTCTCCAAGTAAGAGGCAGATACCAGGCACTATGCCTCTCCTCACACTTCAGAGGACACATTTTAAAATCAAGAATTATTGTGTCTTCCACTCCAGGAGCAGCTCCGGTGCTTAAGCATCTCAGCACTCTTCAAGCCAGAGGGAGATGCCAGGCTCCCTCTTGCAGACACCATAATATTTAGTGGTAGGGGCCTACTTATTTGGAAAAGCACTATATACCCTACTTCAACCTAAACTCTTAGATGAATCCAAAAATGTTTTTAAATAGATACACAACACATTCTCAAGAAGAAGAAGGAAAGGAGGACGAGGGAGAAAGAAAGGAGAAAATGAATTATTAAAGGAAAAAAATACTATAAAATCCTCATTATAGCTACACAAAAACCCCTTCTCTTCGCATATGACATTCAGACCAGTCTTCATTTCTCAAACATCTACTCAAATCTGGTCATCTAGTTCCCCTCCTGCCCTAGCAAACCTAAAATGTTTATTTCCCAAAATGCTAAACTGTCAGTTTTCCAACATTTCATTCTTTTTTTTTTTTTTTTTTGGTCTTCCAGTTACAACTTAAAAATTTGAGATGAAGTCTGGTCTTTATATTTCTTCTGTGGCCTTTGCAATGCCTAATAGACAGTTAAGTCCATGGGTAACAATAAATGTATGTTCATTTGCTTTCTTTCACATCTAAACGTGACACAAACCTTGGCTGAGAAACCTCAAGGTAAATTGATTTCTGTAGCAATTTGTTGAATTCTACATGAGATGTTAAGCTGCTCAAAAAGAAAAAAAAAACATAAAGATTGGGTAAATATCTAATATCCAACTGAACTGACATGGGAGCCCATAAGATTCTTGGCACTTCCAGTAGGAGTGGCAATACTGTGTGATATTTTTGTACTTCTGTTTTTGTATCAGCACTTCAGAGGAAATAAAGTATATTATTTATATACACACATCTACCAAATGCAGGTAGCTATGTTACTATATATACTAAGAATTATTTTTTCAAAATCAGAAAAACTTAAAAGTTTAATCTTGATTTACATTAATCATTTCATTCTTGCCACTTTGAATCACAGATTCTATTAATGTATTATTTCCATTTGGTAAAGTGTAAATTCCTAAATGTACAGAGTAATAAACCAGTAAAAAAAAAAAAGTTAAACCTAAATAAATAATAAGAAATTACTGTGAATCAAGGAATATGCTATTAGTTTAAAATCACAACAATCCTGCAAAATAACCACCATAGATCTTGAAGAAATAGGTTCACAGAAGATAAGTAATTTGCCCTAGACCACAGAGATCTGATTGCTGAGTCTATTTTTTTAACCACTATTCCATTTGCATACTCAAACTCACTTAACCAGGGCAGACGAGTGTTGGCCGTTAATATTCTGCTTCTGAGTGAGAGGAAAGACAAAAATGGAATTGTGAATAAAGGTAAGAAATGGTGAATTCCCAACTAGATCTAATCTACCCACCTTGGTTTCATTTAGTCTGCTCTCATACATATTGTTTAGGTTACTTGCTTTAATTTTTCGCTCACCATGTAGTTATGCCATCCACAGAGTCTATCAAAACACCTGGTTAAAAATCTGGCCCATGTCCCAGGTAGAGAATCACATCACAGAGAGAGTGCAGGGTATCTCAGGCTTGGTGAGATGGGGACAACAAGGAGAAAAGGATGAAGACCTAGAACTTTAAAGAATCAAAAAGAAGAGGTAGAAGTGGCAAATCAATGGACTCATACTTTCTAGTCAGTGATAAGACTTGGATACCCACAGACAAGCAGCTTTCCTCCGTACTCCCCCTTAGAATATGTTCACCCACTGGGTCTTGTTTCCTAGTTTTTCCACCTTATGCTTCATCTCTGTCCTCTCTGAATGTCCATGTGACTTTTCCCTCTCTCCCACTCACTCTGTATAGCTGTCCTTTTCATTGTCTCTATCTGCAACCTCCTCAGTCAGTCCTAATTTCATTTTCTGCTTTCTCCACACCTGGTCATCTTCTACTGGCCACAAAATGGAATTCAATATTAATTACAACTTCTGTTCCTATCACCAACATTTATTAAGAACCTACTAAGCACCAAACATGTTATGAGTATTATTTTTAATTCTCACAACTCTGATTTGGAGACATGATTATTCATATTTTGCAAATGAGGAAACAGGGAGTTGGAAAAATGAAGTAACTCATCCCACCAAAGTCATCCAACCAAAATGTTCATAGTAATATGCACCTAGTTTTGTCTTCTTTTTAAGTTTTTTTGAGATGCATTTCACAATTTGCTCAAAGTATACAATTTCATGATTTTTAGTATATTCACAGAGTTGTACAACCATCCCCATAACCAATTTTAGAACATTTTTGCCACCAAAACAGAGACCCTGCCCCCTTAGCTGCCACCTTCTAATTCCCCCATTCCTCCATTTCTAGGCAATCACAAATGTGCTGTCTCCAATATTTGCCTATTCTGGACATTTCATATCATGGAATCAGACAATATGTGGTCTTTGTAGCTACTTCTTTCAATAAGTGTAATGTTTTCAAGGTTCATCCATGTTGTAGCATGTATCAGTACCTCATTTCTTTTTATGGCTGAATGATATTTCATTGTGCAGATATGCCCCATTTTGTTTATCCATTCATCAGTTGAGGAGCTTTTGGGTTACTTCCACCTTTTGACTACCAAAAAGAATGCTGCTATAAATATTCATGTACAAGTTTTAGTGTGGACATATGTTTTCATTTATCTTGTGTCTATACCCGGGAGTGAAATTCCTGAGTCATAGATAACTCTATGTTTAATCTTTCAAAACTGCCAGACTGTTTTCCAAAGGGGCTGTATTATTTTACATTCCTACCAGCAGTGTAGGAGGGTTCTAATTTCTCCCCACCTCACCTACACTTGTTATTAGCTGACTTTTTGGTTATATCCATCCCGTAGGTGTGAAGTAGCATCATATTTTGGTTTCTATTTGTATCTCTCTAATGGCTAATCTTAGGCTTTTCTTGAAGTGTATCTTAAAAATATTTGTCAGTTATTCAATTCAGTATTAAACCTTTGTTCTTAAAGTAGTTTAAATCAGTGAGAAAAAGGAATGAATGTGTACGCACTAAGCTAATATGATTGTGTGTATGTATGTGTATGCATGTTTACATGTCTTGCATCCATGTACCTGTATACATCATGTATGTCTCAAAACTACTGAAAGCATGGACTCGAGTTAAATTGCTTTGAGGTATCCAGGCACTACCACAAAATACCTAAATGACCCGAACAAGTCAATTAATTACTCTAAGTTATTTTCCCTGTCTATAAGTAGGTAAAATTAAAATAGCATACATAACTTGCTTAGCATAGTGCCTTCTAGATAGTTTATTTACAAATATTAGTTCAGTATGTCTGTATTAACTGACTCTTACAAGAAGATGTTTCACATACTGTGCAATTAAAAAAACAATGAGTTGTACATTTTATATTGGCACACATTTGTTTCTAAGCATTTCTAGCCAATATTTTAGTTTAGCCTTTAATAGAATTCTTATCATCAGTCTGTCCATACCTCCTACCTTCAGAATATAACCTAAAAATTCCCCACACAAAAAGACAATAAGAAATGGTTTTCTTTATTGCAAAACACATCCTCAGGTCTCATAACAAAATGCATCCCATTTTGAAACAGCTCCAAGAGATGTCCCAATACAGCCAAAAGAAGAGGAGGAAGCCACTCAGAGCCTGCGACGGCATGTGCCCCTGAAGGGCAGTGAAAATCTCCTTCCAGAGCCTTCTGATTTAGTCCTTACACTCCCCACTCATCAAACCTGGGAGCAGTAGAAATAAGCAGCACAAATTGGTGGATAATGCACCTTATTTCCATGTAGAAGCAGGTGCATTTTCCTCAGGATAAGTGGTGCAATGACATTGATCTGCTCTGACAGGCCAGCTGATCTAAAATTACTCAGCACACATCGCCACTGGCTGGGGAAGCTTCTCCCAAGAGCTTATTCTGAAACTCATCAATCCCCCGGGTGCTAATTAAAATTTACTGGATAATATTTGCAAAGCTCAATGGCCCTAGTTACAGCAATTATCAGTTACTAAATGTTAATGCAGATGTCACCTGATGATGGGCTTTTTTATTCAAGAGGACTGTCCCTTTTCTCCCTTCTCTGATTCTTTTCCTTCTTCAAGAAATCAAAAGAGCTAAATGTCTCAATTGGCTCTAGAGGGAGAGAAAAATCACCACCCAAAACTTATAATAAGTCTTTTCTCTCTGGATCACTAGTTTCTGAGTGTTCTGGGTTTTAAATACTATCGAAGTGAGGGGTTAAACTGGAGATCCGCCTCTGAGCCACCACCAAGGAAAACGGGTACTCTTCTCCCATCCATTCACCACAGCGATAGTACCACCAAGTAGACAAAAGGCCCAGCGAGATCTGCAAATTTTATCATGTTTTTGCACATGATTGCTCTTGAAATAGGAGGTAGTATTTTTAAACAAAGAAGATCCAACCAACTTATGGAACTGACCACGAAATGAGCCATAGATAAAGGACTCACTTACCTGGTATCATGTTCTGAGCCTGGCTTCCATAGACCACAGGAGGAGGCAATTATCTCAACGACATACAAATGCATTTGCTGTGTTTAATGAGTTCGTAATGTACTCGATGGCCTTCATTAAGCAGATAACCTGTGATAAGAAATAAGATGGTCCAGATGCTCCCTAAGTAAATACCTTCAAATCAGTGGTCAAAGTTCTTTAAGTTCTAATTCAGGAAAGACATCAGAACCAAGAGTAGTATAACTGAACCCCACTATGTGAACCAGCAACATCTTTTCCTTTTTGCTCACATACCAATGGCAAAATTTTAACATGACTCAATGTTCTCGGTGTTTTGTTTCCAGAACCTTTTTCCAGAGTTCTCTTCTAAGAGAACTAATATTTGTAGAACACCTACTATTTGCCAGATGTTAATGTTTGGCACTTTAAATGAAGAGATATTTCTTTCTACGTCATGGCCTAACTTTGATGTTCACTCTTCCCTATCCTTTTGGAACAAAGCTATTTTCAGAACCAGAGGAAAAGATGATGGCCCAAATTTTTGATAATCAGGGAAATGTGTAGCAGCAACACAAAATAGGAGAAAAAACAGAAAACCCAAGGTTATTTTAGAACTCTTCCCCATTCTGTGTCTGTCCATCTCTAAGGCACTTAACATTCTGAGCCTCTATGATCGTACTTCAGTGGGTAAGACTAAATAATGCATGTAAAGATGCTTAGAGAGAGGTTAGGTGCTGTACAAGTGAAAAGTAGAATGACTTTTACTCTATCAGGAGGTCAGTAGAAGTAAAATATTCCAGATCCTCACAAACACAGGTAATGCTCATTAAGAACAAATTGAAGGTATGGCTGTACACATCCTATGCAAACAATAATCATCAATAATTTAATTTTTTTTCTGTTCCTGATTTCACAGTTTTCTTCAAAACCAAGCAGATTATAACCAGTAATTGCAATGATAATATTCTAAACTATTCCATTTCTTTCATTTTACTTCTCACTTTTCTTACATATACTGTAAAATATCATAGAACAACAAACTTTGAATCCTTTCCAAATTTTGTAGTAAATATTTTGGGAGCTTAGGGAGAATAATACCTTTTTATACAGTATATATAAGCAGTCTCCTCCTTAAGCCTCAATATACTGCCTATAAAATTTAAAAAGGTTATAGTATATCTAGTAAATGCTAATAAAAGCTTGCGGTCAAACTGCCTTCATTTTCCACTAAGTTAAAATAATTTCTTTATGTCCCATGTACTAAACCAAATAATGGAAAAAATATACAAGGTAGCAATGTCATCTGTATTTTCAATAGCTATTTCCTTGGGCTAAATTCTTGGTGAAGCAATTTGCATGAGTGCTACTCTTCAACCAGAAAACATTTACTTCATATCAAATATTTGTTGGGAACTTCTTGGTACTGGTCCACAAATCATTTCAAATACATGGAGACCTGAAGGATAGGAAGGAAGGACTTAGCCAGGAAAAGAGCGTGAGGATGAACAGCTCGGGCAAAGGCAGCAACACGTGCTGATGGGTGGGAGGAAATCATGGCTGGACTACAGAGTGAAATGTGGGCAAGGAAGGCACAGGTCATACAGGACCTGGTAAACTCATCTTATCCGTCAAGGTCCTAACAGAAAACAAAATCCTCTCAGACAGTTTAATAAAGAGAGTTTAATAAAAAAAGGATACTTACAGATATGTAGGCGATATTTAGGGAACAAATAGGAGACGGGCAGAAGCTATCACCACGAGAGGAGTCAGGCGTAGGGAATATTGGAGACCAGTGAGAGCTGGAGCTGAGGAGGTGAGCCTCCACACCTGCTGACAGCGAGGTAAGGCAGAACCTGGGAGAGAGCAGGAAAGACATACAGCTGACCGTTGAACAACGTTGGAATTAACTGCCCCGACTACCAGGCTGTCCAAAACACGCCTAATAACCTTTGACACCAGTTGGCATTTCGCATCTGCTGATTCAACCAACTCCATGGGAAGCAGTATTTTCAATCACGGTAAAGAATTCGAGGTTGGGAATCTGCCGTTGGGAATGTGAAAATACTTTTTCTATCTGAGTTGGTTGAATCGGTGAATGTGAAAGGCGTGGATAGGCAGGCGCGGCTGTGTTTATTGAAAAATCATCTATCTGTAAGTGGACCCATACGGTTAAAATCCTGTTGTTCCAGTGCCAACTGTACCCCACACCCTCTCCTCATACCTACCAGTGCCTCCTGTTCAGTGTCTTTGTTAGGACTTAGAACGGAGAAGTCTGGAGAAACTGGAGGAGGAAAAGATGGCAAACAGAATAGCAAGCATATTGGATTTTTTATTTCATCCTTAAAACAACGGAAAACCTTTGAAAAATTTTACTCTAGGGAGTAAAGTGGTGAAATTGGACAGTTTAGGTCTTTTCTGTTACAGGTTTTTAAAAGACCACAGCATGTAAATACACCTTTTCTTCTCTGTTCAATTGGGGGTAGGGATGATGGGAGAGAAAGGAAGAAAAGACAGAAAAAGTATAAGTGTACGATGTTTCCGTTTTGTTATGAATATCAATCCAAAAGGCAAAGGCAATTTAAGCAAATTTGGATACTCCAGTAATGACCACAAGCAGCACTGTGAAAGTCTGGGTGATTCCTAGAACTTAGAGAATGATAATGAGCTCACTCGATGATCATGTTGAAGATGACAGATTTAGTTTATGTTCTCTTTTTGAGGAGTAGTTTTGCAAGTTTTCATCAAAGGATTTGCTAGAGCTCAGATGTTTCCTGTTTTTGTAAAACTTGCAATGACAGTTTCTAAAACTGGTCTTTTTTGAGAGTTTTATTTTTCTTTGTTGGGTGGTGTTTCTAACATTTGTCGAAAGAAAAAAAAAGAGAGATGGACCCTTTAATGCTGTTTCAGTTGCATGGAGATAGGTTTCTTTCCTGCTACAGTTAATTTGTGTGCCCTCTTTCCTTAAAACTGAGATCTGGAAGAATTTTGAGGGAAATTTTAGATTTTAAATTAAAATAAAAAAATATATATGGAACATATTCTATAACTGAAGGAACTGTGAAGAATCCATGAAGTTTTCTAAATCTGTGGTTCTGATACCTTTCTCTAAGTCATATATCATCTAGGGAGATTTTTAACATTGTAGATTCCCAAGGGCTCCTGAAAACCAAACCAAAATGAAATCTCTAAAACCCAAGATTTTGTATTTTTTAAAATGCTCCCTGTGTGAGTCTCACATGCAGGCATCTTTGGCAATCGCCCCAAACCATGTATATTTAAAAACTCCAAATAATTAAAATGCTGATGATGTTAATCTAATGAGTTTCCAGGCCTTCCCACTTACAACATTCTATTACACTTGAAACTCAGTTTCAAATTTAAATGCATAAGATGGATTCAAACTTCTAAAATTCTTAAAATGGAATTGACCTCAATGAATTCCTTTCACATTGTACAATGCTAGTGTGCACTTTTGGTAATGGGCTTTTAAAAATAGCATATAATGCCTGATTTTACATGTGTTGAAATTCTGTGAGGGGGTTTAATGATGAATATATTTTAAGTAGCTTCTGAAGTTCTCTAAGAATCTAGGCTGGGGATGGACATATTGAGTGAGTTCAAGAAATAAATGATTATTACTTAGATACCCTAGAAAATTGCTTTAGTTCCGATATAATTGCAATCTCTTTCCTCGAAGGCTGCAATAAAATATCAATCATTGTCAATAAACAGTATCTTGAAATTAACCAAAATCCTGCTTCTCGACACAATTGTTTTCAAATCTCTTTCCTACTACCATCAAATGTGCATCTGTGTCCTTTGCTTTTAGAAGAGGTTTTGTGTTAAGACTTGCTTGACTCATTCTGAAGCATTCCTCTGATTTGGATTCTAGCTCATTCTTTATTTGTCGACTCTGTTTTTGGCTAACCAAGGAATAAAGATTCATTACTCAACTTGAAATACAAATCAATCTTTAGAAATCTCATGCTTACCTTCTTATACCCATTTTCTCAGCATAATAGCAGCCCCAAAAGTAGACATGAACCATCACCCTGTGTTTCTGTGTAAACTGCTCAGGTTTTTCTCCACAATTTATGCTCCTGCAACATTATGATTTGCATTGCAAAGCTATTAAAGCAGAGTAAACTGAGCACAAGCAACTTTTATTTCAAAGCCCAAAATCCTTTAAAATGAAACAAAACTTTAAAATATTTTATAATGTTACTAGGAAACAAAAAAGATTCACATCTTTTTTGAGGCATACACAACATTTTAATGAATTTCTGAAGAACAGAAAAGCAATAGGATAAAAAAGAAACAAGAATACATAAAATTGAAATGAAAATACATAAATACAGAATAAATAAATGATTTTGAGATCAGTGGTTTTGCAAAATGCTCAGTGTCGAAGGATACAAGTAATGATAAGGACATTTTAGGTAATTGTCAACTCAAGCTGTCATTTCATACAAATATCTTGAGAGAAGTAACTCAGTTGGCTCCCAAAAGGTATCAGTAACTAGAGCACTAAAGTCATAGAATTCCAGGTAGGTGAAGGCACAGAGGAACATGGAGGGGATGCCTGCAAAACTGCAAAACAGGCTGCCAGCATATCAGGTTCTAAATTATCTGTCTGTCCAAAAACTAGCTTCCATAGTCAAAACATGCATCCACAAACAAGCAAACAGGAAATGTTTTTCCTGGAAAATGTGATCAGATAAACGAAGAATCAAATTTCTGAGGAAAACCAAAACTACAAAAGAAAGAGCCCTAATTCAATATGTAGAAAACTAATATACGGAAAAATATTTAATGGAGCAAGCTAAGTTTATAATAAGATTATATGGACATGTTTTCATTTGTATAAAACTCAAAAAGTACTTTATGAACTCCTCTGGGTGCCTATTTGACATCTCAAATTTATCCTATTCCCACTCCTGTGTTGTCCCCCATGTCAGTTGATGTCATCTTCATCCTTCACTCCTTTCTTTCTCTTACACCCCACATCTATCTATAAAAAAAAAAAAAAAAAAAAAAAAAAAAAAACAAGTTTGCTTTGTCTTCAAAACATATCCCAAACCCAATCACTTCTCACCATTTCTGGTATAAGCCACCTTCATGTCTCCCTTGCCCTATTGCAATGCCTTCCTAACTTGTCTCCCTGTTCCCTCTGCTCTCTATTCTCAATACAGCATCCAGAGTGATCATGTTATCCCCTGCTCAAAACCATTTACTTTGCATAAAAGGCAAAGTTTTACAACAATCTGTGAGGCCCGACACAATGGTATTCTCTACCCTCCAAATGACCTCTCTCTACTCTCAAGACCTTATTTCCAACTAACTCTCCCTGCTTTTATTCTGTTCTAAGCCACAGGGCTGCCTTCTTATTCATACTAGTCATGACCCAACATAGGGCCTTTGCACATGCCACTTCCTTTCTCTGGAAGGCTCTCTCCTAGATATCTACATACTAGCTGCTTTAACTACTTCAAGTCATCGCTCAGAGGTCTTCTTTAATCAGCTTATGGAAAAATGTAGTGCCCACCTCCCTGTGCTCTCCTTTTGATTTATTTTTCTCCAAAACAGTTATTGATTTCTAACTTGCCATATAATTTATTTTTAAATTCTTTATTGTCTGTTTTCCTTCAAAAAGGAATGTGCATTCTGGGAAGCAGATATTTTTACCTGACATGTAGTAAATTCTGAATAAATATTTGTAGAATGAAGAAGAATCAGAAGACCTCAGATCTCAATTTGACACAAAACTACTAGCTATGTGCTCTTAGACAAGTCTTTTGACCACTCTGGGCCTAAGTATGTTCACTTATAAAAATGAGAAGATTGTATTGAATAAGTACTGCTCAGTTTTTATTGTGCATATTAATCATCTGGGGATATTTTTGACAAAACTATTGTAATTCAGCTGATCTGATAAGCTATCTGAGATTCTGCATTTCTAATACTCTCCCAAGTAATGTCAATGCTGAGCAAATCACACTTTGAGTAACAAGACATTAGATAATTAATCAATGCTTTCCTCTCTTTTACTCAGTAGCAAGAGATGACAAACCACAACTAGTCATCTGTTTTTGTAAACAAAATTTTATTAAAACACAGCCATATTTATTCATTTACATATGTCTATGACTGCATGAGCAGAGTAGCTGCAATAGAGGCCACATATGTCCGCTATATATATATATATTTGCTATTTGTCCTTTCACAGAGATTTGCTGACCCTGCTCTATATCAATGGAGTTGTTTCTGGCAATTATCTTGGAACTCGAGTCATTAACTATGGCTTGTTATTCTATTTTTTCATAGTTTTTTCTTAATTGCTTTATTTTATATCTTAAAAAATTCGTTAATGTCCTCTAAGGCATTAATCATGCCTTTTGCTTCTTTGATGTCCATGTGAACATATCATTGGAAAAATTTTAAACTGAAAATGAACTTCAAGACCAGTTAGTCTAACTCCAAACTTAACAGATGGGTCCCAGGGAGTGAGTGATCCTCAATGTCACCTAAGAGTTAAGACAGGCCGAGGGGAACCCAAGTCTTCAGACTCAGGATTCACATTCTTTGTGTCATACAAACTTCCTCTCTTAATTTCCAGGACTTCAATGAAACGTATTCTCATTTCACTTATACCAGTGTTCCCAGGACAAGCATTAGCAATCTCTTATATGAGGACTCTTTGAAGGTCTTAGAAAACAATTCGGCCTAAGGGAAGGTGTTGGGCCAACATCAACAAAGTTTCTAGGAAAAGGGAGAGGCAGAGAGGTCAAATGTTCACCAGCCAGATACTCCTTTAAGACCTAGGTACTCATTCCCCAGTTGCACAAAATGTTGGCTGCAGACTGCCCTCAGCTGAATCTTTCTTTGAGACGTGCCCTCAGCTGGATATGACCACCTTACTCAAGGTTATGTCCCCTCCTGGGCATGACCCACATCCATCTACCGAATCTGGCTTCCTTATCTCCCCTCACATGAGTGTCAGTCTTATGTGCACTCCGATACATATCCTGCACACAAATCTCTCTCCGAATCTCTTTCTGGAGAACTTGAACCAAAGCAGGTAGAGTTACTCAGACTCTCCTCTGACTCAATAACTGTGGATTCATGAGAACAGCTTAGAAGTGGGGAGGAGATGTAATGAAGAAGTAGAAACAAAAAGATCAGTTCCGTCAGTGCCACTGTGGCATTGAATTTGCTTTGAGTTTAAGAAGGAACCAATTAGATTAGGAATATTGGTGCCAGGCACTTGAGCAGTAACTCAAGACTGTGTGGCATTATAGGCAACAGGGCCATTGCCAGCGGCATCACATTAGCAAGGATGCCCTTCATATCTGACCTCGGGACTGGCTGAGGAGCTGATAGCTTCCTTCAATAGATATCACAACAGTGGGCAGAAGGGGAGGAGGAGAACCCCAGATATGGTGGCCAAGAGGACTGTTCCAAAATATGGGAAGCATCCCCTGAGGCCTCCTAGAAACAGTTGGCCAGGTGAGAAAAGAAGAAAAAAAAAAAAAAAAGAGGATATAGTTCCTGCAGTTTTAGATGGAGCTGAGCCAGAGAAATGCAATTTGGGTAAGAGCATGATCTTATTTATGCTCCTCAGATGGTGTGGCCTGGGGAGACATTGGCTAAGACTCATGGCTTCTTTCATTATACCCCACTGCTCTATTAAATTCTATTCCCTGCACCTTCAGAGCAAATAATTCCACATAACACTGTCTGCTTTCTTTGATCCATGTGACTGGGAGGATGAATGTCAGTTCCCCTCCCCCACCAACCCTGCCGTAGCCTGAGGCACAATCAATTTCAATATGCAGGGGAAATAGACCACACAGGATCTATGGCCTCCCAACAGGGACCTGACATATTAACTGTTGTAATGCCTCTAATTCAGTCTATTTACTTTGGGATAGGCCTGTCTCTGCTGCTCATCATTTTAACCCATACATCGGCTATGTCATGACTATTTAGAGTGATGGGGGTGATCCTCAGGGCATAGTCATGAGAAGCCTGATGAGGGAACAGCTACAGCGAGCCTATCTCCCTTCAGGGTAATGATGACTAATTCCATTCACAGCCTTCACCCCTGCCTCGAAATCTTCTCTTGCCTTTTAAATTGACGTCTGTCGGAGGGAATGAAACTCTGCCTGTGTCACTGCTTGATGCATTGGCCCTTCGGAGGCACTCCTTCTTGTCAGGAAGGGAGACAAGCGAGAGGAGTGAAGAATAGCAGAGGAGGGGAAACTGGGGCTGGGGCAGGGAGGGGGGCGGACAGAGTAGGGCAGCCTCCAGAAGATGAAAAATGAGCAGAGAGAGAAGCGGGTACATCTCCAACCAAATGCCATTATTTTGATTTGAACATTTTTGCAGCTTTTCTAACATAGAAAGCAGACTACTGAGATGATCTCACCGCACGTATGTCACAGCCCTAAATAGTTCAAGATGGTGTATTTTTCAGAAACTTTCTCTGTGAAAAGCAAGTAAACAGGGGTTACATTGTGACAGGTGATTCCATAGAGGCAGCCCTTCCCTTTAAACTGCTTAGAACCTATAACAAGATTTTTTGACCCTTGATATATTCTTAATTAGCAACAGTGAAAGACAGCCCTTCAAATCACTATATCTCTGGATCATCAATGTCGAGCTAATATTGATGTAGTTAATTGTCTTTTGATAACAAAGTAATGAGCATGCTTGAGGTCAGGCTTGAAAATAGAAAAAAAAACATAAAAACACACTTCTTCCACTTTAAATTGTGTCTCAATTATTCTCTTTTATTAAAGAAGTTTTTATTTTTCCTTTTCTTTTTGTTTTTGTTTAAACTATGCCTGCCTGTAAGTTTCAGAAGACAAGCAGATTCAAGATCTGGTTTGAAGACTTCTGTCCTTGATAGCATGGTAAAATGCCACTAATTAATTTCACTAATCTGGGAAAGTTTATGTTCTGCTTTAAAAATGAATGGTCAAACATTAAAGTTTTCTTATTATATAGACAAATCCCTATAATTTAAAAAATTTATCCTTTTAAATTTGATCTAATAAACCCACGAAAGAAAACCACGGTTGAGAGAGCCTGGTAATGTTTGGGTGATTCTCTAGTCACCTCGCATCTTGGAATAGGTTCTGGCTCAAAACTGACTCTCCAGCAAAACCAGAAAAGTCCTGAGGGAATCTGGCCCAGCTCCCAGGCATTTTGGTTGGGAGATTCTCAAGAGGCCAGGGTGTTCCTGAGGATAACCCAGGCGGCTCACTGCTGGCCAGGATGAGTTCTGAAATCGTGATCTGGAATCATGCCCTGTCAGTTCTGGAGAAAACCCAAAGCCATAGATCTCCTTTAGAATGAGTCTGATCTTCTGCCAGCAGGGACAGCTGAGGTCAGGGGCAGGCTTTTCAAGGGCTTTTTGTACTCAGAGAAACTCCCTGCTCTCCTTCAGCCTAGACAGAGCTCAGCCAGGCCAGGAAGATGTAGATAAGCAACATTCCTCCAAGGCCTGACCTGCTTAGGTGGAGGGCTGAGGTTCATGGGCTTGGCTTGTGCCTCTGGCATACCCAAGATGAGGAATAATGACAATGTTTATTACCAGTTACTGAACAGCTTCTCTGCCAGGCACCAGGCTAGCTTAATTACAAAACAACAGAAGATAAAAATTATTGTACCTTTGCTTGTTGGCCTTTCCTGTTTAGACTGTAAACTCCTTGAGGAGGGGGCATTTTTTTTTTCTGATACTGGTCTTCTCTAATCAGAGTGTCTAGTAGTAGCAGGAACTTAATAAAGATTTAATAAACTCAAAAGGGTCACATAAGATACCCAAGTTCACACAAGCAAATAGCGGAATCAAGATTTAAACCTAGGTCAGCATGCAAGTGGGAAGTAGCCCTCCATGCTTTACCCGCATCCTGCCTCTGTGCTGTGAGGTTGAATGGAACATTTTGATTTGGGTGCACAGTCCTTAATGAAGTAAAAACCTCAAGAAAAGTGAAAAAGGGGTCAGCTCACAAAGATAACAGTAATTCTGATCAGTACTTCCACTGCATCCAGAGTGAAGCCAAAGAATTAAAATTCATCAAAATGTTGCAATGCTGCTTCTTTCTGCAAACATGGACATCTGAGTGGAAGGGAGAGGTTGTCTGCCATCAAAGTCACTCCATTTAGATTTTTGGTTTCTCTTGAGCACTAATAGTCAGATGGATAATTTACTAACATATTCACTTAATTAACTTACTTATTACTGCAATAAAATGATTAGAAATAGGATCGAGTGACATCTATGAGTCTATAATAATAAAAATATTATAGTTCTAGTCTTCATAATTTACAAAGTACTTTCATATAGTCTTTTTTTTTAGAATCAGAACTATACATGGATCTAGGCAGGGAGATGATTATTACTAGCATATAGGTAGAAAATCAAAATTCAGAAAGAGAGAGAAAGAGAATATGTGATTTATGTGAAGGTACATAGCTAATAAAAAGATAGAGAATCAAAATTCAGATTCTGACTCTAGTTTATTTTCTCATTCACTTCACCAGTGGTTCCCAACCCTGGCTGAATATTTGAATGATTCAGAGATTCTTATTTAATTGGTCTGGGATCAGGCCCAGTCGACAGTATTTTTAAAACAAACCCAGATATTAGTGCAGCCAGGAATGAGAAAAGACCACAATTCTGTCTGTTAATGATCAGCACACTTGGCCAGGTATAAACAGAAACGTGCCATTTTGTCAGTCCAACAGAAGCATCTCAATTATGATCTAATATTTGCAGAATTATTGATATGAGATATTAGTTTCATAAGGGCTATTGATTTTTCAAGACATCTTACAGGCAGCTTGTCATTCTTTAGCACTTGATAGATGGAAAATTTAATTACTGAGTTTCTGACCATTCTCTCCATTACTAACCACACACAGAAAAATTTCCTGAGGCTAGACACCATGTCTAATTAACCTAAGGGTTATTTAGACTAAGAAAAGAGGACTGAAAGCAACTTAATGAGTCCAATTATTTCCTTCAAGCCCAGAAAGGGCACTTAGCAACACGCTTTCCTTGGACACGAAGCAGGCAGACCTCTCCCTCAGCCTCCTTGCAGTGTCACCCAACAAACTGAGAGCTGGCTCAAAAAAGAGTGATGTGACAGTTATTAATGATGGTGGTGGTGCTTTTTCATAGGATTTCCAAAAAGTAAAAAAGATATACAGAGTTCGAGTCATTTAATGCAGAGAGACCTAAAACTAGTCAAGATAAGTTAGTATTGTTGATTGCATTTGTCAGGATGAACTAGGCCATGTTATACTAGCAACAACACAAGATTCTCATTGTTTTAATATTTCTCAGGCCACACTATATGACACATTTTGGCTGGTGAGAGAGCAGGGGGAGAGCTCTTCTTCAGTCACCCTGTCACACAGAGGGCCACCTTCTTATGATTTGGCCACCTGAAACATGCAGCCTTCTTAGTTGCCATGTTAAGGAAGAGATTGGAAATTGGTCATGATCTTTTCTTTCCTTCTCTCTGTAATTGACACGCATGTATTCACATTTTCCTGCCCCAAACTAGTCACACTACCCTTTCCTGACTACAAGCAGACTAGGAATATAGGGCAACTATGCAGAATTTGGTGGGCAAAATTCTCTCGACCACGAGCCTCTACAATGTCATGTATATGACTTTACTCCACATTTTGACCTAGATTGGTTTCCTAGGACACTCCAGAAATAGGGTTTTCTGCCTTTTTTAGACAGGGGGAGGACATTCCTCCCTAATTATTTATCTTTAAGATAGAAGTCATAGAAGAGCTGTTGATAAGCTATTATTTATTTCTACAATAATAAGATAAGTAACGAAATAATCTTCCTTATAGGGAAAGGTGATTATGTAGTGGTTCTGGTGACACATCTATTTGTCAATTCATTTCTTTACTCATTTCTCATGGATTATTTCCTAGAATTCAAAAAATAGAAGAGGCTCACATTGCATGACTTAGGCACAATCACCCTGAGTGCCCTTCCAATTTCACTAACGAACTAGAATTAGATTTTTTTAATGAGCCCAGTTTCACACAGTTGAAGAAAATCTATAATGAAAAATAAACTAGACAAGAGCATTATATTAGTTTCTCCAGAATTCTGGTGGCTGAGTTCTCAGGTAGCTCTCTGCTTAATAAGGTACCCTTAGGAGAAAACAAGAGATCTTTTCATAGTATCTTCATTTGGCAATGCTTCTTCCCAGATTCCAAGTTTCTCTTCACAGAAGTAATTGGGCCAACAAAAAGCAAACAAGCCAATGTGATAGTTTCAAGATGGGTTTTGAAACATTCTGCCATTACAATGAGCAAGTTTCAGGACATCTCCTCTTCCAAAGCTATTTACCATAGCCCTTCCACTATGACAATGAGGCCTAAAACCAAAGATCTTTGTTAAGAGTAGAGAATTTTGTATAGAAGGAAAAATAAAGTTGAAAAAATTCAAATGACCTCAATTGATTTTTAGAGTTTTGAGAGAATGTTAACCCCCATTTTTTAAATCAATTCATCTTTAAAGATAGAAAAAATCTGTATCTGTTGTAAATAATTAAGATGTTTAAAAACTTTTGTCTATTGCTAATAAGTGCTGTGAATGTAGTGCCTCATAAGAACTCAGTCTTTGATTATGATAATTTATTAAAATAAAACAATCTCTCAAAGGAAAACATTTGTTAGATGAAATATTTTAAATAAGTTGATCCATATCAATACTGAGAATATACAAAATCTATGTAAGCTATCCCATTAAGACATTTTCCTTTTAATTGAAACAGCATGTTTGACACAAAAAATTTCAGAACCACTAACCAATTGATAAATTGTTAGAACAGTGGCTCTCATCCCTGGCTGCACATTGAAATCACTTAGGGAGCTTTTAAAAACTAGTGATGATTGAGCCCTGCCTAAACTGCTTGAGTCAGAGTCTCTGGGAGTGAGGCCCAGACACTGATATATTTTTTTTGAGTGCTCCCCCGATGAGTATGATGTGCAATCAGGGTTGGCAACCTCTGATATAGAACTCTTCCTTATCTCTCCATCTGGCTGCAATAATATGTTAGTTCTCTAAACTTCCTGTTTTTACACTCTCTGTCATTTTTAAAAAGTAGATGGGGTATATATTACCTCTTCTCATTTAAAGAGTAAGTTTCTGGAGGGTAGGTCCTATGTCCAATTCATCTTTGTGTTCCCACAGTTTCTAGCAAGGCACTGGCAAGCACCATGCTGAATAAGTACTAACTGATTGAGTGGCATATTGTCTGATTGTCTGAATAAATCTAATTCCAGATTTTTATTATTATAAACTCAAAGGAGCCCCTTTTAATACAGTACGAAGTAAGGTTCCATGAGGAAATGAAAAGTGAAAATTCATGATTAGGAATTCAGTATTCTGGTCCAAAAAACACCTGGAATCTAATTGCAGGTGATTTTCCTGACATGTTTTTAGAGAAGAAATGAATATGATGGTTTTCTCCAAATACATTCTGTATAGTGTGTTCTGCCGCAACTATAGTTTTCAAGCAATGATATCAATGGGTAGAGAGGAGATAATTAGGAACTAGATAAAAAATTACATTTTTTTTCTTTCAGGGGCTATAATAAAAAAGGTGTTTAACATGAAGTTACATTTTGCTATCATAAGCAAAAATAACAAATGAGTTGATCTAAATTGACCAAAATGAGTATAAATGTTTATTTCTGTTACCCTTTAATTTATACTTCCAAGAATCTGCTCTTTGTCGTTACCACATTTTATCTTGTCAAAGCAACTTATTTGCATCACAGCTCACAACTGGTGCCTCTAATCAAATGAACACTGTTACCTGATGAGCCAGCTCCTTAACCAAGGCAGCTGTATATTCCTGCAGCAGATGTAAGAACGCTTTCCTTCACAGTTATAGCTGGATAGTTACCAATTTTTACTACATTATAAACACTAGTAGTTTTGTTGTGTAGTTGTTCATACATTAAGTCACCAAGCACCATATTCAAGATTTTTGCCATATACTCGCAACTCCTACGATATTTATAACTCAATATTTTTAAAGACAATTCACTGTCTTTTTGTTAAATGGATTTCAAAAGGAAATTTCAAACATCATAGATGGCACCTCTAACAGGACATATATAAATATTAAAATAAAACGTTCGTTCATCCCATATACCACCGATAGTGTGAGAACCACCACACAATGGAAAATACCTGCATAAGTAAAATTACATTCTTTAATTATCAATTGCATCACATTTACATCATGTTGCCAAAATTCATAGCATTGCAAAACTGCCTGGATTTAGAAACACCTTTAAAATTTAATTAATACAGGGCATGTATAACCAATAGAGAAAAAGCCTAAACCTCTGGCTGTTTCCAGGCTCTTAAGGAAACAACTAGTTAAACTTTAATAAATTATATGAAAAGGAGGATCAGCAAACTCCCAGCATGCCCCTTTGGAGGCATTTAACTGATGACCAAGCTGGATTTATAACATCCAGGCAGATAGATATCAGGATATGGAGCACCTAAGCATTTATCACAGTTGTAATCATTTATTTATGGTTTTTCTTTGTTCGTGAGTTTAATAACAGTTCCTAGACCACCACTCTAAGTTCTATGAGAGCAGGGACCATATTTACTATTGGAGTCCCAACGATAGGCACATAGTTATTACTAAATTAACATTTGTTACATAAATAACTAAATATTCTCTTTTACTCTAAAAATCTCCACTTCCAAAGTGAAGGTCCTCTTTTAATCATGTTCTACTCTGATCTGAAATATACAGCTTTAAACTCCACTCAGAGATGATATTTTTATAAATCTATTTATTACGGCAACCCCAAACTCACATTTTCTCTCGTTTCCATCTCCCCATTGTCCTCTTCTTTCCCACCTATAAAATCCCATTACCTAACCCTTTATGGCAACTGACTTCTCGACTCAGGCAAGCATCTATCAGCATCTGGGGACCCAGATCTAAGATTCTCAGGGCCATGCCATGGGAGGGAGTGACAACTATAGGACACATTTTGTCATTTTACATTATAATCCAGAACAGCACAAAGCACAGGATTGGCTTGCCTTTGTGACGTCAAGAAATAAAAATGAAAAGACTTGGCAAGTATCCTAAGTAATTTAGCAAGGAGCTTCCACTGTGGAAATGGTATCTTAAATGTTTCTTTCTCTCCCCACCCCCCTTTTTATTCATCCTTGTTCTGTTATCACAGGTATTGCATTAACAAAGAATTTATGGAAACTGGGGCAAGGGAGAAGAAGGGGTGGGGAGAGAGAGAGAGAGAGAGAGGAAAAAAAAGGAGGGGAAGGGATGAAGAACACCCTAGTATCCAATACCCTTAAAAAATTTGTTTTTAATTCCCTGGCTATCACAGATAGAGGCTGCTGCTAGCATTTAAGATAAGATTAGTTGGTGTTGTGCTATCAGCACCTCCACATTTTCCCTGCAGGGATTCCTTCTGACAGGCTGAAGCTGGAGGCATGTCTCAGGATTAACACGAGCTAATGATTATACACTAAAGCTTTGGAACTGTTGGACTAATAGGATTAAGCAATAGCAGATGCAGGTCCCCGTTCAGGTTAAAAATGCACTTTTTACATTACAAAGTCAGACAGATCCCTTTGAACATGCAATGAATATGGATGTTTTCAATTATCACAGTCTTCCAGGGCTATACGATATGGTAAATTAATCCCTTTAGAACATCGGAAACAGGACAAAATAGGCTTCTTGAAGCTGAAATCCCTCGTTTTAGATTTTCTTTCATGGGGATAAGCAGCGGTGCACCTCACATAATTAATCTTATTACAAACAGAGAGAAAGAAAAAAATTTTTTAAATATGTAAAAATTGCTTAAATATTTGAGAAACTTAGAAAAAAACATTTTGAAATCAACATCTCTTAATTAATTTCCAAACGGTTAAAAATACAAACATAAGAGCAAATGTCTGGATGTGTGTCGAGGTAGGTTTGTATTTCTCTGTGCCTCAGATTGTTTGTGCAACAAGGAGAAACAAAAAATAAATAAGGTAATTTTAAAAAATAAACAAAATAATAACTGCCAATAGAAAGCATTTCTAAGAAATATAGATCTATTTAAATTGATTCTGATCTTATGCTCGGGGTCCTGGGAGGAAAAGGGAAGGAAAAGGCCAGAGTGAGACATTTATATTTCACTGCTGTATGAAAGGAGCTCCCTTTCCCAGTAGATAAACCATCCCTCAGAATTGCTCAAAAGTAAATCCCTATTATTGCAATTAAGTGGGTTTCGATGTGGACATTAGGAGAGGAGTGAGCTTCAGGAGTTTCACGTGTTTGATTGACTTAAATGAGAGGGAAGGAAAAACAAACAAACAAGTATATACCGGGAGGACTCGCTAGAGAAAGCTGTTCGAGCTGCCGCAGGGAATGAAAGTAGTTTTACAACAATCAGAACAAAGCAGGCTTACTATCATGGGTTTGATTCTTTGAAAATTCTAAAGCTAATATCTTTATATTTGGACTGAGCAATTGGTATTAACTCACATTAACAGGCCCTAAAATCATACTGAGTAATATCACTCCCCACTTCACATTATGGATAAACGAATTACATGGGTAGTTTCTCTAACAAACAAGAATCCCATTTTTTTAAAAAAATGCGAAACAAAAGAGGAAAAGGAAGAAGATTTCTTCATTAAGTCCATTCTTTGTCTTTTATTATGCCTAACATGGTTTGTTTCTGAAAAACTAAATGGATATTTCCACCTAGGATTCAAATAAAATCTGAATGAAACTGATAATTATGGCAACACAGAAAACTATGATATAACTATGGCCATTCACTCAGATTCCTATATGACTAGTCAATCAGAAGTGCCCAGGTGTCAAACTACTTCAGTTTCCTAGATGACCCAGTATAACTGGAAACCCCTTGACCAGGATTTTCTATGAATATCAAAAGTATAATATGCATGCTCTATAAATAGCACTTGGCAGACTAAAATACCTAAAGATGCTAGCAAACTTCCATAAACAGTACTATTTTTTAAATTTTTGATTGAAAGTCACTTCTTGACAGGATAGAATGAAATAAATTATTTTAACTGGACTACTTGGTGTTCCTTTTTTATCTCTTTTGCTTCCTTGTCAGTTGTACAATAAATTCAAAAGATATAAACTGATTTTCAGGTAGAAACTGCTATTCCCATGAGGCATCAGAAAAGTGTTGTGTTAAATACGTATGTCCTTTCCTTTTTTGAAAGAAAATGGCAATTGATTATTTATTCTAATGGACATAATCTTCCATAATCATCATGCATATTTCAATGACATATATTACAAGTGCTACTTGTTTTTATTGTGTTTGTGAACCTCCTGGGACTGTTGCTAAAATAGAGCTACTGATGCAAAGGTCTGGGGTGGACTCCTAGAGTCTGCATTTCTAACAAGTTCTCAGGTAACACAAATGCTGATGATCCAGGAGATACACACAAATGAGCTGTGAAGGTAAGACATGAATATCTGAGAGAGGATATTTGATAACGGATTTATTTGATAACGGATTAATTATAACGGACCATTATAATTTGGAAAGATTAGATCTAAGAAATTAACAGCACAGATGAAAGTCTTTCCATAATTTGCACCAATGTCGCACACAGTTTAATATAAAATCTGAAATGAGGTATTGCATTTCTTACAATAGGCATGCAATGGATATAATGACAATTATTGAACAGTGAAAAAAAGGTTTTGTCACGGAAAGTGTTAGAGTCCTGTTGTATGTTCAGGTACACAATCAGAAGAAGAGCAATGACTTGAAATGCTGCAGTTAGAATATGTCCCCCTGTCACAATCACTTGAAATGCATATGGTTTTTAAACAAAGTTTTATTAACCAACGTGTCATATTTTATTTCCCTAGTCACCATCCCATTCGACTCCCACTTTTCCTTTGCAATCTGCTTTGGTCGTTTTCCTTTGCAATCTGCTTTGAACTACGTGCCTTTTCCACATAAATTTTGTGAAGCTGGAAATGACTGAGTCCTTGGTGAGTTAAACCTTCTGAACCCTATCTTCTCTATTGCCTAAATCACTCCTTAAGTGGCTGGCAGACACTTATTTCTAATCAGAGATGTTCATTAAATAAGTGATTAGAAAGCACGGTAGATGTGGTTAATTGTTGAAGGGCCAAGAAAGGGACATTAAATGCAACTTATCTGCGGCTTTCATCGATTGTAAGTAATGTGTTAAATGTCACCCTGGTGTCTTGAACTAGTTCATGGTATTAAACTTGTAAGTAGAGTGACTTTGACTCTGGGGAGAAACTAACTCAATATTGTTTTCCACAGGGCTCAAAGCCTTTACACAAAAGCCAGCCAAATGTTCCTAATTCTAGGGAACATGTTATTTTAGCCTTCGTGATGATGACTCAACACTGAGCCTTGCTGCTATGTAGGATTCCAGCGGAGATGACATTTTGCAATCCACAGCAGCAACATGTCCCCTGTCTGGAGGCAAACCAAGAAATAGTGCACTTCAAATGGGCCTCTAAACAGCTGTCAGGTCAGAATAACTTTAAGTCATTACCTATCTGAGCCATGTTGAACCAGTGACTTTTAAGTGGTGAAAATCTCTGTATCATGTTACTAATCTCACTGGCCAGCAGTTGGCTGTGTCAACAAGCAACATTCCCTCTTAGTAAGCAGGCAAAAATAATCCACTGCCCAGGATTTGAAAGTTAAAGGAGCAGTTGCATTTGAGAGGCTGAAACATTCAGGAAGTGAGGAAATTGAAAATACGCCTCCTCAGAGCTTTGCCACCAAAATGGTTCACAACAGTCCTTAAATCACAATGTGCCACAAAAGAATTCACTCCAATTTCTGATTACTAACGTTTAGCGAGGCAGACCTTCCTTGCAAGGACATAAGCTTCCTTCCTCTAGTCATCAATGGCTCTAGAGCTTGGACCAAATTTCCTGACCAATTAGCAGCTCAAGGGTCTAAAAGAATAAGAAGGAGCTGTAATTCTGACTATGATTACTTATAAACCCTTCAAATCTAGACTCAAATAGCTTCCCTACAGTTTTGCTCAATTGATTAACTCAGACTGGTTTATCACTAAACCGTTCATTTATTTTAACAATCCACTAAAGCCTTAGATAAAATGCATTTCATGTCCCTTCTTGGGCCTTTAATAATTAGCTGTGTCTACCATGTCTTTTAATCTCTTATTTAATGAGTGCCTCCAATCTTTAATAATTTAAAAGGATATCACGCCAAGTATCAATTAAAGAGAACTGTTCTAGGCAACATAAACAATGTGTTAAGTTGGTAGAGAAAAGTGCATAGAGCCCTGTGCTTTCTACTTCAAGGGCCCTTGAAAACTATGGGGTTATTTCAAAACATTACACTTCACTGCTATTTATTTTAGTTAGCTTACAGGCAAAATTAAATATCAAAAAATAAGCATGAAGTATTTTTACAGATTCAAAAGAGAATCATGCATGGCCATATCCAGACTAACTCTTATTTCTGAATATATTACAACTGGCCCAACTCACCCTGACTGGCCAAGAACACTAGCTTTTTTCAGCTACAATTTAACTGTTTGTTTTTGACCCTTCCAGTTTTCTGACCCATCTTAAAACCCTTGATTGTTCCACATAGCTAACCCATAGAACCGATTCATATTACCTCAAAAGACAAGGCTTCCATTCCCATGAATGGGTTTTGTAAGAGATCAATATTGGGCCTTTGGTATTTTCTTATTCCTGGAAGATGATTAGAAGAAAGTTCAAAAGAGTGGTTGTCTTTTTAATAGACCTGGAAAGAGCCCAGGAATCATCAACCAAACTAAACCTCAGCCACCTAAAGGAGGCTTTGGGAGACTGTTTACAACAATAAGCACAATATTCCCCTCCTTAGGACTTCGCAGCACCTCCCATCTTGAGATGGAGCAGGGTTTCATGCCTCTTGAATCTGGCTTGGCTTTGTGATTTTCTTTGGTGAATAACATATGGCAGGGATGCAATTGTACCAGTTCCAAGACTAGGCCTAAAGATACCTGGTGCACTTCTGCTTGCTCTCTTGGAAACTTGCCCAGCCACATCTAATCTACTAGATTAGCATGATGTAATCTACTAGAGGATGAAAACCTGTGTGGAGAACTTAACTATAGCAGCTACATGCCATCCCGGACAGTCATCTTCAGCTAACCCAGCAGCTGACCATAGATATAATGAGAAAGCACCAGCCCCAAGAGCAGAAGAACCAGCCAGTAGGGCTCAGCTGAAATTGCTGACCCACAAATCATGAGCCAGAATAATTAGATGTTGTTGTCTTAAGTGTTTAATTTTGGGGTGGTCTATTTGCCAGCAAAAGCTGCTTGATACAACATCACAGATTTTACTAGTTGGCCTGCTAGGAGTTTTCAAGGCCCCAAACCACCCAGCACTAACAAAACAAACAGATTTTCAAAGTTAGATCCTCAATTTTCAAGTTACTCCCGGCCTAGGTAGGGGTCACCATATTACTGCTTCAACAATTTCTCAACTACCTTCGAATGAGATTACGATATACATCTCTATATATCTCAAGATATTCACAATAAAGATTCTGATTGCTATAAAATCTGAAATCCTAATATTTCCCACACATGAAATTTCTTCCATTAATCATGGGTATGTGTGTTAGGAAAATATTTTTGATTAATAAAATCATCATTTTTGTCAATCATCTTAATACCCCACACATATTCATTTGGATATATCAGTAGCGGTGAGAGGATGTTTCTGGAGCTCTCAAACCAATAGCCTTCTCAGCATTATTCAGGTACACATGCCAATCACATCATCAAAGTCTTCATAAGCAACTGATTCTCAAGATAATCACAGGAATAACTCATATGCTTCTTCCCTAATATACCTACTTAATGAATAACTACCTCAGTGTTCTGACACTTTCTGATGACATCAGGAGATAAGCCTAAAAATGCTCTGGATGCAGCCACACCACTGACACTATCTAGCTTTTACTTGCTGGAGGAGATAACAAAGCTGAGATGTCAGTCTTGATGTCTGTATCTTAATTTCCTTAAGCACTGATATCCTTAAGTGTGAGTCAGAAAAGGAGCGCCTGAAGCAGGAAGTGGAGGTGCAAAAAATTTATGTTTCTTTGTTCCACCAGTCCTCTGAGTTCAGCTGAATCTGCTTCCCTTATCTCTGAATCCAAGCCTGGTACTGGTGGTGGTGGCAGCCTGCCCCACCGGCCTGGGGCACCTCTGCCCCTATCTTTTGCCTCATCTGCATATCACGCAGTCACTTCCCAAAGACAAATTCAGATAAAATACACCCTGTATTTATATATATATTTTACTATAAACCATTTATAATGCAAATTTCTGAACCTGTCAAGAGTCCTTAAACACTGTTTAGCTTTGAAGACTAGTCACTATTTAGAGAATCTAAGATACTAATCTCCTTTGAACATAGATATTAAATGCACATAGATATTAAATGTCCAACTTTGATTTGATTCCTTGTTGTGTATTCTAAAAAGTAAATATCAATTTTCTATTTCTTTAGAAAATTAGGAACTCTTAACTGCTTATTTTTTCTAAAACAAAATTAGTTTTCCTAATATTTCCATAGATGTAAAAAAATAGTCATTGTTAATCTCATTGTAAAGATGGAAACATAAAATGATGGGTGTGGCCATGTGTAAATGAGATAAACTCTAATGTAGGTTTATTCTGAAGTTTGGTCTTAAACTAATCATTATCTATTCAATAGGCCAAATTAAGGCAAAGAAAATACCAAATTTACTGCTCTGACAACTAGATAAAAGCCTTTACTTGAAACAGGAAAAAGATTCAGATTTCAAAATTGTATTCACTATTTTTACAGCTTTGTAAAAATGGGTGTGCTTTTACATAATAAAAATTGTAATATTAGTAAAACATATTCATTGAATCTTAACTTTCTAGCACATAACCAAGCCACTGTGCTATGCCTATCAAACACATTATCTCATTTAATGTTTATAACAACCCTGTGATAGAACCATCATTATTTCTGTTTTCTGGACACAAAAAAGTAATAATGAAAACCCAGAGCTTGTTCACTGTCACACAGTCAGCTTTTCTGACTTGAATTGGGTCATCTTAATGGTGAGGATACTGAGTACATAAGAACATTAGTGCTTTTGAAACTAGATAATTGTGGGTGATCATTTTGCTTCCTGTAGTATTGTTTTATTATTTTCTAAAAAGAGTAATTGTTAAAATCCAGCTTTCTAATCTATAGAATAAAGTAAACCAAATCGTTTTCTTCTGTACACTAAACTTTCTGGCTATGTTGGCTTTGTTTGAAATGCAACTTTTTGTAATATGCCATCATACGCTACTCATTGGCCCAGGATGACTGGGGTGTGGATGAATCATGGTTTTATGCCAAAATCAAGCAGTCTTCCAGAGATGTCTCTGAGAGTCAGGGGGACACCATCATATCTTTCCTCTCAGATTGCCCTAATTGTTTTCCTAGAGCATAGATTAGCTTGGCCACTGATTCTTAAAATAATAAAATGGTCAAACAATGCAGAACACAAATGGAATATACATAAAACATCAGAAAGTGTCCCCATTCCTCAACTCACATAACCATCATACTACTTATAGTTGCAGGATTTTATGTTGTTTTTATCAACGTATAGAAACGATTTTTCAGAAAGATTTTTTTTTCAAGAAGGATACTCTCATCTCATAGACTACTTATTAATTACAAAGGTAAACAAAATACCATTACAATAAAGAGATACAGCAGTCACCACCTTAACCAAGTGATTAAACTTAGCAACACCAATGTAGTGGGACAACCTGATGTTATAAGTCTCTGTTGTGAAGCAGTGAAAAGTACATATGGGACCCAGTTTTCTTACCAAAAACATTTACATGAATCTAAGCATGAGGAAACAAACAAATATAGCAGGTAGGATACTCCATAATTCAACTTACCTAAACTCTTTTAAAAAGTTAATGCCATAAAAAACAAATAAGTGAAAATAGTGATGCAAATTGTCTTCCAGATTAAAATACACTAAAGGCAAATAATAATCAATGCAATGAGTAAAAGTTGATTCATTCCTGGATTGGAAATAAGTAGCTATAAATGACATTTTTCTTCTGTCAAATGGAAGTTATGCAAGCCTGTATAACTTGGATGATATTATTGAATTAATATGAAAACAGTGTTGTGGTTAATAAATATCTTTATTCTTAGCAGACATGGATTGAAATATGTAGGAGTGATATGTTTATGATATACTGTCATATGGTTCGAGGAAAAAGAATGCATCCAGAGTGTCCGATGTATGCAGTCACACTCCGTATTAACTACCGTTCAGTCAACAGTGGGCTCATTTATGACAGTGGCCTCATAAGATTATAGTATAGAGATAAATGTATACATAAGCCAGTCTGGCAAAATATTAAAAGTTGATGAACATGGATAAAGAAAATGTGACTGTTGATTGAACTATTTTTCAAGTTTTCTGTAGTTTCAAAATTTTTCAATATTAAAAAATGGGAGGAAAAAAAGAAGATTGAATACCCAAGATGCTATGTTATGAACTTTCCCTTCTAAGTACCACCCATCATTTCTAACCCCCAAGACACACACACAAAGAAAAAATTGAAGGTCTTTATATGGCAATAATATTTGAAATTTCACAGAATCCATTCATTTCTGAAAATGAAATATTAATATACACCTTCTGTTCACTCCTGGATTTGATTTCTTTTCTTTTTTTTTAAGTCCTAGATTTGATTTCTCAAAGACAAAGGGAGTTTCCATGTTAAAAGAAATCAAGGAAAATACAGAAAAGAATCAATGGTACACTCTGATGAAGTAGCTAAAGCTCTTCAATGTAAATTAAATGTCTTATTATCCCTAAAATATCACATGACTTCTCCAGTGTCACCTCAGAGCATACTCAGTGGACATCTCTTCCCACTCTCATGGGACTCATCTGCTTTTTTGTCTGGCTTCTTTGAGAGCAGTGGCTTTAACTTATATTATTCATTCATTCATTCATTCATTTATACATTCTCTAAAAAATTATTCATTAAATGCCTATTATATATCAGACATTGTTCTATGCAGTGGAGATATTATAGCAAGCAAAATAGGGGAAATTACCTGATCTCAAGAACTTCATATTTTAGTATGAGAGAGAATGACAATAAACAAGTAAAACAATTATAGGCTATCCAGTAGTGATAGTGCCATTGGAAGAAATAAAGAAAATTGAGATGGGGAGAATATAAGTTTAAATTGACTTATTAGAGAAGGACTCACTAAATGACATTTTTGAAAGACATAAAAGAGTCAATTATATAAATATTTGAGAAAGAGTGTAGAGAAAAGAGCATGTGCACAGACCCTGAGGTGTGAGAGTGCCTGGAGTGTTCAAAGGTTCACAAGGAGGTTGATTTGGTTAAAATGGTGTAATGTCAGAGTCAAGGGTTTCAAGCAGAGGAGTGTCATAATCTGTATCAAGTTCTTAAAAACATCACTCTGGTTGATGTGTCCAGAATAAACTTTGGGAATGAAAAGAAGTTGGAAATGCAGCCATAATCCAGGTAAAACTTTTTGCTGATAAAAACTAGTAGGTAAAGTGAACATAGTGACAAGTGGTCAGATTCTGGAAAAAATCTGAAGATTGAGCTGACAGATTTGCTGATGCAGTAAATTGTGGCATGTGAGAAAAAGAAGAATAAAAGATGACCCCATGTTTTTGGTCTAAGATGGGCAGACAGTTAAGATAGGCATATGGTTAAAATGGTTAAACCATCTATTGGGATTACACAGACTGTAGAAAGAGCAGATTATTACACAGACTGTAGAAAGAGCAGATTATTATTGAAGACCAAGTCTTTTAATAAGTATGTTAAATTTGTTTATTGTAAATCCAAGTAGAAATACTGAACAAGCAGGTAAATACACAAGTCTGGGGGTTAGGAGACAAGTGCTGAAATGCGTACATAAATTTGGGAGTCATCAGTATAAAGATGAGATTAGAGGAGGCAAGTAAGTGTGAGTGTTGATAGAAAAGTGAGGTCCAAGGACTTGGCTCTAGGGCAGCCCAATGTTGAATAAGAGGTCCGGGAAAAAGTTTGATGAGATAGAAGAAAAACTAGCAGTATTTGTGCTGAAAGCCTAGTGAAGAAAGTGTTTCAGAGACCAGGAAGCAATCAACTGTGTCAAATGCAGCTTGTATGACAAGTAAGGAAGGACTGAGAATTTACTTTTGGATGCAGAAATGTCAAAATCATTGGTGACCTTTACAAAGCACTTTTGATTTAGTGATGGAGTAAAAGCTCATTTAAGCTGGATTAAGAGACCATGGAAGGAGAAGCAATGACAGCAAGAATGAATACTTTTTGATATTTTTTAATGGTAAAATGGAGACAATAAATAGGGCTATGTTTGAGATAGGATGTGCAATAGGAATTTTAGGCTATTGGCAATGAGCAAGTCAAAAAAGGAAAAATATGTATTTGGTATGGAAGATGGAAAATAATGTGCGCTTGAGTAAGCTGAAGAGGTAACATTTGACATCAAAGTACAGATGTTGGCCTTAACTTGGGAAAATAACTCATCTACAGTAACAGGGAGAGTTGGTGAATGGCCAGAGACACAGAAAGGTGGTGGAAACTTGCTGAAGTTCTTCAGGTTTGTACCTGATTGATTCTGTTTTTGTTTTCTCAATGAAATAGCATCATCAGCTGACAGTTTGAATAGATTAGAAGCGTTGGAAGGTTGAGGAGAATGAATAAAACATCCTCTGAGATAATGGACGAGTGTGACCAGGCAAGATTAATATAATAAGATTTCAAGGTGGACCTATAGGTTCACTTAGGAACTTTCATTTAAAGTGAGATTGACCAGCATGGTTGTGGGATTTTTCCCTACCATGTTTGTTTTGTAGATATAAGCACAGGATAGACAGAGAATTTATTCAAGCAGTGTACTCTTTCCCTATAGCTGCTATAATAAATCATCACCAACAAATTTTCACTAACTTAGTGGCTTACACAATACAAATACAAACTTATTGTTTCACAATTTTGGAGACCAGAAGTCTGAACTCAGTTTAGCTGGACTAAAGTCAAGGTATCAAGAGGGCCATTCTCCCTCTGGAGCCTCCAGTTGAGACTCTGTTTCCTTGCTTTTTCCAGATTCTAAAAAGCATTCCTTGGCTTATAGTCCCTTCCTCCATCTTTTAAACCAGCAGCATAGCACTTTCAAATCTCTTTCTGCTTCTACTGTAATACAGTCTTCAGCCTTCTATGTCAAATCGCCCTCTACCTCTGTCTTACAAGGATACTTGCAATTGCATTTAGGGCCCACTCATAGAATGCAGGATAATCTCTCCATGTTAAGATCCTTAACTTAATCCTAAAGTCTCTTTTGCTATATGACATTCACAGATTCCTGGAATTAGGACTTGGATATCTTTGGGCACCATTATTCTGTCTACCCAAGCAATTAGGGTTTTGCTAACTCTGTGTAATGAACAAGAGTGGGCAAGAGAGTGTTTATATGATAGACCAATGAATTAAACCTGTTTAAAGCGAAAAGTGAGAGCAAGAAAAGGTGTAGGATAGAGATATGTAGGGTAGGTCTCCTATATTTCAGGATTTCGGGCATCAATGGACTAGTGTGATTAAGGGGAAATGAAGGTGGTGGTAAGGGAATGAGATGATTGAAACTGACATTATGGAGGGATAAAGCTAAGGCTGAATGGAGGAGAGGGTTATGGGAGAAGTCAAGGAGTTGGAATCAGTTAGGCGGATTAGGAACATCAATAGGATTTATGATAAAGTTAGTGTTGGGAAGACCGACAGTGAGCCAGGAGCTGAAAATCTTTGGAAAGGGAAAAATGTATTGATTTTCAGATGGACCAGAGTGATAGATTTAAATTATTTTTTAAGTTTAAGGGCCTTAGAGTTCATTCTTATGCATCTGTCTCACATCACAGGTGAGTTCTATTAAAATTAAAATACTTCCACTGCTAGTCACGTTTTACATTTCAATACTATTACATTATGACATGGAATTAAATTTACTGGAAGCCTTAGATACACTTCAAAATAACTTATATGTATTGAAAATCTCAAAAAGACCACAGACATTTATGAGTGATAATCCAGACAACTGCTGCTTGAAGTGTGGTCTACAGATCGGCAGCATTGGCATCACCTAAAAGCTTGCTAGAAATGCAGAATGTCAGACCCCATCCAGAAGTCTGAAATAAAAATCTCCATATGAGCAAGATCCCTAAGCAATTCCCTTGCAAATTAAAAGTTAAGAATCATTAGTCTAGATGCTAGAGCCAAGGGACTTGTCAGCAAGGAAGACACACAATATTTTTGGCCACATTTGTAAGAGGAAGAGACAAAAATTTGTCAGAATTTTCTCTTCCACATTGCAACCAATAAAAATAATATGATTTAAATAACTGTGAGGAACTGAAGCATATGAGTTTAATATTTGCCTGAGGTCAAATTTTAAAAATAAAACTAAAGCTCAGATGCCAACTGCTTAAGTACTTTTAAAGTGAAAGACTGAACAGTCCTCCATTCTGTGCCTGGCTCTGTGGCCTCTCTGAGCTTTTTGAGATCTACAACACAAGGAGCCTGCCCAGCTTCAGCACATCCTCCCACAAATACATGCACATACATCTATGATGTGACATGTTCTTTCCCACACGAGTCATTCATTTTCCAGTTTTATAATTTATTCATCTCCAGATGAACTTAGGCATCTGGTGTTTATTTCTTGTTGCTGTGTGGTGCCAGTAGATTTACAAGTTTTCAGGCATGAATTCTGGGGGAATAAAATAGATAAGATACAAAGTTGTGGAAAAAAAGTTGTTATATTGCAAAGTTAGAATGTTTACCAAATAGGGCATTAGTGATGGTAAATGCAAAATATATTATGCTATTATAAGGATTTCACATATTTTCAAAGGCATTTTTAGATAAGCAACCACTCTACAGATAACTGAAATTTGAATTCCTGAAGTCCAATCTGTTTGAAATTTTCTTTGTAACTTAAAATCTTAAAATATTTTACTTATGTATTGCTAAGCACACATGTTTACCCCAAAAGTGAAGCTCTGGCTTTCTTTCATCTGTCATCCTGAATTTCTGTATATTAGAAGCCTAATATGAAATTTATCAATTAATTTCTATGTAGTTTGTGTTTTAATGTTGTCATAAAATTTGGGAGCAATGTTTCAATAACCTTGTAAGAGAGCTTTTAAATTACAAAAAAAAAAAATCACATAAATTTACTCCTTTAATGTTCTCTTAATCAGTATGAATTTCATAAGCTACATGATGACTTTGGTAAGATAAGTCATTTATGGTTTACATTCAGTCTGTTATCAAAAATGAGATGAGATGATTATGATAAATAATACATGTATAGAAATATCATTAAAATATTGAATATCAAAGATAGAAAGCCTTGGAGAGGGATGAGAAAATAGGTATGTTAAAAATATAAGCTGATATATTATTTAAAAGTGAGAATTAAATCTTATTTAGGGCATTCTGGCAACTGAAACATAATGAAAAGCACAATAGACCAAATAATGTTTTTCATTTAATTTTCTTAAACTCGATCATTATCCTTCTAAAAATTTTCAATTTATTACTATTGTACATTATCTCTAATAATGTTTCTTATAATGAATTAAAAAAATGTGAAGAACTTTTTTCCTACACTGGTACTAAGATGGTTCACATGATGGATCATTCGTTTTTGTGGCGATTCTATATCACCATTAAAACAGGTTACATCCTTAAGGCTCAATACATTTCAGGATCACATCTGCTCCTGGAACTCAGAGTCTTGTAAAGGACATGTTTTGAGATTTAGGAACTAACACGACAGTTTCAGTGGATAAATTGGAAAAGAGAATAAGAATGGGTTTCTTTGAGTCACAGTATTTCAAATAAGGCTAGCTTGAGCCTTTATAGAGTAAAGATTTTAAAAATTTCACTCATAAATATTGTTTCTTAAAATATTTTCAAGGCTATTAAACACTGTTGTTTATAAAATATTCATCAAGTAATGTTTTATACTTAAGAAATAAAAACGATTGGGAAGAAACCTGTTTTATGATTGGCTTAAACCCTTTATTTTTTGCTCTAAGAATTTCTAGATTTATTAAAACTAACCAGCCAATACAAATCTAGTGAAACATAAAATTATTTAAATAATGTGTACAAAATCATTACTGGGGCATAGTTGAAGTGGGTTGATGGTGCCTTTTAGTTCAAATAATAACACATACATTTTGAATTCCAAAACGAATTTCATTTGGGTCATTGCCTTCACAATCATGGCAACAATGACAACAATCATTTATAGCCAGCTAAGACACTATTGGCTCCCCCTTTAACATTCTTTTGGGAACTTGTATTTGTTTTACCCTCTGCCTCCTCTCCAATTCTCTGCTGAAAGCTAGCTCATGTACAGCCTCAGAAAAAAGATTAACTAATGTTAGAGTAACCATCTAGACAGGAGATTCAGTACATAACCAGGCAAGATTCCACTCCTTCATTTAAAAAAATAATCAAATTGTAATAAGTAATGTTAAAAATAATGAAGAAAATATTTAATAACTTCATATTTTATTATTAAATAATGTCACTTAGGCTGTAAGTATTTTAAGTACTGTGAGTACTAGGAGACATTTATGTCTCTGAGGCCCAATAAAGTACCAGCTGGGAAGTCATGGAGACACCAAGAAGCAGTCCCTCTGCTTCTTGCTCTCCTTAGCAGCAAAAATTGATGCATTCCCTCTCAGACAGAGAAAGATCAGGAACCCACCCACCCCTCACCCTATCTCTTAGCTTCTCCAGAATGAGGGAGCCGTTTGTTCTCCACAGGTCCAGACCTCTGTTGCTAGCCTTCAGGCTGACCACTTTTCCAGAGGGAATGGAATTCTATGGGCCTGTTCTTTCCCTTTCTCACTCTCTCCCTCACTCACAGGAGAGCTGATGTGTCCTCACAAAACTTCTAGGTACGTCCAAGTGCTCAGATCAAGATTAGTTGTAGAATGAACTGGAACAAGGAAGGGAAGACTCTAGTGATACATGAGTCTCCCCACAATTACCCTCCAGCCATTGCCCCTAAAACCAAACTTCCTCCAGAGAACATGCTCTCTGATTCCCCAACTATTGGTGTGGATTCAAACGTACAACCTCCTATATTTCAGTCAATTTTGCAACTGTTATATAGCACCTAGAATGCTTTCAGTGACTTTAATTCAGCATTAGAGAGCAGCTCACTGGATTGTGAAACAATCAGGAGTGGGATTCAGCAGGTCAAAGAATTAAGACTCCAGCTCCCTGCTACCCTTTCAAACAAACAAAATGCCCACAATGTAAGGTACTAGACAGAGATTTCCAGAGATTATAGGGTCTCTATCGTACCTTCCTATGAATTCTGATTGAAAAAAAAAAAAAAAAAACATTGGAACCTCAACCACCTTGCATAACTTTCAGACAAATGGCTGTTTATTTCTTAGATTGATCTGATTTATTACTCATTCGATATAGAAACCAAGAACTAAATATCTCATCCAAAAATTCACTCCCTTCTTCACTCCCCATCCCAACACTCACACATGGTAATACCAGAAAGGCAGAAAGATACAGCTCACAGTTGCCTTCTAAGCTTTGAAAAATCTGTGGAAATTCATAGCCATGGTTTCCAGATTATATTTTTATCTTGATTCTGAGAACTTAAGTCACTCTTATTCAAAACTGATGTGAGAACAAAAACACTTTTTAACTTTCTAAACTTGGAAAAGTTTTTTTTTTTTTTAAATAATCCAACTTTCTTCCAGCTTGGAAGGGCTTAATTTACATATATTTCCTCACCCCCACTTTACCTCTGACAGTGGAATTCTAAACAAAGCAATCAGGCTGGCAGATGAGTCAAATTTGCTTATTGTATTGTACGCACACTTGTTAAAGAATGGTACTAGCTCTCTCGTTATTTATTGGTGTCAAGAGGTACAATTTTAAAATCCTGCTCTTTAATTTTTTTCCCTCTCTTATGACAGGCAGATTGCTTCCCCCTATACCTCCTTGAGAGCTTACTAAATATTTGAGCATTAAGAAACCTTAATTTTTCCTCTTAAAACTACCTAAAAACACTTATTTTGACGTAATTTTTTTAGACAAAGAGAACAATTTGATTTGGGGGCTTTCAGGTTTTGGAATAAAATAATTTGAGGTAAATTAGCTGCTAAAATTACTGTTATTATGCTCATAAAAGCTTCTAAAAATAATCAGTTCATAGGGCAAAAAAAAAAAAATCATATACTATAACATTTTCTTCCTGACAAGAGATTTCAGAAGTTTGGCCTAGAATAGAATATGGGTATTTTAGAAAAAAATTTAACAGAATTAAATTACCAAGAAAATAACTATTATATCTGCAAATCTTTGGTAATATTTATATTTACATAAACTGGGCTTTCCAAACACTTAAAATGACTAACCCCCAAGGACAATTTGAGCCATATCTGTCTGTCTTTGTTTCTGACCCCACTCAAGGAACATCAGTAAGTAATAACAAACACTGGTGATACAAGCTGCTTTCTTTTTCCCTTAAACATTTCTTGCTTTGTTGAGCAAATGTGTCCCTCCCTGATTGGATAATGGCCATCCCCCTACTTTTCTCTGTCCCCTTAGGGCAGCAGCTATTAAAACATGAGAAATAGAGCTCTTCCAAAAGACAAATCTTTGCTCATTTTTCAAGCATGGAGACAAACATTGGCAGCAAACATGAACAGCAATGGGGGAAAAAAAATCATTTGGAATTTGCTTTATCTCTCCCCCATTTAGAACTAACAAGATGTTGATTGGTGCAATCACTGCTGAGTGGCGGCCACAGCTAGGAAACACTTCCTGATGGCACAGGCACCTGACCAGGGGTTGTTCTGCTTTCTCTCTCCTGGCTGTAGCCAGGGGTGCCCATTTACTCTTCATTTCAAAACATGAGCTGTCCATCTTTTCCTTTTAAATATACAAAAAAATAATAATATAAAACCTTGCTTTATAATTTATTTAAACATTTCCCAATCCAGAGATCGAAGAAACTGTAATTTCCTACAGAAATTCCACTTTGGTCAATTTTAGCCTTTCCCTCTGTCTACTGAGTAAAAACATAAACTTGGTTATAACACGTCTAAATTATTTTTTAAGAAACATTTCAACAGCATAGTTAAATGGGTTCTTTGAATTAAAGTCATCTTATTATTACTTAACACATTATGCTTATAAATATTATTTTAATACAACCTCATTGGACTCTACTAACAGCCTCCCAAGTAAGGCAGAAGAGGTATTGTCCCAGGTGCATAATAAGAACCTGAGGCTCTGAAAAGTTCAATAACCTGCCTCAGGAAAGTGACTATGTAAATTCAGAGTCAAGACTAAGATTGACTCTTATCTGAATCCTAGTTCAGTACTGTCCTCTCCAGGAGCTTGTCTTTTTCCCCAAGTCTCATTGGCATTTATTTCCTTTGATCCTTTTCAACCATCTTTCACTTCAATTAGAAAACCCAGACCAGATATAGTTTTATATAAAGGAATTTACGTAGAAGAATTGGACATACTGCTAAATAATGGCCTTGTATTTAGCACTGAAATGGTGAGATGCATGCAGGTTGAAAACCACAATACCTGTAGATATTTTTCTCACTTATCTACATAGTATTAGTCCTTGAGTGATCAACAATCCTCAAGCTGTATTTGTTTGTTTTCTTCTCTTTACAATAAATAGTGTTGGTATGAATATGAACAGCAGTTTCTGGAAGACAGTGAACGCTGAGAGGGCTAGTTTTGGTTCAATTTTATCCTGTGTCATCAGAAAGCATATATGTGAATAGAAGTACCTTTCTTAAGGTATATGTTTTTACACACTCTCCTTGCAATGCCCTACAAAGCAAAGGGATTCTTTAATGAAATGGAGAACCATCCTGCGCCTTGTAGCTGCCTTCCCATTTGGTGTGCAGTCAACTGTGTATTTAACACAAATATTGCTTCAGGATTTTCAGGACAGATAAGAAGGCTGCTGATGTTAGAATGCAGTGCAGAGAAAATCTGCACACAGGTAGCCCAGTGAAATTTAGCTTGGTGAATAATTACCATGACGATCATAATTAATAATTATCTTGTGCCAGTGGAGAATTGTACTAATTGGTAATCTCTTCTCTTAAAAGTCCTAATATTTTATTTCTGCTTATTGCTAACTATCAAGTGGAATGCTAATGGAAATGTAGATGACTGGTATTGTAATAATTATAACTGCAATCACAGTCAGCAGATAACCTCTAATTAAAATAAATCAGATGATGTAGTGAATTGGCTACATACAGTTGTGTTTCCAATAATATATCTTATTGGGAAAAAATTATTTTCTCCCACAGAAAGCCTTTGAAGATCAGATTAAAAATTATGTGGCTGTGTTGTATTTCTAAGGAGATGTTTTCTGTGGTAATAAGTAGGTTAATTGCATATTTATCAGGTGGTAGATTTTCAGGCTAAACACAAGTTAGCATGTAATAAGTACCATTGTTTCTAATAAAATTATAATATTGTTACCTTGCAATTATATGCAGGTCATCCTTGGATGTTCAGCTAGTAATGAATATATGTATACAAACCTGAAATTTCTTGACTGAACTCTGAAAATCGATCAGATAAAATTATCCATGTAATTTTTAAAGCATTGGGTTATGTAATCAGGGCACAACCCAATTTTTTCATTTATAATTTTGTGTATTTTCCAAATTAATGTCTACAATTAACAAAAATATAAACTATACACATATATAAGCATGTATGTGTATATGTGTGTATGTGTGTGCATATGTATTCTAAATATCAGTCTGAGCTATCTTTAATCGCTCACCATCAAATAATGGCAAGAAAGCTGACAATAAATGAATTTATGCCTATCTTCATGTGGATGGAAATAGAGGGCAGGACAATCTCTAGAAATGACAAATCAGAGTAATAACTAAATTCAATATTTTTAGAAACATTTTGTGCTGCTTTCTAATCTTGCATCTCCCTGCTGCGAGGCCCATTTTCATTTTTTTGGTCAGCAGCAAACTTTTACTGTAAAGGACCAGATCATAAATATTTTAGGCTTTTGGGGCCACACAGTCTCTATTACACTATTTGACTCCATTTTAGAGAAAGCATCCATTAACAATACGTAAAAAAAGTGGGAGTGGCTGTGTTCCGATAAATCTTTGTAAAAACAGATATCAAGCTGAATATGACTCACAGACTATAATTTACCAACCCTTGATATACTACAAAATATTTATAAGCACTTATACACCAGCTGTTCTAAGTACTAAGATTCAAGGATGAGTAAGAGAGACAAGATTCCTTTTCTCATCCAGCTTCTACTCTATTAAATGAATATCTACAAGTATGGCAATATGCAAGGGGATCTGACAATGAATGAGATATTTTCCTTGCCTTTTGGAAGTTCAGACTTTTGTGAAGGAGTTAGATTCATGCATGAATTCTAATAATTATGGATTATTATCCATAATATGGATCATAAAAGTGCCTAAACAGTGTTAGGAGAGTTCAAAAAAGGAAAATATAAACTGTTGAGCACAACTTCATAAAGGTGGTATTATTTGAAGATTTTTCAGCCATACTTATATCAAAGGCAAAGAGCTGCAAAAGAAGAGAAAGCATGGTTGAGACCCAATGAATGTTTGAGAACACAAATTATACAAATAAAGATTAATGACAGTGAGCTCTGAAAGGTAGTTTGGACTGGATTCTGGATTCTCAAGTGCCATACCACTTTAGACTTCATCTGTGGTGACTGACATGGGAGAAATTACAGGGTCACAAAATGTATTAAAGTATTAAATGGTATGAAAAGATCTGAGTATCTGAAGAATGAGTGTGGGTACAGTATGAAAAGTTAATTGGAAGGGGAGGGCTTCTGGGGACTCTAGGTAAAGACCACATTCAGAACATAATAAATAACCCTATAGGATTTAATGAGGGCCTGAGCCAGCTCTTTGTCCAGGGTTATGAAGAAAGAGATAGCTTTTAGCATCCCTCCTAGGAAAGGGTTAGAAGACCTTGACGTAAAGCAACCATTATAGTCTGATCATAGTCTATCTAATGCTTGCTTACACTTGAGTTCAGCTGTCATTTCACACTTATTGTTAGATTTCAATGAGAGAAAATGAGGAAAGAGAAAGTGATGGCAAACAGCCCTTAAAGACAGGTGCAAAACTTAACACACCTTTTTTCAAGTCTGATTGGGAACAGGTGAGATAGTTACAAAAGCTAGTATATGTCATCTATTTTTAATATGTTTGCTTCCTTCCTAAATATGCCTGAGTGCCTCCTCAGTCTCTTTCCCTTTTCACAAACACCAAGTGAAAAACCTATAGGATACTCTTGCCAGTTGAGGAGAAAGTTGCATAATCCGGGCTCATCGGATCCTAAGGTTAGCTTCAGAAAGGTCCTGACACCTGTACTTATAGACACTCTGATCATAAAGTAATCCCAGTGTAATGATAAACTATGGAAAACTGGCTAAGAAAGTGATATGACACTCAATTTCAAAAGATTTGAATTCACGTACTGTTTATTAATTGCCTCTATTCACATCATCAGATTGTTTATTTCTTCTCCTCGTTCTTTGGGAGCCAGAAAACCCGAAGTGTTATATCAACATGAAGAATTGCCAAAATGGGTATAATTCATATTCTACAAATAGATGGGAAACTTCTTCCCGTGCAGACACACATACATGAATATTCATACAAGTTTTTGTTTTTTAAAGAGAATAACTGGAAACTACTTAAATTTTAACCAACATGGCCATCATTATATCTTGTAGGGTTGTTATGTTATGCTCTGAATTTCAGTCTTAACCTGCAGTCCCATACAGCCCTCCCCCTCTAATCTGTGATGCTTACTGTCCCCACATTTGTCTTCTGATACTCAGAAGAATACTTAGAAATATTCTCTGATTCTCCACCTTTTCCCATACCAGTCTCTATAGATGAAGTCCAAGGTCTTAATATTACACTTGAGGACTTGCCCTATGCAAACCAAACTACCTTTCCAGGCTTCCTGTCATTAACTACAAAATGGAATAATACACAGCCATTAAACGAACCAGAAATACATTAACATGCATGCTCAAAAAACATAGCATTAGATTTTAAAAAATAAATTACACAATGGCATGTTTTATTTGACACCAGTTATATAACTTTCAAAACACAATTAATTAACAATATTATTATCCAGATATATAGGTGAAATGTATGTAAATTATTTAAAATTTATGAAATTAATTGTCTTTGGAACAAGAGCAGGGAACAAGATTGATGAGGATTTAAACTTCAATTAGCAGTATTTTGTAATTTTATTCTAACAAGATTTGAAGGACGTTTTTAAATATAAGCAGGTCTATGTGAGATTAAATATATTCTGAAGCAAGAAATATATTCTCAGCTATTCAAGCCACTTTGTGTAACGAGTTCTCTAACTTCATATGTATTCAGTGTATGCCATTGTTTTCATATATTTTACTTAAATATTAATTACAATGCAATTTTTCAATTAAATATTGTTACATTAATGCTTCTGTATAATAAGAAGTGTATAAGGTCAATTTGCAGTTTGGCTCAAGCATATAGACAGTGGTTTGCAACCTATCGAGGTGGCATTTTGCCAGTAAAATCAAGGTATATTTTGCTCGCGACTGAAAAACACACCAAGAGAGAAAAATGGACTTAGTGTTCCTAAAGCATCTGTCAACTAAAAGGCACTAAAGCAATAGCATCTGCAAAGAAATTTATATGTATTCTTAAAATCATTGAAATCATAATAATGGGGGAAACCAGAATATTTTCATATTTCCAAATACATATTTTACAATTAGTGGTCTGTTTGTTATTTACATCTGAACCTCACGTAGATGACTGTTTCCTAAATCTTTTCATTGCTTAGGGGCAGCTTAATTCTGTCCTGTAATGATTTTTGTGTTTTCAATCCCACTTATGGAGAGACTCTTCTGGACTTTTCTTGAGTTCTTTGGAAAATGTCCTCTTATCAGAGATCAACTAGCTCTGCCTTATAACAGTTTGAATGTTCTGGAGTTCAAAGTCAGCACAGGATTGTGGAGCAGAGTGTGTCCACAGGAACTGCAGAAATGACCTCTACTTTATAGAGCTGAAGGGAGGTCTGTGGGATTGATGAACATGGGCCAAATGTCCCATGCAGATGCCAATGGAAGGCAAAAAAGCTCTTTACCAAATGATACCACCTGGGAGACAGAGAAACCCTTGAAAGTTTTGACTCTGTTCCCCACTTTGCCTGATCTCTCACGGAGGCTGCTCTTTGTTTTTCCATTGGAGATCATGCAGGAATCAACTGCCAAACATGCCTTACACCTCCATGCCATCTAATTATAGCTTGTAACACTCCGGAGTGCTGACAGTGCTGAGCTATTGACTCTTGACACTCTCTAAAGCTCTTAATTATCTTTTCACATAAGCCCCTTTCAGACCTGTCAACTTCTTTGTATTGTTTATAGAGAAAAAAAAGTAGCATATTAAGATTTCAGGACTACGCACTCAGAGGCAACTTGCAGTTATACTTGTGAGTTCTCTTGAATCTTTGTGCACTCATACACACCCAGACAACGAAGAGGGTTTAAAATTTTGCCATCCAACACCTACAGGATGACAACTGATGCCAACTTGCAATAGGAATAACTTATCAGGCAAAAGGAAATAACCCAAATCTTAATCAATATATCACTGAAGTCATTTGAACCTTTCTTTCCCTTAGATTTTATATATATGTGATATATATAACATACATATAATAGATAATAAATATATATATTTTAAACATATAACTAACCTTGTAAATGGTATGTGAAAAAGTTTTTTAAAAATTCATTCAAAACCTTACAAAAATTTTAATTCATCATGGGATTTGGCAATTTCAGAGATATCCATGCTTTACTTCATTTTAGAAATTTTTATATAACTTAAATGTATAAATACATAAAAACTACTTGTGCATATTTTGTTTTATTGGGTATTCAAATAATCCTAAGAGACACAGAGAAGTAGACATTACTAACTGTGACAATTTCAGATGAAGAAATTGTAGCTCAGAGAATTAAAATGATTTGTCTAAATTACTCTAGTCAATGGAGAAATAAGACTATGTTTCATCTTAAAAGAGTTCAGGTTCTAGAGTTAGCATGCATGGCAAAACTCATAAATAATTTAAAAATTAACATTAAAACCTGTTTTATGTCTAAATAATTGGACTAAATAATTGTATTCCCCCAGATTTGTATGTTGTAGTCTTCGTTCCCAATGCGATGGTATTTGAAGATGAGATCTCTGGGAGGTAATCAGGTTTAGATGAGGTGATGACAGTGGATCTGCGATGGTGGAATTAGTGCCCTTATAAGAAAAGAAAAAGACAGCGGCTCTTTCTCTCTCTGAGGAAAGGCCCTGTGTGCGCACAATGAGAAGACATCCATCTGCAAGCCAGGAAGTGGGTCCCCACCAGAAGCCATATCTGCCAACATCTTGATCTTGAACTTCCTGCCTCCAGAACTGTGAGACAGATATGTCTGCTGTTTAAGCAAACTGGTCTGGTATATTGTTCTAGTAGATCGAGCTGAACAAAATATCCATAAAGTGTAAATACAGATTACTATGTCCCAATTAGTCCAACAGAGTCTACTGCTGGTGCTGTCTTAGACGTTGCTACTGCTGCTCTTTTTTCCCAACACTGAAACCAACTGCTTCCTCCTTGGTAGAAAACTAGGTGAGTACTTGGTCGGCATTTCTGCACCATGCTGTACAAAAAAAAATGTATTTGTAAATCCCAAAATCACTCTGCAAATACTAAGACACTGACATCATGAGAAGTAGCAAGAACCGAGTCCAGCGGAAGCAGTGGGAGATTTGCATTTTATACTGTACCCTCTCTCCGGAGTATACTCTCACCCTCCAGCATTATTTAAATTATCACATCCTTTTTTTCTCATTTTTTTCCTTTGCCGATGTATGTGGTTAAATCAAGTAAGTTAAATGGGCATATGATGCCCTTATAGCATACCAGGCTCTGAGTCTAATTTCGTTCCTTTCTTCATGTTCTCTTTCATTCATCTCTACTCTGTTGGGCTAGGGAATGGAATGGAGTAGAAACTGATGCTAGAAGAACAACACAGCCCTCTTAGATTTTCCCACTTGAACAAGAAAATAATGGAACATACCAATGGTCAGAAATGAGCATATCAAATGCTTCATTCCTGGAATTAAAGTGGGAACAGGAGAGTGAAAAGAAACTAGGAACCAGGAAATGTAGAGAAAACACTCTTTAAAACTCAGGATTTGGTTTTTTGAATTGTGAGACACAGCTTTTTATTTGAAAGGGTAATCTCTAAATTGATGGTTTAAATCTCACTTACCAGAGAGGATGTGAATGAAGAGAAAGAGCCTTAACTGAGATAACAAGATTAGAGATGTGCTTGAGAATAGAGTCTAGCTCTTCAGATGGCCAAATTGGACTTTGTACCAAGATGACAAAGTGCAAAGAGAAGGGGGCCAAGCAGACCTAGGAGTGAGCAAAACTCATACTCTCACTATTTGCTGTTTAATAAATCATCTAACTCCCTGAGCATCAGTGCTCCCATCTGTAAATTTAGAATAAGGACATAGTCATGGGTGTGCACAATGACATTTCAGTCAACCATGGACCGCATGTATGATGGTGGTTCAATAAGATTGTAATGGAGCTGAAAAATTCCTGTTGTCTAGTAATGTTGTAGCCTTTATAACATCATAGTGCAGAACGTCACTCACACGTTTGTGATGATGCTGTTGTAAACAATCCTACTACACTCAGTTGTATAAAACTATAGTACACACGATTAAGTACAGTACATAATGTTTGATAATGACAATAAATGATTATTACTTGTTTATATATTTATTCTGCTATACTGTTACTCATTATATTAGAGTGTACTCTTTCTACTTATTAAAAATTTCTTTATTGAAACAGTATGCTGCGTTATGCTGGCAGCAACCGCATACATCTCATGCTTGTCTCTTGATTGTATCATTTTTCTCTCACATTTAATTTAATCTTGTTTTATAAATTTATTGTAGCCTGAGTGTATAGTGGTTTATAAAGTCTACAGTAGTGTACAGTAATGTCCTAGGCCTTCACATTCACTCACCATTCATTCACTGACTCAGCCAGAACAACTTCTAATTCTGCAAGCTCCATTTATGGTAACTGCTTTACTGCTTTATATAGGTATATCATTTTTAAAATTTTTATACTATATTTTTACTGTATCCTTTCTATATTTAGATACATGAATATTTACCATTGTGTCACAACTGCCTACAATATTCAGTATGATAATATACTATTACTGGTTTGTAGCCTAGGAGAAATAGCATAGGTATGTAGTAAGCTATACCATCTAGATTCGTGGAAGTACACTTTATAGTGTTCGCATAGATGAAATCACCTAACAATTCATTTCTCAGATTGTATCCCCCTCGTTTAGCAGCATATAGCTATACATATTTCATAATCTTGATGCTAAGATCAAATATGAAAATGTGCATAAAGCACCTATAACACAAGGTTCAGCAGTGTTGATTATCACCTGTTTTCACTGAAATCTTGCTGAGGTAAAAGGGACAGTAATTTGCAATAAAATGACTAAACTATCAAATGCATCAATGCTGATCTTACATTGCATTTAATATTGATTGAGAATAAAGATAATTCCAGTTACATAGTAACAATCACTGTCATTGACATTATGTCATAAGTAAGATTAAATTATACGAATGAAACATAAAAATTCTAAGTTTGTGTTGCTTACATGTGAAAGATGGCTTCTGTGAAAAAAGGAGTGATCATATAGTAGCAGACTGAGTTATCAATTTTATCATTTGAAACATGGTTATAGAATCAATTTTCAAACATTCTTTTGTTTCTTGTTTGTCCTAAGAAACACATTTCTTAGCATTAAAAGACTTGTAGGTTTAAAATCTTAAATTTTTAATTAAAATACTAATTTAAAAATAATTAATAACAGTTATTATTTCATTCTAATCTTAAAGCAGGGTGACAGTTCCATGTATAAAAGCAAAAGGGAGCCCAGAGGATGGGAATGTGTGAGCAGCCATGTTCAGGTGCCTGTACACCGATGTGTATATTTTCCAATCTAAACTTTGTATAGCCCCAAAGTTTTTTCCTTCCTCCCAACAGAGATAATGCAGAGAGGACTTCAAAGAGGAGATCCCTGCTGTAGCTCTACCTAGAAAAATTCACTATTAGGCATAGTTTTAAATTCTGAGTTAGAAAAGAAGAGGATGACTCCAGGCAGGAGTTAGCAGTAAGGAGGTAAAGTAGACATATAGCTAAGATCAAAGGAATAAATGCTTAGGTGGAAAAGTAGAAACCTCAGCTTTCAGTTTGCATCTTCCACTCAGACATCAGCTTCCATAAGCTTTCATTGGATGTGGCACTTTCTAGAGACACTTTCTCATAGGGTTGCATCATTTTCAATGGTCCCACCTTCAATAAGCTGTTTCATGTAACATTAGGTAATTTGGCTTTATTGGGAGTTTGATATAGGGATCTATATGAGAAGATAAATAATATTCAGAGTAAGTGAGAAGGCCAAATGTATCAGTTAAAATAATAATCAAGATAGGCAAATGGTAGATACTTTTCATCTCATACAAACACCAAAGTATTTCTGTAAATCAGTGTTTCAAATTTAGAATATTTTTTTAATAGAAACAAGATCATCAGTAATGGTAATTTTTGAGAACTTATCTCTATATATCTATTTACCCACAATCTAACATATTATTTTTGTAATGTACATATAGCATAAGAAGCAATTATAGAGAAATAGAATTTGAGGATAGGTTTAAGCTTAATGCAAATGTCTGGTAGTAATTATTACAGAATAAGTCAAAACTTGCTAAATTGTATATTTCAAACTTGTGAAATTTATTGTATGTCAATTAAAGTTCAATAAAACTATGTTTTTAGAGTCCGAGAAGAGTTAGGAAGCCCCAGTTCTCCCCTTCCCCCTCTGGTCTCAGATATCACATAATAGAAGGAAAGATAGTAAATTTCAATTTGCCTTATCAGTGCTGAAGCTCAACTTAATGAAAGTTACAGAGGTCTTTGTGAGGTGACCTCAAAGACCAAAACAGAATTTAAATTGTCATCTTCATCTAAAAACTTGGTCTAATCTACAATCAATGTGTTTGCCAATGAATCAGTCTTGCTCAGAATTTGAGAATTGGCTGTAATAGTTCAGCCACAACTACCTCTTTTAATTTGTTTACTAATATGTGTTAATTGTAGAATAGTCAGAAAACAAAGATGGTACAGGGGAAAAAAAGTCACATATAATCTTGCCTCTGGAGACCTCTTATTATCAACTTTTGATTTTTTTAAAAAAAATTTTAATTAGAGAATATGAATACAGGCCATTCAAGGTAGTAAGAAAGCCAAAAATAATCTATATTTGGTTTTGAAAATTCCTTCAGATTTAATTTTTGAATATCAGGAAATCATTTATATATCAAATTACTATTAACTTCCTGCCCTGAAAAAGTAATTATTTCATCATGAAGGACTTCTTTTCTAGCTCCTTATGAACTAGAATAAATACAGCTTTATGTCACCTTATTAATTCACATAAATAAGATACGATTTTAATATAATGATTTTTCTCAACTCAGAATTTACTTCCTACATTCATGCTGAAAGTAGATACAACTCCACAAAGATCTTCACCATCTCCACCCCCAAACAGATACATATCCACCCAGGGTACTCTACAATCTAGTTTAACTTTGCACTACTATGATTTAAGAAAGGATCACTGAATTATGACGGTGTTTTTATTACAAATATATATACATATATTTGGAAGTAAGTTTTATCACTTTCTCTTATAAATTTTTATGGCTACGATTTTGTTAAATTCTCTGATGTATAAGAATGGGGCTGTTAAGCAAAAAATCATAACAAATTATCTCTATGTTTCTCTTCCCATTGCTTTGACCTCCCCTGTAATCTTGTCCTTACCTTGTCCATTTCTTTGCCTTCATTATTTCCTCTTTCGCTTTCCTTCATTAGTACAAAATCCATCAGCAAAAATCCCTGCACCTCTAATTTACTGCCACCACCAAAATTTATTGCAGATATTTCTTAATCTTATTTTCTGTTAATCTCACGGAATGAATTTGTTTGGAAAACACTGATTTGGATTCTATTAGGGACAGAGTATTGTGAATTAGAAAGAATGGGCTCTGAGATCAAATAGACTTGGATTGTAACCTCAACTCTTTTGTTAACTAATTACCTGAGTAGTCTAGTTTAGATGCGCTGATTCTCAGATTTCTCATATGTAAAATGGGCACAGCACTTACAGGTTTATTGTTCTCTCTGTCATTCATCATAACAGAAAGTAGAATCAGAACCTGAGAAAACTATCTCGGAGGGAACTTCCCTTGACCAATTCAAGGTCAGTTGCTTGTCTTCCCATCTGAAGGTTGTCTCTTCTTCCTGCTGTCCCCAAACTTCTCTACTACCTCTGCCATCTACTCAGCTCCCTCCCATATCTTTTGCTCTTGCCTCCTCTATTGCTACCATTATTCTGGCCCAAAGCTTTCTGGTTTGATCTGGAGAAGACAACAGGGTATGGTGCTGGAGTCAAACACAGTAGGATCAAAATCTGGACTCTGCTGCTTACTATCTATGACATTAGCAAGTTACTTAACCTTTTTAAGTTGCAGTTTCCTAAACTATAAAATCAAATTAATAACAAAAACCTCTCATGGTTGTTGTGAGATTTAGACATGATGAATGTAAAGTGTCTGGTACGGTGCCTGGAACAAAAGGCACCAAGTAGTTGGGGTAATGTCAGATTACCTCTTATAATGCCCACAAGATATTTCATTTATTTCATCTGAATCTATTGTACAGTCACTATGAAAAACAGTATAGACTTTCCTAAAAAAAAAAAAATTAAGCATAGAATTACCATAAGACTCAGCAATCCCTCTTTTGGGTATCTACCCCCAATATTTGGAAACATTTATCCATAAAGATATATGTACCCTGCTGTTCATTGCAGCATTATTCATGGTGGTCAAGATGTGAAAACAACTGAAGTGCCCTTCAATAGATGATTAGATAAAGAAGATGTGGTACATAAATACAATGGAATATTCCTCAGCCATAAGAAAAGATGAAATGCTGCCATTTGTGACAACATGAATGTATCTTGAGATTATTAGGCTAAGCAAAATAAGTCAGACAGGAAAAGCTGAGACTAATATGATTTTACTCATATGTGAGATATAAAAACAACAAACAAACAACACAAACAAACAAAACTCATAGCCATGGACAACAGTTTAGTGGTTACCAAAGGGAAAGGGTGAGGTGGGGAGGTAGATAAGGGTAAAGGGGGTCAAATAAACAGTGACAGAGGGAGATTTGACTTTGAGTGGTGAACATACAATACAATATAGAGATGATGTACTACTGAGTTGTACATTTGAAACCTATATAATTTTATTAACAAATGTCACTCCAGTAAATTTAATAAATTAATTAATAAAATAAAAATAAATCCATTGTACCTTTGCTGACTTATTGAAATAAATAAAAAGAGCACATGTTCATCTTCTTGACAGTGATAATAATGTTATAGTTTATTATGTCAAGAGTCACAGAAAACTTTATGCATACTTTTGCACAACATGAGAAAGTCATATTAAATCCTATATTTCTAAGCCTATATTTCCTAAAGTGTGAAGACTAGCTACATTAGAGTTATTTGGTATGAGGTTTACATTACAATTCAGATTTTCAGGCCCTGAGAAGGATTTATTGATACATAATATCTTGCAGGGGCTGGGGAGCCAGCAATCTGGAATTTGAATACAGTTTTCCATGGACTTTAATTTTCACTAAAGTTTATGAACTGTTGCTAAGTGAAGGTCACTTACTAAGAGTGGGTAATGAATTTAATTTAAAAGTTTCTCAGTGCGCAGAATCATTCTCTGACCACATATATTGGTTTTTGTTTTTTCTAAAAAAAAAACAAAAAAAAAAAAAATTATGAGGAATAAAAATGTATAGAAGCCCATAATTAATAAGTTCATAGTCAACATTGATATATTTGTTTACAGAAATCTTAGTTGAAATGCAATTATGTAATACTCGAAGATACTTATAATCCAGTGATAGGATGCTTTTCAATCTTGAGCTTACACCAACTCAATAGACCAGTTTTCCTTAGTTAATGGTCTTCCCACATCATGAATCCTTGTATCCACATACCTTCAGAAACCACAGAATCATTTATTCATTAACAAGGCTTATTTTCTGAAGCTAGTTCTTAACCATAAAAATCTGTCTTGCCTACGAGTTAGACCATAAGATTGCTGTCCACATATAAATGGTTTTATGGTTCACATTTCTCCCGAAAGAACTAGGAAAGCTCACTGAGACAGGGCAAAAATTAGGAGGGGCTGTGCTTTTTATTTGCAAGCTTTTTCACTGAATTTCTGGAACAACAATTTCCCAGAAAGTATTGCTGACCAAAACAAGCTCAAGTGGTCATTGAAGCATTCTTGTGTTGACCACTTGGGATCAGGGCCCTCTCTCCCACATAGAACCAACTCAACTCTGTCACCCCGCAACCTCCCCGCCCCCACCCGCCGAAAAGACACAGGAGAAAGATACAATTTCTGAATCAATGTCATCTCCTGCTTGTGCCTCTCATGAGCACATATATGTTCACTACTGCAGAACATAAGCTTTTCTTAATGTCCTCTGGGAATATGTGAAAAGTTTGATATTTCTATCCTCATTAACTGATACTTTAATCAAAATGATCAGCATGACTATATTATAGACCAAAGACTGTGGAAGTTGTTATTCTTATCCTAAATTTCAGTGAACACTGGCTACCTGTTCACCAACTCAATTTTATCTCCTCCCCACACACAAAAATAAACTACATTCCCCCAGTCACCCTCACAGAAAGATGTGACCATGAGCCTGAGTTTCAGCCAATGGAAATTGATCAGAAGAGATATGTACCACTTCCAAAGCTGGCTGATAAAAACCTCCCCTAATATATCCTTCGTATTCTTTCCCTTTCCAAAGACTTCATATATAGCAATGTTGGAAGCCATGTGTTGACAACGATGAAGCCAAAGCAGAGGAGAAATCAGGTCTTTGAATTACCACTTGGAGGAAAATAGCCCATCAATAAAGAATACTTCTTTTATATGTTCAAAAAATAAACTTGTGTTATGCTAAGGTGCTATAATTTTAGATTCATCTGGTATAGTGTTTAGTGCTAACCTAACATATAAATCTATCCTAAGAGTATATCAAAGGTTGGAAACAAACCAGGTTACATTCACCAGAAGCTGAATTCCCAAAACACACTTCCAACTCAACTGCAAAAAAGAGGGTTTTTTTTTTCCTTGTAAAGGGTTAGCACTGAGAAAGGAATTCAGCTTTAAAATAAAGATAATTTGAGAGTTCGGAGAAACATGGCAGAGGAGAGATGTCTCCAGATCTCTCCCCTTGAAACAACAATAAGCTGAACATCTAAAACTCAACAAAAAACACCCAAACTGCACACCAGTACGTCTGAGCATGGGGTCTGTGTATAAGAACTATCACAGGTCAGAACCCCAGGCATCAGTTGGTGGACTGGGACAAATAAAGAAGCTACCTCTCACAGCCACCATAGTTCCTTGCAGGAAGAGGGGGAGGGGCGAAGGTGCAGTGAGTTTCTGAACAGCCCTGCTGGTTGTGAGTTTCCTGCAACCAGCAGCAGGGCCCAGTCATCAGGGCAGAAAGCAGAGAAGCAGGACAGCAGAGAAACAACAGTTGATTTTTACCGTCCGTGGTTGCAAAATTGAGGCTGAGCTGCAGCCCCCAACTCTCAAGCCAGAGGACCCCTCCCCCCATGTTCTCTGACACCATCACGGGCAGAGCCCCAGGGGAATCTGAGCAAACACTGCCAAGACTGTCACTGATACTAACAGGGACTGAAACTGAGGATAGTGAATATGACTAAATATCTACAAGAAAATTTAAAAGGCATTAAGAATTTATATAAAGCAGGGAACCAAGAAACTTAGACACCACCTACTGGAAACCAAAAGAAAAGCGCTTTCTTTGCAGTAGACTAAAGAGAGACCTTTATATAATAAATCTTTCTGGAAAAACAGCGGAATACACTTCCATTAATGCCCAGGAAGAGAAATAGTCCATTAAACACCATGAACAACCAAAGTGGCAAGGCATCTCAGAAAGAAAGAGAAAAATCTCCAAAAAATTAAGCTTACAGACATTGAAATATGTGACTTAAATGACAGAGGATTCAGGATGGTACTTTTGAAGAACTCAGTGTGTTCCAAAACACGTCGAATCAACAACTTCAAGAATTGAAAAAAACATCTAGATGAGCTGAGCAGAGATTGAAACCCTCAAGAAGAACAGAATAAGTCTTCTAGAGATTAAAAACAAAAACAAAAACAAACACACAAAAAAAAAACACTGCAAAAGTTGAAAACTGAAATAACAAGCTTAGGTTAACCAAATGGAGGAAAGGATCAGTGATATCGAAGACAGAAATCTAGAAATAAATCAGAGGGAAGAAGAGAGAAACTGAAGAATGAAAAACAATGAAAGAGAAATACAAGAACTAGCTGATACCATCAGGAGAGGAAACAAAAGAATAATGAGAATTCTTGAAGGTGAAGAAAATGAGCAGGGACTAGAAAGCATTTTCAGACAAATAGTTGTCAATCTAAGGAATGAGCTGGAGTTTGAAATTCAAGAAGTCAAAGGAACACCCAATTATCTTAACCCAAAAAGGACTTCACCAAGACACATTGTATTAAAATTATCAAAATCATCAACAAAGACAGAATTCTCAGGGCAGTCAAGAAGAAGAAAATGGTAGTTTATAAAGGAAAACCCATTAGATTAACCTTGGGCTTCTCAATGCAAACCTTACAAGCCAGAAGAAATGAAATCAAATTTTTAAACAAGTGAAAGGAAGTACCAGCCTAAAATAATGTATCAGCTAAGCTCTCCGTTAGATATGAAGGAGAAATTAAAACCTTTTCAGACATACAAAAATTGAGAGAATTCTCCACTACAAGACCTGCACTACAGGAAATACTGAAAGGGATCAGCTCACTTAAAACAAAATGACAAAAAAAAAAAAAACATAATTAGGAGTGAAGTGACTATCAGGCAAATAGAAGCAGAGGAGTGCAACCCTTACTAAGAACAGGGAATATAAGCCTAAATAATAAGAAAAGAATTGCTATAGCAAGATAGTAATGAATGTTCAGCATACATAGGAAAAACTGAGATAACAATGATTGAAAAGGAGAGGATTCAAGATCCAAATTTGCAAAGGGGAATGGAAATAATGCACGTGCAGAAGAAAAAGGATGACTGTATATATAACTATCCTGTATGTATGTGTGTGTGTGTGTGTGTGTGTGTGTGTGTGTGTAACTATAGTACATAACATAAAACAAGAATGAGAGGAAAAAAACCATAAAAGGCAACCAAAATAAAGAAAATAAAAATCAAGGACAAGGAAGCAATGAAAACATGGAATTACTAGAAAGCAAAAGATAAAATGGCTATAAGAAGAACTCATATTTCAAAATCACCCTAAATGTAAATGGACTGAACTCACCAATAAAAAGGCACAGAGTTGCGAATAGAACAAAAAACAATGTCCAACCATATGCTGCTCCAGGAGACACATCTCATCCAAAGACAAATATAGACTCAAAGTGAAAGGGTGGAAAATGATATTTTGAGCAAATGTCGTTCAGAGAAAAGTGAAGATAGTGGTATTAATATCAGAAGAAATAGACTTTGAAATAAAAAAAAGAAAAGAAAGATACTAAGGGACACTTCAAAATGTAAAGGGAATCACGCCCAAGAAGACATAATACTTATTACTATCTATGCTCCCAATCAGGGAGCCCCCAAAATATGTAAAAGCAATTGCTAACAGAACTAAAGGGAGAAAAGACCAAAATACTATCATAGTAGGGGACCTAAATACCCTAATGTCAGATATGGACAGATCAATCAAACAGAAATCAATTAGGAAATAAATCCTTACATGACACATTAGACCAATTGGACATTTACAGAGCCTTCCACCCCAAAACAGCTGCTTATACATTCTTCTCTAGTGCACATGGAACATTCTCAAGGATCGACCACATACTGGAACACAGAGATATTCTCAACAAATATAAAAGGGTTGAAATCATACCAACCATATTCTCTGATCATAATGCTTTGAAACTAGAGATCAACTACAAAAAGAAATCAGAAAGAACCACAAATATATGGAGATTAAACAACATGCTACTGAAAAATAACTAGGTCAGAGAAGAAATAAAAAGAGAGATCAAGAGATATATCCAAAAACAAGAATGAGCCCAAATAACAACCTAAATGCTTCATCTTAAAAAATAGAAAAGGAAGAACAAATGAAGCCTAAAGTCAGCGAAGGAAAGAAATAATCAAAATTAGAGCAGAAATAAATGAAATTGAAAACAAAAGAAAACAATAAAAAAAATAGAAAAAATAAGTGAACAAAGAATTGATTCTTTGAGAAGGTTAATAAAATTGACAAACCCCTGGTACTACTCACTAAACAAAAAGAGAAAAGACACAAATAAACAAAATCAGGGATGAAAGAGGGGAAATTACGACTGACATTGCAGAAATACAAGGATCATGCAAGAATACTATGAAAAACGTATTTAACACCAAATTTAATAACCTAGAAGAAATGGACCAGTACTTAGAAAAATACTATCTTCCTAGACTGAATCAAGAACTGTAAATCTAAATAGACTGATCAGTAGTGTGGAAATTGAAACAATTATCAAAAACCTACCAAAAAATAAAAATCCAGGACCAGATTCCTTCACCAGTGAATTCTACCAAACATTTAAAAAGATTTAGTACTTATTCTCTCAAACACTTCCAAAAAAAATCGAAGAAGAAGACAATACCTCCAACTCGTTTTATGAGGCAATATCACTCTGATACCAAAACCTGGTAAAGAATAACACAAAAAAAGAAAAACACAGACCAAAATCTCTCATGAACCAGATGCCAAAATCCTAAATAAGATACTAGCGAACCAAATACAGCAACATATTAAAAAGATTATACACCATGATAAGTGGGCTTCATCCAGGGGCATAGGGTGGTTCAACGTACACAAATCGATTATGTGATGCATCATATAAACAATCAAAAAAATAAGAATCATATGATCATATAATAGAAGCAGAAAAAGCCTTCGGCAAGATATAGGACAGCATCCATTTATGATCAAAACACTTAGCAAAATCAGTATAGAAGGAAAGTACCTTAACATAATAAAGGCATCTATGACAAACCCTCAACCAATATTATACTTAATGGTAAACTCTAAAACCTTCCTCTAAGATAAGGAATAAGCCAAGGCTGTCCATATCGCCACTGTTATTCAATATAATATTGGAGGTTTAGAAGTGCAATCAGACAAGAGAAGATATAAAGGCATTCAATAGGAAACAAGTCACACTGTCACTATTTGCGATGAAAATGATTCTCTATATAGAAACCTAAAGTCTCCACAAGAACACTACTAGAAACAATAAGCAATGCAGTAAAGTCTCTAGATACAAAATCAACTTTAAAATCCATAGTGTTCCTATATTCTAATAATGAAGTATCAGTAAAAGAAGTGGAAAAAATAATTTCTTTTGCAATTGCAACAAAAAGAATAAAATACCTAGGAATAAATTTAACAAACATGTGAAGGACCTATATAATGAAAACTATAAGACCCTATTAAAAGAAATAGAAGATACAAAGAAATAGAAATATTCTGTGTTCTTGGATTGGAAGAATCAACAAAGTTAAAATGACTTATTACTAAAGCATATACAGTTTAATGCAATCCCATCAAAGCCCTCAGTATTTTTTAAAGAAATAGAACAAAATTCATCAGATTTAGTATGGAATAAAAAGAGCTCCGAATTGCCAAAGCCATCCTGAGAAAAAAGAACGAGGCCAGAGGCATCATCTAACCTTGACTTCAATTGTACTACAAAGCAACAGTAATCAAAACGGCATGGTACTGAAGCAAAACAGACACACTGAAAGTGGAACAGAAGTGAGAGTCCAGGAGTAAACCCATATTTATATGGGCAAATAATTTTTGACAAAAAATGCCAAAAAACATACAGTGGAGAAAGGAAAGCCTGTTCAATAAATGGTGCCGAGAAAACTGGAAAGACCACCTGCAAAAGAATAAAATTTGACTGTTGTCTATCACCACACACCAAAATTAACTCAAAATAGATTAAGGACTTGAATATAAGACCTGAACAATAAAATCATACAAGAAAAAGATAAGAACTAAACTCAAGGACTTGGACTTAAGGATTTTATGAATTTGACCTCAAGGCAAGGGAAGTAAAAGCTAAAATAAATTAATGGGACTACATCAAACTATAAGATTCTGCTTAGCAAAAGAAACTGTCAACAGGTAAAGAGAGAACATCCAAAGGGAAAATATATTTGCAAGCAATAATTCTGATAAGGGCCTAATATCCAAATATGCAAAGAACTCTTACAACTCAACAACAACAACAACAACAAATGATCTAATCAAAAAATGGCAGAGGACCTGAAGACACTTCTCCCTGGAAAACATACAAATGTCCAACAAGTATATGAGAGAATGCTCAACATACTAGCTATTAGAGAAATGCAACAAAACCACAATGAGATACATCTCACACCTGTTAGAATGGCTATAATCAACAGGACAAGTAATAACAAATGTTGGAGAGGATATAGAGAAAAAGAACCCTCATGCACTGCTGGTGGGACTGAAATTGGTACAGTCACTATGGAAAACAGTATGAGGTTCCTCAAAAAACTAAGAATTAATCTATCATATGATCCAGTAATGTCTCTACTGAGTATTTATCCAAAAGACTGAAAACTTGTATCTGAAAAGATATTTGCACACCGATGTTCATAGCAGCATTATTCCAGTGGCCAGGACATGGAAGCAACTGAAGTGCTCTACATAGGTAATTGGCTAAAGAAGCTGTGGTACATATATACAATGGAATATTACTCGGTTATAAGATGAGATGAAATACTGCCATTTGCAACAACACAGATAAATCTTGAGATAATCATGCTGAGCGAAATAAGCTAGACATAAAAGTTGAAAACCTCATGATATCACTTACATGTGGGATATAATAAAAGCAACAAATGAACAGGACAAACAGAGACTCATGGACATGGACTATAGACTAGAGGTTACCAGAGGGTAGGAGGTGGGGGAGGAGAGGGGAAGTAGATGGGGTAAATGGGTCATATATAGGGGAATAGGGGGAGGGTTAAGTGGGTAAAGGAGAATCAAATACATGGTAGCTGAAGGAACCTGGACTTTGAATATACAGATGTCAAATTATAATGTACACCTGAAATTATAATTGTATAACCAATGTTACCTCAATAAACTTAATTTTTAAGAAGTTAAAAAATAAAAATAAAAAATATTATAAATAAAAATTGGGTACTATTAAAAAAGAAAAAAAAATAATTCTTGGCAACATTTTACAGAGTGCCATCACATGACTGGCCTCAGGTATGGATGACAATGTACCATTTTCCAGGTAAAAGAAAACTAAAGTCAAAAGGAATGATGTGTCATTTCTCAAAATAAATATGAATCGATGATTCAGACTTGGTCTTTTGACCAAGATCTAATGCATCTCACCCCAACCGATGCTGCCTTTGCACTCTTGAGAATAGCTCTCATAGCCACTTCTCACGGAAAGCAAAATCTGGTCAACTTTGTTTGCCTCAGGCAGATACAGTGGAGAGTACCCTATTTCATTTCAGGGTTTGTTTTGTAATTTGAGTAGAGAAACTAGGAAGTTGAGAGTTCCTGCCTCCCCTAAAAGAGAATGAGGCCTACTTCTGATTCTGATTACATTTTCAAGTTTCCAAATGATGTCTTCAAATCATTTGCTTGATTTGAGGTTCTGAATTTCAAAGTGACTCTCAAGATCCAGTTGACTTGCTTCTGACTTACACTCTGATTCAAAGCCTATTTGTTTCACTTAACAGGTTCCTGAGTTGAAAGTACCAGCATTTGAATCACTTTTCTCCATGTAAGAGTCAGAACAAAGGTAAGCAGCAAGGTTTGTTCTGCTGAGAACTAGTAGAATGACTGTGGCTGTGTTTTGTCTCCTGATTCTACACTCTGAAGAATATCTCTGTTTGTCACTAATTTTGCACTTCCTATAAACTTCTGCTGGCAAAGGATTAGATGTTAGTTGGCTTTGTTCCACCGGCCTTTTCTTTTAAGGTTAGCAGACTTTCTATGAGCTGCAATAACTTTCTCAGTTGACTCTAGCACGATCCACCCCATTGGAAAGCCATGTGCTCCTTAGTGTGACAGCAGCCACGCACGACAGCATTGTCATGAGAATAATTTACAACTGAGGTTGCTGCATTCAGCTTTAAATGTGACTGTGTCAGTAAAAATATGACCAGAGACAAGAGAATATGTTCAATTTATTTTTTGCATTATTTTACAATGTACTTCACGTCTCCCCAGACACTGAAAATATAGCCAAGCCAAACACGAATAAAGATAAATTCTGTGAAAATCCAAACAAGGACCAAATTCAAATATGCCTGTGGTTTTTAGTTGAATAGTTTCAGGTAGAAGATTTATTTCTTTTTCATCTTAAATCTATTTTGTTTATGTTATATTTAAATTAATTACACAAGGAAATACTTCTACAATGAAATATGGTGATGAAGTCCTGAGAACAAAGTGCAGTGGAAAATAGCACATTTAGTTTGGAGAGACGTATGATGCAAAATTATGCCACTTTTTTATTTAGTTCGAACCCTGAAATTTTAACAACAGAACATTGTGTGTGTTATTTTCTCACTGTTGACGCTCATTTTCTCTTTTCAAAAAGAAGGAAGGAAGGAAGGAAGGAAGGAAGGAAGGAAGGAAGGAAGGAAGAAGGAAGGAGAGGGAGGAGGAAGGAGGGAAGGAGGAAGGAGGGAGGAGGAGGGAAAGGAAGGAAGGAAGGAAGGAAGGAAGGAAGGAAGGAAGGAAAGGAGAGGGAAGGAAAAGAAGAAAGGAGGAAGGAGGGAGGGAGGAGGGAGAGAGGAAGGAAAAGAAGAAAGGAGGAAACAATAAGGTTACAGTTATGGTATAAAGGTCTAATTAAAATATTATTATAAGACCCAGTCAACGGGTTGCCATAATTATATCGCTCATATATTATATTATTAGTACTTTATTAAGCATCATTAGCCCACAACATGTTATGTATGATGTAAGAGAGACATGAATAGTTTCCACTTCTAAGTGGAATATAAGTACCTACTTTATGCATGTAAATAAATTTTTTAAGTATTGGGTTGAACTTTGAAACACTGACTTGAGCTGTATATGAACACACATTTCTAAGATAAAGAGATAAAGCAATGTACCCCACAAAATTTTCAAAAAAGATATTCAGAGAACTGTCTGGACACTGAGTCAGTGGAAAGCTGTTCAAGTATTTATTTGAGATAGTTCCTTAATAAAATTGCCATAAGCAATAAAAAGAATAAGAAGAATTGTTAGAAACTTTAAATACAGCATAAGTGTACAATAACTGTTGAATAAATGCATGTAGAGATAAATCAATGAATGGCTGAATGAAAATAAATGAATTCTTGCTATAAGGTAGATCCATATTTGAGCTCATGCCAATGTGGTCATAGATGGAAAGAGGTATGAGGAAATTTTCTACAAAGACCTTGGTGAGAGGACACCTTAACTTTGATGAACAGCATCAGTATGGAGGTCTGCAATTCTAAATAAATTTTCTCACAAAGGATGTCTACTATTCTGCCCTACCTGACTCTTTAGGTGACATCCTGGAAAAGAAGCCTTCATGGAACCAAGTGGAAGAAGAGGTGGAAGTCTGAAAAAAGGGTAAAGATTTGATAAGTGTCACCATCAGAAATATCCATGAGACCGCAACAAGATACCATCCCATACCTATTAGGTTGGCTATTCATTTAAAAAACAAAACCCAGAACATAACAAGCGTTGGCAGGAACTTTTTGCATTGCTGTTGAGAATATAAAGTGTTTGTGCCACTACGAAAAAAGTTATGGTGATTCCTCTAAAATTTAAGCATAGAACTACTAGATGATCTAGCAATTCTACTTTGTGTATATACCCAAAAGGAGGTGGAAGTAAGGACTCAAACAGATATTTGTACACCTGAGTTCATAGCAGCATTATTCACAATAGCCAAAAGGTGAAAGCAACCCATGTCCATCAATAAATAAATGAATAAACAAAATGGAGTTTGTACATGCAATGGATTATTCAGCTTTAAAAAGGAAAGACATTCTGAGATATGCTACAACATGGATGAAATTTAAAGATATTATGCTAAGTAAAATCAACCAATCACAAAGGACAAATACTGACAAACACTTATGTGATGTACATAGGGTAGTCAACTTCATAAAGGCAGACAGTAGAATGGTGATTTCCAGGGCTGGAGTGAGGGGTGGGGAATGGTGATATAGCATTTAATGGGTACATTAAGCTTCATTTAGGGAGATGAAACGTCTCTGGAGATGAATGTTTCCACAACAATGTAAATATACTTTACATCATGAAACTGTATGCAAAAAAGACTAAAATGATAAATTTTGTGTTATGTATATCTTATAATAAAAATAAATATCTATGAGAGGAGAAGTATAATGGTGCAACCAAATACTACTATCCCATAAGAAATCCAAAGACTAGGATTTGATGGCCTTTGTTTCTGTCCCTATTGAATTATTATGAGTTTTCTTCCTTTTCTCTTTGACTACACTTATTAACAGAAAAACTCTAAAACTCCATTGCATTATGTGCTGAAAAATTTGAAAATAAGAAACTGTCTTCAACAGTGAAGCAAAAAAGAAAGAGGTAGAAAATGCTGAAGAAATCAGTAGTTACTATTATGGCCAAGAAAGAAAGGAAAACTAAGACTAGAGTACTATGAAAAAGAAAGAAAAAGTACTGGATTACATTATGTCTCACATGGCCTGCAATAACAATCCACATACAGGCTACAAAAGACCAAAGTTTAAATGATTTAAAAAAAAAAAAAAAAAAGCAGGAGGATGGGGTTTGTACATGCAATGGAATAAAAAGGAAACTGAAAAAGCACACATAAAATGAAGTTATCATAGGTCCACCAGCTCTATTTTATCTCAATTATACCATTTTCCCACACTGAGTTATACTTAGATGCATTTGTGCAGATCTGCTCACTAAACGTGGAATTCTCACAGTTGTCATGTAATAGTCTCATTCGACAAACATGAACTTAAGAAATGCATGATGAATAAATAAAACACATGGATGTGCTAACATCAGTTGAGATTCAACTCAATTCATAAAACCTTTTAAGTACCTGTGATGTCCCCTGAATAGTCTTCTTCAGGAATGGCAGTGTATCAGAAAAATCAAATATGAATAATCAATAGTGGCAGACTGTGTTAAATATGTAATAGAATTGAGAAAAAGTTTTTTAAAATGGGGAACACAGAAGCTGTTGCAGAGGAGGTTAGAGATTTAAACAAGTTTGTGAAAAATACAAAAGTCTGGGAGATAGCTAAGAAAACAATTAAAGTTCTAAAGGGAAGAAAAACCCTTGTGCTTAAGAACACAGAGGCAGAAAAATGCAAGTTGTAGCTAGAACAGCAAAATACAGTTCTTAGTCCTATAGAATCAAGAATGTATTGATGGAATTTGGGGGGGGGATTTGGGGAAATTATAAAAGTCAAATTATGAGCCTGAAGAATTGCATATTATTTTTCATAACAGGAGCAATGAAGGCTTTTGAGTAGAAAATAGACTTGGTTAGCATTAGAGAGGGTAACCCTGGAAGCAATGTGGATTTTAAATTTGAACGAAGAGAAATGACTAGGGTGATAGCGTACAATAAGGAGGATATTTCAAATATCCAGGAAAAACATCAATGAAGGACCAGAGCAGTGACAGTAGAGATGGGCTCCTGGGATTGTGTTGTCTGGTTTTGGAACCTAGGGAAATAGAAATAAATGGAAACATGACCATTGGTAAGATGGGATACAAAGTATACAAGGGGATAGGCACAGGACTGAAGAAAAATGGGAATGGTTCACCTAGAAAAAAGGGAGGCTTGGAGGCAGGAGTTCTAATAAATGAGACAGAAGAATTGGGTTTAGGAATCCTCTAATCTTTGCTAAACAGAATTGTCCTCACCTAGGAGCAACTTCACCTCAGAGGGTTTTCAAGATTTTGTTAAAAGTGTTCTGTAAAGTTAAAGATGAAAATGACTTGTAAGTGGTTATTTTCATTGTTATATGAAGGTTTCTGAAAGACCTCCACATGGAAAGGGCATATGAGGTGTTTTCACATCCTCTTAGAAGGCACAGGAAAAACCAGAAGCTTCAAGCACAACATTGAAACAACTTAGTGTACGAGACTGCTCTGAAAATGATGTGGTTTGTTGCAGGTGATGCTTTTGTACTCAGATGTGGAAACAATAAAGCATGGCAGCCTCTTGGCTGGTGGGATTGAAACATCAGATGGGGAATTGGATTATGTGTTTCTCAGACGCCACATTCTATAATTTTAAGAAATGTTTCTCATTTATGACTGAACAATGCTAGATGTCACTTTACAGTAAGATGCCACAGGTTTCAAACAAACTAAAAAGTAATGCCAAACAGTTATTTTCTTTACAGTAAACAAACAAACAAAAATTTCACTGTGAGAAGCTAAAAGAAGAAGTCTAGTTTCAAATCCGGAGAACTTGAACGCCAGTCACTTCCTGATGAATGAGGGGGTAAATTAAAAAATAAACGTAAATACCCCACTTTCTTGCCCAGCATAGTTTTCCCTAGGAAATGCTATGATTTTTATGCCATGTCTAGTTTTCAAAGGAGTGTAGTAAGATGCAGTGATTAGGCCCGGCTTTGGAGTCTGCAATATGTTCACTAGGTCTAAGCAAAGTTCCTTAAATCTCTTAAGGCCAAGCTTATTTGACTGAAAAAATTCAGGCAATAAAATGTACACTGTAGGTCTATTATAAGTGTGTCAAAGAAGGAAAATATCCATATTTGAGTCTTAGTAGTAATTATATATAGCTTGCCTTCTCCAGAAATAGTCGCCTAAGCCTTAACCTAAGTACACTAGAGTAGAGGCTGAGAAACTTTCCATGAAAGAACCCAAGCTCAGTTCATTGCTAGTTTCATATATACAAGGAAACATGTCCAGTGAGCTAGGGGCACTTGGACAATCAAAATCTCTGCAGTGAAACAAAATTATGTCTTGGAGATAAAAGATTCATGCTAAACAAGAATGGCACTAAGAATCAAAATAGCCAAACAATAATAACAACAAAAATAAATTAATAAGGTTCATTAATACATCCATCACCTCACATAATTACCATTGTTTTTGTGTATGGTGAGAACATTTAAGATCTACTATCTTAGCAACCTTCAAGTATATAATCCAGTATTGTTAACTATAGTCACCGTGCTGTTTATTTTGATACTCAGAACTTATTCACCTTATATCCTTTGATCAGTATCTCCTCATTTCCTTCACTCCTAGCAATCACTCAACTTATAAAATGTTATATGTCAATTATATCTCAATAAAGCTGATAAATAAACAAACAAATAGAAAAAAAACAAACTTTCAGTTTATGGAATGAAGGAATGAGATGGGAACTCCAGAAATTTATTTGTAGCCATAGTTAAGAACCTCTTGGAGGAAGTCATCTTAAGTAGCAATGGAATAAAGGACTATGAACTGACCCACTAACAATGCCTTAGTCTTCTGACTGATGTTTGATGTTCAAACTCGATAAGAGTGGTGAGAAAGATTAAAAAACTGAAATAACAATTTATTTTAAAACTTTATCCTACATCTGGCAAAGCAATCAGGTTTTGTAATATTTTCAACACTGTGTGACCGACGAAGGAGAAATATTTTATTCTACTTTGCTGTGGACAGTCATCTAGATTTATCATCACAAGGGTTTTGAGAATCAGCTTGGAGGCTCCTAGAGGAAGGATACGTTCAGTAGGGCAGAAAGGTTCCTGAGCAGGTTTCCAGTGGATGGATGCTCAATCAAGAGTGTGGTACTAAGAGCCTACAGGGCCTCGTAGAGTAGTGGTGTGCCAGGAGGAATACACTGACCATGGCAGAAGGCACAATGTCCTATAAGAAGTCTCTGTTTAATGAAATGTTCTCTCAGACCCTTCACACATAAGATAGTGAGTATTTAGAACCCCAAAAAAGAAAAATGTCACATATTGAAGATGAAAAAACTGCAAAATGTTCTCTCTTCATTCCTTAAAATAATTTTGAGATTTTACTGATATATATAGGAGTTGACTGACAGAATTAGAAGTCCTTTCATAATTCAATGTTCCAAAGGAAGTTGGTCTGGTCACGCAGAACTGACAGAAACCAGAATAACTAACATGCTAAGAAACCCCAAGGTTTCTGGTTATTGTGTTTCATGAGACCTTAAAGTTTAACTTCAAGTTTCAGATTTAAGTGAACTTTAAAACAGTTTCATGAGTTTCATTTTTAAGTCACTCTGATTTTCATGGGTTTCTTAAAAAGACATTTTAACAACAAATTACCCAGGGTTCATTTCAATCATACCCCAGTCTTTTGATATCTCTGAAATCTAAAGAAGCAAGGGAAGTTTGGGGCAATGTGTTTTAATGTATTTACATTTTTGCCTGCAAACATGAAATGGACTGGGAGAAAGTAGTCAACTTCAAGATGACGTGACAATGGTTTTAAAGGACTTTAGCTCTTACTACAGTCATGCAGAAGATTTGTGGGTTGATAAGACTTCATTGATCAAAAACATACTTTAATTTAGTACTTAGTGTGACAATTTGCAAATGAACTCCGGTGATGTTTATGTGCACCAGACACCATGGTAACAAGACTTGAAATAAACCTACTTAGGCAATGCCTAGGTGAGGCCAAAACAACTGGTTGATTCAAAAATTTCAATTATCAGAAGAGACATTGAAAAAAAGCCATCAATTCAATGCTTAAATTTATCATTCAGATCAATTTGGTCAAAAGGATCACTTTTTTTTTCAGACACAGCCTTTGAATTATGAAATTTCTAATAATAAAAATAGGTATAATAAAATATTAAATTTCTTGGGTAGCCAGAGAAATGCTTATAATGCACACACAATTTTGAAGCAGAAAATGTAAAATGCAATTTCCAGGAATAGCACCAACAATGTTAGTCATTTCTAGAAAAGCAAACTAAATAAAAAGACAAAAATTATTTAGGTAAAATCTAAAATCTTTTTTGAGCAGTCCTTGATTAAAATAGCATTTCGGAGCACAGCGCTAACAAGAGATGCATTGTTCTAACACCAGAGATCTCTTTCAGTCCTAGTTTTTGATATTTAATGAGTGGAAAAGAAGATATTCACTACAGCAGAAGGAAACTTAATTTAAATGTCTCTCTGTTCATTTATAAGGAGACTCTTTACTCCTCTGGTAATGTGTTCCATGGTGTGCTTGATTCTGGTAGCTAGAGGGTCCCTTTAACACATCTACCCAATATGCTGTCATCTGTTGACCTGCATACTGAATAAGAACCAAGAGTATTTGTTCACCAACCTATTTCAGCTAGTTTTTCAAAGATAAAAGTTGAGGACAGTAAAAGAATTGATATTTCTCTGAAAACTAAGTTGAGTTCTTAGCAAAAAGTCGATAATAATGAGTTACTAAAAAATGTTATTACATTAAGTGTGAGGAAGAAAATGGTAGATTTTCTCTTTTAAGTTACTCCAAAAGTATCTTTACATTCTAATTAATCTTTAAATAAGCCCAATATGGAGAATACATGTAATGGATTATGTGCATGGTTTCCAAAATAAATATAACACTAAACTGATGATGCCAAATTCAAATCGTTGCAATAACAGAAGTTTGATGCCAAATAAGAATTCAAAGTGTACTGACTGTCCAAAACTCTCTCTATATAAATATATTTACGTTAAAATAAGATGTATAAAAATGTGTACACTATATGATAAGATATGCCATATACACACATATATATTAATGTATGAATCACAGTATGTGAATACCCATTTTAATTGGAACTTCTGCTTAACTGGTCAAATATTGAGGACAATCATTTTTAATAAGAGGACTTTTGGGAGATAACCATGCACTCTCAAATTATCAGCCTAAAATTGATAGAAATTCAAGAAACTCTTCAGATGTAAACAATTTCTTGACTGAAGTGATTTTTTTGTTTTTTTCCAATTTAAAGGGAAAAGTTGCATGGGAATATACAGCTTTACCCAGACTTGGTTTAGTGCATTGTAGAGTAGAACAGTCTACAAAAGTATAAACAATTTGCATTTGGTTTTGCAAAATTCTGAGAAAATATTTAGAAATACAAATATAGTATTTGTACAGAATTATGAGATAATTGAAAGATCAAAAAGAAAATGTGAATGTAGTAAAACAAGAAATTTAAGTATAGTGTAATTGAGTGAACAGGCAAGATCTCAGTCAAGAAATAGAATTTGAGTATCAAAATTTATATATATAATGTTTGTCTTCATATAATGTGTTTTTGAGTGTATGTATACATATATAATAAAGATGATATAGAATTCTAATTTATTTAAATGTATATTGTAAAACCTATTATATATATAGTGCCTTGTATAAAGTTTCTTCTGCAGTTCTTAAGGTCTTCAAGCCCACAAAGACATTTTGTCTAAGATGATGCAGTCCTTAAAATCATAGCATCCTATTTACTCACAGAAACTTTACTTTGGAAAAGGGTACACAGAGAATGTAGAAGTCACTCAAGTTACAGTCCCATAAAGACTTTAACCCTCTGAAACTAATGAGAAAAACAATGAAAGAGACAGGAGCAGTAAAACACATCTTGCTCCCAAAAGGAAAAGCCTCAAATTTTGCTTATTTTACAGAATAATTGCCTACCAAAAATTGATGACATTGTGTACATAATTTTTAAATGGTTAAGTAATTGATTTAGAAAGTTACTAAAATAAATTACCACAATGAGTATGCTATAATCTTTCTTTCTTTTTTTTTTGAAAATACATGTATGTATATAAGTTCATGCATATATAAAGGTAAATGTAAAGATATATATGCTGAATATTGGCTATTTCAAGGTGAAGATATTGGTCAAAGATGTGAGGAATGTGGAGGAGGGAAATTATTGGCTTTTTATTAACATATTTCTGTGTTATTTAAGGTTTTAGACTAAACATATGTTACTAGTTTAATTTTTTTAAATTCAATGTAATGAAATGAGTAAAATACAATCCAGATAGTTTTCTATTTTAATTTAGTTGGATAAAATCTAGCTCCACCTTTTAAATTTTATTCATATTTATACAATTCTTAGGATGTTCTATTGCTGTAATAATACCTTAGGCATTTCATGTTGGATCTCCTACTGAGAACAAATTGAAAATCTGGACAAAATATTTTTAAAAGCTTTTCGAGTACAATGGAGAACTAATATTTTAATGAAGAATTATTGTATCAAGTAAAGAAGAAAATGTTGAAAACTTAACTCAGTATTTGGGATGGCTTTCTTCTAGGAATATCTTCCAGTTTCAGAAAAGAAGACTAAAAAGCTGAGCTTGTTGACCTGAGTGACCAAACCCTCACAGATCTAGGAAGATACAAATTAGAATTGGGGGCTTGATAATGGGGAAATTAGGTCTTTGGAAAATCATATTCTAGATTTCAATCAGAATTCTGAAATCCACATTATACCCTATAGGCAAAAGTAAACCAGAAATAAAACAATTTTGGCAAGGTCTAAACCTATCTTGAAATTATCTCTATTTTTGATTGAATAAATATGGCTTGAGATGGTTAGTATCCCCAGCCACGTTTCAGATGCAAATCTAATCCTTCTCAGAAAGAAGTACCATTAACAAGGCCTGTTTATCTCTTCATTTTTCATATACATATAATGTCTAGCACTCAGTCAAAACTAACCCATATATGACAAGAGAAGACAATGTGATTGAAAAACTGAGAGAAACAGAGAGAAACTATAGAAACAGATCTACTACTAATATAAATATCAAACACAAGTTTTTAAAATAGTTGTGCTTAATATGTTAAAAATATATAAAAGAAAGAGTTAAAATTTCAGTGGAGAATTAAAAACTATTTAACAAAAATAATTGTCTATAAAATAATTTTTTCTACATAAATAATCTTGTATGACTGAAAATTTTTTGAAATAATGTCAGTAACTAAAAAACCAATTAATCCAATCCTAACAACCTTTACAATGCTTTTATTACGTTTTCTCAGACATTTTTAAATTTGGAGAACCCAGAATTTTCTTTAGTAATATTAATATCATATTTTTCCAAACATTGTGGTTTCTTTATGATCTCTTTATATATTTTGAAAAAAAAGTTTCATTCTCCTTGATAAGTAACTCATTTCACCCAATTGTTTCAATTATCATCCCTCTATTTCTACATATTTTTCAATTTGGTCCCCTTCCTGTTGAAAAAAGCTTTGTAACACTTTCCTAATTATAAATATTATGAACGTAAATGAGTAACTACAGAAAAGCTATATATGTACTACAGAGAATACACCATTAAACTATCAAAACTGAGAATTTAATGACAAAATAAGCAAGTGTTAAAAAGGCATAAAATTACATGAAAATAAATTTAAAATTAAAGTCAAAATGTTTCTTCTATTTAAAGAATAGCAGTTGCTTCTTTATTATCTTTATTTGAAAAAAATTCTGTATCGATATCTCAACTTATAGACGTATACATACATACACACTCATTATACTTATAAATCATGGAACACACACAAAACAACAAGATAAATTGACATAGTTTTTTTTTCTTCTAAATGCCCCTCTTTGGCCTAAAATCAAAGATGAATTTCACCTTTAAAATTATAACAGTGACCAGAAACTCAATACATGGTTATAAAAGCCAACTGATCACAGTTAAAGAGAGTTTTAGTGAGCTCAAGACGCTCAGTAGAAAATATCTAGACTAAAAGCATGTAAACAAAATGTACAAAAAGTATAGAATTAATTTTGTGAAAATTACTGTAATAATAGAATATAACACAACTTATTTTCACCGATTATTACCTACAATCACTCTACTAGCAACTCTCTACCATCCAGTTCTGTCTATTGTCCCAAAGCCAACAAGCCATCACCTAAATCACTTTGCTTATTCGTGTCATTATTTATTCTGTGCTTGTCAGTGACAATAACTAAATACATCATCAGCGTAGAAGAGCAAGCGAAGAAATTGAAGAGATTATTGACTAGCCAAAGACAAAATGAAAATTTGTTGGTGCAGATAGTGACTAAGGTTAAATGTTTCCTAAATAAGCTTTGGCTACAGCACTGCAAAGTTAATCACAATCATTTTACACTTTGTAATCAATAGCTCTTCCTAGTTAGAAGTATTTTAAAAAATAAAGAAAAGAAAAAGAAAAAAAGGCTCTTAAATATGTCCAGGTGAAATAAAACAAGCTTTAAAATACTGTATGGAATATTTTCTATTAAAGTGGAATTTCACCACAGTATAAAAGTTGCTTCTTACCTAACTTTCTACTGCTGATACTTAAAACAAGTATTAAACAAAAATTTTTCAAGTGGGCACAGCGAACTTCTTCCTCAGCCTTCTACCATGCTATTTGCCTTCACATCGGATATATCTAAATTCTTCCTCTATCCTATGTTCATGCACTTTTGAAATGATCCAGAATTCAACATTTATATTTTAGAAAGAAAATATCTATGATATTGAAGTCAGGGGCCCTATATCTTATTTTCTTCTCTCATTGAAAATAACTGCCAGTGTCTCTTTGTGTAGACAGAAATTAAAAGGTCACTTTGGAGTGTATCATAAGGAGTACCACCTAATAAAAGGGATGTACATATAACAACCTCAGCCTGGGTAAAAATGTGTAGTTTGATTAACAAACAAAAGTATTCATTGTGGAATGAAGGCCTCTAGGGAAGTGAAGGAAATTTTTATCAAAGGAATTCAGGAGTGTTTTCAGGAGGAAGAGAGTTATATGCAGCAAATCTCTTTTTCCTAAGAGTTAAGAAGATAGGGGAGGACTGCCACAACTTAACAAATGTCCAGTGGAAAGAAATGAAGCCACTGACGAAAACCGTACATATTAAGAAACATGGTACCAGTGCCTCACTTTGATCATTGCTACAACCAGAACATGCCACAACTGCCAGAAGTAGCTACTTATGGCAGTGAATAGAAGAGAAAAGTCAATTCCAGATATGATATATAGACACAACTTACCTTCCAGGGCCAACTCCATCATGGTGGACAGTACTGACTCACCAGGCCTCTGCTTCATGATCCAGAAAGTGCAACTGTTCTATTTGTTGCATAGCTTCACTCTGCTAACACAGGCCCTGCCACCTGCCAGAGACAACTCAGGCTTCTCTACCACTCATGCTTCTTTCTGGTGTGTTTGCTGAACATCAAGAAGGCCAAATAGAGAGACAATAAATTAGAGAAACACGAGTTGGCTCATACACAGCCTTATAGCTAGTGTACAGATTTTGGCTTCTTTTTGACTTAGATGGGAAGCCATTGGCCTATTTGTGCACAGAAATAACATCACCTGACTCATATTTTAACTGGATATTCTAGTAGCTGTGCTAAGGATAAATTTCTGGATCAAGGAAGACAGAGGGAGCAGAAATACCTGTTTAGAAGCTAATGAACTGATAGATGTAAAATGTGATGATAGTTAGAAATAGGTTCTAGTGAAGATGCCAAAACCAATATTCATATTGTCAAATGACTATAGCTTTTTTAGTATATTATGATATCTGCTCTTTATTATTACTCTCAATTATTTCTAGATTTCTGTTGATGCATTTTCTTTCCAGATAAACTTAAAAGTCACTCAGGAAACTTCAATAACCAAAAAAAAATCATATCTGGTTTTAATTAGGATTACCTTGAATTTGATTAATTTTCAGTGATCATATATATTTATATTAGTGAGGCATCTTTAAAAATATATATAAATTTGTGTCAATACAGTTTTATAATTTAAAACAATTTTTATGTACTTTGTGAGTATATTTATACATGAAATGTATTGATTATTATGTTGATATGCCCAACTCACTAGATTTTTTAAAACTAGTTTAATAGAGTTAGAATTAATTCTCTACACAAAAATAGATGATCTGAAAATGACAGTTTCAATTCTTTTTTTACAACATCAAAGTGACCTCTATTTGAATAATAGACAAAGAATTTAAAGAAGTTAGAATCAATATTCTTAAGTACTTAAAAATATTCCTAATAAATGAAATGTTCGAGAATATCAACAGAAAATTAGAGACTTAAAAAAATGAAATCTAGAACCAAGAAGTGTAACACTAAAATGAAAAAGTTGCTGGATGAGCATAGTACATTGGAAATAACACAAAATGGGTCAGTGAACTTAAATATAGAGCAATAAAAAATATCCAATTTTAAAAAAGGAGAAAAAATAATGAAATAAAATGAACAGAGCTTCGGTGACCTTTGAGTAATAGAAAATAATGTGTAATTGAAATCCCAGAAGGAAAAAGGAGAGAGAATGTGGAAAAAAATAAATATTGGAAGAGAGAATTGCCACAAAATTTTCACATTTTCTTTTAAAAATATAAACAAAAAGATCCAAGAATCTCATATATCTCAAGGCGAAAAAAATACAAAGAAAACCATTACTAAGTATATCAAAGTAAAATGAATTAAAAATTAAAGAAAGAGAATAAAAAGATTCATCACATACATAAAACAGTATGAAGAACAGCTGATTTCTCATCAGAAACAATGGAAGCCAGAATGCGGAGACACATCTTTAAAGTGCTTAAACAAAAAACAAGTGTGTCCAAAGAGTAAGAAGACAAGCCAATAACTGGAAGAAATATTTGCAAAAGACATATCTGATGAAGAAGCGTTATTCAAAATATACAAAGAACTCTGAAATATCAACAATAAGAAAATGAACAACCTGATTTAAAATGGGCAAACTATCTGAAGAGACACCTCATTGAAAAAGATATACAGATGGCAAATAAGCATATGAAAAGATATTTGAAATCACATGTCATTGGGAAAACATGTCACATTAAAACAGCAATAAAATACTACTACACCTATTACAACTGCTATAATCCAAAATGCTAGCAACACCAAATACGCAAAAATGTGGAACAACAGAAACTCATATTCAATACTGGTGGTAATGCAAAATTTTTACGACCACTGTGGAAAACAATTTGGTAGCTTCTTACAAAACTAAACACTACTCTTATAATCTATCAATCATGCTCTTTGGATTTACCTAAACGAGTTGAAAACTTGTCATTACAAAAAAAAAAAGTGCATGCAGATTTTTATAGAAACTTCACTCGTAACTGCTAAAACTTGGACGCAACTAAGCTGTCCTTCAGTGGATGAATGAGTAAATAAACGGTGGTACATCTAGACAATGGAATATTATTCACTGTTAGAAAGAAATGAGCTTTCAAGCCAAGAGAAGACCTGGAGGAAATGTAAATTCATATTACTAAGTGAAAAGAACTAATCTGAAAGGCTATACATACTGTATAATTCTAACTACACGGCATTCTGTAAAAGGAAAAACTATAAAGATAGTAAGAGAATCAGTGGTTGCCAGGTGTTGGGGAAGCGAGAAATGAATAGACAGAGCATAGAGAATTTTTAGGGCAGTGAAATTATTCTGTATGATACCTCAATAGTGGGTACATGTCATCACACATTTGTCAAATCCCAAAGAATAATGAACATCAAGAATAAACTTTAATGCGAACTCTGGACTATGAATGATAATGATGCATCAATGTAGGCTCATCAATTGTAATAAATGTAAGATCATCTAGGCCTGATGCCTTTTTTAATAGTAAATTCTTTTTGCAATTTCTGCTTATTCTATAGTTGTTGTTCAGCACAATGTTCTACTTATTGTTAAACTAATTTTATTTGATAGTTTCCTAATACTTTATTCATTTGATCCAGATTTTCAAAAAACTTTATGCAAAATATACATATTTTCTTTAAAATTTTATACTTTGTGTCTAATTGTGCCTCCTTTCTATTTCATAATATTGTTTTTTGTATCTCCTGTTTTAATCATACTTCTTAATGTCTTCTATATTTTATTCATCTTTTAAAACAGCTTTCAATTCCCATTATCAAATTTTTATTTATTTTAAATTTTACTCATTTCTTATTTTCATTTAGCAATTGTCTCCTCATGCTTTAGGTTTATTTCCCCTATTCCTCGAGTTGAATGAATTAAACATTTTCTCCAAGATTTTTCATTTTCTAACACAATAATTTCATGCTTTCGAATAAGAATTTTCTTGAATAACACTCTAGCCACAACACATACTTTTATTATATAGCACACTCTCTGACCCAGTAGTTACTTGGAAGATTTATTTTTAATTGCCATGAGAATAAATCTTACTTTGTTATCTTATGAAAAAATATTTTTAATTCTAGATTTACTTTTCTCTGCCTTTTCACTATTTATTTTTCAAAGTTTCTTTTCTTTTAAACTTTTGTGCTAACTTCTGGGATAATCTGTGGCTTATTACTTCTGTTTAATAATTCACTCTTCTGCTGTGTCTATTCTACTACTGTAGTTGAGTTTTTGATATACATAATGAATGTTCTGTTATTATTAAAAGGGCTCCTTTTTTATACAAAAACTGTTTTTTTCTTACATAATGAAGTATCTGTTTTTCTTCATGTAAGTCTAATAGTTATAGTTCTGTTATATTTCTTATACTACTTTCATTGCTTTAGTCGTTAATACTTCTACTGAGTTTGGTGCTTCTACAAAAAAATGTTCATTTTCCTTAAATATTAGTAATTTGTGTATGTGTGTCTGTGCTCATTTTGAATATTATTCCATGTTCACCTGTTAATAGGGGATTGTGTGTGTGTCTGTGTGTATTAATGTATTTAATGTATTCTTTAGCCAGTGTTAGGGAAGTGGTTTATTAAAATAGTCTCACCTATTTTACTTCTTCATTCAATTACTCTTTAAATTACCTAATACACTAATGACACGTCCTTGATTTCAATGGTTACTTGTATTTATAAAATATCTCTCACAATTTCTGGAGATTTTTGTGGGAATGTGTATGCATATTTGCATACTAGTCTTCCAGTTAGATCCATGCCTTGTATATAATGTTATAATAATCTATTTATTCCAGTATGCAAGATTTGCATTTATTAAGCAGCTATAATGCATAAGGAGATTTTTGCTGGGTGTTGTGGGATAGAAAATATCTAAAGAGCTCAGAATTTAGGAAGATGGAAAATGTGTAAACAGACAATTATAATATAAAGTGGCATGTACAAAGGTAACAAAAATATGTACAAAGTAAATGTGGGCTAATAGTGCGCCAAGGGGATTGGTGGCAACAGTTCAGTGGCAAGGAGTATTTTATTACTAATGCCATTTAATAGTGATAATTAGGGTAGACCAACAGTTTTGTTATTGTTTTTCAATTTTCTATATACAACAATGAGAAAACAAAGGCTTCCTGCCTGCACATGTGACAGAACATTCTCACTCTTCCCTCTGTTGTGCCACTTGTGAGAGCTGAAAAAGGGAGCTGATACACTCTGCGTGGTCATTTCACTTTACAGATGAAAAGTCTCTGTACCTTGGCATGTTAGAAAAGATAGAAACTAAGAGGAGATGATGGACGTGAGAATCTTTAAGAACTAGACACAGGAACACTTAGAGATGCATTGGGTGTTGAGGATAAGGGAGTGGGCAGATTCTCAAATGACTCCTAAGCTTTTGATTGGCAAAACAAAGTCAGATTTAGTGGGTGGGGTACAGAATGAGTATGAGATACCTGTAGAACATTCAACGGAAAGAACAAATAGCTGGTTCTATAAACAGATTCCAAAGTTCAACCAGGAAATTTGGGTTAGAATCAAACCTCGCTTTATTAATATACTATAAACAAGTGTTTCAAATGTGAGCAGAATAATCAGAAATACTTATTTAAAATGCAGAAACCCTGAGACAGACTTAGGTGGAATAGTCAGTTTAAAAGTCTAGATAATTTTGCCGAAGCTGGTCCTCTGAACCCACTTTAGGAAAAACCACTATAAACACATCAAATCAACATCCAAGACTAAAAGGACTCTCTATTATGTGACATCAGCAATGTAATAAAACTTGTCAACTCCATGAATAGTGATCGATTGAACCTCACTCCCTCAATCATCACAAGTCAATTAATTGTCCCTCCCCCATCCATTGTTTTATACCAGCTTTTACAGCTTATTTTTCTACTGTTTTAGAAATAAGAATGATAAGAGGCAGATCTCATGGTACCTTCTTAGCAGAATAGAATCAGCAAAAGAAACAATTATATTATTCATATTATTCACAAACTAAATATTTGCACACTTTAAATGAGGCCAAAGTTGAAGTTACTGAGAGTCTAGGAAATGAGTGCAGTTACTTTACCTTTATATGCACAGAAAAGAGCTGAGCTTACAAGAATATATCAGAAGGAGTAAAGGAAACATTTCATGGGAGTTTGGGGAGGATATAAGGATTTAGGGACTATGACTTGAAAGAGTGTACAAAATTGGAAGTTAGAATGCTTGTATTTTACCTTTTCTATGTGATGCTGTAAATTCTTTGCAGGAAGAATTTGAATTGCCTAAAAATAAAATACGTTACACCCTTTCATTTAGCTTTGCAAAAAATTGTAATGTCCTCATCATGAGAGATCTCCAAGAGTTGCTGCTACAAGAAGAAGATGAATATTCGCAGTGACAGGAATTTTATACACTGTTTTTATTTTCTCAGACACCTATTAAATCATCAATGAATCAATTTCTTGACTGTATATTCAAGAAATAATGTTAAGTAGTGGGCTTTGTAAGCTACAGGAATCTTCTCCATTTATCATTTCTGTACTATCTGGGAAAATGCTTCTTTTTCTCAAGAAATTGTGGTGCTGGAGTTAATTTTTAAATGGCAAAGAAAACAATAGCTCTGGGGAGGAGTTTGAAAATATATTTCAAAATGTTATTTACATATTCTCCAAAGCAATTGCCTCTGCCTGGCAAATGAAGGAAGAAGTATTTTTATTTATTCTGGGGGATTAGGGGAGGCATCGAATGTTGAATATCAAACTGACTTAAAATAAATGTATAGTGCTCTTAAGAAATTCAAAAGAGTTCTTTCTAGCGATGTAAATAAAGCTAGAACTTGTAAGAAATACAAAATACCCATTAATTATTTAAATAATATGTTTAAAAATGAAGAGACCTATATCTGGTTATTGCCTCTTCAATTAAAATAGGATAGAAATTAAAGTTGAACCAGCAAAATAATACCACTGAAGCTGATATATAATGTCCATGAAGAAAATATAACGGAACTGTAAAATTTAGATTGGAGAATAAAAGTTCAGAAGGTATTCTCACCTAATCGCATTTAGAGAGAGAAATAGGGCTTAATGATGATCTATTTTTGATTTATATTAAAAGACATGAAATAAATAGAGTAGAAGAGCCAAAGTTATGCATGTGGAATAATTTAATTGCAAAATGAATGTTAAATATTCAAATATTTTATCGAGGGACATTACTAAAAACCTGATAAAACTCTGTATTATCCATTGTTAAAGCTCAGGGGAAATTTTTCGAGGAGAAAAGACTTGATCATCTCTCCATATTCCTTCAAGACTTGAAATTGTATTATCATTCATAGTAGTCTGTATATAGAATGAAGGTTAAGGTTTGGTTTAAAGGTCTTCCCTGAACTTCATCCCTGTAACAGGCCAAATGCCCATCCCTCATCATCATCACTATGACCTTTGAATTCATTTTGCCTCATTTATTACATAGTCTACAGTCAAATGTATCAATTCTCCCTTCAGGGAATCTCTATCATCTAGTTTTCCTTCTCTCCAGACAAAGCCTAGCCCTCACAGATATCAGCATTGCTTTCTACCCCCACAGGTCACTTGTAGCTGGCAATGACATCAACATTCTTCCAGGCACTTGAAAATGAAATATTGAATTAGTTTTGATGTCTTCTTTCCTTTCCACTCACCACCCTCATATATTATCTGAGACCAGGTCAATTTTTCCTTCTTCATATGCCTTGAATTACTTGTCTATTTCTCTGAATGCCAGTCAAACTCCTGTTCCTCTAATATGAACATTCTTTAAATTGCTGTTTAATGGGTTATAACTCAAATCTTATTAAAATTAACATCACCGAAACCTATTTATATCCACAAATCACAGTCGACTTACTTCAAACCACGTATGACAGTAAAAACGGGAGGGGATAAAAAAAGTCACAGGATCTTCCGATAATTTCATGCTGAAAAGATTTGCTCAAAGTTAGAAATCCTAGGTACTGGTCTTGTTTCTGCCACGCATCAACTTCGTGAGCTTGGAACTTAGTGTGATTATCTGTACAACGGCTGGTAAATAAGCTTCAAGGACCCCTTACCCCTTAAAGTCTAGGATCCTATGACACAGGTCCTTGAACTTGGACCCATTAACTACTGAGATTTGTTTTTCTGGTTCTTCTTTCTATATCAACCATTTTCCATATCTTTTGGCCGCCTTGCCTTTTAGTACCAATAATTTTCCTATTTCTACTTGAGGATTTTTCCTTAGTTTATTTGGATTTTCTTGCTATATCGTATTTCTCTTCTGTTTTCTCTTAGCCTGTGTATAGTCGTACTAAGTTTGGGGCCCTTCTAACATCCTATACATTTTATCTATCATAATATTTATCACTGGGTATAGTAACCATGTCTTACTCATATTCACATTTCTAGTGCCTAGCCCAGCACCAGAAACATAGAGATGGCTCGCTAAATTCTTACTGAAGGGAACTGATCCAAGAAGGTAAACATGATGGCATCACAAATGACTGAGCCTATTAGGCATTGCCAGTTTAATAGGATTCATGGAAATTCTATCATAACAAGAAAACAAAGCACAATGAAAGACTCTTCTTCCCCCATGAAACTTTCTCTGACATTTTCTTTTAGGTGGTCATTCTTCTCTTCTTTCCAAAGCAACATCATAATAAATGCATCTTTTGGAGTAGTAAAGGAGGAAATCATACTCTACCATCAGAAAAAAATATAGTTATATATATTCTCAGACTTGTCAGTTACTCCTATCTTTCTGCATATTTTATATTAGAGTTTTTAAATAAACCTTAAATTGATGTGACTTCTAGGTCTTCAGATTTTTTATTGAGATGGGTGATAAGAGAAAGTTCTACACTTTATTGACTGATTATATTTATTATGAGAACATATTTAGGGTAATCCTAAAAGTTCAGTCTCTTATTGTATTTTGAGCAATTATATTATGATTTCGATATATAAAAAATATGGACTCTTAGGGTTTAAAAGAACCCTTAGGAGTCTTGTAGTATGACATTACATAGGCTTTATGTAATTTAAAGTGATTTGATAAGAAGAGAAAGAAATTAAAGTTTTGTGAAAAAATATTTGGGAAATACTGAGGTTTTTTTAAATCAGTTTTCTTTTTCTTACGATACTTCTCAGAGCCTTTAATGTGATAATATTCCTACAATGAAGTAATTATTTTCTGTCTTTTGATTTTCAGTATTCACATCTGCTATTTTTTGATCAGATGTCATGCACTCTGATTAAGATGTGATTTAAATAACAAGGATCCAAGCAAGAAGGTATGGTTTTATCCTGCTCTCAGCTATGACATTTGAAGAAGATTGCATGATTAGAATCTCATGATCATACTAATGCCAGATTAATTTTCTACAACTGTTTATTGAAGTAAAGGTTTATAAAAATAATCTATTAGCTTTAACTGCTTCCCTTTCTTTAAGGTTCTTTTTAGGGTTGGTATGAATATTTATGTTTGTTGTTACCACTTAATTCTTTATCCTATACCATTTCTTTCTTTGAAGCATCATTTTTTTTTTTTTTGAAATTCACAGGGCATTCTTTTCTTACCAAGTTTGCCTAGAAGAACTGGGCAACAGAGATGTTCTGTTCAATTGAATTTTCTTACTAACCGAAAATAAAGCAAAGAATATGGTGAAATGCCCCTCTTCTTATTTAAAACACTAACACAGACAGTCATATTCTTGGCTGCCTTGGGAAAGCTTTTGTGTTAAACACTAACAACAAAGGGGTAGGGGCAGGGGGAAAGCTACAATTCCCAGATAAGCCAGCCTTTAGTGTTGTAATAGAAAGAAATTACTTATCCGTGTTACAGAATACCCCAGCAGAATAGTTCAAACATTTAGGAATTTATTTTTCTCTCATAATGAGAAAACTGGAGGTAGATAATTGCTGCTGTCAGTTCTGGGCCTAAGTCTTAAGAGAACTTGAAATTTCTGTTTTGCCTTCTTTTGGAATCTAGTCATCACATAAAGAGCCCTCGATGCCTGCTGGAGAAGAGGCCATATGTGAAGAGAGTCTCTGGAGGATGGGAAACCACATCGGAGAGAAAAGCCATGTGAAAGAGACTGAAGAGACACGGCCAACAGCTAGCACCAAGTCCCAGACATATGAGTAAGGCCATCTTGGATCCTCAAACTCAGTTGATCTGTCCCAGTTGACTCTTCATGAAGCAGAAATGAGCCATCCCACACTGAACCCTGCCATCATTCCTCCCTCACAACCGTAAGCAATAAAATGGTTATTGTTTTAGGCTATTCAATTTTGAGGTGGTTCATTATTCAGTAATAAGAAACAGAAACAGAAGGTTTGAATAAGTTTTTATAGTGCTGTAATTCTGCTGGTAGAGCTTGGGTTTTTGTAGAACTTTCTCTGTTTTAAAATCTTTATATCAATGGTGCCCATTTAAATTGTGTTTGGTGTTATCAGACTCTCAGTTGCTAGAAATTCAGAGAGTGTGTGTGTGTGTGTGTGTGTGTGTGTGTGTGTGTGTGTGTGTGTAGGCTTGTGCAGAGGCATATATAAGCTTTGAATAAAGATCAAATACCTGTTGATCTACCAGTGAATGCCATGGCAAGAGAAAAAATGACAAAATGTGTTTATTTCACTTTTGTCTAACTTCCTAGACTCAGAAACAAACACTTTACTTAAGGATTACAATCTTGTTTATATTAGTGGTGATATCTGGCATGTTTGTTTGAAACCCCTGTTCCAAGGGCTCTGCTCTGCATGAGGTAGACACTCTATAAATAACACTAATGTCTACAATCAGGCCTTCATACTCTACTTGAACCTTTTCAACATGTTTTTAATCCACTAGCTAATGTCATTTAATTTTTTAAACAACCTAATCAGGTAGAAAGTATGGATTTTATTATCCCCATTTTACATATAAAGCAAGTATGATATTGGACATTGTATGATGAATCTAAGCATGTTTATCTACTTAATAGACCTTGCAAGAGCAAAATTAGTAAAACCTTAACCCTGACCCCCCCCATTTAATGTGGGGCTCTTTCCTACCATTGTTAGGAAATTAGGGACATCAAAGAGTGCTGATACCTCATGCCCCCTTTGTGTTTCCAAGAGAATCAAATGACTTAAAGAACACTTTTGAAAATATATGATAGATATAACCCTTTCACCTCAGTGGGAAATAGCTATAAAACAGTTATAATCTGGTCTCAATGTTTGGTGTCTAACATAGTTTTAGTAGCAAAGTTAGCTCAGCCTTACAAAAAGCTTTCCAAACTATTAAGCCTGCTAAAATGCTGACCAGACTTCTATCAGCAAATTCCTATTTTACCTACTTTTGGTCACCCAATCTATTCTGTCTTCCTACATATCATAAACCAACAGAGAAAACTCTGACCTCAAGACAAAAAAAAAAAAAAAAAAAAAAACAAAAACAACAAAAAACAGCTCTGACACATTTCCAGAAAGAAAAGAGAAAGTGGGTCTCTATTAAATTTCCTTTTGGCCCACTGCCTGATTTTCATTAAGCCCACCATCATCATATGATAAGAGCAAGGAATATATAAAAGTTCATTTTTTATTTTTCAGCTCTGGAGAAGAAACATAGCATCACATTTTGTAACCCAGATGTAATTACGAAGATTACCGCTTAAATGTAAAACCGAAGCTTGGTTTTTCACATCTTTAGTAGTCATATGAAGAAAAATGATTAAGCCTGCCTTCTATTAGGTTTGCTTTGATTTCTTTTAGGCCCTGGGAATGTGAACTAGTGTTTGTTTTCATGGCCGCCAACATTTAAACTTTCCAAGCAATTTTGGATTTAACAACTGAACACATTAAACAGCTAATGTATAACACACACTGTGTTCTGAGTCAAAAACCCACAGCAACTCCTAAAACATTTTAGGCCATAGCTTTTGTCCTGAAACTATTGTAAATCTATTTCTTGAAATCTTGTTTAGATTTTGTTTAAACCTTTCTGTTGGAGGACACTCTTTGAGAAAATGATTCTGGAAGTGTTTATATCAAGGCACTTATTGAAGCCTGAACCACAGCCATTGCTAGGAATTTAGTAAGGCTAATCACTTTATTTCAATTTTGGAGTTAATATTCCTCTATGTACTAACTAGAGTACAAAGTAGGAAATAAGTCTTCTGATTAAAGAGGATGGAAATAGGATGTTAATATGAAGGATTCTCAAGTTTTCAAAAATAGAATGCTATTTTTCTCTCCCCTGTTTCTTTTCTTCTTCTGTTACTTGCTCTCTTCCACTTTCTGCCATGAGGTTCAGATAACATTGCCCAGAAGAAAATCTGCTTGTGAGAATGGATGGTCATAAGGTTGATTCTTCAGAAGAAAATGGCAGAATGTTGATTATTGTTTAAATATGGGAGCTGAGTTATCTTAATCTCCTACTTTTGTATATTTTTGGGAAATTATATAATAAAAAGTAAAAAAAAAAATGTTTCCTTGGGCAAAAAGCTGTAACCAATTTACCAAAGCAGTTAATGCTGGAAATGATATCTGAACAACAGAATTGATGCTATGTTTTGTACTTCATACTTGAAAAAACAGACAGTTAATTTTGAGGTCCTTTGATCTATGCTGTCAAAAGCCACAAGATATTTTAACATCAAAATGACTTGAATATTTGGTAATTATAGGCTATTCAGAAGATAATTTGACTCCAAAAGTCTGAATTAAAATAATTTCATTTAGGTAACAAAGAACATTTGTATTTATTTGTTTGTTTCTTTGTTTTGAAGATTACCTTTATAGTTGTGTCAGTAAACAAAATACTCTTACAATGGTGCATAACAAAATTCTCTGCAATTTAGTGACTTAAAATAACAACTCTTTCATTTACTTAAGACTCTGTAGATCAAGAATTTTGGACAGCAAGAATGTCTCTATTTCATCATCTCCAGGGGCTTAACTGGAATGACATAAATGGTTAGGAATGAGCAGAACAGTTCGACTGGAGTTGTAAGGCTGGAACTTCACTTCTTTTTTTTGTTAATTTTTTTTTTTTTTATGGTGACATTGGTTAACGAAATCCAGTAAATTTCAGATGTACAATTTAGCAGTAAGGCACATATGCATATATTGCATTGTGTGTTCACTGCCCATAATTAATTTCTTTCTGTCACCCTTTTACCTCATCTACTTCCCTCTTCCATCCAATGGTAACCACTAGTCCATTGTCCATGTCCATGAGTCTCCGTTTGTTTGTCCTGTTCTTTTGTTGCTTTTAGATTTATATCCTACATATAAGTGATATCATGTGGTTTTCAACTTTTCTTGTCTGGTTTACTTTGCTTACCAATGTTCATTGCAGCATTATTCATTGTGGCCAGGATATGGAAACAATCAAAGTGCCCTACAGTAGATGATTGGATAAAGAAGCTGTGGTAGATATAGACAATGGAATATTACTCAGCCATAAGAAGAGATGAAATACTACCACTTGGATAAACCTAGAGCCTCACTTCTTAACTGTTGGTGGGGTTTCTTAGTGCTCCTCCCTGTTTCCTGAACACACGCACCTAACTGGATGTATTCACAGCATGGAGGTCTGAACATAATTCCATTTCTTACATGGCAGTAGGCTTCTCTAGAAGGAAAGAAGATAACAGGCTTTATAAAGCTTAGGACCAGAACTGATATAGTGTGATTTTCATTCTGTTTTGTTGATCAAGTAATCAGAGAGACAATCCCAGATTTAAGGAGGGGGGTGTTCCTGTTAATGGATAAATCGGCTTGCCCACATAGTTAAGCAAGAGATTGCTGATGGCAATCTTTGAAGACTATCTATCACATACTGTTTAGTTTAGCTGGCCTTAACTAAATGCATCTTGGATTTTTAATTTGAGCACTTTGGAAAACACCATCATCTAGTGGCAATGCATTTTCATTTTTAAAAGGTACCTAGAAGAGGAAAAAAGTTTTGGGGCAGTGAAATAATAAACACCTTTAGAATATAAAATAATTCTCTTTCTCATAAATTAAATTTTCTAGTGTGATAAAGACACAGAGTTTAACTCATACTATAGTGAAGATACAGGGGAAAATGTAATTTATTATTCATTCTCTACTCTGTCTTTCTCTCCAAATACCTAACCACTGATGAGCAGAGGGAAAAAGTGTATTCAATATGCAGTCTGGCTAAAAGCAATGATGCATGACCTAAACAGTCCTCTAGGCAATGCTCAGTCTCTCTCACTTCTGTTTATCTTCCAAAGAGCATCTGAGTGCATGAGAGAGGATACCTCATGTGTTCTCCTGGTATGGAAGGGAAGGGGTCACTGGGCTTGTGTTGGTTCTTGGATGTTTGCCTGCTGGAGGGATTTCCCTTCTTTTCCTGGTTATCATGACTCCTATTGCTCGCCAGTGTTGTCTGTGGCTGATAAATTTGTGGTCTATTCTTTTGCCTGGGGAAATGCAGATGGGATTCCCTGGACAACTTGGCCTCCCCTTTCTCCTGCTTGCTTCATAACCTGACGCAGCTGAGTTCTCCATCTGGACCAATGAACCTCACTCATGCCAGCTTTAACTAAGGGATGAAGGTTCCTTGCACAGCAGACCCCATGGCAGCCCCATGGTCTTTTAATGCAGCACCCATGCTACCTGAAAACTGAAGGCTGCCTGGAAGGTTTATCCTCAGCTTCTCTGCCTGATTGCTTTCTGCGCGCGCACACACACACACACACACACACACAACACACACGCACGCACTAGACTTACGGTAGGCCTGAAACTATTATCTTAAAACCTGCTTGCAAGGTTGGCCCTTGTCTGATGTCTAGGAACTTGATTTGGGAAGGATTCCTACCATATTAACTTATATGAGTGAATCCGTGTCTCTAAATCATTTTACAAACAACATGGTTTATGCTGAACATCTGCTTTCCTTCTGGGAATCCGGAATTTTGGTACATGTCAGGATGCCTTCGTGACCAGTTCCCAATAAAAACCTGTGCACCGAGTCTCTAATGAGCTTCCTGGAAAACATTTTACACATGTTGTCACAATTTTGCTGGGGGAATCAAGTACATCCTGTGTGATCTGCTGGGAGCATGCTCTTGGAAATTTGCATTTGGTTTCCTTCAGACTTCACCTCAGACACTTCTTCTCTTTTCTGATATTATTTTGTATTCTTTCACTGTAATAAATCACAACCATAAATATGATGATAGGCTGAGTCCTATAAGTCCTCCTAACAAGTCATTGAACCTGGGCATGGTACTGGGGACCCCTGGAACATCCTCTGTCACAATCAGTACTCCGATATGATGGCACCTCAGAATACGTGCGGCAGCCAGCGAGATGGCTTTCCCAAGACCCTAAGTAAGTTGGAAGGAAGTCTGGAATAGATGGAAATCAGGCTCCACTTTTTTTTTCTTTCTCTCTCTCCTAAATCCTCCCATTCCCTGAATCTGAAAAGGAGAACATTATGACTTATACAACCACTAGAACAGAAATTCGTTACATTAAGCAGGTCAGGCTGACATGGACTAAAAAGCATCTTTTCTACTCTGGATTGGCAAATCCTCTTTCAGGGCAATAGCCTGGCTTACAAGCTTTTGTCTCACTGCATAGACCTGTTTGCATGCTGAATATAATCCCTCTCCTTTTCTCCACAGCCCCTGTGCAGACAGATGCCTTGGGTGGAAGAGAATGAAGAGCTGGTACTTGCAAAGGTAAAGGACTAAGTCACAATAATAAATTTTAAAAATATTATCTGCATTATATTAGCTTAAACTTCCACTGCACCTAGTAAGTTTTAATATGAACCAAAAAAAACCTAAAAGTCTGTTCGTGTGTGTGTGTGTGTGTGTGTGTGAATATCTATGTGCACACACACACACACACACACACACACACACACACACACACACACACACACACCTTTCCCCTCAGGCCAATAATATATGAATTTCTTTACTTTCCATGTGTTTGTAATTTACTTCATAATTTTCATCTTTAGTTTTTCAATTTGGAAAATCAGATAAATTCACCTATTTAAAAGCAAACCCACTGGCAAATTTTTCTTTGTAAAGCAGTTTTAAATAAAATACTGGATTTAAAACATTACTGAAAGGGAATATTTCATGTTGTACATGATTTAATGAAATGCTTTTAATATATTGTTTCAAAAGTAAATTTTCTAAATGATGCTAAAAATAACAAGTTTAAGTCATCAGTGTCACCTGGTCCAGGAGGTGGCATGAACACTAAGAAAAGGACACAAAAAGTAAACCAACATTTCTGTGACAGCTAATGCTTGTCCTGAGAGAGCACATAGCCCTTAAATAATCCCTTCCTTCCCCCAGCTTTATTAGTATTTAATGAACATAAAATATAGTGTAGGTGTGCAAAGTGATTTAATACACATATATTGCAAAATGATTATCACCATAGCGTTAGTCAATACCTGCATCGAATCACGTAATTACCATTTCTTTCTGTGGTAAGAACATTTAAGACCTACTCACTTAGCAATCCCTTCATCTACCTCACTGTCTCCTCACCTTCTGCCCTTCCAAAACAGCCGTCTTTCCTACTTACCAAAATAGACAAGTAAATAATATAACATTCAGGCAGCAGATATTACCTGATTTCCCACTAGAATTATCCAAACCTGAATTTCACTAACACACAAGGTAAAAAAAAAAATAGTTTGGTGAGGGTCTTTTAGAGGTCCTTCAGGTTGTTGCCATACGGCTTAGTCTGATTTTATTATCAGACTGCTTTTGTTTAGAGGTGAGGAGAATTAAATGAACTGTCTCAGAAACACTAGACGACAATGACATTGAAAGGCCCTGCTGACCACTGTGCTGAGATCTCAGCCTGGCGCCTCCACCTCCCTCCTAGGTGTCCCCTCCTATGTGAGAGCAGCTCACGTCTGCTGCCAGTGCATATTGAACGCGGAATTCTTCAAATACCGCTGCAAAGCATCCAGAAAACACCAACTCTAAACTTAGTCTTACATATGTAGCCAGAGACATGGATAAATATAGAGACCTAGAAATACATACAGAACTCCAGAAAAGCAAGCTCTAGGCCAGAAACATATTGTGAATATGCAAATACCACAGTGTCTGTTACCGAAGCTTTGCCCTTTCGCACTTGCCTAACTCCATCTTTCTCTCTTTTTCTCTCTCCACCATGCCCCTCAACCACCAGCATCTCCCCATCTGTTTATTTTTTCCAAACTTCCATTTTAAAAAATATGATATCACCTCTTAAAAATAAGAAAAATATGGTGCCACAAATACCACTGCCAGGTGTAACATATGATGCTACTTCTGAGAGTTGGGGAACAAAATGTATAAAAGAAGCTGCATTCAAATTTTCTTACAAAGGTTACCGGAAATGGATTTTATCCATTTTGTCTTGAACTCTGTTCATTCCTGGTTAAATTTCAGGTCTGCTTTGTACTTTAAAGAAATTGTATAATCCAAGCCTTGTCATCAGCTTTCTTAATTTATTTCCCTGAAATGACAAGCCTGGCAGAGGCAGGCCTGCCTCTCAAATGTCTGGATTACAGTGTAGCTATGGAAACAGGTGTTAAAGTGCCGTGAATGTCAAGTTAAACTGGTACTTTGCACATCGTGTTCTATATGGACGGCATGTTATTTTACATGCTGACCAACACAGCTGCACCCTTCTCTCTGATTTACAGGAGAGAAAGAGAACAAAGATGGCAAATTTCTTGTGTTCTTGAAAGCTCAGATTCAATTTCTCCGTTCTGTAATAAATAAATAAACAAACAAACAAATGAATGAATGAATGAATGAATAAAATAGATGATGATAGATACATAGATAAAGTAAAATGAGAGACAGAAAGAAAGAAATCAGAAGAAATTTCCTTTCAATGGGCTAATATTTTCTTTTTTGTCTAAAAAGGAGAAAAATGAGAAGAATGTTATAAGAAAGGATCCCACTCAAATTCATATACTCTATAACTTTCATGAACACATCTACTGCCACCAGCATTAAAGATCTAGTGAATTTCAGCATCATTATACAGAAGTATTTTCAATAACCTGCTAAAAACACTGCCTACCATTAATTTGACAGACTCAGAAAGAAAAGGGAACAAAGAAATGCTGAGTTCTGGAGTAGCCACTGTATGCTGGCCCAGTGATCAGACATGAGTAAGTGTATTTCATTTCATCTTTACAAACAATGCTGCAGGGGAGATAACACTCCCTATTTCATGGGAAAGAAAACTGAGACTCAGAGAAGTTAAGTAATATGCTCAAAGCCTCAAGGTTATAAGTGCAATGGCCAGAATTCAATCTGAAATTTGTCCACAATGCCCGTGTTCTTTCCACTGAATCAACACAGATAGCAAGTTTAGGGCCTGTAAGGCCAAACTGGCACACCCTCTCCTGGCACAGTTCCCCTTTAGTTTAGCTGGTTTAAAAAGACAATGTGTCACATCTCTGGTTAGGCCACAATATTTAAATGGTTCCCTGATGCTCGAATCATGTTGGCCTGGCTTCAACTTATATAGTAACATTACTCAATTGAAATTTTATCCAACCCTTGATGAGTTATTAAATCAAAGTCTAATTTAAATGGATGTTGAGGAACTCCACACTTTTAAAAGACAGTGGCATAAAATCTAATGGGTCCTATTTGCTCCCTTTATAAAAACTGTTGCATTTTGATTGTTGATGCATCGCTGGTCTTATGATAGGCAGGGGGGAAAAAGGAATCACAGTGAGGATATTCTTGAAACCACGTATATGTAAAATAAGAAAAAAAAGCTTTTAAATTTATGCTACTTAAGGGACATGGTGACAGATATTTGTGTTCAACTTAATGTAATCATTTACACGTTTAAAATGTCAAATATAGTCAAAGCTAAATGATTACAGGTAAGTGACCATCCTTGTGATCTCAGGAGCAGATGTGATAAAAGCCTCAAAATAATAGAATCCAAAAGAATAGGGAGGGATGTCATGAATTGACTCTGGCCCTTTCTATCATTGTTCCTTTAAAAAATCTGTACTGATTCATAGGAAAGATGTGCAGCAACATTATCATTAATGCATTTCGGCTTATAGTTACAATATTCAAACTGTGCATTCTTCAGTCCTGAGGAATCATTACTGCAACCCAGGCAATGGGAACCCAGTTTAAAGATGCAACTTTACCTCTGGAGGAGGGAGGACTCCAGAGAGACCGACCAGCAAGGCTGAGGGAGTGGTGACGATCAAAGAAAAGATGCATCTCAGTTATCTAAACAGGGAGCTTCTTTCAGTGTATTATTTAGAGTCAATTTATATTGATTGGGAGGTGGGAGGCATTGAAGAAGCACATGTTACGTGTTAAAGAAGAGACGGAAATTCATTAATTGTAATGACACAGTTGGTGCAGAATGACTGCTGATTCTCCCTGCAAGTTCATACAGTGTCTGCTTTGTAGAATAGGACCTTGGTGGAACAGACAGAAGAAGAGGTGCAGAAATTAGAGCACCTAAAATAATCTACACCATCTTCCAAGACATAGAACACAAACCATAGACTATTTTGGACAGGCATTATTCATTTGAACATTTACAACACCTTCGAGGACTGGACTTAGTATGACTCTTATCCAAGATCACAGTAAGTGCCAATGTCAGGATTTAAACCCTAAATGCATGCTACTCACATAGCTCCTGCTTTGCAGTAAGAATGCCTATTCTGCCTTGCTTGGATTGTGTCATTCCAAGCCCTTCTTTAAGCATTTGATTGGTCAAATGCATGAATAAGCCCAGATTCTAAATTCCTACCTCTCAGAATTAGCAAAACTCTATAATCAGTGACTCTCTTATATATCCTAATTATTTTCTATTGCTCACCAACTAGAATTATGTCTCATCATAATAAATATTATTTCCTTTTTTTGTTGTTTTACTGTGGAATGACTCTTTTACACTTATTTAAGAAATAGAAACCTTGGGGAGGGAACAGGAAACAACAAACTTTTCATTTTAATCTTCAGAAGGATTTATTTGTAGACATCCATTTATTCTATAGTAATTATGTGATATGTTTGATGCTGTGGAATTTAAATGTTTACAAGTAGTTCACAGTTAGTTGGAAAGACAAGTAATTAAGTGGACAGTATACTGATTGAGATAAGCACAGAAAATCTTTGAGAATAGGAAAAGAAGCAGATAATTCAACACAGGAAAGTGGGGAAAGGTGGTAAAGATACCAGGGAAGGTTTCTTAGGGGAGGTTGCATGTGATTCATAATTAGGCATTCTCTATTTAGGTTAATTACCACATGAACGATGTTCATGATTCAGTGCTTATTTTTTGTGTCTCTGTGTGTGCATGTTTTTAAAAAATTTGTGCCAGGTCAAAAAGTATTCCAGAGGTTGTATTTTTTTTCACCAGAGTCAAATTTATTGAAAAAGTCATATTTATATGATACTTCCTGCATATGCACGTGTCTATGTGCTCGCACACCCCCTGTGTGCTCCCCTCTTCCTGGGTAAAACAGCAAGCTGCTTCAATTGCTCTAATCCCACACCAACTCACATTGGGCCCCAGAAGGATGAGCTTCCATTATCTGCCAGGTTTCTTCTAGTAACAATCAAGTATGTTTTTAGACAAGACAACAGGGATCTGCAACAGACCAAATTCAGCCAGAGAAACAATAGGAGAGCATCATATCTGGAAGCTTTCTTGAATGCAGAGACTCAACCCTTTCATATATAACTCTAAGTCTTCCCCCAAGGCCTAACCCTGTGGCACAAACTTTCCAAACCCCTCTCCAGATCACCCCCAAAGGGGTATTAGATTGACCCCTTTGGGCTCTATCCACAATTGGCATTTACTTAGATGGCATTGTTTTGTCTCATCATAATAGCTTTTTCACAAAGTATGGCCCTAATGTCCAGGCAACCAGAAAAGATACAGTTTGGCACATACGGTCTCTGTTCCATTTGATTAAATGGTTCACCCCGCTTCTGTGCTAACAAGAATGCAATAAGGCTCTAATCTTCCCTCTGTATTTTGTCTGTTTCTCCAAAGATTTTGGTGACCACCCCATGTTCCTCAAGAAGGTACTGATCTCACACATTCCATTCCTCTGCATTATTCTAATACATTTTCCCTCCTTCTATCAACGGACACCCCACCCCACCAGTATTAACCATTCAACATAATTAGGTATCCATATACCATTAAATGATGAAAACAGGCTATATATATACCTCTTTATAATACTGGATTATGGTCAAATATAGGGTTTAGGGGAAGGGTGGTGGATAAATGGGATCAAATATATGGTAGCTGAAGGAAACTGGACTTTGGGTGGTAAATACACAATAGAATATACAGATATCACATGATAATGTACACCTGAAAATTATATAATTATATTAACCAATGTTACCAATAAATTAATTAAAATTTTAAAAAAAATAATAATACTTGATTATGACGAACCTATACTCCTCTTACTGAAAATCATTGCTATCTAGAATAAATTGCCATTCAATCTATGATAGATATAATTGATTTATGTACCCCAAAAAGTGGATCTTTTTCATATTTCTTATAAAAAGAAATATCTCATAATACTCTAGACAGTATTTAAAAGCATATGCCCCCCACTTTGTCATTCTTAAAGATAACATGCTCTAGAATGATTATAACTGACTAAGGGTATGAGTGCTGAGGTAAAGATGATTTTAAACTCAGCCAGGACATGGACTGTTAAGTTTTGTTCCCTGAATTCTTTCTCACATTTTGAATTGACCACACTTGATTTACTAGCCTGACTTACAGAGTGCTTTCTATTTATCCCCTATACTCCAGTCCCCCTAAGGAGCTACTGTGCAAACCTTGTCCTTTAAACAGAAAAACATTTTGCTGTCCTGGTCAAATGGAAGGCTGCAGCACATACTCCGGATGGCTGAAGTTTTCTATGAAATGAAATATAGGAGCTATAACTCAGTTTCTTTGGCAATGAACCATAGAGGCCATTTATCAGGATGTGGCAGACATTTATCTCCTCAAATACTGCAAGGCAGATGGAAATAGCATCTAGCCTCCTGTCAGAATATATAACCCAAATATTGCCCCCACCCGTGAAAAGACCCAAACAGATCAGCAGCCGTAGATCAGCTAGAGGCAAACCAAACCAGCTAGCCGTAAAGCTTTGCTCCCACCTCTTTCGTGGGCAATGCAGTCTCCTTTCCCAATGCTCCAGCATCCTCAAATCAAGGCCTGCTGGCCCCAAGCCTTTGTTCTGACCCTCTTAGTTAGGAATCCAAAACCAATGTGTTCTTTTTCACTGCAAACTTCCAATTTTGCCCTCTTTTTGACTTTATTGGAAAAAGAACTTCTTCCATTTTTGAACCTAAATATCAACATTTAAAAATTGCCTCCTCCAAAAAACAGTTTGAGAAAAGCTTCCCCTCATTTCAAAGCAAATCCACCTTATACACTTAAGAATAATTAAAATGGTAAATGTGTATTTCACCACAATTTAAAACAATTTTTAAATTTTAAAAAAAAAAACTACTTTTAAAGAAATTCAGGAATAGCTAAAATTAATAAAAATGCCAGGTTTTAAAATATTGGCCTTTCTTGATTATATCATATTTATAATGCATCTAAGTCCTCTGGAAGACAGGCATAGTAGGAAAATAGCTTTTTCCCCTGTAAGGCTGACTTATGTTAAAATTGTTTATTAAATTTCTCAGACACTCAAAACTACATAGTGATACTTTAACTTATGAAATTTGTAAGCGGGCTAATTCCAGACCTTAAAGAGGCTAACTTAAGCCTAAATTCTACCCAGTGCTCTCCTACTCCATTCCCAAAGAGATTTCTCATCACAGTTCTGATCTAAATTTTGCATCTTTTTATTGTTTTTCTTTATGAGAAAGTACTGGTTGAACTTCATGTCTTAGTGAAGAAAAAAACCTCTGATTTTAAAACTAAAAAAATCATAAGCGACCATGTATTTTCTTTTGTTTTATATAAAAATCGCTTTTCTCCCAAAAGTTCCCCCTACCTTTTTTTTAAACAGCCTTATTAATGTACCTCAGAAATTATTACCTCTTCTATATAAAAAAAAATGGTGGTAATAGATATATAGATATATAGATGATAGATATATAGTTATATTATATATATCGATATCTATATATCTATCTATCTATCTATATATATATATATATATATATATATATATATATATCTTCCATAGAACATTGCCATGTACTTAGTAGGTGTAAAAAGGCTATTGTATCGATTTGCATTGGCAGGACATTAAAAAATTTCTGAAAAAGAATTTGGGAGAATGACAAAAGTAAAAATATTGTCCTAGATGAATTGGTGTTTATTAACTACCCAAACACTGTCCCTGAAAAGTGAGACATCCAGAATGAAGGCCAAAGGATTTTACCTGATCTAGGCTCAGATACTTGGCTAGTGGAAGAATACTTTTGACATTAAGATCAAGCCACACTTGAACATCTCTTTGTAAAGGAGATTGTATGGAAAATAGCTTGAGCACATCTTCTATAAGTGAACTGGAAGAGCATCTGCACATGCCCCACTATTAAATTTAAAAAACCACGAATTGTTCCCTTGGACAATCTTGGGACATTTATTGATCTATTTCTAGAAGTTTGGGGATTCCAGCCAATAGGCCTTTACATTTTTAATATTGAGAAATGCACACACACAAATATTTTGAGAAAAGGATCTCTACTTTTAATATGGATCTTGGAATTTAAAGAATCATTGAAAGTTGGTTTTCTTTGAAAGAGCTAGATAGTTTCTGATTACAACATGAGTACTGAAGATCCTTCAGTGGTTCTCCAATATCTGCAAGATAATGTCAAAGCTTTTGGCTCTGATTCATGTTCACCTCTCTAGTCTCTTACCTACAATTCCCCCAACGTATTGCTGTTTTTTTTTTCCACACAAATCATATTCTCACATATTTGTGTCTTTGCATAAACTGCCTTGACTACATAGAATGTTCTTCTCAACATTGTCCACCTGAAAAACACGTCCACACGATATAAACACACTCAGTGGCCTGTAAAGGCTTTCTCTAATATTACTTGAGATTCAGGCAATCTCTTCTTTTTTGTCCCCATGGCCTCTGTGTGTGTTACAGCTAGAGCACCTCTCATCGTGTTATAACTGTTGGTGTATAGGTCTTTGCACTACTGCCTCCAGATTATGAAGAGCCTACAAAGCAGACAGTCTGTTTTTGTTTATCTTTATATATCCAGGAAAGAAGGGAGGAGGGAGAGAGGAAAATACTCACTCATACTAGTGCTAAACAAGAGTAGCCCATTCACTTAATCACTCTTCAACTCACTTGAGATACCTGGGGTTATGATGGTGCTCAGAGAACTGAAAGAAAATGTCTTAAATCCAAAAGATGAGATAGAGTCAGTGAATCACTCATATCAAGGTCGAAATCAAGCTAAAAGTTCAAAAACCAAGAAAAGGCATGAGGCAGGGCTGGATTAAAGATCAGGACATTCAGCCAAGTAGCCACTGCCTGTGTAGTTGGGATATGTGTTTCTCAGTTTTCTGCTGTTCCTACCGGTCCTTAATACTGCATCTATGAGATTCATTCAATTATATTACCAATCTAGATCTGTAAGTATTTGGATTTTAGACCTATGAAGGATCCATTTAACAAATGATTTTTTGGAACTCATCTGATTCACTGGTATGAGTGCCATGAATTTAGACACTTTGAAAAGAAAAATAGCTTATTACTGACAATGTTTTAAACCACGAAGCCATAAAGCCTTTGGTAATATCTCTAGCTTCATTCATCAAACCAGGCATTCTAATAGTCGCTTGAGGGCAAAGAGCACTTGATGACAAATGACTAGCAAAATACATAAACATACAGACATGCACGGCGACCACCACCCTCACCACCAATCACAAGAGCAAGAGCAAAATATACAGGCCCTTTTCCTTCATCGCACGGATTCCCTACATTCTGCTCCCTCCAAAGAAAACTCTATAATTTTGTACACTGTATGAGCTCCTGTACTAAGAATGGCCTCTTCTGAGTTCTCTCCTAAGAAGAATTGTGATCCCATTGTTCAACACAAAAGTACAGCTGCTATCCTGCAGGAGGGTTGTTTGTTTTCAAGCAAAGCTAAAAAATGATTGTGTTTAGTTAATTATATTTTTTCTTTTAAAATAAAGTGGTCCCTATTTTTGCCTCCTCAAGAGGCAGGGGTGGAAGAGATGACGGGGAACAGGAAGTCCTTGAAATCAATTGGCTCTATGAAAACCAAGGGTCTAAGACATCCTTCATTTGCTCTAACCATAATCCTTTGGACTTGCATTTTGTGCTCTGTCTATCAAATCAAACCTTCCCTGAGGAAAACCTGATTCTTTTAGGCCCAGCGTGTTCTCAGAGCACAAGCCACATGGCTTACTTCAATAAGTCCCCATTACTGCCGACGGCATTGGTTTCGGAGCCAAGTCCCAAGGGCTCCCCAGATGGATCATTCAATCTTCGTAGTAATCAATCCTGAGAGCTTGCAGATCTGGCCCTGCTTGGCTGAGCCCGGGGAGCGGCCTGCCTGGTGGCCAGTGTGGGCTTAAGCCCAGGGAAACCACAGCAACACACAACCTCCTTTTTCAAAAGCTTCCTCCCAGATCCTTGGAAAGGGCAGGAAGAAAGTGTGAAAACAGAAGCAGGGCCCGGGTAGGAGGCTGAGAGATTCGATCCTAAACAGGTTTAACTTAAAAAAAGAAAACAGTTACTTGACCCTTTGCAAAAACCTCACGCCCCGCAGTCCCCTTCAGGACATTCGAACCTCCCAACTATGTTGTCACACATTGAACCCACACCCAGAGTGTTAAGTATCACTGGCTCCAGGACAGAAAAATGTCATCATCTCCTCCTCCTGGCTGGCGTCTTTAAATAGCTCCTCTTATTTACGGGTGTACATAGTGTTAATGTCCTTCAGTTGCTCTATTTTCAAGGATGGAAAAGCAGTTGCTAAGCATTTCTAAATGACAGCCCCAGGGTTCATTAAAAATATGGCAAACATTTGCTAAGCTCATTAAGTGCAATTTTTGTGTGTGTGTATCAGATGCCTCCTCTGCATGTTCTGCGTGACCAAACATCTATTAACCCTAATCCCATTGATGAGTCTGATACATTCAAACCGGCAATTAGACAAAACAAAAGGGATATTTATGGAGAGACTCCTAAATGGGCTTTCATACGGTCTAAGCTGTTTCAAAACGACAGTTTAATTCCCCTCTGTTAATCCCTCACTTCCAGAGCACTCCCTTTGTTTGATTATAGGCTGTCAGATTTAGGGATTCTGATTGAATCAAAATTTGAGGCAAACTAGAAACACATAATAATTACGCCATTTAAGCACTGTTGCCCACTGTATAAGCAACCGAAGTGCTCTACAGATGAAGACTCCTCGGCACAAAAGGGTTCTAAAACGTGCTGCTTGTACAATTAGAAGCCATAGAAGATGAATTAGGTGGTTGTTTCCCCAATCCTTTCGAAAATCCTCCAATTGACAAATTCGGTGGTAAAATATTACACATTACATCTGTTGGTTAGGCACAAATATTTGAAGGCATCAATCCTGAGAGCTTGCAGATCTGGCCCTGCTTGGCTGAGCCAGGGGAGCGGCCTGCCCTTCCTTCTCCCCACCCTCTTGATTCGCTCCCTCCGCCCCCAACCACAGCTGTGGACTTGTCTGACCCACTGTGGTTTCTCTGAGCACTTGCTCTCATTGGGCCATTCCAGCTTTCCATTAACTCAGGGCCACGGTGGTGTTATTATTAGAGGCGGAAAGGATTCTGCATCACTTACATGGTGTAAAGCTGGACAAATAAACAAGTACTGACTATGGATGTCTCCCAATCGCACTGGGCCTCATTTTTGAATGCGCTCTTTCAAAGAGCAAAATGACCCTTCTCTAGCTTGTAAAACCTCTCTTTGTTTTCCCTCAAAGAGAAGGAAACTAACTAAGAGGAGTGGACTTTTGACAGAGTTTCCCAGCGTAACATCATTTTCAAGTGGCTCTTGACCACTGAGCTTTTTCAAGATGACCCTACACGTTGAACCAGCGCAAGACATATTTAAGTGTAACTTTTTACTAGCCACAAAGGATCATGTCTATTTTGGGTTCATTAAATTTCCCCTTTACTTTGCAAAGGGCTGACAAACTCACAGCTTTCTGTTCGAGGAGAGAAGCCAACCCTTCATCATTCTTCAAGTCGATTCAGCACTGGTCAGGGCTCTATTTGAAAGCCCTCTCCAAATTTAGACCTCATAATTTGGTCTCTCTGTTGGAAACGACAACAACAACAAAAAAATTCTTGTTCTGGTTAGAAATGGATCTCCTTTGGCTACTGGCAAAAGTTCTGGTATTGCCAGTGTTAGCATGACAATGAGATATGAGTTGACTAATGAAAGTACGGCATGAGTGAGACAAGGGTGCTGAGCTCACAGTGAAGAATATTATCTAAGAAGCAAAGAGAAACACAACATGAGTTTAAGAGCCAGATTGTCAATGCAAAATCATCCTCACCTCTTCTGCTTTCTCCCCTAAGAACTACATTTCCCAGATTTCCCTACCACCAGGATTCTGGGTTAGATGCTTCCAAGGAAAGCTTTTCACTCAGGCTTTGGGAAACAAAGAGAGGAAGCCATCCACTGCAGCAGCAGCTGAGGTTTAATGACTTGCAGACCAGAGTGTCCTATCGAAAATCTGCTTCCTGCAATTTCAGCTCTCTAAGCAGTTTCCTCCTGACCTTGGCTTCCAGACCTGGTCATGGATATATAAGCCTCTAATTCTCAGTGTCAAAATACTTCTTTCCTCAACCACCTGGCTGAACCCTGACTGATACAGATGTCCAGAGCTAGGAAAGAGAGGTGAGTTGAGACCAGATCACTCTGAAGATGAGATCTGAAGCCTAGTGTGGGGAGCCTTCTAGCTCATTTATGCATGCAAACATCCTTTCAATAAATTCTTATTGAACATCTACAATATTCTAAACCCTCTGGTAGAAACTAGTGATAAAGACATATGCTTCCTAACCCATATCTCATAATGGGGTGGGGGGGGGGAGACAGAGGGCTATTGTTGCCATTTATGGGGAGATTGACAAGTAAAGAATAACAATAGGAATGTAATTTAGAGGAAAAAACTAGTTGGGAACCAAACAGACCTAAGTTATAATCTCATCTCTAACATTTTGTAACCATGTGGCCTGGAGACCAATTAGCTTCTTTCTGAGTGCCTACTTCCTGGTTTTTATTTTATGATTGTTATGAAGTTAGAGACAATGCATATACAGCATCCAGCACAGTAACTAACACATAGTAGCTATTCAACAAATGGTATTTGAATCTTTTTGTCCCCACTAGAAGCTAATCTTTCTAAAGGCAGCTGCCATGTTTCACTGTCTTGGTGTCCCAAGGATTTATCTACCACAGTGTCTTATGTTTAAAAGATGTTCAATAACTCATGAATGAATGATGGAATAAATGGATATATAAATAAACTGAGTTGTACATAATATATGCTCCATAATTGAGCTCTCTTATACTATAATTTAAAATAATTAATATATTGTAGGTATACTAAGCCCAGCAGGAACCAAGGGGAAGGAAGTCTTGAGAGGAGTCAGAGAGGGGAAGGGGCCTTTGAGCTGAAACTTGAAAGATGAAAGAGAACAAGTTCCCACCATTTGGATACGATGATGGCGCATCAATAGAATCAATTGAAAGGAGTGCCTTAGGCACTCCTTGCCTAAGCATCTTTAGGCTTCTCATTCTGCATTATGAGCCTTCCCACTTGGGCCAAGATGAGCTTCCTTGTGACTTGTTAGCTACTAGTCCTGTAATCCTATGAACTCTCAGGTGGGGAAACCCACACATCACACAAAAATGCCCTGTGAGTGACGCAGGCTCTCATTTCTGCTGAAGGAAATGAATTCAGAAAGAAAATGATCATCTACAGGGAGTAACACCCACACAGTTATCACTCAAATGATCCCAAAGGCTCTGAACCTGATTGGAGTGGTGCTTCATAAACTTCCTTTTCTTTGTCATCTTAGTAATTATGAAAGACTTTTATATGATTAAATATATTCAATCCCTGTTCAATTTTATACTTATTTTTAAACTATACCCGTTGCTTCTAATTTTCTCTCTCGCTCTCGCTCTCTCTCTCTCTCTGCCTATGCAACTTTAATTTCATAGATTTTCCCCTTTCTTCTCCTTACCACTTTCTCCTTCTCACATCTCCTCCCCAAAGGTCAATAATATTCTAGGATCATTTCTGGAAGATCTCTTTATTCATGATATATTTTTCCTGGTCTTCTTCTGCCAGAGTCTCAAATCAATACAATGGCTACAGGTCTGGATAGTTTCCATGCTCATTCAATGATTCATTTATTCATTTTATAAATAGCTACTGAGCATCTACAGTGTGCACAGCAGTGTTCTGGGTACTGAGCATACGGCAGTGAACCAATCAGGCAAGGTCTCTACTTATGGAACTTACTTTCTGATGGGAGCACAAAAGTGCCCTCTGGATATATTGTACTATAAATGTAGGGAGTAAATAAAGTTTGCCATTGGGGCCCTCTCAATTACCTCTTTCCACAGCTTTTTTGTCTTTTGTTGCTTCCTGTACTCTGCCCACTGGCAAACCTCTCTCTATTTGGCTTCCCCACCTGATCCTTAGTGGAGGGCCCCAGTCAAGCGTGCCTGCACCACGTTGGGCCTAACCTATCCCACTCAAATCAAGTTGATCTATTTTGTACTTCAACGCCTCTCAAATTAGGATCTGTGTTCAGTATACCAGGAATTTGTAAAACCACAGGAAAAATTCACTGCATCTAGAAGCATGAAGTCTACTGGGTGATGAAAAGATAGTAGAACATAGACCATAAAATTAAAATAAAAATGTTAGCTATAACAAAAAAAGAGATATCATGTGGTTGGTTTTTTTAAACTATGCCTGAGTCCTTGAGAGTAGTAAGAGACAGACAAATGGGAACGGAAAGAGAAATCAAGACAGAGACAAAGTGTACCGGGAAATAGGGAGTTGTACATTCATTCTCTGGAAAGATTACATCAGGAAACACAATAAGAACAATGCTGTTTACTGGTTCCAGATGGCCTAAGTCTCCAGCTCTATGGTTTTGCTGCTCTCCTGCTGAAATCTCTCCAAAGACTTCCGTAGTAATCAGAAAACCCCATCCCAACCTGCTTTGCACCACTTTCTGAGAAGTCCTTGCCCAACTCTCAGAACTCATGTACTGCCTTTTCCCACTCCACAGCCTTCTTCAACCATTGGCGCCTTCTTTTCTTCCTAAATGTATCCAACTTGTTCCTTCCTTTGGGTTTTTGCACTAGCTGCTGCTGTGTTTGCTCACAATGCTTCCCACCCCACCCCACCCTCATCCACATCATGTCTTCACAGGGTTAGAACCTTCTTTCTTTCTTGTCATTTACTTTTTGCTTAGATGTCTCTGATGTCTCAGAGACATTGTGATAACATTGGTCTGAAGGAACCTTCCAGTCAACTGCTTCAATAGCTCCCTGTTTTAGTTCCCTTTATAGCAGTTATCACTGTCTGAAAAGATCTGATTTTTGTATTTGTGAATTCAATGTCTATCTTGCCCAACATAGATTACAAGTCCCATGAAAGCAGAGACTTTGCCTGTCTTATTTTCCATTAACATTTGTTTTATCATTAAAGATTGAGGTAACACATTGCATAAGCCTTTCTGGAGAGAAAAAGAGTGGAATGATATAATAAAAGAGAGGAGAAAAAGTTGTACAAGTGAAGATTCTTCTCTTTCACTTTATAGTTTGCCATGGAACTACATAAACATAGCTGTTTATATGGGCAACTGATCATACCTACTAATTCCCAAGAATGGTTCATTTACTGTTAGTCAGTTTTTAATTTATTTATATTTACTGTTGTAGACATTGTGTTAGGCACTGAAGACCCAGAGGTAAATGCTATATTATTTATATCTTTAATAAAGTGGGGAGTAAGTTACTAGCAGTCTGATAGTGCTTTGGTGGAGGTATGTACAAATTATTTTGAGCAGAAGAGACCAAGTTAGACCTTGTCTATAAGATTGCAGAAACAGCACTAATATATGTTCTGGATTTGGGAATGTAAGAAGAACTTCTACAAACAGAAGAGAAAAAGTTCGAGTCTGGGTAGAGGGGCAAGAACATGTACAGTAAGGTAAAATCGTAAGTGGCGCTGCTTTTACAATCAAAGGAAAGGTGAATATTTCCCATGTGGCAGGAAGCCAGTGACTAAGAGAAAGAGGTAGTGGGAGACAGATCTGTGAAAGGCCTTTTCTATCAAACAAGATTTGGATAATCATGTGGCCACTGAGGAATTGTAGAGAGGTTTTAAGGGGAATGATAGCAAGATCAGAACCCTGTTTCAAAAAAGCAAGTGGAGGCAGTGTGAAGAATGCTTGTCCTGTATCCATGGCAAAAGACCCAAGACTATAGGCAAGAGATGCTCAAGGCAGAAAACGGAAATGAAGCGAAATCAACCCAGAGGTAGCAGTGACAATGCTCGCTAATAAGATGTGTGTGTTGCGGACATGAGAGAAATCATGGACAAATGGAGAATTATCATGGACAGGGTCATGGCAGAAACAGACTAGAAATGTTGGGAGAGACGGGTTTGAATGGATTCTCTCAAGTGCTATTACAATTGAACATATGACCCATTCCAGCAGCCCTGGCATTTTATTAGTTGCTAAAGACCTCTAAGCCTTAGTCAGTGGGTATTTAAAGGTTAAGATTAAAAAGCATCGTGACAGACCAGCACGGTAGGTATTTCTAAGACAGGGTGTGTGTCCCGGGATCACCAACAGCCACCCACAAAGGCTGCTGCCAGCCACCACTAACACCCCCCACATCCTCATTGTCATACATTATAAATTGTTTCAATCCATCTAACATAATGAGACCACTTTGCAATTCCATTATGATTCACTCTCAAGTTTAAAAGCTATAGTCAAATCGTGGTGAAGGAAAGGCATTAAAGAAGTGTGGCGACATCCTTTGGAATTCCACATACTTCCCTGGCAGCCAAGCCAACCTTCTGAGCATTCCTCTTAAAGGGCATTTGCCAATCTCTTTCTCCAAAAGTATTAGTGAAAATCTATAGCTCTGTTCGGATACCAAATGCAGCTGCCACATTCTGCATTGGTGCCAGCGAAGTACTTCACATAGACAGACAGCCTTCTGAGGCTGCTTTATTTCTTGTCAGCTTTTCAAATCTCACTCCAACAGAAATCTTTTGTATTTAAGCTAGTGACCACAAAACCAGAATGTGTCTTCTGGTCAAATGTGCCTTTTATATGCCATACCACGTTTCTTTTCCTCCCTGATTTTTTTTTTTTAAGATGGAAAAAAAATGCAGTTGGCTTTTCCTGATGGCACTTTCATTACAGTCACAAACATCCTAACAGAAGCATATCTGTTCACATTGAGCCTTCTTGTGCCCAGAGAAATGTGATTCACAATTCGATACAGGCTTCCCTAGTTGAAATTTTCTGTGAAGTCAGTGACACTTTGTCAGAGTTTAGTTAGTAAAATGAACCAATACATCTTTTCTTTTTTTTTTTAACAATGTTTTGTGTAGTCCAGTTCTCAGTCTGTCCAGGGTTAGATTTGCACAGTTTTGAAAGAAGAGCCTAGAGCATTCTTTTTGAGCCCAGCACCTTCTTCTACCACCATATTGAAACTGAAGGTTATGGGTTTCCAGATCAAAGCTCTAAGCTGGCACGAAGCCTAGCTAATTACTCAGCTGGCACTGAGCCCTTGGGAGATCAGATAGGCCTTTCTCACCTTAAATGCAGCTCAGAAACAGGGAATTAAATACTGGATAACGAACTAAGAGGAATCTTTCACTGCAGACAGAGTTGAACAGAAGTATCTGTTGGAGGACAAGGGCCCCTTGGCACCATATCTGAGGCTCACAAATGACAAAGCAAATGTGAAATGCTTGGGGCAAATGGATTGGGAAAGACTTAAGGGACCTTTCCCATCATGCTAAACCTCCCCAAGAGAAGGGGTAATGGAGCAAATGGAGAAAACTTTCTCTAGCCAGAAAACTAGCAAATCAAAATATGCACAACTTTTGTGCTGGAATCATAATACTTTTTTTAAAATGATTTTCAAAAGACATCTATAAATCCTTTGGCTATCCTTAAAGAAAAACTCTCCAATAATTAATAAAAAATATATCTGTTCACAATCTCCAATGAACAACACATTGGGTTAAGTGTTGAGGTCTCAAAAATCAACAACTTGCCAATTAGAGCCTCACAGTCTGGGGAGACAGCCACATCTTATAAAAATACATGCAGAGATTGTCGAAAGGAAAATAGACAGTAAAAATACATGAAGACTGAAAGGATTTAGATGGGAGAAAGGAAGAGGGGAGATTTGATATGAGGCCTGGCTGATAACTTGAACTTTGGCGACCTGGGTAGAGAAATGTCAGACAATTGTACATGAGAGGGACAATAAAAGCAGATAGAAATATTCGAGAAAGTTCAGGGCATGTAGAATGAATAGTGAGAAGAATTGGTATAAGGAATGTATGACTGAACCCTGTGGAGGGGTGGAAATGGGAAATAGCAGGGAAGGTCAGCTTTAAAGTCTGAGAATTTGAGAATTTTTCTGTATGCAATAAGGAGCCATGAATGGCTATGAAGAAGGGCAAGGTGTGACCAGATCCCAGTGGTAGAGTGATAACAAGTAGCAATGTGTATATTAGATTGGAGGGGTGAGGTACTGGAGATAGTCTGGTTATGAGGCTATTATAATATTTCAGATATAGATAAGGCAAATCTAATAGTAATAAGAGAGAGGGGTGGTCAAGGATGTGTGTGATAGGTTAAATAATGGCCCTCCAGTGATGTTCATCACCTCCAGAACCTGTGTATATGTTGCCTTACATGGCAAATGGAAATTGACAGATGTGATTAAGGATCTCCAGATGAGTAAATTACCCTGAATTATTGGGCAGCCTAATCTTATTACAAAGATCTTTATATGATGGAGGGAGAATGATCAGAGTTAAAGAGAGAAATGTGGAGATGGAAGCAGAGATCAGAGAGGAGAGATGCTACTCTATTGGCTTTGAAAATGGCATAAGGGGCCATAAGCCAAGGAATACAGGTGTCTTCTAATAGCTAGAAAACGGCAAGAAACAGATGTCCCCTACAGCTTCCAGAAGGAATGAAGTCTTGCTGATACCTTAATTTTAGCTCAGTGAGACCCGTTTTGGACTTCCAACCTCTAGAACTATGAAATAATAAATCTGTGTTGTTTCTAAGCCACAAAATGTGTGGTATATGCTATAACAGCAATCGGAAATTAGCACAATGTAAGACAGTTAGCATTGATAGTATATGTCAGCTGATGACATATGGAGAATAAGAAGAATGAAAAATTAAAAGTGGCTTAGTAAAATCATTGATAAAATTAGTTAACTATAAACAGAAAAAAAATTGAACAAAAGAGAGCATGGTGAAAAAGAATAAAATTTGAAAGGAAACAAGAAAGGAAGAAAGAGAACTTAGACTAGAACCTTGGGGAATGGTACATCCCCCTTTGGAATGAAGATGGCAAATGCCCCAAAGGAGGGAGAAAGGGAAACTAGAGTCCTGGATCTCACTCTGTGCCTAATACTGTGCTAAGAAACTCACATTATTCATATTATTAAGGAGCTCATGATTAATTACTTCTTGGTCTTATAAAACTTATTCCAGGACCATTTACAGCTTTAAATTTAGGTAGATTCTTCTGTATTATTTGTGTCCCTTTTCTGGAATACCTTGTTATGTGTTTATCTTAGATTTTAATTTTTCTTTATTCTTTTCTTCAGGCTCACCAGAAAGAACCCAACACAAGCCACCTGACAATTCTATTTAAGGCCATCTGCTTTCCAAATTCCATTATGCAAGGTCGTCACTGCCAGGTCCAGCTCTCCTGGTACCTGTTCCTATCTCCTTGGGCATTTCCATGGGATATTCTAGTTTATCACCTTTCTTTAGGTAAACCAATGTGTACACACATGCACATACACATGCACACGTGCATGCGCGCGTGCGCGCGCACACATACACACACACACCCTATCTTTGAAAGCTGGGCATAAGTGGGCAGTCAGAACCTTGAGTTTCTGCCTCATTTCCAAGTAGCTTTTCAAAGAACTTTCTAAACGAAGACCTTCTCTTCATACAATAAGGTATAAGAGAGTAGCATTTCTCCCATTGTGTTACATGTGTATTTGTGATATATAACCTCAAATTTTTGTGGAATAAGCTAGAGTTCAAATGAATAAACACCCTTCTTGCCTTAACAAGTCAGTGACCAAAATTTTCAAGTGCTCTTAAGGCAGAAATCTGTTTGTCCAGTAATAGGAAGATTTTCAACCCACTTCTTTCCCTTCTGTTGGCGAGCAATTAAGTAAATCATAGAAACAACATTCTAAAACTGAATATAACAGGTCACTTGTTCATATCTTCAAGAATTTTCCCTTCAAATTGTATCTAAATATCTAAACTGGCTTAGCAACAATCTTCCTCGTGGGGGGCTCAGCTGGGAACAGCTGCCTTCCTCAACTGGCACTGTAAGCTATTCAGGGACCCATGAAAATGCTGGAGACCTTAAAAAAGTAATTGCCTCTAAAATACAGACGGAAACGTGAAATTTAAATTAATAAATGTTTAATTAAGTGCTTATAAAATATTATACTCCTCTGATTTACCAACCATTACATGTTTATACTTGAAAATTTTCACAACTTAAAAAAACAGTAGCATATATTCTCTTAATTAATGAGAATTTTGAATGCACAATGATTTCAAAGAAACCAAAGTCTATCGTAAAGCAAATGAGTTACTCAATGTCAAATGATTTTAAAAGTCAATTATCTTTTCACTTTGTTTACAATAAAACGTATATTTCATTTTGGATGTGGATATATACTAATGTTTTATGTTCCAAAATTAAGATTCCTTAAGGTTTATAAAGGCTAAAAATTGCCCTGATTTCAGGTATTCTATGAAAGATACCTCTACCTTCATCCTCTGGTGATGTTTATGGGAGCTACTCTCCATTCACTCACTCACTCAGACTTGTTATGCTTTATTAAAAACTCTTGGATTTTTTGCTGTCTTCTACTTGTTATCCAAAAAATATCTCTTCTGAGACCTCTTGAACTCTCTTTTGAAAGCTGCCTAAGATAGATATCCAGCTATACTCTGAACCCTTCAGAAGCACCTGACAAAGGAATAGTAGCTGCTGTAGAGTTTGAGAGGTGTTCTCACGTTACTTCCTCTCTCAATCTAAGGGAGTAGTATGTGCCTAGTGAGATTATAGTGTGCCCCATTTTTAACAGTAGCAGCAGAACTAGTCAAGGAGGAATTCATCTCTAATCCTGAGCTTCTACTGGGTGGCTCTGCACTTCAGGTCCCCTGGATATGCTGTCGTTGGTGGGAAGGGGGAAGCTAAGAGGTGGGTGGTATCTCACCACCTACCAAGCTTTCCTGGGTCTAAGATGGTCCAAGGTTGCTAGTGCCATGAAGTCCCATGTCTGGCAGCCTTGCACATCCACATAAAGGTTTAGCCAAATGTTCCACAAAACATTGAGCGAGACATCACCTCTTCTGCAATGTAAGGACTTCTGTTTAATCGAGGCTGTCCAACAGTTCTGAGATTCATTAGATATTACAATAAGCAAGATATTCCTTGCTTATCCACCTGTCCTGATCCCAAAGCATACCCAAAATGCTATTCACATAAGTTCAAGAGAACAACCTCTTCTAGTCAGTTTATTATTATTTTATGATAAAGTTATAAAAGGTGGTTTATTTCTGATATTTAGAATATTTCCACTTAACATTCCAGTTTACTATATCAGTTGTAACAGAGAACCTATGGGCTAATATCTTCTTTATGAAATTTGAGAAACAGAAGAGCCACAACACTGTCCTAGAAAATCTTCTCACCATCCAGATACTTTAGTAGATAACCAAAGTGATATGATGTGGGCAGCAAACTGATACCCCATGCAGAAAACTTCAAGTACGACTTACAGTGGGCCAAGGACCATTACAGGATATACACTGACAGCACCAGGTCCCAGAAGAGACCATCCGCACAGGTGACCCCATCTGGCTCACAGCCTATTTTGCCCACATTACTCAATCATATTAGAAGTTGGAGAGCTGGGACTTGGACCTCTTCAAATGGAGAGAGGTTATCAATCCTCTCCTTTTGGAATCATGTGGCTTCAAAGTTCCTATTCTGTCTGGTTTTCTAAATCTTTCTCCCATACCCAGGTTCCAACAACAGGGTCCAAATGGAATTGAAAAGCTGGAATATTTAACCAGGTAGAGCTGGGTGCCAATGGTATTTGAACCAGCTGGCTCAGCCCCTAGATCAAAGCCAGGCTTCGGCACCATCGTGATAACCCATCTCTTATATTTAGAATAATCTTGAGAAGGTTAAGCTTTCCACAAGAAATTCTGAGGAAGCTTCTGTTCTTTAAACATACAGAGAGAGAGAGAGAGAGAGAGAGAGAGAGAGAGAGGGAGAGAGAGAGAGAGAGACCCACAGACCCAGGATTTAGTATATCTATACCCTTTACTCCATCACTTAGCTTCTAGAGATTATAATCACTAAATTATCCTAATTATTTTTAAGCTTTCTGTTGGCTAAAAGGACACAGGAGAGTGAAATGTAAGCAGACCCATTATTATTCCCAGTTTCAAACCTACTTGGACTTATGTAGCACGCTGAGACCACAGAACTGTACAGTCTAGATTTGGGGACTATTCCTTATATATGCCAGGGCCTCCATAACTAAAGCACTAACTATGTGGCTTGCTCCCATTCAGGGCATCCTGGGTCCCAGAAATGCATTTTCTATGGGCTTTATTGCTGTGCTTTTCAGCCCTCTTGAATCAACCTTAGTTTTTGCTGCTGCTTTTATTTTGCTGGCTTGCCTTCCTCAAGCACTTGGCAGAGGAAATGCTACATCACAGAAGCCTGGGGTCATCAACCTGGTTGCGTGACTTCCTAATCACTCTTTTACAGTGTCTTCTGTTAAGTGGCTGGTGAGTGGGTCTTCTCATAACCCTGCCTCTTTTCTCTTTCCTGCTGGATATCCATTTTTCAAAATCAAAAACAGTAGAGCCTTTTTCTTTCTAAAACAAATATTCACTTTCATAACCTAGTCTACATTCCTGAGGTTGTTAACAAATGGCTGCTTTTATCAGAGGGTTAGTATTGTAACCAAGATCTTGCCAGGCTCTTAAAATGTGGATTATTTGTTCACTAATTCAGTGGTAGAGCACCTGCTATCTGGGTAGGGGAAAGAGTTGCCTTCGAATTCGCTCCTCGACTTTCAGTCTCTGAAGGGAATGAGGTCCTGATTTCATGAATTGTTATCCATGTGCAGAATTCCTATGCTAGAAATATTGAGATGATCGTGACATAGAAAAAAGAGTTGTTCTCCCATTCCCTCTTCTCCTCTTGGATTTTTTTTGGTCTCCAACACAAGTACTGAGAAAAAAAAAACAAAAGGAAAAAGAAAACGGCCTTGTGAATCTACTAGGGCCAGCCAATTGCACAAGTAGACAAATGCCAAACAGCTGTTACAATCGACTCATTTAAGGGCAGGCGATTCATAAATCAGATACAAATATATGCATGAAGCAGAGGAGTGATATACTATCAAGCATTTTATCATAAATGAGGCAATTACCCACAAGTCCAGAATGGCCTCCTGTGCGCTCCCTTTATGTGGCTGAGACTGCTGTGGCAGCCAGCACTTCCCGGTTGCATAATCTTGGTGAACTGCAGGAGATTGTAATTACTTAGAAGTCTTATTCTTCCAATGCTATTGATATGGAAGCTTGTCTCAGGCTTGAGATATGTTTTCTTGAGAATTCTATATCCTCTATCCCCTACGCCTTTATGGTCTCATCTTTTCTTAAAATATATTTGAAAGCTTATGAGCCTACTTTCTACAGGCAATCTTTTCATCCCTATGGGCTTTTCAGAAGTGAGATTAGTAAAAGTGAATGGATAATATAAAATATGCTACTAATTTTATACAGCGTTATATTTAGAAATATAGGTGGACTCTCCAAATTATACTGATTTGCATTAAAATGTGAAATGCGCCTTTGTTTAAGGAATTGTTGTGCTCTTTCCAAAGAAATCCTTAGCATGTATTGAAATAGTTAAATTAGAAAAATCTTTAGAGATTCCTCCTAATATTGCCAAAAGATTTTAACATCTTAAATAAAAGGATCCTAAAACCTCTCCCAAACCCTCATTGCAGTTTCCAAGGCCTAACCCAATATCATACTTTTAGTCATTTTGCAAACCTTGATGATTAAAGGCTAAAAAGAAAAGATACATTCAGAAACTGAATTCCGTAGTGAAACGATGAGGTATTAAAGTTCCGAATTCTATAATAAAGAAACTCTTCCTTTATGAGGAAATAAAAATACAATATCATGGCAGGTTTTGTGGAAGAAAATTTTCTCTTTATACCCAAAGTTTGGAAATAACATCTTTCTAAAATTATAAGTGTGTAAATAACATCTTAGAAAGGAAAGGAACAAATAATAGGATTTATTTGCAATGTTTTACTGCCAGTGGTGGAACAGAAACAAAATATCTACTTTAAAAACCTGCAGTTCTTATGCAGCTTGGCCCCTTCCCCTAAGGCCTCAGGCTCAGTGATTCCAGAGGATTTGGGAGATTTTCCCACTGGGTTGCTCAATTTAATACTAGCAGGAGTATCCTTCAACTGGTATAGCTCTCATTTAAATGCATATCCCATTACAATGGAACCACAAGTTTCTAGATCTTGACCAGACTGGCATTTTCCTCCTAAGAAAAACAGTACAAAATGGTACTTCAATAGCCCACAAAGGGGCTATTGATGTTCAACTGGGTCTAGCTAAATCACAATCTGTTTATTATGAGCAGATGATCAGTCTTGGCTTCCTGAGCATGTGTCAGCACCAATCTATAAAGGATTTGGGGCAAAAAGGGAGAGGGGGTGAATGCCAGTCCCTTGTCAGGAACTCCTTTACCAAAGAGCGTCCCTATGTCAAACTTGCTCTTGCCTTGAGAAATTAAACTATTCCTGGGGAGTTAAAAAAAAAAAAAGTCTTCAAAATTTTAGCCTCGTTGCTAACATCGAATAAATTTTCTGTAGCATTTGTTTTTTGCTATTTGCCAAGTATCCTGGTTGAACTTGCATCTACTACTGTGAAGCATGAGGCAGCGTCACAAATATTATCTTGTGTCATCAGCCAATAAAAGCCAATAAAATCATAAAATAGGCACTCATATTCCTGCTGTGTAGATGAAATATATAATTTCAAAAAGATTAAATGACCTCCCCAAAGTTCACTACTAGTAAATGTTAGGATCAGGGTGGAACCCATGTCCTTAAAACAAAGTCCCATGTCCTTTCATCTGCAACCCAACTAACTACCACTCAAGGTCAGTGTATCAAAGTGTATCAAGTTATGTCAGTAATATTTGAGTCTTACCACTCCTATGGGTTGTGAACTATCCAGAATTTTTACAAGAATTTTCCCCCAGAGCTCCTATGGATCTCTCATGCTATCACAGAAAACATGAACAAACCTCAGATTAGAAAGCCAGCTGTGGCACTAGCCGTCCATGGCATTTTGCACAAGTACTTATCTTTTATGTACTCGAGTTTTGTTACTCTCAATTTGAGAATAATAATTGTGGCTAGAAGGGGTTTTCTTCATTCCTCTGCCCTTTTCCATTTTCATGCCTTGTGTAGAGAGGGTTTGCAATATACACTTCTGTGTTAGGCTGTGTAAGGCAGCAAATACTAGACACAGGTTTGTTTGTTTTGCTCTTCAGAATAGGAGGATTCTCCTGATTATAATAAACCAATAGTGAAAATATTATGAGGCATTACAGAAATTTGAACACTACTTTTATGTTTAATAATACTAAAAAAATTAGTTAAAATTTTTAGATGTGCAATGGATTGTATCAAAGTAATTTCCTGGTTGTGACACTGTACTGTAATTATGCAATATGTTACTGTGGGGAAAACTGGGTAAAGGATATACAGAATTTATTTGTGCAATTACATATGAATTTATAATTATCCCAAATTAAATGTTTTTTAAATTTAGACATGGTAATGCTATTTTTGTTATACTAAAATCTAACTTTTAGAGATAAATAACGAGGTATTTCTAGATAAAATAGTTTAGATATACATATTTGGCAATAAAATACATTTTAAATGCTGCTTTCACATGATATACCAAAATAAGATCAGATTTTTAAAGAAGAAATTGAAGAAAATTACTAGTATAATAATCTACCAAACTACTAAAAGCTATATCATCATCCTAAAAATAATTCATGCTTTTGATCTCAGTGTTCCCATTTTTGTGAATCAGTTACTAGCAAACATTTCATATATGTATATGTATAAATACATATATTCATGAAAATATATATTGCACAAATATAGAATCAATCTCCAGCACTTGCGAGTAAAATGAAAAGGAAAATTAGTGATATGTGAAATAGTATACAGTTTTTTATCAACAGCATGATTAGAAATGTTGAAAGGTAGACACATAAAAATGCATTTCAACATTTAAAAAAAGAATTCAAGAAAAATGAATTGGTGGCAATTAACACTTTGGTCCCAGGAGAAAGTAGAAAAAAAAATTAAAGAGTCCAGAGTCAAAACTAAATGCTTTACATGAATTACTCTCATTTAAACTTCACTGCAACCCTATAACATAGATAGTACTACCATCATACTACTTACACTCATGAAGAAACTGAAATATCAAGAAGTGAAGTAGCTCACCCAAGGTTATAAAGGTAAGAAGTGACTGAGCTGGGATTCAAATCTAAGCATTCTGATTTCAGAGCCTGCACTGCCAGTTCAGACGACGAATATCATCATCAAGATATTATCTGTAGATTTTAGTCTCAAGTATTTGAAAGACTTAAGGCCTCCTTCTACGGTGCACGCAAGGATAAATATTCATTGTAATTTAAACTAGAATTTATTTATCAGATGAAGTAGAAATTTCCAATGGGAAGATGAAGCATACATACAATTATAGACCCTGTGTCTCCCAAATCAATAAGAATTGATTAAAAAATAAGCAATTGCCCTTTATCTGTTACAGTCAACTGCAGGCTCTCATTTACTAAATGGTAATGAAAAATGTAGATTGAGCTCAATGTTTCTCAGAAAATAGACACATTTCCAATGTGGTCTAGGATGATGGAAACACAGGCAACCTAATTTATTTGAATACTGACTCTGGCTGCTTCCACTGCAGTGAAACTCAGATAAAAACTTTCCAGAAGGAAGCGGGCGCAAGGAAGGGAGGGGGAAGTTTCTAGCTTCCTATGTTCACTCATCCCACTCCTCTGCCTTAATCCTAAAAAAAAAAAAAAAAAAAAAAAAAGAGGTAGATTAAGTTTGCATCCAGTAATGGGGCCCTGCGCTATTTTGTATGGACACTTGGTTTTGTTTAATTTCTTGTTTCAGAGCCCTCTGCTCCTTTATTTTGTTGGGAGTCACCCCTTACTCACACAGAAGACCCAAGGCCTCCAATATCTAGGTATATTCTCCTCTTTACCACTGTTGAAAACCTGTTCAAAGAAAATTTTCTAACCATTTACCTCAACCTATAATTAACTGATTAACTTTTTGTGTGTTTGAAAGTTTTAAAAATAAAATTTGTTGGGGGGGGGGAGGCTATTAAAGAGAGTTTCAATTTAGAATATTATCCAAAACAGGACACAACTTCAAGGGGCTCACAATGGTCAATAATATGGGTCATTTTTATCTTGGTCGAAAAGAAGTAATGATTATAATGAACATCCATGAATACATACCATATAAATAAAGAGTTTATAAGTAAATAAGTAGAGAAGAAGGAAAAGATCTCACTACAATTGAATTCCAATTAACAAATGTTGATCGAATGATGGAAATAAAAACTTACCAGTTTGTACAACACCACAGTAATAACTGTCATGGGCAAGATTTAATAGGCATTAAAATTTGTGTTAGTACCATTACAGAAAAATGCTAAAATTAGTGGGCAAAAGATGAGAAATAGGGTGTTTATACAGTTTCAAAGTATCTCCCCTAAAGACACTTATTAATTATAAAGAGAAATAGTCACTTTACATTGAAGAAACATTGGTCAAAGTTATTGTCACCAATGATGAGACATATCAACAGCATTTGCCTCCTGATTATGACAGAGACACGATATTAGTTAGGCGACACTCTTATCCAAAACTCATAATTTGAATTTAATCATTAGTAAACATCAAGGAAATACAAAATTAAGTACTGGCCAGTTACTCTTTTCAAAAAGTGCCAAGGTCATGAAAGACCAAAAGACTAAGGAACTATATTGTAGATTGAAGGAGACTAAAGAGACATAAAAACTAGGTAGTATATATGATCCTTGATCAGATCAGCTCTAGGAAAAGACATCGGTTGAACAACTAATGTAAGAAGATACTTGAATAAGGTCTGTAGATTAGTTACATGTATTGTAGTAATGTTATTCTCTTGATTTTGATAATTATACTGTGATTATGTAAGATGTTAACAGTTGAGGAAGTCAGAAATGTGCTTGTCTCATTTTTTTATGTCCACCCAGAGCCCACTGGTCTCAGAAAACAGGTTGAGAAACACAGAAGGAGAGAGCAATGACATATTGCTCTGTGGAAAGCATAGTCACCCAAAGTATATTGTTGTGGATTGGGGACAGACATTAGGGAAAAAAACCTAATAGAGCTCATATTCGGAAGTCTTTTTTATACAACAAATTATTTTGAACCTCAAGAAACTGACCAGTGACGTATACTAGGAAGTCATATAACTTCACTCAAAAAAGAGTAACACTAGTTGGAAGCTTGCTCAGCTTTGAAAATTAAGCTGGAACTTTATACATATTCAGTCTATTCGAGAAGAAAGGATCTCAAGCGCTGCCCAAGAGGATTGGGGATATTATCCCCACTTGTGGATATGTAAATAGACAAAAACAAAATTAAGCCTATTCAAAATAAAAACTACTGAAAAATAAAGTAAAAATAATTTCATTTTTTAAAATAATTTCATACTAAACAAAATTTTGAAAATGATTTACTATAGGAAGCAGAAGAAAATGCTACAAGGCCTTTTCATATTCTCAGAAGACATTTGAATTGCAAACCATCAAAACCAAAGCAATTGACCTCTGTCTCTCCTTTTCAGCTTCCTGGACTTCTTTCTGTTTTTCTCTTTATGTCTATTTCATTTCTTTTTATCTTAGGATTTTCTGTTCTATGAAACCTGAACATATTCTGAAAAGGAGACAATGGGCTAAAATTAATTATTGATAATTAATGTAATAAGCAATTATAGTAGATGCATGATATAGATTACAAGATAATATATTATATAAGAAAGTGTGACATGAAAATCAAATTTAGACCAGCCAAATTTTTAATATTGGTGATAAAGAAGAGATTGATATTGTGGATAATCAAATTATCAAAGTGTAAAATAAACATGAGACACGCTCTCCAAATTTATTGAGGTGAGGGGAGAGAATCTTTGAAAGAAAATGACAGAAAAAAGAAAAAAGACAGTGAAGATCAAACTTATTAATCATAAATGTTCCCCTTGGAAAATATGAATGATTGAAATAGAGGCAGAAATCATAGACAAGGAATACATTTCATCTCTAGTCTAAAAAAAATAATTAAGTATTCTCATCAAAAGGGTCAAGGTCATAGAACATTGTCACAGATTGGAAGATTCTAAAGGGGCACAATAACTAAATACATTGGGTCCTGTAAGAGAAAAAGAATAATAATGGAATAATGAAAAACCCAATGAAATCCAAATAAAGTATGCAGTTTAGTTAATAATATTGTACTGATGTTAATTTCTTAATTTTGATAAATATGTAAGATGTTAACATTAGGCATATCTGGATGAAGAGTATATGAAAATTCTTTGTAAATTTTTGCAATTCTTCTGTAAATCTAAAATTATTTTAAAAAATAAAGTTTTTAAAAATAATTCAAAAGTTAAATAAAAATTGATTATGCTTCTGGAAAAATTGTTGAAAGAATTCCATATATACATATATTCAATTAAATTATTTAATTAAAAGTATAAAAACAAAACCCAACAAATATCCAGAGAAAATAAAGCAGTTAGCTCTAAAGACCTAACTAACTAACAAAGCATCAAAACATTGAAGTTAAAAAGTAATAGAAATTCAGAAGATAGGAAAACAATTGTGGGAAAATTACATGTACCCCCTCCTTTTCAAGCCATTTAAATCTAAAATGTATTTTCAAAAAATAAGTGAAGATATATTTAAACAAAATTTAAAAAGGAACTGATATATGTATACATATAATGCATAAAATATATATGTATTATCTATGTATATACAACACATACATCTATATATAAAACCTTAGATTGGTAAAAGATGCACTTTTTCCAATTATCCATGAGATTATTTATAAAATAGCTATAAAATTATTCATAAAATTATTATATTATATAATTAATTAGGTTCAAAGTAAAAGAAACTCATGAGTCATAAAGGAAATCAAGAACAGAATTAACAGTTAGAAGAGTAAAAATTGGAGAACTATATATAAATTTATATACTTAATTCTATCAAAAATTCTATTGAAGTTGTAGTCAAAAGTAGATGTGTGATCCTTAATACTTTTATTATAGATAGGAATAGACTTGAAATAGCACAGAATTTAAGACAGTATTAAATAGTTTGTTAAATATTATTATAAAAATCAGGATAAAAAGAATTCTTAAAAATGAAAATTAATGAATTATAATATCATTAAATAGCTAAATAAATCTAAGCATTGGTTCTATTAAAAACATTAAAATGTTTTTAAATGCTGATAAACATAAAACTAATAAACTATATATTTGTATAATAAATATTAAAATAGAGGTTAAAAATATAAAAACTCTATGATTTTAAAATTAAGAACATCTTGATAGACTACTTTGGTTTATGGAAAAATAGTGTATTATCTAAAACAATTCAATGAAAATTTAAAAATGTGAAAAAGACTGTCACAAGGAAATTATTTAAAAGGTTTTCTAAAAACTACTTTTGAAAATAGTTTATCTCCAAATTATATAGATTCTCAAAAAGATAGATCATTCTTATGCTTGCAAAACTACTTAATTTTTAAAATGACCTTAACAAATCCTAAGGTCAAAACTAGACACAAATAGAATCAAAAAAATTTAAAACACAGATTTTTCTTATTAATATAAATACTTCAAACTGAATCCATTAGTACAAAAGAATTAGCCACCATGACTAAGTAAGGTTTATCCCTAAAATTCAGACATTGTATTAGGAAATCTCTTAATATAATTATTCAACAAATAGACCTAATAAGAAAAAAATAATTTATTTTAATCATTTAAATATTTCAAAGGCATTCCACATCTATTTCTTATTTTTTCAAAACATTTTTGAAACCTTATAAAATTAAAAATAGTAGAATATCTTTCAACATATAAACTTCAATAGACAATTCAATAATGTAGGAAGCAGATAAATAGAGATGACTATCAGAAAGGAATGTTTTAAATCATCATTAATAAAGAAATATACTTATTTATTCAGAAAGTCTAGTAAAATCTACTTTACAATTCTTAGAATTAATATGCCCAATAAAATATAATACAATAAAAAATAAGATAAACATACATGGCTCAATTGTTTTTCAGAAAAAAGGTCAACAGTAACATATCAACAAAAACATTACACACAAATGATTTTGGAAAAAAACTTGAATCTTGGGGTTTCAAAGTGAAGAAAATACTAAAATTGTAAAATACAAAACTACTAGTGTAACCAGACTGTATATCAAAAATGTTTTAATTTATATTTCTGTCAATTGGGCTGTTCTCATCCTGGTCTAGTCACAGCATGATAATACACAGCAGTGCATATTACTTACCTTGGGGCACAATCCTGACTGTGGGAAATAGATACCACATGCCCATTCTGTTCTCCGAGATTTGAACTACAAAATCAACCACCAATACCATTTTTCACAAACTGGAGATCACTGGAACTTGCCAAGTACTGTGCAGGAAAATGTGGTATGACTTTCTTGAAATATGAGTTTTACTCCTTATTTTGAAATGTTATTATTAGTATAGTGGGCTGTAGAGATTTGTCTTTAAGAAAATGCCATACTAGACCACTCTGATTTTGATCATAGGGCCATAAGGAAATGATATAGAGACAGATGAGGGGATAAGAGACTCAGAATATTTCTACTGACTCAAAGATGAGTCATTAGGAAAAGTCCAAGAAGGAGTAGCATGCTACAGCAAAAGTTTGAAGTCTATGGGGGAAAAAAAATCCACCAAGGAATTTGTTTCAGCATGATGGAATCCTAAAGCATTTTTAGAACACAGGTGCTTGCGATTTCATTCTGAATGCTTTGCTGCATAATGCTCTTGTTAATCTCCATGCCTCCTGCCCTCACATCCAACCCCAAAACTCCTACCCTCATCATCCTAAAATTTCAGTAGAAACCCACTGTAAGAAATGTTTTGGGTAAGCAGTTTTGACAGAAATTAAGAAAAGTGTCTTTAATCCACTTATAGGTCAATGTGGAGCAGAAAATGCCCCTCGCAAGAGAGAAAGCCTTCTGAATACATAAGAAATCAGAACCACTACCTGAATGAAGAACAAAGCCTCTAAAAAACACACAGTTCTTAAGGAGGCATTAGACTGCTGTGTGGTCCAGGGGAACTAATTCAGTTTTATATCAATTTCAATGGGCTAGGGGACAAAAGTCGATAGATATATGGCATTGTTTTATGGAATAAAGTCTAAGGCTTTAGAATTACAAAAAAAAAAAAAAAAAAAAACTTAAGTGTTGAAATTCCCACATATTCCTTTAGGCTTTGTTCTTATACCCACAGAAGAAGTTCACTTCCCTTTACTATTAAGTTTGATAGATATTTCTGAGATATACTGAAATAAATCAGTAGAGCTATATGTACAAAAATCACTAAACAGAATGACTTGGTGTCCAGAGCAAGCTTTGCTTTCAATTTGTCTAAATTTTCACATATTCTGGAAATCATCTGGTCAATTTTGGTATGTAAAAAAAGCAGTTAGACAAGCACATTTCAGCAGTTGAATATCCAGCACTACTTAGAATGCAAAGTGGACCCCAGTGAAAGGATGAGAACACTTGTGCCCCTTAAGGTCTCAATCAAATGGAGGCGAGTGCATCACACCAGCCCATGAACAACATTCCTCAAATTAGACCAACTCCTCTTGCTCTGGGGCTACACTCCCTAGAAACCTTTCAATGTAGCTTGACGGTATTTTGGTTTTCATAGCACCTTGCCTACTGCAAGAGAAGGTGTTATCTACTGAATGAGAGTAATAATTCTCATCTGCTATATTTCTCATTGTACCTTAATAAATTTACATTCAGATTTCTTTAATAGTCTCCTGTAAATTTATATTGTTCCTGAAAGACTGATCCCCAATCAATGAAACAACAAAGTTTCTGAAGCTGGAAAACTAAAAGCCACAACTAAATTAATCAAGATAAAGTATCTCTTTGTTTTCTTACTTTTGAATGACACATCCCACAACCATATGGATTCCTTCAATATTTAAAGAGACTCTGCTAGTAGGTATGGGTTTGAAGAGTTAAAAAGGGAGAATGAGATGCTTATGTGAAGATTGAGGATGCATTGGGAATGACTTTCCTTCTTTTTCTCATCACAGCCTCAGAAAGTTCTTCTTGACTATGCAGTTCTATTAACACTTCTCATTAATTTTGTTTTGGTCAAATTCTATCTTAAATATAGAGCAGTTGTTGTCAAAATGTGGTTGTCAGAATTGCAGCATCAGCATCACCTTAGAATTATAGCAAATGCAAATTCTTGGGTCCCACCACAGACCTACTGAATACAGAACTCTGGATATAGGGCGCTGTTTTTACCAGCCCTTCTGATGATGCATATGCATGTTAGAGTGTGTAAAGTTGTGATGGCCTTTAGATTTTTTCATTAACTTCACTAATCACAGGTGGCAAGAGTACCATACTCTCTTCAATACCAGAATGAACTTGCCCTCCCTGGGGTATTTTGCCAGTGTAGAGTCATTAATTTAAACTGATTTGTCTCTTAATGTCATTTGTCACCATTAGCAAACCAAAATGTGTGCCCCAATGTGAGAGAAAAACTCAGTCACCACAGCTTAGTCTTGGGCTGAGCAAGCATTAGAATAAACCATAATCTAGATACCCAACTGATCCTGCAGATCAACAGCATATCAAAATCCAGCTAGAAGAACTGAGAAGTTGCCAGTTTTGAGAGGCTGTGAAGTATACTGAAAAGTTCAGAGATGTAGATCCATTTTACCCAATCTCTTTTGGCTTCAGCACCTTCATTTACTTAACACAATAAGCTGAGCATTAAATTCATCTGAAAAAAATTAAACAATTTTTTTTTAAAAATGTCAAGCATAGGCTCTTGGTTCCTAAATATGTTAAACCCATGATTTCTGTCCAATGCATTTTAAATGATTCATTCAGCGACTTAACTATTATGTGCTGCTGGTGGACATCAGAGGCAGTAGAGAGGAATGAAGAAATACCATGCAGGGAAGTATAGATCTAGTTTTATTCTCTATCCTTGACTGAAGTGCTGTGACCAAGAGCCAGTCTCAACTCCCACGGACCTTCATCACCTCACATTTATGGACAGAACTAATTCAAGAGCAAATAAATAGAATCTTGAATCATGTACTAGCATGTAGAAAAAAAGAAAAGGGTGTGTGTTTGTGAAGAGTTACTTATTGACTATATACCTAATAATTCTAAGATAAATCAGGATAGCAGAAAATAGCTGCTTAAACAATGCATTAGGAGGTAGCCCTTCTGGCTCTGCTGCTTCTGCTTTGGCCCATTCTCCTGCAGGCTGCTCCACAGGGTGGTCCCAGCATTCCAAGGCTTTTGGCTTCACTATTTCACCTGTATCAGAATGAGAGATTGCTTTCCTGAGAGTTTCAATAAAAGTCCCAGAATAGAATTTTATTGGTTCTGATTGGGTCACATGACTACCCCTCAAGGTGAGGAAAGTGCTTTGACCAGGCTTGGGTCAAATGTTCATCCCTGGAGACAAGGATTGGATCAGTGCCACTGTTTCTGAGCCAAGCCAGGACTAGTGACCTGAGGCAAGCAGGCATCTAGGGCACATTATTTAAGAAGTCACTCTGCCATTACCAATCCTGTTCTTGCACAACCCTGAGAGTGAGTACCTCCTTAAATTTTGCATCCTACGTACCTTACTGTCGCCACCCTAGTCCTAGTGGCCCTGCTACTAAAAGTCAGGAGGGGGTAGTTTCCTTGAAAGAAAACTAGTGTGCCACTGCCTGAAGAAAAGGAAGGAGTGACACAGAGAGCAACATGTAATAGACATCCACTATAAGTATATTTACATGAGCAAAGGCAGGGGACTTGACCAAAATTATGATCTAAGGTCCTTTCTTGTTGTAAGACACATAGTTCCATGATCTGTTCTTCATCACCATTATCTAAATGCAAGAAAGAACCTAAGTCAAATTTCTGCAAAAAAAGAAAGAAAAAAAAAAGAGAGAGAGAAAAGAACATCAAATACCTAAATATGAGAGTCACTTAACCTCTAATTATAACCTCTAATTATAAAACATACTATATCTTCAACCATTTCTATTCATATGGAAATGAGATAAAAATTCACCAATTCCCTTAACTGGCAGTAATGAATGTAACAGATTATAAATAGCCTAGTCTTGGAGGATACAAGGATGACCCTTGGTACAGTGAGGACATGAACACATCTAACTGCAACATGAAGCAAGAATGTAACTAAATGTTATAATTAGCATGACTACTATAAAGTAATAATTAATCTGGGATCACAAGCATAAGCGGAGACTCTCTGAGGCAAACCTAGACATATGCCACCCTAGTTTAGCAGAGATTTGCTTAACTTATTTCATAGACAAAGCATAAGATAACTTTATGCATAATAGAACTTTAACTGTGGACTCTAGGACTCAGTAAAGGCAGTTTTAATCAAGGCTTTGACCAATAAATGAATGTCTACAAGGATGGAGAAAGATTTGATATCAACAAAAGTGCATGGGTCAAAAAGGATGAAAAAACAGGGTATGCCTTAAAAAAAAAAAAGAGTAGATGAGGTTTGTAAAAATTTAAGAGGGATAGAGAAAAAGATATGGACATAAAAACTGGATGGTATCAGATCAGGGAGAATATCTAATGCCATAAAATTTTTCAGGATATTTCCTGTTTTATCCTCAGGTTGTTTTTAAGGATTTTTTGAGGAATAAATTATAATTTCTTTTCATCTTCCACAGATAAAAATTTTACAATGCCTTCTTCATGAGAAAAGTGTTTTAAATATAAGATAATAACAACAGAGAAAAATACATTTGTGAAATTTATTTCCACTGAAATATTTACTTTGCTCTATTATTGCATAGCATGATATAGAGAAAAGCATTGCAAAGGAAGAAAGAAGAAAAAGAGATGAAAGGGAAAAAATGGAAAGAGCCAAAAAGAGATGAAAGAATAAAGGAAGGAAGAAAGGAAACTGAAAGTAAACTTAATACCTGGGGAGTCTAAATTGGCTAGATTGTATTTGCCAAGACGGACTCTCCACACAGATGGAGTTTGGATAGCCCCAAATACACAATATTTGTATCACAAAATCCCTATAAAACATATAAAAATAGATGCAAGTATGAGCATAAATAAAGAGAGGGTGGGAGTGGAAAGCAATCCTGTCTCCCAGATTGAGAAGTAGAGTGAAAATAAGTCATTTATCTCAGATTTTCAATCTAGGAAAAATAAAAAGACGTCAACCCCACAGTGTGGTGGATAGATGCAGAGAGTAATTGGTTAAGGAAACAAACATATGTCATCAAAAAGACCCTGTGAGCTTGAGAAACACATTTCTGCATACCAAAATAAATGTGAGCGCAGCTCTCTGCGCCGACAGTGTGGATAGCAAGAGTTTCAGGAAGTACCCCTGGTGTACTGAGAGATTCCTCGTTAGCGGCTGGAATCCCACCCTCACCCATGGTGGCCATACAGGTGACCTAAGCCACACAGGCATAAGGGCAGATGGTTGACGGAACGCTCCCAGGCTGCTGTAGCCCAGGCATCTGGGGTCAGGAAGGGGCAGATCCTCTGGTTCAAACACGCTCTGATGCTCCAGTTGAAATGGCCATAAAGGAAGCCTTCCACTGTTCTGAAATAGCTATTGAATCCTCGACTGCTCAACATTTATTTTTCTTTCCCTGGCCATCTGACAATTGTTTGGTTTTGGATGCTGGCTGCCTGCCATTTTCCTTGTCAAAGCACTGCTAAGAAAAATCTCCACACTATAAATCTTCTTGGGTGGGCCCCAGGACCATTGCTTACACAGGCTGAGATACCTCACAAAGGAAGGCCATTCTTAAGTCCTGTGAGGATGCTCAATGCATGTGGGTACTGAAAGGAAAGGGCCAGGTTTAGAAAGAAAACTTACAGCTGGGTCACTGAATGTTAAAGAGCAAAGAAACTTCAGAAATCTAATCCTTATGCAGCTGGATAAAGTCATTTGCTCAATGTTGCACAACCAATCATCAACCAATGTTGCCTGTTATTAAAGCTAAAGACCCTTGTCTCTAAATTTAATGGAGTGGTGTGTTTAGGGGAAGGACACAACTTTGGACATCATGGTAGGTCACTCGAAGAGCTGGGAGTTTGACCAAATGCTACAGTGTTTCAGTTTCTAGGCCTTGAAAAAAGATGTCTTCAGTTATAATTTTCAAGGCTGTGTTTAGTCCCCAAATTCCAGCATATCTTACTGAATATATTATGCTCCTCATAACTTTTCTCCAGGCTCTACTACAGACACTCACACACACTTTCATCTGAGTATTTTCAAATAGAGTCCCTTGCTTGATTTTTCGTCAGACTGTGAGTTGTACCAAAGGCATATGACATTTGCTCAGTGGATCATGGAGAACCATGAACTTTGTACATTTTTAAAAGGAGGTCAACAGGGACCTGCTTCCTGAAAATATGCCCTTCTGTGAGCCTCATCAGTTTATCCTGAAGCTGAAAGGCTTGAATTATCTCAAGCCTCTTGAGGCTTGAGTTGTTGTAGAGTTTGTCCAATGGCATTAAACTCCCCTATTACATTTCTGAGTAGGTAAACTCAGTGCCCTCCCTTATTAAAAAGATGGGAGTGGGATGTTTGCCCTATATCCCAAGTGTACATTTGCTAGCTTTGGCTTCCTTTATCTTCACCTCTTTTTTTTTTTTTTTACCCGTGCCTCTGAAAATATTAGCAGTAGTAGTGATGGGATAATAGTCATACTATTAGTTATTAATATCTAATTCATTTAGTGGTTAAAATGATAAACTAAACTTATACATAAAGAGCTGAGAAAAGTGCCCTGTCCTCAGTAGGCACTCAATCAGATTTGTATAGTGTGCCACAAACCTAGAGGGGTACCTATATTCTAAAAATGAAACAAATGGCATGTGTTTATAAAGAGAAATGGGCTACTTGACTACAGGAATTCTCTGAGGCATTTAAGAAAGCTGGTGGGGCTGTGACACTGAATCAGAGGTTTTTATAGGAAAATGTGAATTACTTCTTCCTGTCAAGAAGGTACCAAAAGGGCACCAACAAGATCACTGAGAGTCAAGTTTGTGGACAGATTAAATGAACCAGAAAGGGAGGACCAGAACAGCTCAAGGAATTTAGAAAGAGAAAATGGGGCCATGTCCTAGATGCAGTCAGAGAGCTAACACAATGAATGAAAGCAGGATAAGTCAAGATGACGACAGTTATTTTGGCTGAGACTCAGAAAGTAAGCCTGAATATTAGCAGGGCTGTCCCATACAGATGTGCAGGTTTATAATGGCAGATTTCTAGTATATGACAGTAAAGTGTCATGAGGAAAGAACACCTTTTCTCTTTTTTTCTTTCTAATCTGCTCAAGACGTAGCAGTGCCGGTGGCAGTTTTGAGCATTATGTAGATAAGAGGTGAAGATTTCTCTATTCAATTATCGTTGGCATCCTTGCCTTAGTCAACAGCTAATAACTATAGAAATAAATATTCAACCTCGCAAAAAAGAAAAAAGAAAAGAAATGCAAATTATAATAATGAGAAGACGTAATTTTTATTTATTAACTGGCAAAGTATAAATGACTGTTAATGTTTTAATGCTGGCGAGAGTATCAGAAAACAGGAACTCTCATAAAATGCGGCAGGAATATAAATTATCATAACCTTTTTGTAGAGCACTTCATCAATGTATATTATAATTAGAAAAGTGCGTACAATTTGACTTATAATTTAGACGAGAATTCTCAAGATATGCTTGCACTGATATACTTCCACACATGCACATATATACAGTGTATATAAGGATGGTCACCACAGCATTATTTTAACAGTAAAAAAATTGGAAACTAAAAGTTCATTTACCAAAGCCTGGTTACATCCATTTGGTACGTCCATACTATTGAACACATACCTGTACCATAAAACAAAGAAGGAAATTACTCTGCAAGTGTGCTAAAATGAAAGATACTGAAGAAATGCTAACAAGAAAATGTTAAAGTATTGCCAAGAAGTGTGTATGGTAGGGTCATTTTAAAAGAGAGAGAGATAGATGGAGGAAATGAGAGGAAGGAGGTAGGGAGGAGGGAAGGAGAAAGAAAGGAAGGATACAGGGTTTTATATGTATAGGAAAACTTCTGGAAGGAAACATAATTAATAAATGATTACAGGTGGCGATCCCTGAGGAATGGGAGTATAGGAGGCTTTTACTTTCTGTGCTTTATATTTTATTTCAATCTTGCACAACATGAATGTGGTAATTTTCCTAACATGTGTTACCTGTGTGCTTGCTATTTCCTTTGCAGAAACAATCTCCCACCCGAGATATTTGCACAGCTCCTGCTTTACCTCACTGGGCTCTCCACTCAAATGTCATTTGCCTGCAAAGACTGTCCTGACATCCCTAAATAAAATAAAGTAAAATAATGCCTTTCATCAGACTCTCTTTTCATACTGCTTCGTTTTTCTTTGTGGCATTTAGCAATGCCTAATATTATATTATAACACATATTTATGTTTGCTTATCAATTGTCTCTCTTTCCCACTGAAAAGTCTCTCTGTAAGGATGAGGCTTTGGCATGCAACCCACCCTATTCTAGGGCCCTGATGATTTAAGTTACTTTAAGATACTTGAACCTATAATGTGGAAAAACAAGGGATACTGATCCCATCTTTATTTAAAATGTTTACTTTTTTCAAAATAAGTATATGCTACTTTGAGTTTTAAAAATACTACATTAAATATTATTTATCTTGATCACTGAGTTTTTTGGCACCCTCTTCAATTTTTAAATCTATGAGTCTGGGTTGTAAACAATCCTGTAGATGTATCACGTTTATATTTTTTAAATTATATAAACGAAATTATGCAATTATACACAGGGAAGCCTCCCTTTTCCACCTCCATGGCTGCTGGGTCTGGACAATCAAAGTGATTACTGAGAAGACAATCATGTTAAATGCTTTCAGTTGTGCTCTACGCCAGTTTAGTGCTCCATGATATCAGTTCTTATTGTTTTCTGTCAGCAAAATTCATTCATTCACTGAACCAGAGGCAAATTGACCCTGAAACTAATGAGTTAAAGCTCCATAGCATCTCTTACACTCATACCTGAGAGGGTCAAGAGTCTCTGGGAATTGTAGAATGTTCTAGGTGGCAAGGGAAGCCAGACTGTAAGAGGAAGAATTTCGAAAAAGTCATTTCTGTTCAATTGCTTAAGAGGATGTCAGAATAAAAGGACCTGAATCTCTTAGGCTCCATTAACTTGTCATATTTTTTTTCTCACTCTATTCATTTTCTTACCTGCTTTTATCTGGAATTTTACATTAATTTTCCTAAAGAGAGTCCATCAAATTGTATAAATTTCAGATGGGGGATTGCCCAGAGCACATTTCCCAAATTATCTGGTCCAGATATTTGGGTCTTATAAATTACTTGTATGAACATGGAAACCCTTGTTGCCAACGAGTAATGACTTCAAGATTTAATAATCATCCAACAAAGAAAACACATTTGACAGAAAAATAAACATGCTCAGGACATTCAGCTTTTCAGAAAAGCAGTATTGGTAGTTGGAGAAACGACAACTGAAGCCACAGAGTAGCATGAGGACCCACACCCAGAGGAGGCTATGGGCAACTGCAGCGGTCACCAAGAGAAAATGAGACTTTTTATTGCTATATAAATCCTTCTTATGTTGAAAACCCTAGTTTAATAGAAGATAAAGCCTCCTGTGGGTAGCTTAAATATGCTTTTAGCAGCATGAACCTTGTCATGCTAATTTCTGAAAATAACCAAATATTCCTGGGAAATACACTTCTCCATTTATGATTCAATTTTCATCACATTCAGATCATAATAATAGTGCTGAAAGTCAATGGCATTTTACAATCCCTAATTATACAAATGGTTCTGAGGAAGGAAAGGTAATGTGATATCTTAAAGACTGAACAAATACAGTGAAAATTTTAACTCATTTGTCTCCTCTACTTCATTATTTTAGATACACATTAAATAAAGGCAACCATTCATTTTTGTTAAATATTGTAAACATGTCAAAACTTTCAGTCATTCTGTGTGCATATTCTGCAACATTGATTCTTTGTGTTACTTTATCCTTAGCTTTTAAAAAATAATTGTGGTGAAAATGATTTTGTTTATTTCCAAATAAATATTCAAGCATATGCATGTACTTCAAAATAATGAACATATGTGTTTAAATTAAAACAGGATGTGGGGAGAGTCCATGAAAATGCATACACTAGCAGTCATTGTAAGGTCTATCTCATTATGTTTGCCAAACTTTGAAGTCTGGGCAAGCTTCCCATTTCTGTGCCCGCTGGAAATCCTGCAAGTAGCTGATTCGTGAGACAATGCCAAGCCATCCAAAAATGGAGGAATGAGATTAGGTTCTCTGTAACACAAATACTATGATCTTATCAATATGATCTAGCTGCAATCCCTTTGTATGTCTAGCATATGATTAATAATTGTATTTCAAACCTGAAGAAAGGGGAAGATAACAGTTACACATAAATAAAGAAGCTACTACAAAGAGGAGTAGGAAATCCAAGATTTGTTAATTAATCATCTGGACAAACATGATGTTGTCTCCTTATATTTGAGCTAATTTTCCCATTCAGATGTGTATTTTCAAACAATTATCTGATGATGAGACAGGGAAATACACAGAAGATCTGGAAGGTTTCCTCTCTGAGATTTTTGAAGACACAACTCCTGTCTTAATTTAGGGGACTAAGAATGAAGAGACTATCTTAATTTCACTGTAATTGGGAGGAATACAAATTAAAGCACATACAGTTGCCTTTACTTTTTACAAAGAAAATACAATTGAAAATGATGGAAATACGTTCATCTATGTTTTGCTTCTGACTAATTCATCTGCAATGGGCTGTTGGTTTAGCACAACACTTTTCTGCTTTGTATTTGTCACTAGCAATGGTCAATAATTTATTGCTCTAGTATTCTATTGTAGCATAACAAGTCATCTCCAACTTGGTGACATAAAGCAAGAACCACTGGATTCTGAGGGTCAGGAATTTGGCACAGTGAGGTAATTTCTTTGCTCTCTTATGTCTGGGGCCTCATCTAGCAAGACTCAAGTGGTTTCGGTGTGACTGAAACGGCTGAGGCTAGAATCATATGGAGGCTTCTTCACTTACATGTCTGGTGGCTGAATTGGAATGACTCAAACCTGTCAACTGGAGTGCCTACACGTGGCCTATCCATGAGGCTTGGGCTTCTTCATAGCACAGAAGGGTCAGGGTAGTTGTTTTTCACCTGGTGGCTTGGGGCCCCGAGAGTGAATGTTTCAGCAAACAAGGTCTTCATGACCTAGTCTAAGAAGTCACATAGTAACATTTCTGCTGTACACCATTGGTTGAAGCATGCTAAACCCAGTTAGATTAAAAAGAATAGACATAATTACCACATCTTCATGATATCAATGTCAAAGAATCTGTAGCCATATTTTTAAATTATCATACCTATCTACTCTTAAATGTAGATAAAGAGAAGACACTAATGTCTATTACATACCACACACTATTAGGAGTTTTAAATACGTACTTACTTATACTTTACAACAGCTCTACAAAGAAATTATTATTATCATCTCCATTAAACAAGTAGGGTATCTAAAGCTCAGGATTTATAAAACTTACCCACAGAACGAACAGCACTGTACAAAGCCCTGGTCTGTTTAATTCCAAAGTCTGGTACTATTCACTATGTTTTACTGTCACTTGGTGTTTACTTTTTTTTTTTTTTACTTATTTTTTTAAACTAAAGTTATTTTCCAAATAAAAAGGAGTCTTCTGTTTTTCCATTAATTTTATGGAAAGTATAATGTTTTAATCATCATCTTTAGTTACATAAGGCAACCAAAACCTCATCAAACACCAAAAACTAAACAATTTCAGTTCATTTAAGACACTTATAAATAAAAAGACTATTTATTTCTTACTACTGCTGTAACAAATTAGCACAAATTTTGTGCCTTAAAACAATACAAATTTATTATCTTGTATGTCTGCAGGCCAGAAGTCTGTATGAGTCTCATAGGGGATCAAGGGGATGGCAGGTCAAATTTCTTCTAGAGGCTTTGGGGGAGAATCTGTTTCCTTGCGTTTTCCAGTTCCTAGAGGCTGCATGCATTCCTTGGCTCATGGTCCCCTCCTCCACCTTCTAAGTCAGCAATCATATTACAGGAAACTCTGCTTCTATCATCACGTGTCCTTCTCTGACTCTGACCCTAGTGCTTCCTTCTTTCACTTTTAAGGACCCTTGAGATTACATTGGATCCCAAATGGATAATCAAGGACGATCTCCCCATCTCAAGGCTCTTAAATTGATCACATGTGCCAAGTATCTTTTACCACATAAGGTAACATATTCATAGACTCTGTAGACATCCTGAGTGGGGTGGGCATTATTCTGTCTACCACAGACTATTACACAAATGTAGCACAAGTGCACACTTTATCTGTACTCTCCAATTAAATAGCCACTATATTCTGTCATCCACGCACATGAAAGTGTTATGTTTACCAATTATCAGGCTGTTAATTACATTTCCTCTCTTACATCCAAATTAATGACCTCATCAAGCTCAGTAAAGACATTCATTCAGCAGTCCTGGAAGCTGCAGACAATCTCACCCAGCTACACACTTTCAGCACCACAGAGGGGAACAGTGCCATGTGCTCTGAAGAAGTGCAGAGTTTCCACCACCCCTCTTCAAATCTCTTGACAGACGGGCATGCCTATGTGCCCAAACAAACTTACCAACCAATGGAGTTCGAGCCAGATTTGCAGAGGCACATTAACACCTCCTTCTGTAGTGTAGAACAAATCTGATTATGCCCAAGAGGCAGTAAGAAAATGTGAGATTTCAAGCAGGGTGTCATGTCTAAACATGACACGTGAGTTTTTGCCCTTTCTCCATACTCACCACCATCTCTTGTCAGGTATTGTTTTTCACTCCCTACCTCCAACTCCAATAAAAATAAAAACGTGGTAAAAAGTCATAAGGTTAAATCTTGAAGTCCCAGTTTTCATACAGACATTCTCGTTTGTTCAAGCTTTGCATGCAACCACAGGCCATGACTGGAATTTAACACTTGCTAAAACTGATGCTATGAGGTCTTCAGCCATTGTATGGTGACTGTTGGCTTAATTATCCATATCAAACAAGTGGTTTTGGCTGATTTGTGATTCTTTCAGCTTTCTAAGGCTGTACTACAGCCCTCTATTTAGCCACAGCACAGGTCACTGAGTGCCTAGTAAAAAGTGACCTTCAGAAAAACCTGAAGGACCCATCAGCATGAGCCTGGTGCATCCTACATTCACAGAATGTGTGACTGCTGTTGCAAAACTAAGAATTTGCTCTTGGTGGGCAGCGAAGGGCTCAGAAATACTGGCAAATGCCAGAGAGAACCTGGGTAATTTTATTCCAATTATACTCTTAGTACCATGATGTCACAGCATAAATTTGTACTTTTGCATGCAGCTCATGCTGGTGTGATGACAGCTCTTAAAATATTGAGTGATTGTGGGCCCGTCAGCATAAAATTATTCTAACATGGTGCCTTTATTAGTGCTTCAATAAATGCCATTCTTCTTGTGTTCTGAGGTGGCATTTGCAAATGAGCTAATTTCTCTGCAGTAAAATAATTGTGTTGCATTTATTTTGCGAGGGGGGGAACGGTGCTATTACATAAAGGGGGCTCTTTTTCCATCAAAACTACATACGCTGTAGTTAGTCAAGTTTAAAAAAGAATGCATTAACTAAATGACTAGGTAATTATTTAAATGAACTCACTGCTTTAAAAAGCTGTAGATGGGATAAACACCTTAAAAAGTCCCTTGTTATTACAAAAAGATGTGGCAAATTAGTCACAGGAGTATTCCTGCTTCAAAGTCAGGGAGGGAAGGTGTTTGCTAATTGGTGGCAGGCATTTTAGGGGTTTGGTACAGGTTTCTTGACTTCATGCCACGCTGGCTTTGTTCTCCAGAAATAGTGGAATGGGAGGGGAGAAGACAAGAGGTATAATTTGAATTTCACCACATGCATTTTGCTGCCTATCTTTTCTTGCCCAAAATTGTAGAATTCTACGGTCTCACCAGTGCAAGGACCTTCCCTGATCAGCACTGCCCATTCAAAGTAAGCAGTAAGCTCCACACTCAGGAAGGTCTCCTGCAGATCACGCACCAACCCCCTTCTCATAATTTAGAAGACTATGCATCATGAATAAGAAATAATTAACTACCTGCCCAAAGTTTTTGTAACCCAACAGTAAGACATTCTCATGCTACTTTCCATTTAGCTTGCAAAAAAAAAAAAAAGAGAGAGAGAGAAGGAAAAGAAAGGAGAGAAAACATGCTCAAGATCAAGAACAACAGAATTAATAAGAGTGGGGGAAAAAGAATAAAAAGGAAAGAAATAAAGAAAAAGAACACTGAGAAAATTCTTTCAGAGAAATTGCCAGGACTGAGAAATAAGAAGTTGTGTTTTAAGATAAAGCCAAGCAAATCCTATTTGAAGAATAAACTATGACGTTTATTCAGGCTAATACCTCCTAAATGAAATAATGAGATTCCTTACTTCCACGCTGCTGTAAAGATCGCTGAGCTCTCTTCTTCCCTTAGATGTTGTTCTCCCTTTGGCGTGGCCTGTGAACTAAACACAATGAAAAGGGCATTTCACTTTAAGCAGAAATTAAGTTGTTTCAAGGAAACCAATAAATCATACAATTTTAAAAATGGGAATGAACTAATAGTGGATATCTGCTATGTAACCAGGCGCCAGGTTAAGTGATTTGCACTTATCCATTCATTTACTCTTCACTACCACCTAGTGCAATAGTTCCAATCGCTCTGCTGTGATTTGTGGGGCCCTAAAGAACACCTTCCTTACAACTCAAATTTGGAACAAGTTAAGGAGTCAGACTCAGACCAAAATGTTGCTCTTCAACTGTACTGAAGAGCCTGGGTCGTCATCTGTGAGCTTTCAGCGGGTTTCCGAATTCTTCACCCTGAGTCACACCTGACCACCAGCAGGAAAACTACAAGGCCTCCATGGCAGGACAGCGGCGGGCAGAGAGACTGGCAAGTAGGCAGATGTGAGGACAGAAAGAGCTTGAAATGGACATGCTCAGTTCCATCATCCAATTCACCAAGCAGCTAAGCCTCTCTCTTTTACTCCTGGGGAGGCAGGAGTAAGGAGTCGGGTGAATGAAAAAGTGTTCATTTGTAATCTGACAATATTCCCTCTCACAGAAGCTAAGTAGAAATCATACCCATTTTACAGATCATAGAAATAGAGAAGGTGTTGGTCCTTAACTAGAATTCTTATTTTACAAATACAAAAATTGGGATCCATAAAAGTTAATTTTGCCCAAGCTTGTATAGCCAGTAAATAGAGAGTTGAAATTCAATCTCTGGTCTGTTTCTGACACTAAGGACTATGCTATTATCCACTGTAGTGCATTATATTTTTAAAAGCAGAAATCATATTTATAGGGAAGTGAAAATAAGAACTCAAACCTCTTAACAACTGAGAAAAAAAATTATTTACTCTTCAACACCTATGTTTCAGGAAGCTGTAGGCTGAACAAACCATAGGTAAAGAATCTAAAAAGCGCTGGGAATATATTCCCACTCACTAAAAGAAGTAAAAGGCTGATTCTGTAAGCACTGTAAGCAGAATTTAACTTTCATGTAGACCAATGGTTCTCGACTGGGGTCGAGTTTGGCAATGCCTGTAAACAAAGCCCAGATGACAAAGAATTAGCTAGCCAAAAATGCCAATAGTGCTGAAGCTGAAAAACCTTGATGTAGAGAAAATAGGTGAATGACTACTAGGTATGATTTTGAGGGCCGAGAAGGTCTTTGAGTCGACCTTCAGTGGCTGTCAAAAAGTTCACAATTAGCGCATCTTTGGGGTGGCACTCTGTCTCTACTTAAAATAAAATTCTCTCTGGAAATTAATATAAGCAGATACTGCTTTTAATGTGAAAGCTAGCTAAGAGAAAATGAGATACTGAAAATGTAAGGGAAGGAGGAAGAGGCTGGGGCAGGCCCAGGAGGAAGCTGTTGTAGGTCTTTGGAGAAACATCACAGACTATGTTTGTGACAGAGAGATGGGAGAAAGCAGCTTACTCATTATTTTGGTTAGGGCTGATCTTACATCCAAATAAAAAATAATACCTTCCCTTTCCCCACACTACTCCCCTCCCAAAAATAAAAAAAAAAAAAACTAAAAGGTTTCCAGAGGACCAAGCTGCATATAGCCAAGAATTAGAGAGCAGAGTATAATAATTTGAAACCTGGCCCATCTGAGTCTGAATCTTAGTACTGCTATTTTCTTTACTATTCAACCTTGGTAATGTTACTTTAACTCTCTGGTCCCTAGATTTCTCAACTCCATATTTATAGTCTCAATATAAACTGAATCAGATTATTGTACAGATTCACCAGAGACAGTGAGTCCCTGGTCCATAGCAGAGGTTCGGCAATTGTTATTATAGTTTCTTTAACTCTGAAAAGATAGTGGAATTCTAGAGCAACTAAGACCCCTGTTAAATGCCTTAAATTCTCTGTGGACTCAGAGGAGGTATAAATAAGTTAATAGGAGAAATGATTCTATCCCTGGGCAAGTATCAGATGTAAAGACACAAAAACATCATGTGGTTTTTATCAGTGGTTTTCTTCAAGGGTCCATGAGATATGAGAGTAGCATTGCAAATCTCCTCAATAAAAACAAACAAACAAACAAACAAACAAACAAATAAAGCGTATGACCTCCAAAGTTGAAGCTCTTTTTAATGGCTTATGAGTTACTAGAATGGAGGTGCAGGGGTAATGTCAAAACAGAAGCAATTTTAATGAATTCTAGACTGATATGCCTGGCCCATATTTATAACACACATGTTAATCCTGAGAGTCACCTGATCTACATAATACTTTTCAGGGGTGACTAGTGCTTCAAAGGTGAGGACATGAGCCCAAATTTACTTTACACTCTAGACATAGCACAACTCATTGAACAGGCTTAAATTAAGTTATTTTTCTTACTTATGCTTCATTTTCTTTATTTTAAGTAGAAGAGTAAAATCTCAAAAGATGTCATAGGATTAATTAATAATTAATGATTACATCGCCCTTTGAGAGATGTCAAAGTTACATCTTTTTTTTAAATCTGTTACTTTAAAAAAAATTTTTTTTGACATGTTTCACTATAAACATGGGACCATAGTCTATTTTCTGGACCTTCTAGGTCTCATTATTTTCATTTGTAATAAAGGAGTTGACATAAAGAATTCCAAGGCCCTGTGACCTAGGAACCCTGGAAACTTGTAAGAAATGCACCAACTTGGATTCCACCCAGACCCATAGAATCAGAATCTTTACCAAGATCCCAGAGCAATTCAGATGCAATTTCAAGTTTGAGAAACACTGAACCAAAGGTCCATTTCAGCTTCATAATGTTATGAATCCATACATAAGTTAGAAAAAAAAAAAAGCCTATAGGGGATCAAATATTGGCCATCACAGAATAGCTAAACATACTCCAACCCTCTCTTTGCCCTTACCTCCTGTATTTCTTTGATGCTTTCTATCTGATACTTTTTGGGGGGTTTAAGAATCCAATGATGGTTAAGTCCGCAGAAATAAGAAGTAGAGAAATTCGTAAGTTGTTGTTTATTTTACTCTTCTGTGGTAAAGTTATGTAAGTGTTGTGGCAAAAAAATTTCTGTTTTCTGGGTCTGACGTGAATTTATGAGAGAGGCAGCAAAGCACTGGAGGTCCAGCACATGCCGAGGAGCCTGAGAGCCTGTTTGAATTCTAGTTCTGCCACTAACAAGCGTGTGATTTCAACTCATGACCAGAGCTTGGCCCTAGGTAGTACTACCTAAACGCATGGTTAAATAAAATATACCAACATATAAACAATGTTTCCATTTTCTTATTGTGCTTTTAACAATAGGGTAACCAACTTCAGCCAACACTATTTTGTGGTAATGTCTCTGATCAAGGCACAAAGCTGTTATAATGGCATTTTGACAACAAACTCATTGTAATGTTGCTGTTAATTTTTTACTTTTGATATAATAAATATATATTATATAAATAATTCAAATAGTTTAAAATATGTGCTATATGTTTCCTTATTTAATAAATACAACAACCTTAAGAGATTGATACAATTAGCACCCCCATGTTACAGATGAGAAAACTGAAGCTCTAAGTAATTACCTAAGGTCATATAGCTTCGTGGAGAGTGGGGATTTGAAATCAGGCAGTCTGGCTTCAGAATCTGTGTTCTTAAATACTATACTATAGCTATAGCATAGTATATGCTATATATGTACTAAATACTATACTATGGAATGCTATGTACTAAATGTATTATGTTAACTTTCTCAGAGGGACTTTATCCTTTCTGGTCTTAATTATGTCAGTCATATTTGTCTTAAATTCATTTAAATAGTGCATTCCTTCGGGGCAGAGACTGTTTATCTGTATAAAGCCAAACAAAACAACTTGTGCAATTAGTTAATTACTTACTAAACTTCTAGTAATAACAATGACATAATATATTATCAAATCTAATGACATCACAGAAAAGAACTCAACATTGAAAAACATCACTTCCCTTTGAAGTTCTCTTGAATGTGAACTTGAATTTATGCTACTTTTAATGGGATTTACATTAAGTTTGTACAAAATATTTGAAAATCCACTTGGATAAATTATCCTGAAAGTGGGTAAATGACCTTTTTATGCTTCTTTGAAGGGATCAGAGCCAGGAGCCAATATTTACTCTCCTAGAAAGAAAAGGAAAAGCAACAAAATGATGCCAAAACAGCACACAGGGCCTCTAAAGTTATAATAGAGATGTTTCTGATGCTGTTACTCATCTCTGTCATAGGCAAAAGACTTGAACAGGGCAAAGGAGTAAGTATTCAAGCTTCCTGCAAACACAAATGGGTAGAACCTCCACCAATGACGGCAGCAAATGGGAAATGGAAGAGGGATGCAAATAGGGCACATGCACACATCTGCAGCCTGGAAGCAGCTGTGCAAAAAGCCTGACTCAAGACTCACTGCACCTCTCTCCTGCCTTCAGACCTTAACTCCCAGTCCCTGTTGCCTTCTCCGTGATGCCTCACCCCTTGAACACACATAACATTTAGAGTCTGAACTCCCACTTGGCCTAACCGTAGACAAAAGCCATGCAGCCTGGAAACAAACTTTGTATGTTCAGATTCTAGCCCTGCCACTTGCTACCTGTGTGATGCGATGAGCTCCTTAACCCCTTTTAAGCCTCTGTTTCCCTATTGGTAGAAGAAGGAAAATAATAGTTTCCAAATCCTAGGGTTATTGTAAGTATCATTCCAGCTAATGTGTGTAGAGTGCTAAGTGAAGTGCCTGGAGTGTGGTATGTACTGGATTAATGTGAACTATTTCTGCCTAATTAGGTAGTATATTCCTCCCCTTGTACTTCTTCTATCCTACGCAGTAGCAGTCATAGCCGAGTAATTTACATAAAGTAGGTGCTTTTAAAATGTTAGAAAGACACTTTGGCAGAGGAAGGGGAACTAGGGAGTGGGAGGGGAGCAGGAAAGAGAAGTCTGTATCCAATGATGCCAAAGGTATTTCTCATACTGGAGGCCATATCACACCAAGACCTTGCAGTTTTAACTAGGATGACTATCTGGTCCTGATTGCCACATTTGGCAAAGAGTAGGGGCAATGATTCCATTAGATCTTAAAGAGTGCAGCTTTGCCCACAATAGCAGGGCCCCTGACTCAGAAAAATTCTGAGCACAGGCCAAACACAAAACAAAAATTCAAGGCAAAGTTGCCAAGTATGATGGCTCGACTATCTTCTCCGGGTCTGGCTCTGGTCTCTGCTCTGTCCCTACCCCCATAGGCTAAGGAATCTTTGAACTGGCAAAATGAAACCAAATATTGGCTGTGGCCCTTTATCTGGGCATAAAAATTTCAAACAATGCTTCATGCTGATGTCTGGTAGAACCCTTTTAAACTCTCAGTCCCTGAGAAGCCTAATTACTCCTTTGCAAGAGGGAACAACTAAGAAAATAATACGACCATACAAAACAAAAAACAAAAAAGATATAGCAGTTCAAAAATAAAGAATCGCCATGAGAATTTAGAGTAAATGTCTTCCTATAAAAATAATAAATTACTACAAGGAACAAGGAAGTGCTTTAGAATTCCTATTTGTTTACAATAGAAATCAAAAGGACCTGTTCTATGAAAATATATCAGATGTGGAGGTAAAAAGCACAAATAACAAGTTAACAAAATTAGTAGAGACTGGCTAACAAGTTAGTTTTTTAAAAATTTCGAATTTGGCAGTAGTTGATAGATGGTCACGGGTATGGGAAGCATGGATGGCATAGGGAATGCAGTTAGCATTAATTTAATGACTAGGTGGAGGGCCAGAGAAAAGAAATAGCAACTAGGGGGATTGTTTTATAAACTATATAAATATCTAACTACGTACTGTATACTTAAAACTAATAAAATAAAATTTTAAAATATTCAAATTTGTAAGGTAGTAGACAAACTCCAAAAATTCTCCCCAAACTTAAGGAAAACAGATAAAGGGATTTAAATGATTAAAGAAAACTAAGAGACATAGAAAACAATGAATGAGATTCCATAAAGTTACAATGGAAAGTTAAGAAAATAAAATAAACAGACAGCACTGAAGCAATGATTAAAGTGACAACAGAAGGAAACTTTTTTACTTGAATAATTTGATTTTGAAGACTGAAATATTTTGTGGGGAAAAAAGGAAAATTTAATAAAAAGAAACCAACACATAGACATAAACCAATAATGTTTCACCATTTAAAATATCCTTCAAATATTCAGGCACTTGTGCATATAGATACATAGAAATGGCCACCACACATAAACACATATACACACATACAAAGGAGTCAAGATCAGGCAGACATATGCCTGAAATTAAATTTTAAAAATTAAATTAAAGAAATATATTAAATTTAAAAAAAGACAACAAAGCAAACACTACTAAATTTTAAGAGATAGTAACCTCAATACAAGTTTTTGATCAAATCTAAAGAAAACAAAAGGAAAAGACATAAATATGTGAGCAATCAGACAATATGGCAGTATGTATGGTTAATGAAAAAAAATTGCTCAAAGACACATTCCAGCTGCCAACAGATGAATTAAAATAAGTCTATCTGACTCATGATTTCACTAAATATAATAGTAGTTCCAGATATTCTAAGTTTTTCGGAGTACCAGCTTCCTATGAACCCTGACCTCATCTCAAGACCCCTAAATATCTGTATCTTAATAATAACAACAAAAATATACTAATTAAAATAAACATTTACTATTTGCTAGACTCATTATATTCATTATCCCAAATCTTTACAAAACCCTTTAGTAGATTCTTTTCCTACCTTTCAGAGATTAAAAAAAAAAAAAATCATCTTCAGAGAGATTGAACGACTTTCCAAATATATTTTGTTATTCTGCTAGTACATGACAAGGTCAGTATTCAACTACAAGTGCTCTTGTTTCAAAAGCCTGAAGCATTTTGTACTACTCTATTTTGCCTGTTCCTGTACCCACAAGTCTATAAGGTGGGATAGGGATGCTTGTGATTCAGCTTGGTTAGAGAAAGGGAATGCACGTGACTAGATGCTAACTCTTATAGTAGAAATGTATATAATAGACTGTATACCATGAGAGTGTATTAACCACATTTCTAGCTTCTGTAAACTTGACGCTTTAACATCTTTCCTATGTGCATATGCTAGATATGCCTTTTTCTGGACAACCCAATAATATGCCTAAACCACCTTGCCTTAGCCTCCTGCCTCCCTTACTTCTCGAGTCTTGGGAGGAGCCCTCTTCCTACAGCATGCTTTACAAATACAAATCAATCAAGCAATCCAAAATGTACACCCCAAACCACCTTCCTTGTCTGACTCCCATACTTTGGGCTACTAAACACCTGCCCAAATCTTTCTAAGGCTAAGTCCCAGACAACTAAAGACAGTCCCTGTGCCCACTCACTGAAATTATTCAAACTAGCTAAACCTAAGCTTGCTCACCCTGCTTCATCTGTTCCTTTCCAAGAAACTCACAATAAAGGCTTTTTAAGAATTGATTGCAGTGAAGTTGGTTAATTAAATTATATAGATTTTAAGTGTACAATTCAATAATACATCATCTGTATATTTCATTGTGTGTTCACCACCCAATTCAAATCTTCCTTCACCATATTTGATCCCCTTTACCCTATCTACCTCTCCCCCACCCCATTTCCCTCTGGTAACCACTAAATTGTGGTCTGTTTCTATGAGTTTTTGTTTATTTGTTCATTTGTTGCTTTTAGTTGTGTATCCCACATGTGAGTGAAATCATATGATTCTTAACTTTTTCCGTCTGACATATTTTGTTTAGCATGATTAGCTCAAGATCCATTCATGTTGTTGCAAATGGCACTATTTTATCTTTTCTTATGGCTGAGTAATATTTCATTGTATATATTTACTACATCGTCTTTATCCAATCATCTATTGAAGGACACTTGAGTCCCTAACAGCTAGGGAAGTTGAGCGTATTTTCATATGTCTGTTGGTTGTTTGTATGTCTTTTTGAAAGAAATGTCTGTTTAGGTTCCCTACCCATTTTTTAATTTGGATTGTTTGTTTTCTTGTTGTTGAGTTGTATGAGTTCTTTATATTTTTTGGATATTAGCCCTTTATCACAGGCATTGTTAGCAAATACCTTCTTCCATTTAAAGATTATGTTTTTGTTCTATTGATAGTTTCTTTTGCTGTGCAGAAGCTTTTTAGTTTGATAAAGTCCCATTCACTTATTTCCTTCTCTTTCCTTTTGCCTTGTGACTGAGCCAGTAATTTCCCTGTGTGGCTCCCAGTGATGGTTAATTTTATGTGTCTACTTGACTGGGCTAAGTGGTGCCCAGATATTTGGTCAAATATTATTCTGGATATGTCTGAGAGGGTGTTTTTAGATGGTATTAGCATTTGAATTAGTAGAGCAAGTAAAGCAGATGTCCCTTCCTAATGTTGTGGATCTCATCCTAAAGATCTGAATACAACAAAAAGAATGACCTTCCCCAAGTAAGGGGGACTTTCTCCTGCCTGGCCATATTAGTCTTTTCCTGAATTTGGACTTTAACTGAAATACCAACTCTTCTTGGTTCTCAAACCAGCTGGCTTTTGGACTGGAACTACACTAGTTCTCCTGGGTCTCCAGCTTGCCAACTGCAGAGCTTGGGACTCCTCACCTTCCATAAGTATGTGAGCCAATTCCTTATAATAAAAATCTTCTATTGGTTCAGTTTCTCTGTTTCTCTGGAGAACCCTGACGAATAGAAAACTCCCTATGGTCTGGCAAGCCTTTTCCTCTTGAGAACTGAGTAATAAACTATCTTTTCAATGGCAGTCATTTCCTGATTGCCTTACTATACCTCAAATTTTCTATTAATACACTATATTTTAAAATAAGGGGTGAGATGTCAAGAGCTACCATTTGGCTACATTAATCATTCACAGTTAAATTATAATAAACTAGAAATAGTATATAATCCCTGCCTGCTAACTCTATCATGTCTAGTGCATTTTATTAGAAGTGAAGTGATTTCTCTTTAAAGTTTCACATTCACAATTAGATATATGGAATGAATATTAATGAACAAAATGCTGCATATGGCCTTACTTTCCCAATTTTACCTTGGCACACACAATCTATAAATCAGAGTCACTAAAGTTAAAAGTTACTAAATCAGCAGCAATTCTTTAAAATGATTGGAAAATAATTTTATTAGTGAAAGATTCTGTGACTTGTGGTCCTTACTCAGGGAACAGTAAAACTAAAGGGAAAACTCATATGACCAAAATCAGAAAAGATAGTTGTGGCACTCTACTGACTCAAATTGGTAGTCCTAGAAACCAGAATGAGAAAGGAAAGGTAATGGAGCTATTCATGTGCACTGCTTTCTTTTCACACTTTATGAGCCTTGAGTCTGATTGGCCTCAGCCTGAGTATTACAAAATGCCCAGGAATGAAAGATGCCTTGCAAAACCAAGACTGGAAACAACTGATTCACTTTAAGACTATGCCTGCCTCTGAGAGCCCGAGGAAAGGCCACTCACTCAACTAAGTCAAACATTGAACTGTCAGCTCTAAGAGCTGTTTTGTTGTACCTTTCACAACTTCCTCATCCTAAGAGTTTAGACAAGCATATTTGTATTATATTTATAGCTGAGAGTCTCCTATAAATTTGAAACATTTTTTAATAAAAAGGAAGCATTTGAATATTAATAGTTATGTCAATCTAGTTCCAGTCAGGAAAACAAAATCCGCATCAATTATTTTAATACACAAAATTAACATAAGGAATTGAAGACAAGAAAGGCAAAAAAGCAACACTGACCTATCAAAGAAGTAATAATTGTTAAGGAGTGATTACTAGCTTCATTCTTTATTAGTTTTGAGACATTGGGCAAGTGACTTAACCTCCTAAAGTAGCTCGAAAATATCCCCAGCATTAGCCAAAGTGTGAAGTTTGAGGACATAATCCTCAAGATTGTCTTTCTTTCTGACACCAACTGAATATCTGGGAGGGATCCCCAGCTTCACAATACACTAGAAAAATTTAAGGAACTCACTGAAAGCTATTATACTTGCAGTATGGTTTATTACAGGGAAAGGATACAGATGAGTATTAGCCAAAGGTAGAGATGCGTAGGGCAGAGTCTGGAAGGGTTCCAAACAGAAGCTTCTGCTGTCCTCAGGACATATTACCCTCCCAGTATTGATGTATTACGACATGCATGGAGTATTGCCTGAATATGCAAGGAAGTGTGCCCGAGCACCAGTGTTCAGTTTTGATTGGGACTTCATTACATAGGTATGACTGATTGATCACTCACATGGTTGAACTCAATCTCCAGATCAACTAATACCCTGTTACCCAAAGTCTCCAACCTAAATCATGTTGTTAGACTTTCTGGTGTAGCAAGCCCCACCTTAAAACTATCAGCTGTAGTCATCTCCTTATTAAAAACAGTGTGACCCAACCTTGGCCTAAGCAAATACATCAGGCATGAAATAGATTCTAGAAGTCGAGGGCAAAGGTCACAACTCTCTTTAAATAAGGTTAAATTTTATACTACGCATAATACCTTCTAGGTAGAGTGATAATGTGTGTTGGTTTGCCCAGAATGGTCTCAATTTACTTCTAATGTCCTGGAGTAATACCCGTAAAAATAGCATATATCTTTTCATTCTCAAAAGTGTCTCAATTTGGATAAACTTTGGACATACTACTTATTGGCATAGATAATATTAAAAACATTTTTAGTATCAATATTAAAATATTAACAATAAAGGCATATTAATAACATGACTACAAAACATATTTTATTCTATTGGAAAATACTCTATGATTTCAAGTTTTTCCAAATTTTATCCTGCAGTATAGGGTATACTATTTGGAATCCCTAATGTACTTCCAGGACACAGTAAGAATTGAAACCAAAAATAATTAGACCATAAATATCAAGAATACAGAAAATTGCTAATATTTTCTGTTTATTTGACAAATAAGGAGATTGAGGCTCAGAGCAGGAAGTGTCCAAGGTTACATAGCTACTGACTCACAAAACTTTGACTATAATTAAAGTCTACTGATGCGGCCTCTTGCTTTCTTTCCCCTCTGTAGACTAGATAACTCTCTTTTCACAATGTGCATATTACTTGCTTCAGATCTTTGATAACTATGTGATGGTTAAGAATGTCAACTCTGAAGTCTTAACTATCTATGTACAAATTCTGGTTTCACCACTTACTAGCAATGCATCCTGGAGATGGTCACTTATCCTATTTTAATGCCCTTGTTTGTAAAATGATAATATGTATTTCATGGGGGTGCTGTGAGAGTTAAAGAAGTTTATATGAGTAAAGGGCCTAGGGCTTGTCAAGTGTGTATTAACTATGTTGTCTTTGTTAATTTTAATCCAAAAGCTTCATTTAACAAAAATAGATAATTGAAAATATTATAAGGAAGATTTGCAACCTATCTCCCTCAGCCTTTACTTCTCACCTCAAGAGAGAACTCTTGAAATCTATTACTTTCCAGAAATTCCAGGCATGTCACAGGTCCTGAAAGCCATGTTCTCCCTTACAGACATATCTTTAATAAGAAGGGAAAAATATATAAGAATAAGAACAGGGAATGTGTACAAGTTAGTAATCTATCTATAGGGTTTTTAGCTCACAGTAGAAGCTCAGTAAATTAGTCTCCCAAACTTCATTGATATTTTCCTGCATGGTGTTTGGCATGCTTTTCAGTGAACTTTTTCTCTGCCCATTTGGTTCTTATTGAGCATGAAGCCTCTTAAGCCAGAACTCAACCTCTCTCATGTGGAAATTGGTAATGCATGGCTTCTGAAAGTGACAGCCAGGGCTGTCCTCCATCAAAGTGCCATTCATTTGTGTTAAGACACTAGATTGTGAGGAAACCTGGGTGTTTGCAAAAGCCCTGGCTGGCCAGCAGATAAAGCCACTGTCAGCAATTAACACTTGGTGTGAATTAATGTGATAAAGTTTGTTTAAGGATAGAAAGTATCATAAATATTCTGTAATAAAGAATGAGAAAATATAACTCTAGCGTATACACAAGCAGCATCTGAGTAAGGCAGTCCAGAGGAGGGAAAGACAGAAGGGAAGGAGATGGTACATACTAAAGCCAAAAATGTAAAAGGAAACATCACACATTTCAATTATATCTCAGTAAAACTGAGCGAAAAAATGGAAAAAAAGAAAAAGAAACATTATACATTTGAGCAATTTGTCCAGGACCTTGGAGATAGTCCCTAATTACAGAGGCGATCAATATCTATGAGTGAATGAACAAACGCTACAGGCAGATCTCTGCATATTAAGAGAACTTCCACAAATCCTTGTGGGAGGGTCATTTTTGCTTCTCAAAGTCTCATTTAAGGCCTCATGTAATCATTTCTCTAATGCTGCCTGAGTTCCCTCCAGCCCACTCTGCTACCCTTCACTGTAAACACCAGGCTCTAGTGATCATCTTCACTCTGAAGCAATTGTGATTCACTTATCTTTTTTTCATTGCTCTTTGAGTCTTGTCCCCAGAGAACTCTGCCCCAGAATGGACAGGGCTTTCTTGCTCATCATCTTGAAGCATCATTATATATCCACAAACAGGACTCACCTGTGGTGGGCCGGTTGACCTGGTCTAGCAAAAAATTAAAATGTGTGCCATGCATTTCAGTCCTGTCTTCACAGGAGAGTAGTGACATCTCTCAAGTATGTTTCCAGCATTTAAAATTGTTTCCTAACTGGTCCTTGCATTCAGCTTTTCCCAGAAAGAAAGGGTACCAAGCTTGGAGGCAGGAAGACCTAAGCTCTGTAACAAAATCCAACACCAGCCCTCTCACCTTCGAAAAGCCACAGACAGACCCTCAGACCTTCTATCGGTAAATTGAGGATAATTACACCTGCATTTAGGGGAACTGTGAGGATTAAATGACATAATGTTTATAGCACAATTTGGAGAATTTGTTGGCATTTAATATATATTCAGGCATTATATATGTATATAAAATAAAAATATTTTAGCCAATATGGTGGTCAGTTTTCCCCCCATTGAAAGAACCTCAGACTGGCAACTCCTATTGAGCGAACAGCACCATCCCCACCAACTGGCTGTAGCAAAGATGGTCTGTGGGCTCGTTAGGCAAGTCATATTATAAATCCTATCTCCCAGGAACTGGAATACAGAACACAGAAACCAGTTCATTTACTTGTAGGAAGCTGAGCTGAAAGGACATAAAAATATGGGTCCTGAGGTCACTGGCATGGACAAACATGTGAGTGAGCAAAAAAAGAAAGCGAGTAGAAAGAAAGGAGATCAAAACAGCACAGGTATTGAAGCAGAGTGAATAATATATGTAAAGAGAGAAGAGATAAACCATGAAGCCCATCTCTGTGACCTGAATCTGAATTAAAACTGTACTTAAATTTTCGGCTTATTGAAGAGCATTTCTATTGCAATCAAAAAACTCCAAAACAACATCTGAGTCCCAAGGAAGGAGTCAGAGAGAGAGGGAGAGGAAGTGAGAGCAAGCGAGCAAGAGAGAGATTGGGGGGGAGGGGGGAGGGAGAGGAGAGAGAAAGAGAGTCAGAGAAAGAGGCTTCCATAACCATACAAACATAGATTTAACTAGCCCTCTAGCTTCCATGCCAGGGCAGACTGGCATCATTGCCTCAACAGATAGAAACATCAGTGTTGCTCTAAGGGCTAAGAGAGAAAAAATCAAATTGGGTGGTGAAGGAAAGTAGGCTATTATGGAATTACACCCAAAAAAAGAAAAATAGAAATCACGATAAAGACCCACAGGCAGGGCAACTAAATGCATCACACATATTTCCATCCTCACAGTCACGGCTGTCCAAAGAGAAAATCCCAAGCTCAAAGTCTCAGCCTCTCATGCAGAGGCAGACAAGTTTCAAGGGCTTTGGGGGAGAAATATATCAATCAAGTCATTCTTCGGTAAATGTGAGGAACATTAAGATGATGGTGAAGCTGGTGGTAATATATGCTTCTACAGAAGTTCTCAGGGTAATTTTATAGAAATAGCATCATATTATATATTATAATGAGGAAGGAAGTATGTGAGGGGAGCAATTTTAAGAAAGTAGTATGACAGAGAGATTAAATATTTTCTTTAGCAGCGGTCCCCAACCTTTTTGGTACCAGGGACCAGTGCTCCTATGAGACTCTAATGCCTGATGATCTGAGGTGGAGCTGAGGTGGTGATGTTAGCACTGGGGAGCTGCTGCAAACACAATGAAGCTTTGCTCACTCACCCGCCACTCACTTCCTGCTGTGAGGCCCGATTCCTAACAGGTCATGGACTATCCATCTGTGGCCTGGGGTTGGGGACTCCTGCGTTATGAGATGCCAAAAGGAACAAAATTGACCAGAAATTGGTAAAAGAAGTATGGCAATGATGTAAGGGTCCCATGTGTTTCAGGCGCTACCATTTACCAGATAGGTGACCATAAGCAAGTTGCTAGACTACTCTGTGCCTCATTGCCCTCATGCGTAATGTGAGGATAATAATTATAAAACACTCACCTCACAGTTGTTTTAGCAATTAGTTGAGAATTATATAATATGTGGCACTTAGGATGCCCTCAATACATTTAGCTGTGATTGCTAAATTCTTCAGTTTTGTTTTCTCCAAAAGTGACAATGAGACTAAGATTTGTGTGCAAGTGGTTTATTTGGGAGGTGATCTCAGGAAGCACCAGTAGGCAACTACAGAAATGAGGTAGAGAAGATAAGGAAGCTAATACAGGGAGCTTTAATGAGCAGTTATCACTGTGAACAATAATGGTGCCATCATAATAATAGGCCAACTACCTCACCATCATGGTATTTCAGACAATGGGAAGGAGAAATATTTAGGGGGCACCGGAACCAAGTTGTTGTCCCTGCAATGTCACTACAGGGCATAGGCCAAACTTCCTTTGATTAACTTTAGCCAACATTTTTGCTAGGAAAACTGAAATATCTAAAACTATAGCTTTTAGGTCAGGAAATATCTAAACTATAGCTTTTAGGTCAGCTTTAGGTCATAAAAATTCCAAGCAACTCAGTTGTTTCAGAGAAGCAGGTGCACCAACACAAAGGAAATCACTATGTGAAGTTCTAGAGGAAAATTAATATCTCTTAACTTTCTAAAGACATTCAAGCAAGGATGTAGTCAATTTAATTTGAGATTCTCTGTGGCTTTTACTCAAGCTTTGAGGGCAGTGGGTCACCCTTGCGTTTAATGACTCATATTTTACTGGCCCTTCATTGCTCTTCTCAAAGTTTTGTTCTATTTTTCCACTTATTATTTCTGGACGGGAGTTCTCACATTTGTTTCTGAATCTGTCAGTTGATGACTCAAATCTACTACAGAGCACCTCCCTTCTGATACTGTGGCTCTTTCCACTGTAAAAATGTTGATGTTCCTCCAAAAGTAACTGTCTTTGGATGTCCCCAAAGGTCTTTTTTTCTAGAATCCAATGAAATGCTGTATTCCCTCCACACTCTACACTATGGAGCCCAGTTGTATTCTGACCACACCAGGGTGAATGCCTCTCCTTGTTCTGAATGTCTCTCCACTGCCTGACACTAAAACAGGAAAGCTGGGGTCCCTAGGTCTACCTGAGTCTGTCTTTCTATGCAGTTCCTTCAGCTTCCCACCCACAAACATTCTATTCACAGGACCCAGGCACCAGCCAGTCAGGCATAGACCCCTAACAGGCCCTCTGTACCCTATAGGACACTTTGTAATTCCATCCCTAGTTTCCTCCCTAACACCTTTTCCTTCCACTCATCCTCTTGCACACTGGCCTGTTAGATGTTTCTAGAGAACACAAGAAGTTACTTCTGGCTTCAATACTTCTTTATGACTATTCCCTCTGCCTGGAATATTCTTTCTTATGATCCTAGAAAGTGACTCCTTCATGTCATTCAGATCCCAGCTTAAATGTCACCCTTATCATTGATGCTAAGTTGTCTTCTGTGAGCTTAGCACCAAACTACCACTCCTAAGAAATGGTTCCCAAAATCCTCTTGTCTGTATGCTTCTGTATTAGGGTTTGCCAAGGAGAAAAACTTGAGCAAGATTTGGAAAGCAGAAGTAGTTATTCTTGGAAGGTTGTGAGAGTCAAACTGGGAGACTTTCACAGATTCACTTCACAGTCTTGCTTTCAGAACTAGACTGTGCTGCTTCTTGAACTTCACTTTGAGCTCCATCTATTCCATGTCAAGGTCTGTGACTGCTTTTCTGATTCCAGAACCTTCCTCTCTCCAGCTCCTCCCACATTCACACAATCCCTTATTACTGCGATGCTTGTATTGTCTGTTTGTACAAAACCAGCTGCTACACCACCTATATGAATTAGCCCCCAGTCATTCATTCTCTATGTCATCTCTCTTTAATTCCCTCTGTGGCACATTCCATTGATATTTTCCTTGTTCATCTATTTTTTTGCTCTTTGCTTTTATTGTCTCCCCACTCCCACACTGCAAGAGCACAAACAGGAACTTGGCTTTGTTCATGGCTGTACCTCCAGTGCACGGCTTATAATACAAAGTCCTACCTTTAGCAGAAGTTCTAATATCTTCTTAATTATGAAACTGGTAAGAAGTACAAAAGTAGGAAGGATATTGTTACCTGAGAATCCCACTAAATATAATAGCCTATAGAGTAGAAATCAGTATGATTTTTACTTCCTTTGCAAAGGAAGTATAGGTGCAATTATTGAATACCTACTATAGACAAACCAGGAACTGGGCTAGGCACTTTTACATAAATTATCTTTTACTTTTCTATAAGTTTCTGAATTACATGTGCCTAGATTAATGTAGGATTCAATAAGCTGCTCAGCAAATTCAGACCAGATGTCTCTATCTTGAATTTCAAGATCTTAGTTGGCCCTGGTCCTGTTCTCTCTAGCCAGAACACAACAGCAGGCTCCTAGAAGGAAAGATGAACTATTTAAGAATTTACTGATAGAATCAGAGGATCACAGTTTGATATATATTCAGAGAGAAGCTCAGAGTCTGATACTTAAGGTTAGAATCTGTGTCTATGTTGATGCTCATCTTAAAGCCCAGTAATTTTTGTTGGCCATCCATCAAAACAAGAATGAAATACTAAAACACCACTGTAATGATATACATGAGGTAAGTGATAAAGATTTACCTAATTTGTAAATGGTTCCCTTTTGATGAGCATTTTGCATATTTTAATTACTGACTTCCAATGGATTATGGTTAAGAGTGTAGTGTTCATCCATCTGTGGTTTTCTACTTCTTCTTAGGCACATAGGACTACACTTTCCAGGTCTCTGGCAGGTAGATGGAATTATATGACTGGTTATTGAGCAGCAGTGATTTATTCCACTTCTGGTCAAGGCATTTAAGAGCAGGTGTGAGTGTTTTCTTATTCTCTATCCAAGATTCTAGAAACCATGCTTTTAAGATGACAGCAACACCAGATGATGAAGCTCCTTAAGCCTGTTTCTAAGTAATTATTTAGAGCAAAGCTTTCCACTGCAGACCCAAATAGGATATCAATATAGGATATATTGAAGGAATGGATATTAAATTATTTTTCTGTTAAGTCACTGAGATGTGGAGACTAATTTATTATTACAGCATAACCTAACCTGTCCTGACTAATATTAACACCAAGATACTCTTTTCTCATAATAATTTCTACTGATAAGTGAATAATGCTTAGGTAATGATTTTGAAGGACATTGCACTTTTCTCTCAGGTATACAAAAGCATTTCATATAGATTGCCTCATTTATACGTATAACATTTACATAATAAAAACTATAATGATCATTTCCATGTGAAAACTAAGGCAAAAAGAAGTGAATTGATTACCCATAGATAACTACAATTCATTGGAAAGAACTATAAAGAAAAATTCATATGAACTTGTTCCCAGCATCAGGCCTTTTCATTCACAAAACAATCTCTTGGGCTTTTCTGGGCTGACATCCATTTCATCCCTATTATAAAGGCCCTTATCAGAATACCACACTCTAAAAGAATAAGGGGGGGAAAGTATAGTAGCTTTTTGAATATAAAACTCTAAGTAATTGTACTGTATGGCATGTCTGTGGCCTTAATGTAAATTATTTTTTTTATTCCTTTCCATTCTGTTAATAACATGCACTCCAGAGTAATCAAGTTACCCAGCCAACTAACTCTTGCATTTCTAAAAAGTATTACCAGAAAACAGCATGCAACTACTAAAGCTTTTTCCCCCATCCTGTGAAAAATGTAACACTGGCTAAAAAGGAAAGCCATTCTTGGAACCAGCTTGGAGTTTATTGGGTTTTCTCCTTTCTTTCAGCTCATACTAACAATTTAAAAGCTGAACAAGAGTGAAAGATTATATTCAATTCATTGACAACACTACTGTTCAACTTCTTGTTTCTCTTTTGAAAAAATATATAGATATAAATATATAGGTATAGACATAGATATATAACTTTAAATTTTTCTAATAGAAGACTTTTTAAAAAATAAAATCAAACTGGAGAGTTCCAGTCAAGGTGGTAGAGTAAGTAAATGCTATACTTTCCTTTTCCCATGACTTCATTAAAATTGCAACTAAATTATGAAACAGTCAACCTGGAAACAATCTGAAGACTAGCTGAATAGGACTTCTATAACTGGGGATATAAAGAGGAGGCCACCTGGATACCAGTAGGAGGGGCAGAGACATGAAACAGGCTGGCCCCACACCCATGTGTGGTGATTAAGCATCAGGAGGGATATATCAGCTGCAGAGGTCCCACCTGAGGAGCAAAGGGCCTCAGCCCCATATCGGGGCTCCCCAGAGCAGAGTTCCAGTACCAAGCAGAGGAGTCCCCACAAATTCTGGCTGTGAAAATCAGTGGGGATTTTGAACATTCAGATGACACTTAAGGCAGCTGGAAACCCAAACATCCCCAAAAAGATTCATACACAGACTCACTCACAGGCACTCTCACCCTGGGCTCCGGCACAGGGACAGCATCTCTGGAGGTGCCAGAGACATACAGGAAAAGACTGAGCTGTGTGGCTTCAGGGCAAGGGCTGGCAGGAGAACCGCCATTGTCCTTTTGTTGAGCCCCCTCCATGCAGCTACAGGTGGGCGCCATCTTGCCTGTGTTCGGCCCTCCTCCCACACAGCCAAAACTGAATCTGCATTGGCCTGATGATATCCACTGGCTCCACCACGTTGACTCTGAGGCGCTGCCTCACCCAATGCGCAAATTGCCTGTGGCAATTTTGTTGCCGGGCAAGCAGCCTCACCCCATGGTATGTATAGGAATCTCCTTAGGCAGCAATCAACAGGTCTCCACTTGCCCGCCTCAGAAGACATTTTCAGTGTCAGGTAACCAGCCCCAGCTTGAGCTGCAGTATTTCTTGAACAAATCTCAGGGGTCTGTGACCCCAAGGTGGGCAACGATTGGCCTCGGTGTAAGCTGACACTTTTGCAAGTGGCCACAGGATCAATGCTAACAACAAGGCTAAATCTGCGCTAACCTGAGGAACAATACTTGCCCCGCTCTGGTAACTCCCTGAGACTCCACCTCATTCAACTCACATACAGCCTGAGGCTCATTAAACTGCTGAGTTTTACAGGAAACTGGTATATAGCTTTAGGCCTTAAGGTACCTGGCTTTTTGCTGAGCTGCACCAGGCCTGGTACGAGTGGCAGCCAGCCTCTCTAGACTGGATGACCCTCCTACATGCCTCTAGGTTTAGCACAGGCAGGCACCAACTACAGATAGCTTTGTAGCTTCTATCATGTAGCTTTTGGCTGGTTACAAGCAATGGCTGACCTTGGCTTACATAAGATCTCTTCTCAAGGAGCTCCAGACCAACACACCCAGAGGCTAGTGTTAGACATCAACAGAGCACCACCTGATTAGCCCCACAAGCAGCACATTCAAAGCATAGTCTCAGTCTGCACAACGAGCCCACTGTGGCAAATCCCACTCTATGGGGTCAGCACCTACATAGCAACTCATATGCCGTGGGCATGGCCAATCCTCAACCAGTCAGCCTGAGAGTCAATCCCACCCACTGACCTGCTGACAATAATCAAGGCTCAACTACAACAGGAAGGTATACACAACCCACATAAGGGACACTCTTGGAGCACCCGACACAAGTAGCCAAGGAAACTGTACCACTGTGCCACACAGGATACCTGCTACATAAGGCCATCTGGCTAAGACTGGAATACAGAACAGATCTACCTAATGCATATAAATGAACACAGAGAGGCAGCCAAAATGAGAAAAAAAATAGATATATCCAATAGAAAGAGCAGGAGAAATTTCCAGAAAAATAACTAAATCAAATGGAGGCAAGCAACCTCCCAGAAATGGAGTTCAAAATACTGGTTATAAGGATGCTCAATGAATATAGAGGAAGAATAGATTCTCAGTGAGAATTTCAACAAAGACATGGTAAGCATAAAAAAGGGCATAGAACCCATAAAAAAGAAGCAGTCAGAAATGAAGAATATAATAACTGAAATGAAGAATATACTAGAAGGAATCAACAATAGTTTAGATGAAGGAGAGGATCGAATCAGTGAATTGGAACAAGGTAGAACAAAATACCTAATCAAAACAGCAAAAAGAAAAAGAATTTTAAAAAATGAAGATAGGTTTAAAAAACCTCTGGGATAACAACAACCATAACAATATTCACAACATACAAGTACCAGGAAAAGAGATTGCAAGGGTTTGAAAACCTATTAGAAGAAATAATGACTGAAAACTTCCCTAACCTGGTAAAGGAACTAGACATACCACAAAGTAAGGTGAACCCAAAGAGGGCCACACCAAGACATATCATGATTAAAATGGAAAGGTTAAAGACAAAATGAGAATCCTAAAAGCAGCAAGAGAAAGGCAACTAGTTACTTATAAGAGCACTCCATTAAGAAGACTCTCAGCCATTTCTCAGTAGAAACTTTGCAAGATAGAGGGATTGACACCAAATATTCAAAGTGATGAAAAGCAAGGACCTATAACCGAAGGCTACTTTACCCAGCAAGGCTATCAATTAAACTGAAGCTTCCCAGACAGGAAAAATCTATAAGAAATCACCACCATCAAGCCAGTATTACAAGAAATGTTAAGGGGACTTCTATAAAAAAAAAAAAAAAAAGAAGGGAAAGAAAAAAAAGATCATAAATATGAACAATAAGATGGCAATAGCTGTGCACCTATCAATAATCACTTTAAATGTAAATGGATTAAATACTCCAGTCAAAAAAATTTTTTTAACTGATCAATGAATTCAGTAAAGTAGCAGGATACAAAATTAACATTCTTAAATTGGTGGCCTTTTTATAGACCAATAATGAACTACCAGAAAAAGAAATTAAGAAAACAATCCCATTTACAAATGCATCAAAAATAATAAAATAGCCAGGAATAAATTTAGCCAATGAAGTAAAAGACCTGTACTCAGAAAATTGTGTCACTGAAGAAAGAAATTGAAGAATATACAAATAAATGGACGCATATACCGTGCTCAATAGGAAGAATTAACATCATTAAAATGTCCATACAACCAAAACAATCTAGAGATTCAATACAATCCCTATCAAAATACCATTGTCTTTTTCCACAGAACAAGAACAAAGAATCCAAAAATTTATATAGAACTATAAAAGACCCCAAATAGCCATGGCAAACTTGAGAAAGAAGAACAAAGTTGGAGGTATCACAATACCTTATATCAGACTATACTATAGGCTATAGTAATCAAAATAGCATGGTACAGGAACAAGAATAGACATATAAATCAATGGAACATAATAGAGATCCCAGAAATAAACCCACATCAATATGGTCATTTAATCTATGACAAAAAGGCAATAATATATAATAAGGTAAAGACAATCTATTCAATAAATTGTGCTAGGAAAACTGGACAGATACATAAAAAATGAATTAGACAACCTACTTACACCATGTACAAAAATAAATTCAAAATGAATTAAAGATTTAAATGTAAGAGCTGAAACATAAAAATCCTGGAAGAAAAAATAGCCAGTAAGTTCTCTGACATTGCTCTTAGAAATATTTTTTCTGTTATTTCTTCTTGAGCAAGGGGAACGAAAGAAAAAATAAACAAATGGGACTATATCAAACTAAAAAGGTTTTGCATAGAAAAGGAAACCACTGGCAAACGAAAAGACAGCCTACTAAATGGGAGAAGTTATTTGCCTATGGTACATCTGACAAGGGGTTAGTATCCAAAATTTACAAAGAACTCCTTCAACTCAACACCAAAAAAACAAACAATCCAATTTAAAAATGGGCAAAGGACCTGAACAGGCATTTCTCCAAAGAGGACATAGAGATGGCCAATAGAGATATGAAAAAATGCTCAACATCACTAATTATCAGAGAAATGCAAATTAAAACCACAATGAGATATTTCCTCAAGCCTGTGGTTATCATCAATAAATCAACAAAACACAACTGTTGGCGAGGACATGGAGAGAAGGAAATTTGTGCACTGGTGGTGGGATTGCAAATTGGTGCAGCTACTATGGAAAACAGTTTGGAGGTTCCTCAAAAAAAAAAAAATCAAATTATCTTACAACCTAGTAATTCCACTTCTGGATATTTACCCAAAGAAAACCAAAACACTACTTTAAAAAGATATATGCAACCCTGTGTTTACTGCAGCACTATTTACAATAGCCAAGATATGGAAGCAACCCAAGCTCCCATCAATAGATGATTGGATAAAGGAGAGGTAGTAGATATATACAACAGAATCCTACTCAGCCATAAAAAATAAAATCTTACCATTTGCAACATGGATGGACATAGAAGGTGTTATGCTAAGTGAAATAAGTCATAAAAAAGATAAATATTATATGATTTCACTTATATGTGGAATCTAAGAAACAAAATAAATGAACAAACAAAATGAAAACAGACTCATAGACACAGAACAAACTGGTGATTGCCAAGTGGAAGGAGTTTGGGAGGTTGGGTGAAAAGGTGAAGGATTAAGGAGTACAAATTGTAGTTGGAAAATAGTCATGGGCTGTAAAGTACACCATAGGGAATATAGTCAATATTATTTTAATAACTATGTATCGAGCCAGGTGTGTACTAGACTAACTAGTGGATAACTTTGTAAATTATATAAATGTCTCATCACTATCCTGTACACCTGAAACTAATATAAAATAATATTAAATGTCAATTCTAATTGAAAAATTCAAGTTAAAAAAAGACTAAATTTACCAAAAAATAAGTAACTTTTGTAGTAATAACAGGAAACATTAGTGAAGTTTTTGAAATCTCTTTGAATAAGATTTGCCATATAACTTGCAAATTAACAGATGAAATGAATTATTAACCTCTACAATGAAATGGTATTCAAAATGTTCATGTGGGACATTTCCTATGTATTTAAACAAGTTATATAAGGAAGAAATATAATTTAAAACTATTTTTTAAATTCCTTATGTAGTTTAGGGAGCTTTCTGTTTCTCCTTTGATTTTTAGAGAAACTAAATATCAATGTAAAACCTAAGTAAATCAGAATTTTTTAAAGTTTGAATAAATGTAAATAAAGGAGAGTTAAATAAATGTATTTTTAATAATTATGTTATTAGTTCAATGAGTTTTTGATTCATCTTATACGGAATAGACTCACCCAAATAAGAATAAGAAGAACTGACATTTTAAGACATCATTAACTGTTATTTCCTCTAAGTTTGTCACTCTAACCAATCCAACTTAAGAGGCAGAGTAGGCAGGAGAGCTCTCAGTGAAGAGAAGCCCCTATGAATCCTTAGATAGAATTCATATACCAATCAGTCTATGTATGAAACATACAACTGAATCTCAACAAAATGGGCCATTTGATACCATTACTCTGTTGTAATTGACAAGGACTTTCTTATTTCATAAATGATTTATGGTTCCTTATGCCTGCCTCATCTCTATATCTTCCAATCTCCTGACTTAGGCTTCGTCTCGTATATCTGGACTCAGGCTTGTCTTTCAACTTGATGATTTTGTCACGCAGTTGTTTGTTTCTCCTTAATTTTTTTGTTTGCTTGTTTACTCTCAGATCCAGTTCTCTTCCTTGCCCTTCTCTATTTCCAAATTTCCTTAACAACTGACTTTCAACTAAGTACAGAAAGGTAGGCTCTGCTGGGAGATTAAAGGTGGGATAGTGGAGAAGGTAGGTAGTTATCCCTCTCCACACTTCCACCACTTTGGACAGAGTCTCTAGAAGGCATCGCATCTTTGGTGAGTTCTAGATATCACTAAGAAGCTCCAGTCTCTACAATCCTCATATTATTTTTCAGAACTTTTATTGTTCTACCTTTCCTATTTAGACATCTCATTGAATCTATAATTGTTTCTTGTCTATAGTATAGTAAACGAGTGCTATTTTTCTTCTAAATATGTGTATCTGATTGACTTAGCACTGTTTATTGAAAACCTCATTAACTTTCCCCAGAGTATTGTTGTATAATATTTATCATAAATCAAGTGACTTTACATATGTGAGTCACATCTTGGACTCTATTCTGTATCATTGATAAGTCTTTCCTTATATCGATATCACACTATCTTAATTACAACAGCTTAGGATAAAACTTATTACCTGGTAGTGTAGTTCTACAACTTTGTTGCTCCTCTTCAAGATCATCTTAGCTGTTTTTGCTTATTTACACTTTCATGTACATTTAGAATCAGCATGTAACTTTCTATGATAGATATCTAGGGGAGAGAGAGATAATAGATAGATAAACAAACAAACCTGGAATTGTACTGAATCTATAAATCCATATGGGAAGGACTAACATCTTTTTAATATTGAGTTGTTTAATATGTGAACATGGTTTATCCCTCCATTATTATGATTTTCTTTCATATCTTTTGATAAATTAGAATAAAGTTATTTAATTTTCAGTGTAGAGAATTCTCACATCTTTCATTAGATTTATTCTCAGAAATTTGATGTTATTTGATGGTACTGTAATACATGCTTTTATAGATTTTATTTTCTAATGTACAGAAAAACAATTGATAATTGTATGTTGACATTTTATCCAGTGCTTTGCTAATTCACTTAATCCCTTTAAAGTTCTTTTGGATTTTCTATCTTTACATTTATGTCATCAGTAAAAGTGAAATTTTTATTTTATCATTTTCAATCATTATTTATTTTATTTTCCTTGCCTACTTTCGGGAGCTAGGACCCTATGTTGTTCCTAATTAAGAGGAAAAGCTTTCAACATGTCACTATTAAGTATGATGTTGGCTATAGGTATTTTGTAAAAACCTGTCTTATTCCATTTTGGCTGCTACAACAAATACCACAGATTGGGTAGCTTATAATCATCAGATATTCATTTCTTTTGTTTCTGGAGGCTGGGAGTCCAAGTTCAGTGTGCCAGGATGGTCGGGTTCTGAAGAAGGCCCTGTTGCAGGTTACAGACGGCCGACTTCTTACTGTGTGCTTAAGTGGTGGTAGGGGCAAGGAAACTCTCCTGAGCCATGTTTATAAAGACATTAATCACTTCCCAAAGGCCTCATTTCCTAATGCCATAACATTGGGCATTAAGATTTCAAAATATAAATTTTAGGGACACATATAAATTCAGTTTATAACAATGCTCTTCATCAGGCTGAGAATGTTTTCCTTTTTAATTTGTTTGCTAGCTGCCATTAAATGTTTCTATCATGAACCATTTTTTTAGATTTTATCAAATGCTTTTTCTGCCTAGATGGAGATAACTATATGATTTTCTTTTTGATTTAGTTAACTTAATTTCAATTATTTTCAAATGTTAAATTGATCTTGTATTATTAGAATAAATAACTTGGTTGTGATATATTACCTTTCCATTACCACTGGATTCATTATTTAAATATTTTTGTTTAGGGTTTTTGTATCTATATTCAAAACATTGTCTTATGATTTCTGTATATTTTGCTGTCTATGTCAAGTCATGTATCAATACTATATATTGGTCACATGAAAAGTATAGGAAAGAATTTCCTTTCTTTCAATTTTTGGAAAAATTTGTCTGAAATTGATATTATTTCTTCCTTAAATATTTGGAAGAATTTGGAAGTGAAGCCATGTAGGCATGGAGATTTATTTGTGAAAAGTGCTCAACTATAGATTCAATTTCTTTAATTGATGGAAAACTTTTCAAATATTCTATCTTTCTTGACTCAATTTTGGTACATTGTAGTTTTCTATAATTTTTTCTATTTTACCTGAATTTTTACATATATTGAGATAAACTTTTTCACAATACCCTGCTAAGCATTTTTAATGACTCTATAATCTGTAGTGGTCTCCTTTTTTACTCCTAATATTGTTAATTTGTGTTTCTCTCTTTTATCTTTATCAGTCTTGCCACAGGATTATGGTTATTTATGGTCTTTTTAAAGAGCCAAATGTCTTTATTGATACTTTCTATTATACATATATAGTTTATTTTATTAATTTCCCTCTTATCTTTTTATTTCCTCCTTTTTACTATTGTTGGTTTTAATTTGCTGTTTATATTCTAGCACCTTCCTACAAAGGCTCTGATCATCGACTTTTTAGTCTCTCTTCTAATATATACATTGAAAACTATAATTTCTCTTCTAACCACGGCTTTGGCTCTATCCCCAAGTTTCAAGATGCTTTTATTAACGATCAGTTCAAACATTTTCTAACTTCCTTTGTAAAAACGTTCTTTGTTCTTTGGGTTATTTCAAAAGGTAATTGGTTAATTTCTAAATTTGGGGGATTTTCAAGAAATCTTATATTAACTTTTATCATAATTCTATTATGATGAGAATACTACTCATAATTTCAATCTCTTTATATTTGTTGAGAATTGTTTTATGACCCAGCAAATAGTCGATTTTGGATAACGTTTCATGTGCACCTGAAAAAAAATATGTATTTTGAAGTCCAGTTTATGTTTGCTAATTAGGTCAAATTAGAAAGTCATGTTCATAATGTCCCCATGCTTACTGAATATTTGTGTCCATATTGTGTCAGTTAAAATCTTTTATTATAGTAGTGGACTTGTCTATTTATTATTCTAGTTCTGTCAGTTTTGCCTCATACATTATCAGGTGTGATTATTTGGTACATACAAAATTGAAATTATAACTTCTCGATGGATTGACTTTTCATCACCATGATATGTTCCTCTTTCAGTCTAGTAATACTTATTTTTAAAATATACTCTGTTATTACATGTGTTAATATTAGTAGTAGTAGCAGCAGCAGTACAATCCACACCAGCTTCCTCGGGTTAGTTTCTGCACAATATGCTTCCTTTGTATTTACATTCATCCTTTCGGTGTTATATACTAAAGTCATGTGAACATATTTCATAAATATTTTGATTTATTTTTGACCCAGTCTGACTGTTATGGTCTTTTAATTGGTCATTTGCTCTATTTCTATGAAAGATAATGATTGAAATATATCTGCTTAAATCTCATTTGTTTCCTATTTGTCCAATCTGTTCCTCATTTTGTTTTCTTCTTGCTCTTTTTTGGATTTATCAAGTAGCTTTTATTATTCATTTTTTCCACTTTGTTAGCTTTCAGTTATGCCTCCTTTTATGATCCTTTTAATGATTCCCCTAATTCTCTCTCCTGCTTTATCTAATCTCCTGTTAAATCAATCTATTGAGTTCTTAATTTCAGTTCATAAATTTTTCAGTTATAGAATTCCCTCTGCATTATTTTTATAGGTTTTAATTCTCTGGGGAAATTCTCCATTCACCTATTTCTAAAGATGTTGTCATTACCTAGATTACCTATGAGTTTGTAGCTTTTATGTTTTTCCCATTAGAATTCAGCAAGTTAGTCCTCTTGGCATATTAGGTAACATTTTTTTGAATGCCAGATATAACGTTAAAAAAAAAAAAAAGGAAACATGAAAGTTTGAATGCTATTTTCTTCCTTCAGAGGTAATTTGCTTTTTTTTTTTTTTTTTTTTTTTCAGTCAGGCAGTTGGGAGAGGGACTGATCATTTTTTTCCCAATCAGGGATTGAGATGATTTGAAGTCTTAGGTCTGTTTTTAGAAGACCTAGTCTATTTTCAGTTTATTCTTATTCCCAGCATTTAGCCCTTCAGGAGACTCAAAGCCTGGGACATTTATCAGAGTTCCTCATTTTGGAGAGCTATGAATTCTAGTTCTTGTCTTCTGAGCACCATACAACTGTCAAAAGCTCTGTGCCTTCTGCTTGAGTTTGTGGTTTATGCATCCCTCCAGATAGAATTTTTGTTTGTTTGCTTCCTGGCATGAACCTGACAGCATTAAAAACCTGAAATTTCTCTAACTGATGAGTTTTTCTATCCATATTAGTGATTGTGTCATTTTTTTTTTCAAATTCTCTAAGAAGATTTTCTTTTTCTTTTTCTTTGTTTTGCCAAAGACAAAACAGGCAAGTGTCCTTATGAAGGACATAAAGTCGTCCTTTTGTATCCACAGAGGATTGGTTCCAGGACCTCCTACATATCCAAATCCACGGATGCTCAAGTCCCTTATATATAATGCTATAGTATTTGCATATAACATATATATATATATGTCCTCCCATATATTTTAAATCATCTCTAGATTACTTATAATACCTAATATAATGTAAATGCTATGTAAATAGTTGTTATGTTGTATTGTTTAGGGAATAAATGACAAGAAAAGTCAGTACCTGATTACAGATGCAATCGTTGTAATGCCTAACTACATTGTAAGCCTAACTACAGCAAAATGTAACTTTTCTTTCAAATATCTTCATCCACATTGGTTGAATCCACAGATGTAGAATCCATGGATATGGAGAGCCAATTGTACATTTTGGGGGAATACCAAATGAAAGTGCTGACTTCAGCTTTATGTGAAAGATGCTGATCTGCATCCCATTGGCCAGCGTAATAAGCTTCATCTCCTATTTCCCACATGTGGACTTTTAAAAGCTAGAGTTTAGCTTACAGAGTAGAGATTTCCTCAAGGCAAAAAAACACCAGCTCCAGTTTTCTCCTACTTCCCTTCCTTCTCACTGACTGAATTCCAGTTATATCATATCTATATATGTACTCAGTCATACAACTTTCTTTAAAAAAAAAAAAAAGAATATTTAAAAAAAATTTTAAATTAAGTTTATTGGGGCAACATTGGTTAATACAATTATATAATTTTCAGGTGTCCATTATAATTTGACATACGTATATTCTATTATGCGTTTACCACCCAAAGTCCTGTTTCCTTCAGCTACTATATATTCAATCCCCTTTACCTACTTCACCTTCCCCCCTAATCCCCTATATTTGACCCACTGTTTCCCATTTCTCTTCCCTCTCCTTCCTCACCCCTACCCTCTTGTGGCCACTAGTCTATAGTCCAAGTCATGAGTATCTATTTGTTAGTCCTGTTCATTTGTTGCTTTTAGGTTTATATCCCACATATGTGATATGTGGTTTTCAGCTGTTTCTGTCTGGCTTACTTCACTCAGCATGATTATCTCAAGGTCCATTTATGTTGTCACAAATGCAGTATTTCATCTCTTCTTATGGCTGAGTGATATTCCATTGTATATATGTACCACAGCTTCTTTAGCCAATCTATCATAGGGTACTTAGGTTGCTTCCATGTCCTGGCTGCTGTGAATAATGCTGCTATGAACATCGATGTACAAATATCTTTTCGGATATGGGTTTTCAGTCTTGGGAGTAAATACCCATTAGAGGGATTGCTAGACCATGTGGTAAATCAATTCTTAGTTTTTTGAGGAAACTCCATACTTTTTTCCATAGTGGCTGTACCAATTTACAGTCCCACCAGCAGTGTATGAGGGTTCCTTTTTTTCTCATCCTCTCCAACATTTGTTTTAAAGCATTGTATCTAGCATTTTTAACATTCTCAACTGTGGAATGGACTAATACACACCGGTTATTAATACTGGTTCTGAGAAAGGGAAGAAGAAGAGTAGAGAGAAAGATTAGTAAGTGTTTAGATTGCTTTGTATTTTTATATAAAAACTATACTTTCAGGAATCATTTCTATAGTTTTTATTTTTACATATTTTTTATAAATTTAAAAATAATTCTAATATAGGGAAAACATTTTTTTAAAATATTTATATAATTCATTAAGTTCTCTAGGTACTTGCATCCTTTAAGTGAGTTGAACTACCAGAAAGTTACATATTTGGTACACTTCAGGGTCATCCTTAAGAAACTAATGTTTACCTTCAGCTTTTATCAAATGTCATCATATAGTCAAGCCATATGAAATTTAGTGTCTTATAAGTTATAAAAATGTGATTGAGGTCAGTGTTTATTATATCATTCACTGCCCTCAAGGAATTATATAATGGCTTAGAGCCAAATACACAAGCCAACTATGGCAACGAAGTTCAAGCCTTATGATTGTATAATTATGCTCTTCTTTTTATTTGATCCTGATGTTTTATTTCTTTTTGGTCACTTTCTTTTTGGTTCGCTGTGTTATAAGCTGCTTTCAATCCTCAAGGGGAAAAATTGATTTTCTAAAATGTGTATTGGGCAGAAAGAATTTTGGATTTCTAAGTTAAATTTTTTCTGAAATATTATCAAGCTGAGAAATAATGACTGAACCGCTTTTCCTATGAGTCTTCATAGGTCACAAACAGAGACTAGAAAATTCAAAAAAAGGTATTGATAGGGTTTCTAATAAATGATATAAGTAAGTGAAAAAATGTTATGATCAAATCCATATTAATTAAATTTGGATTTGGAAACAAAATTATAATTAATATTTTCTTTTATATAAAGCAAATATAGTAACTGATATAAAAGATAGATCTTCTATACCATTGCATTTGACCATGCTATTTAATTTTGCATTTTTTTATATATTAAATAAAAAAGAACAAATGATGAAAATTAAAATTTGTATAGACTAGACTAAGCATTAATTGAATTCTTTAAAATTCTTTCTTTCTCTTAATAAACTTTGAAGCTAAACCTCAAGGAAAGTCAAAATCATGAACACTTTAAGACATTATTTTCACTTTATCATAATTAATTTTATATTTCATATAAGTAATTAGGCAACAAAATTTATATATTAAGTACTGTGAATCTTGGTTACACTTCTATATTTGAAAAGTAGCTTTATCGCCCACAATACAAGTGATTTTTGGACTATTTACTTAATCTTTCTGTGCCTTCCTCAACTACAAACTATACATACTAATAGTATTAATATAAGATTGTTGCAAGAAATAAAAATCAACATTTGTATATAATATTTACACAATTTCTGATACTTAGTCCTAAATAATGATTAGCAATTATAATTATTACATAAATTTTCTTTCTATTCAATCACTAAATATCACATCAGTAATCTTTGAAACATTTTTCTCCTGCCTGTTAAATTTACCTATAACCTTCAGCATAATGACAAATTTTAATTGAAATAATTAGGAGAGAGGTATTTACTATTTAATTTGAACTTCCTTGTAAGGTGGTACAAAGAGTCAGTATATACTCATTGAAATAAAATAAAGAAAATTAGTTGACTCAAGTTTCAATTCTGAATTATATTTAAACTTGGCCAAGTCACGTAACTTTATTGTGCCTAGAAGTCTTTATCCACAAAATAGAAGTTATCAACCTCTGCTTCTTCTATCTTCCAAGATTATGGTGAAGGAATACATACCTCCCCCCAAATACACACACACACACACACACACACACACACACACGTAATTACACATATGTATTATCTTTTGAAAAGATTGTTTCAATTCTAATGTATGGGAAAGGAAAATAGCAGTTACTGCTAATTCTGTTAGATATTTTCTCTGTATTATCTTATTTAATCTGCACCACAATCCTATTAGGTAAATACTATTACCTCCAATTTGCAGACAAGAAAATGGAGGCTCAGAATATTTAGGCAGTTTGTCCACACTTACACAGTTATTAATCAGCAGTTCAGGATTTCAAACTACATCGATTATGAATGTCTAACACATTCATTGTTCCTGGTGAAGTTCTTCATAGAAGAAAGGTGCTCAATAGATGTTTTGGGCTTTATTTATTGCTTACTACAGAAGCTGATGTCTTAAGTTAATTGATCAATTATTTTGAGTTTCTACTCCACAACATGCAAATCTTCTTGAAATAGATCTTTTAGTGACAGTTCACAAGACTAAGATTTTAATGAGGAAGGATTTCAATTAATGTTACCATAACTGCAATTTAACAGAATCAGAAACAAGTTTGCTGCTAATAAGGGCAGGGAGTCATTCTCTAACTATCCTTAACATTAACCGATTTCTAATGCTGCAATGTAGAAAGCCAAGTAAGAGTTTTTAATATTGGAACACCACCATACTTTCTTACTTAGAAGCTGACTTGTGAGACCTAAGAGAAAACGTAACGTCATTTTGAAATAACCATTTCCCAAGTCTGAGATGACCCCACATCCACACGCCTTCATTTTTTTTCCCCAGAGAGCAGGCATGACAATTAAAAACTTCGAATTGGAAAACATAAAAGAGAGTTTAATCATAGTCAAGAGGTACAAATATCAGTTGTGAGCTAGAGATAGCAGCCATGGAACCCCTTTTGATCAAAAGCAGGTGAGAAAATTGGTACCAGCAGCAGAATCTGCCAAGTCCCCTTCTCAGTCCTCTATGGGAGCTCCTTGCTAAATCTTTCTATTAACATTAAGCCTGGAGTTTTATTTTTCCTGTACAAGAGCTTGGAATCAATTCATTGTCAGGTGACAGTGGTAATATTTGTCCCTATGTCCCCGGGAAAATGGTTAATACCTAAAGATGTTGATGCTTCTATTTTTATTGGGAAGGTTTGATAAGTATAATTTTATGCACATGGAAGAAGGAGGATAAGTTCTGAGGCAAGCCAGCCCTGTCAGGAGCAACATCACTTATAATCCTGCCCAAGCAGACAACGCGATTGTGTATCCTCATTAATGCTATAATTGGTATCTGGAATCTGTTCAAAAATGCCGATTTACTTTGTAACAGAGGATTATGGCTGAATTTGGAGTTCTTTATGGTCCACAGATGTTTGTGAAATTCAAATATAAAAACTGTCAGTTAAACATCTCATGAAAAGCCGTACCTTATACTAATCCAAAGGAACATGAACAAGTGCTTGAGGGGATGAAAATCCACAATATGTTTCAGCAGCTAACCACTTACAGAAACATTAACATTCCTGGACAGGGTTGCTCGCTGAGTTTCTAAAGTAACTTAGGAGCCATCAGGATTCAGTTCTTAACAGACTTCAACACAGTAGGGGGAAATTGTCAGTCACCAGCCTCCAGTATTTATGAATTATTAATGTTGGCTTTCTGGATATTTTTTCCAAGTTTTGCTTTTGTGTGCGTGTTCAGCTGAGTAATTCAATAGACTGATGGAGACATGAATAGATATGCTAACTAGCACTAAGGTTAACCTTTAAAGTTCATTAAAGCTGTCATCTTTCAATGAAATATTTTCATGTTCCTTTTTTTTCCTGTGAATTGGAATATAAATATTATTTGTACACTGGGCTCAGAGGTGCTTAGGAGAAAAGAAGACACCACCCTGGCATCTGTTGTGTGTGTTTTTTTTTTTTTAATCAAGACAATACTAATGGATTCGTCAAGAAGACACCTTTAAAAAAATGTTCTCCTTTACAAACCGTATCACCAGAATATATTCATGGCCTACCTTTATTTATTACAGTATTTTTCCAAAAAAAAAAATGATAGCATATCCCTATTGCTACTAAAGCACTCAGGGGGAAAATAAAAAGGGGACAAGGATTTGGAAAGGAAAAGGGTAGAATTTAGGGGAGGAAAAATGGGACCAGGATAGAGTGCTACATCTGTGTTCATGCTGCAAAAGGAACAAAAACCACATCTTACATTCACGTCTAGATTAAATGGAAAGCTGGTAACCACCATTTGTCAAAATGGAGATTCTTCGGGGACAAACAGGGTAATCAGGAGGCCCACAATTAAACCAATTGTAAAGTTTTCAAAATCTTCAAGCAGAAATAATAAAGCTCCATAATGAAAATCACCCTGCTCTGAAATCATTCCTGTGACTCTTTAACTATAAAGTGCTCTACTTTTTTCTGCTGCAGCTTGGCTTTTACATAGAATCACCTGTCACCTCATATCACATTGCCAGGGCTCTCCTACTGCCCTTTCTAATCACTGTGCATTTCCAAGTTCTCCTTTTATCTCACTCCCAATCAAAACAAGAAGTGAGGAAATATGAAATGAAATGAGAAGACGTGCTTCTTTTCAAGCTCTTTAACTGCCCATCAGTTTGCAATGATTCCATTATTAAGGATACAGAATAAGAAAGCTGCCATTCTTAATGTATAACAATAAATGATGTAATAAATTTAATATCTCAGCCTTTCTAAAGGGACCTTTATTCTTCTTCATTTTTTCCACTACCACATTTCTTTGATGTCAGCAAGAAAGATAAGAGAATGGTTTTATCAAACTTGGTAAAAGTAAAGAAAAAAATTGAAGCAAAAAACATTTGGATGACTTGCCATCATCTTAATATCCTTAGAAATACTTGATCTCAACTCTTGACTTTCTTACTAGATCAAAGATAACCACCTCGTAGCATAATTCAAATCTCATTTTCAATGTAATTCATGTCTACCAATAGATGCCCCAAATTAAGAGCTTCCAAAATATGGCTCAGTTGCCAACTATTCTTTCTTAGCATCTATGTCTTTAGGACTGTCTCCAGCAAGTAGAACAAAAAAAAGAAAAAAAAAAGTTTTGATCACATAGAGTTTATTATTTACTTTTTCTCCTATCCTCCAAAGCCATTCTTTTCTCTTTATTTTCTGATGTATATCTTTTATTATCATTTATAATATAACTATATATTGGGGAGTTTTCAAATTATTAATGTGCTTTATTTGTTTTGTACTTCCAAGTACATGTCCTAGAGCATCCATCTGCCTGGGGAGAGGTGTTGAGGAGAGAAAAATAAAAATAAAGACTGATGTAATATTCAGCATCTTACATATGAAACAGGATTTAGTGGAAAGTCAATAATCTTGAGAGCCATCATTTTTTTAGAGAGAAAAGATTTACCAAATGCCATTATTTCCTCCTTTAGTTTATTAACAACCAATCCTGGCAAACCCATTCTCACTGAGTTCTTAGTGTTGAGAAAATCTCATTTCTACCTATACACAGGAAATCTCTTGATTAGTTGTAGAAGGAGATCAAATGTAGTTTAAAAAAAAATGCCTCCCATTTCTAGCTTGCAGAATTACAGAAGCAGAAGATGAAGAAAGGAATGAGATTCGAGTGTTCAGTCTTGTATCTCCTGATGTTCCCCCTCAGACTTTTGCTCAGAGAGAGTGATGTGTGTTAAATAAGGGAAGAAATTGCAAAGAGAACGAACTCTTGCTTCTTTTTCTCCTTTTGAGATTTAAGGAAGAGATAGAAGTGTAGTGGGCCTCACAACAATATACAGCCACTCAGCCTAATTAAGAAGGCAGGCCATGTGGTCTAGACAGAGGGTGAACTGAGTTAGCACTGTCAATCCTCTCTCAAGACCCATGGCTTGGTAGGCACCTGAGATGAGAGTCAGCCATACCAATGTACAGTCTGCTGTGCTGGGACAAATGGATGCCACAGTAGCAGGTAGAGCTAGGTGGCTTGGCCAGAGGTATAGGTAGCGGACCTGGCAGAGAACAAAGGTCTGAAACCAATAAACACTCAAGAACCAGAAAATGACTGGGGCGCCTCACCACGAAGACACTTAAGCCCCCTTGTGTACCCAGGTGCCACCCTAGGAAGAAAAATAAGGGGAGATGAAACCAAAGCAATTTTACTTAGTAGGGGTTGAACATTGCCTAAAGAAACAGTTTAATTTTTTTTGATCAGACCAAGTTTTATTCTAAAATGGATATTTTGTCATGTTTCCCTAATCACTCTAAAGAAGAGTTTCACATTAAGTTTAAGAACCATTGCCTAACTTTCTAGCCATCCTTGCAAAAATAAACACTAAATTAATCTCTGGATTAATTGATTATAAGAAAAGTATATATTTGGGGTACTTACGTTAGTCGGAAATTTCTCCTGAGGGTCCTCCGGGCAAAAATTCTATGCAATGTTTTGAGTAGCAATCTTTTAGTAGACACAGAAATATACTTCTTGAGACTCTTCTAAAATATTCTTTTTTTCTATGTTGACGACACCTGAACAAAAAGCAACTTATTAAACACAATCTAATGCTGAACCAATAGCAGAAGGTCTAGCTTACTTGGTCCAAAGATAAGCTTTCGAATATCTGGTGGAAAGGATTAAATGAATGGCCTTAGAACAAACTTCCCTTTATAAATGTTTCAGTTTAATTTTTGCTAAATGGTGAGTGAGCCCCAAGTTCAAAAGGACACTCATTGGGACTACTTATGTCACTTGTTAAATACAGACATATGTCTAAATAGATAATAGATATTGATTTGATATCCTTTATAAAAACTGAATCACTTAACAAGAACAATGCTATATTAATTTTCTAGAGTGACATAATATCACAGAGTGGGTAGCTAAAACAACAGAAGCTTATTTTCTCAAAATTCTGAAGGCTAAAAGTCCAAGATCAAGGTGTCATCAGGACTGGTTTCTTCTGAGGCCTCTATCTTTGGCTTGCAGATGTCCATCTTCTATCTGTATTTTCAGATGGTCTTCACTTTGTATGTGTCTGTGTCCTTATCTCTATCTTTTCTTCTTATAAGGATATGAGTCACATTAAATTAGGGCTCATTTATATGACCTCATTTTACCTTAATTATCACTTTATTAGCCTTATTTCCACTGTAACATTTTGAGATACTGAGTGTTAGAACTTCAACATATAGATTTTGAGGGGACACAATTCAAATGCCTAAATGAGAGATTATATTTGTGGTTACAGGAATGGGTTCTGGAAGGAATATATTCCCCAAAGACAGACCAATATGATTCTACTTCTCTGAGAGGAAGTAAGGGTCTCTTTTCACCTAGGATTATCAACTGTGGGAATGTAGCCAGGAGTCAGTCAAATATCCAGTCTCATACCTGGCATGGGCTGAAGTCAGTCTGAATCTCATGGACTAAGAGTGTTGGGCAAGTACACAGACATCGTGCCTGTGCAGGGTGCAAAGGCACCAGCTGAGTGGGAACGTGAGAGAATAAAGGCACGATGTGCTCCTGTCTCCAAGGCAGCTGCCCCAGTCTGGATCATCTATCTGAAGGGAACACCTTTTGTTCATTCACAGAGAGTTGCCATATGCACTAAAAGCCCTGGTATTCTTAGGAGATCAGAGAATTTGTGCTAGGCAGGCAAAACGACCCAATGTCCACTACACTTTCCCATAACCCTTCTATTTGGTTGGGTCCCTGACCTCCTCTTAAATTATCTTATATGCATATTCAATGTATTCTATGGGTCTTAAGTTTATAAATTTTGATCCACTAATCACACATATATAGAGCTTCACTATGTTAAATTACCAGGGTTTTTGTAACTGGAATTGGGCTCCATGTTATTAGGTCCATCGGGTGATTCTCCATCTTGAAATAGTCTTAGCATTTTTTTCAAACATGTTATACATCTCACACACAGGCCCCTATACTAAAGCATCCTTCAATTTCCACCCCCAATCCATTCCTCAGTGGCCAAGGCCTTGCTACTAGCTGTATCTTCCTGAAGCTTCCTTTCAGGTTCAGTGTGTGTGCGTGGTGTGTGTGTGTGTGTGTGTGTGTGTGTGTGTGTGTTGGGTTATTGTAGCAGTCAGCATTCGATCAGAAAGAATTAGAAATGCTATGAATGGTCTCAAATAGAAATTTATTGTAGTAGTTAGACTGTAGATACCTACATGAGCTGGTGAAGCAGTTTATATAATTCCTATAGCTTAGCCAGACTGTCATTCGGAAGGAATCTGGAAGAGGAAGAGAAGATAGATGAACTGGAACCTGTGAGAACAAACTGGAAATTGCATCTATTTTTCATCACTTCCAACCCTGGTGCCTTAAATGACGGGCAGGAAAAACTGTGCTCTAACCATGGAGCTGCATGATCCAGGATTCAAAGAAGCTAAATGAGCAACTCTGGTGGAAGCTAGGTGCAAGATGGGTCTGGGTACCACTGCCCCACAGCAGCAAGGTGAGCTGGAAGACAGGCAACAACGTGCATGAGCTGCCACCATGTCTGGCATGTCCCAACCTTCTAAAAATACCAAAATAGCTTCAGCTTTGATTTGGCCTCCCAAATCTTGTATAAATTTTTCTACTGGACATCTTGAACCAGAAACCAAACCAGAACGGGTATTCTGGGAAATGTCATTCTGCTTAGGTATACTGGCACAGTATAAATCATCAGGCTTAGTAAATCTAAATGTATCCATCTGATTATAAAGCTGTTGTCCACTTTTTAAACTGCACCATACATAAGTCCATATTAAGGCTGTTCTAAGGAAAATATACTCAAAATAAAACTGTGTGAATTTTAGCTAACGATTAAATATAGGCTAATATCTTCAGCTGGCAAGCATCATTAACAAGTCTGTTGAAAAATAATAATTTCTGAGTCTAAATGTGTAAGACTTTATACATTTGATAGAGTTTAACAATGACTTCACATGGATTATTACTTAAGCATTCAGCACTTCCTCTAGACCTATAGGACCCAAGCCCCTCTGACCCCATGTAGAATACCCTCTGACCCTATCCACGTGAGTCTTCCACAGGTTCCATTTTTTTATTATTATTAACAGTTTTAGGAAACTTTAAAGGCCAAATCTAACCTGTTTCCATGTTGATATGTTGGTGGAGTATTCTAATATATAGTGTAAATATCTACATATAGTGGATTGGTTAAATGCATTTTGAATCATCTACATAATGGAGAACTATTTTTCTTTTACAACTAATATTGTAGAGAAGCATATTTAATTATTCAGAACTATGTTAATGAAAAGAAAATAAGTTACATAAGAAGAGAGTCTCATTTCTGTAACCACAGCATGTATGTGTGATAGAACTGTCCACGTGCATATAAGTTGACTCTAGGGCTTGGCTATGGTATTTGTTGCTGGCAGCTGAGCGTCATATGAAGCAGAGACATTAAGTGTATGTATGATACAAACTAACTTAGGAACTTGGTTTGTCTTTTATCCTTCCAGTCTATTTGGCTTTACAAACTTCAAAAGCTGCAAGACGCATAAAGTTTATCTGGATTATCTTATCATTTGGAGCACTCAAGTGTCTGCTTCAATATGCCTTGGAATCATGATTGCCAAATGAGAGCAATACTTTGTGCTTCTCACATAGCTTCTTACCAAGGATCCCAAGGCATCAGAGAAGTGCTACTTTCTCCTCCCTTCACTTCTCTGAAGAAACTCAGGATAAAGTCCTGGGCATCTGACTCATAAAATTTACCCATTATTCCAAAGATAAACTGTCAAGAGCATGTTTCTACAAATGGATATGTTCTTATTACTAGTCCATTCTCCCAAAAGATATGAATCTCACAGAGCTATAAGAAGAATATGGAAAATAATAAAAATTTACTCTATGCTCATTCTAAGAGTACATATGTACATAGAAGAATGACAATTTGTATCTGGAAAGCTACCAAGCTTTTTGGCCTCTTGTGGACCATACCATACAATTTTTTTCTTTCTGCATCTTTATATTTGTTTTTCACCTTTTAAAAGCAAATCACAGTCCCCTACTATTTAAATTCATAATGAGAGATAAATAATATCCTTACATATAAGTCCACAGCTATGTAATGCTAATTTATATGAGCATTACTGATTGCTTAGTGATTACTGGGTAGAAGTCATTATTTTTTCAGCCCCTGTTGTCCACTTACCAGCATAGGGCATCCACATGGTACACATCTTACCCAGTTTATTCTGCAATCAGTGTCAGTGACCAAGAGAAAGCCCTTGGTGTCCTCACCCTCACTTTATGCTGCTGTATACCAAACTATTTTTCTTTCATTATTTTTAATTCCAGATTATGATCTGGTGACACGATTTTTCTCAATATACATTTATGTTGTCAAAATCCAGGATATTTTGAAGGAGTCATCTTCATTTACAGTCAATACTTTAAAGCCATTTGCTTGGTAATTGTTGCAATATTCCCTTTTTGGTCAATTTTGGTTTCTATGAAAAATTTGCTTAGATATTTATTTACATGCACAATTTCAAGAACCTAGGAAATCTAAAAAATTAAGAGTCACTACTGTTATCTGGATGTTTAAGAGATCTACTCACTAATTCAGTGAAAAATTACAATAAGATTTACATACACATGAATGAATAGGTTATATCTTAAAAACTGGGATTTTTCTCCCTAGAATGGAATTTTTTGTTTTGTTTTTATTCCACACATTTAACTTTGAAATAAATAGGTTGCTCCATACCATAGTAATTGTGGATGATCAGGGTCACCAGGAAACAATAAAACTGTCAACACAAACTAATGACAACTGAGCACAGGGTAGCAAATAGACATGAGTGTTTTATGAGAAAAGGTCAGTAGGTTCGAGTCACAAGAAGGAAAGATGGGTTTTGCCATCCAAACAGAACACACTTGACAAGTTAATTAGGCTTCTAGAACTTGTTCCAGATGGTAGAGAAATAACGTGGAGACAGATATATGCAGTGGTGGAGAAGTCAGGAATGAAACACAAAGTGGAGTCTGGTGTTGAGGTGATCAGGAACAAAGGAAGATTAGGGTTGAAGAAAACAGAAACATGGGACCCAGATCAATAAGAGGAGGTGAGGGCCAAGAGATTTCATGGGGGACCAGAAATGGGAAAAGCTCTGTGGTCTCACTGTGCCAAGACCACGGGCATAAAATTAGTTCTCTTCTTCACCTGCTCTTTGCGGGCACTCAGAGACTATGCAGACAACAACCAAACTCCAGAACCAGGTGTGGCACTGTGCAGTGGAAGTCTCACCTACTATGAGATATTGGGTCAAAAAATGATGCATGTATTTGCTTTATCTGTATCCTTTAAGGATTCCATGAGATTAACTTAATTGTATTTATACATATATATAAAAATTGCATACATCAAAATATATATTATATATTGTGCAAAACATATTAAAAGAATACATAACTTACATATGGTGACAGATGTTAACTAGATTTATTATAATAGAATCAATATTGAATCATTATGTTGTACACCTAAAACTAATATAATTTATATGTCGGTTGTACCTCAATAAAAAATAAACTTTTTACATCTTATATAAACTCAATTATAAAAATGATGCATTACACACTTTTCTTAACAGAGATACTGTGACCTCTTGCTACCTTGTGAGACAGAGCTGGGACTAGGATGAGAAAAGTGCTTCAGGCACAGAATTTAGGGTGCAAAAAATCTTAGCCATAAAGAGAAATAACATTTTAATGCAATATCCTTAAGATCAAAATGAATTTAGTCATGATTAACAAAATATCAAAATATCCATAATGAACAAAATATCAAAATTTTGAATAAAGACAGGATCTCACTCTGTCCTTGCAGGGCTCACCTCACTCATTCACCCAATTCCAGTCCTGTTGGATCTTGATTATAGAGGGGTTTTTTTGGCACCTCCATACATTTTCCATTTAAGAGCTACGTATCTCATTCGCTTCCCTAGTTCTGGCCCATTGAGGTCTTTGAGCAAAGGATGGGCTGGGCTTAATAATCCTCTGCTTTTCCAAATCTCCTTCTCCGGAGACACTCAGCATTTCTGCAAAACAGCAACAGCTGAAGGGGCAGCCTTACTACATCTGCAGGTGCCAGAGTCCCCTCCAAATTTCAGCCCCTGCTTTCTCTGGACCCTACAGATCTAGTTCCCACACTCCAGACACAAAATTGACATTATTAGATCCAGTCCATCCATTTTAGGGGGAGTGGAAGCCTCTCCCTTTATCTCATTACCTCACAAACATCTACCATAGTTCCTGGTACATAGCAGGCGCTAATAAACATTTGCATAAACAAGGGACTCCTCTTAGAATACACACAGAGTTGAATAAAATCAGAGACAAAGAAATTCAAAATAAAGAAAAAGTTAATGATAGTTGAAGAAATGAATTAGCAGGTTGCTTAAACTATAATTTAAAGAATCTGGATTCAGAAAATCCAAACAGCAAGGCTTCCAGTCAAGATAGCAAAGTAGGTAAATGCTTTGTTCTCCTCCTGCTCTCACAATCACATCAAAATTACAACTAAATTACAGAATAACCATCATTGAGAATTGCATGAAATCCAGCTGAACAGAAGTCCTACAGCTGGGGACACATGGAAGAAGCCACCTCAAGACTGATAGGAGGGATGGAGATACACAACAGGCTGGTCTCATACCCACATGTGGTGGTTAAAAATCAAAAGGGATATATCAGTCGTGGAGGTACCCCCTGGAGGAACAAGAGTTTCCAGCCCTGCATTGGGCTCCCCGGCCAAGGATTCCAGTGAGAAGGGAAATTACTGCGATATCTCTGTGAAAATTAGCAGAGAATGCGGCTGAGTGAGACAGAGGGCAACTGAAATTCCTCTAAAAGAACTTTAACACAGGCTTACTCAGTGATGGAATGATGCATTCTAAGCTCCACTGCTGGGGCAGCTGCTCGAAAACCATCAGGGATATACAGGGAAGAATTGAGTTTCTGTTTTCAAGGCAAGAACTGGAGGGGCAGCTTTCCCAGACAGAAGTGCTGACAGAATCCATTGTTCCTTTGTTGAGCCTTCCCCTGCCAGCCATGCAGATGCAGCAAAGCACCACATCTGAGTCGCTATCAACCTGGTGGCCCTGTTCTGGTTATTCACTGAGACTCCACCCCTTCCAAAGTGCAGGCCCACCCAAGCTACCTTCAGTGGCTTTTTCTACAAATGGCCTATCTTGGCTGCTGCTGCAAAGTTTCCTAAAATCTTTCAAAGCTTCACAAAACTGAAACAAGCAGCATCTGCCCTCTCTGCATGCCCCGTACCGCTTGCGAGCACTGCAAGCCCAACTCTAGCGGCAGCTGGCCTCGTTTGCAGCTTGGCCTCTGGAGGCATGTCCAAGCCCAGTGTAGGTAACTGCCACCTGCAGATTGTTTGGTGGCTCATGCCAGATGGCCCTGGGAGGGCATAAACTATAGCTGAACTTGGTCTGTGGCAAGGTTCATCCCAGGAGGACCTGGCCTGCATGTATGGAGGCTGGCTTTAGTCTCAGCTGGAGAACCACCCTAGGCCACATCCAAGGATGACACACCCAAAGGAACAACTGGCACCAGACCCCTGCTAAAGTGAATTCTACTGCATAGGGCCAGGCCTGGCACAATAGCTCCTCCACAGTAGTCACCAGCCAGTACTCACAACCAATCAACTTGAGGGCCAATCCCTCCTATTGATGTGCAAATAGCAACCACACCTCAACTACAACAGTAAGACATGCACAACCCACAGAAGGGGCACACCTGGAGAACCCAGCCTAGGTGATCAGGGAGACTGTGTCACTGGATCCCACAGGACACCTATATAAGGCCACTCTATTAAGACTGGGAGACTTAAGAGCCCTACCTAATACATAAAAACAATGTATGGGAGGCAGCCAAAATGGGAAGACAAAGAAACATGTCTCAAATGAAAAAAAAAAAAACAAACAGAAACTCCAAAAAAAGAACTAAACAAAATGGAGACAAGCAGTCTACCAGATGCAGAGGTCAAAACACTGGTTATAAGGATGCTCAATGAACTTAGGGAAAGAGTAGATGAACTCAGTGAGAACCTTAACAAAGAGACAGAAAACATAAGAGTGGAGACAAAAACAAAAAGAACCAGTCAGAAATGAAGAATACAATAATTAAAATGAATAATACCTTAGAGAAATCAACAGTAGATTAGATGAAGTAGAGGGTCAAATCAGTGATAAGGAAAGTGAAAACACCCAGTCAGAATAGCAACAAGAGAAAAGAATCCAAAAAAATGAGAAACATTTAAGGGGCCTCTGAGATAACATCAAGTGTACCAACATTTGTATCATAGGGATACCAGAAGAAGAAAGAGAGCAAAGAATTGAAAACCTATTTCAAGAAATGATGACTGAAAACTTCCTTATCCTGGCAAAGGAAGTAGATATGCAAGCCCAGGAAGTGCAGAGAGTCCCAAACAAAATGAACCAAAGAGGTCCACACCAAGATACATTATAATTAAAATGCCAAAGATTAAAGACAGAAAGAATCTTAAAAGCAGCAAGAGAAAAACAATTAGTTACCTACAAGGGAACTCCATGAGACTATTGGCTGATTTCTCAAGAGAAGCTTTGCAGGCCAGAAGGATTGCAGGAAATATTCAAATTGATAAAAAGCCAGGACCTACAACCAAGATTACTCTACCCAGCAAAGCTATTATTTAGAATTGAAGAACAGGTAAAGAGCTACCCAGATAAGAAAAAGCTAAAAAAGTTCATCATCACCAAGCTAGAAAATGTCAAAGGGACTTCTTTAAGAAGAAGAAAAAGAAAGATTAAAAAATATGAATAATAAAATAGCATTAACTACATGTTTATCAACAATTACTTCAAATGTAAATGAATTAAATGCTCCAGTCAAAAGATAGGATGGCTTAATTAGATAAGAAAATGAGACCCTTACTTATGATGCCTACAAGAGATTTATTTCAGATCAAAGACACATTGACTGAAAGTAAATAAATGGAAAAAGATGTTTTATAAAAATGGAAACAAACAAACAAAAAGCTGGAGAAGCAAACTTATACCAGACAAAATAGAATTTAAAACAAAGGCTATAACAAGAGACATAGAAGGATTCAGTAATCCCACTTCTGAGTATTTATCTGAAGAAACCTAAAATGCTACATTGAGGGGACATGTGAATTCATATGTTCATTGCAGCATTGTTTACAATAGACAAAATATAGAGGCAACCTGGGTGTTCATGAATGCATGGATAGAGAAGAGGTGGTACATATATACAGTGGAATATTACTCAGTCATAAAAAAGAATGAAATCTTGCCATCTGCAACAACATGTACAGAACTAGAGGGTATTGTGCTAAGTGGGGTAAATTAGACAGAGAAAGACAAATGCCACATAATTTCACATACATGGGAAATCTAAACAACAAAATAAACAAAATAGACACAAACTCATAGATACAGAGAACATTTTGATGATTGCCAGATAGAAAGGGGGTTGACAGTAGGTGAAAAGGGGAAGGGATTGAGAAGTACAAATTGGTAATGACAAAATAGTTATGGGAATGTAAAATGTAGTATTAGGAATATAGTCAATAATATTGTAACAATTATGGATGGTATCAGAAGAATAATAGATTTATCAGTAATATAAATGCCTAATCACTATGCTACACACCTGAAACTAATATAATATTGTATGAAAATTTAATTAAAAAATAAATTATTAAAAAAGAGAAAACGGAGGAAAGAACAAGTGTCTGCATATTGATTTATTCAGTGATGGAAAATAGATACAGTTGAAAACCATCACTAGCTCTCAAGATGACATGCTTTGTGACTAAATAGTAGAAGTTTCACAAATATTATGTATGTTACACTTCAATAAAAAAATTTAAAATGTCATAACCACAAAAAAAAAAAGAAAAGAAAATCCAAATAACTTGGAAAATAAATCAGCAAACAAACATTTGGCACATTTGTATAGAGCAGGAGGTCTTTGCCTGAGGTCCGGTGGGGAAGTGGGCTTTGAAAGTACCTTTGAAACTGACTGCAAACTGTATGCACATTTGGGAGATAGAGAAAAGCCTTGTATATTTTTCAAAGTCTTCTTCAGATTTGGTTAATAATCACTGTTCTAAAGGCTGTTATAGATGGTGAAGCTCATCCTAGATTTGGTCCAGTAAAACATTTTCTATAAAATAAAATACCACTAATTATGATGCATTTCACTCTAACATGATGGGGCTTTTCACTGATCTGGGGATTTTCTAATGGCACCAATGTTATTGCTCTTTAAATTCTATAACTACTATCAGGCCCAAGCATAACTCTGCCCATAATTATTTGAAAGTCAATTATTCAGCTTGTGTGACAGCCTGGAACCGTGCAAGAGACGCCAAAAATAATAATAATAATAATAATTACATCTAGTTTCCCAACTAAAACATTTTACAAGTGGCACTCACCTCTGACCATTTGGCAACTTCACTGACCCCTGGAGGGAAATGTCTGTGTGTGACAGCTTATGCTGCTTGGTTTATCTTACTATCAGTGCATTTTCCCCTCCCTCTGTTTTTCACTTTGCCTCCAAAGTTCCCACACACTCAGACTGACAAGGGTTCACAAGTACCATGGACTTAATAATTCTAGGTACTAGCAGGAATTTGGATCATCCATCCCAGGGATTTTCCAGGGGATCGGAGGACCATCAAATGGGTCAGATTTTACTTCTCTCCTTTGCCCCTGTCTCCTCCCACCTACATACCAGAGAATTACCAGTGTTCTGCACAACACTGAATTAGGGGAAAATAATAACCTTTATCAAAGTACACTCATTTTACAGAGGAAGGAACGAAACATTAAGCCATTCCTATATTACTCATTACCCCATGTAGCAATGACAGAATACAAGTCAAATTGCCTTAAGATGGAGGAAACAATGGAAGGATTTACTGGCTTCTTAATAAAATGATAGACTCCTGGGGATTACCAGCTTCAGGCAAGGCTGGATCAGCTGCTCACATAGGGAACTGGATCCTGGATCTCTATCTGCTGTTGAATTCTCTCTGTGTTGTTTTCATTCTCAATCTGACTCTTCACTGTGGCTGCCGGACAGCTATAGAGAGCCCCAGGCACTCACTCCCACACCTCAGAAGCTTCAAAAAATAGCTTAATTGCTCAATATTTTCAAATTTAGTCCTTAAAATGAATCTCATTATCTAGGTCTTCATCATGTGTCCATTCTTGAGCCAATCATTGTGGGCAGAGGGCATGGAACATAATGATTGGACAGATGTGTCAATGTACCCATTTCTAGAACTAAGGCAAGGAGACCAGTTCCACCCAAATTATGAGGACACGAGCAAGGGGCAAGTATTTTCTCAGAGGAAACTCAAGTTGTGATTAGCAGAAGAAAATAATACAATGCTGGGCAGTTTGAAATGAACAAACATACAAAAACTATACCTCATTACAAATGGAAAGATTAAATAAATACCCAAGGTCAAATATAACTCAGGAATGACATACAAACCTTGTATTTCTTTTTTATTTTAATCTAAATATATTTGACTGGTATTTTTTACTTCCCATTTAGGTAGATATATTTATTTGCAAGGGCTGCAATAACAAAATATCACTGATTTAGTAGCTTTCACAGCAGAAATTTATTATCTCACAGTTCTGGAGGCCAGAAGTCTGAGATCAAGGTGTCAGCACAGCTGTTTGTTTCTGAGGCCTTTCTCCTTGCTTTACAGATAACCATCGTCAATCTTTGTCTTTGCATGGTCTTCCATCTGTTCATGTCTGTGTCCTAATATCCTCTTCTTATAAGGACAATAGTCATAGATTAGGGCCCACTCTAATGACCTCATTTTAAATTACCTTTTTCAAGGTCCTATCTTCAAATACAGGCACATTTTGTAGTACTTGGGGTTAGGACTTCAACGTATAAATTTAGGAGAGGAGAATGTAATTTGGCCCATAACAATGGGTTTCGTTACACCAAGCAAGTTGTATGTACTTTACATAAGTAAGCAAAAGTAAACCCACAAAAAGTGACCACATATACAGATAGGGCTATGAATGCACACCTGCGCTGGCAAAATATGCACAGGGGCACATACCTTTGCCACCTGGATAACTTAGTGAGTGTAGATGCACCAAAGATGACCTAAACAGGTCAACAGACTTTTGACATCACAATATTCACCAATTAAAGATTACATAAACCATGCCTCCAGCAATTCTAACATTTTTTCCAAGTAAATTACTTTAAAAAAGTAGCAAGTTCTTATGAAATTTTTATCAAATAAGATAAATCTTTTACACCATTTATACAAATGTCAGCTTCAACATTATCTTTTTTACACTCCTTATGCATAGGGCAATAAGGAATGGAAAGTACAGAGATTAATTTAGGTAACAATTACCATAATTCACAATTGCATTAGCACCTATTAAGGTTCATTGTTCTGTGGAAATTTTAATGATACATTCTTGAGTGAATAAAAGCAGAAGATGATTGGAAATAAAATTGTTTCTATGTATGCTGACAGGACTGCTGAGTGTAATTATATATTTCAGAGGCGACCTGTTTGGAGTTTACTCCATAATTTTATGTAAATGTTAAATAACTTCATGTGTTCTTCCTCCAGGGTTAAATGCTAATTTGTGTTATTCCAACAAGGAGAGTGCTGCAGGGTTGTTAACAAACTTGCTCTGCCAATGAAGCCAGCTTTTGAAAAATAACTCCACAGACTTCAGAACGATAGAGATGTCTCTAGTTTTTCTTCATTGTTCATCTTACTAGTGGGCTGCCAAACTTTTAGTTCTAAAAATAGATATTTATTCTTAAAATCTGTAGTGAAAACCCAAGAAGTGAGAAATTATTCTCCTAAATATAATTGAGCTCATCCATAACGCTGGTTTGCATCAACTTCAGCCCAAAGGAAAACAGATAGATAGAAATCTTTGATTCTTAGGTACGTGAAATAAACTTACATAAAATAAATTGAATGTGTAGATATAAACAGCTCTCTGTCTTGATTTCTTCTAATTCCTAGAGACTAGAGTCAGTACATAGTAAGTGTTCTTAAGCTAACTGTTAAGAAAATTTTTAATCTTTACAAATCTTCATTAACAAATGGGAATAAAATGTTTTGATTCTGCAGCAATGCTCACCCTTATTGCCCACATAAATATATGCCCCAAATCAACAGAGAACCAGAACAGGCACAGATGGACAGGGAAGAGGATGGACAAAGCAACACATCCATTTAAAAGGGTTGAAAAACACTAATATCTTCTCCTACAATTTTATTATCAGATCCTAAAACAAGACAATCAAAACATTCTGCTTTAATATTACAAGATACTTTGGAGATGAGTTGGAAAACAGTCAAAATCACTTGCTTTGGCCTCTCAGTACCACCGGGAGGAATTGTGGCATGTGAGCTTTGAAGGAGCCCCTAAGGTCATCTAATGAGAAAATACACCAGGCAGCATGACTACCCTCATCTGATTCACAAAGCCAGACCAAGGCATAGCTAGCATTGGATGCCTGTGTTGACTAAACCAGATTCATGTCCTTCCACTTTCATACACAGCCCAACCCAAGGGTAATCAGACTAGAATATCCTTCCCGCTTTCTCTTTGCATCGCAGAGCAGTGTTGTGGGGTAAAAAGAGTATCAGTCTTCGGTTCAGTTGAGTTATGATGAGTCTCAGTTCTTCCACTTACATGTGGTTCAATGTGGGCTGATTTACTGACTTGTCTGAACTATAGCAGCTCTTTAGTGAGGATGAGTGAATGATCAATAATAGGCTTTCCTGTTATGAAATAGCAACAAGGCCCTAGGTGGCCCAGAATGGACTGAAAATGTGGGGACCAGAAGAATGAAAAAAATCCTTCTTTATCTGCTGAGGTTCTTCTGGGACTGCTGGATCTTTCAGTCACAGAGGGAATTGAGTATTGGTAGAATGGAGAATTGTTAAAAAGCTTAACATTTCTTTGAATTCTTAAAAATAATTATTAACAAAGAATTATAAGAATTATACTGATAGATGTCCAATATTATAGGAAAGCATAACTATATTATTATTGTTCAACATCGTGATAATCTAAACTATGATTTTTTTCTTCATTTACACATTTTCTAGTTTTATGAAACTCTGGTGGTTAACATGTTATACTTCTCAATTACTTAGTCAAATCAATTATTTCTTTCACAGATATTTCAATATCTAAAGTGTCAGTCAGTGTCGATCTATCAGTGTACAAGTTTGCCAAGTCAAGCCTCATTTTGAGAAACATTTCTCAAATAGAATGTCATCATGAATATTGTCATCAAAATCACCATCACCAACTTTAGCTGATCTCCTCAACAAGGCAAAGATTTTATTCCTAAAGGTGATTTTATTCTAGTTGCTTGAGGACCAAAATCCATAACAGAAGTCTACCATTGTCTAAACTCTAAGGTTGTTGCCTGAATTGCATTTAAGTTTCTAAGCTGAATTTAACTTTTCTTTCTGAAATTCTATTTCTCCAGTATCTCTTCGCCTTCTCTGTTCTCCTTCTCTCTATTCCAAACGTGCTTATGCCTCCTGTTCTACCAATGCAAAAACATTTTTCAGAGATAGTCTCCTCCATCTCAAGTTTTGCCAACTTTATCCCAGTTTCACAAACACATATACAGAGATGTCACATGTAGTGATAACATGGCCTAGAGTAAGATAAAACATAAGCCAATAGTGGATAAATTTTAAAACAAGGCACTATTTTGGTGATTCAGATAGCAGATGTCAACTCAGAATATATAGTGACACATATCAGGAGGCAACTGCTGTTGAGAATTTAGGAACTACAAATAACTATTGAATCATTTCCCAAACAACTAACCATACTAAGGAAAAAGTCAAAAATAGAAGTACATTGAGTGCTTTAGTTTGTCTTCAAAGTTAGGGGCACTGATTACTTATTTCTATTCTGATATACTCTTTTACCAATATGAGCTACAATCTGTATTTATTGCCACCAGATCTAAAAGTGCCTTTTCTGTCAATATCTGTCTTCTTACTCAGTTTTATTTCAAAACAAAGTACTTAAATTCTTGAAAATTTAATTTAAAAAATATTTTTAATCTGTCTTTTCCAAGATATTAGAACCAAGCTGAATGAGAGCAGGGACCATCTCTGTCTTATTTATTGCTATATCTCCAAGTCTAGAAGAATCTAGGTTCTTGATAATATTTTTGAAAGAATAACTGAAGTGGCAGATTACTTAGATTATCACCTGCAGATACCGGTATCACTTGCCTAGGAAAGGTAGGGTTTGGGGTGACCAAGTGGTCGATGCCATAAAACATTTTAATGGAAATAAGCTATATAATAGGACTGATTAGTGGCTTCTAAGTAAACTAGAGAACTTAGGGAAAGAAGATGATGAACTCAAGGCTTTGCATTCCCAGCTCAAGGTATGAATAAGAGATCAGAACATTTTTGTGACATCTCCAACAAATAATCTTTTTTTTCCTGTAGACACAGGACCAAAAGCTCTGAAAAACAAACTCAAAATCAGATCTTTCTGTTAAGTGAATTAGAAAGCAAATTAAGTTCACAATCATGAAGATTTCTTATGTTAAAGTTAGGACCTGGTTCAAATGAGCAGAACCCTAAATTGGAATTTGGACACCTGGACAAATTCCAGTGAAGCCTGAGACCATGAATTCCTAAATTCCAATGAGGTTCCTTGTAGTTAGTTAGGAGCCCTTTCTCCCTGACTGAGATTGGTATTTCCTTATCCAAAGATTCTACAAGAATTCTCTGAGGTATTTGCTGACCCTCCTAAAAACACACACTGCCTCTTCTTCTTTCTAGACTTAAAAGTCTACTCAAGTTTCACCAGGCTCCAGAATGTGAGTTGAAAAGTATGAACCAAGAGAAGATATGAGTCACACCAAACTATTGCGGGATTATGTCAATTTATATAGACAGAAACCTGAAGAACATGTTTGGAAATGGATTCTAAGGGTGCTGGATTGGTATGGAAGAGATATAAGGTTGGACAAGTGTGAAATCATTGATGTAGGATTCTAAGCCAAGACCCTAGATTCGATGGACCTGCTTGAGTGACTCTAAAAATCTGCTTGATTACTTAACTAAAATCTGATAGCTGAAACACTAAATGAAGACTAATGCCAAAACTTCATCAGTATATTGTAGAAGACAGTATTCTAGGCCCGAGGAACTTGGAATGCTAAAGTAGATTTATCATCTAAGAATTGCTCATACACCCAAAGAGAGTCCAGAAGACCCTTCACAAGGTAGTAAGAAATACAACTGTAAAGGGACCAGTAGTATCCTGGAAGCGCTCTTCACTGGCTCTTCTTTGTGGGCCAGTAATGACAGTGAGAACTGCTGCAACTGAACAGAGCCCCCTGGATCAATGCAGGTGGTGGACTTCAGGTGGAAAAGGATAGGCAGTGAGCTGAAGCAGTAATCAGATGGTTTAACTCGCAGAATTCTTTGTCTTTGGCTAACTTTGAATGTGTCATCAGAACTGACTTAAGCAAAAAAGTCCTTGGTATGGTGAATAGAAATCTAAAGTCAATCACCACCATAGATATTTGCAGTCCCTCAGACCATAAATGCAAATACCAGAGATGCTAGGGTGTGTTGAAGGCCTTTGTGGGCATCATCTTGCAATGAAGGCAAGCAGAGGAGGGAGTCCTGGGATATACGTCCTTTGGGGGAGAAGGACTATGAAGAAGCTGTTCTCTGTTTGCCAAAGAGCGAGCAAAAAAGGAGCCATCAACACTGGTAAGCCTTCATCACATGAGAGGGAAAGATTTGGTCAGGATGGATTCGTTTGAATTATCACAAAAATTGAGAAAATAAAAGTGAAGAAATGACAGGACACGTGACTTCTATAGAGTTCATTGTTAATAATGAAACTGTAAGCATCACAACCCTGTGGAATGGTGAGACGTGCACTGTCAAAATAAAAGTAAAATAGCCCTTATTTGTACCATTTACCAACTTTCCATAGTGCAAATACTCCCACGATGTCATTTCAGAACTCCAACATTATATATCACTGTTTGTGGAACACTGAGAAAACCTGCACACAGCTTTCACAAGACAGCACATAAGTGAATTGCAACTTTTTTTTATGCTGCGTTAATCCAATATATTAATATGGGAGATGCACATATATATACATATGTATGTATTTTTTATGTACGTTGAACATATATATTTGTGTGCATATGTATGTATTTGTATATGTATAATATGCACACACTCTAAAATAAACCTTCACAGAAGAAATAACTATTGGTGTGATTTAAAAGCACACCAAACCAAAGGGCTCTATATGACTGCAACTTCTCTCTTAAGGGTTTTAATAGAACAAAGAGAAGGCCTCACATTGTGCTTTAAAGCAAGATGTCACTAGGAGTGCAGGTTGGACAGAGACTTGTGAGAGCTGAATTTCTCTATAAAAATGGGTGAATGTTTTATATTGTTAGGGGGTGGGCAGGAAGGCTGAGAAGAGGGAGAATGGCAGGCCAGGGACTGTATGAACATAAAGGGGAAAGCTGAGAGCCCATAAGGGCATGGCAGTGCAAAACAATGACTAAGAGAGGATTTTACATTTTTGGCCATGGGGTGTGCTGCACCCCTCCCCTCTTTGTCACCCTGACAGTATTCTTAACAAAATTCACTTTATTTTTGCTCCCTGGTGCTTCTTCGTGTAAGTGAATTCTTTAAGGGGAACTAGGAGAAGGAGTGCCTGTGTTCTATGTCAAGGCTGATATAATGTTAATGAAGATTATATGTGGAGGCTGCATTTGACGAAAGAAGTTCTGAGAGTATAATTTCCGGGGAATTAGCAAAAATTCCTGGGAGACCTCATCAAAGATGGTAAAGTAGGTGGTTTCAAGAACCCATCAAAAAATCAAGAAAAAAATGTCAGTCAACTTTGTCAGAACTCTAGGAAATACTCAAAGGAGATTAACAGCAACTAAGGGGAAGCTGAGTGAGAAAAAAAAAATCTTAAAAATGGTATATTTTTAAGGAAGGAAATCGTAGAGAGGGAAAAATGTAAGAAAGCCTTAGGATAAAGAATACAGTAAAGTTGGGGACATGGGGGATGTGGACTTGGCCACCACCCTGTCCCCTCAGCGTTCCTGGCTGCAGCTGGTACCTCCTATCTCCAGCAGCCACCTGGAGAAGCTTCCTATTAAAAGCAGCTTTATGCAAACTTTCCACCAAGAACTTTACAGACACAGGTGCTACAGAATAACCAGGGCAGCTGAACTTCTAGCTCCCTAATAAAGTCATCTTTAACCTTGACCTCTTCACCTTTGGATTCCACCCACTCACAAGACCCACCTACCCCATCACTATTGTTTTTCCTGTCCACACTGGATGCCTCTCTGCCATCAAAGCATGTTTTACCACTGTCAATGTTTTAATGGGTTGTTTTTCACCCCCAAAGATATGACATTCCCCTTTTAAACTCAAAGCACCCTCAGACACTGGATTGCCAACCAAACCTCACTTGGTCCCTGACTCTATCTCTACACTGGACCCTACTCTGTCAAGATGTCCATCTCCCACCTAACTTGACCCATGCCATAAATCACCTATTCACATGTCATCCATACCCCAGCCCTCTCTGCAAAACCTTGGACAGACTCACTTTAACTTGGACTTGATCAAACTCAGTTTCAATCCTACTGATCCCTAAGTCTCTCCAGTTAGGCCCATTTGGTTGGCCTCTTCTGAGCCTGCAGTCTCAGGTACTGGCCACTTAGCTTTCTCTTGGAGCATCTCCTATGGACATGATCCAGCCTCCTCCTACAGGAGCTTCAGCCACACCTGTGTAGACTCTGACTTCAAAGCTCCTGTAGCACTTTGTTTCAATATCTTGAGATGCCTCAAATTCCTCATTGTGACCTGTCTTATTATAACAAGCATTTAATTCTCTTTCATTTGCTAGTCATGAAAGACATCCTACAGTAAAATGATTAAGGTCTCTATTGAAACAGCCCAGTCTGTTCCATTGACAACCCTCTGGAAAGAAAACAAACTCCCACAATTCTTTAATTTCTACCTACAACAGTCTCTTTTTAGTAAAGTGTTTGAGTAGTCTAGGAGGAAGAAATGCAAAGTATGACTGTATGCCCAAAATCATTGCTCTCTTTTGGAGATTAGTTCTCATTTCTGAATCAACCATTTTGCCCAATTTCATATGCAAATTCTGCCACTATTATTCTCTAAAATCTGACTCCCATCCTGACCTTTCCAATTTGCTACTTTGTCTAAATCCCAATTATGATGGTATCCAAGTTCTTTTCTTTGAGCATTTAGGACACCAATAAAATCAGTGAGCATGGCTTTTTAATTGGCAGTTAATAGTACTTCAAAGAAGAACTTGAAGGGAGTGGTGGCTATCCATTAAATAGGTAAATCTAAGACTCAGCGCCAGCCCAGGTAAAGCTCCCTCATGCACATAATTTTACCCAGCGCCAAAAAGTCCTTTCTGGTAGTAATAAAGTTCATAGTAAAAGTGAATATTTCAGAATGCTGGGATCACTAGCAAGTTGATGAATTGAACTGTTTATTTTTAAAATGTACTGTATTACACTTTCTCCTAAGAGTGGCATTAAAACTGGGCAATGTAAATGCCATATTATTTGAGTATTTTAAAGCTACATTGATAATTTGGAATGTAGCAACATAAGTATAATGATTAAAAGGTACAGGTATAGACTCATTATCCAATAGCATATTTATTTATCCCACTTAAGATATTTTTAGATATCACAGTAAAATAAGGTGTATGTAAAAAAAAATGAAAAACTTCAGAATCAAAGTAATTATGTAAGATGGATATCTAAAATTAACAATTAATCCTTGAATTTTTACTTAGCAAATGTTTTAGTATATTCCATAGTGAACAAAAGTCTAATACTGTTATGTGTTCCCCTTTATTCTTTAACAGTAAAAATGGATACACAAAAATTCAATTTTTATTTTTGAAATTCATAAGCATTCTTGAAATTTTTAGAAATTTCTTACATTTTACAACACCAACATTTCCATTAAAAGTTATTATATATTAACCTGAGACTTTTATTGTAGTTTCTTACTACTTAGAAGGGTTTTTTTAACAAGAGAATGGGACCTACAAATTTGCTAACTTTATAAACAGGAATTAAAAGTGTTTCCTTGTGATTATATTTCAATGTAATCATCTCCATTGTCAGCTATGAAAATGCAAAATGCAGCTCAAATCCTATAAAACCTATGATAATTATTTTCCCTACATGTTAAATTTACTTAGTAATATTCTCTTAGGAAGGTGTTTACTTCCTCTTCATTAGTACACCAGAACTCTTGATGTTAATAAAAAATTTCCAAATGAATTTTCAGATGTTCTTATGTCCTCTTTAGTTAATAGGTAGGTGGAACATGGGACAATTGTAGAGTCCAGTTTTTTAGATGACTCCTAAATTTATATAATTTTAATCTTTTTAATAAAGAATTTACCAAATGTGATTTAAATTTTATACCTTTGTAAGACTACTTATATAAATAAAATCATAAAGCAGAAAATAGTCCTTTGACAAATGATGCTCATTACAAATTTTGATGACCTTCTAAACAGGGACAATTAGGGTCATGTGTTATTACTCGGCAAATAGACATTCATCCATGTTCCCATAAAATGTTTCTGCTATATCATATAAAGTTTGACTTTTAATAAAAATTCAAAAACTTCTCAAATTCAACTTTGAAAACTTAGTTTACACTATATTTTAGTCCTCTATCAAATTGCATGTCATTCTGGTACACAGCCCTCCATAAACCCCACTATGGTTTTCTATTGCCTCAGCTTGCATTGTATCAGCTTTAAAACCTGTTTAACTGAAGCTCAAAACACCAAATGCCATTCTGTTGTTTCCCAGTTCCAAAATGAATTATGCAAAGCACAAGACAAACTTTCAAAAATATCTTTTTTTCTAAATGAAAACATGTATGACATGTACACGTACACACGAACACACACCCAAATTACCTCCTTCTATTAACACCAAATCATGAGTTGTTTATTTTAATGGCGTTTTCTTAAACTAACTTAATCCAATGCAGACACGCTGATGAGGCAGGAAATGCAAACTCAAAAGACCCATTCTTAATTCCCTGTAGGAACTCTGACAATGAGACAATCCATAACACAAAGTCAATGTTCCTCAAAGTATGTTCCATGCAAATGCTGTTGATAAGCATTGATAAGTGTTAAGTAGTCAAAAATTTCAGAAATACTCAATCAAAGTTAATTTTTTTTTTATTGCAGGAATTCTCAGAGCCTTTAATCGGCTAGTGTACAATTGTGATTCTTCAGAAATGCCTTGAAGATAGAACGTTTCTCAGTTTTGTTTTTCTTTAACTCAGAGCATCTTGACAGTCTGAGCAAAACCCCACCTTAGGAAAGGATGAATTGAATAAAATTTCTAAGCTTATTTAAAAAATGAGATAATGCATAAAAGTACTTGACACTCTGCCTGGCACGCAGTGAGTGCTCAATAAATGGCCTTATGATTAGAATTCTAGATAACGTTAGGAATGCCTTATTCGCCTTGGTCTTTATACTTGACTTTTAATTTCTAAAATAAGATTTTCTCTTGTGCTGTATTTAACTTCTTATTTTCTTTGTATATGGGAGATTTGGAAATGGTCAGGAGAATTGCTTTTTTTCCTCTTTTTGCATATAAACTCTTAGATTACTACTTAGGGTAATAATAATTGTATGTGGTTATTTACCAGAAACGGTTCTATAAATTTTAAAAATCTAATACTGATTCTTTTATTAATGATATTGAATTTGGGTATGTTCAGAAAATGTCTCTGAGGGTACGATGTAGATGGTGGGCTTCATGCTATTGCTGCCAACTGATTACTGGCATTAACAACTCAATTTTTCTTTTTTCCTATTCACCTTCCCTTTATTTTCAAAAACTATCATCCTGCAGTTACCCTGCTTTCTCTCCCCTGATATGAACACACATTCTTTTACACTCTGTACTGAATACTACAGTTTGCTATTAAGTTCAATATCTACCTATACATGAATGATTAATATCCATCTGAAAGTCAAAACATGATATAAAGCCTCTCCCCACCTTACCCCAGGGGTTACAACTTGAAACATTTGTATCCCCTTAGGGAAAATTATTATGGAAATTTCTGGATATCTCTACATTCGCTATTTGAATTCAAATGATAATACAATCAATCCAAGAAAGGAAATCTTCCTAAAATTTTATATTTTGATTAGAAGTGTAAGCTTGTTGAAAGAGGAAATTTCTAATTATTAAATTAGAAGAGTTTTATCTCTCCAAACAAAGATTATAAGCAGCGCATCTTTGGAGAAAATGGCTACTTTGAATGAAAAAGTCTACTGGGCCCTGTGCCTGTCACATTGTCGGTACTCGATAAATATTTGTGACATTGAAATTGAAAGTTCACCCACTCCTAAAACCATAAAAAGCTTTTCTAATTTTTCTTTTGCTGTTTCTAAATAGCATACCAATTTATTTTTACTCAGAAAAGAAAATGTTCCTCTAAACCCATCTAAAATTTTCATTATAATGGGGGAGTAAAGGAAGTAGAAAGATTGAGAAAGAAAAGTGGGGGAAAATAAAGAAGAGAAAGAAGAAGACAAGAGAAGGAAGGAAGGAAATGAAACAGTCTGCATCCATATTTGGTTGTTGTCCTGAGATTAATCTCGACCACACAAAACCCAAAGGAAGCAAGCATCATTTAACATTCAACTTGCAATTCATTTTGTGACTCTATCATTATGCCAGCTCATTTGTCTGCAGTTTAAAATGTGTTATAAAGTTAAAACTTAGAAGTAAAATTTTTTCACTTCCTGATACTAGAGTGAGCGTAGTACATCTGCCTGTTTTGGATCATTTCTAAGCATTTCTCAAAGGTTAGTTCCACTTCGCCTGAAAGATGGTGTTTTGAACCCTCAAAAACTATCTCATCAAAACTTTATCAGATTGCAATTTCTTTCTTTAAATTCCTTATTGGAAGATATTACAATTTAAATGGTTTAAAATTAATCACCTTGCCCTATTAATTTTATTTCTAAAATGTCTTTTGACTATGTCCCCTTAATCCATGCCAGAGGCACTGACTTTTGTCCTGAGCACATCCCACCAAGCCTAACACTAGGTCCTGGGTTGACTTCTGTTCCAATCTTTCCTAATTTGATTATTTCTTTAGGCTGTTATCAGAATTACTTTCTCAAAAAAAACAGGATACATCATGAGTTTATTTTCTTCCAAAGCCATTAATGGTTCTCGTTTGCTTACTTTATTATTAAGGTCTGAACTGCTTCAAGATCTTTTAACATCTAGCTCCAATACCTTACCAGCCTCAACTTCTTCATTCTTCCACATGTATTAGATTTTTGTACCAATGAGTTCCAAACATTTTCACATTGCTTTGTCTTTGTTCGTGGTAATTCCTCATCCAGAATGTCTTTACCAGTTTGCTAGTCTTTACTATGCTTTTGTAATTATGGAAACCCTAGCTCAACTCAAATATCACCTCCTTATGAAAACTTGGGTTCACTCCCAGCTGAAAGTAGTTGCTCTTTCCTCTAGCCTCTTATAGCACCTGGAGTAAATTAATATATAAGAGATGAAAAAAGTTTAACTATTCAATCAAACTCTATTGAGGGATCACCTTGATGTGGAGAGATGATTGAGTTTCCAATGAAAGAAACACTAAATAAATTATGGTAAGTAAAAGAAGTATTTATTGACTCCTATAACCCTAACCCAGTAGCAGAGCTGGCTGAAGTCAGGGCCCAAATAATGTTCTCAGGGATCTGTCCTTCATTATATTTCTTGGCTCTGATTTCCTCCACATGGATGTCAGTCTTCAGCAGACCCTTCATCATACATGATAGGAAAGTGGTTCTCAAAGGCCCCAGATTTACAAGGTAGTTTTAGGTGTTAATCTCAGAAGGAGAGAAATTCTCTTACACTGCACTTATATCAATACCCTACCACCACAGGACACTGATTGTGCCTGTCTGGGTTGTATGTCCACCTTGGCTCTATCATTGTTTCTGGGAAGTTTGGGTTCTCTGACTGGCCAGCATAGGTCACACGCTCCTTCCTATGGTGAAGGAGGTGGGGCTGGGAACAGACAAGCACACCAGAATCCTGTAGAGTGAGAGTCTCCAAAAGGGAAGTGATTTTTATTTAATAAAACTACTCTGGGATACTTTCATTTTGCCCTCTGTTATCACTCACTATTCACACATATCTTATCCTTTTACTTCTTGGTGGCAAGGATCTACACACATTCGATAAACGTTAGTTGAATTCAATGAATGATAGCTGAGTAAAGGACATATCAGGCAGATGACAACTGGAAAAGCATCCGAAGTTACTGTTTTAATGGATAAAGGTTCTTTTTGACCTTTCCAAAGCCTTACTAGTACGACAATATTTCTAGTGATTAAAGGAGATTAGAGTTCATAGGAAATGGGAGAAGGGTTAATATTTAAGTTACGATCAATTTATTTAAAATATCAGACCTCAAACGTTTCTGCTTGATTTGGTTAACAAAAACTATCTAAATCAAAATTTTTTGACTTAGAAAAAAATTGCTTTTAGTAGAGAAAATATTATTTACCATCGCTAAAATAATAATACTTAAAACCTGCATTTTTAATTTCTTACAATTTAGCATTTGGTTTTGTTTTATACTCTTAGAAAGTATCAAGTCTTGCCAACTAGAGTTTTAAATCTTCAAAATGGAAAATTAAAGAACAGTTCCTCATTTCTTTCCTTTTCTTAGTAACTTGAAATTATCTAAGAAAATAACATTGCTTTGCATGTTTCTGCTTTAAATAGTCTAAGTGTTGTATTTAAACTAGTTGTTTCACTAGCATGACACTACGCAAGACAGTTGGTGTGGACATGGACAGTATCACATTATGAACACCTAATCTGTATTGTTTCCTTCAATGAGTTTTGAATAAAGCAATTTCTAAGCTTGTTTTCATCAAATCTGTATTCTCAAGGTTATTTGGTGTAGAGGTTAAGTATTATAAATTTAGAAGCACATTTAACTGATATGAAATCTAACTCTGCCTTATATCTGGCTCAGAGAATTGTGAAGACTAAAGGGGATACTGTGATCCTGTGTGTGAAGTGTGTGGAACATTGTATAGGCTCAATATAGTATAGGGGTTATTACCATGATAGCTATTATTGTATTACTGGTACCTAATGCCTTAAAGAGAACACAAAGCTGGAAATCACTAGGAAAGAAATATTTGAACAGTGATATTAAAAGTAGTCCTGTTTAAAATGGAAAATGTTTGTTCTGTGAATGCTGGCTTTTAAAACACAGAACAATGTCCTTATTCCATCACTGATAAAATGCCCTGCTTTCAAACTTTGATGAAACGAAGTCTCTAGTGTTTTATCCTCACACCCACCAGCAATGCTCCTCCTCCCTAATTGAAACTACCAGCACTTTGTAACAAAAGACCCCTTCTCCATATAGACCAGGAGGATCACAAAACCAGTCCCACTGTGACTTTTAACCTCCCACAAGATAGAAATATCTGACCCTTTCTACAATTAAATTTAATCGTTTTAGAAAATGAAAAGCTGCTGTACTCAAGCTTTTTACATATAAAGATGTGAAATAAAGCAAGGCATAGCATACCAGATCTAACACAGCTTCCTAGGGTCCTAATAAGGCCCCAAATCATGGAATTTCATCAAGACTAGAGTCATGGTAGTATTAGAATGCCAATGCTTGCTTAACCTTACAGTTGCCATGATTCTGGACTGAATACACTGCCTTCTGTAAAGAACATTTCTGTTTAATATGGACACACAGCAGGTGTATTCATTCGTACAGCAGTTCCCTCCCACTGTTATTTGCTGTTTATAGTCATTTTAGAAAATTTTTATTTTGCAAAAGTGTCAAACTTACAGCAATGTTGCAAGATTGGTTAAGAAAACTGTATATCTTTTGCCCAGATTCACGAATTTTATTTTGAATGCACTCAGGTTAAAGATTTTAACTCATTATTAATGCGGGAGACAAGTAAATGTTACAACTGGTTCAAAGATGCATTTATAGATCAGGAATTAAAAATGAATTTACAAATGTATGCAAAATTGGCTTTTTCCATAGTCAGGGAGGGAAGTCCACTGAACCTCCACTTGACAGAATTTATTTACTTTCCTTTAGGCAAGAATTATTTCTCTTTGCCATAATGATTTACTAATTTTTAACATTTTGCCACATATCCTTTATCATTCCCTCTTTCACTAATTAAAATTTTATAAACCCTTTGAGAATAATTTGTATGCATCATGCTCTATACACATTAATACCTTTAATTCACTGTGAATTGTGGGGGAAAAAACATTCTCTTACGTAACTACAGCAAGTTATACATGCAGAAAATTTAACAGTGATAGAATACTTAAATCTTCAGTCCATGTTTGGTTACTTTCTAGTAATATCCTGGATGGTGTTTCCATTCTCTAGTACCAAATTTAGTCCAGGATAACATATTTCATATAGTCATCGGTCTCTTTAGTCTTCTATATATATATAGAAGGCAAATACAAATAAAAAATAAATATATATCTATATAAATATATATAAAATATATATTTTATATAAAAATATATATAAAATATCTATTTATTTATTTATATAAAATAAATAAATATCTATATAAAATTTATTTATTTATTTGTTTGTTTATTTATATTTTAATTTGAATTTGCCTTGTTGGAAATTTAGTCAAAGATTGTGGCATTTCTATATTTGTGTATGCATTTGTATTGCTTCATTCATGATAATATCCTTGGCTATTATGTCAAAAGCTGAATTTTTTTAATGCATTTTGACTCCAAAGTAATACTGGGGGGAAAATAGCAAGCATAAATCAGAACATCAAAGTAAGTCCCACCATGCCTGCAGTGTACAAATAGCTGTTGATGAGTTTGCCATGCTTACTGAACTGAATAAGTATAAAAGCTTTTCGTGTGCATTTCTATTTTCAGGCCCAATACAGTACGTTAACCTCAGAATATCAAATTGAATCAGGGGTTCTGAGGAGAGCCGCCTGCAAAGCAGTTAGAATGACACTCTTCATTACACTATCTAGATTCAGGTTTCAGACAAGCATAACCAGGGCTTTTCCAACCTCTCACCTAAAGTCAGATACACACAGCCACCCAAATCAGCGACTGCCTTTCCGAAAGGGCTCCAGGACCTCTTAAAATGCGGAATCCACTGAGGCCTGGAAAGCTGAACCTGAAATTGTTAGAAAGAACCTTTTTGTGAAGAATTTTCTCTTGCGAGACCTAAATAAACAGCCCCTGCACGGCAGCTCACCACACAGTATGTCAGCACATATTATGCAGTCTGGGGCTGAGTGGATGTGTCAGCTGCCCATTAGACCACACTAAAATAGAATTGCTGGGTGCCTGAAGCATGAAGCATGATATTAGATAAAGTGATGAAATTTCACTCGATTAAAGAGCCAGGTCAAGGACAGTTACCTCAGGAAATTTTTTTTTCCTCGAATATTCTCACAACTTTGATGAATTTATCGTTTTCTTGCTTATTTTTCATTATCATCTGGGGCTTTATGAACAATAAAATGTGCCCTCCGCAGGCACTGACATATTGGAGTGATCAGAATCACTGGGTATGTTGATTCAAAGAAAGAAGGGCGGGGCGGGGGAAAGACGAGATTGACATTGCTGCAGGTCAAAAGCCCTTGGAAATGTTGGATTGATTTGTTTAGACAGTTGTTTGATTTCTCTCTCTCTCTTCTCTAGCTCTTCTTTCCTACTAAAGGAATAGAAGAAAGAACAAAAAAGGGTAATCTTTTTTTTATTTTAGTCCAGTTGAAGGATAGGAGCAGAAGCATATGGCTTGGCAGAATTTTTTATTTTTATTTATTTGATTTATAAGGACAGGAGAGAAATTTTTTCACAAAGGGCTTCTTTTATCAAACAGACTTGCAAGCTGAAAGTAAATGACTGCATACCTGCATTGCTTCTTAAAACCTGGGTTGAAAGACGACAGCTAGCCAGGGTTAGGCTGTGTGGCTGCCCCCAAAGGAGGGAGAAAAAGCATTTTGGTTCATTAGTGCTGTTCTGTGACTTAATTTTATCTACGATAACATTTGAGAAACAAAAGAAAGGAAAAGTGAATATTCAGAGCACTTCAGTTTCACCCTTAGGCTTTAATGGTTCTCCAATCTCTCACCCTCCCCTCCTGTCCTGCCAGTGAGGGCAAAATTTCTTCTGTTGGTGGGACATCACTGAGGGAGCAGCACCAAGGCCAGCTAATCAGATCACGTAAAACTCTAATACAGTTGGTTCAGCTGCTTGTTCTTTAGGCCAGAAAATCCACAGTTGCAAATGTGCTCACCTGGAGGACTGAAAATATTTTGGAGGTCTAAGCTTACAGCATCACTTGAGGGTCATTACAAACTTAAACTCAATAAATGATTGAGTAGCCTGAGTTCAATGAATGTCCCATGCAATATTTTAACTTTGGTGCTTCGTTCTATTCTGTGTATGTAGGCTGCTGGAGTTTTCAGATTCCTCTCTCTCCCTTCATAAAATAGGGATAATATTAGCATAGTATACCTCTCCTAATTTACAAAACTATAATGAAGATGAAATATGATAAAAATATTTACAGGTATGTTGAGTTCTTAAGGGGAGGAGTATTATCTAGATTCCAAATGATTTCAAAATGATATTTTCATAATATTAAGTTTTGGGGGACAAAAATTTGTGTAACCCAGTGAGCTGCACTTACTTGGAATGTGAACCATACATACACTTAAAATTTAGATTTTTTTTTTAAAGCAATTTCTTAGGCATTATCAGAATGTCTCTTTTAATCAAACTTCCTTTATAACAGCATCCCCTAGGTGAGAATCGATGTCCATGGAAGAAATATGTTAAATAATACTTGATAAGAGAGGCAGGAAAGGCAGGAAAGCTTGGTGCCTCAGTGTCTTCATAATCAATAGGACAAATGTGAGAGGACAATTTTTTTTTCTTTTAATTACAGAAGAAAGGAGCACTATTATTTGCTACATAGAAATGTTAGACAATTGCTTTCAGTTCTGATCAACTGTAATCTTTCCTTTCTTTTTCCCCTGGAGCCAAGGGGTTGTTTTGTTTTGTTTTGTTTCAAAATATTGAAGTGGTTTGAAAGATCAGAAGGCAGTTGTGCTAAATTTTCTATTATTAGCACGGAAGTGATAACAGCTTTGTTATCCCCTGGGAGAAGAGGCAGCAGTTGGAGGCTGAGGAATTCTCAGTGCGGGTCTGTAAGCTTTTCAGCAAAACAAAAGAAGGAGTAAGACATCTGCCTGTAATAAAATGATGGGTCTGTTACTTTTTCTAAGTATGAGGTGAGGGCTAAAGGCACACAAATAGACAAAAGCGAGGACCATGAAATGGGTAGTGTTTTAAACCCTCCCTTCCACACTCTAGATTAGTTGTTCCTGTCTAGAGGCCCATACACAGTTCGGCTGCATTTGACACCGTGTTTCATTCGTCTTCACCAAATACCTGTGCAGCACCAGGCAAGAATTGTATTCCACAGTCATCTGCTTTTAATGAAAATTGTAAGTTTCATCCCGGGCCACAACGAAAAAAAATTACTTTGAAACCTCTCGTTGGCACCTCTAATGAACACACTAGATAGAAGACTATGCTTATCAACAACCCTCTTCCTCTCTCCACGGTAAACCCGGCAAATGTTCTATTAGAAGAAGGGTTTGGTTTCCCACATAGATTGTGAAATCTCTTGGGTTATATCAAGGCTATCAATGCAATTCAAAGTATCTCAGAACTTGCTGGCAGGGATGATGCTTTTTATTTTCTATTCTTTCCCAAGAAGCTCTGATTCGTCTAACACTCATTTGGCAGATAATGGAACAGGAAGTTTCCTACAGGAGACTGCAATGGAGCCTCAGCGGAGTGTCCACTACCTTAGGAAAGACAGGTCTTTTTCATATCTGCTGGGGGAACACAGGCCCCCTCAGAGGAAAGGATGGGAAGCCAGACCCCTCTGAAACAGGCAGAACTTCTGTTGCTGAATATTCTCAAGCAGTGGCAGAAGGGAGAGTTCGTCTTCCCAATCAAATCACTTTCATGTTTTCTTCTTTATATAATTTGTGTTTTTTAATTGTATTTATTTTAACAGACGAGAACCGAAAGAGGCAAAACATTCCAGATAGATGTGCGGTCTTCTCATCTGAAGGGTGTTCATTTCAGTTCTGACACCAATTCTCTCACCTTGGCCAGTGCGAAAGAAGAGACACGTTTCTTTTTCTCTCCCTTATGCGTTCAATGACATGACACAGGAAGATGGGCTATGTAATCATTTAACCAAAACGGATCTTTCTGCCTGGGGGCACACACAGCACTTAAAGCCTCAGCAAATCCTTTTTTTTTTTATTTGTTTGTTTGTTTATCCATTTATTTATTTATTTTAAATCTCTCAAGTAGAGACACCAGGGTATTTAAAATCCATCTTACTTTTTAATCCTTTAAACAATTCTTTTTTTTTTTCTTTCTTTCTGACCAACTTTCCCTATAACCAAAAGAGTCAAGTTCTAGTTATAGGAAAATTCCACAATATTATAATTGTAATTCTTTCATTCTTTAATTCTGGGGGGTTTGTATGACCTCTTCTTTATCTGGACACTGTGGAGAAGAAATTGCATGTCCCTCAGTCTTAAGATTAATCCAACTGTCATGTCACTTTCACTGATTACTTTCTTTCCCAGGTACCTCATGGCATTCGCTTTCTGCCGGACTCAGCTAGATTCATTCCCATCTGACTCACTGTGTTGCAGGTGATGTGATATGCTACAGAACTTGCTTGCAGCCAATGCTGGATTTCTTAAGAGCACTCAAGTATCTCTTAAATGACATGGGAATTCCTCTAACACCATGGTGGTGATTCCTTTAGGATAGAACATGCCACAAACTTTTTTTCCTTCACGCTGGCTTTTGCAGCTAGGATTTAATATAGAAATGAGTAAAAGAATAAAAGGGAAGATAAGGTAAGTCTCATAGAATTGGGTTTTAGATTAATTATAGCCACATGGAACCTTAAGAATCAAACTACCTTTGAAGTGACCTCAGGAGAAATCTGTCAGTCCCCAAGATCTAATGGCATTTAAATACCATTCAAGACAAAGCTGAAAAGTGGCCAATTGGTCTTAAAACTCAGCACAAAGTATAGAAACAAAGAGAATGAAGGAATAGCACAAACATATTTTGTTTAGGAAGGCCTTAATAATTTAGATGTAGTCAAAGACAGCTCTCAGTGGCCCTGTCTGCAAGATGTTGTTAGTTGTACTTAACTTTAATTATTATCTGAATCCAGCTGAGATTGAATGTCAGATTCCAAGCAATAAAATTGAGCAGAGAGGTAGAGACTGCTGGTCAGAGAGGGATAGAGGGGTAGAGGTTAGGGAGAATATCATTGAGAAAATGACATTTGATCCTGACCTTGGAGATGATCACGTCAGCGTTGTAGAATCTTCCAAGTGGAAATAACAGCACGTCAAAGGCCTTGAGGTAGGACATGGCTGGTGAGGTTTAAAGAAACTGAGGAGATCAGGTTTTCATGCAATGTTGCTGTCAATGGGGAGATAGATGGAAATGTGGGATCATGAGGCGGTTCTCTTCAAGGTGCTTGACATTAACAAGTATGACCCAATAGACAGGAAGAAATTTATACTGTGGAGAGATAATCGGGAGAGGGGGAAGTTTCAGGAGTTTGGTTAAAATAAGAGAGAGGAGATGGAGTCTAGTGTCCATGTGGAATGGTTGGCTAGAGAGAGTTGCCTAAACAGTTGCCCCACAGTAGCACAAGAAAAAGAAGAGTATGGGGGCACTGCTCCAGGGAACAAGGAAGGTTTGGTGTTGGGAGCTTTGAAAGTTCTGTGTGTGTGTTGGGGGAGGGGGGCGGTAAGTAAAGTCATTGCCTAAAAGTAAGAATGGGGAATATGTATTGAAGGTTTAAGGAGAAAGAAAAAGTCATAAAATAGTCACCTGGGTTCTCAAAGTGTGGTCCAAACCAGTAGGACAGCATCAACGGGGCTCCTGTTAGAAGTGCAGTTCCTCAAACCCCATCCTAAACTGACTGATTCGGAGACTTTAGGAGTGGGGCCCAGCAATCTGCGTGTTCATATGTCCTCCAGGTGAGTCTGTGGTAGTCTCAGTTTGAGAACTATTAATTCAGGGTAACAGGAGAGTGATAGATTATGGAAATGTTGTATAATTGATGGGCAGAACAAAGAACCTCCTTGAGGACGGTCAGCAGAAATTTAAAATGAGATTAGTTAGCAAGCTTCTGTGGCTTTTTCCAGCCATAAACATCTCTTTGAGTGCCAGAGCAGGCACATTAGATATAACCCAGCCTGGGGGTTTTCCAAGTGAGAATAATGGCATGAGACTGCTAAGACTATATGCAAAGGTACAACATAACATGAACCATCACAAGCTAGGTAAGGTGGAAAACCAAGGAACCATGAAAATATGTGATTGAGGATTAACAGATTTTAATGAGGTTAAAATTTCTTAGAGTATAGGGTATTAGCGAGGGTGAGCTAGAATGACAGAATGCTTGAAATTGCAATTCTGGAGGGGTTTACATTTGCTGGTATTCACAAGTCTAGATATAACCTTTGAAGTGAGTGATGGAGGCAGAGTAGAGGTTGTGAGAATTGGAAGGAAGGGCATCAAGAAACTGAGCATCTAGGGTACTGGAAAGATCACGTATATGGGTATTGAAGTCATCAAATATGCTGGAGGAGTGGTAATGAGTCAGGAGCTAATATATTCAAGGAATTGGAGTTAGACCCAGACAGTCTGTAGGTGACTGCAACAAGTTGGATCAGTGATTGATAAAGACCAATACATGACATTTAAGGATGAGGATTTAGTTGTTTTTGTTGATCTTGTGGTGGGAGAAAAGAAATAGGAAACAAGAAGGACATCTGCCTCCATCTTCAGGCCTGGCATTGTAATAATCTTGCAAGACACAACAGCCCCCATTTTAGGAGGCTGGATGAAAAGCAAGTAGTCTCCTGAGAGTAAGAAGTAGAAGTTCTGAGAACTGAGGAGAAGCTGATGACTGAGCGTGAATTCTAGAAGGCAATGTGGAAGGGCTTTAGGAATTGGGAGATTGGTCATAGACTAGATGAGAAAGGGGGGTGGGGAGAGACAGTTGAAACCAAGAGTCCAGAAAGATGAGAGATGGCTGGGCATCTTAGGCTTCTTGTGAGGCCTGACATACGTCAGAGGACAGGGCATAGTGAGGCTTGCTTAGATGTTGTCAAAGTGGACACTGAGGACAAGGCTGGAAGCGTTGTAAGGCAGTGAGTTGTGGGGTTACACCAGGAGTGTCCTGAGGCCCTCTCTGTACTCCTGCTAATGGTGGTGTGAGGCTAGGGATGAGAAGGCTTATTCTTGGTATCTGAAATCTAGAAGACATGTAAAGACCAGGGAGGGGTGATCTTCTTCAGTTGGATGTGTGGATGGCTTTCCAATCAGAGTAGATTTGGAAGTGTCTGTTGGAAAAAATGGTGTTGGAAATGAGTTCAAAAGTTAATAAGTCAATGCTACTTTAGTTTCAACATCCTAAACCATGTCTAACTCAAAAGTTACAGTGTAGTAATGAAAGTTTGATTTACCATTCTTTTCTTCTTTAAGGCTTGGAAGTCATAAAGAAAAAAAAATGGACATATTGAATTTATCTAAATTTAAATCCATTTATCCCTTCAGCTTTGAAATCAATGATTACACCTCAAGTGTATTCAGTAGTATAATCTCTAGCAAGAGAGAGGACTTTATCCCATGTTGGCACTCCATTCATTCCTCCCATGTGTTCTCATCTGAGGAGGCATTTGGTTTGCTTACTGGTGAAGAGATGCTCTTAGGAGCCATCGTGGTTTGGTGGCTCGAACAGTCCTGTGTGAGGAATGTGACTAGGATGCCCTAATGTACACCTTTCTGGAAATGAGCACCCAGAAGACAGAGATGAGGACCACCAAGAAAGCAGTTATTTGGATGGCCAGATTCTTTCAGAAGAACTAACTCCAGTGGAAAACCTCTTCAAGTCTAGCAAGAATTCCAAGGTTTCCAGGAGGTACACACTTACTTTGCACACTCTGAGCCCTTGTTTTGCGTGGAAGTGCTTGAACGAAGTTAGAATTCTTATTATGTGCCTTTAGGGGCATGATATTGTATGCAGAGTGACGAGTCCCATTAGAAAATGCATTTGCCCCTCACAACTAGGCTTAGTGTGTGGCAAGGGAGAGGACTTCTTGATAAGTCAAGATCACTCTAGAAGAATTTAAAGAATTAGGTATTTTCAAGGAAATAGGGAACAGAGAAATCTCTGGACAGCTGCTAGCAAATTTGAGTATCTGCAGAGAGCTGAGAGTTGACAGAAATTTGCTTCTCTAAAAGCCCGAACTAAGAAACAAAAACAAAATAAACATGAAATGACAAACATCCCTTTAAACCTGTAAAGAGTATTTATCTTTAGAGTGAATACCAATCCCTTTCTCAGTCACTTTCTTTTTTTATCACTATTACTACTAACCACTGTTAACAGTTCCCTCTCCAGATACTTTCTATGTTTAGAAAACATCATTTTAAAAAACACAATGGAATCAAAGTATAAATATTATGCTGCAATTTTGTTTTTAATTTAATGTGTTTTTAGCATGAAGATTTACTGTAATCTTTTTTTATCAAATGTTTAGTGTTCTGTGTATATTTATGGCATAATTTATATAATCCATCCCTATGAACATTTAAATGGTTTTTATTTGGGTCTGTTACAACAAACTGCAGTTAGCATTCTTGTGATATGTATTTGTACACTAAGGCAAGTCTGTCAATGGCCTAAATTTCTAGAAGTATAATTCCTGGGTTAAAGAATACAGTATATTTTTTTAGATTGATAAATAATGCATGTTTAGGTTCAAAGTGTTCTTATGAAGCAGTAAGTAAAAGATGAACAAAAAGTATAAAACTAAGTAAAACAAAAGGTATATGGTAGGAAAAGAAATACAATCGGTTAAAAAGCAAATGAAAAGATACTCAATCTCACTCATAATTAAATAAATGAAAATTAAAATATCATTTTACTACTTAATTAGCAAGTACTTATAAGTTTGAACCTACGTGTCATTGGTGAGGAGGTGGTGAACCCAGCATAGGCATTTACTGTTGATAGTGGTGTAAGCAATTGTCACTTGTTTTAGAAGGCTCTATAGCAATAGCTTTGCCAATGTTTTAGCTCCCCAATGTCCTGACACTTGGCCTTGAGCTACATTCTGCTCAGTTGATTAGAGGAAGATATTTAGGCACTAATTGTAGTTTATTTCACAGTTTGGAAAGCTATCTGACTTATCTCATTATGGATTGATTTACTAGTTCAACTCTGAAGGCGTTTTGTTTTTTTCATTTAATGAATGTTTATTAGGCATCTACTATGTGCCACTGTAAACATAGTGAGGGAGACAATGGTGACTGTAAGTGGATGTGACAGACAAGGCCTCTGCTCTCACAGAATAGCTATCCTGATGGGGGAAGGTGGCAACAAGCAAACACACAATCAGGTGTATGATGTACAGCAGGAGGTGACAAGTGCTGTGGTGGAAACAAGACAAGTAAAGTGATGGCCAGTGTCTGGGGGAGGAGGATGCTATTTAGGTAGCGCTGCAGATAGTCTCTCTGAAGAGATGACATTTAAGCTAAATGCTGAATGATAAGAAAGAGCTGGCCATGAAAAGATGTGGAAAGGGCCCTCTGAGCAGAGTGTACAGCATGGGCAAAGATCACGGCACAGGCAGAAGGATCACTGTTGTAGAAGGAATTGTATCCTCCCAAAATTAATATGTTAAAGCCCTAACCCCCAAGGTGACAGTATTTAGAGGTAGGGCCTTTAAAGAGGTAGTTAAAGTTAATGATATCATAAAGGCAAGGCCCTAAGCCAATATGACTGGTGTCCTTATAATCAGAGGAAGAGACACAGGAGTTTGCAGGCACAGAGGGAAAAAGATATGAGAACACAGCAAGAAGGTGGATATCTGCGAGCCGCAGAGAGAGGCCACAGGAGAAACCAAACTTGCTGCCACTATGGTCTTGGGCTTTTAGCCTCCAGAACTGCAAGAAAATAAACGCCTGCTGTTTAAGCCACTTGTCTATGGTTATTTCGTTATACAGCCCAGGCACACTAAGACAACCACTGTGGCTGAAGATTGTTGACCAGAGGGTAATAGGGAGAATTTACAGTTTGAGATGTAGGTAGAAGCCAGGATTACGAGGGCTTCGAGGGCTGGAGTTAAGAGGCTGGGTTTGGTTCTAAGTGGATGGGAAGGTATGGGAGGGTGGCATTTTAAAAAATCACTCTGGTTTCTTTGAAGAGACTAGATGGAACAGGCAAACAGGAAGAGGAAAGGACATGAGAAACTTTTTACAGAAGTTCAGAAAAGAGAACAAATGATGGTGTCAACTAGAAAGTAGAGATGGAGATGAGGTGAGGTGAACAGATTTGGGATATGGTTTGGGGTATGTGAGGGAAGCCTGAGGGACTCCTCCCAATGGCATACCAAGGCAGGGTAGTAAGAGTGCTCTATCTTGGTGATACACCAATAAGTGATACAGCATCTGTAGAGAATTTAAAGGCAATAATAACACTGACCAAGAAGTCCTCTCTGCTTTTTGTTATCATCAGACACTGACAATTCTAGACAATGTCAGTGAAAAAAACATTCCTCGCAGCAAGCATGGACATCTACCATCTTCCGTCACCTACCTCGGCACCCCAGTGTCTGTGCCCAGACACTGGGAGAGGGAGTGTGAGCCCAGTAACTGCACCCCCTAAATGCATATTTCAGGTTCTCCCGTATAAGACCAGCAACTCCCTCTCCTTCCCTGAAGCGTGAGTAGATTAAGACGTAAGTGGAGAAAGCAACAGAATCTCCTTTCCCAGCACTTTCCCACATGATGAGACAGAGAAGATTCCCTCTTCTGTGCCTAAGATACAAACACAGGGAGAAGTGGTAAGGTATTCCCGAATCCTACTCAGCTTTGTTCTCTCAAACCTTTGGACGAACTGTCAAGGCTACAGTCAGCCAAGAATGAGGCTGTCCCCTGAGGGCAGGACTAGCACTGTGTCAGGGTGGTCCTGCTCCTCTTGGGCCACTCACCAACATCCAACAAGACTCTGAATACAGTTTCCTGACCCGTGAGCAGGGTAGCTTAGCTCATAAGCCAGAAAACGATATAGAAAGGTCATAGAAGAAAATTAAGTTATTTCAAAGGCCAAGCTGAATTTTAGGCTGAATTCTTGTCTCAAACTATACTCAAACACATTGGTCAAAATAGCTCTCCAGAAATTATGTAGTGGAGCCAAATAACACAATATGATTCTCTAAATCTGAATAACGGATCACTTCTCTCAGCATTAAGTCCTAGAAGAAATCAAGAGTTTAGAAGTAAAATCAAAATGGAAATCCCTTTCCCTTAATTCTAAAATATCTTCCTCTTTCCTTTCCCATCTGCTCAGAGCCGGAGAGTCCCACGCAGTTGCTGCAGGCTAGGCCATCTTCCCAGCAGCGGCTGCACTTCCTAAGAATGGAGTCATGGGAGTCTAATGTGTCCCATGCTTCCCAAAGAGTCAAAAAGTCACCCTAACTCAGAAGATGATGGATCAAAACACCAGAGCCATACAAATAATATTCATATATGATCCCTAGTGGAAGCATCTCTCAAACAGAACCGACGTTCCCTCTTACTCGAGCCAGCAGTGGATCAAAGCTGAGAGCTGGTGGAGGAAGTAGCACAGAGAGAAAAAAAAGTATGAAGGAAAAAACTCGTCTTGTCTTTAGATTTGCCAGGATGCCAGTTAGTCTGTGCCAGCTGTCTGGAATACACAACATGTTCACTTAAACTCAATTGGGAAAATGTTTCACCATGAGCTTCAACATTCTGCCATATGCTCCTCCCTGAGCCTTACATAAGGCCAAAGCTTTCTTGCCTGAGCCGCTGCTGTCAGAACTTTCTCCCTCAGAATCCTGAGGAGAAGTAAAGACCCCTGTTTGCCAGATAACTATCCTCCCACCCCAACCCCCACCCAAACTTGTAGTAGCTGTGGATTCCTTTGACTTTGAGGGCTGTTGGTCCCCGAGAAATAATGACCCTAAAAGCTTTTCTTTTTCTTTTTTTTAACTCTCCTGACTGAATAAATCCAACTGCTCAAGAGACAACACAAAAATCCCTTGTTAACCACCATTTCCTGGCACATTAAGACAGCCAAGCAAATATCCTTTGTGTCTCATATACCCAGCCCTCCAAAGTTTGCATGCATTCAAATTTCTACAGATGTTTCCAGACAATTTGAGGTAAGTTCTCTTTAGATTTATTAAGAGCCCTGCCCTTTCTAGAGCCTTGGATTTCTGTGAGGCCCTAAACAGCTAGAGATTGAGGCGACTCAGAGAAGACTTTACTGATGCCAGATGAGAAATAAATCTCTTCCTCTTCTCTTGACAACTGTCCTGCTCATTCTGAGGTTTCAAATCAACAGTGAGTCCTTTTTAGAGATAATTCCTCCTGTGGCCACCCACCTGAGGTTGCCTGGCACAGCTGCAATTGCTGGGACCTGTGATTACTAAGTCTAGACTCCTTGGCCTTGCCGTCCCAGACTTGCCTTAGCCATCCACCCTATAAGAGGCTGAAGAATTGGAACAGAGAGTGAAGAGAATGGCCTGCATCTCATTTATCCTAACAAATAGAACAAGAAGGAAGTAAGTGTTTCTCTTGAGCCTGTGAGAAGTTAAAAAGGAAGCTGATGGCCTAGTTTCTGCTTGGAGGCATGGCAGTGTCTTAGTCCATTTGGGCTGCTATCATGAATTACCATAGACTGGGTGGTTTACAAACAGTAGGCATTTATTTCTCATGATTTAGAGGATCATCCCTAACAGCAGGGTAGGCTTTTTCTGGCACACATCTCGAAAATCTAGTCTCTACCCATTACCTAACTCCAAAGCCACTTTCATATTTTTAGGTATTTGTTGCAACAGCGCCCCCTCTCTTAGTATCAATCTCTGTCTTGGTCTATTGAGACTTCTATAATAAATTACCTTAGACCAGGTTAGAGACAACACACATTTTCTCACAAGTCTGGAAGCTGGAAAGTCCAGGATCAAGATGTTGGTAGATTTAGTGTCTGGTGAGGATCTGCTTCCTCATTGACAGCTGTCTTATCACTGTAACCTCACATGGCATAAGGGATGCGCTAACTCTTGTCTTTTTTTCATTTGTAAGGGCAATCCTATTATAAGAGCTCTGCACTCATGACTTAATCACCTCCCAAAGGCCCCATCTCCCTAACACTTATCACCTTAAGGGCTAAGATTTCAAGATATGAATTTGTGAGGGATGTAAACATTCAGAACGTAGCACATGGCAATCCGGCCACTACTAAATGAGGTGAAATGAATGTCTGGTCCTCTACTCAAACAGCTTCATAGACAAGGACTAGAAGTTTGCTGTAAAAAGCAGGTGTGGGTTCCATCCAGGTGTACATGCCTGGGCATGGGACATGAAAAATACTAGTCTTTTTTCAATTACAGGGCAGGATAACTCCACTCATTAGTAAAACATGAGCCATGAGCCTGACTACCAGGCTCTGACTATTTGAATTGGCGATTTCTCCTATGAGAGAGAGAGAGAGAGAAGAGAGAGAGAGAGAGAGAGAGAGAGAGAGAGAGAGAGAGAGAGAGAGAGAGAGAGAGAGAGAGAGAGGGAGAGAGAGATTGAAAAGGGGAGGGTACTAAATATTCACTACTTTCTCCTTTGTGTAGATTACCAGATTGGGAGGCATGAGTTGTATATCAGTGGGCAGGGTTCCAACAGAGAAACAAAACCAGTAGGAAGTGTGTGTGTTGTGTGTAAAATAATATTTTGCAAGGAACTAGCTTATGCAATTATGGGGACTAAGAAGTCTGAAATCTGTAGAGTGGGTCATCAGAAAGGGCAGGCTAGAAACTCTGGGGCAGGAACTGGTGAATGTTCTTCCTCAGGGAAATCTGAGTTCTGCTCCTCAAGTCTTTCAACTGCCTGGATCAGGACCACCCAATATTATTCAGGATAACGGTTTTTACTTAAAGTTAACTGATTATATCTGTTAATCACATCTACAAAATATCTTCACAGCAATGCCTAGATTAGTGTTTGAACACCTAGGTACTATAGTCAAGCCAAGAAGATACATAAGTCCAATCATCACGAGCAATAAGAAGAAATGTCTACCCTTCTCCATCAGCTGAGGGAAGGTGAAGGGAAGGGTTTTCAGACAGTGAGAGCAGCATATATGAAGAGAAATTGGAAGAAACTCAGGGTGAGGAAGGAAAAGCTTACAAAGGTGAATTGAAAAACAGGTAGAGGCAAACTCACAAGTACTCTTGAACTTATTAAGTTCATTAGAGCTGGAAAGTTTGAATTTTATCCAAATAGATAAGTCTTGAGATTTTAAGGTAGCAAGGGATATGACAAGATATGTGTTGTAGAAAGATCAAGTAGGTGACTTAAAGGAAGGGACTAGATGAGGCAAAAACTGGGGGCAAAGATTGCCAGCTAAGAGATAGTGGAAAAGATCCAAGTCAGAAATGTGTTTCTAGCAGTAATTTTGGAGAGCAGAGTATAAATGCATCATCTATTTAGAATATTTAAGAAGAATTTACAATACATAGTATGGATTGAAAATGGGGTTGAAAGACAGAAGTTCAGCTGCCTGGGTTTTTGGTCATTCATCTGATGAATCAGGGAACTGGGAAAGACATACAATTGGTGTGCCCTCTGCTCGTGTGCCCTGTGTGTGATAGATTCAGTATGAGAAGGTATCTATGCATATCCACATGTCAATAGGCAATTCTGGAGCCCTGTGGACATGAGCTGAAAATAAAAGAGGAAATGAGAAAACAAAAGAAAAAAGCCAAGGAGAGAATCCTCAGAGACACTACACTTAATGGATTGGATAGGGGAAAAAAGTCTAGTAAATAACATTAAAATGAGACGAAGAGAAAGTGCGTGCTCTTTCCAACCATTCCCTAAGTGATGATTTTCAATTTTCACTGCTTTTCATCCTCTTCCACTCTATTTCACCAAGGATTTATCAAATGCTCCCTGGTGACAAATACTATCCTGGAGATACAATGATGAACAAGTCATGATTTCAGCCCACAAGTACTCCACATCAGGGTTCTCAATTTGAGCACTATTGAAATTTTAGATAATTCTTTGTTGTAGAATGCTATTCTGTACATTGTAAGATGCTTTGTAGCATCCCTAACCCCTTCCCCTTCCTAGTGGATGTCAGTAGCAATCCTTCCACCCAAATTGTAACAACTTAAAGTATCTGTAGACATTGTCAAATGTCTCCTGGGATGGAGCAAAATCACTCCCAGTTGAGAACCACAGCTGTCGAGTCCAGTAGCAGATAGATATATAACCAGAATAAAATTACATCACAATATATGTTAGTGGCAAATGGATCTGTCCTTGATATTTAAGCAGAAAGGCATGATAAATATCATCAGAAAGGGGTATTAAGTAGCTTATGGAATCCATGGGGGACTGCTAGAAGCAACACAGCCAGAAACATTACAGCCAGAAAGAAACACCCCAACACACCTCCATACCACCCTGGTGAAACATCACCCCTGCCGCTGCCTCCACTTCCTAGCGAGTGTACAAGAGCTGGGATGCCAGAAGCCCCTCACGACTACCCCAGGGAAACCTGCCCACATTTCTGCCCTCAGGAGTTCCAGATGATCTTCCTATTTGACATCGGCTCACTTCCAAACTTTGCACAGGTATATCCAATGGGCAGAACCAAGGTTAAATACCTGGTGTGAGAAAATGGTGATAGTTTTGAAGCAACAAGACGAGACTTTATTTACAATTTTAAAATATCACATCCCTTTTCAGCTTATAAGCTTTGCAATTAATTTCTAATTCAAATTCATAAATAAATCATCTCATTCTTTTGAATGAGCCTTCTGTTTCTAATTGACTTCTAAACATCTTCACCTGTATGTCCCAACCTGCACTGCAAGTTGACTTCTCTTAATAACCACTCCATTCTGCCAGGTGTCTGCTCAAGAAAAGTTGGCAATAACTTTGAATGCCCCTTTGCCCTGTGTCTAACCTGCTGTCACATTCTATTAACTCTACTATCCTGGTCCCGCCTTATTCACTTAGGTTTTGGACATTCTCTCAATTTATGTAAGTCTAGTAATTTGTCCGATTCAAACTTCTTCTCTCTCTGGCTTCCTGAGTGCAGAAAGAAGGAACTAAATTTATTGAAATTCTATGATGTGTCAAATGCTGTAGCAGGGACTTTGCATAACTGATCTCATTTAGAAGCAACTGGATAGTGTGAGAGAAAGAACTATAAAACGAGATAATACTAAAAAGCACAAGCACCAAAAAATAGATCAATTGGATTTTACAAAATTAAAGTCTTTTGTGCATTAAAGGACACTATAAAACAGTGAAAAAGACAACTCATAGAATGAAAGAAAATACTTGCCAATAATACATCTGATACAGGACTAGTAATCAGAACATTTAAAGAACTCTTACAACTTAATGGTTACAAGACAAAACCCAATACCACACAGACAAATGCATTAATTAAATATATATATATATATATACTTTACTTAATTAAAGATACCTGAGTTTTCAGATCTTAAAGAAGAGCATATTCTTATAATTTCCTTTTTAAACATGATAATCAATTAATGATTTAACAAAATGAAAAGGGAAAGGGAAATGTATAACATATAATAAAGCTTTTGTTAGCAAAACAAACATAGAATGAACGTGCTTTCTTTCAACATATCTGCTTAACCTTAGGAACTCATCGTTTTATTCACTCTTGCTTGGGAAGTTTTAAGTGGCAAAATTATTCCAGGTTTCATTTGCAATCTGAATGAGTAATTCAATGATAACAGGGATCTTTGAAATATTCGTAGTTTTGTATATTTCTTCTGAGAATTAGAAATAAGACAAAAAAATTAATAATTCAAAAAAGACCCTCCTTAAGAACCATAAAAGAAAACAACACTCAGTGAAAAAGTCTTTTTTTGCAATGCAGCCTCATTCACAGCAGCACTCACATAACCCAGATTTGTCTTTTTGCCAATCGATTCATTAATAATAAATTTTATTAAACATCAATTAATTGGCATCTAGGTCTCCACTTCTGAGCTAGCAACAATCTTTGCTCAGTAATGATAAAATGCAAGGGTTTTTTTAAAATTTAGATTTATGTAAATTCTATAATATGTTAACAGAATAAAAAAATGATTATCAAATAGATTTTTACATATATATACATGTATACTTATATGTACATATATATGTGCTTATATATACATATATGTACACACATATATATATAATTGTCCCCTCTGTTAACCAACATTTAAGCATAAATGTCGAGGAATAGTATGCAATGTTCTAATTAAAAAGATATTTTAGTAAACTGAGCCTAAATATACTTGTGCTACACGTAGGCATATTTTTAAGGTATGCACACAGTATTAATCGATCTTCCAAAATGCATATTTTAGACAGTAGGCATTTATAACTATAAACCCTTTTATGAGTTAATCAGACCATCAGCCATAATGTCAAAACACTTTAAAAGAAACTTCATAAAAAGATCAAGTTTAAATTGTTTCCTTTACTGCCAGCTAACTGAAATAAACAAAGAAAAAGGCAATTTCCCCCAAGCCAGCAATAGGCAGAAAACAAAAGACTTCAGAAATCCATGAGGAATGACACACATTTTAAAAATAATATCAGATTTTAAATTAAAGTCTTAAGTAAAGGTGGGTCTAAAAATCAATGTGTTCTGCTTCGGGGCAAGAGGGAGAATTCCAAAACAGTTCTAAGTACACAGTATGCGCTCAATTAATCATTGTTGATTGATAGAAAAGCAGTGACAAAAACCTCATGTTTTTGTAGAAATAGAGGCTGAATCAACATTTTCTCTTCATCTGAAAGTTCACTTTCATTCTACATAATGTGGTTGATCCAGAGAGTCTGACATTAAAAGGGCAAAAAGGAAGTAAAGGAGACACTTTCAGAAAGGTATGAAATAGGGATTTAGAATTGGCGAAGACAAAAAAGCTAGCTTCTCATTTCCCTATCCCTTTAAAAAAAAAAAAAACTATTTTTTTTTTTTTTTACCTGAATGCATTTCTCCATAATGTGGAGAATGGTTTGGGAAGAGCCTAAAATCTTCTGCATTGTTCAGGAAGGGGAGGGATGAAAAAAGAGATGGCTTCCGGTTTCGAGTAATGATTCCTTTACCTCTCTAGATCCTCCTCAATATACAAAAAGTAAAAACCTGGGTAACAGTGGGACCATCTGGGGAACTTTCCCACTGTTGCTTTAATCTCCAATTGAATGGCACCTTACTGTGCCCAGATAAATATTATTGTTACATGGGTGTGCTTTGGCTATTTGTACAGAAGGTGTATTCCTGAGGAAACTGAAGTATGGAGAAGCTAAATGATTGCTGTCCGAGACAACGCAAAAAATGACAGGTGGCACTTCCATAAAAGTTAAGGATTTTTTTTTTTTTCTAAATGCACTGGTCAGGCAGGTGGATATTATAAGGACATTCATTGGCTCCTATGCAAAAACTCCAGTGTTTCCCTCTCTAAAACATTACCATTAAAAGGGAATTATCCTACCTAGGAAAGAGGGCTGTGTGTATTTAACTTGAAAACAAGATTTGACAAGGTGACCATCTGTTTTTCCTTTCCCACTTAATTACAAAAGGCATGGTACTTGAAGCCAACCAAAATACCCAGGGAGGATTTGGGATTACGATGTATTCATTTTCTCTGCAAAGTGCAAACCTAACTCTTGCTCATATGGCCATATTGAAGAGCAGCAGAATTAGTGTCCCTGTGACTCATCTTCCAGCACAGTTACTCGGCCGAACACAGTCAGTCTGAATGAAAACAGTGATATACCCAAGCCATGGGTACACACTTTCCTTTGAGAGGAATGAATGCCCCACCGGATGGCACCTTACTCTACCAGCTTGCATCAAATCATCTCCATCCAAGGTCAGAGTTTCTACCAGCAGTTCTTTTTTTTTTTTTTTTTGGTGTTTATTTGTTTTCAAATAAAATACACTTGAATGCCAAAGTGGAGAAATAGCTCCTTAAAATGGAAAACATAACACAGAATATTTGACTTTGTGTAGGCATGACTTTGCAAGAGCAAAAGTCAACTCTTGTGTCCCTTAACTCCGGTATTTTCCTGAAAATATAATCCTGTACTCCAATATGGGTGCCACCAGTCACATATGCCCATTTAAACAGAAATTAATTAAAGTTACATAAATGTGAAATTTAATTACTCAGCTATACTAACCACATTTAAAGAGCTCTTTGGCCCCAGATGGCTAGTGACTGCCATATTGAACAGTGCAGCTAGAGATCATTTCCAACATAGAAAATTCTACTGGACAATGCAATTATTACATAATAATAATTTTTAAAAAGTAAGACTTTACTGGGCAAATGACTTAAACTCCCTAAGATTCAGTTTTTTCATCCATTAAAAGGGGGTAATAACAGTACTGCTTCATGGGGTAATGATGAAGATAAAATGAAATAATGTAGGTAAAGTACCTAGCATGTTATGCACACTCTATAAATGTTATTTATCTCTCTATTTCATCAAGTCTAAGATGCAGAACTTTTCACATTTTAACATATCTCAAATTCACATGTAATTTGTAGCCAGTGCCAAAAGAAACTTGGCAGGGGAGTGAATTGTGACATAGATGTCAATGCCTGCACATGTGCAAATTAGCATGTGTGTAGAAGGTTATAGATTCATCTGAGTCTCACCTAAGCTGAGAGATAAGCCTTTGTTAGCGTGGTATGTATTTGAACTTTATTTTAAACTTGGATCCTAATTATTATTTAAAATGTCTTCAAAGAAAATTTAGTGGAAAAACAAATAATAATTATCTTTGCAGAATATTGTCATGCTCTATGCAGTACAATTAAAAGCAGTAGAAATTGCCAAGTCTCTTGGAATAAGCATGGGTTTGATGATGTCTATTCTTAAATGCCAAATGGCTATCACTTAGGTGCCATCATGCATCTATCAGAAATTCCCAGCTGACTTTTAAGAACTTTTTAATGTCCATCAGATGTCCATCAATTAAGAGATAAAATGTAAAGACGATTTGAATCACAAAGGAACTGTTCATCAAGGCTGGAATACTCTGATATGCCTTGAAATCAATCTTTTGTTCCTAAAGGTGCAAAAGAGAAACAAATTATAAAAGATAGTCTTAGGGTGCAGTGGAGGAGGTCACCATGATGATATAGATGGTATTCAAAGTAGACTCAGGAGAACATTTGGACTCTGAATGTGAATGGCTTTGGCTCAAACCAAACTTTGAACTGAAGAATGTATGTTTATCAGGGGGAAAAAAAGTCATGTAATTTTATAGGTGCCCTTTTTCTAAAAAGCCATTATCGAATTCTTAATGTATCTAACAATGTATGGTATCTGGTATCAAGGAAATGTGAGATTATCAACACATGAGGAGAGAAAATATAAATCCCTAAATCTCTTAGCTCTAGAAGAGTTCTTTAGTTGTTTTTTTTTTTAGTTCTATTGTTAGTAACGTATTTCATCAAGTTTGATACTTTAGTTGTAAAATATGATTATATTAAAAGCCAATTAATCTTGTAAAAGTGCTTTTTATCATTTAGAATTTTTTTTATACACATTGAAATGATTTCTAAAACTTAGTTTTAGATTTATGTCATTATCACTCCTGTGTATTCATAAAAAAAAGAAAATATTTACAAAAATGTCAATGATTAAGATACTACAGAATTTCTTACATAAGGACTCCAACAGGCCTCATTGTGAGAATATCATACCTAATTACTCTGGGGAAAAAAACCAGCCATCGTCAGACAGCATTAAAACAGTTCCAGAGTCAAAGGTGGATGGGGCATTCCTTTAGCAGGGAGGAAGAAGGCAGGGGCTTGTCCACATGAAGAGTGCCCAAGGCCTCTACAATTAAGAACTAACTCATCCCACAACCAGCAAGCCCTAGAATATCCTTAGCTCCCCTTACACAAGCCATCCCACAGTCTCCCATCTGACTTTTCTGTCATGTTTTTGCAAAAATAATACTTACTGCTTTCTCCTTCTTGATTTTAAAAGGTGTTCTGTTCATTTAAAAGAATTCAGGAAAACAACAAAAAAAATTTCAGGAAAAAATCAATATTGGTAGCAATTGCATATATTTTCTTCCAATCTTTTTCCTGTGCATAATTAGGATAATATACTGCATTATGTAATTTTGTTTGTATTGTTTTCACTTAGTAGTTTGCAAAGCACTACATATTTTGCAAAAATAATAACAATAATAATAATCCAACAGGAATCACTTTACTTTGATTGATTTTTACATCTTTCCACACTATTTTATTGAAAGATAATATATATTTTGAATAGAACCTGAGAGTATTCCAAGAAGTTAGCATGCTATTAGCAAGTGTTGATGCTGGTGCTTCTTGATTATTTTCAGACATTAGGACTCATATTTCTTCAAATGTCTTTACTTGGTTTGCTGTCTGAAACATCAAGGGATTATAGTGGTCCAGTCATGAACAAATTAAATTTACACCCCTCTGTTCTGTCTCTGCATTTTCCTACACACACAGAGTGATTTTTCCTTTCAATGCACAATCCTAGTATAATCTTTTTGAAAAAAATTTCAACAACAACTAAATTCAACACATGTAATAGCAACAATACCCATTATTCAATTGCAGTGATAACGATATGGTCAAGCCATGTTTACAAATGCTGAAGCAATGACAACAGTACTATAACTGTCACTTGAGAAATTACACAATGCTTTTGATGGTAAGATGAACCCCAGCTTTAATGTATACAAAATGCCATCTTAAAAATCAATGATTTTCAGTTTATGAGGAAATATATAAGGATGTGATAAACTAATACTGCAGAGATTCAACCAGCAAAACCCAGACTGCAGGAAACTCTACAGGTCAGACAAGCTGGTTTCTTCAAATAATTATGTGAAGGAGGGCAGGGAAGGAGGAGGAAAAAGGAGAAAGCAATAGATTAAAACAGACTTAGAAGATATTTTAAATATACCAATCTATTTCACTGAACTACTCATATTCATGAGACAATTGGAAATTTGAACACTGATTGGATATTTTAAAAAAAACATTAGAGGATTATTATTAAATGTAGGTGTTATAATGATACTATAGTTACACACTTTTTTAAAAGAGCCCATTATCTTTTAGGGATACACGAAATATTTACAGAAGAATTATTATTTGCGAGAAGAAGATTATTTGAAATCTGGGATTTGGGAGGTAGAAGTGAAGAGGGGTGTGTATGTGTGATAGGCAGACTTCTGAACACCCCATTGATCCTCACCTTCTGATAGTTATATTCTCATCTAATTCTTTCCCCTTGAGTGTGGTTTGGACCTGGTGACTTTTTCCTAAAGAAAAGAATTTAGCAAGGATGATGGGATACTTCACTTAGAAGATTGCATTACAATATATTGTGTCTTGCTTGATCTCTTGCTCTCTTTCCTGCTTGTGCTCTGATGAAGCAAGCTGCCATGTTGTGTGATGTTCTTTAGAGATGTCCACATGGAAAGGAATGGAGGGAGGCCTCTTCACAATGGCCCAGGGGTAAATGATCCTGCCAACAACTACTGGAGTAAACTAGGAAGTGGATCCTTCCCAGGTGAGATTTGAGATGACTACAGGCTTGTGGGAGACCCAGACCCAGGGAGCCCAAACTAGCTGTATTTGGAGACCTAATCTGCAGAAACTGTGAGATTATAAATGTACATATTTTAAGCTGCTACATTTGGGGGCAATTTATCATACCCAATAGATAACTAATACAGTAAGCAACAAGACTATCCATGGTTAGATGACTTTGGGGACAAACGAAAAGTATATGGTGGTTCACATACTGTTATTTCTACTTTTGTCTATGTTTGAAATTTTCCATGATAAAGAGAACTTAAAAAGCAATCAGTGAAAAAAAGTAATAATAATTCACTGCCTTTCCTGTGTTACACTATTTAATGGCGGGGGGTTATTTTCCATATGCCTATGGCCTGTCTATATCTTCTGTTCCAATGTGTTTCCTACTCTGGTTTGTCTACTGGGCTCTGTAAGACAGTAAATATTTACTGAATAGCTGCTAAGTGCTAATGAAGAAATGACCTAATGCACCAATTTTTAAAAAAAATTAGGAGAAAAGACACTTTTAATTACTTTTATAATCAATTTGGGAAATAGCAATGGGATAAATGAAGATAAACTGATGATTAAAAGAAATAAAAATAGGGGATAGGAGCTGTGGTATCAGACTGAGAAAATGTAAATGAGGGCAGAATTTGTTAGCTCAGTTTCCAGGCTGTGGATTAATTGGTGTCTCTGCTTTTGTTTTGTTTTGTTTTGTTTTTGTTCAATCTGCCTGATTTTTCACTATTTCATTAGTTTCCAAACCTCTATGAGCAGGGCAAGAGAGAAAACATTAAATGCAGTAGTCAGATATTTCCCCTTGTCAACACATGTAGAAAATGGTAAAGATGATGGAAACAAATAGCAAAAATTAAATATTGAATTAATTAACACAAATTAAATATTGAGTGGGGATTTGAATTCCTACCAAGCATGCAGCTTACTGATCCATTATAGGTCTAAGTTTGTAAGGTCACATCTTGATAAAATTTAACAAGTGTTTTAGAAGAGATATAAAATGTTTTTTTTTTTTTTTTTTATCAAACCCACATGTAATTTTCTTATCTTCTTTTGACAGGGATAATTTTAAATTAGCTACTTGCCACTTTGTTCTCATAAAACGATTATAGCATGTGACTCACTGAGGCCTAAATTATGTGAAAGTGCTAGAAAGAAACCTGCTGAGCATCAGCTGTTAAGGGCAGTAACAGGTCAGTCCATGGAAGCAGGTTTCCTTCCACATACAGAGAACCTGCATATAATTAGTTCAACATACAAGTTCTGGGTGGGACCACCTGGATTTAAATATAAGCTCTATTACTTACTAAAGGTTCAAGCTTAGGCAAGTGCTTTAAATTCTCTAAGCTTCAGGGTACTTATCTAATGAGAGTGTACAATAATGTAGTTAACTTCTGCATGTGTTTTATGGATCAAGTGAAATAGTGCATGTAAGTGACCTAGCACAGGATGGGGCACCAGAACTCCCCTTGATAAATGACAACTATTATTGTTATCATTACCAAAATCAACCGAGGATCATCTGAGACCCTTGGCTACCTACCCAAACTCATACTCTTAGAATGTTTGAATGTGAATTATGGATGACAGTACAATAAAGCTCCCACTCCTTTTCAGTTAATATTTTAATGTTAAAACTGGGGAGGTAAAGTTAGGATAAGTTTATAGATATAATTTTCTTCTTTATGATACTGCAATGTATATAGTTCTAGGATCCTAATATCCACCTAAGTCGATGGTTCTCATCCGGAGGCAATTTTGCCCCCTAGTGGGTTCCGGGGGACATCTGACAATTTGGGATATCTGGACACATTTTTGATTGTCGTGACTGAGATGGTGCTACTGTCATCTAGTGGGTAGAGCTAGGGATGCTTGCTAAACTTCTACAAAGGACAGGACAGGCCCCACCACAAAGCATTATCCAATCCCAAACTCAATAGTACTGAGGTTGCGAAACTCTGCCCCAGCTAAGGCCAAGAATAGATTTCTCCTTTTAGTTGACCTTTAAAGGTTTGGAGCAAGCTTTTAACAACAGCTAAGACTACCCTTAAGCTCTCTTGCTTTCAGCCAATGGAACTCCTCATGATTCTTTAATCACACTGACCAAGACATTAGAAGGCCTCTTCCTGATGTTGTTAGCTAAAACAGACTTTACTTTTTAAGAAGAAAGAGGAAATGAACAGTTATGCCTTGAATAAACAAAAATCTCATATTTCCCTCATTATTGTGACCTGGGAAAACTGATATGTATATCGTATATGTTATAAATGTATGACATGTAAATAAAAATAATGCACCATTTTGTACTTCCTCATACCAAGAGTTTGTGGGTCAAATGACCCAACACCACTGTATGTTAAGGGTGGATAGGAGAAGGTAGCAGTTGAGCACCATCGAGATTCCTTCAGTAGCTCTGCTCTTGCAACCAGCCCTTCACTCCAATCAAAACACTTCTAACAGTCTCTGTGAATATTTCTCCACTAAAAACCAACAGCAGACCCCCACTACCACCAGCTAACACAGCATTTCACACCACCTATTATTATTTGAAGAGCTTGAAACCAGAAGTCCTATTTTTCCACGCTGAAAATATTTGAATGGGCTGTCAAAAAGGCTCTTAGAAATGCACCCCATCCAACAGCAACAAACCCTATGCAAACAAATCAAGTGGTGCAGAAATCCTTTGCACAAGATGATAGGGGAGGCCTCCATGCTGACACTGTAGGCGAGCCAAGTTTTCATGTACTTGGATGGCTGACCTCCAACTTCTGACATATTCATTATATTCCAGCATGTCGGCTGCAGATTGCATTGAAGTGATGACAGCTACTAGACAGCCAACGAGGAATATGGCCATTCTGGCAACAGGTGGCCTTTCACTTGTACTGGGAAAGTTAATCTAGTTTATCATCAAAGTATATTATGTTCAAGGAGTGTCATGTTTTGAGAGCTCTAGTGACAGATCAAATAGAGAAAGCATTCTTCCATGGAACGTGACATTTTGGGGAGACCAACCCTTTCAAATCACTTATTGTTTATGCTTGATTCAGATTTGTTAAGTTACTCCATTGTCTCAAGCTTTACATTACAGTTTCCAAATTATGGTTTGTGTCCCTTGTCAAAGGCTGACAGAGGTATCCACAATCTCACCTTAAACAATCAAATGTCATTGCTGAAAGAAATTTTTAATGGCCCTAATGTGTAATCAGAAAAATGTATTAAAGAAAAGGCCAGCAGCAAAAGTATATTTATTCATTTCCATGCAAATTGACCATCACATTTCCAGATGAATTTTCAAATTACAGATGTTCAAAATCAGTTCTGCCTACCCTCATTCAAAACATAGTTTAAAAAAAATTAGTGAAATAATATCATATTCAAGGCTCGCAATGGGGAAACAATGGCCCCTGGAGGGGACTAACTTCTCTTTGGGCTTAACCTTGGATTTTGGCAGGAAATCCCTCTCCAACCTCTCTCCCATTCCCACTAAAGTCTGAGACAAATGATGCTACATGGCAATATTTATTTAGTCATCCATTCCTTGGCTGCCTTCCAAGTTGGATGATTATGTTTTGCTGCACTTTGGACCCCATTTGAAGAACTCTTAATACTTCTAAAACACAGGGAAGCAATCAAACTGCTTATTTGCCTTGTGGAAAATAATTCTGATTTGCGTGAGTCTTCTAGCCTATTGAGTCATTCTTTATGAAAACTCTTAATGTAGGGGGAAGAAAGTAATGCTTTATATTTTTTTCATTATATATAAACGCCTTTTTGCCCAGGGACGGTTTGAAACATTTAATCTCTAAAAGCAAATTAGTGTCTCTAACCCATAACTACTTTTCTGCCCTTAAAGGGATGGCAATAGTCCCATAAGCATACACAGAGGAGGCTACGTATTCAAAACACTTCTCTCATGTTCTTGGGCTCTGCTGAAGAATCTAACAGGAGGCGTCAGCGGCCTCATCTCAGATGTTGATGATTTTGAAGCGTTAACCTTCCATCCTAGCAATCTGGCAAGAGCTTCCTTGGCTATTGGTCTAATTGGGCACCTTTAGGGCAACAATCTCAGATTATGCAGTTCTTCTGGTTACTGAACACTTCAGAGAAAAAGAAATATTGGGTGACATGATTTAGTTTTGTTCTATAACTACTCCACTTACCAATTACCTAAAATATGGATTAAGTATTTTATTTAATTTAATCACTTACATAGCACTTATTATGTGCTAACCATTGTTCTCAGCACTTTTCATATATATTAAGATATTTAATCCTCATTAAAAATCCAATGGGGGTATATGCCATTATTATCTCCCTTTTTAAATGAGAAAACTGACACACAAAAGGATGAGTGACTTCCCACAGGTTGAGTTTTGTTGGCTTTACTCCAGAGTCCATGGTATTAACCACCATGTTGCGCTATCCCCACCAGGTGTAAGAAACAATATTAATAATATCTAAAATTTAATGAGCCAGGATAGCCACCGTGCGTGACATATTTAATCCTTGCCACTATGCAATGTGGAAGATACAAGTATTATCCCCATTTTACACATAAGGAAGCTGAGGATTAGAGAAATTCAATCATTTGTCTAAAAACACAGCCAGCAAATGGAAGAGCTTGGGCTGGATACTGTGGAGGTAAAGAGATGCAATGGAAAATAGTTCTGAGTCTTACGTTTATAATAGTTTATTAAAAAAAAATGTTCTTTGGTCTGGAAGCACTGGGGACATTTTTAGAAATGTGATCTTTATTCTCCCTAGAAATGGAAAGTAAGCTGAGATTCGGTACCTATTATTTTATAGTCAGGAAAAAAAGAACAGTAATTAAAACACCATGGGGCAGCTGTCCCACTCTGCGCAGGTCCCCAACTCAGGCCCCAACTTAGCATTTTGCTTCCACAACCCAGGTCACATCGGAACTGAAGACAGGTTCTCAAACTAAACTGAAACCTAGCTAGAGGGATGCTTAACTGAGAAAACACATGTTGTAAGGAAATAATGGAAATCGTTGTCAAAGAAGCCAGAAAAACAAGTGAAGTCAACCCATGGGTGTGGCAAAGTCATATGTGAGAGCACAATAGTACCTACCCTCTGGGGCATGTGGAACAAAGCCCATGCTCTGGAAGAGCAGAAGCAGAAGAGGAGAGATGGAGCAGAAGAAAGTCAATTCAGAAAGAGAACCAAGCACAGTAAAAAGTTACAGACCTTTCCTTTTGTGGCTTAAATAGCTTAAGGAAGTCATGCAAGGTCAGACCCAACTCAAAAAGACAGATGAGCTTTTTTTCCCCCTCTCCCTGGGCTGGGAAGTAGCATCATGGTTTGGTGATCATTTGTTTGGTATCCCCTTGCCCCAATACTGCTGTCATTTAAGGTAATTCCTTTTAGGCTCCTATAGGTGGGGATTTAGTGTAGAGTCAGTTTCTCTTCAAATTCTTCTCCTTGCATAGATCAGAGATTCAGTTTCTGTTTTCCACTTGGTGGCCACCAAAATACATGCCCGTGATCTTCAGAACCAGCGCCCCACCCTCATCTCAGGGCAGACAGACAGAAGTAAACTCTCACATTAAGCTTAATTTCTGTTTCCTCTTCATGTTTGACCTCTAGGATTTCTTTAACTTTCTTGTATGTTTAGCTCTTTATTTAGAAATATGTTTACTATATTTTACCGAGCAGTTTTAGCTGTTTTGTAGCCTCAGATTTTGCGGTTGTTTTTATGTCATCTAGTTTGCCATATATTTCTAGTGATTTAAATCCTATTATTTTTTTAAAATTTTTTGGCGAGGCAACCCTTGGTTGATCTCACATATTGAAAGGACCTTGTCAGTTTACAATCCCTTATTTTTTAATTTTTTATGCCTACAGCACCTGGCCTTCCTAGGTGGTCTCTCATCCAAGTACTAACCAGGCCCAAACCTGCTTAGTTTCTGAGAGCAGACAGGACCGGACTTGTTCAGGATACCGTGGCCGTAAACTAAATCCTATTATATTTAGAATATAATATTTCCCTTCCCTTTATAATCCTTTGTTAACTACAAATTCAAGCACTGTTTCACATGTAATTTACTATCTATTTTATAATATTTCCTGTGGGTTTGCCCATCAACCGTGGATAAAGATTTCTCAATACCAAGGGATCATAGCTCTTCACAGAACGATAGCTTTAACCATCTTCAAGGGTATGGTCGACAGCTATCAGTTGTCATAAAGAAAGGGCACTATTCTTCTCAATGGACCAGATATTTCCTCACCAGTTTTCCCAGGCCAACAGGCTCCAGTGAGGGCACACTTGAAACCTTTCCTTTTTTCCACTGTCAGGCTTTCTCACTCCTCTGCCTGCCTTTGAGTCTCTGCCATATGCAAGTTGTGGTGGCTGACTCCCTTGTGAGAGCAAGTTCTGAATAAAAAGGCTTTGACTTTCATATTCAATTGGTCTTCATTTATTTCCACACCATGGAAGAACAAGGAGAATGCCACAACCAACTTGTAGAAGGATTCATAAATACTCAATGTCAATTAGTTATTGCAAAGTGTGTTATGGAATTTATACCTAAATATGACACACAGGTAATAAACAGAACTCAACATTATAAAGCACTCCCTTTGAGAATCTCTGCAGTATCTCTTTTTAATATACATTTTCGTATGCAATGATCTCCAAGCATTTTTAATTCTGTACATCATCAACAAATTTTGGCAAGCATTTCCAAATTATAGATACTTAAATATTTATACATGTAGCAAATTTAGACAATTTAAAGAGTGAAATAAAGTAAAATAAAAGTACTCTTAAACATTCTGTGAATCATGATAACTTCACACTATCAGTAGCTAATTCCTTTGTTGTGGGTGTAAATTCACATGTGAAAAAGCCTTCTTGGTAATTTCCAAGTGTTAAATCCAATAGATTAGGTGATTAGGTTGTTATTGTTTTTATCTCTTAAATGGCTAAACATGCATACATATTATGGCTGGATAAACTGTCAGCTCTGCCATGTTCTTGATGTGCTTAATCAATATTATATTTTATCAGTGGTGTCTTTGCAGGAATCCTTTAGATTGAGATGCAAACAAGATAATATCCTCTATAAAACCACTGAAACAAGCCCATGTAGGCTATGAAAGGTTGTAGGATGCTGAAAGCAAAAAAACAAAAAACAAAAAACAAAAAACAAAAACAAACAAACAAACAAAAAAAACTTGGCAACCATCTACCAACATTTGATTTTTTATGGAACACTCCAAAATAAGAATGCCAGTGTCAATCAATATATTAAAAATTGGTAAATTTAATGTATTTTTCATTTCAAGAATACGTTAATAGAATTTGAAAATTAATAGATAAGTAGAAGTTCTAATATTTTCTTCCCACAGCTCAATAGATACTTTCATAGCAACCTGCTTTATAAACTAGACAGTCTATTATTTCTCTGAGTTTCATCAACAAACAAGTTGTTTTTCCTTTTTTTTTTTTGACAAATAAAGATAAATGAGATGGCAAGTGTACTTATGTTTCCTTAGCTTAAATTCACATTAGATAAAGGAATATGCATAATTTTTGTGACTATTGGCTATCTGAGCTAAAGGAGGGAGAAGGTCAATCCGGAGAATAAAACCATAGAGGCTTCAGATATTTCTTATTCCAGTTTCCCTGCTTTCCTTTTTTGAAAATTCACAGCTTTAGAGTTCAATGCATTTAGATATGTAGTTCATGCTAAATCAGCATAATTATCTTATAAAAATTATGCATCATAAGTGGTTTGGTAAGCACATTAGCTGATTCTCATATTACCCAGGAGGAGACATGTCAACCAGATGTGCTGATATATCTAAGTTTAAATTTTCTAAATACAAACAGTCACTTATCTGCATTTTTAGTAGCTATGTTTGCAATTTTCTTCATTACTCAATAGTGATCTAAACTTCCATTGTTATTTCTCTTGGTAATGAGAGAATTTAAACACCAATATCTCAGCCATGTTAGAGTCATTTATGTCATACCTATCTCTGCTGATTACTGAACTTTTAAAAAGTTTTATCTATTTCCCTGATATATTTGTGAAAATTCCGTTATCATTATTTTCTTCTGCTAACAAACTCCACTTGCTCTTTGGCTATTATCTTTTCCTTGTCAGTCATAACTAATGGGGAAGAATCTTGTTTAATTTTTTTCCCATCTATTCTATTCCTGTCATGCTTTTATTTCCTCCCTACATATAGATCTTAAAATAAGTCAAAGGAACCAGTTCATTAAAAAATTATTTGAATGCTTCTCACTGAACACAGGCTTTCATTTGGGTGTCAGTTTAGATTCTTCATCTCATTCTTATTCTCCCAACTGGATCTTTTTCCTAGCACAGAATACAAGAAAACTCTTTAAAATAATTTTTCTTAAAGTCTGATACTCATGTTTTGATCTGTATAACTAATTTGTATGATGGTCAGCCTTCAGTTAGCCATGGTAACTGGGAAAATATTGGCCTGTTATAATTAATTGAAAGCTCTTAAAAGGAGCTAAAATTCATGTAAGACAGCTCTTTACCCTCCACCATACATGTTCCAATATTCAAATAAATTATATGTATTGGAGGAGTAGTATCCTAAACTTTTCCATGTATTTTCTAGCTGATGTGCTAATAAGACATTCAATTAACTGAAGGGAAAGGTCACAAACAATAGCTAAAAAGGCAGTCTAGAGCACTGACTACAATTCTTAAAAGTAATTACTTCTTGGAAGGAGTATGTGATTAAGGAGTGGGAGAGAAGGTGAAGAGATATTCAACAATTACTATATTCCTTTCTGTATCAATTTAATATTTAAGCATGTATATTCTATAGTTTAAAATAATATAAAGAAAATAAAGGAAACATATAAAAAATAATCAGCTGTTTAATTTACTTACCTATATAAACAACTACAAAACTTAATTAATTGCCTATATAAATAATTAACTATTTCCAGCAAAAAAAAAAAGATACTCTAAAGTTATAGTCAAAATACTGTTTTAGTGATTTCAAAATCGCTATAATATATTTAAAAGGTATTAAATCTTTATTTGTAATATATTAGGTATGCTTATATTAAAATATATGTTTATAAATCAAATATATTTTTTGTACATACTGCATATTATGTTTTAAGACCCTTTATGGTTGAAATCTATACAGGCAGTGGCTAGATCTCAGATGCCAGTTCTAGCCCAGGCCTTCAGTTTAGTTTCCACCCTCTCTACCCAGAAAAGAATGAGAAAGTTTATCCGAGCACTTAAACCAGAAGCTTTAGACTTAGCGTCCCAGGTGTAACTGATCATTGGGATAAAGCAATAAGCTGAAAAGGAGGTGATTACAGTGCAAATGTACAGATAAACAGTGATCTCGCAGTCACTTCCCTGGTTGCTTTTCAGAATGCCGGCAGGTAGTCTCCTAACCTGCAAAATGCTAACGGGAAAGTCTAGAAATTTAGATGACCCAATAAAAGTGTTAGAGAATCCCCCTAGCGAAGGCCTCTGGTTGGCAAAGACCCATCACATTCCAGAGGGTCCATTCACCTTTAATGCCTTTTTCTTAAATATGACCAGTTTGGCCAGAGATCACCAGGGTTTACCAATACAAATATGAAAGTCCAAGAGCAAAACAAATTAAAAAAAAATTTTTAAAGAGAGAGAGAACACTGAAAAAAATTATAATTAAATTTTCAGGACATCAGAGAAACCCATATCCATGGAACAGGGACAGAATGCTATTTTTAAAAAGGAACATGAAGAGAATTTTTAAAGTCTTATGAATTAAAAATATGACAGAAAAAAATGAATGATCTAAAAAAAACTTAACCTCCTGTGCTCATTTTCTCAGAAATCAACTGGATAATGTATTCCACCAAAATAAATAAATAAATTAAAAATGAGGAGTACTTGTCAGATAATTCAACTTTGTCTTGATTTAAATCAATCTATTTATCTTTCTAGCTAGCATTTTATGTACTATCTTTCAAGAATGATACCATACTTTGCATACTGTTTTAGAACTCACTTCTTTCACAAAACAACATCAGCATCCTCTCTGTATTCTTTTCATTACAGATCTTTCTTTCAATCTGTACTGAATACAAATCTTTCGATCTGTATTAGAAGCAATACAGATGTACATTTACGCCATTCTTTTTAAATACTGTCTAATAAGCTTATGAGCATTAATACATTTTATTAATCTCAATTTCATTTACCTATATGAAAAATTATAACATATACATTATGGAAATGTTTTTAATTGGGCCTCCTGATGGACTTGAATGTTTAGAGACACAGGGATCACTGTAATATCTCTGCTCCATGACTTCTATGGCCCACATGTTAGAAACTATACCATTCCAGGGAAAAATAAGCTCACTAGCAGCAAGCAGGAATAAAAGCTCCTTAGTCATTTGAATCATTTATTCACTCAACAAATACTCATTGAGGACCTACTGTGTGGCCAAGCACGGTGCACCTTATGGTAGTAGGACCTATAGGGCAACAAGGCACCATGAGCAGTTTGGGGCAGATAGAAATTGGAGTGTGGTGTGGGAGTCAAAAAAAAAAAAAGGCTAATTAATAGCCAAAATACAGTTGTGTCAATTTTTGTGATTTGGACATACTACTAAGGCCAACCAACCCAGCTTGAGACTTGCCACATAGCCACCCAAATAGATATGGCATTTCCTAGACTTCCTTTTTTCCCCAGAGGAGACAGGCACATGTTTAGACCAAACATGGAGGGAGATGTCTGCTGCTGGTGGTAAACAAGCCTCTGAATGTTCATGGGTTAGAATCAGGATGTTTGTCGTGTCTCTGTAAATGTGTTATGGGCAGGTGGAATAATCACCATTATCATAGAAAGAATTTTTGTATGTTTCCCCAGATGTTACTATTCTCCTTTCTGGGAAAATTTTACAAAGTAACTTTGAGTGTCTGAGCATGGTGGCAAAGGGTGCGTGTTATGTGGTAAGATAACCTCTCCTACTGACAATTGAGCTTTTGGAGAATATTATGTCAGATCTGGCCACCATCCTCAGACAAAATGCTTTGTACACATATTTATCAGCAAGATAAAATAACAAGAATATAACCTAGCTCAAAACACTGAGGAGCAAAGAGGGAAGTACTCCTGCTTCCCTAAAAAAAATTTTCATGACATGTTTATTTTGATGGATTTTCAAAAAAATTTTATGACTTAAAGCAGAGATGTATGTATATGCTCTTGGGAATAAATCATTCAGGGTAAAGCATTTGAATATAAAAAAAATGTGCATCTCAGCTCAACACTTCTTATTTAAGATATTGCTAAGTTTGACAACAATATGCCTTACAGTGCTTAGGTATAAAAGGGGAAATCACACAGAGGTATATCAGGAAGGGATAACAAGAAAGTGTCAGGCTACCCTGATGGATATGAAATAGAAATTGGAACAATGTCATCCAAGCCACAATCAGAAGAAGAAGAAGAAGAGGAGGAGGAGGTAGAAGAAGAGGAGGAGGAGGAGGAGGAGGAGAGAGGAGGAGGAGGAGGAGGAGGAGGAGGAAGAGGAGGAAGAAAAAACCCTGCCTATCCAATTGAATTACCTGAAAACAAGACACTCAAATGATTAGAACAGCATTTAAAGTAAGAGTGACTAGAGGGTTGAGAAGTGGCAACATTTGATGATGATCATTTGAATTGAAATTACTCAAGGAGTAAAGCTACCTGTCCAATGGAGTCTGAGTTCTGTGCTTTCATTCTGTCTTTTGGTCAATCAGTCTGTCAATCAACATACATCACACTAAGCATCTTATTTAATCTTTACAAACAAACCTATTAGCTTGATTTAGCATCCTCATTTTAAAGACAAAATAAATAAAATCAGAGAAGTTAAATATATTACTAGTTTATTGGATAGGCCAAACTCAGAAAAGAGTTGTTAATATATTGTCATCTTTTCTTTCTCTGCCAACATTTGAGACAGATTCCATTGCTTGCCAGTTATTTTTAGAGTTACTTTTTCAGGTGTTAAGAAGTTCAACCCAACAGAAAAATTATCTCAAAATAAATTAAGGACTTAAATGTCAGACCTGAAATCATAAAAGTCCTAGAAGAAAACATAGGTGGTAAACTCCCTGACATGGGTCTTAACAATATGGATATTTCAACTAAAGCATAAGCAACAAAATCAAAACAAGTAAAACTGCATAAAACTAAACTTCACATAGCAAAGAAACAACCAACGAAATGAAAAGGCAGCCTATACAATGAAAGAACATATTTGCGAATCATATATCTGATATCTGATAAAAGGTTATTATCCAAAATATATAATCGACTCTTATGATTCAACAGAAAAAATAATCCAATTAAAAAGTGGGCAAAGGACCTGAGTAGATATATTTCCAAAGGTGCTCAACATCACTAACCGTTAGAGAACTATAAATCAAAACCACAGTGAGACATCACCTCACACCTTGTTAAAATGGCTATTATAAAAAAGACAAGTGATAACAAGTGCTGGCGAGGATGTGAAGAAAAGGGAACCCTTGTGCACTATTAGTGGAAATGTAAACTGGTGCAGCCACTATAGAAAACAGTATGGAGGCTCCTCAAAATATTAAAAAATAGAACTACTAATTCCACTCTTGGGTATATATCTGAAGGAAACAAAATCACTACATCAAAGAGATATCTGCAACCCCGTATTCATTGTAGCATTATTTACAATAGACAAGACATGGAAACTACCTAATGTTCATTGACAGAAGAATGGATAAAGCAGATGTAATACACACACACACACACACACACACACACACACACACACAATAATATTCATATATATATATATAGCCACAAAAAAAAAAGAGAAAGAAATACTGCCATTTGTGAAAACATGGAAGGACCTCAAGGGCATTATACTAAGTGAAATAAGTCAGACAGAGAAAGACAAATACTGTATGATCTCACTTATATGTGGAATCTAAAAAAAAAAAAGTTTAAAAAAATCATAGGAAAAGAGATTGTGGTTATCAGAGGTGTGGGTGGGGTGAATTGGATGAAGATAGTCAAATGTGCAAATTTCCAGTTATAAGTAAGTACTGGAGATATAATGCACAGCATGGTGACTATAGTTAACACTGCTGTATGCTATATTTGAAAGTTGTTAAGAGAATAAATCCTAAATGTACTTTTTACAAGAAAAAAGCATTTTTGTAATGATATGAGGTGATGAATGTTAACTAAACTTATTGTGGTAATCATTTTGCAATATATGTTTGTCAAGTCTTATGTTTTATATCTTAAACTTATACAATGTTGTATATCAATTATATCTCAATACGACAGAAAGAAAAATTTAAAAATTAAATAAAAAACAAATTCCAACCCAGTCCAGATCAAAACTTCAATCTCTCAACCAATTAAGAACTTCTCCCCTCCTGTACCCCCAATGCTAACCTAAAATTTTATAGACCATGAGTGAAGAGCAGGAAGTAGTATGGTGTCCTCTTATACTCACCATCATCTCATACCTCACTTATCCTTGTGGATGGCTCTTGCTCCTCCATGGTCAGGAGCAGTAGGTGGAATAAGTGGTAAAGGATCAAAAGCTTCTTTTCTTAGTTGATGCTTTTTATAGTTCTCTTTTAAATGACTAATGACCTTTGCAAAGCAATCATCAGATTCTGGCTTTTCTATGGGGCTCATGGTCAATTTTTCCAAGTCCTCCTCAGAGGCCTCCCATTGCACCATTCCTCAAGGCAGGGAATGCAAGTTCAGGCTGACCTCTTTTATTCCACCTCATTTCCTGCCCTCTGTACACCTCATTCAATCCCCTTCTGTGAGGACTTCCTCATTTCAGCAAACACTCTTCCAGAACAGGGTAGTTTTTTCAGTAGAGTTCATTCCTGGCTCTCCTGTTGATAGTCAACCTGGCCCCAGAAAACATTGTGAATACTTGTCCAGCAAGCAAAGTTCAGGTCTCTGCTTATCTTAGTCTCAGTTCCTAAAAAAAGCTTTCATGCAGATAGTTTACTTGGGGCTATAATCCCAGGGAGCAAGAAAGAAGGAGAGAAAAAGAGGCAAAACCAATCCAGGTATGCTTTATCAAGTTGGCCTCCATGAAGGACAAGGATGGAGATCCTGTCAGGATAAACCACAGACTTTATGAAATTCACCACCTCAAGAGAACTGAAGACAATAGAATGTATTTATGTATTGTTTCTCATTGACCAAGTGTGGCCCCACTGGTATTAACTCACAGCAATTCCAAGCTGAGTTTACATGAGTTCAGGGGCACCATCTCAGAGAAATCTTAGGGCAGGAAGGCAATGCTATGCATGTGGGCCTGAGGCCAGACCCTGACCCATTGGACCTGTGGGAAACAACAGCAGTGACTGGAGTAAGAGGTGAGAGACCAAGAGGATTTTAGGGTGATGCACAAGAGATGCATCACTTTCTCTGATGCCTTCTCTCCTGGATGTTAAGAGATAAAATCATGAATTTTGCACAAATATAAACTGAATATATGTCAACGGTTATCTTTAATTGATTAAATAATGAAAGAACCAGTGAGATGCTAGAACTAGTTCAAAGGAGAATCTAAAGTGAAGATTCAGAAGCCCTTAGGAATATCAAAATGAAAAATTCGCTTAATAGATGTGAAACTGGCTTCTTCAGAGGAGAAGATAGGTGATTCAATCGCCTTTCCATCAGACAAAATTTACTTGCATCTCTATGAACAGGGATCATTTCTATTACTATCAATTTTCTATAATTTATAGAGTGTCAAGTAACTCAAAGGAAATGAATGCTACATACTCCACAGAATCATGTAACCAAAGGCAGTGTTCTAGACAAAGCCTAGCTTCCATTTAAAAAGACCCAATTATCATTTTTGCCCTTTTCTATCTTTGGCAATTGTTTTGACAAGGCCATTACAGGATATTCTAGTCTTTAATTTCCCATATGCCCATCAGACATTCTTCTAGGAATTCACTTGGGTGAATCTCTAAGTCTGGGATCAGCAAACAATGATCTACAGGCCAAATCTGACCAGTAGACTTTTAAAGATAAAGTTTATTGGAATACAGTCACATTTACCTATTCTCTAGGACTCCTTTTCATTCTACAACTGCAGAGTTGAATAGTTGCAACTAGGACCTCATAACCCACAATGTCTAAAATATTGACTTTTTGGCTCTTTATAGTTTAAAAGCTTGCTGACCTCTGCTCTAGGTTGTCAAGCAAACAACAGGATTGTGAATTGTCAATTTTCCTTTCCATCAAGTGACCCTTATCTCTAAAATGGTTTCCCGGGATTTGAGGCAAAGAAGGAAGTACAGGAAAGAAACCGGGACACTTTTAAATCTTGTTTTTACCCTTCAAAGCACCCTCTTCTTCTTTACCACATTACCTAACTTTCTCATATAGGGACTGGAGCTGGTTAATGGGAGCAAACAGTTTAAAGAGTTAATGGAGGCAGAAAGTTTACCACTTCCTAATAGAGTCTACAGAGAAATGTCTAGACCTCTCGTTACAAAGTGTAGTACTCATCACCATTGTCTTCAATTTATGAGCCTTAATTAAAAATTCCAAGGTCACAGGAACAGTCTTATTCTACATTCTATCGCATCACTATCCCCAGACGAAGCTGCTTATAAGCTGTTAGGGCCAAGATTCAAATCCAGGTCTGACCCAGCTCAAAGTCTATCCAGCTATTAGGATAGGCATGATTCACAAGTTTAGAGCCCTTAAGGACTCACCTCACATGAATGTCATGTATGTTTGGAGCCATTTTGCTATTATTTTAAAAGACATTGGATGTGGCAAGAGCACTGGAATGAAAAAAAAATGTTTTAGACACAAAGCTTGATCCCTCTTTGCTGCTTCCCCCACTTTTCGGATGGAGGAGGAAACTCTGGGTCGACTCCACACCAGCCTGGCAGAGGAAACAGACATCTGTGTCAGGACGGTATTTCTTACTCTCAATAGCAGCCAGGAGAGCTTTCTGATCCAAAAGAAAAAAAATGTGCCTCAGCTAAGAAATAGGAAATTAAAATTCAAGTATATTGAAACTAAACTTCAAATTAAGTTTTTCTTCTTCTTCATCTTCTTCTTCCTTCCTTCCTTCCTTTCTTCCTTCCTTCCTTCCTTCCTTCTTTCCTTCCTCCCTCCCTCCTTCTCTCTCTTTCTCTTCTTTCTTTTTCTCTCTCCGTCTTCATCCCTCCCTGCCTCCCTCCCTCCTTCCCTTTCTTTCCTTTCCCTCCCCTTTCCTTCCCACTCTAACCTTCCCTCCCTTTCTTAGAACTGTTTCAACAACAATGAAAAATCTTCACATTTCTAAAGCACCAGGTAGCATCTTTCTGATTAAGCTTCGAGGAAAAGCATTCAGAAGCGTATCAGTGGAAGATGAGGGGCCAACTGTATCATCGAAATGCAGCATCTTTACAATTATCCATCTTATCATTTCCTTTCAACGCACAGGAAAATCAGCATCATGCTTCCTTTTTGTTGTTGTTGTTTATTACAGGAGAATACGAGATTCTGTTTTGGAGGTGGTTGTTTTATGACATATATAGGGATTGTCAACCTGACTGTCACCACCATTTTTTGGGCTGATGTTTGGAGACCTTAAATTGTTTGCCTCATTGTGAAGGTAATTACTCCAGTTGTTTTCACTTAGAGAGGTCAAATGTCACACTTCAAACAATTGTGAGGATGTCTTAGCCCACTCTTTTCTGAGGAATTTAAAATAAAATAGTTTGTGGATCCCATTTATAGTTCAGCATTCATAATACACTGGAAAAAAGCAAAGCTTTTGGATTCAGAATTGGGTTTTAAATACTGGCTCTTTCATTTACTTGATGTGTGATCTGGCACAGATTGTTTCACATCTTTGAACTTTAGCTTTCTCACTGGTAAGTTAGGGATAATATTCATTTCTAATTATGTTGTGAGATTTAAAGAAAGATTAAGGAAATCTTAGCACAGAGCCTCACACACAGTAGATATTTCAATAGGTGTTCGCTCCTTCTTGCATTGTTATACTAAGAAATTATCATGCCTCAGAGAAATTATATGAATTTTGATATTGCCACTACATTACAAATTTCTCCTATTTTCTATCCCACCCCTATCACAGATACATTTGTGTTTCTCCTCAGTTTAACTGACAACTTCTTTACCAAGCAAAACAAAAGGAAACTCAAACCAGCTGTCTGCAACAAAATCCATCACTGGGTTGGGTGTGATTTAATACCTTTGGTATTAAAATACTGGAGATCACCTCTGGAGACAGTGGTGAGGCAGTCGAAGGTAATTAGTAATGACTAGCTTTAGGAACAGTAGAACATGGATATAAGAAGAGGATGCTAAGCTTTGTGAAAGTTAAGCACTCTGTGTCTGTAACAGACCAGCAGCTGCTTTGGTGGAAGATAGTTCCAGAACAAAGCCTTTTGGTGCCTTGAATTCAAAAGGAAAAAGGAATCCTAAACATCATAGTAACAAAAATTTTTTTAAATACCCAGAAAGTCTAGAAGCGAATAGTCTATGAAAAGATTTGGCCATTCATTTTGATTTAGATGGACTTTTTACTATTAAGATAAACTGTTTTGGGATTTGTTTTTTGTTGTTTTTTTTTAACAACACTGATGAGGTGTGCCTTCATGTTGATTTTTAAGCTCCTCAATGGGTTGAAAGTAAATACTACAACAATTTAAAATTTACTTTTCTGCATCTTTCCAAACCAAATAATTTTGCAAATTACATTAGGGTTAGAATTTGCTGGAAGCCAAGAATGTCCTTATATGTAATCCAAAATGAGGTACAGTTTCTGCCCAATATTAATATCACCAAAGACATCTACTTTCAACTGTGTGAATGGTTTTCTGTTCTGCCCCCCCCCAGTTATTCCTCTGGAAAGTCCCTATTAACATTACCAAATAACTGTGGTCCAAGAAAGAAGTCAATCGAGATAATCTAAAATCCAGAACCTGGCTCACAGTAATCCAGCACAATCCATAATGTACAAAAGCCAAGTAGACCCAAGTAAGATGACACTTCCTACTTCTTTCCCTCCTGGCATCTGCCTCAAACAAGGTTTCTGCCATTAACAGCTGTCATCATAGAGGACTTCCCCATTGCATCCTACCCAGTGCAATATGTGTCAAAAGGGAAAATTATTTTCTCATCAATCTCACTACCTTAATACCAAGGTAAACACGTACTCTTTCCAAGCTGAAAGGTAGGGAAAGTCTGCTGGCTCAAGCTGTTAACCAGTTACTCATTCTTTCCTAAACACTCATCATCTTCAGAACACATATTTTACGTTAATGTAAATCTGTACAATAATATTTGAATTTTGGTGGTGATTATTGCCAGTTGGAAATAAAATTCACAAGTATTAAACTACTAAAAATGTTAAGCTATAGCTGTATCCCCAGCTCTTAGAAGAATGCCTGGCACACAGAAGGCACTCAATAAATATGGAGTTAATGACTGTCCACAATAAATAATGATTAGGCTAAAAAAAGGGATAAGATTACACTTGGAGCATGTAGGGAGGGAGAAGGAAAGGGAAAATAAGGGAATAGGAAAAAAAGAAGAGAAAGAGGGCCTTAGAAGTAACCATGAAAAACACCAAAAAGTAAGGGATAGACAGAGCAAAAAAGAGGCTGCAAAGAAAACAAACAAAAAAAACAAAAACAAAAACAAAAACAAAAACAAACTGAGTAGGAGAAGCCAGAGAGACAGAGAAAAACCTCGAAAAACAAGAGGTTATGCAATATAAACGTTATCTATTTCAGGATAGGGTATAACATTTTACCTTCTTTTTCCACTAGCCTTTTTCTTTCTCTACTGTCTTCTTAATAAACAAATGAATCTATTTTCATCTTTAACTTTCTCTCTGATCATTCATACAAACCAATTTCACATGTCCATAATTGACTTCAATAGTAAAAGAACAAATAGTAGAATAGAACTAATTCTAATAGAAGTATTTTATTCCATATTAATAGAAATGAGATAGATGATTAGATAGATGATAGGTAGATAGATAGAATATGACTCAATACACTATTGATAGAGATACATCAATAGCTTAGTTCATCCTTGACAGTATTGATTTCATTTTCATAGAAAGTAGCCTGACTAATGCAAGAGTGTTCCAGCAAACATTTTTGTGTCTTGGAAATCACACAGCATCCTTTGGGTTGAAGCAGTCACAAGTCTACCAGATTAAATGAGAGAAAAGTTAGACTCAACCTCTTGAGAGGGGAATAGAATGTCCCATTGTAGAAAAGCACAAAGGACATAGTTGTGGCCATCTTTGAAAAACACCATCTGCCACAGTGACTTTCTGAAGCTCCAAGTGGAGTCAAACGTCTGCAGGCCTTAACCCCGCTGCCTCTCCCTGGGAATGCTCCTTACTCCTACACCAAGAATTCTTCAACTGCCGCAAACTGTCTCACTCAGCTGCAATTACTATATTCAGTACCATCAACTGAATTCTTTAATCATTCAGTCTCCTGAACTCAATAAGAAAAAATATACATATTTTTTTCAGGTCTTCTCTTGTAGAAGAGAAACCTTGCTGTAAGCCAAAACTCTTTCTCCTAAACGCAAGAGCTTACACTCCTCCTCATTCCCGTCCCTGACAGAATTAAGCCTTCTTTTCCTCATAGTGTCATTCTATAGTTCTTCTTATTATCCTTACCAAACTGTACTGCAAAGGTTTTATGACTTGTTTGTCTTTCAGCTGAAACTCCCAATTAAAAAGAGAGATGGTGCCTCATTCATTTTTGTATGTCCGGGCTAAACACTAATCACTGCTGTCTTGAAAATCAAAATGCTGTAATGTAAAAAGTCAGGACATAAAAACAGAAAACCTGGATTTCTATCCTACCTCTTCAGTATACCAGTAGGATGACATTGGCCAATTCACTCAACCTCTCCGAGCCTCAGTTTTCCCATCATTAACATGGGGATATGACGATCTGACCTCACTATATTATACAAAGATTATTTTGAGGATCAATTGAGATGATAAGCTATAAAATTACAAGGCATTATTTTCTAATATTAGTCTAGAACTATACATCTTTACCTTTTATTGCCAAAGCTTATAAAATTCCAGTACTTTGCACTAAATATTGTCACCACTCCATCAACCATACGACGACTGTTGACTTTAAGAGTTTAGGGTCATAAATCTAAGCTACAGAGGAATATGACTCTTAAAAATGCATTTTTATAAACTACGAAAGAGTTTTAAACAGATATATAAATTGGTTGCTCCACAGTGTGTTGATTCAAAGCAGAAATAAAATTCTTAAGTTGATAAAGAAAGGGTTTCTAGGTATACTAAAGAAATGAAAAGGGCACAGCAGATCACTGTGAACTTACTAAAGAAATATGCAACTTCTTCCTAAATTTTTCCTTGACATTTTGCATTTAGAAATAGTCTTCTTCAAAGTACTAGCCAGGAAACACATATCAGCCTTCACGCATTGTGTCATTTTTTTCAGAGAAATAATATAACACCCACAAATCAATAAGTATTTACCACTTCGAAAGCAAAGAAAATTAAGTCATGCTAATAGTTCCTCTTCTTTTAACCTCAAATCTTATTTTCATAAAACAAATACTTAACGTACAATAAAATTTATGAGCTTACTTCATTTCACAAAAGCAGGAACCAAATTCTGAATATTCCACACTAATATAGAATTGATATTATTTCTCTCTGGGGGAATTTGCAACTCAAAAATAAGAGAATATATGATGAGTCAAATGCAAGTTTTGTATTCATTTTCTCTAATGCATAGAAAATTAACATGCAACTGAGAAAAATAAAAATTAATTAATATTTATGTACAATTTAGTTTCATACAAGAGGGTTTCCAAACCAATCTTAGCCCTGTCAAGGCACATTACCCCACTCATACTAACATGTATCTACACCTGCAAGGAAACCAGCTAAGGAACTGGATTTCTGTCTTTAGTACTGATATGGACTAGAAGTTCCCAGTCCTCACAGGGAACTAAGGAAGGTAGAAGATCTCTAGGCAATTCAGATGATTAAGCAAGCTTGGAAACCATGACCTAAGTTATGTTCCATTTGCCAACTTCTCCTGCCACTTCCTGCAACTGTCTTTCAAATTTGCTAACCTCCATTAGGTTCTGTGCATCTTTCTTCCAGCTCATCTCATCATTCCCACAAATGATTCTGGCACTATAATACCCCAGCAGTGTCAGAATTAACACTTATGGTTTTGACTCTTTGGGACAATGAAAGGCCAAAAAAGATGATGAGATTTGTCATGTTGCTAAAGCAATGATTTGACTCCTCTGTATTGCAAAGTTTTATAAGGGCAGGAGTCACTTTAGCAAGGAAGTATGCCCATTTCTCAGCTTTGCTGAGAAGTCCTCAAAACCCAAAATCCTCAAAAAAAAAGTCACTTTCTATTGCTGGTTATGTAGGTGGAGAGAGTATGAGGATGAGCTCTATGAATATAATGGCCTTTAACCAGAGATAAAGCTGATAAAACAGCCCATGTGGTAGGTTGATTGTTTTACTCTAACCATCTCTAGATCTTTGCCGTTTGTCGTGTAACATGGCAAAGCCTTTCTGTGGGCAGGGTGCTCTGCCCTGCCCCTCTGCTCTGGACTCAGCCATATGACTCATTAGGGCCAGTAAAATGAAGTATAGGATTACCAGATTTAGCAAATAAAAAAATACAGGACACCCAGATTGAAAAGAGATGTGCCGTTGGAAGTCTAAACCTAAAGAGTCCTTGCATATCTCTACTTGCTTTCGTGCCTCTGTCTGCCTGAGAAACCCTATTATAGAAGAAGATACAGATGCAGCAAAGCCAAATCTCACTGTCACTCCAGCTGAGGTCAGCTTAGATCCGCCAACACCCACTCAATCTCCATTCAAGTGAGTGAGCCCAGTCAGATCAGCAAAACCATCTGATGGATCCCAAAGGACCCCCTGGAGCATGAGCAATAGACATTGCTAAATATAGGCCACTGAACGTGTGGTTGTTTGTAATGTAGCAATATTATATTAATAGACAGCCAATATAGAAAAATCTTATTTGCTATCTTTCCCCTCACAGAAATGAGCTGGGACCTTTTCTACTATCTATCAAACCTTCCCACCTCTACCTCTGAGGATTTGGTAGAAGTGCTGGCCTTGCCTAGGGCAATATAAGTAAAAAGGACTGGTCCCAAGCTGAGGGAGGAATTACAAATAGCCAACTGAAATAGAGATGCACCTACATAGGTAAGGGAAGATGCAGGAGGAAGAAGGCTCAACAGGTTACCTCAGAGCCCAAAAAAAAACCCGCCATGGAGGAAAGTCTGCTTTAATCAACAGCAATCTAACTGATTGGGGCAGCTTTAGGCCCAAGGATAACCAAGCTGCCGGCTTAGGGAAAACCATAATATTCTCTTTTCTCTCCTTCTACTATCTTTGACCTTGTGAAGGAAACAGCAGGTAAGGAATGTGTGCAAGGAGGAAGAGGTGTGCAAAGAGGGCAAGGTAAGCAGAGAGGGGTGGGGAGCAGAAGGGGCGGTAAGCCAGAGGGGCAGCTGAAAAGGAGTGACGACTGGAGAACCATGCCTGAAGCAGGTCAGAACTGAAGGAAAGCAATGACTAAATGCTGTCACCTTCAACGTTTTGATCAGCATCTTTGCGTGACATTCTAATTACTGAATTGAGATTGTGTTTACAACCTACAATGACCTCGGCGCATCTGTTACATAAGACTGGAGGCAAAAATGGTAAAATCTGCCAGAACTGACATCCCAGGGCAGGGGAAACTAACACCACAGAATCAAACTTAAAGGTATGTTGTATGAAAGACTATAATGCTATATTTTCTTTATGTCACAAGTGATACTTGTTAAACTCATGAGTTACATATTATTGAAGCTGGGTTGCCTACTCTTAATGATTTACACACATTCTCTGCAGTGTCTTGCCCACGTGTAAAAATAGGTGAAACTCTTTTGCTTTCAGTCACTGAATCTTGGTTGTGATCAGAAAGAGACTGCAGAAGGTGAGACTTTTAAGGATCAACAACATTGGGGACTAAAATATACAAGGTAGACTAGAAGGACAAGGGGATGTTTTTCGCCTCCTTCCAGATTTCTACCCTACTGACCACATGGATTGAATAAGATGTGTCCATTCCAGCCACCTGGCAGGGAAGAGTTTGCCTTCACACACTAAGGCTAAGAGGGAGAAAAGGGGAGAACAACCCTGCTGGAACCCAGAGCCCCTGCCCCTCTGCTAATAAACCAAGCTTTCTAAAATGCAAAGGAGATGCTAGGGAGGACTTCAGAACATGTCAGGGAAAAAAAAAAAAAAGGCTACTTACTTAATCTCTGAAAAAGCAGGAAGGAAAAATAGACCATCCAGGAGAAAAAAAAAAATGAGAAGGATTGATTGTTTAGGAAGGAAATATAGTTGACCCTTGAACAACAGAGGTTTGAACATCATGAGTTTAATTACATGTGAATTTTTTTCAATAAATACTGTAAATGTATTTTTTCCTTCTGATTTTCTTAATAACATTTTCTTTTCTCTAGCTTACTTCATCGTAAGAATACAGTATATAACACATATAACATACAAAATATGTATTAATTGACTATGTAATCAGTAAAGCTCCAGTCAACAGTAGGCTATTAGTAGTTAAGTTTAGAGGGAATTAGAGTTGTGCACAGATTTTTGACTACATGGGCGAGTGGTACCCCTAATCCCCAAGCTGTTCAAGGGTCAACTGTAGGTCTGGACTGGCTTAATGTAGAAACATCCAGACCTACGAATATCTCTCCTCCCTTGGAGGGCTCCTCTACAGCTGCCTCAATCTGCCAGACAAATCTTCACATTTTTAGAAATGTCTGATGTTCTCAGTTTAACCTGGACTGTGGAAGATTTTTAATCTCCTTCAATTCGACAAGAAGTTATAAGCATCCACGTTATACAAGGCGCTGTGCAAGGTGATATGGAAGCAGCAACAATGAAGAAGACATGAATCCCACTCTCAGAGAGCTTTCAGTCAAGGTAAAACATGAGCGCAAAGAATAAAGATAAATACCAGAGAGTCTGGTGCCTGCTATAATACAGGAAGCACAAAAGAGAGAAGGGTTAAAACAAGCTCAACACAGGGGGAAAAAGAATACTGGGAAAGACAGAAAAGCAGCCTCTGAGACCACATTGAAGGGTATGAAGGATTTCAAGAGGTGTAGCGGGGAGAGGGAGGTGAAATGGAAGAATCTGTTAGACCACCGGAGGACAACTGAAGTAGTAGCACATCCATCCTATAGGACTAACTCCTCCTAAGAGGCCAAATGAGCCAAATTCTGAAGATCATGGCATTGGGGGTGAATTGGAAACGCACACTGTGTCATCGCTCAGGTCATGGGGCAAGCACAGAGCAAGGAATCAGGCGCGGCTCCTTCTCTATCCTCAAGAAGCCTGTTGTCATGGATAACCAAGCACTTGTTTGGCTCGTAATGAGCTAGTTCAGTACGTCCAGCCTAGTTTCCTGGTGGCCCTTCACCTACCAGTACAGTATAAACCAGTAAAAAAGTGTGGTGGCAACACTTGGAATTAACAGCCTAAGTTTTGAAACACTTGCCTTAGTCAATTTCTTCTGCCTTCCAGATCCTTTTTTACTTTACTCCGATTTTCCAATATTGTCTGCCAGCAATCTCCCAACAATCCTAGTTTATCACCCCACTGCGGTACTGTAGGTGTTTTGATAACACCATCGCCTATCATCCAGCGCCTGGCTCTGGCCTCCTCCCCTGGTCACACCTGCAGTCAAATCTCACACCAGATTCTACTGATTTCAGAGGTCAGAAGTGGATCCCAGATGCATCCTGCCCAAATTATTCCTCACAGCCAATAGACTAATTGGATATTAAAGTCTATTTTTAATCTCTATTTGTTTAAAGTAGTCATGACAGAAGATAAAATATGCAATTTGAAATTTGCTCCACAGATGTATTGAAACCGAATAGGCTATTGAAACTCCTTTAAAGAGTCTTCTGAGAAAGGATGCATGTTAATGCCTTTGCTTTAGAAGGAAATGTGGGCTGTTTTATAGAACCACAGGCCTGAGGTCAGAGACCAATAAAAGATCTGAAAACTACAGGTGTCCCCTACAAACATGACCATTCAGGCCACCTGCTCCGTGGCATGCACGCATATCAGTGAGTCACCGTAGTCTCTCCGTGGCTCTGTCTGCATCGTCCCTTCTCGTATGAAACAAACATGATAATTGCTTAGTGAGCAAATGGTTCCAACCAGATCATTTAGGGAAAAAAATCTCTGAAAATTGCCACCTTCAAGTCAATAACTATAAAACCAAAATGATTCCTAGTAATAGAAGGACACACAAAAAAGCTTCACCTCTCTCTGCCTCAGTTTCTTCTTTTGTGCAGCATGGATAAAAACAGTGCCCACCTCATAGAGGTGCTGTGAAGAATAAATGAGTTAAGACCAATAGAGCACTTAAAAACCAATCCATGGCTCATGATAAGCACTCAGTAAATGTGCACACAGGATGACTGAATAAAAGGTCGGCCATCAATCTCTCAGTGGCCTCCCTAGATGTGGAGTTAACACCAAGCGCCCTGTAGGACGCTCTGCCTGAGCGACGTGGAGCACGGAGGCCGAGCAGAACTGAAACCACAAGCCAAGAGGAATGGGGAAGGCTTTCTAAAGAAAGAAACCCTCTTTGGTAATAGCTTCAACTCTTTCCTCACATCCAAGTCCACCCCTCTGAGCTGGTGCAGTCTCAAGCACACCTGTGGTTAAGTGGCTTTTGAAATGACCGCAAGGCCTACTAATCCTTTCCTGGGGCTAACAGGCATCTTAGGTGAGTGCATGCAGGACACATCAAAAGTTTGGAGAAGGCTTCCACCAATCTGCTTGAACATCTTCAGCGATTGCTCCTGACGAGAATTATGTCAGTGGGATTTCACTCTATCCTTTTTGCTTTAAGGGAACACACCCAACAAGCCTGCTCAATGAAAGAGAACCCAACATTCCAAATGATTTGCACGTGGATAGGATACTTTTTGCCCTCTCTTCCCTGATTTTCTGGGGCTCTGCAGGAGACTGTTATAGGAGAAAAGAGGAGAGAACTAACCTTGTGAAGTCTCCACCACTCAACTCTGCAGAGCTCTCTTCTGTCAATTAATCCAACTTCATAACAACACATTATTAGAAAGTCTCTAGATTTTGATGCTAAGTTCCATTTCTGCTTTCTTAAATAAGTCTGGCTTTTTACTATTAAGCAGAACACGTGTTGTAAATCTTCAAAAAGTTGTATGGAGACTATACCAAAAATAACAAACAATCCTATTTAAAAAATGGGCAGAGGACCTGAATAGACATTACTCCAAAGAAGATATACAGACAGCCATTAGACATATGAAAAGATGCTCAGCGTCACTAACCATCAGGGAAACACAAATCAAAACCACAGTGAGACACCACCTCACACCTGTCAGAATGGTTATCATCAATAAATCAACAAACAACAAGTGTTGGTGAAGATGTGGAGAAAAGGAAACATTTGTGCACTGTTGGTGGTATTGTAAACTGGTGTAGCCACTAGGAAAACAGTACAGATGTTCCTCAAAAAATTAAAAATAGGACTACCATATGACCCAGCAATCCCACTTCTGGATATTTATCCGAAGAAATCCAAAATACCATTTCAAAAAGACATACGCACTTTTATGTTCATTGCACCATTATTTACAATAGCTAAGATATGGAAGCAACCTAGGTGACCCATTAATAAACAATTGGGTAAAGAAGATGTGGTACACATATGCAATAGAATATTACTCAGTCATAAAAAAGAATGAAATCTTGGCATTTGTGACAACATTGATGGACTTAGAGGGTATTATGTTGAATTAAATAAGTCAGACAGGGAAAGACGAATACCATATGCTTTCACTTATATGTGGAATGTAAAAAACAAAAGAAATGATCAAACAAAACAGAAACAACTCATAGATACAGGGAACATTTCGATAGTTGACAGATGGGAAAGGGGTGGAAGTGAAAAAGAGGAAGGGATTAAGATGTACAAATTACCAGTTATAAAAACAGTCACAGGGATGTAAAGTACAACATAAGAAATATAGTTAGCAACGTAATAGCTATGTATGGTGTCAGATGGATACTAGACATATTGGGGTGATCACTTCTAAGTTATATAAATGTTTAATCACTTTGTCGTACACCTGAAACTAATATAATATTGTATTGAAAAAATTTTCTAATTAAAACAAAGGTCTAGGGACACTAGCCTGAGAAGGAACCCTTGGGGAAGGGGTTTCTGGTGAATCCTGCTGTCTCAGTATAGGTATGTGTACATCGTTTTACAGATGGAGAAATTGAGTCTCAACGAGGTTAAATGACATCTGAAGATCACACAGACACTAAGCTTGCATGCCAGGAGGATACATACAGCTATCTGTCTGGCTTCAAGTTCAAAGTTCTCTTCATTCCACCCCATTGTCCTCCACTCCAAGGAGCATCTATAGTTAATGCAGGAAGTAAACAAAAGGTAGAACAGAAAATAGTTTCCAGAGCTTATATGCAAGGATCCGTCAAACAGAAGACTGCAGGCTGGAAGCACCTGGCCTGTGGTTAGGTGCAGTTCTACTGGTCATTTCTGAAGCAAAGGGAGGAATGCTTTGAGTTCTTCTCATGTCTGCTTTGTCCCCCATTAAGACAGATGGAGGTAGGAGATGGGCCGGCAGCACAATAGCAAGAAGAAAAAAAAGCAAATACTTCAGAAGTGAATCTGAGGGAATTTTCTGTTTCCTTCCTCCAAGTGGAGTACACTGTAGTTGGGCAACCAACACAGGGGACTCACAAACCAGGCAAGAAAAACTGTGCACATTACACTGGAGTCTTGAAGAAGTCCCAAGGGGACTCTGGTCAGGTCAGAGCAGAGAACGAAAACTCTCAAATGAGGCAGGCATGGTTGAGGACACCTGGAAAGAACCTGTTTTTCAGAGGCGGAGAGTGAGAACAAGGAACCATAGGACAGATATTCTGGGTGGATAAGAGCCGGCAGGTCTGAGAGTTGTTTGTTTAGTCTTATAACATCTCTATCTATGTATGGTTTTCCCTCTGCTAATTGAATTTCTTTCTATAAACTTACGCTTCGAGTGCTGATGAAAGATCTTCCCATCGCTGCGTATCTGGAGGAGACATTTCCCCAAGAATGGAAGAGAATATTAAGATTATAAACCTGAATTAGAGTCCTGATAGCAGTTCTGAATACTTCACTCGTCCTGGCAGAATCCAGTAGAGACGGCACTCAGTACTCTTCTCAAACTTTAATTTTCTTGCCTGGTGTGTGGACTGGGATGCCTGCCAGGGCCTTTCCTCCCCACGAAGTGGCAGCATGAGCTGCAGAGGGAACTGGGGCTGCCAAAGTCGTGAGTTATTTAATTGACTGCTCACAAAAAGTGGACATCATAGATTCACGGTTAAAGAAAGATGCAACATTCAAATGCAGAAAATCTTCCTGAAGAAAGGCAAGAAAATAAATCATTAAAGCAGGTTTTCTTTTTTTTTTTTTTTACTTTATTTTTTGATTTTTTTTTTTTTTTAAGAACTTATAGTGAAAAAACAGCTTAGATGAAAGGCTGGTTTTTCTTGTAGGCACTGTCTGCATTTTTCTGTGTCATTAGCAGTGAAAGCTGTTAGGTATAAAGCCTGGCCTCCTTCAGAAGCTGGAGGTCTTGCCTTAAGGGATCATGATTATTTTAGTTCCAACTTTCTATGGTAGCATAACTACAATGTAAGAAGGGAAAATGCCTAGAGTTGAGATTTTTTTATAAATGACATTAAAAATATACAAGGTATAAACTATAAAGTACACAAGGTATGAACTCTAAAATGTAGGGGGGAAAAAAAAGATGTGTCAGAACTACGATAAAATGTAACAGGAAGAAACATGGAAGGTTTGATCTCGTGCAAACTGGAACAGCATTTTAATTCCTTTACCACTTCTTTAGAAAATGTTTCTTTACTGTTCCTTCAGGTTATTCATACTGACTGTTAATGTCAGAGCAGTAACACTGAAAAAAGAATGTTACACTGATAAAATTCCATCTATCTTATTCAGACCCAGGATGGGTGTTTGAGCCGGTGTGTCTCACTTTGTGTAACAGATGGATTTTGTGAAAATTGGAAGTAATTTGGGCACAGTATTATACATGTGCAAGTAAATGTCACTACTTAAAGACATTTACATATTCAGCAATTATTAGGTATTCAGTAAATTATTTTGTAAAGAAATCAATCTCTGTAGAGGCATTATCACTCTAAATAAATCTGAATTTTCACATACTGAGGTTTCTCACAGTGAGGCAGGACTGTGTTTTATCATCTTATTATTTCTGATTGGCTTGATCTTTTTAAGAGTCTTGCACAATTTGTGCTGCTAGTATAAAACCTAAGTATACGAGGCCTGACCCTGTAAGTGAGAAGAGAATGAATTGGAGGCCGCTAGGGTACAATTCAGTATGTTAACTCACCCCTAATTTAAATTTTAACCTAATAGAATGAAGTCACAGCTGGGTGGAGAGAAGAATGGTTTCCTGACAGTCAGTGTAGCTGCTGAGTCAGGAGAGAGAGGGACCACTCGCTCCCCAGTGGCTAATAACTTGGGCAGAAGGGTTCAAGTTTACACATAGACACATAGACACACATGCGCACCAGCTCTATTAGATTATTTAGAATATAGGCTTAGCTCCGAATCACAAAGTTCCAAAATAAACAAACAATTCAAGACTGTCTGGCAAATCCTCATTTATCTGGGTCTCAGAGTGTTTTTAGACTTTCTTCCATTACTGGGAAGTGGCCGCCATCCTCCTGGTCCAGAATAGGGGCCCAGCAACCATTTTATTTTCCAAAGTGTTATAAAAGAAAAACTGTTGAAGGAACATCAGATTGTTATCTAATATGTAATCCCCCTTTTCAAAGTAATGGAAGCCACATGGCTGCCTGGAATAAGATTCCATTCCCAGGCTCCACTGCAGCTAGAACTTCTGACTACTGCGAGGTAAAGGGAGGGGTTATGCGCACCTTCTTGGTTGTGTCATTAAAGGCTGTGCCGTGTACCAAGTCTTTCTCCCTTTCCTCCATCTGGGACAATGAGGTCAAAAGGCACTGGGACACACAAGAGAGCCACTACCTCAATCTTAACCTGCATTGCCTACATTAAGACTATTATAGGGCCCAAGTCCCCCACTTTTCTAAGGACAAATGACCAATAAAGCTGATGCTCCTCAAAAAAAAAAGAAAAAAAAAAGTCACATGGAAGAGAAATAAATTAACTTTTCAGCCCCCATCATTTGGGTTTCTGTGAAAAGTTGCTAAAGCTAAAGCCTACCTAATACACCCACCTTAAGGGAAATTTCATGAATGGAAAAAGGTCAGTATTTTAATTTACTAGGGTGCAATGCTTCGCTCCAAAGTCTCACAGATAGCCCTTTTATTTGCACATTTAATAACATTTATCTAGCATCTGGATGTTCCAGGCCCTTAGGGCAATGCAAAATGAATGTGGCCTGATCCTTCCCTCAAGAAACTTAATATCAAACAGAGGAAAGAATTAAGGGAACAAATACAATCGAATGCTAATATGCCAGGCACTGCTGTCTCGTGTTATGCATTTCACATCATTTGCATCTCACGAAGTTTCTGTGGAGCCCTCATTTTATAGACGTAGGGAAGCTCCAACGGCTTAGAATTTTCCCAGGACTACACTCATAACAAGAGATGGGACTAAGATTTAGGTTCAGGTTTCTGACTCTCAAGTCAACCAAGCATCAGGCTGCTTCATGAACATGGATACAAAAAGCAAGAATTCAGAGCTCCATATGACAAGGGCCAAGCACTTTAAATGCTTCGGTTGATGTGTAACTAACTTTTCTTGTGAGGTCACCCAGCCATTGGAGTTTCCCAATGTCACTGTATGTCCTGGATCAAGCACATCTTGTCTCCCCCTTCTGTAAGGAAGAGCAGACCCACTTAGGGCCACCACGCCTACATCATGGGCACCTGCATTTCTTAATCATTTTAACTCAACATGCCTATTGCTTAGTTCTGCGCATCGTTTAACTTTATTCAAATGAAATTTATCATCTATAACTAACTGGCTTTGCAATCTAATATTTTTTTAAGGTTCATCCATGTTGATGCATGCAGCTCTATGGTATTCACTTTTGCTGCAGTCATATGAATATATCAATATGAATTAATCCCTTCTCTTATTAAATGGCCATTGGAGTTTCCTTTTGGGAGTTTTTGCTCTGAGAAACTACACTTATAAGAATATTCTTGTGTTTATCCTAGCGTACCTATGCCAGAATCTCTGTAGGGTGTCCACCTCGGAAGGAGAATGCTGAGTTGTGTTCTCATGCTCTACTTGCTACATAGGATCAAACTGTTTTCCGAAGTGGCCACACCAATTCACGCTGCCACCAGCTTGTGTGAGAGTACTCTTGGCATTGTGTTCTCACCAACACTTGTTATTGTCGGCGCTTTTTTTTGTTTGTTTTTCGCCACAATAGTAGCTGTAGAATTGTATCTTATTGTGGTTTTAATTTGTATTTTCTTTAGGGCATATTTTTCTCACATGTGAATTCAAGAAATTACAATGAGGAACCTTGCCACTGGTACTCTTAAAAACGAATTAAACTCACAACCAGGCCGCTTCTTAAAGAAGAGTTCGAATAATTAAAAAAGGCACAACTATTCATTTTTGAACCTTAGAAAATACCAAAGGGCTTATGCTACTGTTTGTGTTGTAGGTTAAATAGCTAGTTCTTAAATGGTTTCTTTTAGGGGGTTAACAATATTATCTAAAGCCATGGGAAAAGCAAATACATTTCAGGGAAATTATAAACATTTCTTTTATCTTACCAGATAAAGAGATTTAGTATAAATCCTAATGCACCCATTTGGCTGTACACAATTTATAGCAGATGAAGAGTTTGAAACACTTTCATGTAAACAGTCATAGATTTTTTTCAAGGTTGCTAAAAGGCTGTTTGACACTCTTTGTAAGTGGGGAGCATCTCAAAGTAAGAACCAGTTCTGGATAATATCAGAATTCATTTCCCACTAGCGAAGCAGCTCCATTAAGCACTGTTTCAATCTCTGAAGACTTTACTTTTATGTAATGTTTACATCACTGACACTTTCTCTTACTGAATCTCCAATATAAACAAGAGGTGTAATAGGCCCTAATAATGTATTTTAAGAAGATTTTAAGAGATGTGGCTATGGGATGAGGATAACCAAATGAAGCGCAGATTAAAGCGAACATTTTATAATACCTCAATCTCATGTGACAAAGATAACTCTATAATTTAAATCCAGGAGAGAAACATTCTCCCTGTGTTTATTCATCAATTAGAATTTGATGGACTCCAAATGTCAACTGACCAGCCAAATTCCTTAACATAGCCTTTCACAGAAAATTTGAAACTCAGTTCTATTTGGAAGAGAGACATGAAAATAAATTTACTTTGCTCCATAATATCTACATACTCACGGCAACTGTGAGTTTCATGAACCACAACCATAATACATAAAAAGGAAATTTTTGTAATTCAACATCTTAATGCAATAACATGAGATGATCTATCCGTGACTAAAATTTTGCCTGATTTATTTCAGCTGACAAGAGTTATTTAAAAGTGTGTTTAGTAACTGTCTTACCAACCTAGGTGAAAGGGTATTTTCTAATTAATTCTCATCCATGGTTTTATTCTCTGTGAGGCCCTATAAGTGTTTCTTGGCAAAGATCCATAAGTTCCAGGCCTCAGCCATGATCATTCTGGAGTGAGGAAGACCCTGTCCTCAAAAGGGTATGGCTTAGATGGGTGCTTTTCAAAGTGTGGTCTCTGGACTGGTATCAGCCATGAACTCTTACTACCTGTCTCCAATAGGAGAGGTATGCAAGTGGAGAGTAAGTGTTTAAAACTTTTATAGCAATGGTTGTTGCTGCACCCCGCACCCCCCCCCTCCCCCCCCGTCCCCCATCCCCCCAATCCCAAGGAGTGATTGCTGGATTTATCTCACTGAACTGGATGTTTTCCAAAAAACAGGAGTTAGTGACAAATTAAAAACAAACAATCAAAACAACAACAACAACAACAACCACCACCTAGCTCTTCACCACAGATAGTTTGAGAAGCACTGGCCTAGGGGTATTGTTAAAATGCAGATTCTTAATCACCAGCCCCAGGGATTCAGATTCAGGAGATTTGAGGTGAGGCCTTAATTTGCATTACTAACTAGATCCCAGGTGATACTGCTGCTTGCTGGTCAGAACTACACTTTAAGAAGCACTGGTCTAGATCGAACAAAACACAAGATGACTGATGACTAACAAACTTGGACATTTTAATTTAGTGGTTCCTGAATATAACACCTTTCAGATATTTATATTTGGCACCTCCTGTGCCCTTAATAGAATACAGAAGTTACCATTTGCCCACTGAAGAGCATTCTGCTCATCAGGACCTTTCCATGTTACCACCTCTACCCTCTTAGAAGTGGCGTATGATGACATTCTCCTAATTTTTTTAGAGCTTCCTCTTTACTGTTTGAAAGATTTGCCAATGTGTTAACAACATACAGCATGCTGAGTCTCATGACCATGACACAGTGCAATGCCTTCTGGAAATAGGACACGGATTATAACTGGCATCTGTACTGACCCAAACTTTTAAGACATATTCATACAAAAGGGGGAAAGCTTGATCTCTGGTACTGAATGAAAAACAACGGTGCCTACCGTCCAAGCTGCTCAAGTAACTTTCAGTGACTCATCTGAGTTTCTTTGTTGCAGGTTCTAGAATACCAGCCAATTCGAGTCCTCTTCAAAATGAACAAAGCACAGCACTTAGGAATTAGCTGCCTCTGAACGCACTCCTCGCCTTCTCTCCTGTGAATATCTAGGAAGAACGACCCAGCAGTTCCTAGGCCTCTTTAAGCCTTCCTCAGCCTCACTGCCTGCCATAGAAACACAGGCACTTTCTGCAAGGGCAATTCCCGTTTCTGCTAAATCAATTATCACAGGGTGTGGCAGGCTTTTACAGAGATTAAACTACCCTTTCTACTGAAGGAAAATGAATTCTCAAATGGGACCCCACTCATCATCCATTTGCTCAACTACATTGTATTCCTTTTGGCCAATTATCTAGTTTGACCCTCATTGTTTGAATAAATGCCTTAGAATTCTGGGAAGGGATGCACAATTCGGAGAGCTGCTTGTTGTGTGAAAAAGGGGCCGGTGTCTTAAGAGGAGAAAAATGTTCTCAAGAGTCTGAGAGGTTGAAACCAAATCTCTAAATCGAAGCCATTTAAAGAAAGTTATGAAGAACTACGTTTTAAATTCTGAGTGTATCTCAATTACTGTAGTTTCTTTACTTGGATTTAGCTGCTACTAAATAACCGTGTATGCACCTCTGTGCCTCAATTTCTCATTTGTTAATGGGAGCAATAATGGTATCTACCTCATCAAGTTTTAGTAAGGGTTAAATGAGTTAGTAATGTCAAAACTTGGAAATAGTTCCTGGTATGTGATAAGCGCTATAAATTTCTCATAGTTACAGAGAATCTTAATGATTTATTGTACCCTCACCCACCCCATCTCAAACCCACTCCTGGAACTTGCATCCCCTAGCCTAAATACAAATATTATTCTTGCTGGGGTAAACTGGAAAGAATATAGACCAATTCTGTCCGATAGAAATACGAGTCACGTGTGTAATGTTAAATTTTTTAAGTAAAAAAGGGGTGAAATTAATTTTAATATTTAAAATTTTAAGCCAATACATCCAAAATATAATAATTTCAAAATTTCATTAATTTAAAACGTTTATGAGTCTACGCCATGCTACCCTGAACAAGCCCAATCCTGTCTGATCTCAGAAGCTAAGCAGGTCAGGCCTGGTTAGTACTTAGATGGGAGATCATCTAGGAAGACCAGGTGCTGTAGGCATAAAAAATAAAAATAAAAACAAAAAAAATTAAGGGATTGTAAGCTGACAAGGTCCTTGCAATCTGTGAGGTTAACTAAGAGTTGTCTTGCCTAAAAAAAAACAAAAATAATAAATAATAAATAAATAAATAAATAAATAAATAAAATGTATTAATGAGCTATTTCACATTCTTTTTTTTTCACAATAAGTTTTCAAAACATTTCTGTTTTGCAATTATGGCATATTGCAGTTGGAATGCTAAATTTTCATTGTGAATATTTATTAGAATTTTAGATATCAAAAATTTCCAGTTGAAAAAGTAGATTTACTTATGCAAAAGTAGATTCACTTACATACTTAAAACTTTTCTAGTAACTAAGCTGAGTTTTCCAATGACTGAATTGAATACCAGTTTTTAAGTTTAAATTAAATAAAATTATAAATTTAGTTTCTCAGTTGAACTAGTCATATTTTAAGTGCTCAAGAGCACATGTGGCTAGTGGTTACCATATTGAATGGCACAGGTGCAGAATTTAAAAACATACAAGCCTGCCGTTTAATCATATGGTTTTAGATGAGTTATTTGACTTTTCTTAGCCACAGTTTCCTGATTTACAGTTTATAAATTTATGACTGAAAAAAATCCATTATATTCTCATTAATATTAGAGGTATATCTAAAATGCATAGCACAGTGGCTAACAGGTCTTCAATAAATAGTGATTATTGTTTTCTTATGTTTTATTAATTAAAAAAATGAAACATCAGAAAAGCTAAAGAATTGTACAATGAATCCTCACATATCCACTACCTAGATTCTATAATTGTTAACATTTGGTTACTGAGTTTGCCTTATCTGTCTAAACATCCATTATCAGTCCATCCTACTTTTTCAGGTATTCAAAGTAAATTATAGACATTAGAATACTTCATTCCTAAAACTCCAGCATGCATACCATTAACTAAAGTTCCTTCCTTCCTTCCTTCCTTCCTTCCTTCCTTCCTTCCTTCCTTCCTTCCTTCCTTCCTCCCTTTCTCCCTCCCTCCCTCCTTCCCTCCTTCCCTACCACCCTCTCTTTCTCTTTCATCCTTTCTTCCTCATTTATTTTTTGGTAAAATGTGCATATAGTGAAACACACTAATATTAAATGAACGACTGAATGAGTATTGAAAATACATGTACTTGTGTAAGTGAAATCTCTGTCAAGATGGAGAACATGTCCATTATTCCAGACAGTTTCTTCACACCACTCCCTCATTAATTCCAGTCTTGACTGTCTTGCTCTCTTGCCCAGGCAATCATTGTTCTGCTTCTCCCCTATATATTAGTTTTCCAAATCTAGAATTTGGAATCAATATGTAATATTTGTAACAGGCTTCTTTAACTAAGCATGTTTTTGAGATTCATCCATGTTGCTGTGGATTTACTCTTCTTTATTATTTTATTTTTAATCAAGAGGATTCCTGACCTGACCCTACTCTCCAAGCTGCCCATTCCATTCTTCCACAACTCAAAAAATTCTTCATCCTAGCCATCTAACGTGGATCTCCCCAAAGCTTCTAGCTTTTAACACTAGCTCAACCCCTTAGAATTAACAAAAGTACTGTTTCATATGACAGCCCTTAAAATTTATGTACAGTTAAGTTCTTCAGAGCCTTTTGTGGAGAAGGCAAAACCTTCCTAATTCCTTCAATTCCTCATACAACGATGTTTTAATTTCTTTTAACTTCTTGGTCATTCTCTGCATTCACTCTGTTAGCTTAATTTTTAATTCACATTTATTTGTTTTCTTGGTTGTTAAATATCACCCTTATTGGGCTCTAAGTTCCATAGGGCAAAATCTTATCTATTTTATGCACTAGAGTACATCTAGCACCTGGTAAAATGCCTGGCAATTAAAAGATCTTTGACAAACATTGTTGAATGAATAAGTGAATATTTAAAGTAAGAAGGAACTCACTTTGGAGCATGTTGAATTTTGTCTATCTCTTAAGTATGTATGGGACAACATGCAGGTGTTGGGGAAGGCGACAAATGCTGGAGCTCGAAGAAAACACTAATTTCTAAGAGATACACCTCAAGGTATGCACCAGCCAAATGCACTAAATTCATTCCTGGCCAGATGTTAACCTTGGGTCTCTGTCTCAATCCATTTTCCAGTGAGCTAAAACGATAGCCTAAACCAAAATCTTCAGCTGCCCTTAAAACCTAAAACCAATCTAATAAGCTGGGCCATTGCTTTTATTTTCCAATCCTCTTCAGGTCTCCAGAATTAAGTAAGACTCTGCCTTCTGTCCCTCATGTGCCAAGTCCAAATGCATTGAGAGAATTTTTTTAAATATCAATTTGTTTTGCTCTTTCATATTTTTGTTTCCCTTCTTTTAGATAGCCAGATCTTCGTGTTTACTTCCTTGCTTTAGAGGAGTTTGTGAGCCATAAAAGCAAAAATTGTCTTTACACAATTTGACTCTCAGGCTTCTTTTTCCAGAGGCATAGGGATCTTGAAAGAATCGTTGTGGAGATGGGGAGCAAGGGGAATTTGAAGGTTGTTAAAGAAAGTAGAGATATTTCTCCTAAATCCTATAGGCATTAGGGTTGGCAGACCCTCAAACAGTGTGACTTGCACCCAGCTCTTTAGAGGGTGCCAGGACCCCAGAAGGGAATGGCTATGGGATTCTGGAGAGGTTGGACTCCGGCCACCAGGCTTCAATGGCAGTAATAACTGAGATGGGGTCCCAGCTCTGCCAGGAAGCTTCAGAACTATTTGCCTTCAGTGAGTCACCTAGCTTAGGACACACAATTTCAGTGGTCAACCTGATGTACTAAAGTAAGGGGCCATCTTTTGATCTCCGTGTAAGCTTTCTGATTTGTCCTATGGCTTTAGAGAAAGAGGAAGAGTAAAAGAATTCCATCTTCACATCCTCCTTTGTAATGACTAAGATTGGATTTTCATGCCCTCTTGGACAGATGGAGACAGAGATGAAATAATAAGGAAATATCACATTTATTGAACACTTGAAATTATGCAGTAAGATTTATAAGGATAGAGGAGAGAAGAGAGAAATAAGAGGGAAAAATAAAGCCATATCAAAGGGAGGAGAAAGGGAAAGATGAGAGAATGAGGGAAAAGAAGGAAAGATGTGGCAACAGTTCAAATAGAAGCCGACATGCCATAGATCTAGATAATTATGAGATACAGAACAAGTTAATCAACTGCTAAATAATATATATTCTATCCCATTCTTGGACAAATAAATATTCACAATGGTAGGATGAACAACTTTGTTTAAGGCTATGGCTTTTGTATGACTAAAGGTCATAAACTCTCAAAGATGACAATTATATTGTGCATATCTGGGTGTTTTCTTAATGGACTAATAGTATTTGATAAGTAATAAAATAACTCATTAATTTACAAATATGTTCCATAAAATTTGCTTTTCTTGTCTTTGTGTCAGCAAAACTCTAATTGTGTTATAATCAATGTTTCCACATATTTTATATATTATTGTCAGTATGCTAAAATAGACACTTTTCTTGAAATATTAGAGTTCTCACGTAATGTTTATTATTAATTTTTATATGGAGAACATTTATTTATTCTACTAAAGCAGTAGCAAATGAAGCTGTTAACAAAATTCCTTTATATATCATGCTCAAACATTATATTCAGGTTGCAAATAAAAGGTTATTTTTACAAAACTGTTACAAGATATTTTAACTGCAATATATAAATGGTCATATCATGATTTCAACCATCTTTAAAGATGAATTTCAATGATTTTCAGACTACTATAAATTTGGTTAATAAATTCCTCACCAACTAAATTACTATTAAGTCTGTATGGATGTGCATCTAAATATACTTCTCACATTATAGTTAGATCCACGTTCATACAGATTTCGTAGTAATTCAGATCATTTTAGAAAATGTTCCTAAGATTCCATGTGCTAGTGCTCTGAGTGCTAATTTGTAAACATCTCTGGAACTACAAAGAGAAATAAGAAAGTGGATGCTCAGCACTACTGGGAAATGATATTTGATCACACGAGACTCTCTCACAACTCACACTATCAAAGAAAAGTGATTTGACAAGTTAATTAATTTGTCTTTTCTCTTACCTAAGCCTTTCTGCTGCTCAAATCTTTTCACACACACCAAGATAGTGTTGTCTCTGATGTAACCAGCAGTAAAGCCCATAAATCTTCAGGGCATTTAGATACAGGTTTTTGTTGTTGTTTGTTTGTTTGTTTGTTTGTTTAGGACAAAGGGCAAGAAGTGAGCAGTATTTCCCCGGGGCCTGAAGCATGTTAGTTCTGAAGGTTAATGTTTAGGGTTACACTGTCCCAGCACTCAACACTGGGTCCCATGTGACAGAGGTGACCATGTGTTCTTTTATTTATGTCTCTGTGATAAATAGAGCTCTCTAAAGGGTGAGGCCAGGGAAGGACCCCTTTTGTCTGGTCTAAGCTCAGTCCTGAGAAGAAAAAGGGGAATAAATAGAGGGGAGCCAACAAGAGGAAAAAATAAAGGAAAACAAATGAGAAAGAATCTCAAGCTACCTCCCATACCCCAAGGAATAAAGCCTCTGACCTAACAGCCTCAGTCAAAAATATACCTGGGCTCCAGAGCACCCAATGAAAAATCTTTAGCTCACCTATGTTAAAGAACTTCTATAAACAAATACATGTAAATATGTAACTGTACACATTTTAAGTAACTTACATAAGATATAATTCATTATATAGAATTTAAATATATAAATATATTCCTCTTCTTGTTTTTCTATAGCAAATGAAACTGTTTTCCCAATTTCTTTTGCTTTACCCTTCTTAGAATCCCTCCACTGATAGGAGTTTGGTGGGGGGGGGGGGCATGGGTGTACGATGGAAGAGACAACATATATCATATTTGGCATTACTAGTTCCTAGATTTAGGATTTCAGAGAACAGGAATTTTGGTAAACTTATAAATTCATATGGAATTGACCATTTGCTGAGGTCAATTTTTTCAATTTATGAAAAAGACATTTCTAATACACGTATACATAGTCATGAGGAACGTAAACTTAAAGACCATTTCTTTAGGTTGATTAGTTTTTTAAAAATATATTTATTACATTTATTTATTCATTTGTTGCAAAGACCTGATGAAATCTTCATCAAGAACAGGATCTTGTCCTTGGACCAAGTAGGGTGTCCAATCAGGTTGAGCCAATGAAGTTCTCGCAAGGTCTTTACTGAAAGGCGCCGCAGAGCAATGATACTGCTGGCATGCTTTTTTGTGTGAACAGGTTGGTGAGGAATTTACTAAGCAAAGTGGTGAAAGTCTAGAAATCATTGAATATTATTCATTGCCTTGACTGCAAAACCTCCCGATGATGGTGGTCCTGAAACATCAAGGCATCAAGATGTTTTTGGCTTATTTGGACATTAAGCATAAGAAAATTATTAGTATATCCATCTAACTTGAACCAGGAACTAAGGAAGGAGAGAGAAAACAAATATCGCTGTGAGAAATATGACCAGGTGAACAAACTCACACACTCTAAGGGCCCCCAATGACAGCTGGATGACAATCTCAGAGGAATGAGCGAGGACTTTTTGCTCACCGTGAAAATTGAAAGGCTCACACAGTATTGACAAATGACTTATAATCCCCTCTGTAAAGCATGCCTGGCGCTGAACTACAGCATGTAGCCTCTCAACAGAATTGCCAGAGTGGCTGGCCACTGAGCTCCTGTCGCTCCTCTGGAGAAGTGCAAAGACATAAGTCATATATACCTCCAGCTACAGGGCAAAGGCTCACTACTCTCCTAAGATAATCGGGCTCTCGCTGCAACCCATGGCACTCCTTCCTCATGGAGGAGAAGGTAAGGCAGCTGATCATGAGCTGTCAAGCCCAAGCTGGGTAGATTGAACGCACCATTTACTGGTTATAGACTTTGGACCAATCACTTCCCTTCCCTGAACCTCCATTTCCATGCATTTAAGTTGGGCCGATGCCACCTACATAACTGCGTTACTGAGGGAATTAAATAAAATGTTGTAAGTGCAGTAAGCTACTCAGCAGATACTATTATCTCTCTTGTAATGACGTTATTTTTTTTGTGCGTGAATATGAGCATCCCATAATCCTCCCAAATTTTCTACAGGCCCATCATCTTATAAAATGACTACCACCATCAAAAAATTAGAAGGAAGAAGAGTATGCCTGTCATATTAGAGGATGAGTTGTCACCAACTAGCTATGGGCAGCCCTGATACTCTATGACACTCCAGCCAGCCCTGAATCCTAACCCAAGCATGAAGATTACTGCTACAGGAAGCATCCCTTTCAAGAAGCACATTCAGAGAGCGGCTATTTGCTGGGCCCCTTTTTTTCCTTCTGTCACTACTTGCCAGCTCACGACAGCTGAGCTGTCCTGTCAAATACACACTGCCTTCACACACATGCAAAAAATCAAACGGAAGCTCCCCCTCTATGGCAGGAACCAGATTCCTTCTATTTATAAGCAGCAGCCCAACAGGCAGGCTTTATTCTGTAACTTGCATTTCTCAGCAAGCTGCACCAGAATAGAGATGTGTTCATACTTTCCAGTCACCCAGATTGCCACTTGAAAAAGAGAGTGATAGACAAATATGGTGCAACCCGTTTATAACATTTTCCCATGTTTAACTTCCAAATTCGAGAGTCTTAAGCACAGTTGCCAAAAGCAATTTTTTTCTGAACGTAACATTTTTTCTTGGTCTCTTAGTAAATGGTAACTGATTTTTTTCCCCCTACTGTTTCTTCTTAGAGGCCAAGAGTTTTTTACTCCTGGTCTGCAATACCCTGCCTGGGCTATCACCCAAATGGCTTTCACACTTAAAGTGAGAAAGAATTAAGTGCTTCTGCAATTGAAAAATGGATCTGTCTGCCTTGGATTCACAAAGCTCTCTTTACTGAACTATTGCTTTGAGACTCCAAAGCTAAGTGTAACAATGAGCCTACAATGGTGCCAAGAAGGTATGTAGAAAATAAAGAAAATTCCATTTTTTCTCTGTCTAGAGCTCATCCAGGTATATTCACCTAGTTTTTACCTTCAGGTGTTTTTGGGGGGGCAGGGGAGTTGGAATTTCTTACAGCTGTTCTCTGGTTTTCCTACAAATGAGTCTAGTATAACTTCAAAAGTTGTTGTCTTCATATCATTTCCACACAGTGACAGTCTAAAACTGTTTGCTGACCACATTTTTATAAGTTCGTTAGTTAGAAGGAGACTTCACCTGTGCTTCTAATATGATATTGAATTTATCTAAATGATAGGAAAAAACAGTTAAACTGATCTTCGTCAATGATTATTCTTTTTGGAGGGCTAAACAAATCTCTTTATCAAAAGATGTATTATTCTATAATCTGTGTATGTCTTTTACAGTCAAACTTGCCAAGGAGAAAAAACATTTGAACCATTTTGCCTTAAACCTCTTTAGCTATTTCACTAAGCATTACTTATTGTCATACCCCTGTGATGGTAATGTTATAAATGCTAGCTTTGTTTAAGGTCAGCCTTAGAGCTGTGGATGGTGGCCTAGCAAATCTTCTAAGAGTTCGTCAATTTGTAAAAAAACTCTAGATTTAGTTCTTTGTTACCATGTTTTCTTTTCTTTCTTTTTTTTTTAAAAAAATTAACTGTAAATGTTCAGTCATCATTTTCTTTAAGCATTTCCCCTTGCATGACTTGTAAGTGAGCTTCATGATGTTTTTCAAAAGCAATTTAAAAGATTCAGCAGGAATGAGTGAGGCCACGAAACAGTAAAAAAGTGGAGCTAAGATCTATATTCGAGACTGAGACAGGGACAGCCCTGAAAATCATAGAGCCGCCAGTTTAGTTTTCATACCTGGAAAATACTTGAACAAATCATCAAAAAATCAATTTGCAAACACCCATGCGATCACAGAATACTAGGTAATAATCAACATCGCTTTGTGAAGAAGTCTTGTCAGAACCATCTAATTTCCTTCTAAAACAGAGTGACAGGCCGGGTAGATCAGAAGGATGAAAGAGCTGTAATGGAGCTTGAATTTTACAAAGCTCTTGATTCTGTCTTCCATGATATGCTCATCAACAGATTATTTCAGAAAAAAAAAACTGTTGCAAAGGTTTACTAAAAAGCACAGCTCTCAGTGTCTCAGCATCGAATTAAAGGGCAGGATTTAGGTAGGGGTTATTTGGTGTGATATTTGGCCCAGGAACCAGTGACTCCTGGATGGTATAATAGGCTCATCAGTCCCAAACACAGTCCTAGCACATGCTCAATCAACATTATTCCACAAAAGAATGATGTAGGTAGGATAGCGATTACATGGTGAATTAGCATGATTCCAAAATAAATGGGTAGGTAGAGACAAGCGTGTTAGAGGAGAAGACTATTCGCCCCTCCCCATGAAGAGCTAGCTCCCTAAGGGCACCTGGGACTATATTAGGTAAGGAATTTACATTGTTTAGGATATATTTAGTTGTAAAATATTTTGACATGATTTATAAATATGCAGAAATACTGGTATAACAACTATTTGGGAAGTAATCAAACTATATAAACTCAAACTTTGTAAAATGTAAAATGAATGGTATATGAAATGCTGGGTAAGTAAAAAATGTCATATTCTTAAAACATCATGGGATGAAAATTTTGAGTAATATAAAGTGATATAAAGAGCCAGCATATAGGAGTTAGGGTTTAAAGATTGGCTTGGCCACTTGTTAACTGTACAACTTTGGGTAAGTTTTTAACCTTTCTCAGCCTTTCATGTTCCTGTGTGTAAAATGAGCCTCCTAAATCTTATAGAGTTGAAATCAGAAATGATATTTTATTATATCATACATACTCATATATACAAAGTATTTAGGTATATAGCTACATTCCTAGAGTTAGGCATTCTGTAGGCATGTGATAAATATTAGTTCCTCACTTCTATTCACATGTAGGAAAATCCACCTCAAGAAAATAATATAATAGACTCAGTAACACACCACCAACTTCCTATCTTCTGCCATCAATCTGAAGTCTTCAATGGCTGTCTAATGTTCATCCCATGTTTCTCATTCCCTACCCCTAATTTCCATATTTTAGACACCATACTCTGTCTAGTACTTGGCTTATAACATGGAAAACAAACTTTCTGGTGGATATCTGAGGCGTCTGCTCTGATATTAGACTCCTACCCCTTCTCTAAGGGTACAGACATGATAGAAACTGCTGTTTTCTCATATCCTTGCCGTCTTGGCCACAACCAATCCATCTGAATTGGGTGCCTTAGTCAATATCAGCTAATTACCACCATCGCTTCATAGGTGAGCTTCTGATCCAGACTGAGCCTTCAGAGTTTTCCATAGAATTGTTTTTGAGCTGGAACTCAGAGAGTTTGAGATTAGGCAGCCTCTCCTTTATTACTAATGTCCATTGGACCAATGGAGATATTTCCCATCGTGAGAAAAAGCCAGTCTGTCCTAAACATAAAATGGTACTCAGGGAACAGAAGATAAGAATGATGGGACAAGACCTGGCAACATTCAAACCCTGGTTCTGATTATTTCTGAGACTCAGCTACATCCATGCCCTTCTGTGAATCAGCTTTTCAAACTTTTGGATTCCCCTAGCCAATAAACTCTCTGTTTTTGCTTATACCTTTGCAGGTTGGGTTTCTGTTATTTGTAACTAGATTTTAAAACAACAATGACAACAACAACAAAAGAACAACAACAAAAACACTGCGATTAAAATCCTTAAAAAAAAAAATCTTTGATTATACCCTCAGATATTTAGTTAGAGTAAAATCATAGAAATTGTATTTTTGAGTCAAATTTTGTGTACATTAAGATGATCGAAGCACATAATTTTAATAATTTTATTTTTTGTCTGCAGTATAGGAGAATGTTACCAAGCTCCCCCTAACATAGGATTAAAAACTTTATTTTTGCCAGTTTACTAGGCGAAAAAATGTTCTCTTTAATTTTTATTCAGTTACAAATTCTAATATTTACTTCTCTTCTTTGCCGAACAGCCCACTTGTGTCATTTGCCCAATTCTCTATTGGTCTATTTTCTAATTGATTTGTAAAAGCTATTTACATATAAAAATATTAAAAATGTGCCTGTAATATATGTTATAAATATTTTATACTATTTTTTTTTATTTGCATGGTTGCTCAGGCTTTTCTCCATAAGAAAGAACCTGTAAGTTAAGAAAGCACTACAATCCCCATTCCTTCTTTTTGAGAAATAGTACTATAATTGCTCTTTCAGGGAACTCTCCAAAGCAACAACACCCACCAATTCTTAAATATCATTAAATTATTTGAGTATTATCAGAATATAATCTATACTTTAACATTTTTTTAACCACTTAAAACCTCCAATTTCATTTAATTTTCCACTTTCCCAGGGCAAAACAGTGCAGCTGACTTCTAAGAGATGACTTTTTTACATGAAGGAAACACTCAAGTACTATCAGGAGACTCTGTCCAATCTTGACACCTTTTCATCTGGACAAACTTCTTTCTTCTTCTAGCAGGTCATTTATCTTGGTCCTCTTTTTTCCACTGTAACTAAAGAAAGCCTTCTTTGGACAGTTTACTCCTTAGATCTATTTAAGCAATAAGATCCCAAGAAGTTACAGTTATAGGAAGGACTATTAAGCTTACAGAGAAAAATAAATAGCTATGGCTGTAAATGAACAAGTAACCCCAAAAGTCATTATTGGTTTAATAATAATTTGGAGGGGGATCAGAAATAAAAGGTGATGCAAAGAGAACTGAATAATGGAACTGAATTTACATGGAGGAAAAACATCAGCAAGAGACAAGATACAGATAGCCTATGTACTAGATGTTTACTGGTATATAACTAATTACCCCAAAACAGTAGTTTAAAGCAGCAAAAATTTATCACCTCATAGTTTCTCTGGGTCAGAAATCCAGGAGCAGCTTAGCCAGGTGGTTATGGTTCAGTGTTTCTCATGAATCTGTAAATAACATGAGACCTGGGGCTGGAAGATCTGCTTCTAAGTTTACCCACATGGGGGTGGCCAAAGACCTGAGCTGCTCATCACGCAGGGTGCTCACAACACGGCAGCTGGCAGACTGAGTGATCCGAGAGGGAGGGAGAAAAAAAGACAGAAGCCACGGTCCTTTTCATAACCTATTATTACCGAATACACCGTGCCTTCTGCACATTCTATCAGTTACACAGATCGATTCTGATACAATGGAGCAGGGAGACGACACACAGGTGTGAATACCAGAAGGCAGGATCGTTGGTGGCCATCCCAGAGGCTGGCGACTAAAGCCTGTGTCTAACTTGTTCCAGCTCTATTTCCTCGTAGTTCCGCCTATCTTAATTCTGAGGATTCTGCCCAAACCTCTCTTGCCCTCATACTGCACACAATCCTTACGCCCTCTCCTCCATCCCTGTGGATTCTATTACAATGTGAATACTGAGGACTATCTCCTCAGCGTAGATATTTCTCTCTTGGATCTAACTAGTATTTTCACTTTCCTATGAGCCCTCTCCATGTGTTATGTCCAATACTAAGCGCCACTGCCCACTGCTCACTTCAAACCTCCTCCTTCTATCTCAGAGGATACCACCATCCATGCAGTTGCCGGAGCCAGGGACCTGGGCCTAGCACTCTTCCCCCATCCCCCTCCACATGGCTGTGGCCACTCCTTTGGTTGGCCCTGCTCCACCTCCTTCCACTTCCTGCTAACAGAGCATACCAACCCTGGCTGCATGGGGGCTGGGAGTGGGGCCGAAGCTGGCCCATTCATGTTTTCTCTCCTGAGACTTCGAGTTCCGAGTGAATATATCTGAGAGATGGGGAATAAATAGCACCAGCAAATTTTATGGCAGCACTGGAAAAATAACGGCCCCTTGGGCTTTTGGAGATTCTGAAGAGACAAAGCTCTCTGCTTCCTACATCCCAAGCCTGCTTGCCCAGCTTGCCCTTTGATCCTGTGACTTATCCCAATGGCCTTCCAAGAGATCCTCTCTCTCTTTTTCCCCTTAAGTTCTTTGTAGTCTCCATGTTTTCTGTCACTTTTGGGCATTTGTGCTTGATTTATCTGCACTGAGTTTTCTCCTATATTCATAAATTTCTTATCTGACCAATCCCTACACAGTCTTCAGGCTTTGGCTTAGACATCACTTCTGAAAGAAGCCTATCCTGATCTTATCTTACAGAAATTGCCATCTCTGTTCTATGCATTTCTGTATCTCCAGTGACTAGCTCATTTTCTTAAGATTAAGGGTCTTGGAAAACATTGGAATAAAAACCGAATTCTTCTTTCCTTTTAGAAATTTTCTTCCATCTTCTTGGTTAAAAGGTTGTGTAAATTTTTCTTAACACAGTTGCCACATGCAACTTCTATACATGTAAGTTAGTCAAACAATAGTCCGGAGAGAAAATATCCATTGAAATGATGTCTTATCTAACAGTATGAGGAGAACTGGGTGAATCAGAGGAAGAGCTAACATTTCTTACTGCCTGCTGTGCCAGCCACTGCCATGTGTACAATCATTACCTCCAAAGAGAGGGTGAAGTGAGAGGCGCCGGTGTTCCATTCTGGACTCAGTGATACTTCCCTGGACTGTAGGAGATTTCATGACTTTTCAGGGACCACAGAGGAACAGGATTATAGTTTTGCAACATCCCTAAAATATGACCCTTAAAACACTTAAATCACTCAAGTCTCCTCTAGGGACCCAATTACACACTTGTCTAAATAGCTATGCATCCCTGCACTGGTGCTGGCAGACGCTGTATTTCACAGAAAGCAATTCAGATAGTAACTTAACTGGTTCAAGTTCTATGATGAGATCTTAATTAAAACTCTACAAAGTCATCTCTCTGAATTCTCTAGGAGTTCCTTTCTTGGCGGTAGAGAGAGCTGACCTTTTTAAAGACAGGTATGTGATATTAAGCACTCAGAGTACATAATCAAGCTGTCCCTGAACGAGAACAATAGATCAAAATGGCCTTGTGGACCCAGAATAGAGGTTCCCAGGAGTTCACGCACGCAATCGGTGTTCATTGCCTTGCAGCTCAGTCTATCCTGTAAGTGGGGCCTTCTGTTACCTCAGTGCAATTTTAACATGACTGAAAACAATTCTGTTTTAACCGCCATTGCTGGGCCTTTATGAGCTCATGAATCAAAACACACACTAGTAATCAAAGAAAATCTTTCCGTGTGACCCATCTCTCAAACAAGACTGTTGTTCATGCTACAAAGTGCCTTCCTCCCCCAAAAGGAAACAAGGCTGAAACAAAACACAGCATTTTATTAAAAGAATAATACAACGTTAAAAAAAGAGAAAGGTTAACCACATCTAAAGGCTTAGAAGAGAGAGAGAGAAAAAACACATGGATTAGGATACTGCCAATCAGAAATTAAAAGATAGTTTTGGTGCCACATGTTTTTGCAGACACATTTGTTACCATTAAAGTGCACTGCTTTTAACAATGCTTCTAGTCTGACAATCAGAGTAAAAGTCACATAGAAAATACCACCACCAAGAAGCAAGCTTCTTAGAGCTGCCCACACTGTAGCAAAGCCCAGGCCCAACTTTTTTTTTTTTTTTTTTAAGAAAAAGTATGGAATTTTGCTTGGGCATAGTAAAAGAGTAATTTTTGGTAACTGATTCGAAGAAGGGATGCAGAACGCATATAGAAATAGCATATGGGAGTGAGACAGAGCAACACAAAGAGGGAACCAAAGAAACATTCTGAGGACCTTGCTCCAGTCACTGCCCTGCTGACAGAGGGAAGAGGTGAAGGACCCTGGCTCTGGGTGTCAGACAGAGCAAACTTAACTCGTCATTCAATTCACTTGAGCTCTGTGGATCCCATTTCTCATGCGTAAAATGGGGATAGCAGAAGTCCACAAATCCCTTATTTTCAATTTGAACATAGAAAATTTGAAAAATACCCGAAGTTTTGTCATGACACATCTGGAGCAAAACTGACCTGAACTGAGCTACAGATGTTTGCGGTCATCACTTAGTATGAGTGTTCATGTTTTGACCTAGAAATATTAAAGTGCTTGATTATGGAGTGCTGTTGGGTGGGACACAGTCACAAAACAATAAAATACTTAGAAATACATTTCACCAAGGAGGTGAAAGATCTCTACACTGACAAATATAAGACATTGCTGAAAGAAATTGAAAAGGACACAAATAAATGGAAAGATATCTCGTGTTTGTGGATCAGAGAAACAGTGTTAAAATGTCCATATTACCCAAAGCTATCTGTAGATTCAATGCAATTTCTATCAAAATTCCAGTGGTATTTTTCACAGAAATAAAAGCAAATGATAAAATTCATATGAAACCACAAAAAACCTTGAATAGCGAAAGCAATCGAGAAAAAACAAAGCTGGAGGCATCAAACTTCCTGATCTAAACTATATTATAAAGCTATGGTAATCAATACCATATAGTACAAGTATAAAAAGAAACACAGATTAATGCAACAGAATTAAGAGCCAAGAAATGAATCCATGCATAGATAGCCAATATTTGACAATGGGCAATGGGGAAAAGATAGTCCTTCCCATAAATGGTGTTAGGAAAACTGGCTATTCACAGGCAAAAGAATAATATTGGATTACTATCTTACACCACTCGAAAATTAACTCGAAATGAATTAAAGATTTAAATGTAAGACTTGAAAACATAAAACTCCAAGGAGAAAACATAGAGAAAAAGTTCCTTGACATTGGTCTTGGCAATGGCTTTTTGGATATGACACCAAAAGCATAAGTAAGAAAATGAAGAATAAACAAGTGGGACTACATCAAACTAAAAAGCTGTCTGCGTAGCAAAAGAAATAATCACAAAATGAAGAGGCAACATATGGAGAGAAACTATTTGCAAACCATATATGAGATAAAAGATTGATATTCCAAATATATAAGAAAATCATAGAATAGCAAATAATCAAATTTAAAAATGGGTAAAGGACCGAAATAGATATTTTCCTAAAGAACACATACAGATGGCCAACGGGTACATGAAAAGATGATCAACATCACTAATCATCAGGGATGTACAAATCAAAGCCATAATGATGTGTCATCTCACACCTGTTAGAATGGCTATTAACCAAAAGAGATAAATGTTGGTGAGAATGGAGAGAAAAGGGAACCCATGTGTACTGTTGGTGGGAACATAAATTGGTGCAGCCACTATGGAAAAGAGTATGAAAGTTCTTCAAAATCCTAAACATAAAACTACCGTATGATCCAGAATCCCACTTCTCGGTATAAATCCAAAGGAGATAAAATCACTCCCTTGAAGAGATATCTACACTCCAATATTCACTGCAGCATTGTTTCCAATAGCCAAGAAATGGAAATAACCTAAGTGTCCATCGACAGATGAACAGATAAAAAAGTGATACACACACATACGTACACACACATATATACAACAATGGAATATTATTCAGCCATGAGGAAGAAGGAAATTATGTCATTTATGACATGAGTAGACTTGGAGGGCTTTATGTTAAGCGAAATAAGTGAGACAAAGAAAGACAAATATACATGGTCTCACTTAACTGTGGAATCTAAAAAAAGCCAAATCCATAGAAACAGTGTAGAATAGTGGTTGCCAGGGACAAGGGATAGGGTGGTGGTGGTGGCGATGGAAATGTTTAAAGGGTACAAACTTCCAGTTATAAGATGAACAAGTTCTGGAGAATCTAACAAACAGCATGGTGACTATAGGTAACAACACTGTATTACATACTTGGAAGTTGCTATGAAGAGTAAATCTTAACTGTTTTTACCACACACACACACACACACACACACACACACACACACACACACACGAGTTTGTAATTCTGTGAGGCCATGGATGTGTTAACTAACCTTATTGTGGCAATTTTTCACGGTATATGTGTAATTTACATGTTATGTCAGATTTCAATAAAGCTGGAGAAAAAAGATAGACCTTTATAAACTTGAGCAACACCAACTTGCCATATCCCATTTGCCCCTGTAGGTCTGTGGTTAGGTTACAAGTCTACGTGACTTTTACAAAGCTAATGGCATGTAATAGGAAAAAGACATCGTACCACTGTTCTCTGTAACTAATGCTAAAGAAAATCTTTGGCAAAAAAAAAAGATACACTGAAACAAGCACAAAATTCCATGAGATGGAAATGCCGTCTTCCTAAAGTCTGAAGGAGCTGAACTCGAGTCCGTCTGGCACTCCTTGCTCACAGCACGCCTGCAGAACTTCTGCAAGGTCCAGACCAACCTCCTCAGCCTGAGCCACCCAAGTGAAAGCAAGTCCTTCCCCCTCAGACACTGGAGCGTTTAGTCAGCTTGAGTCACTGATAAAATTCTCAGTAGGGGCACTTCATGCTTTGTTTTACACCACTGCCCAGCAACCAGTGTCTGCGAACCAAGGCCTTTGGCCTCAGAGTAATCTTCACAGCCATCTCGTGCCCTGCCGGGGAGTCTGCTCTTGTTCTCACCAAAACTCTTGAGGCTTAAAGGCGTGCCTGCAGCACAGTCTGGAAACCTTGAGTCTCGGCTCAGTCGTAAAACTTGAAATCACATTTCATTAACACTGATTACTTGGAGGAAAAATTAAAGAAGTTGTAAAAATCTGAAAGATTTAAGAACAAAGTTTAACATGATTCCTTGAATGAATCCAGAAACGAAACCTTGTTTTCATTTGTCTGGGAACTGCTAATAGGCTTCAGGGGGCTGCTTTGTTCTCAGCAGCACCAGGCTTCTCCGTATGGGATGCATGCTGCCAACACTTGGCCTAATAGACTTTGAAGCGAAGAGCATTTTAGATAAACTCTTTTGGGACAAATATATATTCAACTAAAGTTCTTCAGTTAATGAGTTGTCCTCTAAGGAAAACTGCTCTGCTTGATGCACAGTGGTTCGGGGGTCTCATTCTATCCTCACTATGGTTCCTGTCAGTGTCTCTTCCTGTCTGTGATGCTGACCCGAGTTTTCTTTGCTGAAGCCTTCGTGATCACAAGGCCTGCAGCGTTCTATCTTTGACTTAGTCCCTACTAATTCATTCTGCTACTTCCTGACTTCCTGTGAGAACAAAAATCTCTAACTCGACTCATACTTTCTGCCACATGACACACAAATTACCAGGGTATCACCTATGGTAGCTTTTAGAAGAGCCTGCAGATATCTAGTAAAGACTGGGAAATGGCCAACTGCTGCTTCCGTCTGGGCGTTTGGACTCCACCAAGAGTCCAAAAATTTCCTGCCTGAATTCTCAAAACCCAAATACCTCACATGTATCTTCTAGGGTGCGTGTGTGTTTATTTTGCTGGGCCAACTCAAATAAAGCATGACATTTATGTGAGTTTAACTCTTCTTCCAAAATAACGTAAAACTTGTTAGTTCTGGATGTTCTCATTAAGCCATGATGTGAGGTTAATGGGTGAGGCTTTCCGCTTCAGGTAGTAAGATGTCCTGGGTCACAGGGGCCTCCAGGGCCATGCCTGGGGCAGGATGCTCAGCCACCAGTGGTTTTCTACCTTGCATGTGCCACACCTTGTCTAGGGGCTCAAAAGTCAAGTTGTCGTGGATTTAAGGAGTCCCCAAGAAGCTATGTGATGCAAAAATTTCAAGCTAGTTAACTTGCATGAAATTGAGGGGTGATAACCAGGGAGCCGGAGGGTCTGGAACACTCCTTTTCTGTTTTTCTTCTAATCTGCCATGCTGGGCAGCTGGCAGAGAATTGTGACCTAAAGTTTGGAGCCCTGGGGTTCAGGTCTGTTTGTCCTCCTTAGGAGGATAGGGAGTTTGGGTAAATCACTTTTTTCATCCTGTTTTTTGTGCATGCTTGTGTAAATTCAGTATTCTGGCATCCAGCACGTCCAGGCTTTCCTGTGAAAGCAAATGGACTTTTGTGAAAACACTTGGGCTCATAGTTTTCCTTTTTGGACCACAGGGCAGCCCAGTGGGAATTTCTTCCCTGCAGGCTGAATACTAAGGTCCCAGCTGAGAATTTCCTTCCCTGGAGGGGGTAAACTGGAGAGATCAGTGTCCTCCTCCATCTCCCCAGCTAATTCTATTTGGAATCCAAAGAGTCTGTTGCTTGCTGCCAAAAGCCCAAAAGCAAAATAAAATAAAAATGTGTTAACAGCAGCTTATAACAAAAGAGTTAGTTTCTACCATTATGATAGCATGGCTGTTATGTTCTAATACATGAGGTTTTCTACGTGCCTGGGTTACCAAAAATAAGCTATTTTCATTGTCATTTCTGAATGGAAGTATGAACTGATAGGCAAATAAATGCAATTAGCTCAAAAGAACAGGGTGGCTATTAACCATTGATGCCCCAGTGAGAACTGGGGGGGGGGTAGGTGGGGGGGGGCAGGCCCCAGAGCTCCCTGTTGAATGCCACTCTACAAATTGTCCAGGAGCTGGGTGGCTACAGAAATGAGCACCCAAGGATGGCAAACAATTTTTTTGTGCCAACATCTTCAGAATTTTGTTAATTGCTTACTTAATGCTGGGCAAGGAATTCCAGTACAGATTTCCTTACAACTGCCAAAAATGTCAGTTGACAAATACCCTCTGTTGGACATCTTGCTTCTGTTTATACAATGCCAGTGCAATAATGTCCAGATTGAAGATACAAAAAGTGGCGAGTTGACAGCTGAGAGCATCACTGATGACCTTGCTCCTCATAGTCTCCCACATGCACTGCTCCTCTGTCCAGAATGCTGCCCTTTGACTGTGGGATTTCAATTTCCCCTACTCTTGGCTGCAGAGTCCCAGAATTTCAACATTATGTGAGATGGTTTGAAATTCTTTCTGAATATCCCATGGCTGTGAAATTCCAACCCCCAGTAGGTGTTACGGGGCTGCAGTTATCAAGTTTCAGCAGACACCATTCGAGGACAAGGCTGACCTTTTGTAGCTCACTGGCCAAGAAGCCACCTTGCTAAGTAGTGGCCCAAAAGTGAGGTGGTTATCTATAGAAACTTTGAGATCTTGGAGGCTGTTACTTCCTACTTGACCCGCCGGTCTTCAGAAGGTCTTGATGGCTTTTTTTTTTTTTTGTCCTAGCTCTTGGTAGTTTTACATATCAGTCTTCCAGTTCTCTACCACCTGTTCATTGCAACTAAATCTCCCCTGGTTCAGGATGATTCCTCTCTTTGTCGTTCTTCAGACTCTGCAAGACAGAGTAAAAGCTATAGTAAACCAAGTTATAATTACAGCGATAACACAAAGCAGCTCCATGCAGATCAATCCAGGCCTGAGATTTTTATCAAAAACATAAAAATCTAATCTGATAAAACCTTGACATTAAGAGGAAATAGATGCCTATTTTAAAAAAGTTGGTGTATTCATGCATTCATTTCAGATTTTAATCCAGTACATAGGTGTTTTGGATCTCTCTCTAGAGAAAACTGAAGGGCATCACAGACTTGACCTATAAGACACCAAATGGACATTTTAAGTTGTTGAAGCAGGTACTGCCTCCTTCTTGAAGTATAAATGCAGTATGCAAGTGTCATACTGTTTGTGGCAAAGTGGTGATTATTTCACTCCAAATCTCTATCACTTTTAAAGAAGTTTTTATAAGGATACACAGAAATTGAGCTAAAAATACTTTTAAAATGCTATCATCTGATGTAGCAGCTCTCACAGTACTTACATTTGAAGTGTTGCTCCAGCACTACTGGTGAACACTGCTGAACTCTTGGCATGTAAAGAGTCAATACCTCTTAACAGCTGATCGCTGAGCACACTCTAGGCCACTGTGGGGCTCCCAACCCCCAGCCTTCTACCTAGTGAAGTCTCAAAATGTCTGGTTTTTGAGTCCCAAGAATTTAGCAGCTTTTAAGCTCCTCCTTATGGTGAATCTTCACACCCAACCAGCAGCAGCCCAAGAGGCCTTATGTATTCAAAGACTTCAGTGCATTATGTTGGAAATGTTTTCCAAACCCAAACGGCTGGAAATGGTTATGTGTGGGCTAACTATAAGCAGCGTTGGTCCCAGAGAACCTACTCTGATGATGGAAATGTTCTATAAATTCATGTTTTCCAATACGGTAGCCAACAGCCACATGTGACTACTGAACACTTGAAATGCCACGCTAACTAGTGTGACTGATAAACTGAATTTTTAACTTTATTTTTACTTTTTTGCTCTTTATTTTTAATTATTATTATTATTTTTAATGGTGACATCGGTTAATGAAATCCGGTAAGTTTCAGCTGTACATTTTAACACTAAGGCACATATATATTTACATTGTGTTCACCTCCCATAATTAGATTTCTGTCACCAAGAATTTTTAATTTTAATAAACAGGCACAAACAGCCAGTGGTAACCATATTGAACAGCACAGTTCTAAAGCACCAAGGCTTTGAGTAACATGACAACTTTTTGATAGTGTTTTTTAAACCAAGAGGCACTTGGAAAATATTGGTAGCAACCTACCACTCTTCCTTCCAGCTCTTCTCAAGTAAAAGTAAAAATAAAGACAAAACTAAAATAGTAACAATAAAAAACCCACATTAAACACTAATCCCCTTTGAATAAAACTAGTACTTTTTAATAGCTGGGAGTGGCATAGTCCAAGATAAAAGGAAACTAAGGCCAGCAAAACAAAGAATTAGAAATAAGCATACTAGAAGTTATTTATGTTTAATGCTTAAAAGTCTGAATGCACAAACAATCTACCATTATAGAAGTACTGGTGGTCAATACAATGCATTAGAACTATGTACAATGCACAGTTTAGTATCAAAATCTTTCTACACTGTAGAGTTTTACGAAACTGTTAATGACATCAAACACTAAGCACTTAAGACACCATTTCTTTTTTCTGCTACCACATTAGGAACGTCAATGGACAGTCCATTTCAACTTGCAGCATCCACCCATTTCTAGTATGAAATTAAGTAATTTTCTACTTATACAATAAAGTTTATCTACACGGTTCTCTTGATTTTGATCCATAGCAGCAAAGGCACTGTACATCAGCAGATCCACAGACTTAAAAGATTTTTAAAGCATTCAAACAAAAAATAATAATAAAAAAGGAGTCACATATCATAGTTTAACAGCAACAACAACAACATAAAAGATAACACAATGTTTCTGGCACAATGGCACAGCCTGTGTCCATTTCAGGGACATCCAACTAAGACATGGAAAGAACCGGAGGTAAAGAAAGCAAGTCCTCATCCCAGGTGGGAGTCCTTTCTTCCTGGTTTTCAGAGGGAGGTCCTTGCACATCCTCCTCTGCTGTCCTTGCTTTGTGAAAGACTTGACTTGCACAGCGGGAGGAATCTGTGCAGTCTCCAGAGAACATGCCAAAAAATAGCCCATCATCTCTCCCTAATATGAAAACGCCCAAAGATAAACATCTCCCTTTGCAAAGAAACATGGAAAAAATATCCAGAAGGGATTAAGTTCTCTTTGAGGCCAAATTTAATTTGTTCATCTGTCTATGCTATGATAAAAAAAGGAATTAAAAACAATTACAAAGACACCTGTCAACAAGTCAAAAAAAGAAAAAAAAATTCCAATTACTTTTACCGAATACAATCTAAAGCTATAGATATATTGGTTAAAGTTTTCCAAATAGACTCAAATGAATATGACGTGGCCTGTCATGTTCTACTTGTTCAAACTCCTGAACATCTTGAAAATAAGTAGGAAACAAAACAAAACAAAAAACAAAATTCCAACAACACAGCAACATATTGCTTCCATATGTAATTATACATTTCACATCTCTATACAGTCATTAGTCTACATTTAGCGACATTTTTAATCAATTATTTTAAACCTTCCTTTCCCCTCCTTTGCCAAAAAAAGGGGGGAGGGGTATCAAATACAACGCATCTTCATTATCAATGCAGGAGCAGACAGCTTTATTTAGTCAGTCATTGTTAGAAAGCCTTCTTTAAACAAAATAAATATATTACAGATATAATACATAATTAAAGATTCCGTTCACTGTTAAGGATGGTTATTCCATGTTCTTCCAAGTAGAGAGCTGAAGATTTGGTATCACAGGTTCTTAATGAGTATTCACAATTCAACAGCAAGGAGGGAGCAGGGGGAAGGAAGGGGCGTAAGCGCCACAACTGCATGAGTATTAGAAATCGCGGGTTCTAGATGCGGGGCGGGGGGAGGGTGACAGAACAAAGTGCTACAAAGGGGAGTCCAGTTCGCATGAAGATTTGTCCTTAATAAATAACTTCATAAACCGTGGCCTTCTTATCCCCAGAGCCAGTGACAATATATTTGTCATCCACAGAGATGTCACAGCTAAGCACCGATGAGGATTCTTTGGACTAGGAAGCAAACATAAAACAAAAATGTTAAATACTGAAAGAGAAATGCATGAATACTGAGAGGCAGGACGGGAGGACTTGGGGCAAAAAGAAGCGTAATATACTCCGTCGATCAAACAGGCCCCAGAGAGGAAAGGCAGTCATGGTTCCCTTAGTGGCCGAGCCAGGTGCCCTCCTAGGGACACTTCACCATGTGAGTCTACAGGCTCTCGCACCAGGGACATCAGGTGCCAGGCAAGTCAGTGGTGTGAACACCTCTGCCGAGAAAGCGAGGCCCTATTTCAAACCTATTCTCTAGCCAGTTAAGAGCCAAGTATTTTTAGTATGAAAAACCTTAAACTTCACTCAGATGGCTGGATTTAGGGGGAGCTGCAAGACAAGAGATGCATCACGTAACCTATTTGTGCCTCAGTTTCCTTACAAAGGCAAACAGGGAAAGCTATCTTACCTGTCTGCCCCCTCTGGAGAGTTGCCACAACGTTCAAGTGAAGTAATACATAGGCAAGAGACTGAATACACTACATTCTTTGATAGGAAATGTAAAATATTTCTAAAGTAAAGCCTAATTTCCTCCCTTGTAAACAAAGAACACAGATTTGCAAGTATGGAGGGATTCAATAGTTAGAGAAAAAAATGTATCATACTTCAAGTTCTAGAATATCTTGTTCAATTGCACTAACTACAAAGGGTTCACTGTTAACTTTTAACTGAACTCTGCTAACAAACAATCAAAAAACCCACAGGTTTTTAACCAGGACTTTGAAAACTTATAAGTAAATGTTTGACATGCAGCTGCTAACCTACTATCAGCGTTTCTCAAACTTTATTGATTGCAATCTGAATAAATATAGTTTGCTTCATGACCCAGTATACACATAAGATATAATCCCTATACTGAATACAGAAGATGCACTCTAATTTTTTTTTTTAAAAAGTCCAGTTGGGACCATCTAAAAGGTTGTGAACCAGTGATTTTTGTTCTATTTATCGTGTGTATTTTCACTAAAAAATATGTATTTTTGGATTCAACTGAATTATAATCTACTCTATGATGACTTAATCCCACTTGATCAAGAAAACTACAAATCTTACGCTATTTCTAAAAAAAGAACATCTAAAAAATAACTTCCTAAATATAGAAGATTAAAACAAGAAGTCTTTTTTAACTTGCCTATGAAATTCTCACATGCCAGTAAGAGACAGAGGTGATTGTGTGTCTGTGTCTACAATTGGTACTCCCACAAATAAATGCACAAACTACAAAAAGTACTATTGAGTCAACAGAAGAATAATAAAAGCTTATAAAATTAATCAAGATTTATTGACCATTTCCATAACACTCTTCACTCTTCTTTAGCAAAAATAAAAAATAAAAATAAAAAAATAACACTACTGAGAGTATTCAGTAAAATGTTTAAATTTTAAACAAAAATTTTAAAAAGAACAACATATAAACACACACAAATCACAGAGACATAAAATCTCTACCCAGCATATAAAAAAGGATTGCGGCATAAAGAGCTGGTTGCATGGCATCTTGGCTCTGGGCTCAGTGAGAACTGGAGATGATCCCAGCTCCATGGCTTGTGGCTGCGACATGGCCTCCTTCGGGCAGTTTTCTACTCTATATAATGCAAATAATACTAGCTCCTACCTCTTAGGACACTAACTTGCTTTATTAATCTGAGAGAACGCATGGAGAATTTGGTTAAATGAACACCATGCAGTGAACACACGATAAGCGAAGGCTGAGTGTTACCTGGAATATACTGGCCCCATAAGGTGTTCTCCAGGCATTCAGAAGGTTGTCCTTTCCAGTGCTCACAAACCATTTGCCTACAAGAAAGGGGTTTTGAAAAAAGCAATGTTTGAGTTACTCTGTCAAATACCCAAGATCTGCTTTACAGAACATCAAGCTATTTATTCAGAGAAAACTCACCTAATTGCAACAAACAAGAGTTTCTTTTCACTGACTAGAAAAATAAAGCCCACTCCTACATTTACTGAGTCATTTATAATTATGACAAGGACAAAGTGTCTTAATGCCAAAACAATTACATGGCATTAGAGAAGTAGGTATGTATAAGGAAGTAACAATTTTGAAGAGGGGCATGTTAATGAGCTAAAGGATGTGATTTAAAATGAATCAGCTGGAGGACAGAAAGAATGATTCTGGTTGACAGAAAATGGACAAGAGGACATGCTTACCACAATGGGCAAATTTGAGTGACAGCACACAGCTTTCATGAAGATGTAGCTGGTATTTGTCTGGTTTAGTGACATGCAGTACTTCCACATTACTGTTCTCCATCCCCACTGCGAGCCACTCTCCGGTTGGGCAATATCCCAGAGAAAAGATCTAGAATTAAAACATGCGATAGTGATGGCTACAGAGGATACACTTTCTTCAACTAGGAGGTACTGTTTCTTCTGGGATACTACTTAACTAATCAAGGAAATCAAGATAATTTGACTTATTCAGGAAGATATCAAAGCCAAATAGGTGATCCCAAAGTAATGAGACAGATCTCCACAATACAATTTACTAATCAATTATGTAAAATTCAAATATATAGAGTAATAGACTTTGAAATAAAAACCAGCTAAAACTTAAATGAGATCTTTTAATCATTTAATAAAATATTTATTGTATCTTGACAGAAAACAATGACGTTTTCAGCTACCTAATCCAGAGTCAAAAGTGACTTTATCACATGGTAAAGGAAATGCCCCTTAAGTATGTGATATATTTCAAAAACTCATGTCTTCTGAAATGTCACAGGCACAAGAACACACCTGTGAGGTGAAGTCATGTTGCTGCAGCTGCCGCCCTTCGCGCAGGTCCCAGGATCTGACCGTGTTGTCCAAGCCGCCCGTCCAGAGCTTGGTGCCATCATTGGAAATGTCAATACAGCTGGCCCCGTCTGTGTGGCCCTGGAATTGCCTGAAAACGTCAAAATGGAGGGAAAGCCCTTGAAGTTAGTTTTTAGGTGAACTCACTTCAGAATTTCTCAGCAATCAATTTAGTTGCAGGCCATATTTGTAGATTTCATTTTGGTTATTATGTTTTTTTAATTCTTCAAAGTAATAACAAAGCATATATGTAGAGAGATTAAAATTTAATTAAGATGCTGAATTTCCCGCACATTTTGTTTACCTGTGAACATTTAGGAAGTGCTTGAAATTACTCTTACACTAAAACACAATATAACTGATGGGGAAAAAATCTTCAACTGAAATAAAACACATAGCAACATGTATGTTAACTAATCAAAGATATTCTGAGACCTATTCAATCACCGTGATATGAAGAAAGAAGAGAATTTAAGAGGAAGCAAGGAGCACTTCCCTTCTACAAAGCTTTGGGGCTGGGCTCAGGGAGCAGAACAAAATCTTCCAGTGAGCAACAATGAAACTGCAGGTGGCTGTGTAAGACCAAGAGGCCATGCTCTCAAGTAAGACACACAGAAAGAAACAGGGTAACTCAGGTGCCCCAGGAGTTGGTAAACTACAGAAAAGACATTGGGGGGAAGAAGAGATGATAGTAGTTCCTCATAACAACCTTACAAAGTGATGACTATTTTGTCTTTGGAATCATACACAGTCCTGTAAATTATCTTACTGACAGACAAGACAGTAGAACTGTCTTCTTGCACAGCTCCCCTGACTTGTAGCTAGGCTTAATACAACCTTCTCACAGCCTCTAGTAGATCATAGCTCTTGCTCACTGCTCTCTCAGGTGCTAATATCTGAACTTTACCTATCAACACCAATCCTATATAATCTCATTTCTAAACAGGTATCTTAGTTATGTTTATCCATCCTTAAAGGCGGAACTACAGATAATCCAGACCTTTTCAGGGTGAAGAGAACAAAACACAACACCTGGGGGAACTTGGTAAGTGCTCAATAACCATTTGTTGAAGGAAGGAATGTGTCAGATACATATGGCACCAAGAATAACTCCATACACTGTAAATCCTCTCAATGAGTGTCTATCGACAATGATGGTTTGTTAGCAAGCACAGATGGCAATTACAGATGTTTACCAAGTTCATGAGGTCATGGGAACCTTATGTACATTAATTATGTAAAAATGACCTCATTTTCTCATTTTTTAAAACCTGAATTAGTGATGCTTAGTATAACATCAAAAAAAAAAAAGAAAAAAGAAAAAAAAAACCAACGTCTGCATTTGATAAGCTTCAAATAATGCAGAAAGTAAGATTTACAATTAATAATTTTTTTCTGGTATCTACATTTCACCTTTTACATAGGCATATGCAAAGATCTCAGGCGCAACGTGATAAAATTGGCTCCTCCTCGTGCCTCGGTGAGGAGCCCTGCTGACCCACCTCACCAGCGTCTGGTTGTGCAGGTCCCACACAGCGATGTTGCCGTCACTGCAGCAGGAGAAGCAGACCTTGGAGTCGGGGCTGATGGCCAGGGCGTAGCAGGCGGGGCTGAGGACGTCAGCTCTGCCTTGATGCGCGGGGTTGGAGCGGCCAGGTCCCAAATGGACAGAGTGCTGGCCTCCCCTCCCACTATTAGGGTGCGACCATCAGGGAGCAATCGGCAGGAACGGATGTAGTTATCCCTGTTCTACACAGACAAAAATCATCAAGAAATTACTCATGAGGAAAAGAAAACAGCATTAACATGAGAGCAGAAATCCATAAAAGTATTGTGTTCCCTCCTGGTTTTAATGAGCCATTTTTACTTATGACAATGATTAAGTGGATTAATGCTAGAAAATTACATGAAATTAGGGAAGTACTTAAACTTGATCTACAAAATTTAATACTGAGATATTCAACCTTAATTAGCATGTAAATGCAAAGATCTAGATCCACTCCCACCACCATCAAATCAACCAGCTGCCTGAGTTACTTGCGTGCATGTGCATGCTAAGGCAGAAGCCCTCACAATCCTGGAATAGCCATGCCTGGGATCTGGTACACTGCACGTGGCTGGGGAAAGGTCCAGCCACTGCAGCCGAAACTGTCAGAGGGTTAAAGAGACCTAACAGTCACTTCCTTTTAGCTTGTCCTGCATTACCTGGCAAAAGGGCATCATGGGGTTGATTGACTAAGCAGCAATAACTGAAGGTAAGACAGATTTCAAGGGAGTATTAAGTGACAGAAAAAAACAAATTCTTCTCAGCTCATGAGGTCACGGGATTCTTTTGTCTATTATAATACTAAATTGACCTAGCATCATGCTATAGCAAAAAGTCCTACTGCTGGTTAAAGAAAGAAAATCAAACTGAAATTTCCTAAATAACTCAAGGACAAATATCTACAAAACAGCTAAGGCAGTATCTAATGTTTGCACATGAAATATTAAGTTACTCCTGTCTCAATGTGACAGATTATGATTTTTAGGTACATTCACAGAAACTACCGTGGGCTTTTAAGTTGTCTTACACTAGTATCAGACAGGAAAAAAAAATGGTTTTCCTGTTCCCATGCACTGGGCAGGCTGAATGAAAACTGTCCTGGTACACGTGCTATGTGAAGAACTGGATCATTTTACCTTAAGGAACTGGAAGATATACCTCCTCATTGGCGCTCTAAATCTCCAAGTGAAAGACCACAAACCACTGAAAACAACTACCCACTTGGGATCAATACTGTGTGTTGCTCGTACATCCAGGCCTTTCACCATCCTGTCCTATTTTCTGAATGAAGGTCTAAGCCCTGTCCATCTATGTTCACTCACCAGACAGTCGAGCTGAGAGACAGGGCTCTTATTGCCGGGGTGGCTGATGTCCCAGACCTTGACACAGCCCTTCCCACCTGTGTACACGTGTCTCGTGGGGTTGCTGATGGTCACGGCACACACCACCTCCCCGTGGTTTAGGGTGTTGATCTGGCGAGCGTGTCGAGGGATTCCGGGGCCAATGAGGGCGTCAGGGGGGAAAGGGACAGGCTGCATCTGACCATCTGCGGTAACATGGAAGGAGTATGCTCTAGGGCAGTAAAGAGGAAAAAAGAGGGAAATGCAAAAAACATTATTTAACTGATCAACGTAAGAAGGTGAAACAAAACATTTTCAGTGCTACTTATGATTTGTGAGCAAGTCAAATTTACCGAGTACAGTGGAAAGACATGATTTTAAGAGTCATAGAGCTAGATCTATGATCAAATCTCAGGTTAACTCTTCACTAGCCACTATGTAACATCAGTAGTTAGCTTCTCTGAGCCTTTAAAATCTTTAAAATGGAGAGAATGCTACTTATACTTCATAGAGAATTAAACAAAACAGCCAATGTCCAGTATAGTACCTACTCCTTCTGGGCATTCTGCAGATTTGCATTGCCTTCTACTTTGGGCATACAGAAGGCCGTGATGAGATTTTTACCTATAGATCACTTCACTCCAATAAAGTGACTTAACAGAGATTAGTAAGCCAAAATTATGACATTATGAAGCTTTAAGGAGTCACCAGATCTAGATGGTGAAATGATATGCCACAGAAAAAAAAAAATCTTATCAGACTTGACAATAACAAATTCTAGTAATTCAAAATGGAATTAGAACCAAAAGAAGTATCCTGTGTGACTGCCCCAAAGGCCCAACTGTGAGTACTTATCAACAGATTCATCTCCAATTCATTTCCAGGGAAAACCCTCCTGTTGTGAAGCATTTATCTGAAATGCAACTTAAGTCAGAGACTATCCTTCAACAGATGTCTCTACTACTCTTAATGCACTGAAGTCAGGGAGCAGATGAGTGAGGCTGTTATATTACATCCAGAAGCAAGAGATGTCAGCGGTAGGTGGGAGAGGCTACGCCTGTCTTGGGGGTATCACAGGCAACAGCCCCTTTGGAAATGATGTCACTCTGTTTTGGCATGGAGCTTTAGAACATGCTCTATTTACGAGAGAAGTTTAGGAAAGAGCATTTGTGGGTACACAAAGGATAGAAGTGTGGGCCAAACTGTGGAGAAGTTTTACAATCAAATTAAAACAGTTTATAGTTACTTAATGTAAAAATCTACAGGCTAGTCATATTCATCAAAATTCAGGCCCCATTACTGAGGGGCCCCATAAAGGATGAAGCATGCATGTGTCTATGGGAGATGAGGCCACCAGACAGCAGATGGCTTTCTCTTTCTCTACAGAATATAGAGAAAGACTCGGAACTAGGTTGTAGAAGAAAAGAAGCATGCCAGACTTGCTGAGGGGGAAGGAGGTGGAAAGCCAGGGAGACAACAGACAACAGGTATTTCTTTGGTCAAATCAATAGACTTGGAGAGACATTGGATGTGTGACCTGAGAGAGAGAGGTACTAAGGAGGACTCTAAGACTTGCAACCCAGATGACTAGGTAGACCTCAGTAAAATGAGAAAGTGGCAGAGAAGTATAACTGAAGGGTATTCATATCAGGATGTAAATGATTTGGTTTTCTTAAACCTGAGGGCATAGGGGAACCCAAACAGCTCAACCAGAAGTTGAGAACTGTGATTCAGGAGAAAAGTCAGGTAAGACAGATCAAGGTCTGATCATTGACAAAGAAGTGACAGTTAAAGCTAAGAAGAAGAAAGAATAATCCTGGAGCAGAGTATGCCATGAGTATAGTATAAAAGCAGAATAAATAGAGAGTGTTTACGTTTAAGGAATTGCCAGCAAGAACAGTTAAGGAAGTAGATAATCAGGAAAGAATAAAGTGGAAAGGGGAGAAGATGGTTAATTATAAGACAACTTACTAAGAGATTCATTCATTCAACACATATTTCCTGGTTACTCCAGTGTGACAAACACCACACTAACAGGACTGGGGATACAAAAGAAAGAAAAAACCCACATAACCTCTATTCTTTTGAAGTTACAACCAGCGGAAAGGGAGGGCAGCAGGTGGGCCGAGAGGCAGATTCATTAGTAAGATATTCACATAAATAAATATAAAAATGTCAGCTAGTCAATGCAATGAATAGTGCACATGCCTCAATTCTCTGGGAATCCGACAGAGAGGGAGGGACAGGGCAAATGGCAATGGGGCTGCAATATAAAGAAAGGGTATTAACTTCCTAGGCAAAGAGAGGAAGATGATATGAGGATGAAGAGTATGGCAAACTGAAGGCCAGGTTGAAACAGAATGCTTATTATCCATTTAGTCAGAAAATATTTATTAAATGCCTAATATGAGCCAGGTACTATCAGGTGCTGGGGGACTCAGAGGTGAAGAGGGTAGACAAGGTCCCTATCCTCAAAGCTGATACCCTAGAAGGAAAAATAGATACTGTGTAAGCAGGTAAATAAGTCAACTCGATGGTGGTTAAATGCCATCTCTCTCTTATATACCACATATGCACACACGCACTTATTTATACACACATTCAAATAAGAGACTAAAGATGTACAGAGGTGGCATTATGAGCTAAGACTTGAAGGAAGGACAGGGCCCTGGCACCGAGAAGAGCAAATGTCAAGTTCTTCAAGCAGAACCAAGTAGGAAGGCCAGAGTGCGCTCAGTGGAGCATGACAGTCAGGACAAGTATGGACTATGTTAAAAAAGGATTCGTAGGTTGCGATGAGGAGTGTGGATATCATTTTGAGTAGAACAGGAAGTCACTGAAGACTTTTGTGCAGGGGCATGACATGGTTCAGTAATAAAGTATCATTCTAGTTGCTGGGTGAAGAATGGATTATAGGTGGTAGAATGATAGAAGGGAAACTAGTCAGGAGGCTAGTGCAGTAATCTAGGGGAGAAGCCAGTGGCTAGGGTTCAAGAGACTGTGAGAGGGCTAGGAACAGATTTGCAATTCAAAAAATCTCTCTGTCTGGGTGAAAGTACAGCAAGTTGTATTGGATGGGACATTCGAATTTCTAAGGTGACACAGTGAGGGGTGATGACAAGGTCTTTTTTGTGTGTCTGTAAGTAGGTAACTAAAGCTGAGAAGGGCAGAAGTTATCCAGAGGTGATGTGGACCAAGCCCTAAGACAAGGTTACTGGGTAGCTGACCTTGTGAACACTAGAGTCACCCAGAATGATGGCAGTTTCTGTGGGGAGAAAGACCCTAAGCCAATGTCAAGTCTTTAATAAATTGGGAAAATTTCCCCAAGGTGGAAGAACAGTAGAGTCTAATGTCAAGAGCCTGAAAAGTTTTCATAAAAGAGTAGGAGTTCAATTCTAGAAGAGACTGGAGAAGAAGGCGCTAGGGTAGACACAGCTTTTGTCACTCTTGCCATCGGCCCTGGGAATCATGGGTGTGAAATAAACAAAAGGGTACCCCTTGGAAGGCTGCAGGTGGAGGGGTCCCCTCAAGAGAGCCAGGTGTAAGCTCAGGCAAGGAGGAAAAGATAGTAATGCTTGTAGAGAAAGGCTGAGATTCTGAGGGATGACGACCAAAAAAAGGCTAATTGATTTAGCAATTAAGAGGTCATGAAGACTACATTTTAAAGGAAGGGAAAGAAAGGTTATTCCAAGTTTAGATGGTATTATACATTCTTAATGATAATTCACTTGAAAAGACATCCCTTTTCTCCTCTAGAGTCACTAAGTGGTTTTTAAAGCGCCCAAAGAAATAGTTAAGACACCAGATACAATTGCTTTCAAGGTTTTCAGTAGGACATTCTTTGACTCAACCACAACCGCTCTGTGAACACCTACTATGTGTCTAAAACTCCCTTAAGAATTTCAAGCGCCTACTTGTATTAAGTAAATAATGTGGTCTTCTGTTTGCTACAAGTATAAGTAAGATACTCAAACCAGAAAAAAATAAAGCTCTAGTATGCACTTATCAGATTTCAACAAACTCTTTGATGTGTACATGGGAGAAAGCACTAAAATAGGTAATAAAAGCCAACCTTTCCAGGAATCAGAGAAACCCTGGCCTTAAGAGCTGTTCTGTTTTTACCCAATTAAATGCTTCAGCAAGTACTTCCTATCCCCACACTCTCATGTATCATGCTGAGAATACAGTATCAGGGAAGGCACTGGCCTTGCCCACAAATGGCTTATAACCTAGGATATGTGATGAGAAAATTACGTAAGTGACTATAACACCATGTGGAAGATGCAAAGTATGAAGTTTTGTGGTCAAAGATAAAATGATAAGGCTTATGCTTCATGAGAGACAGTACTAGAGATGGCTTTTAGAGAATGAAAGGATTTCACTAACGAGAGGAAGATGGAAAAACAATTCTGGGGGCAGGAGAACAAGGGCTCTAAAAGAATAAGGTGAAATGATCAGAGTAATTTCTAAATTGGTTCTAACCCAAGGATCCCTTTATTCATCAATGATTCCATAAGAAGTGGTTGGAAAAGCTGGAAGGTGAGGAACAAAGTCCATTTTTGGCTTATGCTGAAATTAAACTATGTTCTCATTCCAATTACATATTGAGTGGAACCCTTGCTAATTCACCAGAATAGACAAGAGAATCCAGTGTGAATTATCAAATAAATGCTATTTTATTCATTAGTTTGGAACATGCATTTAATTAAAATTTTTGATAAAATCCAGCAATTCATTTTGTAAAAATAATTAGAACAGAGATGCTCAACTCTTTTAAGTCTTTCTGGAGAAAGGCAGTCACTTTGTGAATATGTATGGTGGGGAAGACCTTCAGGTGATTTATGTTCTAGCACACAAAAAAAAATAGTTTTTCTGTTGAAATATATACATAACACAAAGTTTCAAAATTCCCTATCTTATCTGAAGAACATCATCATTATAATCATTCTGTAAAAATCTATAGTGAAAGTATATTATCCCTATATGTGAATGTGATTTTATGTTGTGATGACCTGTTATATAAAAACTTACAAAAATAGGAACATGGAGTCCAATTTACTCAATCTAATCTTTTTGGCCCATTTCCGCCCCCTGTAATACATTCTATTGTATAAGAGGTTGAAAAACAGAAAAAACCTTGGGGCAAGCTGTACAGAAGTAATGCTCTAGTTGGCTGAATAGCCACATGTACGAAACATGGTACTAAACATATATTATCTTATTTCTCCTTATGCCTTCATCAGGAAGAGCCAGCCCTGATTTACAGATAAGCCGAATGAAGCTCAAAAAGTTAAAAAACTGCATAAAGTCACTCTCTTCCTAGTTGTTGACTGGCAAAAGTCAAAATCAAACTTCGATCTGTCTCACCCAGAAGTCATACCCTGTGGATTCTCTTTGGGACTCCTGGTGTCATTGTCAATTGCATTACATGTGACTCTACCACTCCCAGAAACAAAAATCTTCACTCATCCTCCAAACCCACCAACCTGCCCCTCGACAAAAACAAAACGAAACAAAATAAAACAGCAACAACAAAAGGATCTCAATATCTTTATAATGATGAGAGTCAAGACACAAGGGGCGGGGGAGGAAGGAAGCTCAGCTTGAGGTACAAAAGCACCACTGGAATCAGACCAGCTGTGATTCTACAATAGTTCAATTAGCCTAAACTCCCAAACCCCAAAGGTTGTCGTTGCTTCTTTAAATACTTCTAACAAACTTTCACCCCTTGTGGCCTCTGGGCAGCAGCTGAGATGAGAAGCACCACTGCATCTGCTCCAGTGGTTTTACTATAGCTGTGGATGTAACCGCTGATAACTAAGTGTAACTGTGGTAACTACACGGGATGATGCTTCTTCCAAAGGAACAAGGAACCCCTCCAACACCAAAGCTTTATGTGAAACTTGGAGGTATGAGTTATTTGACTAATCTTTTGAATATACTATTTAGTTGCTGCTTGAAATAGACCAAACTTTCACTTTCAAATACATCAGAGTTCTTGTTCAACAAGACTTGTTAGTCAGTGAACAACTTTTGTAGAACACACGTACACAGAATTGTATAACTAATTATACCCTCACCTTTCAAGGAACTCAAAGTCTAATTTTCCTTGCCTTCCATTTTAATCAGTCAACTATTTACTGAGCAACTTGACTATGGAGCAAACATTGTGTTTGATCTAACAGGGAAGTTTAGAGTGGAGTCTGTAGAGAAGTTATAAAAGGAAGGACCAAGAGTTTGACATACCAAGTGGGAAGAGTCAAGGTCAGGAATGGTAACACTGAGGGGCAGGCAACTTGGAGAGAGAAAGAGGACACATAGAAACTAAAGGGTGACAACTAAGTTCCTGAGTGTAAAGAAGTGAATAAATAAGCAATGGGAGGTTAGAGAAGTGAGAGATCATTCATTCATTCAATAGGTATATACTGTAATCAAGAACTATGAACTAAGAACTGAACTAGGTACTGGAGCTACTTCTATAACGGAATAAGCAGAGTTCTTCAGCTCTGCTATCATGGGCCTTATATTCGAGTGGGGAGAGTCAGATAATGGCTCTAGACAAGTATGAAAAAGGCAAGGAACAGAAAAAGGACAATGACAGGGAATAAAGGAGGGAAGCACACTATTTTAGATAGGGTTGTCAGGGCATAATGCCCGTAAGTGACATTTTAACAGAGACCTGAAGTGAGATAGCAGGCCACAGAAAAAGTGTGCAGAAAGGACCAAAAAGAGCAAATGCCCCAAGGCAGGCAAGCCATAGAGAGATGGGACCTAGCTGCTACTGAGGGTCAAGTTTGGTATTGTGCTGCCAAAGCGATCACCTGCGTGTCAAGTTTGAAAAGCAGAGGGCAGCTAATGAAGCACTAGCGACTGGGGAAGCAGCATGTGTATGGTGTATATAGTGAGAGGATGCCAATGGAAAGAGCAATGAGAATAAAAAACACATAAGGCAGGGAGGATCTGAAAGGATGCTTCCCAAAGAGAGAGAAAGGAGGAAGCAGCTAACATTTTAAAGGAAAAGCCAGTGTTATTTTACAACAAAGTCTTTGTATCTGGGAAGATGAAGCCAAATAGCAGAGAGAACTTGTGCATAGGTAATAATCAAAAGGTACACTAGATTGAAATGAGGGATGTGGAATGAGATATGGTGAGATCAGGATGTGTTAAGAGGGTGTAACAACTGGTGTGTGTTTTGCCTTCATGACTCAAGGGAACTGTGAATATAGGACTCCAAATACCCAGTTCCTAAGACAGGATGCCAACTGAACAAGCCACCTTTTCCAGAAACACAAATGAGCATAAAACTACACTTCTTTCTTTTCAGTCTTTGAAGTTTGGCATGTCTTTTCCCAACATGCTCCAATTTTGAGCATCTAGGTTTGCATATAAGACTTTTTTTTTTTTCAAGGCAACAAAAGAATTGCCTTGAAAACAGTTAACAGACTTAGAGAAAACCTGACTGCTGGAGATGCCTCAGCAATTTGCATTTCCATATTAGAAGCTCAAGATTTAAATTGAAAACACAAAACCCCACCTCATTACCTCTTTCCTGTGCTAAGAGAAGATGGAAAATACTTTGCAAGGAAAAAAAGAGCAAGCTGTGGAACTCCCTCATATTGTCCAGCAGTGCTAAAGTCTAAATGGCCAGCAAGGGCCCAGGGCCTGGCACACAGAAAGCACAGGGCAGAGGTACTCACGGTTTTCCTCCTGGAATGCCTGTCAGGTTTGGAGGTATTGCTGGCACGCGCATGTGATGGTGTGGATCAAATCCAACCTAGAAGTTACCCCAAGCAAAACAATAAAAACAGACACAGTTACATTCACTTATTTTATCCTACTCAATATATTTTCTAAAACTGAGGAGACTAGATCCATTAAAAATAAGATTTTAGAAATATATCCAAAAATATTTATTGACAAAATGATAGGATGCTTATGATTTAATGGTAACATCGTTGGGAGTAGAACATACATAAAAATATACTGATAATTATTCATGCTCATGATGGAAATAGTGTTCACTGTATTATTATACTTTTGTAGGTTTAAAATTCTCTTAATGGAACACTAAGTTAAAAAGAAATTTCCTCACCTTGCTAAAGAAAATGGATCTCATATATAATTACATATATGGTTTATACAGTTTGTAAATATATACTATAAATAACTCGAATTATAAAAACCTCATTAAAGGAATATGTATGACAATCCTCTGCACTCTGAAATATTCTTATTTTGTAAAAACCCACAAACACACCACTGGTGATCTCCCGTAGGCGGCCGCGCAGCAGCGGCCGCGGCCGCCGCGCTCATCTGCGGGGAGATATTGTGCAGTCCAGCGTAGGCAGCTCCAGGGCTGGTCAGCTCCCCATTCATGCCAGCGTGGGGCACAATCCCAAACGGGGTTGGATATGGACAAGGAACTGCCATTGGGGTCCTTAGGCTTGAGGCTACAGACCAAAGTGGAAGGAAGAATCAAAACCAAGAACATGGGAAACAATGATGACGTTAAGACATTCGGACATATATTAAAAAATAGGATTAATGGTTAGAACAAGCTTATTTTAATATTCTTAAAATTCATTTAAGCCTTCATCAAGGTTTCATTCATCCACCTTATTTTATTGAACACCACAATGTGCCAGACATGATACGTGCCAGGTGTTTGGTTTGGGTTAAATAACTATGAAACAGTCATTCAATGTTGCTTATTAATGTTGTTAATGAAGTGCATTCTTTAAATCATTTTACGTTCTTTAAAAATCAGCAACATAAAGATGTAGAAAAACGTTTTTCTTACTAACCCAAGGGGTCAACGCCTGGCGGTTTTCCAGGTACAGGCCTCAGTCCAGGAGTAGAATTACTGCCTGGGGTGGGTGCATCAGTTCGCGGAGTAGGGGTATTAGACTTTGAGACAGGAGTAGTAGATTTTTCATTCTAACAAGAAATGTAATAAAATACACTGGCAATTAGAACAGTTTTAACGATGATGTTTAAAAACAATGTTTAATAACAATGACGTTTTAAATTTAAAAATGTTAAAAAAAAAAGGGAAAAAATGGAAAAGGCTCTTCAGCTTGGGCCTTTATTTTCACTAGTTAAAAAGAGGTATATATATATATATAATATAAAAGTTCCCTGAGACCACAAAACCAATGTTCAGGAGGACATATACTGAAGCTAAATTGAGGGCAGAGTAGACCATTTCCAGGAAACTGGTTAGAGTCAGACAGAGGCTGACAAATCTTATGCATCTGACTATGACCGCCACTGGCTGGTGGCTTTGATTTAAGACTAAGTGGTTTGAGTTGGGCTTCTTGTGGATTGTTCAAGTTATAAGGGGCTTCCTGGTTAACAGGTCCCATTAGTAAAGATCCAAGCCTGAACTGTCCTATACATCAGCACAGAGGAGTTACTATTAAAAGAAGGCCAAAAGGCCAAAAGAAAACAAAGGAACACTTAATCTAGCCCTCTGTCAGACATATCCTCCTAATTTGCAGATAAACTGACAAATTTTCTTTCCTTTAGCTGTGAATTCAAAAGGTTATTTAAAAATTGAATTTGTTAAGGAAATAACTCGTGAGGAAAAAGGAAGACACACCACACAAAAATGCAATTAATTACACAGCCACAGAAGGGGTGATAGGGAGATTATCCTGACTTGCAAGCAGTTTCATTTTGCATTTGTGATTTGTGGTGTGAGTCAAGGTAAGTGACAGATTACTTTTTAGATAGCAAGGGAAAATTATTGCAGTAATATATAGCTTGGTAATTCAAACAAAGCCAGCAACAAAATCACACCCAAGCCAAAGACTAAATTTACCATAAACCACAGGTGACAAAATCATCTCTGTAACCCAAGTGTGTATTTCTTCATCTCCACTAAGACACGTTTCAGTCAATTTCCCTATATCCCTTCCCCTAGCCTTGCAAAAAGACTCACAAAACAAACATCCATCACTGACAAGTCAGAAAACCCACGTGTTCCAGAAAGATTTTTGTCGATTAAGCTTGAATACTGAACAATATACACACATTTGGAAATAAAAATCTTACAGAAAAATGTAAAAAATACAAAATTAAAAAAAAAAAATCAAAGCCATCCACCCTGAAACAAACAACATGAGAAGATGGTAAAGAACTGCTTACAAGGCTAAGTTCTTTGGATTTGGAGGAAGGAGTGCTGCTGGAGGATGCGATTGAGGCTGGGCTGATTGGGGCATCCTTCTTGAGCAGCCGAGTCTTGTCCAGGCCATTCTCCCTTGGGGAATGTGCTGGGGTCCCTCGAGGGGAAGATGGATCCTACAAAGGAACATCTCAGATATTAATATAGCATAACGCATTTACAATGCTGGAGTACTTGGGTGAGGGTGCTTCTAGCAAAAACTATTTAACAGCTTTGAAGTACCAAATTTCCTGGAATAGATAAGTCTCACTGAATCACTGAAGAAAATATACAGTATCTAGGTCGAAGAAAATATTACAAAATTTTAGCATTTATTTAAAACAAAAACAAAATTCTACAAATTTGCAAGTCACGTGTGAGATTTGTAGGCTAACCACAGATGTCTAGTGTGCATTCATGGTTGGCAGCAAAACACACTTGTGCATCGTGAAAAAGAAGAGCAATAACAAAAGGATCAGTAACATGTATAATCAGTAATATATAAAATTTTCAGGTAAAGTCCTTTTAGAAATTAAGAACACTGTGATAGTAATTGTTAGGACACTAGTCATTGTTAGATCTGGGTAAGAACAGGAAGTTAAATGAGCCACAGATATACCTCATTGGAAACGTCAACCACCAAGTTGTCATCACTCTTCTCACCATCACTGTCCTGCATTGACAAATAAGAAGTATTATTTCTTCCCCAGCCAAAAGAAAAAAAAAAAGGATAGATTTACCCTAGATAAGTTCAGATTAATTCCTCACGTCTCATAGAAATGAACTGCACCAAACAGTACTAGTCTACAATATACTTATACTATGTTCTTTAATCCCCGTGATGAAGTTCTGAGGTAGGTAATATGATGAATCCATTTTATAGTTTAACAACAATTGGTAAGTTGCTACAATTTTAAAGTTGGAAGGTTTCACATGAAAATTTTTTTTCAGAAGCCTGCTATCTTGCAGGCTTGAGGACTGCTTACCTCCATACCAGTCCCATCTAACTTGCTCCCTTTATTACGTTACCTAAGGACTAGTCACTGAAGAAAAATGACCATCAAGCCATGACAGGGAAATCTCTGTAAGCCATATTCCACAAAACTTGTTATATTTCTCAGTATAGGAGTTCATCTAGACATTTTAACAGAATTTCTATGATTTTACATTTTTCCTTAACATTTCTAGCTGACCACAAGAAATTCAGCCACCGTGAAATATATGCAGGGAAACAAATCTACAGAAGTAATAATACGAAACACCCAAATCTTCTATTTGTTGCCAGATAGAGCACTCTATTCTTGCTCACACACCCATGCACTTACCTGCATACACACAGAACTTTGGTTAGTCAATTAAAACACGGCTATAACTGCAATAAAAAAAATTTTCCCAAGGATGTTGTTACCCTCTATTTTAGTTTTCATTGGTAATAGTCAAAGGGTAAAATGGCTACTGATAAAAAGCAAGGTAAACTGGCCTCCCCCACAGCAAAGGTGAATGAACATACATAACGAGTTGCAATTTCCTTTTCTTCAGTTTTCTGCTTTTTGCTATCAGAGGAGTAGTCTGTAGAGTTCCTGTGCTTCTCGGCACCTCGGAAACTGGCTGATGGGGATACTGAAGAGCTCTGAAATTAGAAAGGGAAGCAGGGTTGAGAAATGACGAGCCATTTAACAGTGTGATTTTTAATCATTTGAGACTTCATCTACTTTGTGTTCATTAGTATACATTTGCAAAGCTGTTAAGGAGACGGGAGAGAGGGGGAAGGAGGTGAATGGAAGAAGAAAGCAGAGGTATAAGAGAAAAATAAGGAGAAAAAGAAAAATGGAAAAGGAATGGAGGAAAAAGGAAAGAACAAGACAGAGGAAACAGATGGGACAGAGGAGGCAGAGGAATAAAAAGGAAAGCAGGAAATAATGCCAACCCAAAAGACAGAACAGGTTTGGTCTAAAAGAGATATTTATTTATATTATATTGTTGAAGCACTTTTAGAGAGTTGAGAAAGGTAGCTGATACGAGAGAAATGAGGGAGAAAAAAAAGAAAGGCTATTTTTTTTCAAGATTGCTGGTTAATGGGAAGCTAGTATTTCAAGACTCTACAGTGAAACTGAATAATTTGGAGTCCAGCTTGAAAGATAATTAGTAATTCTTCAATGAAAAAAAAAAGAGAGGTACTCTTTGGGGATTCAAGCACCCCAAAATGGTGAACATGTGACACAAAGGTCATATTTACAGAATTTGCTTAGTCTCGAACCTTAAAGGGCCTGGAAGATGCAGAGTGACAGGTAAAACAAAAACAATCCAAAAAACTCACACCTGCAAAAATGTACTTTATTCATGACTTCTAGAGTTATAATGAGCTTGTTCTTTTTATCTCTGGAAACTCAAAAATCTGTTAGGAACAGAGAATGGAGCAAGGTAGTTCCTCCCTCTGGGGAACATGATCAGAGGTGATCTGTATGGGTTCAAGCTACACCTATTATCTTTCCTCTTCCAAAGAGCTCTCAACTGGAAGTGTCCCATCCACAGAAAACAAACACTGGTGACAAGAAGCCAGAGAATGAGTCTGTCTGCCATTAAGGCCAGGTGGTTACTAGGTACATTTAGATGGTATGGGAGCTTAAAACCATGGATGTAGAAATGAAGAAAACACTGATGAAAACTGTAAATAACCTTAAGATTCAGTTTCAGAAAGACCAAACTGAAGCTCTTCATAAAGGTGTGGTACAAGAGAGGGAGCAGGGCTGAGTGCAGGGCTAACTTACTGAGTGGATTATAAAAGCTTGAGGAGCCAAGTCCCTCAGTAGGGCACCAGGGCAAGAATCCAAGAACTAAATTAACCCAGCCTGCGGGGAGGAAAGGGATGATCTTGGCGGGGAGAGGTAAGAATACTTGGATTAAAAAATAAATAAATAAAAATAAAAATAAAAAAGTTCTAGGAAGAACAAAGAATCACCACCAGAATATCTTTGCCTGGCATCCAAATCATTTCAGAAAACTGTTAAGTAAAGCTCTCCTTCATTCATAATTTTATTCATCTTATATGAAATTAACACCCTTGTGCTTTTTTTTCCTCTTTATCTAAGTCTGTTAGTAGTAATTAACAATTATAATGACACACAAAATTTCCAAGGGCTTTTTAATTAACTATGGGTGGCAGTGTGATAGCCAGAACTTTTGGCTCTACATTCCATTTTACTTACACTGAACCATAATGCCACATATGTTTTTGTGGCTAAACTGTCAAAGCATGTTGTTAAGAGGAAAACTTTTCCACACCTGGGTTGGTATAGCTACCAAGAGATCACCCCCTAGTGGTCAGCTACAGTGATGGCACTCTGCTGCCAGCTCTAAAGGTAGGGGTGGAGGGTGGGAGTTTGGAGGACAAAGATAAGAATGACCAGTGAGTGGGTTCCCATTGATAGGGACTGGATATTTCTTCCAGTCCCTCTCAAGGTTTTATATGAATACTCCAAATGTATGTACTGAACTCTGTAACTATTCCTACTCAAACATTCACTCTTAAGCAGAATAGATGGCAGGCATTGTTTAGTAAGGCTGAAGACTGAAGCAAAATATTAGAAGCCAAACAATTTTTAAAAGTGGACTGCTTCTTGACTTTCATATATCTCCCTGAGTTCTAGTCCTCACCCCAAAGCCATAAGACTTGGTTCAATGCTCTGCTTTGCTTTCACACCGCGACCCAATGCAATCAGGTTTTTATAATCATCACTCCACTGAAATCACGCACACAAACATCATTTGTGAGCTATTACCTACCATATTTAATGCCAGGACAAAAAAAAAAAGCCCAAATTTCTGAGTATAGCTTTTTTTTTTTTCCTTTTTTTAAGGCAAAGCAAACCTTGGTTGACCTCACAGATTGCAAGGACCTTGTCAGTTTACAATCCCTTATTTTTCATTGTTTATGCCTACAGCACCTGGTCTTCCCTATCCAAGTACCAAGCAGGCCTGACCCTGCTTAGCTTCCAAGATCAGACGGGATCGGGTTTGTTCAGGGTGGCATGGCTGTAGACTGAGTACAAGCTATTTTCTAAAGCCCTTCACCCCATGCCCCAATCCAGTTTTGGCCTTGTCTCAGCACAATGAGCTTGTTCCCCAGTGCTCTGTTTATGTTCATTCTATCTGTAGCCCTTTTTCCTGGCTTATAAGAATGCCTTCTCCCTCAGTATCTTCCTTTTGAAATCTCCACATTCTTAAAAGCCAGCTCTAATATCACCTTTCAAAGCTCCTTCAGACACTGTCAGGCAGAATTAATCACTCATTCCTCTTTGTTCTCTTAATATTATGTTCACCCAATGAGTAGAGCACTCACAATCAATTTATGGCTATTTGTTCGCAAGGCCACTTCTCAGACCAGACTGTAGGTTCCCAGGAAGGGGGTGGAGGCAAAGCACCCGGCACAGTTACTGACACAGAACTGCGCAGAAATGTTTGCAAACACAGAGAACTCAACATCTACTTGTCGTCACTCCTTCATCTTATCCAAAATTCATGGGAAACACTACCTTTCTGAAGGTGTCTAGGCTAAACAGCTGTACAGGAAACCATTCACTAGAGTAAGATCTGAGTAGTGACGCCCCTTGGAAGTGGCAACTCAGGAACTCTGCCCTTTCTTTACCTTTACCTACTTCCAGATGCCTTTATCCCAGTAATTTGATATTTTATAAGGAAAAAAAACCCAAACAAACCCTGAATGTATGTATGTATATGATTAACAACTATCTGAGTCTTTTGATTCTGACACACTCTATTGAAAGTTATTTCTGTTTAAAAGGAAAAATGCATTTTTAAACAATGAAATACTTTCTTAAAAATTAATACTAAATGTAATGCCTTTTATGCTTCTTTATTGGGAAACACATATAAATAGCTTTAATTTTTTTTAAATGGCTGTTTCAGGCTCTGTGAGCAGTATTTTACTTGTGAATTTTACTATAGAACAGAGTTATACATTAGAGTTTCCTGGTAGAATGATAAAGAAGTTAATTATCGCTAGAATTTAAAGGTTAAGCTAAACAATGGTTACAGTGGCAATAAACAACGTTTTAATAACATAATTGCTCTGGAATCAAATTGAACTTGACATGGCCTCTCATGATGAATAATCTGACAAGTCCACCATTCTACCACTGGAAGACCACTTGGACCTTAGCTGGACATGTGAAGAGGAGGAATTACATAAATACTGATGAAGTCATGCCTTTACAAGAAAAGCTTATTTTCATTTCTTTATTGTTACTCTAGTAGCTTAGCTAGGGTTAGATATTTCCCTAGCTTACTAGAGCTGCATCATGACTATAAATCTATAAATTTAGAAACAATAAACAATATATCTTTTCTCTTTAGTTTGATCATGTAAACATACCAGCAAATATATTATGAACAGAGAGTTACAATCAATCACAAGCAGTGGTCAATCCAAAGAGGGCAAAATACTTTAAATATAAATGTTTACTAAAAAATCTCTGAAAAATAAAGTAATAACCTAGAGTTAACTTTTTTTTTCAAAAGTGCTGTATTTTTAAAATACAGAGGTATAAGTTTAATTAAAGAAAAAGAGGGAAACAAGGAGAATCCAAGGAAAAAATAATTTAAGTTTGTAAGTCTTATTACATGGAAAATCCTAATTGCTTTGGTAATAAAAGATAAGCTTTATGACAGTTATTCCTAACATTATAAATCATGTTATCTCAAAATAAGAAAGATCCTAGTTTGAATCCAGCCTAGACTTTACTATGCCTATTTGACCAAGCCAGCTGGAAAACTGACACCTCCAGCAATCTAAACGGATGGCCCTGCCCCTTTATCTTTACTCCTTTGCCACCTCCAGATCAGAGAAGACCATGTATGAGAAAGAGTTCTCTATACACCTCCTCTCCTCCAAAAAGCAGTATTGTAATAATTAGATAACTTTAATAACTAGTACCAGATTTTACTAGCAGGCAAGAGCATCTCTCCAGAGTTGGACTGCCTGGGTTTAAGTCTAGATTCTTCCACTTAATGGGTAGGTAGCCTTGGAGATGTCGCCCAGGCTCAATTAGTCTGTAGTCAACAACACCCCACCATTCCTTCAAGTGGGCTGCTGTGAAGGCTAAGTGAAAGAATCCAAATAAGGTATAAGACACAGTCCCAGCCAGATAACTGAGCCCTCAGAAACAGTAAGTCAGCTGTATGACTGTGCACTGCACTCTATTTACTACAGAGCTAGTATAGATCTTCTATTTTAAGCCTCACATAAGGACTATTCTAGGCATTTGTGTAGCACTATCTCTCAGCATAGATATACAGATGGTCCATAATGATAAGGTTTTGACAGGCTGCTATTATCCAAAACATATCTTCCAGCAATCACAATGAGGTTTTGGTTAAGACTGCAGGCAGGACTAGGAATACCACCTCAACATTGGACTTTATAATTTGATATCAAATGTACATCAAGCTAATTCTGCTTTCCATTTGCATAGGTGCAGTGCTCAGACCTCCCTGTCCGCTTACAAGATTTCAGAAAGAATATGCTAGCTAAAGGTTGAGTGGAAACCATGATCAATTACCATTTGTTTGCTCATCAGCTATGACCTCAAACATCCCATCTACTTGGCACAGAAGGGTAAATCAATTTCCAGACAGAACTAGGGGATAAGGATAGGTAGAGGGCACCATGAAAATCTGGCTAGGATAACCACAAGTCCTGGTTTGTTCCCACTCAACACCGTTGTCCAGGCCTCTCTTCACTCTCAAACCCAGCTCAAGTTAGAAGATAAATTACACTGTGACTCTATCTGTAATTCATTCAGTACAGGAATTAGTTCTGGTCAGGAACAATTCAGGGGGAGTTTGTTTATGGAAGTGGGTGGGGGTGATGAGGATGGAGACAGCAAGGTCAAGAGCCCTGTAGACCCTTTATTATGCCATAACCAAAGTCCTCAATCATCATTTCCTCAGCAGAAACAAATACTGGTCACTTTCTTGAACTCAGAAAGGCCAAGGTACTGTTGGAGATTAGCAGGGCTCAGCCCACTCCTCCTCCTGAGCAGAGTTCTGGTTTTCAGGAGAAACCCTACAATCATGAGTCATCAGCATTAACTACGACCACTGGTCCTCAGAGGATTTCAATTATGAAATAGTTTCAACAAGTTCTGAAGTCCTTAAAAGGAACATCCTGAATAAACTTATGTATACCAAACTAACAAGTACCATATCCCAGTGAATTTTTGAGATTTTATTGTACGGTATTATACAAAATGTTTATTTACCCCTGTTCATAGTTTTAACTGATAAAACATTTTAAAATTTATTATCTTATTTATAAGGAAATAACCAAGAGATGGAAAATATAATCCTCAACTGGGAAAAATTAAATATAAGAACTTTACAATAAAAATTATTTGGTCAAAATGCACATGTCTTACATACTGACTCATAACACAAGCAGATTTATGTAAATTAGCTTAAAATTATAGTATGCTAGTGGTGAAATACCTGAATATGGTAGAGCTCTAAGCCAGTCACTGGTGTCAGTTTACTGCTCATTACAGTAAAATTTTTTTAAATAACTGGCTTGATTAAGGAAGTCATTAAAAATACAATCTGTATATAACCCTCAGAGAACTTGCTTTTTTTCAAATTAACATAAATCAAAATTCACCTTCAAAAATTACTGGAACTTTCTGAAGACTTGCCCTTGTTACAACAAAATTTAATATAATCTCTCTATAAAGTAATGAGTCTGTTCTCAATAAATGTTTCACCTTTATAACATTTCATGAACAACATGTTCTTTAAAATGTTCTGTTGCTGTATTTGTTTTTCAGCTTCTCTTCTGGCAAGAGAAACTTGGTTTAAGATAAATTTCTTTTGCAGACAATCAAAATTTTAACAAACTAGAGGAAGTGACAGAGGAATGATTAACAACTGACAAAGGAATGACTAGTGTCCGCAATGATCATGCTATAGGTAGCTGAGTCAGACAGCCCCGGGTTCAAGACCAGGCTGGACCATTTGCTTGCTGTATGACCATGGACAAGTTAACAGACATCACCAAGCTTCCACCTCCCACTGGGTAAAATGAGGGTAACAGGAGTACTTCCTCAGAAGGTTGCTGTGAGGATTACAGGAGAGTGCGTATTGTGGAGTACAGTACCTTGCACTGTGAAGAGCTATTATTGCCCCTTGGCTAATGTAGAAACCACCATACAATCTTAGTCCACTTACGCACTCATTCAGTAAGTATTTACTGAATACCCACTAAGTACAGAAATACAAAGATGAATGAAATACATAGCTTGCCCTCCAGCAAGCACCTATAATTCATGTTACTTAGAATACAAAAGTCTTACATTTTTTTTTCCTTCATGCAGTAGAATATACAACACTTCAATATTCAGTCATTCATGTTTTGTTTCCATCATCTCAGCATTATGTAATACTTGGTCAGGATAAAATGCTGTAATAATTTATAAGATATCAATAAAATTGATTTTAAATTAGAACATTATCTTAATGTCCTCTTGGAGTTTCTTGATTGTTATTTCCTCTTCCTGGAATAAAGCTGTTGGCTCCGCCCCAGAAATTTCATTAAATAGTTACTTTAGCTGGTGAGCTGAGCTGTTATAACATGTTTTGACACCAAAGATATAGGTATAATTCTTGTGTAGGAAGCTCAACTTCCTCTCTTCACAGCCACTGACTTATGTGTGATTCAAACTGTGGGTCACATGAGGAAGAAACTGGGAAAACAAGAGGGGACAAGTACATCCCCTGAACACTGATGGAAAGGAGAGCCCAAGCCTAAGCTAAATTAGTCAAGCAATCTCTCTCCTGATCATTAGAGATGGCAGAGTATTAGTAGTCTTCCAGAAACTGAAAAAAAAAAAATTCCAAGTGCACACAAATATTACACAGAAGTCACTGACATCTTTTAAACTATCTAATCATCCCCAAGACAATGCATGCTCTTCAATCCAATGGACTTCTTCAAGGTATGCAAGACCTAAACTAACAGTCCTAAGTGTACTCGTCCTCCAGCAAGAAATCCCTTTCCTCACTCACTCAGATTCTATAATCTGGTATGCAGACGCTACTGAAATTATAGTTACATTCACCCATCACCTTCTTCTGGGATTCCTTTTCTCTGTATAGCAACTATGAAATATATCCTAAATAATTCAGTCACCCATTGCCTTATAACCAATGTTACTAAGTCTCACTGCCAAATAGTAATTAGTCATGAGTTTGTCCTAAAAACAAAGGTGAGCATGCTGGCGAAAATCTCCTTCCTGATTTTCTGGGAAGGTTTATTGGCTTTAGACTTACTCTTGTACTGTGCTCTGTTCTTGAAACAAAATGTTAACGTACTTCTAACAGCTGTTTTGAAAGAAGCTGAAGTGGGAAAGCTGCTCCGTGGAAATAAAGTGACTCAGCTTTAAGACTTGGCGAGCCATGTCTTAATGGACCAGAATCCTCATTTAGTAACTATTAAAATTTAGTGGAAAAAGGCTTTTCATGTTGTTATTTTTTCCAGTAAACTGTTTTAATCTATCTGAAAGGCTAAACATTTTTTATTCTTCCAAAGAGTGTTAACACCACAGTCTCATATATATTGTATATTATGTATGCAAATAAACTCTATATAATATTGGATGGTAATTCAGCAGAAACAGAGAAGAAAATGACCGTATATCAATTTAAAGGTAGGCTGCCTAACAGTTTTAAGGTTGCTAATCCTTAAAAACTCCAGGTCTTTTTCATACCACACCCTGAAAGGATGAAATACTTTTCAGTGATAATTTAGCCAATTTGGTCTTAAGGTCCCTTATTAAAATATTAAAGTCAGTTGTATTCTAGAATGAAACTGACAAATATAGTGTGAATTACATATGTATTTAAAATTTTTCTAGTAGCCAGATTTTTAAAAATTAAAAATAAACAGGTAAAATGAATTTTAATCATACATTTAACTCAATGTATCCACAAATATCATGTCAACATGTAATCAACATAAAAATTATTAATGAGCTATTTTACATTATTTTCCCTTTTTAGTACTACATCTTGAAAATCTGGTGTGCACTTTACACTTACTTATAGCGCACCTCAATTTGGACTGGCTACATTTTTGGTATTCAATAGCCACGTATCACTTGTGGCTACCACAATAGATGCAGGTCTAAAAGTTCTTGACTTCACAGTAAGAATCAACACCCATTAATAGAAGCATCTAGCACTTCACAAAAGCACAGGCCTGATGTGGCTTCTGCCTACCTTCTCCACTCTCAGTTGAAAGTCTCTTTCTCAGAGTGCTGGACACCCCAAACTCTTTCATCCCTCAGTGCAGGGTTTCTGCCAAGAACTCTCTTCCTGTGACTCTGAGTGGCTAGTATCTTTTCACCTTTTATGTTTCAGTTTAAGTGCCACCTTCTCAGAAAGGTCTTGTCAGTGATGCTATCTAAGATGCTTCCTGGAAATCTCTATCATAGCCCCATTTTTACTTCCTAGCATTTGTATTGCAGCCATTATTTAAATTATTTGCTTGTCTCTTCTACTTGATTAGAAGTTCCAGGATGGCAAGGACCATGCCTGGTTTCATCACATGAAAATCCAGTACTAGGTTTGGTGCCTCAATTAACAGCTGCCGAACAAATGAATGAGTACGAAGCTCAATGTGCTCATGCACTAATGTTTATGCATTTGTCTTCCTTGTTCCCTGTATTATTTTCATTACGTTGAGACTAGAGATTGTACATTCTTAAAAGGCATGTACTTACTGTACCTTATTTCTTTGTATTCTTAGCACTCAATATAATGACTGTCTTAGTCAGACGAATAGCTGTGTGTATGTTTAGTATATGCAGGTGGCTGTATGTAGGCACACCAAAGGAAGAAGACAGCCTTCAAAAGTTATTTTGAGGTCTATGGCCATGCTACCTTGAACGAGCCCGATTCCATCTGACTCGGAAGCTAAGCAGGGTTGGGCCTGGTTAGTACTTGGATGAGAGACCACCTAGGAAGACCAGGTGCTGTAGGTGTTAAAAGAAATAAATTTTAAAAATAAGGGATTGTAAACTGACAAGGTCCTTGCATCTGTGAGGTCAACCGAGGGTTGCCTCGCCTAAAAAAAAAAAAAGTGATTTTGAAAATGATATAGTGGCAAAACAATTTTCAGAACTATGGTGAAATGATATTAAGCAGCAGCAGTACAAAAAATAAAACTGAAACAAAGGTCAGAATGGTGCTAGAGAGGAAAGGTTAAAGGTGGTGCCTTTTCCCTGTTCACTCCTCCACCAATCAAAGGCACAGGCCTCCTCCCTCAAGGTCAGCACCAGGTGTGACCTCTGGGTGGTCATGGAAGGAAATTGTTGAAGAAATGCATCAAGGGCACCGATTCTTCTTTATCTTCGGCATAAGGAAGACATTTTTCAACTGGCTATCCCCCTTCCTCGTGTCTTTCGTCATGCACTCATCAGCTATTTGTGACAAGGAAGAGACAAATCTTATTCAAGTCTGACCACTGAAGGTAGGATTTAAATGAATTCTGCCTGACAGACCACCACACGCAGAATGCAGCATCAGCGGTTTCTCCATGGCCGCTCATTTAGAGAACACGGATCCCTGGGGATGGCCTGGAAATGTTTATCCCTCAAGGGGAGGTATGCGGTACCAAAAAAACCTCTCTGCACTAACATTTTTTTTTTTTTTTTTAGATAGTAAGTCACCACTACACAGGTGACAAAAGAAAAGCCCACATTTAGGGCAGATAGAAGGCTTTTTTTTTTAAAGAGCTTTACATTGGTTCATTCAAAAATCATAGATGACTATCTTTATGTAAATTTTTAGTATGTAAAACAATCTAAAGCATTAATGTCAGTTTAACTGAGACGTTAGCATACTGAGGAATGAAAACAAATGAGACAATAAGACATATACTTAAGAGACATAATTTCAAATCCTTCCAAAGAAATGATTTAAGCAACAGTTGTCATTCGACAACTGGATCTAAAGATGAAAGGGTTTGACAAAATGTGTATAAAAGTGGGAAGAACAGGTTGATTCACCAAGCATGTGACAAAATGACCTGGTCTAACCAGGAAACAGCATTCTACTAACCAGGGCTGAAATGCTGAAAGGGGAGTCAGGTCATGGTCACATCTCCCTGCTCCCCTCAAATGCTCATAGACCAGAGAGCTAAATTATGAGGGGACTACAGAAAATACTTGAGGCTGTCTACTCGCCATCCTCAAGCAACTGTGAGTGCTGCTCTGTAGCTCCGCTTCTCTGCCTTTTCCCTCTTCCATCCTCCCCACCCCTCACCCACGCCCCCGCCCTGCCAGCAATACCTCAGTCAATACTTAGTCTTGCCAGAGGCACTATGGGCTAAAGAGGTTGTTGACCCTTATTCTAACATGTCCTTTTAGGTTAATTACTTTTGTATACTCGGTGTACCCGGTGACATTTAATCATTATAGTGCTACTCGGGTAAACAGAACTGAATGGAGCCAACTGCAATTTGGCATCGAGCTAAATGGTGGCGGTAATAGCAGCATGCTGAAAATGGATTGGAAGAAAAAATACTTTCACTCACCACACTGAGAAACAAGGTGAATACCACTCGATCAATCACTATTTTATTAAAAACTAAGAACAATAGCTCAGTGGTACACATTTGCTATTTAATACGAACTATGGCTGGAAGGACATCCTGCACTTTGTAATGTGCAACAGTCTAGTAAGTGTTTACTGAATAAATGAATGAAAATAAAAATAACTCCAACTGTCTGTATAACTTTTGTGGTATGTCTGTCTCTCTCTTTGCATGTGCGCACACACATAAACACACATACACATCCCATCACAAGACAGTTCTCTGCTAACACAGCCAACAGTGTATATTATCTTGCTAGTCTTTTGGTTTGTAAGCAGCCAGGACATAGGAAAGTAGATGCAGAAGATCCCACAACCTGGTGTGTACAAGACAGCATCCAGGAGCACAGGATAATATAAAATGTCATGTCACAGACCCTTGAGCCACTGACAATGTTTGCTAAAACAGACACCTATGGTCTTTTTGCCCCTGGAATGGAGAGTGGGTCAGAAAGGCCATTAGTAGACTTGACAGAGCCAGCCAGACCACTGGAGGCGGAGGGGATTCTGCAGAAATACTTTCAGTACTAGTTGGTAAATAGAAAAACGAGGTTTCACTCTTCTATCTGAAGAATAACTGACTTTGCAAGCAAAGTATTGTGTTGTGATGTCAGTGGAATCCTATAAGTATAGGCAAATGGCTACTCTGTTGGCAATGTGCTAGTCACTGGGGACAAAGTGGATAAGGCACCAGTTTTACAGTGTTGTGGGGTCCGGAGGGAAGGAGATGGAAGGGAATAATTCCAGGCTCTATAGTGAGAGTACTCTGGTTTCAAATCTCAACCACAGTACTTATTAACTATGTACTGGCAAGTTAACTCCTCGAGGCCTCAATTTTCATACCTGTAAAACGGAGATAAAGATATTTGTCCTACAGGATTGTCATAAAGATTAAAAGAGATAACTATGTGAAGTGGCAGGCTACCTTTCATGCTTATGTCTGGAATTTGCCCTAGAAGACAAAGGTCAAGCCTTTACTAGCAACCCAACCCAACCCAGGCAGCAGCAGGCCCTGCGAACTGCTGCAGATGTCTCCTCTCGGCCTTCCATTGAAGGAGGTCAGTGAGCACTTCCTCAAGCCTTGGATTCTGGGCAAAAGCCACTCTGTCCAGATTCACATTTTCAGAGAGCTTATTCTAGGCATCTATCTGCCCTCTAGGCTCAGCTTTTTTCAAAGTTCTGCTCTTTCTCCTTATTTGTAGAACTCATGCCAAACATACCTTTTAGCATGACCTTGAGCTAGAGTGACAGAGTTAGCAAGGCTAGACTTGCAACCCCAACTTCACTGGAACTTGATAAATAAATCTAAAGTGAGTGAAGTGTCAGGACGAATGGGGTAAGGGAGCACAGCATGTACCCCCTGTACATAACTGAACAGTAGCAATTGATGAACAGAGTCCCAGCTATATGCCAGGCAGTTTGCTGGGCCCTAAGGCACTGACTTGGAACAAAATTAAGAGAATAAATGAAGACCCTGCCCTCATAGAGCACCAGTTATAGTACCGGGACATAAAAATAAAGTTAGTTACGTTATTAATAAAATTAATAAAAAATAAGTACAAATAGCAGTGTGGTACAAAGGGACAAACAGGATGCTAACACTGAAGACTAGGGACAGGGTGGTCAGGAATGGGCTCTTTAAAGATATGACATTAAGACTGACATCAGAAGCAAAACTTGGAGCCTATCGTTTGAACAGCCAGGAGAAGAATGCTGCAGACAGAGGGAATGGCACATGCACAGGCCCCGAAGAAGGAGAAAACCTGCAGCGATACTGGGGGCAAAGAAAGTCGGGTGCCAGCTGTGGAGGCACAGCATGATGGGACAACGCTGAAAGGAGAGTGGGGCTGGGCTGTGCGGCGTCCAGCAGGCCTTGGTGAAATCTGTTTTTTATTTTAGTGCCTCTGAAGGACAGCGATGAGATGACACACGTTCTAAAAATCTCCCAGGAGATCTTCGAAAAGTTCTATGTGAGATAGGAGTCAGAGTCAAAATAAGACTTTTAAAAAGACTTCAGAAAAAAATGTTGCCTACCTCCACCCTTGGTAATTAAGAATAAAAACAACAACTAAGTATATAATATAAACCTTATTTGTGTTCTAAAATTAAAATAGCAAAATTCTGAATCAGATCATCAAAGCTGAGCTGTCCCTTTTGGTGTCCCTGCTTTACTTGTGCTGTTAGCATGAGCTTAAGCGGGCCTGCCAGGTAACAGAACTTCGGCGGGGAAGAAGTGGTCCTGGGAAAGATACTGGTGTCTCGGACTGGAGGAGGTGCTAGAGAGGGGAGAGGAGGACGAGTTTGGGAGAGATGCAGAGGTATAACCCAGTGACTCATAGAAATATATGTATGTGTGTGCATGTACGTATGCATGGGTATGTGTATGTATATATGTAAGTATGTGATTAGAATGGAATCAAGTTTGTCAACATACTGAAGTCATCTTCATGCATCTGCAATCTGATATAGGCTCTTACTGGAAAAAGAAAGGGCAAGAGTCTTAAGTAGCCCATAAGAATGCCTGCAACCTGAAGGAACTCATAGGGCTTGCATCCTCCAAGGTTTATCACAAAAGGGGAAAACACAACTGGGAGGTTTCAGAACTACTGATCTAATCAACCTGAATTACATTTCCACAAAGTGGTAGACCGGTATTTGAGATTAGATACTAAAGAATAAATGCTGATCCTTACTCAAAGAAACTTACAAAGACACATTTCTATAATCAACAAAAAACTGAATTATAAGAACACAAGGAGACATTAATAAGAAAGGGGCCTCTCAGGTTTCAGAGCACGTGTGGTTTATCCACTGAGACTTCCCATGAAAGACAGGCCCAGAAACTGCCAGGCCCCAACCAAACCTGGACTGCAGTGTTTCTGGTATGTGAGGAGGCTAGGTAAGTTTTCGAAGAAATGGAGGAGTAAGACAGAACAGCACAACTCCTAAACGCTGTCTTGTTTCTTGCATGGGTCATGGGCTGGGATGAGACAAGCTGACAGGTTGCAAACAACATTCAAGGACTGGGAAGTGGTTCTCAACCCTGGCTGCCTCTCAGAAGTACCTCTGGAGCTTTAAAAAATAGCACCCCCCTCCACCCCCACCGGCCACTGTCTGACTCTCTGGAGGGGTGGTGCTGAGCAACTTTAAAAAGTAATTCTCAAGTTGGGAACCTCTGATCTAAGGCATATTGAGAATGAGGAGGCACTGTGACTCCTGTCAACTAGAATGCCTCATCAATTGGAACTGCCGACCTACTGGCACGTCACCTCCAGCCCAGAGAGCACAGTTAGCTGAGTGGTAGTGACAGAATCCTAGATATTACCTCCCTATGGCTGTTCTCCTTAGGATGAACCACACTTAACTGATAAGAAATGATGTATTTCAAAGCCAAAGCCTGGAGTTGGGAGAGAGAAAAAACTCAATCATGACCATGGCACAAGAGGAGGCAAGATGCTCTTTGCACATTTCTGAAAGCCTGAATGTGGTGTTCCCACATGTGACTCTACAATGCTGACAAAGTAAAGTATTTTGAGTGCTATAATTAAAACAATAATCTCAATAAAGTGGGCATTACAAGATAATTGGCCATCCTCAGGTATTAAGCAAACTGTGGTAAAAGCCAAGGATACTCATCACCAAGGTCAATTACAATAATTACTTATCTGAATTACATTATTGCTATCGTAAACCCCACTTGATTAAAACACAACAACAACAAAACAAAACAAAACAAAAAACCACACTATAAAAACTATCTAACACACACCACAGGGAAATGACCTAAGAAGGAGTTCTTGTTGTTCTTGTTGCCTGACTACTGGTTATTTAAGAATTCCTATAATCAACTCTGTAGCACCTCCACATAATTCTATCCCTTTAAAGTGTATGTTTCTGCAGATCTGCGGTCTGAGTTTATTAAGGAAATATGCCTATCAGACATTAGAGAAGTGGCTTAGAAGAGCAAAATACAGTAACGTGTAGGAAAATGGAATGGCTCTAAACTAATAATAAAAATAAAGGGTACGAGAGAAAAACAAATGCCCATTACTCTGTGAGTTAGATTCCAACCCTTTCCCCACCCCTCCCACCATCAGCACATTACAGGCGAAGTTTTCCCTGCCTTTGTAGAAACTGAGTCTCTCAGTTATGCTGGCATATAGCTTGTGAGAAGATATTTTGGTTCCCACATGCCACTGTCAGCTTGTCTACATTAACATTCAGTCAAATAACCAATGGTCAACCAGAAGAGAGTCAGGAAAAGCTTTGAAGACCATAAAAGAGAAAACAGAAATTTTGACCTTCCTATGGGTAATTGGAATGTGTCTGGCAATCGAAGAGTATAAAAGTTCTTTTTTAAGCTGTGATTAAACATCAAGACTTTGATGTTTTATACAGTATTTTTTCCCAGTAATTAACTGCACTAATGAAGTTAATTAGTGGGGAAGAATGCTGTATAAAACATCAAAGTTTTGATGTTTAGTGTCACCATCAGTTCAACTAAACAGTAATAAAGAAATAATTTCTTAAGCGCATTTATGCATGCTCAGCACTTCTATTTACAAGCTCAAATTGTATGACAGGAACATTTTTCAAAATATCCAAAGATGCTATCCACAATGCAATCCTACTGCACTGACAGCAACAACATACCATTTAATGTAGTGTAATTAAGGAGCCAAGAACGCCACATAAAGCAAAAGAAATGAGACATTTAGTCCTAGTTAGAAGGATGGTTATAAATCTACCATTACTGCGAGCTGAAGGAATGGAAGAAAACCAAGGCAAAAAGCCACAAGAAGAACCATGTAACCTGAAGGCTAATGCTAATTATGCAATAGATAGTGGGTTTAGCTTGAGTCTGAGAAAAGAAAAATGGGCCGAGCTATAAAAAAAGAACTGTAGACAGTAGGTCCTTTCAAGTGCCATCGGATGGCACCGAGTGTACTTTGCCTTTTTCTCTGGAACAAAGTGTGCAGGGATGGTAAGTATACTGGAACGTAAAAACCAGTGAGCTGTGGGCCTTCTTATGGTGGCGGTCACAGCTACAAACAGGCTCTACCAAAAAAGATAGGAAAGTTCTCATCTTCGTCTGGGAGGAACCAGAGAAATCATCTAGCCCTTTGTTACACAAAGGTCTTCATTCACCGTCCACTGGCATCAAGATCTCCTGAGAGCTTGTTAAAATACAGCATTATAGGCTCTACCCTCCTCCTGCCCCCGACCTACTGAATCAGAATATGCATTTTAACATGTGTGCTTTTAATGCTTATTAAAGGTTCAAGGAGCACCTGTCTACTCCAACCTGTTCACTTTATTTATATAGGAAGAAATCTGAATCCCAAGGGTTGAAGTAATTCAACGCAAGGTAACAAAGGGAAGATACTAAAATGCAATACAATCCTCTGATTTTAATAACAGGCACAGGAAATGATGTCTGGATACTGTGAAAAGAAACCAACCTGTATACAGAGCAGCAAAACACCATCAATAATAGAGGACACAAACGAGGTCAAAGGAATGACAAAGGGGCTTGCTTCATTAGGTCTGACAGATCTGAGTTCAAATCTATTTGACTTAGGCCAAGAACTCTATCAAACATGTATGAAGTGAAAACTTCCAAATTTCACAAATATGAAAACGAAAAAGACATGAAAACGTGTAAAACAAAAAAGCCTCAGAAGGAAAAGCTCTGAGGTCTCCACTTCATTTTTCTGAAAGGAGAGAGAGATGAACGATGTGGCATCCGGGGGGCCGCCACATATGACTGCAGGGGCGTGGACTGCACAACCCTGGGGGCTGTGAGATGTGCTCCGGCACAGCGGTCCGGGGCCAGACTAACCCAAGCCCTGGAGGGAGTGAAACGCATGGGAGGCTTATTGCATCACCTAAGGTTGGATCCAAAGGTCAATTAGGATTCACAGAAGCCAACTGAAGCAATTTCATCAGAATTGTTAATCATATAATGAATGTGTCTCTCACCAATGAAATGTGAGCTCCATGAGGGCAGGCATTTCTTCTTTCTTTTTCATGACTATATACCCAGAGTCTAACTACAATGCCTGTACTTAGCTAGCCACGAAATAACAATTTTTTAAAAAACATTTAACACAACAGTTCTGTGGCTTCTGATATGTAGATGCTCTCTGTACTTAGAATCATACAAGCAATTACTACACTGATGATAAAACAAAACTGACAGATAAACTTAACTCTTGGGAGCTACATTAGTTTCCTAGGGCTGATGTAACAAATTCCCATAAAGGAGGTGGCTTAGAATAACAGAAATTTATACTTTCACAGCCCTGGAGAATAGGGGTCTGGGATCAAGGCGTCAGCAGGGCCATGCTCCTCTGAAGGCTCTAGGGAAGAATACTTCCTTGCCTCTCTCCAGCTTCTGGTAGTTGATGGCAATCCTTGCATTGCTGGGTTTGTGGCAGCATAACTCATATCTCTGCCTGTCTTCACATAGCCGCTTTCTCTCTGTTTATGTACTTTCTTGACTCTACCTCCACTCCCAGTAACAGCAGACAAAGTCACTAACATGTCTCAGCAACTATTCTTTCTAGATGATTTTCTTATCAGATCCATATGGCTTCAGTATCAAGGTAGAGACACTGGCTTTTTTTTGAAGCTGAGATTCCTATACAAAAGTTCTCCCACCTAGTTATTTTTTTTTTTTTTGGACTTTTGCCTCATTTCCATCTTTAGAAATACTAAGGAATTCAACATGTAGCCCTTCTCCAAAGGAACCATATTTATAATACAAAATGATGAACATGACCATTCCAAAGATTCTCTGACTTAAGACCTTGATGTGTGAGGGCAGCAGCAACCAAGGAGTGACAGGCCCAAAAACATTCTTCGTGCAATGTATGGTGGGTCCTTTGTGACATAGGGCTAATAGGTAAACTAAGAGTACATGAGCCTTATCCCTTAAAATTTTTTAAATGGTTTAATGATATACCTAAATGATGTAAATGATACATTCTTTTCTTATTTACTTGAGAGTCAATATCTGAAATTAATAAAGTCTCAATCATGAAGTCAATTCTGACTTGGAAATATTTTCTGGATATATAATACATAAACTTGAGACATTTTTAAAATTCAAGCCAACACAGCTAAAAAACAAAAATCATACTCTCTTATATCCTAATATTCTGCCAAGTAGTTAAGTGTGATAATTGACATTTAGACATATGACCTTCTGTTCAATTCAAATGAGTTATCTTTAGATATTTTGTGACTAACTATTCTCGGGTTTTAAGTACCTCATAATAAAATCCATCTTTCGTTTTTCTTTGTTTAGAAAAGGCTTAAATAATCTCCCTAAAACAGTGCTTTTAAAACAGGCAAACACTTTTAAATTATGTAATTCACCAGGTTCAGCTCTGCTGGTACAATCACTTTCAAAGAAGATGGCTATCATACATTATCATTACAGCTATACAATCCAAGTTGAATTTTCCTTGGCTGAATTCCTAACATTTTAATGCTGAAATTGATCTGTTTTAAAAACATCATGTGAAGGGTTTTTAAATACCATACATGCCCAAGCTCTTTATTTTAAATGCTTTAGAAATGAGCTTGCATAAACAGAAAAAAAAAAAAAAATCTGTTCTCTAATCTAGCATTAAGCATATTTTAAAGAACAACAGGCATGTTTCCAAACAAACTACTGCAGTATACAAATTACCCAGCAGGGATAAGAATAACAATGCTTCTTATGTGGGTTTAGAACTTAGAGAAAGCTGACATTTCATCAAAGTTGTCTTGGAAACAATATTCTTTGTATTATTTAAAACATGAGAGGTGTATATTTGGGCGTGGGCTATTTCTTTCGAAGCAGTCAGATTGTGAGGCTGCCAAGGTTCTAGCATAGTGATGAGGAATGGCAGTGTGTAAGTAGTGAAATTATGCAAGACAGTCACAAGAACATGGGACCACCAGGACTCACATGCCAGGCTACAATCTGGTTTTCACTTGGGCAGATTTTCCTTTACCTATAAGACCACTGTGTAGACTGACTTCAACAGTGGCCACAATTTTTCACCTCCACTACATTTGGCAGTGCCCTGTCATACTGATGCTAGACCTGGTCATATGACTTGCTTTGGCCAAGGATACAGTAACAAACTTGATGCAAAAAGAAGCTCTCTTGGGCTCTGCCACTGCTAAAAGAATAAGCCCACTGGAAGGCAACAAGAGATCTCTGGGAAATAACTAGGTAACTGGGGCTGAAGACATTCTAGACCACCTAGCTGACTGCAGACACATGAGCAAGTACAGCCAAGATCAACCAAGCCCAGCTCAGGTAGAAGGACTTACCCTACAGCTGACACAAAGGCTAATTAGGTATAAGAACTAGTTTTCCTTTTATACTTCTAAATTTTGGAAAGGTTTATCACACCACAATTGCTAACTGATACAACCATTTAATTAAAAATATGCACTATAGGAATAAATGCTTCTTCCCCTTTTTAAGCCATCCATATTGGGAACAGATGAAAATAATGTAAATTTAAAGGCAAGCTCATTCCTTTCTGATTCCCAGCCTCAGGACTAATATTCTAAGAAATAAATCAACATATATATAAATAACTTCATTATTGTTTCACCAACACCAACTAACAGCTGGAAAGCACTCTGTAATTTTCAAATCTTTCCCACATATATCACTGTATTTGCTATTCCCAAAATTATGTTAGGATAGTATTATCAACACGTTAGTGACAAGCAAACAGAACTCGAGCAAGATTAAGTGACTGCTTAAGTTCATACAGGTAGACAAAAGTAAAGCTAGTATTAGAATATAGAGCATCTTACTCTAGACCTCAACCGATTTTCACTAATACCTTGACACTAAATCAGAATATGACAAGGTCAGGTCAGTGAAATTATACTTTATCAATTCATAGAGTAAAAGACAAGATATAAGAGGTGTATACTGATGTAACTGAATTAATTTAGAAAAAGTAGAATGTCTCACAGTATGAATGTTACATTAACACTCTAGAATTATATAATTTAGATGTGATATTAAGTTTAAAAATATTTTTTAAAAAAGCAGTGAATATCTTCCCAATTGGTATTTTTGAAAATATTCTCGTATTCGAATTATGTATATAATTTTGTAAATCAAAGGAATTTTGAAGATAAAGGGACCGGAGTAATGATACCATTAGAAAATTAGAGCAGGCATCATGGAAGCTCCCCAATTGGTTCTCTCCACATTATTAAAATAACTTTCAACTTCATGTTTATGTTCAGCTTAATTCTACATCTCATCTTCAAATTTCTTTCTGAGCTATTTAAAAGGGGATAAAAAGCATCTTTTTAGCATTATAATTTCATGAAAAAGAATACTACTGAAGCCCCAGAAGAATGACCATGAATGGAGTCAGCAGACTGACAAAGAAGAACAGAGACGGAAAGAGAAGGAAAGAATTCACCCTAAAGACGGGAGGAGTAAATTGGCAGGTAAATTCAAAGCTGTCCAACTTTTTCCATAAAGGACTTGATAGTAATCATTTTAGGCTGTGCAGGCCACATGAGGTCTCTGTTGCATATTCTTGTTTATTTGTTTACAACTCTAAAAAATGTAAAAACTAGTCTTATCTCATAGGATGGATATACACATACAATTGATTTGGCCTGGGGCCACAGTTTTCCCACACCTTTTGTCTATATAACTATAAGAGAATGCAGTGTATTCCTACATTTTTTTAGACTCTGAAGACCATCATCACAATAGTCTTATCAAGTGCCTAGATTCTCTCCTCAGGGTGCATTCAACATGACCCAGGAGAGGAGAGATGAGGGTCTGCATGGTATGATCTCCAATTCCACTCTGGAGTCAATTCACCACTCTAAGATGCTTGAGCATTTTGATTTTCATAACTTTAAATGCAGGGGAAAGGTAATAAACTGTCACCTGATACCTTCAGTTATTAGTAACTCAGTTTCATGGCTTAAGTTATGCCTAGGAGATTAGGCGAGAAATTGCTGGCTGACAGATTTGGAGTAGAATGGGCTTAGGTTGCCTGAACTTTCTTCAATCCCTTCTCTGATTTATTCAAAAGTATAGCAAATGACTACTATAATAGAGGTACACTGACAAGAATACAGGAATGTTCAAAGCTGAAAAGGATAAGGTCTTTACCCTCAAAGAGTTTTGTCTATGGAAAAATTAAGAGGCAAGATAAGCACACAAGTTCCAAGTGTGCAATTAGAGACTCTATGTCAGAAAAGCCTTGGGGGCTAAATGTGCTCTGGAATTTGGTATTTTTAGAACTGAGAATTTGAGAAAGACAGTATGATGCACTTACTGTAGCAGAGTCTAGAATAACACCCTGTAATTGAACATTAATATTTCTACAATCAATTCAGTCTTGTTTCCAAAACTGCAACATAAAAACTGTTTTCAGAGCTTTTTGGATTTTGGAATAGTGGATAAGGGATTGTAGGCCTGCCTAATCTTAGAAGAGTCTACAAATTTAGTTTATCTACCTCTCTTTTAAAATAAAGTTTTAACTTAACCAAAGGATGCAGTGATTTCAGATCCAAATTCTAAGCAATTGCCAACTTCTGCTGCACTATGTTGGCCTCTACGGTACCAAATCTTTACCACAGGTTAGTTACCTAAGATACCTGTGAGGTGAGTTCAAGTTAATTAAGATTTGACTCTTAGCATCATTTTCTTATTCCAGCCAAGAGTCATAAGAAAAAAAATCAGATCTAACAATACATCTACGAGGTAGTTAATGAATCCTTAGAAATTATGTAACATGGCTTTCTTAATAAATTATCAATCACACCACTAAGTACCCATAGCCATGTGGCTAGAAAAGGCAATATGGTTTTAGAAGGGCCACGTTAATGTGGATACCACACCTTCAATTCTCAAGAGAACACACTCCAACACTGATAATAGGAAAGCTAGACATCTTCTGCCCTTCGCGGTATATGTCCTGTCATTCTATGAAGAAAGAATCTGAGCCCAATGGACCTTTGCTTCTGCTACAGTACCTTGTATAAAGCAAGCCCTTTATCAACATCTAACAAATATATGAAAGCCATTTTCATTTGTACATCTAAACATGAAGAACAAAATATACTGTTCATTGACTTGGTAGATGGCAAGTTTCTTTCATCACAGTGGATAAAGTATATCCAACTCATTTTAATTCACCAATACATAATTTTCCCCAGACTGAAACATAATTTTTAGATGTAGATACAAATTTAGAGAGCTCCTAGTCCAATTACTTTGATGTTAATAATAAGTAAAAGCAAGTGTTTTACTTGCTTTTAATCCTTTTACTTACCTTGTTTTAGCCTAGATTTGCCTCCTACTAGCTAGTAAGAGGCAAATCTAGGATTAAAACATGGTCTGCATGTGGTTTCCAATTCAAAGTGGCCATGGAACTGCTGACAAACAAGGCCATTTACCAATACAATTATACAGTTTTTGGTCTTACTACATTAGGTTCACAGAGTTAGGATTACCAGGAAACGAACATTCTATCAAAGTGGCAACATCAAACACATAACTGGATGAAGCTCATCATTCCTGGACCTAAGCATTCTAGACCCCTATAAGGCTGTACACAATTTATTTTCTGTCTCACAGTTTACATTACTCCTACTAATTTCTATAACAGACACAGGGACTATATTCGATATTAAATAGTTCCCTGAACTTGTATAGAAATTGCATCACTCACTACTTGCCTTGCTTCGAAAATACTGATTGCATACTAACCTTTATACATGAACACACAACACACACACACACACACACACACACACACACACACACACAGTTTTACTAACTGCACCTGGTAAGGTTAACTTTTCAGTCATGTTCCTTCTGAAGTTTCTGCATTTGGTAAATGCAAAGAATCTCTTACACGGCCCACTCCTGATTCTATAAGTTAAAGAGCACCCACGATTGGACCACATTTAAATAGATATAAAATTAACAACAATCCTACAAAATTCAGAAGCATGAGAGCTGGGATGATGTCACATTTTAAAACTTCTAGGGTAGTGCAGACTCAATATAAGTTTGTTTCCAGAAAAGAAAATAAAAAGTTAAATCTATAAATGGTTAAATATGAATTCAAAATACAGAAGTGTCTTACAAAAAAAGCTTAATGAAGAAATAACTATACAACAGGTTATCAGGACCCACAATAATCAATTTTTTTAAAAATTAAAAGTTCCTACTACGTTAACATGCCCCTGCTGTTATTACAGTCCATTATTTACAAGTAATTAAAATTAACATCTTGAAAGAAAAGAACACAGTAAAATAAGACAAAATATGGAAAAAACACATGGCCCAAATGCCTAGTTCACAACACTACGTTCCAGATACTACAGCCGTCTAGCTGTTACTATTATTTCTACTGTGGATGTATTTTCAAAAGAACAGAAAATCATGAAGATGCCATAAACTTAATTCTAGGCACTATAACTTTTAGCATGCAAAGTATGTTTTACATTACCCAGAATCCATTTTAAATATATGATCAGGCATTTGAAAAGTGACTGGATGCCAGGCACTTTGCACGGTACTTTACACACATTGTCTCATTTCATCTTGTTAATAACCAAGTGAAATGGATATCATCATTGTCATCATCATCATTATTATTACAAAAAATCTAATTGGGAGAAATTGAATAATCTGCTAAGTCATCTATCTGTAGTCTATGAAAGACTGTGATTTGAACCTCTGATTCCAAATCCATTCTCCTTCCATTATACCATTGTTTGAGTCATGGCTAAAAACCATCATTCTCACAGGAATTTTCTTTTCTTTCTTTCTTTTTTTTTTTTTTTTTTGAGGGGTGGAATGTACCTTCAAACATACAAAGGAAAAAATCTTTGATTTACATGTCTGAGGAGGCTCTAACATTTCGTTTAGAATACCTCAATGTATAAGAGAATAATACCCAGCTCTAAGTAATACACTGGGGCTTTTGCATACTGAAGTACTATTTTTAAAAACAACATACTTCAGTGGGTTAATCATATAACATGCCGCCAGACTCTGGGTTCAGAAGAACCAGAGTGGTTGTGCACTCTGATGAGAAACCTGAGAGAACAGAGGGCCTGTGCGCGGTGAGACGATAGTGAGGATCCCCTGAATCCCAGTCCAGTGTTCTTTCGACTATATCCTTACGTCAGCTTTTATTTCTCTTTCTACATATTTTTAGAATAATAAAATACACTCAATGAGTTAGACTACTGAACCAAGATAGTTTCAGTGGTAACAAAAGCAATAATTTATTTACTTTATGTGTTGTGCCCTTTGCTAGAAGGCCTTGGGGAGCAAAAACAGTAAAGAATCCCATTAATTAGAGTATCTAAAACAAACATCAGTGACAATTAACGGATCATCAAATATGACACTAGAATAAAATGACCATAAAATAGGTTCCCTCACTGCCACTCAACCAGGGCACTCTAGCTTTAAGCATCTTGCATGATGCCTGTGATCCAATCAGATCAAAGTGGCTTGTATAGGACTCTAAGATCATCTCTTTCACCTCACTTTAGCTCCCGAACGAAAGCTGAACTGTGTTTAAGAGAGAAGCAAAATGACTAATTAGGGTGGCACTGACAGTGCTTAGTTAACGAAAAATGAATCTTGAAAATGATTAGGCCCCCAGTCACAAACAGCTATTAATGACTATACAGTCTGGATTTATAGGCTAGCTTGGTAGCATGCTTTATTTTTGTTTTAAATAAAGGTGGCTTGTTAAATGAAGAATAAATGAGATTTAATTTCTATGTCTTAATTCTTTCAAGTAGAGTCACAAATTGGTACAGAAATGCTTCTGCTAAGCCATAGGGCCAATTTTAGTATTCTAAAACTATAAATTCCCATCATATGTGGCCCTCAATTTAATTCCTCAAGTTATCCTTGACAAACTGATAACGCGCTGGAAATCAAGCATTCATTCCTTTGTGACTCCCACCCAACTATCCCATCTGCTCTATTCTAAAGGTACTTAGTCGTGGGTCCCTCCCTCAACCCATGTCGTAAATCTCCAAGTCAGCTGATAAGATCAGCAGCCAAAATACTGAAAGCATGTACATTTATTATCATCAATTAAAGACAAGCAGAAAGCATAAATTTAAAAATTATAAATTGTTATGACACTTAAGTTCAAAAGTATTATCACTAAATGTAGTTAGTGGTTATAAAAACAAAAGAAAACAAAAAACAACACTTAAATTTCCATAAATAAAAATGACATTGAAATATAAAATCCAAATTAGAGAATTCAATTATTATAAAAGTATTCCTATTAATTTCCAGCAAACTGATGAGGCTACAAGTTAAAGTCTTTGTCAGATTTTTTAATCTGCATAAATTTTAATTAATCAGATAACAGATTTTGAACTGTACGAGAAGAGAAGGAGGATGCATCTGCTGGATATGAGACATTTAACACAAAAATACACATAGGACTATGTGATGACATTCCAAAATGCTGTAATATAAAAATGATCTGAAATCACCATTTGAAGGTACACAAAATATGAACTATTAAAAACATGTCTCCTCCTCCTCATGTGAGGAGCTTACACTCTAAGAACATAAGACAGAGAAGTCACACAAAACAACACACCACAACAGCATTATTACAGATACACAAAATCAGCACACCAAAATATTTAGTTTGGTTTTCTATAGACATGACAGACAAGAAATGGAAGAATCTAACACACCATTTATTAACGGACTGCCTAAATGGCAGGCGTTTTGCTGGGTCTCCTCATAAATGTCTCTAATCCACACACTTATCCTACACCGAGGATAAGTAAGGTATATGTAGACGAGGCCTAAATTAACCCTAGTTAGAAATAAAGAAGATGGGCTCTAGAGACTAACTTAGTTCTAAACAGCTCATTGGATGGGTTACATTTTGGGTGACTGTGGACAAGTCATAGCCTGTTGTGTCTCACTTTCCTCAACTGCAATTTAGAAATAACAGTAAACTCCACCTCAAGTGGGCTGTTATGATCGAACAGAAGGATGGCTGTTAAGGACCTGGCCGGCACAGGGTAAATGCACCCTCGGTGCTAATTACTTTTATTATTATTGTTCAAGGTCACAAAGCTAGCAGGTGGCACAACTGTCTATAGAACCCATGACAGTGGCTCCAGAGTGCATTGCTTTTCATTCTGTACTAAGCAGCCTTCTAGTGATTTTCATTAACATTCACAGCCAGGATTAGAGAAAAGCAATAGGCCACCTCTCAATTTTTCTTATCTGGGAAGGGAAGCCTGAGGCAAGTGTCATGTAAGGGGACTAGAGAAGGTGAGGGCAATTAAGTGACAGATTCCAGGGTGATGGACTCAGGGGCAGCCAGAGGCAGGAGTCACCAACCAGAACTGCTCCATCTACAAAGCTATGCTGCTGAAAAAGGCATTTCCAGCCAGGACTGGAAGCAACTGCCACCAGCACCCAGAGGCAGAAACTACTCACATGTGATGATGACCATTCAATACATCTGTATTCTAAGCCCATGTTTTGTTTCATATTTACTATATTTGAGCAAGCTGCGGCCTGTGGTTTTGGGGCTGACAATGAGTAAAATGTAAATCATGCTAGCACCTTAACTTCTTTTTTAGGGGAAAGTTAAACATGAAAAACTCTCCAGATAAAAAAATAAGTGAAACTAAAATATGCAAAGAAAGGAATCATATAGCAGCATTTCATTTGGGGTGGACTCCTCCCACAAAAGCACATACTTCAATATGAAAAATAATTAATAAGGAAAACTACACTTTAAAAATTATAATAGTATGTTCTAAAGGTAAACAAACATTTTTGAAATCACTTACCGCCAATCCACATATATGGATTCCAGGAGGTTAAGTCAAACCTGAAGGAAAAACCTCCAAGACTAACACACATCATTTTGACTTAATGGAACTGGAGTCCATTCAATATTATTTTAATTAAAGTAGACTGTTGGTTGGGGCTCTAGAACTTGTTTGGTTATAAGGATATTTTTGTTGTAATGATATTTGTTATAATCACATTTGATTTGTACATCTCCCAAAACAAATGTTGTGACAACCATAAAAAAATTTCAGGATCTTAGGCCAAACAAAACTAGCTCTTTAAAAATTTCATTCCTTGTAGAGTGCACAACGTAGAATGTACAATGCTCTCTGATATTTATTCTGAATATTTCAGTGATGTAGTTTCCACGTTTTTGAAAGCCAAAGGCTGATAATTTATAGCAGGGTTTCTGAAAAACCGTGCCCTTTCACTGGTTGCTGGCATTTAAAGCATGTTTTTCGACACATCTTACAATGTTCTGAGACTTATCCAAATTTGATTGGAATTTACATTTTTTAAAGCATTTTTAATTGAGTCCCTGGGCTGAGAGTGTTCTACACCCCACCTGCCCTCACTTGCACTTGTTTCTTTAACAAAACTAATTGCGGCTGCAGAAAGTTTCCACTTAATCTACTTCTTCCTGTTAAGGTTTCTGAGCTAGAGAAATGTATATTCCTTTTCCTTACTTTTAATAAATCTCTACGAAGAAACATGTTGGTATTTAGTTTCGATAACCAGAGGAATCTGAATCCCTCTTGATCAGATTCCAAATCCGAGCTAATAAGCATTCCAAAATGGCATCTCAGGCAAAAGTAAAGAGAAGTGAAGACCTGAGAATTCTCAGGCATGGCTGACCCCACAAAGGCTTCCTGGGCCTTTAGTGGAGATACCACTTTTCTAAAAGGTTTGGCAGTTGGTAAGAATGGGCTGCCCCAAATATGGCCTGATGGTTCTCAGGTTCTTGGCTCACAGAAAACATCATTCAAGAAGATAGCTCTAAACATCCAGATGAGGTAATTCTCTAAACCGGAGTCACTTGAAAGACACATTCCTAAGGCTTTGCCAGACCAACCCTGGCTCTTGTGGGGAGCTGAAATCCTACCTGCTCAGGTGCTCTTAATAGCCCACCCACAGTGGTAAAGTTAGCTAGGTCACCCATGCCAAGAATGTATCTTCTTTCCAAAACTCTGGCCCTTTCATCATTCTTAAGAAAATATGGAACTTGCTAAAACCCTGTTGGTATGACTCTTTGAGCAATATGAATTTACATTCTAGGCACCGTACATCTCACAACGGGAGAGCACCGTCATTTTGTAAGCTCTGGAAGACAACTTACACAGAGCACTTATTGAAAGGACACAAACCAAAAAATAAGCAAAGGAAGGGAAAGTGTTATTTCAACACCCTAAAAAGCACAGGCCTTGTATCTTCCCGGCTGACATTTTTACAGAGAAACTGAGGCTAATGTCTCCTGAAAACACAGCAACCAGGCACCACCCTGCAGGAACCCTTCTATTCTCAACATTCACTTTTATGAGAGCACTTCTCAAATAAGGGCACGAGCATCATCATTGTCCTTACCCTCCCCTGCTGGGCCCAGGCAGGCTGTCTCCCTAGAGAACCCCAAATATTACAGACATCTTTTTCCCTCAGATACACCCCTGCCAAAGCGGGTACACCAAGACTGCCTGTCATTAGCCTCGTGAGATTCTTCTGTTAACTCAGCCTGAATAAAAAAAAGGAGCTGCAAATAAATCAGTATTATAGTCAGGGATGTGTATTCCTTCCCCAAACAGCCAACCTTATTGACAGGGATTAGGTGTATGAGTAGTAAAATAATGAAAAGGAGCAAGAGTCTCTACTGTTCGACAAGCATCTATTGGGTATACTCGCTCTCCCCACACAATTAGAGGAACGTCAGAATTGCTACAGTTTACAACACTGGTGGGAGAAGTCCATTTTACAGAAAATCTGACATGAAAATAAAAGAGGCTCTCTGCAAAATGCAAGGCACACTGGGACCAATGTCCTTAGTCTACTCCTTCAACGTTTGCAAGGCTAGTTATAGTTAGTAGCTTCTCCTCACAGCAGAAGCAAATGGTGCCAGCGCAGCAGGAGATGTCTTTTAAAAGGAGGATTTAGATTTAGACTGACAGGAATCCACAAGGTTCTCCCTCTTTGGTCTCCAATTTCATCTATTATGAGTGGCAAGTGGTTTTTGCTATAAAATACATAAAAATCACATTCTCGGCTGAGGCTGAACTATACCGAAACATGAAATTCCCTTTGGAATTAAATATGTGTTCAGATCAGCTGAAGTTAATTCTCAGCCATCTGCATGTACAAGATCCATTTTGTAGATTTTTTTGCAGCAAAATTTTAATCCCAGAATAATTTCCCCCACAGCCTGGCACATTTCTAGCTTGCGTCTTTCTGTTGTGGAATGCAAGTTCATTTAAATATTAAATCCCCAAAGAATAAATGGAACCAAGTTATTTTCAAATTATCCATATTAAAAAAACAGTCAAGAGCCACTGAGCATCTAAGTGTCAGGCACCTTTGAAAACTTACCTATACCATTCCCCTGTCAGAATAAATAGAATATGAGAGAAGTAGCTTGCCCAAAGTCACAAGCTGGTATATGGCAAAGGCATATACCAGCCCCCTAATTCCAGAGCTTGAGTTTCTAACCAGTATCTCAGCACCGCCTTTCATCACCTATGGGCTGGCTAGAGTTCACAGCATGTTGCATGTACAGATATGGGCAGGTCACAACACACACCAGCTTCTCAACATTAAGCAATGTGGTTCAGAGTATACAAAGAGCCACCTTGAGTCACCTTTTACAAGCGTGTTATTTTAGCTTTAAGAGCATAGTAACATGAATACCTGCTTGAGTAGTGGGAAAGGAGGAGGTGGGAAGACTGAGAAGGATCTGTCTATAAAACAAGTCTCTTCCAAAATGTGCTTGCCCTTGTGGCTCGGGCCACTGCCCGAGGGCTGCAGAGAACCAATCTATTTGTCTTAGCCTAAGTCAATTTCTCTTGAACTTATTCCTTTCACTTGTGAGCCTTTTACTGCGTTTTTGCCCATGGTCTCTCATAATTTTGGAGTCATGCTGAGTCAAGTCTGTGGAGTCTTGGTCTCTCTCTTTCCTTCTTCTAGCTTATTAACAATGATAAACTTCTTGTCTTATTGTCTTTTCAAGTTTTCTAACTTTCATGATTTCCCTACCTCCTTCCTTGAGGACTAAACCTTGGAAGAAACGTCAACTGTTCAGTCACACAGATGCATTTATCTCTACTTAGCACCAGTCCTCTCTCAGGCTTTCTTCCTTAGGAACTTCAGATCTAGGTCCCTACACTTGATTATCTAGTATTGAAATAGGCAAAGCATTGCATGAGTTGAAAACTAGGTAGCATTCATCTCACATTTCTTTTTAGCAAAGTGCAGAGCGTGGTCATGTAATATACACCTCCATTTGTTTGTCCAAGAAGTCGCCCCCACTCACCTCTCAACGAATTTACTCATCTCTAGGACTCCAGATGCTACAAGCGCTAAAACAATCTACCATTCCCACTTTTCATATGAACAGTAAATTCCTATTCTTTCCCACTGTAATTCCTTAAGATTTGGTCATATAAGGTACTGGAAACCAAAGAACGATGACACAAAGGTACAAGCCAAGCCATTCTTCTTGTCACTAGTAGCGGAGAGGAGTCCAACAGATGAGGCTGGAGAACAGAACACAGAAGAGGAAGCGCCAGCCCCCTCCTTGCTCCCATACTGGATAAAGGAGTACTGACAAAAGACGGTCCTACTGATAGTGCCCAGGGCACTTCACACCAAAACTGGACACCAAACACAAAGACATGGCTTTATTTTTCTGACCATACGCATTTTTGTAAACTTTTCAATTATCATATCACTAAAACACACTGTCTCAGAGAGCATTTTAACTTCCATAATATAGTTTCTGTCTATCCTTGCCCATGTTCTATAAATATTTTTCTGGCCTTACTATGTATTCTAAATCTTTTACTCACCAAAGGCAACTCTATGACAGTTATCCATCTATTGCATTGTGCTAAGTTTTGCTGGTTAGTGCTTTTGGATAACTCTCGCAGACCTATTTAGATGAATTCTTCAGAAACACCTTTCTCTGAAGTATGCCCACCTTTATTGACCATCTAAAACACTCTACAGCTTTTGAGTCAACATTTAAAGGAAATTTTACTTCAAGAAATTTTAAATATGCATGCAATCCTCAGCCAAGAAGACTTTATATTTTGGTTTGTGATAGGGAAAATACATGCACAAATGAAGCTCGAGGAAGAACTAAATGCAAAATGAAATCATCGAGCAAAAGGACAGGGGCTTCTCCGACTCTCAATCATTTTCAGTCACACTATGTTGTCCGGTAAACTGCACTGATAATTCCTCATGAATAAAATGCCAGCATTATCATCTGCAGCTATGTTGTTGACATGCTTTTGCTATTTCACTAAAAATACCATTAATTTTCTGGCTTCACAACAGCTGAGCTACTCCCCATTTGAATATACAAAAGAGTATTTTGTTTAAACCAAATTAAAAGCGTTCCAGTAAATGACTTTCATTTTGCTAGCTATACTATTTTAGCATATACTGTTTTTCTTAATCCTCCCTACCTCAACGCCATGCCTGTCATCTCTCCAAGCCAAAATACTTCCATTATTAAATTCTTTTTTAAGTTGGGGAGGGGGAATCCAGAAACTATTTCTGTTACAGCATTCTTGGCCAGTAACACACCTGAAGGGACTCAGTACAATGTGGCTTTTTTAAGGTTATAAGACATGGTGGCCTCTTTAATTTTCTCCCCTCTTTTAGCCAAGGTACATAAATAGTAAACTATTTTCCAATTTGGAACCTGTAAAGAAACAGTTCTACACACACACACACACGTGTGCGCACACACGCACACACGCACACTTTACACCTTCCATTTCCCATCTAGATAAGTTCCAACATTCCCCATTTAAAGTCAGAATGAAAACCACTACTCCTGCCAAGCCCTCCTGGCATCTCACCACTTTATTTGTTCCCATTTGTATCTAATGCTTTTGTCAACAGTTCAACAAAAGTCAAAGCAAACAACCCACTGCAAACACTGGGAGTAACAGCAACAAGCATGAATCCTTCACAATTATCCAGCCCAGCTGCTCCAAGCTTGTCAAGGCTGCTTTCATTTACAACAATGTCAACAAAAGGCTGAAACCCAATAACTAGATGGGTCAATATGGCCACTGTATACCCTCTGGAGGAGGAAATGCTGAAACACCTCCTTCGCTGCTTGGGCAAACATGTAGAATAATTCAGTCTGATGGACAAGTGCTTGTCTAATCATTTGTTATGTGAATTATTCAAAGACTTTCCCTGTAAACTACTACACAGGGCTCTTCAAATATTTCTGAGGCACTTCCAGCTGTCCGACTGCCCGTGTGGGAGCACATGAAAGGAACAAAAACATGAAAACAGAAATCATGACCCGAGTTAGTTCCCAGTGATAATCTCTAGTTTGAGAGCACCAAGTCTTTACAGCTAATCCTTTTAAGTCTAACCTTGCCTGGCATTGCCACTACAGGCCCAAGCTTCACTAGGGACCAGACCAGGGGTGGGGCCAAGTGGAAAGTCATTTACTTGGCAATCAGAGAAACATACAACCATGGCCCTTGACTATCTTTTACCCTGTTCAACTTTAAAAGTTTCTCCCTCCCTTTCACAAGCACTGACAATAGGTAGAATATGTGTTTATGATTTTTAATAGAGTATTTTAAAAGTATAGTTAGACATGTATTAATGAGCTATAAAGCATAATTTAAAAGTACATGTTCCTAAAGATTATATTTTAGAACATCAATTTCCAATGCCCTAATTTTGATAGAAATGTTGATGTTTAGTAAACAGAATTATTTTGAGATGTAACAGCTGAAAATTCCCACTTCACTTTCTTTCTTCTTAAATGTACAGCTTGCCAAACAGCCTGGCAAAAGCTGTTCCTGACCAGGGCTCTGGGACCTCACCCAGCTAATAAGGCCCTCCTCAGGACCAAGGGGACATGCTTACACATAATCTCTGCCCACCCACTCTAGACCATGAGCTGGGTACCAGGCCCCTGAGATTCTTTGCTGAAGGCCCAAGTTCAGGGTTGACCTGGTCTTTTTCCTGGGGCCTCCTGGACTAAGCTGTTGGTTTGAGCACACCTACACCTTAGGGCAGCTCTTGGGGTGAAATGAAGCTTTGAAGTGAGAAAGAAAACATGAGGGTCAACATGGCTCCAGCAATGAAAGGCAAGGGGCCTGATAATTTACAATTCAAACCTGGCCTTTCAGATCATCACGAAGGTATATTTATTAACTGGATTTATAACTTTTAAATACTTAGACATATGATATAAGGGTCTCTACTTTTACTCTTTTTCGGGCCCCACAAATGTTATAGTCCCAAAAGGGAGGTATCATGTGCAGTTTTGAGGCAATACCTAAATGTTCCACTGCAATACTGTACATAAGAAAACCACATGAGAATTTTGTTTTTATAAATCTACATATCCACGACAGTAATGAAAATACTGATCTTATTTCTACAATACTTTAAACATGCATTGAGTTAAAAAGTTAAAAATATATATACAAGAATTATTGCTGTTTGCTGGGCTAGTATATACAGTAGGGATAAAAATATCTGAATGCTAGAGACCTTTTCTCTTCTAGATTATTTGTGTTGTCTTTCCTTTTCCAGCCTTCAAGCACCCAGATTACAAAATTACTGCTTTTAACACACTTTGTCAAACACAGATGAAGGAAACAGCAGAGATTCAAACTCATTCAAAATCATTTCCTCTCCTCACTATAGCCAGTTTACTTGTTGCCATTATCATAGAATTTTCATTTCTTACCACAGGTGCTAAGAATTTTTAGTTCGGGGCATAAAGAACAGTGCTTTCAAAAAACAAATACTAGTCCAGAATGTGAAAAACACAACTTGAGAATTCTACTTCCTTCTAAAGATCTCTAATAATGCCTGCAACTGTTATATTACTGAGGCTGGCTTCAAGCACCAACTAGAAAGTTGGTACTTGAAAGAAGAGAATTTCATCTGAATAGAAATGGGCCTATTTACTGAGAGCAGAAACAGAGAATTTTTTTTCTTAAATCAGAGAAACCACCCAAAAAGCCAGTGAGGGGAATAAAAACCCTCATAAGACCCACATTAATATTTTGTTCTGCTGATTCCTACAAAACATGATGTGAATGCCAGTAAAAGATACCATCAAGATTTGAAGTCTACAGAATGTTGCCACTGGCACTGCTGTCAGTGTTTGCTAGAGGTTCCATGTTTGCATGTATTTGCACATCAGCCGTGGCAGCTTCCTGGGAAGACTGCCTTCAGAAGCTAGTCCTCCAATCATTATAAACTACTTGTATATGCACATTTTAAAAGAATTCAGGACTAACCGGAAGCTCAGAGAAATGAAGAGGAACAATCCATTAATATATTTTACTCTACTCAGAAGGCAGCATATCTTAGAGTTCCATACTTTAATAGGAAAACGATTTGAGGTAAAGAATTGTATCCAATCTTCACTATGCACCCCCAAGGACTCAGTGCAGACCTATCTGCCCTCCAGCTGCCAAATCAGTACCTACCACCTAACTTTAAATATTTAATTTAGTCAGCATTGCTCAATTTTCAAGTTCATCTATCAACACCAACAGGTTTCGAAATCAGGAACCATTAAAATTATAATTTTTGGTTAGCTGTCTATTATAAAATCAGGAATATCTCCCGGCTGAGAAGGTACAGCAGTACCTTTTTAACATCCAAAGGAAAATATGTAGAGATCGAAAAGCCATTCTTACTTAAATGACCCTCAATATTAATGACAATCAATCAAATCAAATGGACTAGCATGTAGCACACTTTTGTCCTACTCCATTTTTAAAAAATATTTCTCACCCTAAAAAACACACCAATTTCATCCAGCATGAGATGTTTCATATGTAATATTCTTTTTTTCCTCCTCAGGAAAGAAAGATGGTTGACCCCTAAGGAGCATGTAGGAAAAGGGGAAAAAAGGGTAGAAGGAGAAAAAAGGAAAAAAAAAAAAAAGAAGGGAATTGAAAATGACAAGGGTGAGCAGAACAGTTTACAAGTGAGCATCTGGCACAGACAGAGGAACTGAACACAAAGTCTGCAGAGTGGTGCTGCAGTCCGGAGGGAAAATGGAAGGAGGGGCAGGGAAGGGGAAGAACTGCAGACAATCCTGTTAGATTGGGGGAGTAACTATCTAACCAAAGTATTACTCCTAGATGCTTCTCTATTTAGTCACAGTTTGCTCTATTCTCCCAAGGGCAAAAATGTCACCAGCTTAGTTTAAAATTTCTCTAAATAAGGTCAGAATAGGACACTATAAGATTTTATTATCAAAACAGATTCCAGCCTAAGCATCCAATTCAAGAGTCTCATTCAGACTAGTCCAATACAGTTAGGTTATAATCCCTGGGTAGAAGCTGGGCCTGGGGCTGGGGCTAGGGCAAAGGTGTGGAAGAACTCAGAGACCTTTCAAGTCCTGCTAACTGTGGTATAAACACAAGTGATTATTTCAATTTTCTCTAAAGATTATTTTTTTCAGGGCAGCCCAATAAACCCAATAATGCTCAGGTTTACTAGAAAAAATTTTTATTCATTTCCCCATGCACCAGAAAGTAAGCTAATAACGTCCCGCTGAGCGTGCTGTCAGGCCAAATCCCTCCACTACTGAATGCACTACCAGGATAAACCTCCCTTCACTTGCCATTCCACCATCCACTTTAGGGTAAGGCCCTGGGGACTGCTCAAGATTACCCCTCCGCAGTGTCACAGGCACAAGCCCGAGTGGCCCAATCAGTGCCAAGAAAAGAACAAACTAAAAAAGATTAATTCACAGATGTTCATGCATTTCACATACACTATACCCCATGGTCCGTTGCTAGGGCAACGGGAGACCACCAGTGCGCGCTTTATTGGCTTTATGAAGTGTGTCTCAGGGACCATAGCCCAAGAAATGCTGCACGATAACAGTGTGGCTTTTTTGAAGCCTCGTTTTGTGTTTATCCACATTTAACCTTATGAGTATTATACGGAGCATCGTTATGCATAGCCTTCAAAACCCCCTACCACCACCACACCACTGTTGGCGCCCACTACCGCCAACTCCAAACTGCCTCAACTTTCTATGTAGAAACATTAAAATGCATCTCCTGGGGTCCATTTTGGGAAGATCCAAGTTAAACTGCTCAACCAGTTCCACAAGGGGGGGGGGAACCTACTACCATTTAAAGATCACTATATTAATGTGGCCGATCATCATCAACCATGCCTGAGCAGTACAGAAGCTACAAAACTGAAATACACACATGCCGCTTATTTTCTACACATTGGGAGGAAACTTGCTTTAAAAGATCGAGTCTGTTTTCAGCAGATGGAACAGCAGAACCAGCAAATTTCTCAGGCCCAAGTCTTTCTCTATCCAACTGAACTTTCTGCAAAGATGGGAATGTCCTGTATCTGCACTGGCATGGCAATTACCACAGCCACATGTGGCTACTATGCACTTGAAATGTGGCTAATGCAACTGACAAACTGGGTTTTTAACTTTTATTTCATTTTAACTAACTTAAATAGCTTCATGTGGCTAGTGGCTACCATACTGTACAGCACAGCTTTAGAGGCTTACCAGACATCTATGCAGGTTTTTTAAAGTTTGTTAAAAGCTGTTTCTTCATGCTTTTAGTTCCTGCTTATTTCATAGAAATATAACTCCAAGTGAATGTACACAGAACAGTATTCAGGATTGTGGCTACCGCTTGCTGTGCCAGTTCCAAACAGCTCTCAGCACTCGGCCTCATCAGCCTGCTTCTTTTGTCCAACAGGCCCAGGATGAAGACTGACTTCCCCGTCTCCCCCTCCTTATCCCACCCAGGGTGGGAGGTTAAAATCACAAATGTCACAACTCTCAGAGCAGTAGTACAGATCAAGTGTTAATCTAAAGGGATGGGGTAGCCGAGGGGGAGAATACAGGCTGGCGGAGGCGGGGGCGAGGGAGGATCTGGAATGAAGAGCAGAGAAATAAAGCCAGTGAATAGATCAGCAGAAGCAACAGCTTACATTCAGATTCACAGGAGAAAGAACACACCAAGACAATCATTTCCTGGGAAAAGCTCAAGCCTAATGAGAATTTACTCTGCTCCTTTATGTGACAACCAGCCCTTTTGTGGCATGGGCTTCCTGACTGACAGGAACCCTGGGCCCCTTAATAGGATTTCCATATTATTTCCAACACCTGCCCAGAAGTTATTTGTTTACATTGAAGGAGGCAAGATTCTCAGATCAGACATCTGCTTCTAGTTCAGGCATATCTTAGGAAACCATCTAGAAAGCAGCTTTGTTACCATGGTGACATTTTTATTTTCCTCCTTTAGTTGGCTCAAAACATTAGCATTTCCAATTTTATTTTGTTGTTCAAAAGGCCAAATGTTGCTCAAGTCAACAGAAGTTAAAAGAAAGATAAATGAATGGAATACTCAAAAATATCCAGAATAATTAAAACGACCAGAGGGAAGAATAAAAAAAAAAAATGAGATGTTATTATATAGCCCTACTGGCTTCTCTCATTGGGCGGTGTCACTACCCTGTTTCCCTCCCCACCTCCTCCCCTTACATTTGAACATTCAGCAACTTTGAAAGTACTGATTTTGGGAAATTGGTTCAAGAATCCTTAGGGTAAGATGCAATTAAATGAGGAATCCATTTCCATAAAAAAGAATTCCTCAGGCTCACCCTATTGCCATATTTTAGGAAGTTCACTTACAACAAGAATACTTAAGACATTTTAACTTCCACCTCACTGCCTGCAATTCAGTAAAGGGGAGGGTGGCAAAGGATAGGAAAGTATAGGCTCTCTGTGAATATTTAGTGGTTGAAGAGGGGATGGGATATTAAACTGTGAAGGAAGAAAGGCGGACTGTATGTGAGTAGATTATATATGCATGTGTATGTTGTTTTTTTTTTTCCTGTTTCTTGTGAAGCAAAATTGGAGGCATCATTGAACCTAGAGGAGGGGGAAGATGGGGACTTAACCACCAATTACAACTATCACACATAAACAGAAATTAAAGTTATAATACTAGTACTTGGAACTTAAAATGTTTTTTTAGAATTGCATAATTTATTACACAAAGAACTGGATTGGTTCTGAATAATGAATCTGATCAACCTGAAGTAATAATAGTCTGTTCAATATTTAGATTCAAACTAAAACAATATTCAAATGTAAGATTTGAAGTTTTGATTTGCTAGATCTAAGCAGCATTATTTAATCTTGAAATACGATTTTATTACTTTCATTTAAAAGAATTACTCAGAACATATTACTCAGCCCTCAACAAACTTCCTTTCTAGTCCTCTTTTGTGAAGCCTGAATTCTGTTCAATCCTGTCCCAAGGTAGCTGCCATGGTAATAATTAGATACAACTCTTCTTCATGACCAAAATTACAACTTTTGTTAGTGGCGGCCCCTATATATAGAGTCTTTAACCCAGAAGATATCTGAATTACTTTAAACAAAATTTGTAAGTGGAATAGAGTAAGTGTCACAGCAGAAATGATTCAAGAACACGAGAAGTGAGAGTATTAAGCTTCCCCCTCGGTGCTTCTATGATTTTTCCAGAATGGGTTATGAGAAAATGTTATTACCAGAATACAGAAAAGATGGTAAGCAATTCTTTAACTCTTTTGGAAGAATTATCTACATTTTGAGAAAATAATGCTTTTGAAATTCAAGTGCCAATTATATAGAAACTTTATAGTGTAATATTTTGTAAGAGATGAAATGCACTGTAATTAAGAAAATTAAAGACATGAAACATCAAGATGAAATGTCTGTAGTAACTAAGAGGGTTGGTTTATGGAAAAGAATTAAACCACCCTTGCCAAAAATCAGCTGGGGAAGGCAGACCCCCAAACCAGCCCGCCTCTGTTAATTAATATTTGTTCCGCTTTGATGATCTATGCAGGAGGGTGCACAAACAAGCACGCCTCCTCCAGTCACATCATTAATCCATTCATGCTCACCACCTGAGGACCAGCTATGCCCTAAAGATATTTATTCATCTGTTCGACAAACAAACAATTACAACACATTTTCTGGAATTAGGGCACCTGTTACATTTCACACAGCTTACATGCCTAGAGGCAGGTATCAATTAATACTGAACAAATTACTCCATCATAACCCCATAGAATAAATGTTCCTGATTGTTTTTTGAAAAGGGAACTCTAAATAGTAAAATACATGGCAGAAATAAGTGCCTCTACAAAGAATTAAAAAGTAACAGCAGTAGTGAAATATTTAACTTCAAATTATCACCTTATTTTGGAAAAATGAAGGAGTTAAAACGTTAAATGCTTGAAAAGCATGCTTTAAAACATTAAAATATTCTGCTACAACCCAACACCCAAAATGAAATAAAATTACCATTGTGGTTATTTGGCTAATGCTATGGCCAATTTTATTAAAATATACTCTTCGATATAAGACATTATATAAAATCATTTCTAGAATGGGATTGAATAACATAAGAAAACATGCATGTACATTTCAAATGCCTGAAAAAAATGCCTCGAGTAATAGCTCTAAAATCCAGAAAGTTAAGTGTCTTGCCCACTGACACACAGCTTACCTAAAGAAAGAGGATTTCTAGTATAATTAGGATTTTCCTAATTCTATTACGATTCCCTTCTCAAACTAATCTTTTATTTGTCTTTCTATGCAGTCTGTAAAGAAGATTAATATTCTTGCCCTCAAGGAGCTAAAACTTTAGTTAGAGAGAACTTTACTGCTGGGAAGGGGCATCAGGGAAATCACCCATAAGGAAATAGTTACTTTAAAAATCCTAGTAAAAATGTTATTTTAAATAGCCTATCTTAAACAATACTTATCGTTTTAAAAATGGAGTTGGATTTCAGATACATCATAATCATAATTCTGTTTAAGAGTAAAAGGATACAAAAAGAATTTTATTTATTGATTATCAGTATACATTTCTGGACATTTTACTCCCTTAATTGGTAAACTTCAGTAAACTGTTGATCACCAATATATACATGCAAACCTAGACTTTGTTCTTCTACCCATTCTCCAATCATAAAAGACTTTTCCTTGTGTGAAAGTATTCTTGACCGCAAGGAAGCACAAAGATACATCAAAAATATGGGCCATTCTACATGAAGGCTGGCCAAGGTTCTTCAACAAGTCAGTGGTATAAGAAAAATTTTTAAATGAAAAACTCTTAGATTAAGAGAGACATAAGAGATATGACAACGAAATGGAATGGATCTCATTTGAATCTCATTTCAAGCAAACCAATTATTTGAAAAACCCGTTTGCTTATAGGCTGAATATTAGAAAATATTAAAGAACTAAATTCTATAAGTGACAAAAATTATTTTAGTTACCAAAAAATTTTCTGTTTTTTAGAGAAACGTTTTCATTTTATCTACTGGTCAAGGGTAAAAGCCTATCACTTGGGATTTGCCTTTAAAATATTTCAGCAAAGAAGTAGACAATATTGTTGCCAAATATCGATAGCTCTTACACCTTGATGTTGAATAGATTGAGGACAATGCATTATTCCTATTTCTGTACGTTTCAAAATTTTAATAACAAAAAATGAGACAAAAAGCTTTCCACTGAGGATGACACTGGCTATGTGACCCTGGACAGGGCCTTAACATCTCTAAACCTTTCCTGATGTAGGAAATAAAGGTAAGCACACACCAGCTCCCTGAACAGGTGAAATCTAAACTATGTGTTATACATGTAGTATGTTTGGCGGGGGGGGGGTGGGGAGCGGTGGCTGAAATCTGTGGAGTTCAATGTATATTTAGGATTTACCTTATTTTTTGCTAGGTTAGAGTGTCCAAGTCAATAGCCCTTACTTAGATAGCTTCTTTTCTCAAATTACTGATGACAGAGAAAAAAAACAGGGATAATGCAAGCCTTAATACAGTTTAGTTTGGTGATGATGTTCATTTTCTCTTTCTCTCCCCTACCCCTTTCTCTCTCTTTTTTCTTTCTTTTTTTCTTTCTTTCTTTCTTTTTCTTTTTTTGCTTATACCCTCTTTTTAGTGTTTTATCGATTTCACCTATTCCTCTTTTTAATCTAGCCTATTATTTTATGCTTTGGTCTTTTTATAAAATACCCTTCTAAAGTCTATAGTAATGCTATACCACCAAGCTTTCTCCCAAAGGGTAAAATTACAAGAATTCCTGTCTTAAACAGGTATATGGGGGAGATGAGAGTACTGAAACTGCCTGGGCCATATGGTATCCCTCTCTTACTGCCCTCCCTCCTCAAGTGGTTTCTTCTCTGCTATTCCCCACACAGTACATGCCAAGGGGTTAAACATATTAAAGGCTCACTCTTTTTTTTGACTGATATTCCTTTGAGACAGGAAAAATAGGGGTAAGGGGGGGAGTGGACTAAGTTATATAAGTTACACAAAAACCTGGAATACAACTTTGACCATTAAGACTCAATGTACAAAGTTTAGTGGCAAACAAAGTAATCATTCTGAAAATTCGGGCTAAAAACCCATTTGGCCTTAATCACACACTTCAATTTGAATATAAAAGGAGCCTTAGTCTAAATCTCCATTGATAAACCTTTATTGCCAATAGAGACTAACTGTAGAGACAAGAAGAAAAGTTATGTATGATATTTTAGTCATCTACATGGAAAAAACACCAAAATATAGCTGGGGCAGAATAAACAGACATTGCCTCAGATACAACAAATGAATGGATCAGTGTGGAAACCCTTAAACAAAGGGTTTTTTAAAAATCCACACCTATTATACTAGAAAAAATTATAAAAACTATGAAGTTCAATATTGGTGGATTGTGTGGAAACACTCAAACATTGCACTTGGCATTTAAAATTGGTACACACGTGTCTGTGAGATCAATTTGGCAATGTACAAGGCACTAAAAATGGTCATACTGTTTGATGATGCATACAGCACTTTGGGGAAGATGTTCTGATGAAATAACAAAACAACACAACTTAAATCGAAAAAAATGTATTTATGTTATATTTTACAAATAAATGTCAAATTCTTCTCAGACCTGACTTGAGGACGTTACTGCATTCAGAATAAAAAACTGGGAGGACCATGTAGATACATAGAAAGGACTTACGAAGTAATAAAGGATTCACAGTAATATTGACTTGGGAGACACCATGGAGCTAATCAATATCTGGGGATCGCGAATTTTGCTCTTTATATTCAAGTCGGTCTTGATTTTGGTGCCTATTTTTTTTGTTGGGCGACATTAGAACTGTGTATACATTTTGGTGGGGGGGGGGTAATAAGATTAATTTCTCAAGCGCAAATTCCTATCAAGTTTTAGGCAATTTGTCCTTTACACCTCGAATCCTCACCCTCATTCTAGCCACTCAGAAGAGAGCTGCAAGTGTTGTGAGGAACCTAATGACTACTCTTCATGAACTAGTACCTACAGTGACTGCGACGGAACTAGCTGTATGTGTGGATGTCTTCACTGCCACTACTTTGGAGCCCACCAACTTTACCTATCTGTCCTCAGTAGGAGGGATGGGCAATGGAAGAAGGTTCCATCACCTCAGAAAACATTTCCTTGGCTGACTTTTTAAGAGACGAGAGAGTGGTTTTAAACACTCCAGAAGACTGAAAGAAAACCCCCACCCAGTAAAACCTACTTAGGGGGACTTTAGGAGTGCTAAATTTGGACTTTCCACCCTACCACTAAGCCTAAGAGTAGATCAAGGTCTATTTCTTGTCATTTTCAGCCCCCAAATCTGGGGCTTACTGTTGGGCACACAGAGTCACTGGATAGCCAGGTTACAAGCAAGTGTCAACAGCCCTAGAACATACAACAATCTTGTTTTTCATCACCAAATAAATTGATTCTTGGGCTCCTACAATGCTTTCTCCTTTAGGTCCATATTTACATCCTCCGCCCTTGTTGAAAAACTTCAGAAACAGGTCTACAAATAACAGGCTTAACAATGAATTTGACCACTGAAACTATAGAAAACAAGATCAACAGAACCAATAGCATGTGGTTTAGTGGCCACAGGACTTCCAAAACAAGAAAAAGGCCTGACACTTTAACAAGAGGATTTCTTTCATTTTACTTGACATATAAAGGTAAAGCACCTAATTACCCAAATCTTTACATTAAGTTTAAATTTATATTTTATGAGCTATTCTGAAATCTGCCTTGTTTAATAATCTGTAACGTCAAGAAAACATTTTAAAATGTCTCTCACAATTAAACCCATCCCCACCTCGTATAAATCAAAATTTTGCTACCATATCAAAATGTTACACTAGGGCTGTATAACATTGCCCACATCCTCATTACATGCAACACTAATTACTACCAGCAGATTCAGAATTTTCTGCACCATTTAGAGGCTTTTAGAGGAGCTATAAAAAATTTCAGGCACCATTAATTTAAATTTGTATTGAAATTTCCTTTTGACAGATGGCCAAAAATTACTTATTATTTAGAGTACCAGAGCTGCCTGTTTGCACATTAGAAGAGGAAAGGGAAAAATTAAAAGCAAGAAGGAAATTTATGTCACGTTCATTACCTGTTAAATGTTAAGGAGCATTATCCTGCATGAATAAATTATTTCATACAAGCCTGACTCCAGCTGCAGGCAACTGGCATGCTCTGGCTGATAAAAACCATCTCAAGTCACAGAGCAGACAGTCATAAAAAAGCTCCTCTTAACCAGGAACCACTTATAGGAAGATGAGGACGATCGATGGAACAAGCAACTAACTGCTTCTCTGAGCATCAAAGAACACATTTACGAAAATTAACACACTATTTCACCTTGAGAAGCCACAGGACAGCCCCAAACCTGACACAACTTCAAATTTGAGAACAGTGCCCCCCAAAAATCTATTTATAGCTACCAATCCTTAACAGGTTAAGGCAAAATCATCCACCTCTATTTCATTTTTTCCCTGGCTTCTAGCTACAGATACTCACTCCCAGACTCACAGTGAATGATTATAGATAATTTCAAAATACACCCTACTTCAGTGTGAGGGAATATAAAATGTAATTGACACAAAAGTGTGCACTGGAGTATATTTTCACAATCTTCTGGAGTAGGGCAGGGGAGGAGGCTTTTGTTTATAGTTCACTGGCCTGCCTAAAGGTATATATTTATCATAAGGAGGCAGGAAATGTTTATATCATGGCCTCAGTATAACTAGCCAGGCTTTCCAATGACAGCTATCAACTAATTCTGGTCAATGAATTTACTCATTACTTACTAAGTACATATGGGTTGACACTTTAAGAATACTGTTTAATCTAGGTACTGATATACGTATCATATAACTAAATACACAACTGTAAATGCATAATTAAATAACTCAATGTGTAAATTCCAATTGTAAATGTTGACATTTCTATGGGTGTACAGATGCCCTTTCAAATTACAAAGATTCGTAAAGGGTAAAAACAGGTACGCTTAATTTTTATTTTCCATTATTTAAAGGCTTTGGAAAAAACCCTTACTTCCATTTACTATAAAAGGACAAGGAATAAAGATGCCAAGTGACAGCACACGTGGTTCCATTGGAAGATTTTTTTCATATACATAACTTCATTAAAAATTGCAAGAGATGTAACTACCCATGCTCCAAAGCATTCGATTGTTGTAAAATATAAAAAAAGGAACTGAGAGTGCATCTGTGCTTTGGTCAATGCCTCAGACCTGTCCTTTTCTTCTAAGGTATACAAAGTACAATGGCATACCTAATACAATTATACGTAATAGAGTAGCATATTTACATTGTGCCTGGCTCAAAAGTCATCAATCAACTTTCATATTTTGCTCATTTCCTGCTGTGGTAGCCTGTTTTTCTTGTTTGTTTACTATATGAATTCAGGCATTCTTAGCACATCCTATTCTAGTGTTACACAAGTATATTCAAATCATTAGGCCCTAAATACTCTTCCTTTTTCCTGAGGACTTGCCTATAAAGAGATAAAGAAGGAAGATGAGACAAATGCAAAACCTAAGGGAATAACTCGCTATACTGGAAACGGAGAGGGTATTAAATTAAAAACAAATCTTTCTGGTAAAGAAAAATTGCTTTGGTAAGAGTTTTGTAGGATAAAATTGTTTCCCCAAATATGAGACTAATGTGTATTTCCTTATAAACCAATTTATTTACTTCCTTTCATTATTATTTATCTTATATCCAAAGCCTAACTGAGAAAAGCAGTTGTTCTTTTCACATGGCAAGACATAATAAAATGAGCAATGCAAGCCAGATCTAATAATTCAATCTTGGTCTACAAATCCGATTCTGATAGAGAAATGGGACCAGTATTTTAAAAAATCTCAACCACACAACTGAAAGTAAAAAAAAAAAAATACAGTTAACCACTATTTGGTAAAGCCCACCAAATTATTCTCTAAATATTGAAGAATCCATTACTAGATCCATTCAGATCATTCTGGGCCCCTTTAAGCCATTCCCTTGCCTGTGAATTTGAGTCCTACCTTGATGGAGTCTCTGTCTATAGGCAAAACAGCAACAACACACACAGATGAAGTAGTGGAAAGAAAAAAAAAGAAAAGTACTAGTTAGTTTACATAAAATCATACATTTATCAAACGTAATCTCTGCTAAATAATAAATGGCACAGATGTCAACTTTGCCATAAAGTTAATCATTAATACTACTTTACCAGATTCGCAAAGTGCCAGTCTACCTTTGACACAATTTCAGAAACTAAAGCTAGATATCCTAGTATTCATATTCTTTATCAATTTTCCCACTTATAAAAGAGTTTATAATCATGCCTTAGCTCTGACCCATGGCATTCAGATAACTGGATGACCAGTATTACAGAGCTTTCAACATCAGAGATGGGAAATTTATTTTATGTGATAAATATCATTTACCCAAGATTATAATTCATGGTAATGACATTGCAACAGCAGATACGAAGTTTTAATTATGAACCACACCCTTCCAACCAAAGAACCACCTATGTGTTATGGAAACTCCCATAAAGGAATGCTGGGAGAGACTTTTTCATTTGCTTTTCTGTCATCAACTAATAAAAAATATTAGCAAGCACCATATAAACATATAGTTACATCAAAAGGTCTCCGCACCATCATCTACTTTAGTGGAGGGAGGAAACCAACCTAGAAGGAGCCCAACACATTTAAATAAACTCATGTTGCATAAACAATTGTGTTCTTATCAGAAGAATTAATTTCATGCTTCTAAACAGACTGGGTGTGAGAGGTAGTTAAACCAAAACATTTTATAATTTGGGCTGTATCTTCTCAATTACTAAGACTACTGAAATTGTTTTCTTACCTGTGAGATTTTTACTGCCCTATATATGCTGATCTAATTTATAAATAATAATTGATTCTGACAAACTATAAAGTGAGCTTTTATCAATGAGTCTTTCCCCAAAAAAGATTTAGTCAAAGCTATTCATGTTGCCATTCACTATTTCAAATAGTGAAATCCCACAAAGAGTGCTGTGGGATTTCGTTACTGATTTAGATTGGGGAACATAAGAGGTAGCAAAGGATCAAAGGCATTAACCAGGATACAGAACCCCTTGCCTTTGGGACTGCATTAACTCTTGCCAACCACTAGGGTATCATTTGGCAAAAGACAGCTTCCAATAATTAATTTACATTCCAGCAGAAATCCTTTGTTTAGTCAATGATAAAATTAAATCCAGAGACAGGATAAACAATGGCACCCAGAACCTATCCTCAGCAGCACGTAGGTAGAATCAGCTTGATATCCCGAGAGAATAGCTCTCACCTCTTTGGTGATCATTGTCATGGTGCTTCTTCTCATCTTTAATTGGAAGGTGGGACTGGCCTCCCAAAGCACTGGAGAGAGCCAGAAGGCTGGCACTGCTACCAATGGGTGGAATGGCAGGGGGCTGAAGCCCTGAAGGGTGTGGGGTCAGAGGCACCGGCAGACCATGTCCATGTGATAAATGCTGGGCCTGGAGTTGTTGCTGCTGTGAGAAATGAGACAAAGATATTGAACTTGTTCCCTATATCTGCCCCCACCAAAACAAAAAGAGAGAAAAGAGGTGCAAAAAGACCATGGAAAACCCAGCACCCATGAAGGAAAGATTTGTTGTGTGTAGGTGTGTATAGATACACACACACATATATTTAAAGGAGATAGAGGAAGATGTATTATGGAGAAATACTATCTTTTTAATAAAATTTAGGGGTTTTACAAAAACACTGTAAATACTTAATTTTTAAATAGTTAAATTACCCAAGTAACTTAATAGCTGAAATTCACATTTCTTTAATAAAGCATCTGCATTTTGTTCTCCAAAACATAAGACCTCACTATCATACATTTCTAATCAAAACATATACGTGACTGTTAAAGCAGTTATGTTGAACAAAAAAAGCTGAAAATTGAGAAAATTAGTGTTAAACAGTTCTCCCAGAACCGCTGCACAGCATGCAGTGAGAGTTAATTTGAAAGAGAAAACCTGAATTAACAACCCAGAAAAGGAAACTGGTTGCAGCCACCGTTTTAAGCCCTTTAAGTGTCCTCAGCGGTACTTGAGCAAATTACTAAAGAAAATCTAATGTAGCAAGGCTTGGGTCCTCCTGTAGGCTTGCTCAATAATGCTGAAATAATTGGGCACTCTGTGCACGTTTAGTGATGCTCGAATGAAAAGCTAGAGGCCTGCCCTTGTACTCTTCTCCAGCGGCCGCCTCTGTGTTGTGACAGGTTTATCTGAGTGGGACTGTGATGCATGCACCAGTAACTGTGCTGACAAGAGTTTAAAGTCATTTTTACCAGCACACTGGCAACACATGAAGAAAGCCCTCGAGAGGCTGGAATGGGAGTGCTTGACCTCAGCAGAGGCCACATCAAGATCCAGACTGCATGAGCTTGGCTGTGGACAGGCTTTGCTGCCTCTTCCAGTGAAAAGAGGAAAGCGGGGAGGTGACAAGAGGATGTTAAGTTAATATGTCCCTCAACAGAAATCCCTTCAACTTGAGACCCTGTTAACAATGTTCTTTGAGAACAAGTGGTGAAAAATTCTCTAACTTTTGTAGTTATTACATTTCAATTAATTCCTTTAAATAAATCACTTCTCAGGCCCATCCTACAATAGCCAAATAAGTCTCTTCTATAATTTTCCAAGCAGGATTTCATAAAATATCTTTTTAAAGAAATGTGTGGGGTGGCAAATTCTACTCCCCTTCATTGGTAAGAAGGATCTTGAATGCTTTTTATTTTTTTTAAGGAAGTATTTCAAAGAAAAAAATAAACTTTCTTTACCTTTCCAAATTACTTTTATTTCCTTCCTCTTCCCCTCTACATGTCTTCCTGTGTCTGACTATAAATGTCAAAGTATAGCACTAATGATTAGTTCTTTTCTCCAACTGACCCGGACTATTTTCTAGCTACATGAGATTAAAATATTGTCAATAAAGTATGAACACTTTTAAGGCATGTTCAAATACCTAAAATGAAAAATCAATGATCCGGATACTCTACCAACCAATGCCCACCCCAAAGTCTCGCTAAAGTGTTACATAACTGGATAGTTCAAAATAATGTATTGATTCATGTGTGGTCAAAATCATGTTCATAATTCTTTAGGTACTGTTATTTAGTTTTGACCAAAAAGTATGAGCACACAATCATATTTTCTAAATGAGCTGAAAGTAATGCCTATGAAGAAAACAAGGCCTTCAGGTAAATATTTGGCAAATTTATTTCAAGACCTTGTTCAACTGAAATTGCCAGAAAATTCCTCCAATTCTCTTTCATCTCTAAAGCTCCTAATACTTTGTGTGTAAGGGTCAGACACATAGCTACTTTTTATCTCAGATCAGAGTTCAACTGGTAAGCATTAAGAGACAACATATATGTCTCTCATATCACCTTTCCTAGACTCTAAAGCTCTATGAGTCTATGTCCGAAATCTTAGTTAACTATAGGCATTGAGACATTCATATAATATCTAAGCGATTAAAAAATGTATATGATTATTTCTTCATACATTAAACAAACCCTCAGCCAAAAGCAATGCCTTCAGTGATCCAGGTGTTTGACTTTATTTTTCTCTCAGGATAAAAAGTAAGTACTAACAGCCTCATTTTTCCATCTGACCAAAAACTTTGTTCAAAGGCAGAAAATATACCCTTTGTCTGTTGCATATGCTATTCATAGTGAAGACTTCCTGGGATCCTCACTCGTGCTCTATTCTACGTCAAAATAGCTCTAACACTACCTTATCTTCTTCCTCTGTGCTTTAGAGGAAGGAGGATCCCTTTTCCCTTCCAAGGCCAACCTCTCCCTCACCTGCACAAGCTGCATCAAGCCCCCCCCCCACCCAGCCACACTCCATTTCATTGTTCCTTCAATTCTCCATCTCTCTCCATCTTCAGTTTTTCTGTCACTTATTTTGTCCTTCTGCTTGCAGGCTTAATTAATACCAGCATCCCTAATATTTTAAGATGAATTGCCTATCTAATGCCAAAAGAACCGAAGTAGCATTTTTTTCAGGAGGAAAAAACACTATATTTTAATCACTAATTGTGTCCTCCACTGCCTCTAACACAGTGCCTTGAACATAATTGGCACTTGATAAATGTTGGTTAAATTTAATTAAAATAACCTTGTTTTGCCCTCTTCAGCCACTTTCTGTATATGTATCCTTGTCTTCACACAGCCAAAGTTCTTTAAAAACTGGAGTAAATTCGCTGTCTCCACTTCCAGAAAACCCCCTCCTGCGTACACACACACACACACACACACACACACACACACACACACACACACACACCCACCCCTCATTCCTTAACCCCTTGTAATCAGGTCCACATTTTCATAAAATTGATGACCAGTCAGAGAGCAACATTTCAAGATTTCAGTTTTCTTTCTCTCTGATATATCTGCAGCCATAGACAGTATATCCTCCTTGTGAAATTCTCAGCTGCTCTGGGAACACTGCAATCACCAAGGCCTCTGTCTTTAACTCTTAACAATGAGTCTGTTAGATTTCTTTCTTGGCTTTTTCTTCTGCTCACTGAGAAAAGAGTCCTAAGCCTTTTGCTCCTCTTCCAATGTCCAGTACCCCTGGTCTAACTTCTTGCCAGACAGTTCAACTTGGCAGTCCAGCAATACACGAAAATGAAAATGTGTAACACAAATCCCTACGTAAGTTCCACTGGGGAAAGTTATCAGTCACCATCGATTTGTTTTTCTTCTTTGCTCCTACATCCATATCACTGAATCCTGTCAATACTCAAATAATACCTTACATTTCTACTGACACCATACTAGTCAGATGCTTTTCAGCCCCTACTTAGATTACTGCAAGCCTTCACTAGTTTCTATTTCATTTCCATCGAACCCATTTTGCATGACCACTGGCAATATTTTTTTGCCCAAAATTCATGTCATCTCCTGTCTCTTAGAACAACCTCTCCATTATTTATCTAAGTTGTATTCTTAGCTCAGCTCATGTTTCACTTGTCCTGCAAAGACTTCTCCAAACATCCCATGTGTCTACCATCTTGCAGGACTCTGTATCCTTCACTGGCATAGATTGCCTCACAAGGTACCGTCATTCATCTTTTTATAGATAAGAAGACCTGACTTGCCAATGATATTCCAAGGCTCTGGAATAAAGAGACCAGCCTCAGGTCCCTTTGCACACCCTGGCATCTATAGTACCACTATTAATTATATGGCCATGTACTTAAAGCACTCGATGAATTAAGTTTCTACTAAATATGAAGTTCCTATATACCCTTCACCCAGCTACCACTAATGTTCACATCTTATATAACCACAGAATTTATCAAAACATGGATGGGTACATTATATTAATCAAACTACGGACATTATTCAGATCTCCTAGTTTTTTCCATTATTGTCATTTTTCTGTTCCAGGATGCCACACTGCATTTAGAAGTTCTAATTTTTCACTTGTTACTTATACCAAATTATAAAGCCCTTTCAAAGATTTTTATGAATGGCAACATCAAAATTATAGTCAAACTGTTTAATAGAATGTGCCTTGAAGTTAGGTGAGAAAAAAAAACGAGGGGGCTACTATAAACTCATTTTACTAATCATTCTTTACGTATACCAAATATCAAACAAAACAAGTACAATCAGTAGTGAACCTCCTTGAAAGGACAAATTTTTATCAAGTGTTTAAAATATAAAACTATAAGATAAAAATAAGATTAAGTCACCAAAAGTTATGATCAAAATCTAAGACAGATATACTGAAGTACTACAGTAGGTTTCAAAATATTTACATCAATAAAACAGACTACTTTCTATATTTAGTGGTCATTTTAAGCTTCTTTGTAAGCTTTCACCTAGCAGTAGAGTGGCAGATGACGTACAACTGATAATGACTTGTGATTAGTCAGTAAAACCAATGTTATCAGCGGCAATCTTTAAATAAAAACAGCATGTTACCAACAGTTAAAATGAGCTTCACCATTTCTTCTACTTAAAAAAAAAAAAAGGCTTTATCAAATTTCAAGTAACATTCAAGAATTCAGTATATAGAAAGAATCTCTACAAGTACTTCTCATCGACAGAGGAAAACTCTCAAAGTAGACTCCCTAGAAAAGGGGTCAGGTTTCTCTGGATATTATTCAAGGAACTGAGAGTAGCATCACCTAATGGACTATCTTACAATAGAGAAAGCTTGCTGACATTCCCAACATCTTAAAAGCTGTCCTCTCATCTCTGCCGCATGTTTGTTAATCACAGAGCAAGTAACCTGCAAAGATTTACTACTTTATCTTATAGTCAAGACACACTAAGAAACATAAAACCTCTTGCTTTTTAAAAACGGAAGGAAAGGAAATGAATATTAAGAATACATAGTTCAACACTGAAACGTTACTAAAATAATTCAAGATAAATCACCATTCTAGATAATTAGAAAATAGTAGCTTAAAAAATATTGACTTCAGAAAGGAAAAAAAACAAAACAAAACTATCAAGCCAAAGAAACAAAGAGGAGAGCAGAGACTATAGGAACAAGAAAACATGAAAATACACTATGAACCATAACTGAGAAACACCTACTGAAAAAGATATGTATCTTGGAAAAATTCTCCTCACTGAAGAGATTCCTAGGCCATTTCTACTTTTGGGTGCATTTCATTAAAAAATAAAACAAAAGTTCTCTTATCTTAAATTACAATACAAAATAAAAATCCTTTTTTTCTGTTCCCTTGATGAGTCATTCAAGAGAATAAACATTAAAATGGAGTGAACTTTAAACTTCGGCAAGTAAGTATTCCATTAAGATAATTAACTTAATTTTGAAAAATAGCCAGTAATTGTTTCTAAAAATATACAGCATGAGATGGTAAACACAGCCTTAATTCTGTTAATAGTTTTTTACTGGAGTTTCTTAACAAAGAGTTATTCCCTTGCAGTTTCAAGTTTGTAACTAAGAGTAGAAAAGGACCCCTAGCAAATCAAGTTCACAGGAAATGTCTTTCCCTCACAAAGAGAAATACTTTCTAACAGAAAGTCCCCAACTACTTAATCACCAAGGCCTGAAAGGCCAATGACCAAACAGGAGCAAGGTGAGGGCAGAGTTGCAGTCCATACACATCCTTAGCAATTCTGGACAACTCCGACTGGAAACCAGCCAGTTTTCTTTCCACTATCCTTCATTTCTTCTATGCTATTAGCAGAAGAATCCTCAAAAAAAAAAAAAAAAAAAGCCATCTTTCTTAGAAGCAAAGAGCACACTTAGTGTCCTATCTTGGTTTCTTTCTTTTCCTTTTTTTTTTTTTAAGTGCAAGGTGAGCAAGAAAGCTATGTAGACTAATGTGGTGTGAAGAGGACATCGAGTCAACCTGAATGGGTCTTCACCGGCAAAATTTGAGACAATTTAAGCATCATAAAGAATAATAACTGTAATAATAACATATGTTTTAAAAAGTTTCCAGGAGTGGGGTTCATGGTACCTCCAAGAAAATAACAGGTGGCACAATCAGGCATTGTGAGGCCAAGAACTAGAAAATAGCTTACAAATTCACAACCATTTTTCCAACCAGCCGGCAAAGCTGGGTGCACCAAACATGTATGTATGTGTGCCTCGATCCAACCTGGAGATGCCATGCTAGAAGAGAAGGGAGGGCCCAGAGACCACGAGAAGAACTAGAAAAATGAGGCAACAGACACTGAAATGCAGCAGTAAGCACAGGGGAGGGTCCTTGGACTATGACGATGCCCTTTATAAGGACACTGCCTGGGAGTTTGGCTGAATCTAAGAAAGAAGATCCTGGATAGCATTCAGATACGCATCATAATGAAGCTGTATCAGAGCTACCTGGCGGGAATCCTCACCATCCATGTGAGCAAGAGCCAGTCACTTAACAGTTCCAGGCTTCAATTTATTCATGTAAAAAGTGGGAACAGTTATAAAATCTACCTCTCCAAGGATGTTGGGAAAATTATATGACATTGTGCAGTAACAATCTTAGCACAGTGCATGGCAAATAATAAATACTCAATAAATGGTGGCCACCATTACTGGAAAAAGGTATCCACAATTCTATATTCTCATTCATTCTCTCCTTCCTCTCCCTCTCTCCTCCCTCCCCCTCCCCTACACACACATACGAAAGGGGGGAGCAAGAAAAGCTTTACAGAATAATGTTAATTAAAAAAAAATTTTAAATTTACCACTTCACTACTCCTCATGTATTAATAGCATCAATAGATACCAAAAATCCTGGGTAAAGTTTTTGGAAAACAGGTTATTCACAAGTGTCAAAGTTATCATCCCACAGATTACCTAGCTTCACCAATAATATGATAAAACTGGAAATACAGACCATTACCCAGGTAGTATTGTCAAGTAAAAATACTTAACCTAAATGTACATAAGAAAACAATTTAAATTTGGGGCTTTCCACAAGACTGGCTGGGAATCTTCAAAATGCCAGTCATAAAGTAAAATGGTTTGGGGACTGTTTTACATTAAAGACTAAAAAGACAAGAATTTTTGAATATGAGTCCAATATAGGGGGAAAACTGCTATGCAGATACAGTGCTACCACCAAGGACATTTTCTGGACACTTGGAAAAAATTGAACCACACGTTGGATATAAGGATATGTTCATTGTATTGCGCTTATATAGGAAAACACACTTGTTTATCAGAAAGAGCATGCTGACATACTAAGGAGTGAACTCTCATGACTACCTCAGAAGCTCAGCACAAACAGAAAGTGTATGTATGTTTGTGCGTGTGTGTACACATACAGATATCAAGCAAAAGCGAAAAAGACTAGTGAGTCTATGCGATGAGTACACAGTGTTTGTTTTATCATTCTTCCCTCTTTTCTGTACTTGTGGGGTGGGGAAAATAAGATGTGTCCTTCTAGTCAAAAGATTGGGAGTTCTTGCTTTTAACATCTATAAGAAGCTAAACATTAAGTGAACACACGGAAAGAAACAAGAATTAAAAAAAAAAAAAACTAAGAAAGGAACTTTTTAACCTAAGCTTATCTGTAACTCATTCCTGATGACTTAAAACGGGAGATTTATTACAAGGGAAAGATCCACATTTAGAGCAACTCAAGAAAGATTTTCACTGCAAGGATGTTTCTCACACTAAAACCACTGATTCCTGTGGTCTTCAAGAAGACAGGTAACTAGCAAAGCAAGCAAATCCATGAGTACTGTGCCAAGGAATCTGCTGTCTTAACTTGCACTTTAACTCACAAAGTAATAACAGCAAGAAAAGAAGGGAAAAAATCTTTAAAGGCCTGATTTATCAAATTTCTGATCAGAGATCCTATTAGACTTTTTTTCTGAATTGGTTCAAAGTTTACTAGGAGAGGTTTTCTAAGCAAATTAATAAAAATACAATTTCCTGGAGGCTTGTTTAAACTAAAGCATTTTTTTGCAATGATTTCAACACGTTTTCCTACTAAAATCTATGCTTCTATGTTTTTATCTAAGCTATTAAAGTCACCAAGCAAAGAGATCATGCTCAGAAAGACTTCAGGTTACTTGAGCACTTAAAAAGTAAAGCTGAACTTAAAAAGCCTATCTTCTTTAGGTTCTTCGGTAATCCTGCCACTGGCCTTAGAACTTCAGAAGCAGAACGAACCTCATATGACATCAAGATGAGTTGCTTGCCAGCATTCTGACAACCCGTGTGTACACACATGTGTGTAACTGCATAAAATGCACATGTAAGTGAAACAAAAGTTTAACAATATCAAACATTATGTGCAGCACACTCTGATTTTCTATTGCTGACTACCCACTCACTCGCTGAATTGATTTCTCTGCACACTCATGAATCTCATGACTTGCTGAAGAACACTTAACCAGGCTGTGATATGTGAGTTACGAAATATACATTTGGCCATGTCCATAGTTCCTGGAAAAGAGCTTCTAAAACCCTTGAAATTCCCGGAGAGCTGCAGAGGTCTTTTGTTATGTTAATGAAGTGACTGTTGGAAAACACCTAAGGCATGTTGCTAGAACTAGCCTTGTGATTAGAGGGTTGAACATTTCAGTCTTGCCCCCAGACCTATGGGGAGGGGAGAGTTCAATGACCAATGGCCAATGATTTAATAAAACATGCTCAAATAAAAGTGTCCACAAAATCCTAAAAGGACAGAGTCTGGAAAGCTTTCAGGTTGTTGAACACTTGGAGATTTAGGGAGGGTGGCACGATAAGAGAAAACATGGAAGCTCTGAGCCTTTTCCCTATACCTTGCCCTATGCATTTCTTTTACCTGCCTGTTCCTGAGTTATATCCTCTTATAATAAACAGGTATTCTAATAAGTAAAATGTTCCTCTGAGTTCTGTGAGCTGCTCTAGTAAATTAATCAAATCCAAGGAGGTGGTGCTGGAAGCACAGATGACAACATGGACTTGCAATCAGCATATGCAGTCAGGGGAGGGGGGCAGGGCAGTCTTGTAGTGCTAAGCCCTTAACCTGCAGGATCTGATGTTTTTCCAGGCAGACAGTGTCAGAAATGACTTGAATTACAGGATACCCAGCTGGTGTCAGAGAATTGCTTGGTGGTGTAGGGAAAAAACTTGACATTGGAATTGGGTGCAGAATTTTTCAGGCCAACACCAGCCCGTGCCAGGCCAAAGATAAAGTCAGGGGGAGGCTGTTTAGCATGAAGAACAGCACGACCCCCGCCCCCCGCACCATCCAGTCCAGTGGTGTACTGGCTGCCCCAACGGGACCTTTCTTAACTAGGGAGGTCTCACCATGAGAGGTAAACACTCACTCATTCATATAAGAATCAACAGAAATAGACAGTCCAGGAAATGAGTTTTTAACTGACATCTGCAGGATGAGAATGAGAGCCCCTTTACAGAGGGCTAGAAGAAGAGAATCAGGGATGAGAGGTAAGTTGCAAAGGCCAGAATCGGAATGGCCCTACAATGAACAAGGAAGAAAAAGGAAGTCTGGTAGGATCATGGTTTTAGACTTTCATCTAAGAATACTGAGAGCTTTGGACTGTGGTGAGTTTTTAAGTTGGACTGTTAGTTTGTCCTTAACTGGTGTAAAGCTGGATCATAATCATTTGTTGGCCATATGTATTAAAAATATCTTCTCTCAGTTTCTGGCTTAGCTTCTCACTTTCTTGAAGGTATCTTTTGATGAACAGAACTTTTAATTTTAACTGCACAATATTATCAATCTTTTTTCTTATGGTCTGTTTGAGCTTTCTGTGACTAATTAAGAAATCCCTTTCTACCCCAAAATAAAATTTTTTCCTGAAATTTTAAAAGTTGTCTTTTTATGCTTTTCAGACTTCTACACATGATGAGCTAGGCGGATCCAATTTCACTTTTTCTACAACCAACCATTCCCCACCCCCTGTCCAGTAGTAGCATTTACTAGTGATTATCTTTTTACCCACTGATATACCTGACCCTCTGATAAACTGACTGGATCTGTTTATGACTACTTTTCTATTTCATTGGCCTACAAAAGACTAATAAGTCTTTTGTATTGAGCTAGTATAAAATTTTTAAAAAAATTAATGTTCAGAAAGTTACATGGAGACGGGATGTGAGAGTGGCCAGATGAAAGGAGTTCAAACCAAAAAATGATGATGACTTGGATTAGGCTGGTGGCAGTACAAGTCGCAAAGATTTAAGAAGGTAACTTGAGATGACACTGAAAAGACATGGTTATAAAAGGAGAGTGGTGTGAGAATAGAAGGAAGAATCAGGATACGTTGTAAAGTTGATGCTCAAGTAGCTGGGGTAGATGGTAGCACCATTTATTCAGGGCAGAAGAGTAATGGGTCTATAAATACGATTTTGTTCTATAATTTTTAAAATTAATAGCTTCTATAGTCAGTTTTAGGTTCATGGTTATAATTTCTTTAGACTAGAAAAATTATGTTAAATAAAGACAAGCAGAATGGAAAGTAATTTAAAGTCAAGCATAATCCCACCATCCAGAGAAACTAATATAATGTTGGCAAGTCCATCCAGTATTTTTTCAATGCATATATAAGCCTTTTTAGATAAAAATAATATCATGCTATCTTGTAGTTTAAAATGTTTCTTCTTGTCCTATTTAGTATGTATCAAACAACATTTTCCCATATGTCTAAGTGATGTTTTGACTATATCATTTATAATGGCTGCACAGCATATGTCTATGTATAGATATATTGTATGAGAGTTCACTTAAGTGGTCCTCAATCACTGGGTTTAAGTTTAGGTTTTTTCCTATACATACATGAAGAGTCATCATGGTATTAAATTACATTACTTAAGATCCTTCCTCTCCAATTACAGAATGCCCAAATAAAAGCAGCCTAAATAATAAGGGTTTTTAATTCACATATAACAAGTGGATGGTCAACTTGGTGGTATCAAAGCTCCAGGTCAGTATCTCTCTGATTCTTATGGCTTCTCTTTATCCATTTTCCTCATCATAAGGTGGCTACCACAGCTCGAAGCATTCATTCATACTCACACAACCAAAAGCTGAAAGGAAGGTAATTCTCTATGTGTCTTTTTGTTAAGGGAACAAGATATCTCTTTCATCTCACTGACCTGAACAGGGTCACATACCCACAGCTCGGCTGTGAGAAAGGATGGACAGAGCACGTAGAATGCTTTAGCCTCCACAGTAGGAAGTAGACTCTGCCTGCAAGAAAATATCCACTCCGCCCCCTCCCAAAGCCTGCCTTGACACCTATCTTTGCTCAGAAGCCACACTAAGGCTATTAGCTGAAAAACAATACAAAACAACAACAAAAAAAACAAAAACAAAAGCAACCTCTGAGCTTTCAATCCAAGTAGACAGCAGCTTAAGCTGTTTTCCTTCCCTCAACAGTTTCTTCTCCCTGATATTACTTTGTGCAGAGCAGTGTCTACAAATTGCTTTGGGTCAACTGGGAAACACTCTAGGGAAATAAACAACAAAAAAAATACAATGTGACTGCCACTTTGTTTTGGGACCATAGTGGCACTGCCCCTGTTGGGCACAGAAGACAACCTGGGCCAAGATAAACTCCCCTGTTTTATGAATCTACCAAGGGGAAAAATATATGAGAATCACAAAGCAGACTATAGAACAGTTCTAAAAAGAGCTCAAGAATATGTCATTTTTAGTTTTTCTTAAAAGTTTTGGTGGGGGGTGTAGCTTTAACTTGCTTATTAGGTCAATATCATTATGTAAATTTGCGATGTTATTGTATCCCATGAAATAGTTGTTATTCACAAGTAGGATGGGCAAAGTTTTCTCAAGATGGAGAAATAAAAGCAGGGGAAATGTATGTAGTTTTACTATAAGGCAATAAAATAATTTCAAAGATAGGACCCCCCAAAATATACTGGCAATGACTATAGTTCTAACTTCTTTATGTCCTTTGACTAGCATCTGGTGTGGGCCCTTTATTGTCCTCCTCTGCAGTCATCCCCCTTCCTCACCCCCTGCTGCCTGCAATTAGCTTACCCTCACCTTTGCTTTTACTGGGTAACTGCTGTCCTGTTTGGTCTCCCCTTGTGCTTGGTTCATAACTTTATATAAACATGATTTATGCATCTATGGATCTACCCCTCCCATGAAACCATGAGCACTGAAGAGGCAGAGACTAGTTCTTAGTTGTCTTTGTGTCCCAAAACTATAAAGTATGTTTGTATGAATAAGAAAAAAAAAAAAAAAAAAGAACAAGTATTCTGAAGGAATATTTACTTGTCTGTATTTTCTTTTGATATGACTATATGAACTGCTGGCTCCAGTTAATTCTTAAAATGAGCATATCCCAAGCAATTATTGTAATTAAATATGACTTAAAGCTTAGAAGTTTAATGTGGCTAGCTTCTTTCCATAATACCTATGACAATATGAACAAAATATAGGTTTTTTTTTTTTAACCCACAAATAGTTAAAGAAACTACCCCATCATCTGGATAATATACAGAAACACGTTCAGTGTAAACTTCTGATTTCCAGGTTTCTGAACAATTTGTCCAGCTATGTCTCCCTATAATGGTATAGGCAACTGCTTTTTATCTACATGTATTACACTAAATATTTTATTTCATCTGAATCTTGCATAGTTCTAGTCCTGTAAGACAGAAGCCCAAACTTTTTTGTGTCATGGGACCCTTTGTGAATATAAGATCAAAATTTCTAGAAAATGTACATACTTTTCTCTCTGGTTCACCTGTACACGCTCTCGCTCTCTCTCTCTCCCTCTCCCTTTTCCCTTTGCCCCACTTTTAATTCTGCAAACATTTCAGGGAGCTAATGAACAGCCTAATACCCAAGCATGAAATCTGAGAAGATCCAGGGACCTACGTTTAAAACACTTATCTTGGTAGTGGTGTTTATGACTTTTAATTCTTACATGAGAGTAAGTTACAAACACAAAGGAAGAAACATAGTATGATGAGTCAAGAGTATCTAAGTGATCTATGGAACTAATATAATTAAGGCAATTTATGCTAACAAATTGGTATGTGCAATCAAGCACACCTAATCTCTATCTCCGTCACTGAACTCTGGACAGTAAAGACTTGGAGGATCCTATTAGTGAGGGGGGTAAAGATTAAAGATCTTTAAAAAGAAGAAGAAAAAAAAGAACATGGAGATGAGGAAACAAATAAGGGCCAAGTGTACCAGATTGGTTAAACGTCTGCGTTCTCCTTGTGTGGACTTCAGAAAACTAACTCCTTCAGAACCTTGGTTTCATTATTTGTAGAGTTGAGACAATAATTCTACCACCTTCTAGATGTGAAGATTAAACAAAATAATACATGCAAATGCTTAGCACAGTATTTAACATAAAGCATGTACTCAATAAACATTTGCTATTTTCAGTTACCTGTTCAGAGAAAAAATCCAAATGTGAAAATAGTTCAAAGTAGAGTATTTGTTCATTTAACAAATATTTACTGGACATTTATTAAATATTATAAACAAATGATTGAACACTTATTGAACAAAGTTACTGAATACTTATTGTACAAATATGTATTGAAAATAATGAACTACATATTGTTCTAGGTACCATGGCTATGAAAGTGAACAAGACATCCCCTGCTATGAAGGGAAAGTGACACACACATAAATATATGGTAAATGTTACAAGGGAAATAAAATGGGCTAATGAAACAAAGAATGAATTCGGTAAAGGAACTACTAAAGTCTACCGGCAAGAGAAGTTCTTTCTTAGGAGATAATATCTGAGCTGGGACCTTGAAGAGGACATGAGAAAGAGCAAGTCAAGACATGGAGGACAAGTTGAGTGTTCTAGAGGTGGAATAGCTAATATAAAACCCTCAATCAAGAATATGCCTGAAGTGATCCAGGGACAGAAGAAAAAGGCAATGTGGCTGAAGGACAAGCAAATTAAGAGAGTGGCATATCAAGTCAGAGACGTGGGCAAAGAGTCAGCTCATACAGAGTCCAGTAGACCAAGGTGAGAAATTCAGGGTTCATTCTAAGCAAAATGGGCAGCGATAAGAGAAAGATTTTAAGCAGGATCCAATTATATTTTAGAAAAAGATCACTCTGGCTGCTACGTGCAGAATAAAGAAGAACAAGCCTTATAAGGAGAAGGCTGCTAGAGACTAGAGGGTGGAGTACCTGGTACCAGGGGAAGATACAAGGTACACTCACCCTTGGGAGAATAGTTTGAGGTCAGAATAGACACCACTTTTGACATAAGTGAAAGTTGTTCTACTGAGCTTGAGTTCTTCCCTTCATCCACCAGTCAGTCTCTATACAATACCAACAGTAGAATCTGAGTTCTGAGGGGTACTAAAAAGAGGGCAAGAACAAACTGTAAAGAATAAGCACAAAGTGGAATGGAAAATATCAATAATGAAAGCTACAAAAATCAAGACATTCTGTCATTGGCAAAAGAATAGACATGTTTAATGGAACAGAATACAGTCCAGAAATGGACCTGCACATATAATCAACAGATTTTCAACAATGGTACAAAGGCAATTCAGTGGAGAAAAAACAGTCTGTTCGACAAATGCTAATGAACAACTGAATCAGATATTCATCTGGAAAAAGAAGAAAGAGAGAAGGAGGGAGGGAAAAAGGGAGAAAAGAAGGTAGGAAGGAAGGAGGAAAGAAGGAAGTCAACTGCATTTCATACCATAAACAAAAATTCATTCAAGCTGAATCATGGGCCTAAATATAAAACTTCTAGAACAAAACCCAGGAGGAAATCTTTGTGGTCCTGGGTGAGGCAAAGATTACTGAGAGACATCACTAAATGTAAGACTCATAAAGGAAAAAAAAATTCATAAATTAAATTATATCAATGTTAAAAACTTTTGCTCTTGAAAAGATACCATTAAAAAAATTGAAAGACAACTACGATTAGAAGAAAATATTTGCAAGATACATGAGTTATGTCCAAAATGTTAAAAAAAAAAAACTATCAAAACTTTAAAAAATAACTGAAAAGAAAAAAATGAGATAAAGATACTTATTAGAGAAGACACAGGGATGGCAAATAAACACACAAAAAAAGACAATGTCATTAGCTATTATGGAAATGCATAAAAACATAAGTACCACTTATCCATCTATCACAAATAGCTAAAAACCCAACAAGTCCAAGTGATGATGAGGATGTGGAACAAAGGTTCTCTCATACATATTAGTGAGACTGCAAAACAGTATGGTCACTTTGGAAAACAGTATGTCAGTTACTTAGAAAGTTAAACATATAGACTTAACATGAAAATCCCACTTCTAGGTAATGACCCAAAATAAATGAAAATTTATAGTCCCTTATAAAAACCTGTATGTGAATATTTATTGGAACTTTATTCACAATCACTAAAAACTGGAGATAACTGAAACTGTCCTTCAAGAGATGAATGGCTAAACATTCCATACAATGGAATATATTACTCAGCTGTACAAAGGAACTAACTACTGACAGAGGCAACCAAATCATGCATTGTGCTAAATGAGGAATGAAAATACAAAATGCTAGTATAGAATTCCATTTATATGGAATTTATGGACATTCTGGAAAAGGATCATTTCAGGAGAGAAAACATAAGGGCAGTTGGACAAGGAGTGGTGTAAGGAAAAGAAGTTACTATTAAGAAACAAGGGAATTCGAAGTGATAGGGGGGGGCGGGAAGAGAAATATTCTACATCTTCATAGTGTTGGTAGTACATGACTATATTTAGTTGTCAAGACTCAAAGAGCTAGATGCTACAGGGGGTAATTTTACTGTATGTAGATTATACCTTGATAAATCTGACCAAAAAAGGATAGAGAATATATAAATAATGAATGTGCATTGCTAGATTCTTAATTCTAAATATGTGAAAGTTTGAAAAAATACAAATTTGTAATGTATGCAGCCTCATTTTCATTGTTTTCCATTATCTGTTTTCTCTTTACTCTGTTATCCTTGGAAACTAAAGTTTTATTGAAATTAAAATGTGTTAATTAAAAGTTGATTAGGTGTAGTAAAATATAAAACCAGAAAGTTTACAACTACTAAAACCTTAATAAAATGATTTAATGTAATCTGAAGATCATTTCAGAATACATTTCAGAAAACATTTAAAAATATCATTTAAAATGAAAATAAAGTGTGCCCCTTTAATAGGATTTGGTGAAGGAACTCAAATATTTGCGGAATAAATAAATGAGTAGATAGAATCATTTAATCACTCTTACTGTTCCTAAAAAGTTCTAATCCTTTTGCAAAGGTCCTTAGAACATGTAAGACCCCAAACACATTTCTAGGTGAAAGGATTCCCAACAGCCCTTAAAACAGCCTGAGTCATTAGCCTTTTAGCTGCCTGTTTGGGGGTTAGCCTGCCTCTTCCGTTGCTTCTAACTGAGAGACGCAAGGTAGGCTGAGTCTATAAGGGAAAAGGTCTGACTAAATAAACGGCAGCTGGTGATACTGCTTATAGAAACATTACCAGGAAGACATAAGAAAATTAGAAAAAAGGGGAAGCAAAATTGGGGGGGGAACCTACTAACCAATAAAAAGGGATAACAAGGTACAAGCTTGCAAGCTGCCTTAAATATAACCTGCTTTTCTGTGTAACATTTCCATCGGGACCCCTGAACTCCTACACAGGCCTTGTGTGAATGAATTATAGATGTACAGATATGGGAAACTACTTTCTCCTTGTGGAAGCCCAATGCCCACATACCTTAAACTGTGTCAGATGCACCTAAAATGTTTAGGCATATTCTGCAACTCTTGTAAACACTGTGTGCTTAACTCTACCCTGAGCTATAAAAATGTATTCATTAAGGGGAAGGAGGGAGAAAAAGGGCTCCTTCCCTCACCAGAAAGAAAAATAGTAGCACTTCACGTCAGTGACAATAAAAACAACAAAATAAAACCTGACTAGCTTCTAGAAATTTCTTCTAGAAAAACTCTGTAATAGAAACTAATGGAATGCAGAATATAAGGACAAATTAGAAATCCTGTTCTTTAGGTTTTTTTAGAGAGTTCTGAAGTGGAGGCAGAGCTAAAAACTGACTTAGATACATGAGAGTCTTTGTTATGAGAGAAGGGAAATTACCACCTCATAGAGGCTCTTCGAATTACAGCATAAAGATTAGATTAAGACTATTGTTCAATAATGTAGTCCCCTGATCCACAGTAAAAATGAACCAGTCTTAAAAAAAAGGTGAGGAGCAGGCGTACCAACATGAGACAAAGGAAGGTGCACACTCACAATGTAAAATCGCTTTGGCTTATGTGCAATCACAGCTTTGTCATATACCTTGTGAGAGCAGGTGAACAAAGCCCTACAACTGCATAAAACCTGTCTTTCGCCCCCAAACCCTATCCCAGCAAGCTTTATAAAGCATGAGGCCAGTGGGCAGCATATTTTATAAAGTCTGTAAGCACTCAGTAAAGAGTAACCAAGCTGGAATAACATTTTTGATAAAACACAAATCTACTTTATAGCACGTTATTAAATTTATTCCATATAATATATGTTTAAAAAATAGCAACAATAACAAGTTGAGAAAAGAGCAAGAATGGGAAGCTCACCTATAAGTTTTTATCGAAAAATCCTTTTTAAAAACTAATGTAAAAGTTGAGTTGTTATCAAAAATGTTATATGCACAGAACTCACATCAGAACACAAGTCATGATTCTAGCCCCGGCAGTGAGTACAACTGCCTACCTAGACCAGAAAGGCCCCTTACAGAGCTTGAGGCCTATGAATTTAATCCCAAGTGTCTTAGTTCCTCCAGGAAAGTGGAGGGACATGGCTTGGTTGCAGGGAATTTTGAGAAATGATCCCAGAACAGGAGTGGAGGCCTAGGGAAAATGAATCAGGGAAGGGGAGAAACAAAACAAGATGGATTCTTCACCACTACACTGTAAGCTGATCATTACCATGGGCAGCTAAAGCTCCATCCTGCTAGGAACTCTGTGTAGGAATGTAAAAAGCTCCTCAAAACTGTCCACTCAAGGCAGGAAGGGAGCATTCCACTATTTGCCAGCAGGTCCAAGATTACCCCAGTGGGTGGTACCTCCCTCACCTCTCAGAGCTGCATATCCAGTGAAGGGTGGAGTTCCATGAAGTCCCACAAAATGCACTGGGGAAATGCAAGCACTTCAGTGTGGCTGAGCAGAGCTGTCAAGCCATGGGCCACATTGTAATGGCAATGGCTAGAGAGAAAGGGGTATGAGGTGGACTCAGGAAGGACAACACTGCCTCAGCATCTGTGCCAAAAAAAGGATAATAGCACAACTACTGCAAAATTAGTATTTATGGAAAGCCCTTTACTAGCAAACACAGAAGAGATAAAAATAAGGCTCTTGGATACTTAATACACTTTTGCTTTTGTTAAAAATGCATTATATTTTTAATTTTATTTCAAGAGCTGTGTTGTAAGGAAGGGGAACACACACACATTTTTGTCTATACCTGCATATTTATTATTTTTCATTTTTTTACCTAATGCTAATTATTTTTAAAAGAATCTAAAGGGAAATTACCATAATGGTGCATCTAAATGCCTCTGAAACTTAAAATGGCAGTTCTGAAATCTAAACTGGAAAAAGAGGGACATATATTTTAAAACTGTCATGCTGCAAAACCTTCTGCCGAAATGCCAATCTGGAATGTGTGTGTGTGCGTGCGAGTGTATATGTGTGTGTGTGTATAAATAAAATTTAAGAGCTAATCATATGACAAGGACAATAAAACAAAATGCTAAGAGAAAGAAAAAAACCCCAAAGGCATTTTCTTTCTTTTTTTAAAATAACTCAAACATATAGGATAGTAAAGGCAAAGTCATTTAAATCATTTCCTTAGTAATACAAGTAATATTTAAATAGATTTAATAGTGCTGCTCCAAACCAATGAATTATGGGTTTAAAACCTATTAAAATGTAATGTTTTTTTCCTGAGCTGAGAGGAGAGAGATTTAAATCCACTGAATTTTAATATTTCAGCTTGAGCTGCAGGAGGTAGAGAAAGTCCAAATGAACTATTCCATCAGCACCATTCAAGCATGAACATTTTAATCAGTTTTACTTCCTTGGAGTTCTCTAACACAGTTTACGCTGTCATTCTGAAAGCACTTAACACAGAGAGTGTGAAAAACCACCAAGGCTTGTTATTGCCTTCACAATTGATGGCAAATAATTTTGCAGACTTCCTATCATTAAAATGTCACTGCTAAAAATTGAAGTTCAGCATTTCTTGTGCTAAACTGCATTTTCCTACAACACCATGGCATACCTGCTCTTAGGATTTTTTAAGGGGGTGTGCTTTTCTTTTTTAATGTATATTTCTACCATTTTTTTCTTCAAAGAGTTAGGTTTAAAAGTGGGGTACCCAAAGGAACCCCATTTTCTATTTTTACAAGGCATTTTCTTTTCCAATGTTCACACTAAAAAAACCCTTCTGTTTCTTAATGATAGCTTCTTTGGTGAAATTTTATGAGGTTCCAAGTCAGCCTCCTTTATTAAGCATAACCACATTCACACAGCATGTGCTGATTATATAGTGTAATGGATTTAAAAAGCATTTTAAGATAGTCAGATGACTCAATTTAATAATACAGGAAATGAAAACATCATTTCTAATTAGATCATATTACTGATTTAAAACTACAATCTGTGTGTTGTTCCAACAGTGTGATCTCGCAGAGATTCTAATTTAAAAACACAGTGGCGAGTAGGACACATGACAAGATCAAACTGGATACATAACATTCCCTCAGCCCATTTGGGGGAACTCCAGGAAAGCTTCAAGGAAATGTGAAACACAACCAATTAAAAACACACACACACACACACACACACACACACACACACACACACTTAACTAGAAAACAACACAGGAATTTTCCTGTTTTTTCCTTTTAAATAAAAGATAAATGATATTTAACTTATTTTAATCTATCAACAGTTTTAAACTGAACATGACCTGTGAAAGAAATCATTATAACTATGTTTCATTCCATTAAGCACAACTAGCTTATTGTCAGGAGAACAAGCCGCCTCTCCAGGTTTCAGGCTCACTTCAGCATTTTGCATTTAGACGGCATGGATCACTGGTTTGGCTCATTTACCAATGAAGGTAGAATAATATTGCAGAGTTAAAAAGGTGCTTCATCAGATTTCATTAAATCTGGGAACATTTGCACTTGTCTGGATGGTGTGCATACATACCAAAAAAATAAAACACACAGAGTGATAAACAAAGGAAGGTTAGCAGGGGTTTAGATGGGTCTACCTCTCAGGAGAAAAATTTTCTTCCCTCGGTACGAAAAATCACTGCCAACTACATTCTAAGACTCAAGCAACAAAAATCGAAAATTGACCCTTCACCACCTCTGGTAGCAGGTCGAAATACCATCACCTCTCAACACAGCCATGCCCAAGGGCACACAAAACAGGTACATTTTAAAATTCCACTATGTTACAACTCTGAAAACTATTGGAGGACAGAAGGCACTAGGAGAACTGAAACAGACCAAAGACCAAAGAGCATCAACAGAAATGTATCAAGTTAGTTTATAATCAAGCTCTTTCCTTCTCACATGGTTTGTGGCTCCCTAAAACTATTGAGTTTTTCTATTCAGGAGCACATAGTCAAGATGTGCTCTTGACTCCATTTTCTGCACAGATACAAATAATTTGGAACTCCCACCAGATCCACCAACTATATAGCACATGCTGCTTTAAAAGCGTGCAGCTCTACTGAGTTAGTTCTTCAAATAAGTTTTAGGCCACAAAATTAAATTGGCTTTTATTTTAATAATTAAATCCACAGTTACACAATATGCCGGCTCCTTGGCTAGTCTCATAAATCATCTTTTCCCTGAGAAAAGGCAATCTGCCATCCTATTCAAAACAAAGTATATAAAATGAGATAGATATAAAACAGTAAAAAATATTCTTGATGTGATGAAGGTAAGGGAACTTACTGATTTTTATATCTTCCCTCATATTTTTAAGCAACATCTAACACAAAACAATGTGTTTTTTATTTAGATTAATCTCTCTACTGTACAAACAGTAACTAATAAGAATCAAAAAAGAAACAAAAAAGCACTGTTTTCCTAGAAAAGACTGCCAACCAGACATAGGTAAGATGGCTACTTGTATTTTCGCACTTCAAACAAACAATAAACACTACGCCAGAAATGACCCAGCAAGCTCTCTTATCAGTCTTCACTCCACCCATTCTCTCTCCTTCAACAGCAGAGTGTAGTGCCTGACAAATATAAGTTCTATCCTGAGTGTCCTTGGGAGATGTGATAACCAAAACATACCCCAAGGTGAACACAGCATTTTACATACACACTCACTTTAAAATTAAAGTTTTCTCAACGCTTAAAATTTTTCAATATACTATTATTTTCTGGAATCTTAGGGGAAAAAAAACACTAATTTTGAAATATATTCTCCTCTCAACTCCCCCCCATCCCCAGAGTGGAGAAAATGTATGACAAACGAGTCTACATGGCTTGTTCTGATGCGGCCTCTTCTTTCCAAGGGGCATGTCTGAAGAAATAAAGTTTACTCTTTTCCATTTATTATGTCTTCTAATTTACTACCAGTATTTTCTTGTAGTCAGAGGGACACAAAATCCAGCTCGAAATTACCCATTCAGAAACAAGCTACAATCAGACTACTGCTCCACCACCATCAGCAGTCATATCAGAGTTCTGATTTCCTTGTTAAAAGACAGAGGCATAATTGAAGCAATATCTTCACTTCGGATTGATTATCAGGCGACCCTTATCCCATCTTCACTCGCAATTTGAATTTTAATGAAAGTAAACGGAATAATTAGCATTTCAAAGTGTGTTTGATACACTGAGGGGAAGAGAAGACTTTTGTGTATACACAAAAGAAAGTATTTGGGAGAGGGCAGAAAGAGGCAAGCACAGTTGTACTGTCTTCATTAAAGATCACCTAAGGAACTGCTTGTACCAGCTACATAAATAGAAGTGTGAATATTGTGCTCTTTTAGGCAAAGATTTCTCGCTATTATTTCTAAGTTTTAGCACCTTATTTTATTACTTGTCACCTTAATCTGAGAGATCAAAAATATAAATGAGAACTGTAGTGATTGTCCGAACTGAATTCCAGCAGGATTTCTTCACAGCATTAACACTACTATCACTGGGAAGAATTTTCCAAGTGGGCCACTAATTTTTCAAAAAGGTATTGTTCATCTGCTATTTCTACTACAAATGTGGACACTCGCCCATAAGAACCACTCATCACAGGAGAAGAAGAGTAACAGGGAGATGAAAAAAAAAAAAAAAAAGTACATTTTATTTTACTAAAACTGTTAAGATACTCTGTATTTGAGGAAAGATAAAAGAAATCAGGTTGTTTTAACATCTGGGCTATCTATTTTCTCCCCTCCCCACCCCCCAAAAAAAGAAAAAACAGGTTAGCGACAAAAGCTGATTGTAAAGGAAAAACATATTATGAAAACTATCCAATCTCCTTATGGGAGAGTTTTCAAGAGCATGCCAACTTGAACTGGTGAGAATGGGATCCAAAATTTCTGAGGCAGCCATCAAATCTCACAAGATTAAAGGCAAAGTTCTTAATTTCATTTTATGGTGCTCTACTGCCTTTTGCCCTTTTGATGGAATAAAATTTAAAAAGAGAGAACGAGAAAGCTGATGACAAACACCAAGATCAGAGCTAAAATGGAAAGGCCACGTACCCCAATGATGGCGTTCAGTTCTGCCATGGTCACCTGCTTGGCCCGTTCCACAGCCTGCACCACTTGTTGCTGGTGCTATAAATGAAGATCAGAAACAAAATACAATTATTTGTTTTCTAGTCAGTCAAGAATAGCTTTTCCTAACATGTCCTCTAACTTCAATTACATGCAAAACAGGATTTAGGGGTCTCCATATTTCAAAGAAAAGCCCAGGGTGATGGATGACTAAATGTCTAGGGTATATTTGGGTCTATACTACTGAGAAGTATATGGGCATTCAACTGCATCCCCATGAAGGCTGCTGCTCCCTTACAACTGGTAGAAGTTTAAATTTTACTTTCATGTCAGTGGTGCATTTTGACGCAACATCTTCCCACTAAAAAAATGACACAATCCATTCCACCTGCTTTCTTTGCACTCCCTTTTCTCTGCCATCTATATAAAATTTTGAAAATATTTCCTAGAAATTTAAAAGAATCTCTTGATGTTTGTTAAGTAAACACTAGAAGGACATACAGAAGTTAAATGTTTATGATTCTTCTAAGAATGTAAAAAGTGTTCATATTTTAATTCCTGTCATGAAGGGGGCTGCATATTTTTAAATGATTAAAAATGTACAACTCTTGCTAGCAGTAAAGTTAGAGAACTTTAGGTATTTCTTTTAAATGCAATAGAAAAACTAGGATGGACAGTACAGGAAAATCCCTCCATCCATGATTCAGTTCTAAAAAGAATGAGCAAGAACTGATACTAGTAATTTTTGTACTATTAGAAAAATTAACAGTACGTAAGTCTCTGCCTAGAGGCACCCATACCTGGACATATACACGTGCCCCCGAAAATGTAAACATCATTCCCAACTAAATACACTTGATCACTCTAGTGTCTTACACACAAATTTGGTAGAAAATTTGGTCTCTTTTGGACTTCTTTCAACTGAATTTAATGAATTAAGAGCCCAAAGAACTGTACTATAAAACAAGCACTCAGCTATAATACCATATAATACATACAAAGAGCTAGGCCATCAGTTAAACATGAAATTCTCCTTGAGCTACCTGGTACTACATTCCAAAATGCTCAAACAGTTACTTAGATTAACTAAGGTGACCACCATTTCCACCTCCCAGATGTACAGAGATAGTAGGGGAGGTAATGTAGGAAAGGAAACGAATTTAAATAAGTTATCTACATGTGGTGTTTTCACTCTTGACTTCATAATAGAAATGTGTATTTTGTGTCTAAAACTAATGGAAAGAAAAAATGTCAAATAATAGATTATTGCATTTGGAGCTTTTATTAAACTACGAACATTAAATATACTTGATTTTTTTAAAGTTTCAAAACAAGGGCTTAAGAAGTAATCCCAAAATCTTTATAGATATCTGCCTATTCTCTTACTTTTTAATGTTTGCCAAAGTGAAATAATTCATTTCTTTTTCTCTGAAGAAAGTAAAAATGCTAAAGATTTATGAAAACACTAGAAGGAATAGAGACACAGTCAATAAAATGGCCCATAATAGTTTTTTTCCCTTAAAGCCAGCCTGACCATGTATGTTTACTGAGTACCTACTATGTGCCAAGTACAAAGCTCAAGCTTATTTTTAAGGTAATCTTATCAGAGCAGTGAAAAACGGCAGTGCTTGTAAAGCAGAGAAAAAGACAACATGTAAGACAATTCTGGGATTGTAATACCCAAAGTGAGTGCACGAAAAGAAATTTTTATGGAATTTTCCACCTTTTACTTTCAACAATGAAATTGTTGAAATTCAACAATGGCTGCTCAAAACTTCCAAGAAACTGACAGCTGAAGGACTGCATGTACATCTACCTACCGTATAACTCATTCATTCCATTCATGCATCCACTCAGTCAATAAAAGCTTTTAAACCCTTACTCTGTACCACTTCTGTGTACTGCTGAAATATCTCCGTATTACTGAAATACCATCTACTTTATATTAAATATTCAAAGAACAGTTCCATGAGACAGAGATGCAGAAAATACATCTAGTTAGGGCCTTTCTACCATGAAGATCAATCGACTCTTGCTTCATAAACTGGATTCCGACTGCCAAGATGGGCAAAGATGCCTTAGGCAGTGGGGATATCTTTCAGGTTCGGCACTAAAATCAAGCACATTTATTGAGAAAACCAGAAACACAGCATTGAACCATAACACTGACATATGATGTTCCTATAGAAACTCTTGTTAAAAAGCTAAAATGAGAAATGAAAGTCATGATTCAGCGCCTATCTTTTCTCTTATGTCAATGACCATGTTATGCCACACCTGAACTTTACTTGTAGTTCTGGATTCAACTTCCCTATTTCTGCTTAAAACTCCAATCATCTGCTGTTTAAGGACCTTTTGAACAAGAAGCTCCCTAAGGCGAAGAAAAATGCCTCCTCCCCTATGTGCTTTGAAAGCACCAAAAACACTCACATTGCTCACGCAGCCATAGTAGCATCATACCACAGACTACAAAGTAGCACGCACCAGGGAAGGTGTGAAAATGAAAACCCAAAGAAGGGACAAACGAAAAGAACAAACATGAAGCAGCAGCTGCCCAAAGTATTCTCAGAAACTTACCCAAAGGAGGCATTTTTTTCCTTCCATTTTCAAATTTTATAAATAAACTCTGGTTCAGAAAATACAGCAAGTTTTTCACATCTTAGAAATACAATGGCTTTCCCATTATGCCTGCCTTCTCTTCCCCTTTTCTTCTCCTTCCCCATCTGTTCCTCTCCTCCCACTCCACCCTGCATCTCATTTCCTCTCCCACTTCCTGCTTATCCCCTCTGCCACCTCACAAGTGGTGACAGCCACTCTAGACTCAGTAAATCTGCAGAAGGCAGCAATCCTGTGACCTCTTATTGTTCACACTGCTCAATCAGATATAAGCTCCTGGTTTGAACTTTCCACCAGCACCACTAAATAAAATACCACTAAGAATATATTAATAAACCAACGGTGAGGGAGGGGGACCCCTCTTCTAACTGGGATTTAGAAGAAGTGGGGGAAAAGCCCAATTATTTATTCTTTAAAAAACTATGATTTATAATTTTTAAAGAATACTTTAAAAAGAACCCTCATTGTGATTATGGTTATACAACTCTATAAATTTACTAAATATCACTGAATTGTACACATAAAATAAGTGAGTTTTATGACATGTAAATTATATCTCAATAAAATACTGTGACTTAAGGAATGCAAGCATGGTTGAAAAAAGTCAGTAAAATGAAATTCTATACATTAAATTCGCTCACTACTTATTTTCAACAAATTTTTTTTTTGCATTTTAGGAAAAGTATTGAAAAGATAAACAACATAAGCTCATAATTGCAACAAAACCTGCTTAGAAACAGACCTTAGCAAATCATAAAATGCATATAAGAGTTTGATGTATATTTCTCAGAGGAGATTATAATGACAATACTTGTCATGCCAACAGATGTGGTACTTCTAATAAAGACAATAATAAAAAAGATACAGGAACTACAAAAACTTAGAATTTTCAAAATATCCCTGCACATTGACAGGGATAGGAAAGGGGTAGTAAGGGCAGAAATGTAAAATGAAGTAGAATTGTTACAATGAACAACATTAACGTTCCTAACATGTGGAGATGCAAAAGTGAGCTGAGATAATGGCCTCACTCCTCACAGAACTCCCAGACATATAGGAATGTTGAATATAAAATACTAAGGAAGGTTATAAAAAGAATTGACAAAAGCACACTGCCTGTCATCAGGAAAGTCTTCTCATTTTCATTCATTCATTTATTTATGAAGCACCTATGATGTACCAGGCACTAGAGTAGAAACTAAGATAAGAATAATGAACAAGACATTTAGTGAATTAATAATACCCAAGAGACTCTAATTAGAGGATAATTCCCTTGAAGAAAATTACAGGATGCTATGTAATCACTTATGAGGGAAATATCTAATCGAATCTCAGGGCTGGGGGAAGACTCCCAAGGGAAAATGGCCCAAAAACCGAGACCTGAAGGATATGGAGGAGTTCTATGGATGAAGAGCAAGGAGAAAAGAAACCCAGGCAGAGGAAACAGCTTGAGTAAGGTCCCTGAAGCAGAAAGAAGCTTGTCTGTCAAGGAAGAGAGAGAATGTGTGGCTGGAAGAGTATGCCATAGGGGAAAAGTTGGGAGAGACAAGGCAGGCTAGATTTTGAGAGCCTTCTTAGGAATGGCAAGACACACATGCCAAACTCTTTAAAGCGGAAGAGGTATTCACAGAAGGAACAACAAAGGCAAGCATGTGAAGTCATCTGAGTATGGCATGGACATACTCAACAGAACCATGTACTAGCGGGAAGTGAAATCTATAAGGCAGGAAGAGGCCAAAGAAGGGCTTCACACAACACGCACAGAAGTTGGACTTTACCCCAGTAAGATGTTTTTTTATTACGAATGTTTAAGCAGCTGAGCGGTATCAGTTCTGCATTTTACTAAGAAAACCAAGGAATAGTAAGAACCTGGATGGCAGGGAAATAAACCAGATTAGAGGGAGAACAATTTGAGGGCTAATGTAATATTCTAGGGTGAAAGATACTTAGGCCTGAACTTGAGACCAATTACCCTTCCTGCCAATAGGAATCACTAGCCACATATAGAAAAAAGCCACTCACTCAGAACAAGAAAGGACCTTTATAAATCATGTGGTTCAGATTCCAGTAGTCGCCCAAGTACCATAACAACAACTAACAAAAGACTCATATTTCCAAACGCATATGGATTTGTAAATGCTGCCTGAACTGAGGGGATTGGGATGGTGGTACTGCAGTACCACCCACAGGCCAAAGGTCAGTACTATATCCAATAGATGACTCTTTTCACTCATACTCTAAAGAGTAATCAGTCTGCTTGATTGCATCCTCTGAAAGGGAACTTACTATCTATGTCAAGCTTTTTCCATTCAGAGGTGATGGGTAGAAAGCAGGTAGATATATGGGTAGATAACTTCTTCCAAGTGGACCCAGTTTTGCTTCTATATTCTCCTCCACTGGAGTGCACTTCAAATATTTGGAAATGGCATAATGTATGTTTTCGATTTTCTCTATTCCAGGTTGAATATCCGTCACTGGCTGCAGGCCACTCATCCTTCTGGCTATTCCTCTGATTGTGCTCGATGTGTATAGACACAAAACTCCAGATATGGCTAAGCATATAAAACCTAAGTAAAATTGTCATTCCATGTCCAGTGAAAGCCTTTTTGCAGCAACTCTACCAAGCTTTAAGTTTAACCAATCTCCTTAAGTCATTTTTTCCTAAATGGTATAATAAATGTTACTCCCACAAGAAATTAGGTATTACGAAACAAACAAAAAACCTACCAGGTTTCATTTGACTAATATCTGGGAAAATGCAGGTTTTCTCAGACCTTTAAATCTCAAAGAGAGTGAATATATATGTAAAGCTTTTCAAACAATTCTGGCTATAGAATTTGGGATTAAAACTCTTAGGAGTATACTTTGGGATTTAGGTTTGGCCTTGCCTTCTCCATTCTCACTCAGATGGGGACAAGGCACTCTTCACTGATATGCCCAGTAAGTTCTACAAGTTGGTGCTTCCCAGTAGAACTTTCTGCAATGCTGAAAATGTTCTTTATCTGTGATAATGATAGCTACTAGCCATGAGTGAACACTGAGCACTTAAATTTTGGCTACTGTTGGAAACTGAATTTTTAACCTTTTGGCTACTATATTAGACAATGCAGCCCTACTTCAAGTATTTTAAAGCTTAGCTCTAGTAATAAGCTAATCACTACCTAACTGAAAGTCAACAAAATGAGCCAGTTGCTCAAATGCACATTAAGTATTTTAGACACATACGGAGAGGGGTTGGCATTGCTACCTTTGGAAGGAGGCCCACATTTAAACCTGCAGGAAGAAAAGGCCCCCTCCTGAGAATCACCTTTCACCTGCTGAGGGCAAGCAGCAATAATGCTACCATAATGATCTCACCAAACATCCAATTGTCACCAAAACACAAAATCATACAAACAAGCCAATTAGTCAAACTGTAGAATATAAGACAGGATATGCTCTCTGATGCCTTTTCATTCACATTGTGAGGGGAAAAAAAGGTATTTTAAATGAAAGGTTATTCAATGTGAGAATCAAGAAGCCAGCGTGTCCTATGAGGCTGCTGACACTTAATGAGCATCCTCTAAAGATGGCCTTCTAGGTGTTACTGCATACTTATCAAGGAATCTCTGGTGATTTCAGCCAAGCTCTCCTACATCAAACCGTGTTTTCACAAACCATTGATTCCTTACAAAGCTAACAAGCAATAAGATGAGTTAACCTGGTGCCATTATGAGGCGAGAACACTGCCACCAGTGCATGTAACCACTGTATTTTGTTCATTTCCTCCCTGAGGCACAATATGAAAGTGACTGATCACATTTTTCAACTTCCATTTTACAATTACTCTATACATGCAAAATGTGGTTCAGAGTAATTCAGTACCATATTAACCCAGGTGCCAAATAAATAGTATTGGAGACACATGCATATCTCAAAATGTAAAGAGGGTGTGTTTTCCATTAAATTAAAAGGACCAAATTAATGGCCTGTCCAAAATAGAAATTCATGTATTATTTATTTGACTAGCTATTCTAGCCTACTGGAATTAGAATTTATATAAATGTGTATTATCATGATTATGTAATTGTGTATTATCTTCTACTATTTAAATCTAATGTTGAACACCTAAATAAATCTACAGAATTCTGGAGAAAAACACTAACTACTTAGTACTACTCATTAGAAAAGCTAACAGGACAGTAAAAACCAAGTTTTGAATTTAAATTTAGTTAGCACCAGAAAGCACTCAAGTTGAAATGTTCTCTTTACAAAAATAAAAGTAGAACACTTAAAATTTTCACTCCTAATTTCCCTTTTATACTCTAAAACTTCTAATGATTAGAGAAATATTATTAAATATGGTCAAAAGAATGATTCGAATTCTTTATTTCATTTGTTAAATCAGTATTTACAGATGCAAAGAAACTAATAATGCTAATAAACCAGGCCTCCAAGGTAGGATCTATAGCCAGGACTCTGGAAGGACATGTCTACAGGGCTTCTCCTCCAGGCTCTAAGGAGCCTTGCTTTCACTTAAATAACTTAAAGAGCAAGAAAACTTAGCCATAGAATTAAGAGTGGGGGAGGAGGGGAGTAGCCATCTTCCTTGGAACTGAAACAAGTTGTAACAATCTGCTGAAAACAAGGTTAAGATGAATGCCATTTCTCCAATTGTAATGATGACCCCGCGGTTTAATAAGTGGAATTAGGAAGCCACCGGTCATAAGGAACCACTTTTATGTTCTCTCACTCTCCAATACGGTATATGCATTTCAAGTTACTTTAGGCTATGGTCTGGAAATGATCTGAGGCCCAAGACATTAAAACCGATCTAGCCTGATGCTGCAAAACAATCAACTTGAGCTAATTTTTCTGAAATGTCTCATAACTCCACACACACACACAAAAAGAGTGACTTATCCAATATATATTCCATAACTTCTGGGGGAGAGAGACTGTCAAAATTTTTCATCTCCTTTTCTTCAGATCAAGGACAGTACATATTCACAAGAGTATGTCTGAGATATGTGAGAGGGAAAAGACTAAGGACTTGCAAAAATATTCTCATGGGAAGAGATTTCCTTAACCATCACTTTTTCAGCTTCAAGTAGCATTTTCCTTCCAGCAAGTCTACTATAAAATAGGGCAGTTCTATGTGTGATCTGCTATACTCCATACCTCAATTGAGAGGTGTCAAGAATCTTTGTACTTTTTAAAATAACAGGCCTAAACATAAGCTGTGCATCTAGACATAGACAGCCCACTGGGCCCATAACTGTTCACATGGGTTCCTTTCCACCTGCTGTGAATGTATAAATGATAACACCGGATGGGTGATCTTTTCTTTATAATTCAGACCCTAGAGGAGACTTCTATAACAAGCACTAAGCATTATTATATATCTTATGTGATAAATTAAAATACAAGTTGTTTTTGATTATATAGCTGGAGCTAGAGTTTGTCATATAAAGACATTTCATTGGTTCAATACGACTTCTCTTCAAACCAACACTGGCAATAATAATGGCCGTTTTTATTTTATGCACAGCGCTGTGTCTAGCAGAAATTGCTTCCTGTCCCCTGATATCCCTTCCATCACTATAAGGTTTAGGTGCATAATGGCCACTCAGCTAAGACTACATTTCCAAGTGTCCCTTGCAGCTTGATGTGGGCAAGTAATTAGGCACTAGCCATTGCAAAGTGAGCTAAAATATGAACATCTTCTAACATTGTGCCCTTGGATGAAAAAGTACACACCTTCTCCATTTTCCTTCCTGCTGGCTGGGACAGGACATGATGGTGCTAGGGATGATGAACATTAATACCAGAAGAATATAAGTTCACAACATCATGGAGTCACCAAATTAGCTACAACTGCTTCTATACAAACCGTTCTGAACGAAACAAGCTTTATCTTGACTAAACCACTGTGACTTTGATCTGTTAAAGCAGACAAATATCCAGCTACGTTCTTTACATTGCCACCAATCCTCATGTAACAACACCATAGTGCAGGTTTCCCATCATATGAATGAAGAAACTGTGGCCCAGAAAGGTGAAGTTTTTTGCCCAGCATGATAAAGGGAGCAAGTGACTGAGTAATAAGCATTTGGTACCAGGTCTGCCTGACCTCAGGCTCTTATTACACTACCTCTCACATAACATGACTCTTCCAGTGAACTCTACTCCTTAGAGGAGCAGCAAGTTTCTGAAAACTACAATTGTACCCTGGGGAAAAAAGATTTTCAAATGTAATTAATAAGTTTTCACCGATTGCCTATTAGGAGTCTGAATTTCTCAAAGGTCTAAGGAATACCTTGTTGATCACTATGAAATATATCCTGCCTATTTCGAAAATAAAGTATTTTATAATCTAGGGAAATAAGAGTACAAAAAACACAACTGTCCTCCAAATCAGGCCCTCGGCAAGTGCCCAATATTAAATATTTAATCTAACAGCTAAGACAATACTTACTAGTTTGTGTGGAGCCACCTGCCTGCTGTCGGAAGTAGCCCCTGGAGCGACAAGGCCTAGAAGACTGCCAACCAGCTCATTCTGAAATATTACCTTGAACTCCTCCCAGTTTTTACTTGGCCCTTCCTCTCCAAGCCTTGGGACCCCAAAAAGCTGGAATTGAATCCATTTCCCAGGAAAGAGAAAACAAAATAAAACTGGCATTTACGATCCCAAGTACTTTACATTTTAGTACCTATTATACACATTATAAAGATGGGGTTATTCTCACCATTCTATAAAACTATTAAAGCTAGAAAGATCAGCTTTCCCAATATAAAGCCAGTAAGTGGCAGAGTTGGTCTGATTCCAAATTAGCAGAAAAACTGTACCTTGCTGCCAGGGTGTAACAAGTGACTTACAGTTTTCAATCTACATTAGAACCTCCTTAAAGGTATGCTATTGGAAGAGGGGGAGGGCAGGCACTGGAGGCAAGTGAGTACTCTTACTGGCATCATTCAATTTTGCTAGGACTCAAAAGGTCCAGCTAGGGGTCTGGTCTACAAAAGCTATATCCTGAAATCACTGATGAAAAAAGAGAGTCTGTCCACATAAACTACTTGTACAAACCAAACTATCTTCAACTAAGCAACCAGGTATATTTTGAAAACAGCCAGTCCCCAACAGGACTGAGAACTTTGTTTTTCTAGGCATCTTTGTGGGTAAAAAACAGACCCCATCCAAAACCACTGCTCCTTCTGAGGTGAGCACTACAGACTGAGTACCTTGAAGAGGTGTCACCTTATATTTACTTGCTAGCTGGGGAGAGAGAGCTGTTTCTAAATGGGAAAATTAATTTTTGGAGGCAGAAGAAAATCACTTTAGGGCTACTAAATGCCTCATTGAGATTTTCAGCTAGTGTCAGCCCTAGGTTCAGTTTTAATTTATACTTTTCCCTTATCAGGAGGACATTAGAGAGGAAGATAACCAACTCAACCTTCCAAAGAGCAATGACTAAAAAGAGGGAGGGCTTAATCCAAGTCCTCCACAAGGAAGTCTAGAGCTTCACTGCTGCTGCAGTTAGTACTACTGCTAGTCAACATCAGGAGGTGCTTACTATGTGCTAAGCTGCATGTGGCGTATCCCAAGGAATCTTCAAAGTGATCATGTGAGTCCCATGTTATTATTAACCTCATTGTACAATGAGGAAACTGAGGCTTAGAGAGGCAAATCACTTGCTAAAGGTCACTCAGCTTAACTCAGTTACAGTAAGCTACTAATTTATAACAGGGAGGCCAAGACTTGACCCAGATCCAACTGTCATCATCCTGGCATCTCTTGCTTATGGCACTGCTAATGGGGAGTTGATTATTTATAGTTCCTTCACTGCAAATGAGACCCAAAGCAGGATAGAGAAGAGCTTCCCATTTAGTACTTTGGGATTTGCCTTTTAAAAAAGAAGTTTGAGAATAGCAGAATATAGATGTCTTTACCCATTCCTAAAAGCCAAAAGAAAAGAGAAAAAAAAAAAAGATTTAGATAGGTGAGAATTCACTCATAAAATTTCTCTAAATTCTGATATTAGGGATCCCAGAAAATTTTAGGAACCATAAGTGATAATTATTCACTTTAATGTCAAGAGCTGGCAATATTTTTGTCTAATGCCTAGAACTTTGGAAGCAGTCATATCTGAGTACAACAAGCATATCATTAAAATACATTGATTATTATAAAATTGTAATAATAATCCAGAATTCAGTAATTCAGAATGGATAAAATTATACTGATCATATATTTAACATTACAACATTTTTTAAAGTTTTAGTGAAATTTAACAGAAAAATACTTTTGTGATTGTTATATACACATACTTCAAGTACTTCTGAGCTACAATTATACAACTTATTTCTAAAAAAAAAAAGTCTTGCAGTTAAAACTAAATTTAATAGTTGTCATTCAGTACTATATATTTTTTAGTATTAGAAAATATGGTACACAAGACACAGGCAACAATTTAGCAGGTAAATTAATCAGCACATGGGGGCTAAATTCAAAATAGATTTCATCTAGATATATTTAAATTTACCTCTTGTTCCTGTCAAACTCCAAAAAACCTTTCCAACCACTATCCTGTAGCTTATGCACTAGTCTTCAGGGAATGTTTTTTTCTCTAAACATGATCATTTAATTTCTAAATAAAAACATTTTTAAATAAATTCTAATGCCACAGCTGCTGTTTTGGCAGTGAGACTGTCACACAGAGAGCCGGTGTTAAAAGATCAGATTAAGAGCCTTCAGTCCTGGCACCAAGTGATGCTCACAGCCATGCAAGAATGATGTTCCATGCCTCTGAAGAGACAGGAAATAGAATTCATCTTCCTCTAATAACCTGCCTCCTTCCCTCCCTCCAGATTACAGTCCATCTGGCCTCAGGGTAGAGGCGAGCAGTTTCAATGGCTCACAGAATGCCCAGAAGAGAAAAGAAGGTGGGCAATTTGTACACAAACCATCAGAGAGGACCGGATTGGACAAGAACAAACATGTCTGTGGCCCACACATTAAAAGATATAAACACACCTGAAGAAACTCAAAAAAGAAGAGCTGATTAAATCAAAGCAAGCAGAAGAAAAGATAAATATGAAATTATAATTCAGAAAACCATGACATAAGTCATTCATTACACATGAATCAAGGTTTTCAACCAAGAAATGTCAGAAGTATTGGGGAAATAAATAGTAAATGGTAAGATTATGCCTACCCTCCCAGCCTAAAGAAGAAAATGAGCTACCAGTATCTCCCCATGGCTTTCCTCTACAGGGTATAGCTTTCTCAGCTAATTAATTCCAGTCCAGTCTTGCTCAGCACCACTACCATTACATATTCTGTTCCTACAGGGCCTGCTCACACAAACAATGTAACTCGCGTGGGAAAACGTACTGCTGGCAAATCAGCCCCACCATCTCCTTCCACTTCTGAACATAACCCCACAGATCCTGCAACAATGCCATGGGAAGAAGCTGCCCAGTGATTATACAAGAGTATGTGCCCACAGAGGCCTAAAATCTATTATCACTCTGAGGATAATTCAAACTTTTCCCTCTTCCTAGAGCTCTGACATTTCAGCCTGGTGATAGCTCTGTGAATTATACATTCCTCTCATTCTCCACTTCCAAAAAGCAGAGATGCTTCACGTAAGAACTTGAACAGGAAAAGGGAAGCCAGGCTTCCTAAAGAAATGCAAATAGGTCTCTTGACTCTCTCCTTCACCACTCCATCTGATCACAACCAAATCCTTAGTAGAAGTAATAGGTAAATGGGAATACAGTGGGTGGTGATTCTGTGGTCAGAGTTAAACAGGGAGAAAGACAATATATCCTTTGTTGTTTATTATCCAGAAGAGTATTTGAATTCATGATGCAAACTTAGGTCCATGGTTTGTGAATATGAGGGCCCCCATGGAATACATACCTGATGAAAGGTACCCATAGTTACTAAGATCTAATCCAGTTCAGACCAAATAAGAAGTCACATAGGAATTCACATACCTCTAACACCAAGTAAGTTCAGGAATCCACATTTCTATAGCACACATGCATGCTCAAATACCAGCTGTATACTAACATCAGCTCATGCCCACTGGTAGGTGGGTAATGAACTGATCTCCTGAAAAGCGGCAAAAAGAACTTAAAAGAACCAAAGGGTAGGAGGAAAGTGCCTCAGTGCCTTCTATCCCACAACACAAAGCACTGCAGCTGCAAAATATGCAGATATTCCATTAGTTAGCTTTGTTTTCACAGTTTATCTTCCCTGAGCAATGAAGAATTCAGTAATTCAGAAGCAGACATTATCCCTGTTCAGCACACTCACTTAAACTTTTTAACAACCGAAAGCAAGCAAAAAAAAAAAAAAAAAAAAAAAAAAAAGAGAGAGAGGGAAAAAAAGAGCACTATGCACTAGAAATGCACCTCCTCATTCCAACATGTACGTTTGTGGACAGTGTGCATTTCCACAGGTGGTGAGCAAGAGAGATGGAGTTACATGAAGTCAGTGGGATTCAAAGCAATGGGTTCACTGAATACACCTTACCTATCTTTTCCAAACGCACAGGAAATATAAAGACTTCAATAGGTAACAATAAGTAACTTTTTAAGAGCAGCCAGCCAAAAGTTACATTAGTTTGCTTACTAAGTAAAGCTCTATTTGATATGTCTTTTGTCAACTCTTAATGCCCAGTGACACAAGTGAAGAACAAACTCTTCTGGACAATTTTCAACTGACTCAATTAGATTCCATTAAGACAAACAGTCATAATTCTGAACAACCCTACATTGTCCAATGACGGCAAAATATTTTAACTGAATTTTGTTTTGCATGTTAGAAAATATTTCATTATATAAAACAATTATATTCCACCGAATGTTAATAAGGTATAGAAGTTGGAATGCAAACACTGTACCTTAGAGATGTACAATATAAACACCAACAGACTGACAAGGCCAAAGACTGAGTCCCACAATCCCTTTTCTGTAAAACCAGTAAAATGGCACCTTCTAGCCCAGGGCCTGAAACCAACCATCTTACCTCTTGGGACAGGAAAGGAATGACTTGTGCACAGATAGCATTCAGCCTCTTGACAATCTCTGCCTGCAAAAAAAAGGGGGGGGGAGGGGAAGCAAGCAATAAAGAGAACAGTCAGCTGGTTACAAATTCCAGAAATATTAACAGGATGATATTAAAACACACTTTATATGCTGGCTGGTGTATTTCCTAAGGAAGAGGAAAACTCTCATCAGCAGGCCCATTAAAATGAGGCAGTGACAACAGTGCCACATTAACAGCACAATTTATTAACCAGAATTCATCTTAAAAAGTCAACCTTCAAGCACCATGACAACATAAAAAGGAATTTAATTTTCATGAGTGGAAATCAGTTTTTCAAAGGCCTTCAATGGGAACCTTGTTCACGCCAATGTGGTTTTTTTATACAACCTTGAGTTTATAGAATTTAGATAGTAAAGATACACTCTTCCCTACATCTCAACTTCTCAATCAGTACTCACTGAATTTCTATGTCTGTGGACTTTCCTTTAAACACAGGCACTGGGATTTTACAATCAACTCCCTAATCTCCCAAAATAATAGCACCCAACTAACCCCCAGAAGTTGATTAATTCAGATCCTTAGTTGTAAACTGTTGAGGAATGGCATGTTTTCTTCAACCATAAAAATTTCCAAATGCATCCTGCCAAGATTTTCTGTATGCAGAGGTTTAGAATATGCTAACATCTTCCTATACTTAGCAGGAAGCAAGTTGTATGTATATGGAGATTAACTTTGGGAACGTTACCATTGTACTACAGATCTACAAAGGTCCCAATAAGTCAGATAACAGATTATTCTCTAATAATTTTCTGAGTATAGAAATTTTACAATAGGATGTTACAGTAAAGTGGGAGGAAGAAATGAGAGAAAGGAATGCCACCACTATGATTCATTTAAAATGCTACAAAGCTTTATCAATATTCATCTTAATTTGTATTATCAGATGGCTCCTTATAGACTTTGGCATGTGATATGTAAACACATGGATTTTTAATACAAATACATACAAAATAGCTTACATTTTAATGATAGAGTAAGCAAAAGGACAGAACTCTTGAGAGGAAGAAAACATAAAGCAATTATCATTCTTGAGACACTCTTAAAATAAATTCCATCCAGGGTCAGTTCCTCATTTTATAAAAGGACAAAAATGCATTTTCTTTCTCTAAGTCATTACCGAATGACAGTGACTCTACTTGTACAATCTAGGTTTCCTTATTTCATCAGCAACCCCTCTGAATTTGTAGCTATTCACTTTTAAATGCCAGCACCTTAAAAACTTTGCCAGCCAAGAGAAAACACAAATTCACCATGAAGTTTCAAACCTAAGCTTTCCATTCCAGTTCTGCATTCCTAACAGGATGGACAAAAACCCAGCTCCAACAGGCAGCAGTGAATAAGGACCCAACTGTGCTGACCTGATTTAATTTACTGCACTGGCCCTGTGGAGCATTTAGCTATCCTTTAAGAATGCTTAAACCACCATGAAAAGCTGCAATGGGAATCACCAAAAACCACTCTCCACCTGGACGAACATACCACAGTGGTTATAGGGTGAAATTCCAGTGTGAGCTGAGAAAATAGAGTAGCATTCACCATACTGAAAGCACAGTGTCTCAAAGGCATTTGGTTGTTAAGCTTTTTGTAGGGAGAGGTGGAGGGAAAGAGAATAAAAGATAATGAGACACTTTGGGGCAGACCAAACTGATGATTCTAATGCTTAGAACCATCTGCCAAGCATATTTTCCTCATTATGTTGTTTATATAAATAAAATAGTCCCTTGCTAGGAGGGCTGAAAAACGTGTGGGCACATAAGAAAACTGAGTTCTTTAGTTTGCCTACATAATCTAGGCAATAAAAACTACTCTAAGGAAACTTACTCCACTGTATTTATTTGGCTTCTTTAATTTTGGACCTAGGCTATTTTAAGTATGAGCAACTATTTTTTAAAAAAATCTGTATCTTAAAAATAAATATAGAAAAGTTGTTTTATTTATTCATGTCCATTTAACACACATAGATAACAGAAAGGGGTGAGGGGCAGAAACCTTGCAAACTTTTGCCTTGCCTTCTTTAAAGGCCTCCTTTTGTTTAAAAGACTTCTTAATTTCTTTAAGTTGTCATGCCAATGGATTTTCATGGTCAGGCTAATTGGCAGCAGGGGGGTAGGGGGGTGGGATGTGTGTGTGTGTGTGATTTCATAAAATTAAGCAGGTCATTCCTCACTTTGAAAGCTAAAGTTGCCTCGGAAACACTGCTGCTTCCATGGTCATCTAATTTTGCTTCTTTTGTCCCATAGGACTCAGCTTTAGGGAGGCATCATTTATTTACAGGCCTTTCCACTGGGCTTCAGTGATCAGCCAATAATACTGTGGACACACAGTTCTAATGGCCTATGTTTTGAAACTGAGTCTAATCTAATGGCGTGGGGCCCAAACTCCTTTTCCAGCACAGCCATTAAAGGATGTAGGTTATTGCTGTTGTCACCATTGATATTTGTCATTGTAATGTAATTAGGGCCCTAAAATGATGCATTACAGCCCTTGGCACAGCTTCTATTAAAATCTTTTCTTCTGCTCACTGAACTGCGACCTGCTTTCTGATGAATAACAGACAGACAGCTTTAGGGTAAGGAGCAGATTCATCAAAGAAGTATTTTTCAGCTTTGGGGAAAGAGAGGGAAAGAAAAAGGCAACCTAGGAGGAAAAGCACCAGGGGACAAAAAGCCACAATACACATTTGAATTTCATCTGACCACTTGAAATTCTGATTGCGTCTGATGAATCATGCTTAGACAATATATTCTCAGTCTTCGAATCACATGGTTAATCAGGGCTCTAATCTGCTATCCATCAGCCTATGCCAGCACTGTAGCTTCCAATCAAATTTATAGGTGATGTGGCTCATGCATCCCTGAGCAAGTACATTCACAGATAGCCCTTTTAAACAGAGATTCTGAAATACGGCTGTTAGGGTTACTGGATGTTATCATGGTATTCAATGCTTTACGGACACTGCTAACTATTATCTTCAGATGCCTACGATATACCAAAATAGCATTAACAGCCCCAACAAAAGAACAATTGTTCATGTCGACATAACAGTAAGATTGCTTTTGCAGCCATAGTTTGTCAAATACATTAATAATTTTTGACATATTACAACTTCCTCTATCCATCAAAATATTCATTAAAAAAATAAGTTACACACATATTTTCCCACTCTCAACTCACTACCGCTCTATTTCCTCCTCCTTTCCTTTGAGCAAAATATTAGCTTTAAAAAAAGGCATTCTATGAAATGTCATCTGGTACATGAATGCTGACAAGCTAACTTCAAAGTAGTGATGGCCAATGGACTAGTAGAATGACCGGTTAGTAATGAAACAGAAAAACACAGAGAAGAAACTTTATCCCTTTTTTTCTTCATACTCCAACTCAAGAGCTATGGGAAAATTTATTAACTACCTTGCATCACAGGAAAGCAATGCTATGCATTTAAGAATCCCACAATTCAATCACTCAATTAAAAAAGTAACAAATACTAGAGCACACAATATCAAAAATACATTTTCTTTACATTACATTAGTCATTTAAGTAAAACAAAAAACTAGTTAAGGCTACACTTGAACTGAATTACATGCCCTCATATAATAGTCCTAATATAATAAAATCGAATTTTTATTTAGATTATTTCTGCCTCTATGATTTGCTTTAAAAATTAAACATTTTATTTTAACCACATAATAAACTTGAAAGTACAGATGAATTTATTTTAGTAACCAAAGAGATGTATCAAAAGCAATAGTTGGTTTTAAAAAATGTTTCTTGCAATTTTTAACCTCTCATTAAAACAGGAACATTATTACATAGTATTATAGAAATAAAAAAAATAATAAAACATTATTAGAAAACCATTTCAGCAGCCAATCAAGAAAAAAACGACAACAAAAATTATAGTTTCAGAAAAACACTCTTGAATAACTTTTCACAATTAATTTTTCTACAGAAGTTTCTTTACCAACGACTTTCCTCAAAGATGAATCTATTTTATTATGTGTTTATCAAGAACATTACACCCATTATATATAAAGGCTTTGTTAAAAGTGAAGAAAAATTCCTTCTTATTCTGTCTGAAATCCTTTTTGAAGTACAAGTAAATCTTGCAACCCTCTCCTTCACACTCCTTTTACCACTATGGAACAAGATTGTAATTTTTAATTAGATCAGAAAACAAATTATCTTGATTTGTTCATCAATCTGTTCCAGATTTTCTGAGAAACAGTACAACTTCTGGTACTGATACTGCCTAACCCTAGTTTAAAAAGTCAAGGGACTAATGAGAAACTCTTCCCAACTTAATAAAAGACTAAACATAAGGAAAAATATTCAAGTAGTACTGTTCCTCTAAACTGACAAGTCAGTTTTTATCTTGTCATCAAAATTAAACATTACAAGAGAAAAAAAAATGTAATAAATAAAACTAATTTTATGTGTTAAAAAAAAAAAAGAAAGAAAAAAAGCCCAACTGAAATAAGGCTTAGAGTTTTAGATCAAAAGTATTGTTAGCACTGCTAGCATGTTGGTAAACTAGGTGTCTAAGTTTTACTTTCATTCACTTGATTATTTTGCACAAAATATTTTATATTGTTTAATAAAGCAATAAAATGAAGTGATAACCATATTAAGAATCAAGTTAACAGGACATCTATTAGTTCCCTAAAGGACTGATTCAAACTACCAAGACTTTTTTTGTGCGGGCAAAGTATCTTTTCACAAGCTCTTATTATCCCACTTAGTCTAACAAGAAAGAGGTACTGTCTGCAGAGTACTCAATTACTATAACCTTGACACCATACCTAGATGACATGAAAGTGCCAATGTTCAACCATTTATTATCCCCTGCGAGGCAGGAATTTAACTAAAGCATGATTCTGATGTTAATATATCAAGCAATGTCCATCTGCTTCGTGTTTAGAGCTCATGTTTATGCTCCTTTCCTGCATGCTAAGTGTGCTAGAAAGTACCCAGTGCGCAGTTCAGCTAACTGCATACACTGAAGTGTTCCATTTGTTTGTCCTAACAAAATATACAGGTACTACGGAAGGAGCACATAGAACTAGGTACTTTCCCAGAGTGTCTTAGTACACCTCCATTTCATGAAACTATTCCAATCTGTCCTCAAAGATGATGTGGTATTTTACTGGAACATTTTCACAATGGTTAGAAAAAAGTGCTCTTGAACTTAAGGTTTTTAAGGGAAAATCAGATATTTGCCTATTATCATACCTATATCTTCTGGTCTCTGATTATTGTTTTTAAAATCTGCTCCAAATATTAAGAGTGATATATTAACAAGGCTGAGAATGATGATCATTGTTCCTGATGTCCAGTTACTCCTGCAAGGTCAAATCTAAAAAAAAAAAATGTAACCAATGTAATCATGGTTATACTCTGCTGGGGGGAGGGGACAAGCAGAGAAAATGTTAAAAAATGGGAGGGAAAGTTGGATGTCACAAGTAGGGAAAGAAAATGATTTTCTCCATGGAGCTTAACTTCAATCTTCACAGAACAAGGCAGGACTGGTCAGAAACGCTAATTACTCTGAGTACTAAGACACCTGAGTTTTACTAGTACTTATTCCCTAGCACTCCTAGGCTAACCCTGGCAGCTACTTATTGATTTCTCTTCTCTCATCCCTCTCTCCCTTCTTGCCTCTGAACCTCTCTTCTTTCGCCTCTACTCTTTCCTACTGACATAAATATACAAGTTCCTTTGAATGCTAATTCATAGTTAAGCTTCTGATACTTCTCCAGAGTGAATGAAAGGTACAAATATTCCTTGTGCAAATATTCCTAGTTGGTGAAGATCAATTCACCTGGATTTTTCCCCAACATAATCTACATTAGGGGTCCCCAAACCCCTGGCCACAGACCAGTACCAGTCCAGTCCATGGCCTGTTAGGAACCGGGCTGCACACCAAGCAGTGAGTGGCGCCAGCTAGGTTTTATCTGTATTTGCAGCCGCTTCTCAGAGCCAGTCATCACCGCCTCGGCTCCACTTCAGATCATCAGGCATTAGGTTCTCACAGGAGAACTGGTCCTTGGTGCCAAAAAGGTTAGTGACCACTGATTTACGTGATTAAAATGTATGTGAGAAATACCTAAAGACAAAGGAACTTTGGATATTGGCTTAAAAACAAAAAAGAAATAGAGAAACACTAACTTCTTACCAAGCTCTCATCAAGGATACCAGGAAAGCAACGACACCTTTCATATACTGAAAGCCATACTATATTTCTCAGTCTTTTCTCTTAGTTTAGGCTAAAGACTTCCTGGTCTCTCTCTCTCTTTTTTAGCTCTTATCGCCATTTTTCACCTAAGCTTCATCTACATCCACATTTCGCAACATTTCCTTTCCTCTTGTCCTTTCAATTCCAGCACAGCCTCTATTGGCCTTCTTCCTCCCAATTATATCAAATTTCAACTCTTTGAAGCCATCACTGCCAAGATACTCTTCTGTCCCCTTAGATTGTGTTCTTGCTTTGATAAAGAGCCAGCTCTCATTAAAACCCAAATTTTGCTCTTCTGTTTGTACTCTTACTGCTTGTCCAAGCATTTCTATTACCAACCAGGTCCAGACACAGCAGACAAGTGAATCCATAGGTCCTGGGAAGAAGCAAAGGTCTGACCCTGGCATCAAAAAAGACTGGAGTGAACAAATCATGGCAAAGATGGAGAGTTCTCCCCACCTGGAACTGCCTTCCCTAGGTCTTTCCTCAGCTATTCCCTACTCATCATTTCAGTCTCAGCCCACAGGACACCTCCTCAGACACCTTCACTCACCATCCTCTATGACTCCTTCATCCAGTCCCTATGACCCATGATGCTTTTTTCTTCATAGTATTTATAATCATCTAAAATAAGCTGACATGTTTTTGGTTTTCATGAACTAGACTAGTACTTCTCAAACTTTAATGTGCACATAATCAAGTGGAAATCTTGTTAAAATCCAGCCTGGAGTCTGGTCTGAGAGTTTATACTTCTAATAAATTACAAGGTGATACTGATGCTTTGGGTCCAACAGCCCACACACCCTGAGTAACAAAGTTCCAAAGAATGTTGGCTCAATGAGAGCAAAGATATCTTTGTCTGTAGCCCCAGTGCCCATTATGTAGAGGACACTCAAAATATTTGTTGAATGAAAAGAAAATACTGCAGGTTCAGGTTTAGGTAGTTTGGAATCTCCTAAAATCTTTTGCAAGCATGCTGAAATTGTTTGGGAATACTTAGAGCAAGACCTGCTTATACCCTGATTTGGTGTGTTTACCTTCCCAACAGACATCTTCTCTGCCATTTAGGATGTCAAGCTATTAAAAAAAAAAAAATAGTAAGTAATCACATTGATTCTCCAAAAGAAAATGCAAATTCACTCTGGACAATTCCTGACTGGTAAGTAAATAAAGCTTCTATTGTGAAACCTTTGCAAGACATGTTTTAAAAGATTATTTTAGAAATACAATAAAGGAGATGCCATTCAACCTTTTTCCTGAGATTACTCACACCAGATTGGGATCTCCTGAACCACCAGAATTGGAATAACTGTTAAGACAGCACACTGGAACAGCACTTGTATGCTGCCATGATAAATCTTCACAATGGTATCTCCAGAGTGAATCAGTGGGAGAAGTCCAACAGCCCAAGGAAAGGCCCTAGCCATGCACCGGCATCCCTGTGAAAGAGCAAGTTCCTGATAATCTGAGGTGTAGCAGGTCACAGGAATTATACACACGACCACACAAGCAGGTCCAGTTCAGACATATCAATACTGCTCAACACCTGGACAGCAAGGGCCAGGCGTGTGGAACCACAGAAACAACTGTAGCATGAGGCTTCGGAGAGAAAGAACATGTCATTCAAATCCCTTCTGAACAAGTTCCAGGAATTGCTGTAGTTCCACATCCTATGACTGGATTAGGATACATAAAAGGCCCTCCTCACCATCCCTGACAATCTGTTTGAATACTCCTACTGCAGGAGGGTTCTAGTAATTAGAGTTTTTACTAGAATCTACTAATTCCTTGCTTGTTTTTATGGAAGCTTTATTTTTTATTTTTATTTTTTATTTTTATTTTTATTTTTTGGTCGTTGATGCAGCATATCCCCCAAATACCCACTAATGCTCTCTGATTCCTCTCCCAAACTCTTTTAGTGACTCACATAGTTGTAATCCCTGTACATTGGGAGAAGCCGCCTATGACAGCTGGTTAAGAAATTAAAAGAGAAAGATGTTCCATATGACTGAAAGCTCTCTGTAATCAGAAAAGTAGCATTTTCTCTACAATCAGGCTCACATCTACTTCTGCTAGCTTTCTTCTTAATACTTTACTAGGCAGGTTGAGAAAATTAAAGGTATAGGAAACAACTGTCATCTATTTTTGCTCCTGTATTCCTAGTTACTTTTAAAATGTATTTCAAGCTATTACTTAAATTGTGTAGGCAGCTTAAATATTTAAACACATTTACATTTTAAAAAACCAAAACCATGTCCATTCTACAAATATGTATTAAGTACCTACTATTTATCAGGCCTATTTTAGGCACTGAATGAAGATATAGGGATGAACAAGACAAGTAAATCCCTATTGTCAGAGTTCACAACGTAGGGGTGGGAGACAGAAACAAACATGTAAGTATATAAAGAGGAATTTCAGATACTGAAAAATGCTAAGAAGATAAAATGAAGGATCTAAGAGAGAAGGCTGGGGCAGGGGGTGAGTATGGTTTAGACAAAATCAAGGAGGGACTTCATAGAAAAGTGACTTAAAAGCTGAGATGTGGCTGAAAGCAGCATGGCCCAAAGACAGTCCTATTCCAAGTTTTGTAGTTGTTATTAACAGGTTCTGTATACATAAAGAGCTTCTGGATCAAATGACCTCAGAGAACTAAAATAGGTTTCTTTCTTACCCTTTCTTCTCAAAACTCTTAGATATTATATTTTATGGGAAACACTGAGCTAGTCAATGGCTTCCAGCCCTGGCTTTACACTAGCATTATTAGTGGATCTTTCACAAACACCAATGCCCAGGCCTTAGCCCAGACCAATGAACTCAAACTCTTAGAGGGTAGAACCCTGTATTTTATTTTAGAGATCCCCTAAGTGATTCTAATATATAGGCAGGATTGCAAACCATTAAGCTAGAGCACAGGATGCATGCAATAAAAAACAGTGAAAAATAAGGGCAGAAAGGGTTTGCTGAGGTCTGACTATGGAAGGTCTTGAATGCCATGCTAAAGAGCTTGAACTTTATTTGAAAGGCGGCAAGGACCTATCAAGGACAATTTCCAAGAAAGCTATGATAAATACCAGACAAGAGGTTAAGACACTCCAGTGCATTTCTGCCCTCCACCCCCCTTTCTTGGCACTGATTATATTTGAGTGGCTGTGGAAGGACGGAAGAGATTTATAACCACAAAACATACCACAAGAGGAAAGATGGAGAATGAAAGATAATTTCAGAATAAAAACAAGAATTCCCATAGCACCACAGACTTAGGAAATTCAACAAGACACACTTTCAGATATAAGCTCATTCATTCACTACTACCCTAAGCTGGCAGCTATGGTAGAAATAGCAGTGAATACCTAATTGATCTGAGCCCCTGAAGTGTTGTTTATAATCTAGTACAGTAAAAGAGCAAATGGAAATAAGCACAGTTACAGAAACCACGTGGTACCTAGGTGGTACACAGAGGAGCCCTAGAAATGCAAGAGTGAAGGTGGCAGAAACTCCTTCTGGCTGAAGTCATTTCAGTGGTTTTGGGGAAAGAGCCACAGTTTTCAATAACTGTCTACTATACTGTCAGGCACTGTATTACAGTCTGAGAAAAGAGTAGGGAAACAAGACAGAACTTATAGAGCCCCAAATCCAGCCAATGAGACAACTCTGAAAAACAAAAGACAAAAAGCTAAATGTATAGTATTTTTAAATGCCTAATAGGGAACTCTTCTTTCCTTGAGTAACTAAGGGTGAAGTGAGTCTGCTAGACAAAGAAGGGCAAGAAAAGGGCAAAGACATTCCAAAAAGATCAGGCTACTGCATAAGTGTGGGCTATTCATATTGGACAAATAAGACAAGTGAAAGGGAACAGTGACAGCACAAGTTGAGGCTGAAGAAGCAGATCCAGAACAGGCTAGTATACTGGGATGATCTCTACCTAGTTAGACTAGTTAGGAGGTAACTGATGACTCATAGTGAGAATCATCTTAATATGGTGGCTAAGGTTGTCCATCATCCTCATCCTCAAATTGATGGAAAGCTTCTTCTTTGCTAGATTCTTTAAAACTCAGAATAAGTTTAAGAGGATTACCTTTCTCATCATTTTACAGATAAAGCCAAGGTAGAGTAAAGTGGTTAAGTAATTGACCATGTTCAGATAGCTAGAGAAAAGTACACAAATGCAGGAATTAACTGGGAGTAGATTCCAAGAGACCAGATGATTGACTGAGTGAGGCTGAAGAGTGAGAGGAAAAAGGAATCATCACCTGCCTCTGGGTTTCTGGCTTGAGAAACTGGATGGATACTGTTGGCATTTCCTGAGAGAGAGTATGGACCATGAGTAGGGTTGTGGGGAGAATGTCATTTTTAGGACATGCTGAGTTTAAGTACCTGTGAGTTCCCAGTTTCATACAATGGTCTCAGAGGAGACAGGCTATAGAAAAAATGGGAAATTCATCTACTTAATAGAGTGGACAAAATTACCTATGTAAAGGTTAAAAGGAGCAGAGAAGAAGATAAAAGCATTTTGGAAATACTGACTGGATTTCCTAAAGAATGACCCAATATGAGTAGATACAGAAGTATATACTCTGAGCTCCTTATGCCCAGGTAAGGGAGCAGAGAAGGCAAAGGCTACAGACACAGCCACCAGCCAGGAGATCAGCATAGCAGTCCAGGTATAACAAAGGTCTGATAAGAGTGATGGTGGGGGTGAGGAAAGGAGACATGCTGCATAGGGAGAATCAGCAGCTCATTGTGACTCCTCTAGATTTGCACAATGAGAGGAAGTAAGAAATCCATAATTCCAATGCTTAAGGTCTGGATATGGTGCTACTAGTCATTAAAACAGGGAAGTCACCAGACTGGTTTCAAGGTTTATCCTGGGGGACAGTTACAGAAAGGTGAAGAAAGACTCCAGACTCAAGTGACAAAACATTCTGAAACAAACACCAGATACTGTGAATGATACAACTGTGAAGTACCAATTCCCAGGTTGACTCTCTCATTACTAATTCAGCTAAACCATGATATGTAAACTCCTAAGTGATTTGGGTCTCCATTTCTTCAAGAAATGGGAAGAATAATAGCTGCCCCATATCTGGCTGGCAGAAATATTTATGAAGGTAGACTTATGAATGAAATTCCTTAAGGTAAATAGTTCTGTTCTAACACAGAACTGAGATTAGCTAGTACTACAAATTGAGTAGCTATGTTGTTTGGTATCGATTCAAGCTTAAAGGCTCTTCCTATCTCTCTATTAAGAAGGCATTCCTTACTGGGATGGGGCGGGGCAGACTCACTGGCACAGTAATGACTAAGGATAGTAGAGCAGTGCCTCCCAAATTACTGGAAAGAGAAGTGAGGCCGAGACTCAAAAAATTTGCTATTTCTCCACTGTCTTGAACTGTGACCCAGAAAGACATTCTCAGTATTTGTTTCACTACTGGCAAAGGATCTCGCTTCCCCTTTTCTTGGTAAACAGATACTTGCCCTGGATGCAGTAAATTTTATATTGTGGTAAAGAGTAAAGAACAGCAGGCTGGGGGAGAGGAAAGCGGTAGAGGGGAAGTCAGGCTTAATTTCAAAGCTTCTTGCAATTTAATTATAGAATAACAGTTATGTTAGACTTACAGAAATATGTGCTTTCCATTAGGTAGATGGTGAAATGGAAAAAAAAAAATTCTAAGGCAAGCTATTAAGAACTAAGAAGTACTCCAAAGAATTTAAACACGTTTTACATTAACCAAAGCACGAACAACAGTGTCTCTTAGAGCTTCCTACTTGTGAACCTGTGTCAACTGCCCTGACATGTCCTTTCCACCTTGAACTTGATTAACTTCAACCTAACTTGCTTTTGAACTTAGCTTTTATTTTTTAAAATGCATTTTCCATTATTTTATGAACTTCAAATTCCTAATTTATAAAACCCTAATAAAATTTTGATTAAATTTTCTAAATTGACTACTTTCTAAAAGTAGTCAATCCTCAATCCCCATATTGAAATTCATCACCAAGAAGGTAATAGACTTTGCCAGAATTAAATCAATCAACTGCTGTTTAGTCCAGGTAGGTGGGATTTTTAATTCTTTGGTTTATTTATTTATTTATTTACTTACTTACAATAAAAACATTTGTCTCAAAAGAAGAAGTGCACTGATTTATTATCTGGTACAAGCTCCTTATTGTACTGTCCACCTTTAAAAATCAGTTAACAGACCTGCAGCAGTCCACAGACCACACTGAGTAGCACTGCTCTAAAGCAACACATCTAAATCACAAACAGTATTCTTACCGTCTGAGACTTTAGAAGAGGTGATAGGTATACTCCTTTAAGGCAACAGAATTATCCAACACAGCCCTATTAGATAGTGTATTCCACGATCCTCTCTCTGCCTGGTTTACACAGAGAAACTAAGTATTTGCAATTATACTTAACTATGGAAAAGTATGTGAAGGCCTAGAAATCAGTTCTGCAGATACCCTAGCCAGGGGTCTTCCTGTTCAATCATGCTGCCTGCTAGTCTGTTGCTGAACTACAACAACTACAAAAAATACAGTTATAAACAGTATTTTCATACTTCTAAAATAGCAAGGTTAAAGAACAGCATGAAAAACATTACAGCTTAAAGATGTTTGTGTTTCTCCCACACAATATACAATTCAAAATTGGAGTTTTGTTCACTCTAACTTACATTTAATAAATTTCCTACAGAGAACGTTCTCAAATGAGAAACCAAATTAAAATAAAATGTACTACTTCATGATTCCTTCTGCCCATTTAGCAAAAACATTATTCAGGAATTAGAAGTCAATATGAGCAGGACAGCCACTGAAGGCTGGAAAGAGAAAGAATTTGGAAGGGAAAGTACCTATGAGAGTGAGGTCTCAGTGAGCAATGAAATGAAAAGTACCCCTCTTCTTTGTAGCAATGTACCAACCCATCAGCCACCAGTTGGTGCTCAGTCAGGCTACCTAAAGCAAAGTACCATTAAAATTACTAGAATTTGCTGAATTGTTCTGAGATGCAATGAGTGAGATTATGTACACTATGCATCAATCTTGACATCCTAAATCAGGGTCTCATTCAAGCAGCACATGGATTCCCTTACACTACATAAACTACATCATGGAAATAAGAAATAACATAGAAATAGAAGAAAGTTTGGAGATTCTTTGGCTGCTTGCTACTCAAAATGTGGTCAGTGAACAGCAGCATCAGAATCACCCGGGCATTAGAAATAGAGACTATCAGGCACCACTCCAGACCTGCAGAAACAGAATCTGATTTTAACATGATCCCCAGTGGCTTGCATGCACATTAAAAGTTTGAGAAACACTGCTCTTGTTCACTAGCTCTCAATCCTGCTGCATATAGAATTATCCCTGGAGCTTACTGAAAAATACTGATGCCTAGGTCCCAGGTTAGAGGACCCAGGAACCAGCATTCTGATCCAGTCCTATACCCTCTTTTACGAATATGGATGAGGAACTGAGACTCAGAAAAGTGAAATAATTTACCAAGACCACAGAAAGTTACTGGCTGAATTAAGAACAGATCCTAGAAAATACCCACAAAAAAAAAGTTTAAAAAGCTATTACCAATAAATCAAAATTAAAAGATCTAAGGTTTCATTTTCCTGTATACTGTGTTGTACTTTTATGCTTTTAAGAGAAATAAAATGTTATTTTATGTACTACCCTGTGAACCCTGATCTTTTTTTTTCAACATGGGATGGAGGGCATAATTCTCCCTCATTTACAGCACAACTGCAGGGTAGGGGGGAAGGAAAGGATGGGGGAAATGAAGGAGAGACAAACAGACAGACCTGGAAACTTCAGCCTTTGTTTGGCCCCTGCCTAGGTCAGCAGTTAGGTCAGAGTGGTAGGAGGACCCTCAGTGATTCTTTTCCTTTTTTTTGCTTTCTAAAATTTCATTAATGTTCATATGCGACTTTTTCAAGCAAAAATAAAAGCACTTCAAAACTACCTTTTAAAGACCTCAATTTAACTTAAGATTGAAAAATCCAAAAACAAGGACTATCACTGTGTTCTGATTCTAAGAGTTTCCAAAAGCAGAGAACTGATACTTGGCACACCTAAGACAAGAAACTTTTGTCCCAACTGCTGACCCTTTGGTGGTTGATGATTATGTCATTACATTTAAACTGCCCATAAATTAGCAGTAGGTACATGGGTGTGTGGTGGGAGCTGTGGGTGGAGTGAAGGAAATTAAAAGCTGTGGTTAGACTTGAAAAAAATACCCCATAGAGCAACGTATGTTTCTAACAGTTGAAACAGACTGCATGACAGACAGCAAAACCACATTTCCGCATTTCTTTTTTTTTTGGAATGGATCTGTGGCTTCATGCCACCAAGCAATATTTTGGTTTACCAAAATGTACTCTATGGCCTTTTTAATTTCATGTTTACTTAACTTTCCCTACTATCATTGCTGTTCTCACTCAACTACGGCAGCTTAAGACAAGTGTCTAAAAGGGGCAAAGTTTGTTTTTTTTTTTAATGGTGACACTGGTTAACAAGAAGAAAGTTTAAAATACAGGATATGCCTCATATTAGGAAAAAAAGGGAACAAATTAACCATATAATTTACATTTACATTGACTGAAAGTATCCATTGTAATTTCAGTATTTAGCTCATATATAATGAACACTGAGAATAACTACTTCTTTTGAAATACAGCAGTTTCTCAAGACAATTATGGACTCAGCCTCATGTTTACATGAAATTTCTTAACACAGAAAGGACAAGAAATCACTGACATATCTATAATTCTTGGCCAAATTATATAAAAATTAAAAAGAAACAGAAAAGAATTGAGCAAAGAGTTTCCATAGCTGATGAATAATTTAGAGGATTCTGTGCCTATTTTTAATGTTAAAAAAATCTTTAAAAGAAAAAAGTAAAAAAATCATAATTTGCAAACTCCCACTATTATATCTATATAAAGGTAATGGCAGTAATCAAGCAAAATGATGAAGAGAAACACTCTCTCATACACTGACACAAAGATCGAATACCCTCCTTAAAATCTAAGTTCCTAAAACCACTGCCCACAAAGGGCTGCCTGGCAAAGTCCACTGTGATCCATGTACAGAAAAAAGGCACAAATATAGTTCTTGCTGAAAAAGGATCCTAGAGGTTCTGGGCAGGAGTACAGATTTGGCACAAGATGAAGGAAGGTGCTGATATGAAGACATGACAGTGAGAAAAGCAACAAACTCACTTTCTTTCCCTCCTCTTCCTCTTATCACTCTCTTCTCTGTAGGCACCTCACCCCCTAAGCATAATTAAGACCAAGTTTCCCCCTCCAAAGTCTCTTTTTCTACTAATAGGACTATGATTCTACTGGTGTGCAGAGGTCACTGTATTAGGCTTTTCTCCTATGCATTTCCACATCCCTCATCCAATGAGCGGCTGGGTCACTTTGATTCCTTTCCAGCCCCCACGTCACCTCCTCAACCCTGTCCTTATCCAGTCATGTTCCTCTTCACTCAAATCACTTCAACCAATATTTACTGAACATTTGCTGTCGGGCTCCATATTAGCTGCTGAGAATTAAGCAAATAGGCATAGTCCCTTCCCTACTGTCTGCTTAATCTTCCCTTTGCTTTCCTTCAAAAACCCACATACTGGAATTTGCATTCAAGACCTATTATAATGTATCCCAAACCAACCTTCTTAACCATTCTCTCCTCTATCACAAAACCAAGGTGGAAATGCTAACCAGAGCCTGAATATGCACAGCATTTTCCTATCTCTGTGGCTTCTACTTGGAATCCTCCCACTTCTTTTCTTCATGCCTAAGTGACTCCCTCCTCTGAGGTCCCACTAAAATGTCTCTACATCCTCAGTAACAGCATCCTTAATCACTCCTAAGCCAGAAAGACTCCCTCTTCTTCTTCTTAGGTCACAACAGTGTCATCACCACGTACTGTACCTTGTACTGTTCACACTAGTCCAAACGCCATAAAAAGACTAGAATCTCCATGGAAGCAAGTATTATACCTTTCATAACTCTCTAGCTCTCAAATAATATGAGGTTAATTAGCATTTGTTGAATGAATGATTAAAAAGCCAACACAGCCTTTGCCTTCGATCTGATGTGCCCAGTGCTACCCTCTCTTTACCAAGTAACTCTCCCACTAAAGAATACAACCTCTTCTTTAGTAAAAGAATGATTTAGTTCTTTTTCAGGTTAAAGTCTTTAGGTTACAATCTTCTTAACCTTTGTAGGTCCAATTCTAGATATTTCAGTTTGAGAAGCTAAATATTTCCATTTAGAAAGTTAATTTTGGGGGTGAACCTAAAACAAACAAAAGGTGACAAATACATGCCTATAAACTGTATAAGTAAATATTAAAGAAAAAGTAGGATTTATAAATCTAACCTAGGAAACTGACATGAATACCACCCACCTCACAATCCAAATCCAACAAAGATCTCGACAGATCTTTATCTGTATGCATCCACACTGATGCAAAATATCCTAAGAGTTCTTGCTTAGAGTATAAGGAAATCCTATGAGCTCTACTTAGATCTGATTAAAACATGTTCTAACTATGGGCCTTGGGCCTTCTTCCTAGACTAGCCCAATCAAGCATCTGGAAATGAGCTGCCATATTAAAAAGCAAGGTTTTTGTACATAAATCTACCATGCCTGACTTGGCCTCTCCTAAATCCGAAACCTCATAAATGTAAGAAAAAGGCTTACAAGGAAGTAGCACTGTCATCTCCATATTTCTGGAACTTACATAAAGGTGAAAGTTTTAAGAAGGGCTCACTGGAATTTTGCAGTACACAATTTCTCCATTAAGAAGCCCAAAGAAGCATTTTGTCTTTCCCAATGTAGCCAAAAAATGTTCAAGCAAGTAAAACAGGTTCTCTGATGACTGCCCACACATTCAAAAACAAAATGAACCCATGTTCTAGACTCACAGGTTACTTAGAAAACTCAAGGTTCCGTTTTGTTTACTTATTACAATGTGATCAAGACTGGACAAAGACAACACAATGCACTCTGACCTAACCATGAAGTTAAGTTGAAAGAGCAAAAGGTCTATTTTGCAGCAAGATCTGCCCTGATTTCTCCGCTGGGGCAAATCAGACCAAGGTGTCATTTTGAATTCTTGGGTGGCCCAGTCTATCACATACATCGTGGCTCTAACCAGCTGGGTGTGCAGGGGACTAGCTCAGGTAACTGAAAGTGTTCAGCACAGACAAAGGAAGGCCTATAAAGAACAACACTTGTGAAAAGTTGTTACCTATAAAAGAACTCAGACTAATTCTGAGGCTTTCCATGAGTATCCAGGACAACTGGGCATCAATTAAAGCAAGACATTTCTGCTAGTTCAACAGTTGCAATACAAGTCTATCACTCTCCCTTTTTTTAGGGAAAAGATGGTTACAAAAGATAGTGTAATCTCATTCTTCACCTGAAATAAGAACCTACTACCACCAACTCCACTCTGCTCTACATCATGAGAAAGAGAAAACCTCAGAAAACAACTACAGTTTTATAGGTTCTCTAGAAATGACATAATTAACTAGAAGCCAGACAAGGCTGATTCCTGGCTTCTACCCATTATATACCAGTAACATCTCTAAGTCGTGATGATCAGAAATTATCTGCACACTTCCAAATATTCTTGGAGAAAGTAACTGTCCTGATTTGAGACCACTGCTCTAAAAAATAATTCTCAAACTCTTTTGTTTAGGTCCCGGTTTCTTCACTGGATCAGTGAGTTTTATCGACTCTTCTCCCACCAAAAAAGGCACATGATTTTGCACATAAGTTGAAGGACTATGTGGATCCTTTAAAATATAGCCAATGACCCCTAATCCCATTCTCATCCCGGGTAGGCACTCAATGGTTTTCCAGTCCTCTGGATATTCTCATATGGTTATAAATCGTACTGTGACTTTTTAAGAAATTTCATGATCAGAAGTACAAAAATATCTACAGGCTTGTGGTCATCAAGCCATGAGCCAGCCGTGTACTTGTTCTCTCGTTCTCTCTCTCACACACAAGCACACACAAATATATACATACACACACACACACACACACACAATATATACATACACACACACACACACACACAGGCACGATTTTTCTCCGACTAACCAATTCATGGCCATGTGCATGGCTCTGCACCCCTGACTGAAAAACTACCCCCAAATCATACTTCTAATCAACAGTTATAGTAGTAAAGTCTTGAGGCAAAAAAAAAAAAAAAAAAAAAAAAAAGGAATTGTTTTACAAATTAAAAACTGAATCTGAAGACCAAAGCTATCTCCAGTTATTAAAAAAGTGTTCCTTCCACTTGTATGGCTGGTGAAGCAGAGCCAGAACAGGACTGCCCATGCAGAGTGCAGGGGCGGGACAGCTAGTTGGAAAAAGCTTTAGTTAATGAGAGGACTACTCCCTTCCATACCACAGGTCTCAAAAAGGACTAGCAGCAAAGAACTTGCTGATCTAATAATTGGAAAAGCATTTTTTTGATACAAATATATATCCTAAAAGGAGACCTACTATTATTTGTAACATTTAAGCTCGCTATGTACAGAACACAGCGGCCTGTACATAACTACATATATTTAAAAAACAAAACAAAACAAGCTTACCATATTAAAATGGTCACTTAGGAGGCAGATTATTACCAGTGGTTCAGAACATTGGCTCTGAAGCCAGACAGCCTAAGAGTGAATCCCCACTCTGCAACTTACTAGCTATAAAGCCCTGGGCAAATTTCTTAGCTTCTCTTTACCTTAGTTTCCTCATACATAATGAGAACAACCAGATCCCTTCCCCTTCCTCAAAGGGTTATTATGAATTCAACAAATTAATACATCTGAAGCACTCAGTGTATTGTCTGGTCCACAGGAGGTGCTCAATAAATGTTAACTTATTATCATTGATATTCACCGAAGATACACATATGGAAAATCTGTAGCCACACGCACTCACTCATATGCTCTTAGGGAAAGAAGGACATAAGATGTGGCCATTCCAGTGAAAGGAAGCAAGCTAGCACATGGTTCTATTGTAAAACACTGGCAACATTAGCACTTTTTTTTTTTTTTACCTGTCTCTAATAGCCTAACTTCTCAAAGGAAGGTTCCTCAAAAAATAATATTTCCTCATATAAAATTGATTCTAAAGCTTAACTTAATGAAATGGCATGCCTCTAGTATCGAGCAATAAAGCAATATCAAGCAATAAAATTAGGAACAGAGTTTTTCCTAACACTGATCATTTTTAAATCATATAGAAGCTGAAAGATAACACAAAAATAAATCACCACCTGGAAATGTATCTAACCTTAAATTTTAAAAATGTCCAACTGTTAACTCAAGAACCTATGGCAGAACTGTGATAAGAACTGACCTTGGATTGCCTGTGGAGGTTTTTTTGGTCATCATAAAGCCAAGTCCTGCCTAAGAACTCAGAAACGAAACTTGCACAAAGCTGGTTGACAAGCAAATGTAGAGTGCTACAGGAAATGCAATGAAATTAAACCATTCTTTCAGTTGTTCTAACACTGATTCATTTCCTCTACCAAACAGTTTTTGGTGCTAATGATACAGCAGGAAGAAAATACACTCTTGCCTTTGGAGCTTATACCTTAGTGAAGAAACCTGATCTCTACCATGTCCTTGAGTCATCGCTCAAAAGGGCCAAGATTAAACATTTCCCTTTTCTTTTATTTACCTACAATTAACTTACTATGCAGCAAGTTGAAAAGTCCAAACCTTCCTTAAGTAAAGGATCCTGATTGTATAATGCAAGAAACCTGAGGGCTTAGGATCTCAAGCTCATTGTAAACCAGCTTATAGACATACTTTACTTTGGGCCTTACAACCTAGGAAGACTGACATATACATTGGATTCTGGAAGATTAACTAATCTAAGGTGCTAATTAACCAACAGATAATAAACTACTACATATCCCTTCAACATTTTGGGAGAAAACTATGGGATTTCATTATAATTCATAGAATTTCAGAAGTTGTATGATTACATTTTCTAACATATGCCAAAGAAAGAGCATAAAACCCAATCACTTTAAAGAAGCGCTGGCATTATACATATGCACACATACATACACACGTACCTTTTTATTACATTTTACAATAACTGTTCTAATTCTGCATCAACGTTACTTTAGCCTGAATGGTGGCCCTGAGAGAATGAGTAAATTCTGTACCATCTACTAATTAACTGTGAAACTTTGTCATTTAATATCTTAGTTTTATTCATCCACAGGATGAGGGTAATGCTTTAGCAACATTATCAGGGCTTAAATAAAATAATGAGAAAGCACCTGGTAAAATATAAACTACTACATATATACATACATATATACATTTCTATTCCTAGCTTCATTAGGTTAATTTTTGGACTAAAAAAAAAACCCTCTGAAAATAGGTGTTAAAGGGGACTTTCTGAGACTAAAAAGAAGTGATAAGAAATCTCAATTCCTATTCAATGGGTTATAAAAAAGAACAAACTAAAACCAAACAGTTATCTTAAACTGAAGGAGCTGAAAGAGATATTGGTATTCGCTTGTGCTCTAATTTTAAGCTAAGAAAAGCAGTCCTGAGAAGTGAAGATACTCAGCAATTATCACATAGCCAGTTATTGCCAAGGTCAGAACTAGAATCTAAATGTCCAGATTCAATCAAGTATTTTGGGAGAGGTAGCAGAGTATGCTTATAGTACAGTATTCCAAACATAGCACCTGGACTATGGTGGAAAAAGTCTATTACACAGTGATCTGAACTTGAGTCAAACCCAGGACCTATTTTACTGGCTGGCTGATTGCAAGAAGTTATTTAATTTCTTCTCTATGTTTCAGCCTTCTCATATATATATATATATATATATATATATTATATATATATATATAATAAAAATAATAATACTATTGTCTTATAAGGTTGTTGTAGAATAAGTAAAACATTACTGGTACAATAAGCTCTCCAAAATCACTTATTGTAATGTCTGTTATGATTATTACTCTTTCAACAACATTTTCACGTCTCCACTAAAAAATAAACAACAGCAACAACAAAAAACAGGAAAAACCCTAAGATAACTTCAAGTTCCTTGTCCCTTATAAAGAAGTAGAAGCTTGCATTTTTACTGATTTGGAGGGAAATTAGCTAAACACACTACAGGGTAGTTAAGATCAGTATCTCCCCACGCTCATTCAAACCACATACATACTGACCTATTAATAGTACAAGAAATTTTTTTATACACTCTGACTAGTGATAGAGTGTTCAAAGTGAATTTTAAATTCAGTTAGAAAGGATTCATGTTTGCATCTTTAAAAAGGCGGAATCCACATGCTAAAATAAATATATTCTACTTCAACGAGCCTAACATGCTCCTGAAAGGCACAGCACGCTCAGTTGCTTTTACTTCCCCTTTGTATCATTTTCCACAAACTTAGCAAGTAGGAAACACAGACCTATCTAGGCTTGGAAGTTCTGCATTTTTGTTATCCTGCAACCTATACATGCCCTTAAGAATATTAAATCACATATATTCTTGGCTAGCTTGATCTGAATACAAGCATTTCCTCATTCACCAATTATTTCATGAGCACCTACTGTGTGAAAGGCACTGTTTTCAGCACTGGGGAAAACTACAGAGAACAATAAACACCCCTGTTTCCGTGGAGCTTAGATTCTATCAGGAAGGAGAGACTGGCAAGAAACAAGTTTATGGTATAGTGTATTTGCATAGCATACTTTAGGAATGCAGGAACAGCCAGTTTTATTAAGCGTTTTGCTAAAGGCATCTAGGCTTCATATTTTAATTGTGTTTCCTAGTTTCCCTTTGGGCAAGGTCCAGATATTGGCAGGGTAGAGGGAGGCTCTGTACTCAGACACACACACAAATCAGATCTCTAACTGGAGATGACACTGTAACATCGAAATTGCCACTAGTACCCCTTTGCTCCTCATGCTGCATAGTCAAGAACATCACTGAAACAAGCACTCTAGAAACACAGTGGTCAGTGAAGAAAGAGCCCTGAAAAGGAAGTCAAAAAACTGATCTCCTTTTCTGCCAGGGACTCTGGCTATGCGACCTCTTGCCTTTCGCAGACCTATGTGAACCCTGGCCTCCCCGCCTGCATGCTGACCCTCTAGTACTGTGACACCGGACTAGTCTCTTAAGCCCTTAAGCCTCAGTGTCATTGGTTCAAGAAGGCCAGTGGAATGACACTGTTTGGCAAACTGTCGGGTACTGCACCGACAGGAGCTATTTAAATAAATACATGGATTCAAGCTTGCTACTTGCTTTACAAGAACATCAAGAAGATTAAGGAGAATATAAAATGCCTGAAGCTCTCTGTAAAGAGTACTAGTGCTCATAATTTCTATGATTACTATTATTTTCCATTTTATTTCTCTGAATTTTCAAATTCTTTAACCAAAATAATCCACAGACCTTCAGAATATATACTTAGAAAATAAGGACAGAATCCTAATTAGAACAGTAATAGTAAGTGCAATAACCTTCTAAAAATAATCAGAAAGTCAATATCCACCTGACCTCAACCTATCACTGCTTAAGATGCTGCAAGCACTAGGTCATTTCAAGATCCAAGGAACACCATAGCCAATCAGGTTGTGGATGGAGCCCAAGCCCTGCACCAGGACAGTAGTCATCCTTTCTTTCCATGAAACACGAGCTCCCTTCACAATACAAACTCTGAAATATTTGTGGGCAAAATCCTCACAAATGACAAAATGATCCACTCACCAGAGAAGAAAGTACTTAGGGGGCATCAAGGAGTATTTCTCTTCTGCTTCTTTCACAATCCAGCTAAGAAAATCCACACCTTGACCTTAGTCCCCCTGGATAGAGTACAGGTCACACACTCTAAGGAAAGTTTTGGCTTAGTGGTAGAAAAATAGCAAGAACTTAGCATAAACACTGGGTCAAGTCCAATGAAAACAGAGAGGGTATACAGATTTGCGTTGATGAATGCCAGATAAATTCCTTTTTACAGATATAAAATAACTACCTCAGACAGCTGTTACTAAGGCAAAGTCAAAACAACTTCAATTTTTGCCTTGACTATAATTTCTGAGGCCCTTCCCTTAGAGCAATAATTTCACGAACTCTGTTTGCAGTGCACTTACTCCAAACAAGTCTTAAGCCTTGCAAACTGCCATCATCAGTATAAATACTCAGTTGCCCACACCTAAAAGTTCTGCCTCCTCCTCCTCTCCTATAGCCATGCTCGTGAAACTGATGATACTTTAGCCACAAGACCATTGGATGTGCTACCATTGCTGGAGTGTTAAGCATTTTCTAAGAGAAGGTGTGGAGAGGGTTAAAGGAAAGTACCTTCTAAATGTTACATCCCTTTCTCACAGCCATCAAATACATTAGTTCTGTCCTGAAATGATAAACCAGACTATCCACTCACATCAAAGACAATAAAAACGTTCTCATTAAAAATAAACACAAATAACTTCTAAGTACACATTTCAAATGTTTAATTCCCAATTGACTTTACCTACTCCATAGCACACAAAAAAATAAAATTCTAGGAAAGGAAAAGTGAAATAAAGAATGTGAAAACAAGCCCATGACTGCGCTATCTAGATTTCACTGAGGCTACAACAGTACCTTCTCATTCATCAGTTCATTAGTTCTACTCAACTCAGAGATATTACTTAAGATACAAAGCACTATGCCCAGCAAAGCAAAAAACAAAAATAAACAATATCCAGTAGAAAGGGGCAGAGAGAAGGAAATATCCTTATTTGAATGCTGCAAAGAAAAATTTTTAACAGTAAAAGCAAAACATTTGCCTTCATTTAAAAGTTTGAGTTGCGTGTGATTTCCTGCATCTAAGAACTTCTTTCTGAACTACAAAGAGGCCACAGAACATCACATTTTCCCCTCCCAGCTTCCCCCTTCAAAAACCCACAGGATGGTGATTAACAACAGCCCCCTGTCTTCAGGCAGTTTTAGAAGCCACAAGGAAAAGATAAAAGTTAAATGGAAAGGCAAGTTTGTAAACATATAAGAAATAGGTCGCCCAGGGAGGAAGCAAATCAGATCATAAGCAAAAGCTCTCCTGGCCCCATCTGGGGGAGACTCCAAGTGAAGGAAAGCAAACCCTGCCTTCTCATCCACTAAGAGCAGTTTGGATGGAGAATCCAGGCCAAGCCTTCAGACCCTAACTCAATCTAGATAGAGCTGCAGAGACTATTTCAACACTCCGAGAGTTAAAGTATAAGTCTGAAGTTCAGCGACTCAAGGACAAATCCAAGGACTATCCCAGCGTCTCATAGGGTTGCCCATTCCAATAATGAACTGGGGCTGAATCTCCAACCCAGTGCAGACCCATCTCATAGAGTGGTCCCCAATATCTTTGGCAGCAGGTGCTCCTATGAGAATCTAATGCCTGATGATCTGAGGTGGAGCTGAGGTGGTGATGCTAGTGCTGGGGAGTGGCTGCAAATACACATGAAGCCTTGCTCGCTTGCCTGCTGCTCACCTGCTGCTGTGCATCCCTGTTTCTAACAGGCCATGAAGTTGTACCAGTCCATGGCCTGAGTAACGGGGACCCCTGTCATAGGATATATCCTCCCAGATAAATTCATGGGAGGTCCTGAATCCTCTACACCTAATATCTATAGCACCCTGTGCAGATCTGATCCTCTCTAATCACCTTTGATTGGACACAATCCTTTCTTAGGATCATTGTGAGAATTTAAGAATTTTGGCAATGTGCCCAGGTCAGTGGTAAGCTCATACCAGATATTTAATAAACATTCACTTCCATCAGAAGGAAATTCCAATTCCACTACATAATCACTGCTGTAAGTCAAACATATTCAGATACTCTGAGACCTCAAGAAAGAGAAAATGAGAACCCAATATGCAAGAAGAGAAAAAGAGGAAACCCACCCCATGCCATGCAGAAAACACTCCTAATTATGCACATATCACAACAGGTGAAATCTCCTCAGTCAGATCTGCTTCTTTTGAAAGTCCTGTGACAAGTAAAACAACTCACTGGGTCCTGTCCTAATGCTAGATCCTCAGTTTTGCAAAAAACATATATATAACTTAAAATCTACATATATATCTTGATTTACTAGACAGAGCTTAAGTTGGCTCCGTATCCCAGAAATGTCCAAATCAGAGTGATGGAATATTATCAAAGGATAAGTAATCTTAAATTAGTAAAGGTGATTTTAAATCTCAATGAAAAACACAAAGAAAAACACAAACAACCCCTCTCCCTTATGCACACACAAGATCTCCTAATTGTATCTGGAGCTCTTTTGCAGTCATCAAAATTTCATTTGTAAGCTCTGAGCTGTTCCAGTCTAGTAGTATCTACCCACTGTTCGGCCCCTCTAGATTACTTCCCAATATTTATACAGGAAAAAAAGTTCTGTCAGTAAAATTTTCATTGGTTTATTACTATCAGCTAAGACATCCCAACTCTGAAAATAGTTCCCTTTCATTATTATACAAGAGTTCAATCATATCCATTTCTGAAAAACAGTCACTACCTAAGAATACAAAAGACACATTTTTGCCTACATTCTCAAACACCTACTCCTGCATCTACTCCTCCAAATCTAAGCATTACCATCTAAGACAGGAGATGTACAAGAAATTAATAATGCACAAAAGTTTTCTTATGGGAAATCTGATCTAAACAGAACTTTAAACAAACTGACTTCCATTGCAATCACTGTCCCCAAATAAATTTACTGCACCCTAGAATTAAGTACATTCAAGGCTGGAATGTCATGCCAGTCATATATTACTTTAACCTCAATAAATCTCTTTCTACTCTCCAAATCCTCAGCTGCTTTCTAAAATAGTTCACGAAAAGGCAGCAACCTAATTAACAACAGCTTCCTCTGCAACTCTGGCCTTGATTTCACTTATTTACACATTAACTGCAGCCTCCTTTTGGCCAATCCAGTCTATTCTCTGTACCATGCCGAGTCTTTTATCTGCCTTGGACAGCATTTTCTACAGCAGATGAAGTAGATGCCGATTGATTTGCTGTCGAGCATGGTAAATTAATAGCAACAAATTGCTGAGGGCCCGTCTCGCTGCTCCACCATGCTTCGGCAGTTTTGCTTTATTTGCTCCATGATGGGCAGCAGTCGGCCTCTTCAAGTCAATTTCTTCTTAACAACCTGCAATACTTTTCAATGGTGAAAATAGAGCTGTTCCTTGTAAGTCAGAAATCAATATCCTATTGCCCTTAGAAAATGCTAAACAAGCAGTATTGGCAATCCACTTGGTACTAGAGGGTATCAGATATAATGCAAATCCATACTGCTTCCCTCCTTGTAGTTATTACAGTTTGCTAAAAGGTTCCTAATGTCATTTATCATCATTTACCATCGACCAGAGAGGCTATGATTATGATATCCTATCAGCTGGCAAGGCCCTTTCATTTCTATTCAATTAATATTTTAGCAGCACTCAAATGGTCGTGGCCCAAGTCTCATAATAAAATTTACATGGCTTGGAGTGAAACAGGAGTTTTCTTGCTCGATGCAAAAAAATAATAATAATTTTAGGTATATACATATATACATGCACGCACATATATATACATACACATAAAAACAAACATGTATATATAAATATGCAGTACTCGCTCTTTTAGGTTGTAAATACTGCAGATTTCTAAAAATGTTCTGATTTCTAAAATTCAAATACCAAGCCCAAATTTTTTTAAAAGCAAAGAGAGCTTCGGATTACAGAATATTAACTATGAGGTCACGAGATATTCTCAATATGTATATTCATCTTCAGTTACAATACCTGTAAATTGAATTCACATGCTACATAGTATTCCTAATCTACATCCAATATTCACTTTTAAAGTGGTAACTGCTGCTGTCAGATTAAATCTGGGCATTCTTCTTTAATTACAGCATTACAGGTGAAGGTTGGGAGCAAGTATCATTTAGCAATGTTATCAACTACATGCATCACCCTGTTCCGTCCGTGGTCACTGACCCATTTAGAAGCCACACTGTATTTACAAAGAGAACAATCAGCAAAAATAGTAACAACTAAATGGTGGGTCAACTGTCCCAATCAGAACAAAAACCCCCACACTTAGGGAAATCCTTAGGGAATAAAAGCCAATGTTCTTTCACTTTTAAAAATCCCATTATGAAGGCATCACAGTAAAATATGTGCCATTCCTAACCATGTTCCATTTGTCAACTTCACTTTCATACTAGAACACATTATAGCCTACAACACCCCTCTCTAACTTTTCTAGGTTTTTTTTTTCAACTTCATCTGCTCAGCTCTATCGATCCTACTAAAGATTACAAGAAATTAGATTCATATTTTATACTCTAATTCTGTGTCATGTCACTGAGTTCCCCTTTAAAAAAAAATCAACTAATTTTACCAGACTAATGCTATTTACTCAGTTACCCAAATTTAAATTAATTATGTTCTCAAACATAATTGTTAAAAATTGGCAACATTATGCAGGCTTAATTAAGATTAAATCCAATTTACTAAATGTACTTTAATTGGTACTAATTACATTAGCTTTCATTTCAGAATGACAAATTCCCTATAGGTTTCACTTTATAGTCCTCTATCAGAATCAACACAGGGTAACTGATGATGAGCATCATACAGAAAGGGGAGGGGCCGTAATACCAGACCCTGACCCTGTTTGTCTCTGCTGTGCTTTTATCCTTTTATCAATTTGCTAAGTCACAGAGTCATGACTCCATCACAGCCATAATTTTCTGTTCCAATGAAAAATTTCTCTAAAAATAAATACTGTGTGGCTGGCAGCAGCCAAGAACAGGAGCGTTAACCAAAAAATACACAAAGGTTTCAAATATCAGGGCCACCAATTACTAGGGTACTTCCAAGGACTCCGGGGACTCCTACTCTTGAACCCTTCAGAGACACAAATCTAATAAGTGAATAAGCCTAACCCGATCTTGAGAACTAGGCTCAATTATGCTGCAGGGCAACTTCCCTGCATTATTGCTGCTTTCCATTACGAGGGTATCCAGCGAGTGCATCTGGAAGAGAGGCCAAGAGGAACCAAGGCTGTCTGCCTAGAAAAACAAATAAAGACAGATATGCCTCTGTGCTTAAGGGGAAAAAGAAAGAAAATATAATAAGTAGGTGGTTTGCAGGGCTGTCTGTATTTCATAATGTGATGATAAACTGCCCTCAGGATTCTTGCTATGATTGAATTTAAAAACAAGAGAAAAAAAGGAAAATGTACTCCATTCTCAATTTTAAATAGATGGCATTTGAGGCCAGGTGGACAAGAAGATGACAGAATTACAGAGGTATAAAATGTGTAAAATTAAGGGATCTCCCATACAGCCAATACTATAAACTCTGTGCCTCTCAGAACTGTAAACGGTATAAAGAGATCTGGAAACTAAGTTGTTATGGTAAATAAGATACAGGAGGAAAATAAAAGGACATTAATCATCTGGTTCATCTTTAAAAGGACACTAATTAACCTTGGGTGATAGGTGAGGACAAAAAAACACATACATACAACATCCAGGCATAAAATGACATATAACAAAGACAATTAACAAACAATATTTCTCATGTAATTTATTTCTGTAAGGTAGAGTTAAGGGGGGGGGGTCCATCTGTAAGCTTGATGGATTTTGTTTAAGCAGGAGATATTTACATTCCTAATCCAGACAGAAATGGTGAAGATGCCAAATAAGAATGTAATTTTAACATGGAACAATCTATACTATAATGTTAATATTGACACAACCAATAGCATATAAAGCAAAAAATAGGTATCTGAAATAAAAAGTCAGTGTAGGTAACAACTCATTTTTCTTCCCCCAACTTTTTCAAATACTGCTTATCAAATTGCTGTTATTATCTAAGTCATATTTTAAAGCTCTACTATCTGAATATATTCTGAGCATATCGTAATTAACTACATCCAAAAAGGAATCCATAACTACTATAAGCCTAATAATATGTGACCATTTCATATTTTTTAAACTTAGAAGATAGCATCCACTATGAGTATAAGACGTGAAAAGCAGCACATTTTCACTTGTGTATTCGCAGTAAACTTACGTACACACTATTCTGAAATGGCTGAGACAGACCTGAAGCACTTTCACTAGGCAAGCACTAAAAATGAATGCCTCCTAGAGAAATTATCATTACCAAACAACATTGTTTAATACATATGCTATTTTTTCTATCTAGGAAACTTAAACCATTTTATTTAGTCTCCCGGGGAGGAAAAAAAAACTGTTTGAATCACATTTCTCCCTGCTTTCTGACTAATGATTATCTCTTTTCTTATTTTTGACTGAAATAATTGCTAGTTTCAAGACCCAGTGTTGAACCTTATCACATCCTCCCCTCAGGCTCATTTATTCTGCACAAATTTTGGGACTAACAGTTACAGTGCCGAGTAAGTTCCAACTAAGTAGCCTCGGGAGAACAGTACAAGGATTTACATCAATTTCTTTTGTAGTGTCACAGATTTCATTTTGATCCTCCCAGCTCACCTTCTATCCATTTCTTCACACCAAGCCAACGAAGTCTCCATGCAATTTACAGTTTCCATTTTTTAATATTTTCCAAGAAAAGCTCTTTCATAAGACAAGTTTGCAATGCTCAAAATACATAAATTTACTCTTTCAAAAGAAAAATAAGACCTATTTTAAAATTTACCATGCTGGTTTTAAAAGTGTACAGAGTTGATAATTGAAACATTTAAATCACAATTTTAAAGGATTAAAATTAGAATAATATACAAAAAAGATAGGGAACCACACCTGAAAAATAGCATCTCTCCAGTACACAGTCTTTAATCTAGGTAACCATAAAATGTGGAGAATAAAACTGCGTATCTTTCTAAAGTGCATGGTATTACTGTCATTTAAAATGGTTAAAAAGAAAATAAATAACTCACCTGCTTGTGCATTTCTATATTCAACCCATAGGACATCTCATAATACTGTCAAAGAAGGAAAAGCAATTATTTCGTAATCGTGCCTTTCATTGAACAATCTCCCTTGTTTGTTCAAATGCCCCCAAATATGCTTAAAACACAAAAGCCTCACCTAAACCAAATAGCCATACATATACTGTTACATCAGGAAGAACACTCTACCATTATCTTAGCCTAATAAACAAGTACCCAACTTAAGACACTGACTCTAAAGGAATAACTCACAAAACTAAGAAATTCAAGTTCAAACAGAGGATTTCTTAACATCTACGGTCGCCTTTATACATTAGAAGCAAGTGAATGAAAAAGGTCTGATGAAAATTTGGTACCATATGGACTCTAATTCCTGGGCACCAGCGGGTAAATTAATGGCAAAAATGTGTCTCACACAAATGCTAATTGTTTTGAAAGAACTGTTTCAAAAAGGTGATGCTACTTCAGTATTTAATTTCTCATTTTAGTGTACTACTAATGTTCACACAAAGAAAAAGGCTTGACAGAAACAAATGAGTTACTTGAAGCCTTTATGAACAAACATAAAAATGTGCTTGGTAATACTTTTGAAAAACATATCTGATTTTTTGACTCCATAGTATAACTGGCATTATAGAAATTCTGGCAGAACAAATCAGTTAACAGAAAACAAATGTATAACTCCTCGAACCAATGTAACACTATAGAAATTGAAAATACACAAAACACAAACCAATACACAGGCGTTAATAACATTAAGAGAGAAATTTTGAAAAAGTGTCTGGTGTCTTTTGTTGCCCATCAATGTTAATAATAACCAGTATAAGAGTGTAATACCTATCTTTAAAATAAATAAAACACATCGAAATTTTAACAGTTTCCAGGAAAAGTGGTTAAAATTGTTTAGATCAAGAGCAAAAAACAAACAAAAAAACCCTACTAACACAAAAAACATTTTGCTTATGACTCTAAAACATAAAAGAGGTTTCACTTTTTTTTTTTTAACAATCTATAAAAACAAAACACAAAAAATCAGACCCCATGCAGCTGAACTTTTTGAAAATTCAAATCAAAGCTGGTTTTCAGAGGCAAGCTATAACATCCTGGAATTACAGATTGCTAATGGTCACATTCCCACAACCTCAATTGCACTGGCACTGTGACTGTGATCTACCCTACAGCTTCCATCAATCTGAATGTATTCTTGCTTTTGGTAGCCCAAACTAATAGGCACTATGAATCTATGACACAGTCCTCTTACCATGACATAATGCCGCTGCATCTCTGTCTTCTCGCTGGCGAGTTTCTCACATTCCAGTTTCAGGCTGTTCAGAACATAAGAAAATCTAAGTACGACACAGATCTTGACTTAACATCCTTCATATGTAAATACACATTCTCTCCTCTAAATCATTACCCACAAAACACGAAATCAACTATCTTAAATACCACCCTCATTATTGAAAGAGAGGCAGGAGAGAAAGGGATGATTGGAACCAGCCTAGACTTGTCCTTCCAATAAGAATCAAATGTGGGATTTTTGTTTGTTTTAAGGAAAAAACCATGTACCCAATTTAATTACAGAAACTCATCCAAAAGTGAATATTCACCAAATTCACATAATAAAACAAGGACAAGAAAATAAACAAACCCAAACATAAATAAGTCCTCCAAAATGTCACAAGGTTTTTTTTCTTTAATGTTCCATTAACAGATTAATGAAAATATGAATCAAGCATGCCTTATGAATGATGTCTTACTTTTTCCCTCCAAAACAGAGACAAGTTGAATACCACCACCCAGGGGCAAAGTGTGGACTGGGTTGCAGTGGCTTGTTTTGGTTCTTGCATTTATGAAATAACAATGACACGTCATTAAAAAGCCAGCGAAAGAAAAATATGTCAAAGGCACTCCAAGTCTAATGATAGTTTCTGAAAAAACATTTTTCTTCTGCATATAAGTAATAAAATCGCTCACTTTCGACTTCCCAGGGCTTGCGACTCTTTTTATTTCAGCAGAATGGCAGGAAGAAGTGAGAAGGAATCAAACCCAGAGTAATAAAGAATCATGGGAGTCAAAACGCCCAGAATCTTCCCACCTCTCGGCCCCAATAAATCAACATGGAAAGTTTGGCCTAAGCGTTTTCCAAGTCTCCCCAGTTTCGATTGTGCGGCTTTTTTTTTTTTTTTTAACATACGGACAAGGGGAGGAATACTTAACTTCTTTACACCTGCCTAAGAAAAGAGGCCTTGACTTGCCCTTTCTGAACACAAGGAAAAATGATAATACCTTTGTAGTGGCCAAAAAAAATTTTTAAGGAAAAAAAAAAAAAACCGTGGGAGGAGTGTTTGTGTTGGGGAGGGGGGGAGACAAGAGCTAAGCAAACAGGAGGATCAGCTAAAGTCAATATCGTTACCTGTGGTACTGAGCCTGTAAAAACTGAAACTCTTCCTTAATCCGATCACAGGACTCGGAAATAGTAAATTTAAAGGGTTGAGCTGGCTGATGCGGTGCCTAAAGACAATAATAAAATATTTAATTAGCCCACATTACAGGCAACTCAGGGAGATGGAGAAAACATACCGCGCGGCGCTAGCGGGCGGGGGGTGGGGTGTCATCGCGCAGGCAGGCAAAGAGCAATGAAAACTCTCCTCCCGGTCGCCCCCTCGCCGCACAGCCCCGCAGAAGCTGGTTTCGGGGTGGCCCCCTGAACCACAGGTTCTAGACCCTGCTGCCCTCCTTCGCCAACGGCGAGTGCCGAGGCGCCGGCGCGCGGAGCCCACTCTTTCCCCACCCGGAATCGAAACTGGCCCGTCGGGGGGACTCGCGCCATGGCGTCCAGCCGCGGTCAGGTCGGGCGAAGAAGCATGCGGCCGCCACCCTCTCCGGCGGGACAGCTGGCTAGCTGGCTGGCTGGCTCGTCCCCCAGGCCCGCGGCGCAAGGGGCCGGCGCCCCACACTCCCGCGCCGCCGCCGGACCAGCCGCGCCGCCGCCGAGGGCGCCCTCCCCGCCCCGGCGCAGAGTCGCGCCTCCTTCATCGTCCGCCACCGCCCCCCCCGCCTCCTCCGGGAGTCGCGGCACGGGGACGGTTAACCGCTCCGCGCGGCTTCCAAGGGCTTCAAAGACAACAATAAGAAAATGGCTACAACTCAATTGCCTCTCCGCACCTCTTCTCCGAGAGTGCCACAGCGCCGGGGGTGGGGAGGGGGGAGGTTGGAGGCTCCAGGAGAGGGGCACGGGGTTCGAGCCGCCCTCCACACCCCTGCGGTCAAAGACACAACTCGGCGCTCCGGGGGCGACGCAGGGAATCCCCCAGCGCCCAGCAAGCCCGCGCCCCCAGCTGCCCGCACTCACCGGGTGTCTTGTCTGCGGGTACATCTTGCTCAGGTCGCGAATCATCCAAACCGATTTAGTTGGCTGCGCTGGGCAGAGGCGCGCGGCTCATTGGCTTTAATGGCCCCGAGGAGGAGGCAGCGGCGGCGGCGGCGGCCGGCCGGGTCCGAGGGGCTGCTCCGGCGGTCCCGGCCCCCGCCGGGTCTCGCGTGACGCGGAAGGCAGGAACGCGCGGCGGCGGCTGGGTGCAGGCGGCTGGGCAGCTCCGCATTCCCCGCGGGCGTCACTGGCCCGCCGCGGGCATCGTCCGGCGCGCGTCTCCCGCGGCAACGCACCGACGTTCGCTCCGCGGAGGCGCGTTTGCCGACCCCGGCGCCGCGACCGCGCCGCTCACCCGAGCCGGGAAAGTGCAAGCTCCGCGCCCCAGCGCCCGCCGGCAGCGCCGCCCGCCTGTTCTCTTGCTCGCTTGCTCGGCGTCCCACTCCAAACTTTTTTTATTTGTCTTTTAATTGGTTGTTATTCCTCCGAATGAATGATCTCTCTTCTTTCCTAAAAGCAAACACAAACTCCTTCGGTTCGGAAGAGGTCTCGGCGGTGCTTTTTGGTTGGAGATTTTTTTCACTTCACAGCAACGATCTTTTAAAAGGCACCTTTTAGCTTCTTTTACCACATCTCATTTCCTTATTTTTCTTCCTTCCTGTTTTCTTGCCTTTTTTTTTAACCCCAAATTGAAGAGGATTATAAAAATAAAAGAGTGAAACGCTTGCGGCTTTTTTTTTTTTAATTCTCTCTCCTTTCAAACTCCGCGAACACCACCTCAAAATAATATACAAGTGTGTGAGAGGGGGAAGACAGCAGCCAACAGCCCAAACACCCGCTCAGAACAGCTCTAACAACACGCTCTGTGTAGGTGACTTCTTTGACCAAATTTAGCATCAGCTAATCATTAACATTCTGATACATATTCACGACCGTCCGTGGAGGGACCGCGGAGCATCCCGGGAGATGTAGTGCGCCCCTGTCTACCACGGCTGAAGATTCGGTCAGATTGACTACAATCACCGGCCCGCCACGCGACCGCTCTGGGGCGCTTTCCAAGCGCCCCGCCCACCCCCGGCACAGAAGGCGTCTCCAGCAACCAATCAGAGACGGCTGAACATTAATCGCTGTTCTGTGTTACTGCCCATCATTTCACTGCTGACAAATGGCGACCAGAGGGGAGGAGCGGGCCAAGCTGGTACCCACGTGGGGGACGGTCGTCGTCCGTAGCTCGGACCAATGAACAGAACGGAATGGGATTGGAGGAGGCGGGGCAGAGATGGCCCGCCCAAGGCGGAGCTGCGCCTTGGCTGACGTCCCTTAGCGCGAGCGTTCGAACCGGTGAAACATTTGTTCAGCTGTCAATCAAAGTAACGTGGGCCAGAGAGAAACGGTGGCTGCTGCTGCTGCTGTTGCTGCTGCCCTGGCTGCATCTTCAGAACTGGGTGTTGGTGGCGTGGTGGCGGCAAAATAAAAAGGGTGGTGGGGGCGGTGAGCCTGGAGGCTTGTCAGAAGATCTTCCGAGTCTGGTCCTCCCACCCGCCCCCCTCCTACCCAAACACCTCGGCCTTTTGGTTCTCGGCCGCGCCAGGAATGTGGACTAATTAGGGTCCAATGTCTCCTTAAAGAGACAAGCTCGGCCTTGTGTAACGCGCTGAAACCCCTGTTGAGACAAGAGAGGAGGATCGGGCCGATCCCACTTCGTTCGGTTCACATCAATTTTACGCGCCGCTGGAGCCGGCATAATTTTCCGTGCGAACGCGGATTCGGGCCCCTGTTCTTGTTTAGAGCCGGAGACAGAGCAGCGAGACGCTGACCGGGGCAGGGGACTAGGGGAGAGGATGGGGAAGGCGCCCCTCCGAGCTCCGAGGGGGATGTGATTGCCGTTCAGCCCCAAAGCGGAGCCGCTTCTTCCAAGCAACTGTGCAAGGAAGTGCCCCAAGACACGGCTCCTGGGGGTCGCGGGGGCGTAACCGTGGAATATCCGGGAGGGGCTGTAGGTCCGGAGCCTGGGTTGACCGATTCCCAAAGAAACTTTGTCGAGGGTGCCTCCACCTTGCACCCCCATAGACTGTCAGTCGGTCCGCACTAAAGCATTGTCAACTGTGTGCCAGTCCCCGGCACTGGGAAGAAAACGCACCTGCGCTCCCCGAGATGCTCCCTTGCTCCTGTTTAGTAGGAAGAAAACTGTCCCTCCTTTCCCCTCATTTTTGAGGAACAAATCAAGTTTGTCGCGATTAAAATGGGGGTCACGTGTGCAACGAGAGACGGAGGAGGATCGGCCACCGCGGGGATAAGGGCTCTGTCCCGGCGGCAGAGGCTGGGCGAAGGGAAGTAGGGGTACGGCAGAGAAGGGGCATCATTAGGGAAGGAGCTAAGGAAGTGGGGGAGGACTCTGTGGCAAGAAGGGGAGACCCTGAGCAGGCAGCGCCTTCGCCCTTAGTCCTGATCCAGCTGGGGGCAGCTCTTGGGTTTAAGGGGAAGCCTGGCGGCTCGCAGCCTTTCCCAGTGAGCCTCTAACCTTTAGGTGAGGGAGGTATTTGGAGAAAATCAAGTGGATGGTAGGCTAATTTAAGGGTCTGGGTTTTGGATGTTCATTTCTGAGTGTCCTTTGTCTAACCTAACTTGAGATGTTGGCCGGGATGATTCATCATTAATGGACAACCATTCTTAATGATATTCCTTGCCTCCAGTGAACAAATCAATGACTTAATATCCAAACTCGCACATTCTATGGCCCTTTCTGTGTTAGGCACTGGATGGATGGGGCAAAGGAGACTATAGTGGTCATCACCTTCTCTAATTTTTCTTCCTCTAATTTTTCTTTTTTAACTAAAATCTTGTAACTAGAGTTTACAGACTGTTTTAATTAAGCAAATATCTTCTCTTCAATCCCCAGAATCAGAGGATGGAGGACTCCATGGGCAGTTTTCTGAGCTTCCTCTGTCCAATCCCCACATATGGCTTTTGGGTATTTGAAATGTGGCTAGTCCAAAACGAGAGTGCCGTTAAGCATACATACACTGATTTTTAAAGAGTTAGTGCAAAAAAAAAATAGTAAAATAGCACAATAATTTATAATGATTACATTGAAATTCTAATATTTTGAATGTATTGGTTAAACAAAATGTATAGCTAAAATTAATTTTGTCTTTTTGCTTATTTAACCAAGATACTAGAAAATTTTAAATTATTTTATATGGCTCACATATTTCCATCGAACAGCACTGTTTTTGAAACATTCCCAAGAACTTAAATGATATCATTTCTACACTAGGACATGAATTTTCTAAGAACACCAGCAAAGGCCACATTTTATTCTAGGGTTGGTTATTTGCTCCACTGGAGCTTTTCAATAGTTTGTTAAATTACCCACAGTGCCTCTGTAGGAAGTTCCATGTTATCTGTTCTAGCCAGAATGTAAGTTCCAAGAGAAGAAGGACCTGGTTGTGTTCAAGGCTGCACTCCAAATGCCTAGAATGATGTCTGGCACATAGCTGGTGCTTAGTAAATATTTGCTGATGGCATTATGAGTGAATGTCATGTTGTGTCAGTATGTAGAAAGCTTCCACATCATTTGGACCATACTTCTTGAAATTCTGTGCAGTCATTTCTCAAGACAGGGAATGGGGAATCCTAGTAACAGAACCTGAAGAGCTATTGAAAGGGTCAGTGGACAAAGGAGAAAACTGCTCAGTTAAGAGATATCAAATAGCTTATAGCAGACACATTTTCTTAAGTTCTCTAGACAATGTATGTCAACATAAGTGTGGCTAGATAAATCAGGACATTTCTTTATTTTTTAAATTAAGTCCAGTTGTAAAATGCAGCAGTTGGATATATTTCACACTTTGCCTACTAGCAAATCTACATAATTCACAATGATGTCTTAGAAAGATGCAAAGTGAAGCAACCAGTGGCTCAGCCTAGCACCAAACACAGAAAGTAAGTGGAGCTCATGGCTGCTTTGTCTCTTCTACTCTCTGCTTCTGCTTCTCTCTAGGTGCTTCTCACAAACTGTTGAGCCAAGAATGAAGTCACTTGAGGCTTGTCCTACCTCGCCACACAGTGGAGAGCTTCAGAATTTTCATGTGGGAGGGGCTCAGCAACAGCATTCACATTAGAAGCTAGGCCTGGATGTTCTACTCTTAAAGTGATATATGCAAGCAAGCACATTGTTTTCACTTAGGCTTATGTTATAAACTGTTCATTCTTTCCTAAAATATTTATTGTGCTAAGATAAGGGAATTTAGTAGTAAATGGGGCTACTTTTTGCTATCTCACAGCTCCAAATGCATCCTCTTTGTCTGCTGTTTGAAAATGAATCTGGGCCTTTTAGTTTTCTCTGACAGCTGGTACCAAAGCTTTGTCAATAAGAGGGCGCTGGAGAGACATTACAAAAGGAAATGATTATGCTTCCTGGTTTCTGGTGTGCAAGATAGACAGGTTCCTAGAGCACAGGTGGTAGATCCCTAGCACCCAGCAGCCAGCAGCTTCCCTAAGTGGTTTTGGAACTGAGTGCCTCTGATGAGACAACTCCCTAAACACCTTTCCCCGGCACCCCAGAGGACGGACTTACAGTAAGTTCTGTAGTGTGGATTTCTTGCAAGTTCTAGAAGGCAGCTTTCCAACAGGGTCCATGTGTTCCAGGTGTGCCCTCTCAATTGACATCTGGATTTCAGCCATAGGTTGTGTGTGGGTCTTGGAGAGGTTCTTTCCTGAGTCCTCTGTCTCAGCCCTAAGTATAGTAACTGCTCCTTATATCTGCCATTTCTGTATTCTTAAGGATTCTATTTACTTCTTACTCACCAATCCCTCTTTACTCCCATTTACTGTCATAGTTAATAATTCTTTATATTAAACTTTCTTTGTTCAAATTCCCATGTGGTTTATCTCCTGATTGGATTCAGAATGATACAGTAAACAGCATAAGTAAAGTCTCTTCCCTATTGGGCTTACATTCTGATCGAGGGACATAGACAAATAGTTGAACAATTAGCAGCATAACATAACGTGCCTATGGAGAGAAATGAAGCATGGTGGGAGGATAGGAGTGACTGCAGTGAAGGAACTCATACAGATGGGTGGTGGTAGAAGGCTTCTCAGAGGAGGTGGCAGTTAAGCACAGGCCTGAATGCCAAAAAAGAGTCAGCCATGGCAGAGATCACTGAGAAACAATTTTCAGCTGAATGTAAAGGCTCCATTTGGGAAGTGGTGAATGAGAGATTTTTCAAAAGATTGGTGTGTGCCAGGGTAAAAATAGTGTAAGATCGGGTCATAGCCACACCTATGGGTCTAAAACACGTGGAACTTCTTAGATCTGATTAAGACATTTACTTTTTATTCTGAGTGTAATGGAAAACCATTGCAGGGAGAGGAAGGATTGTAAGCAGGGAGTGACAAGATAATGACAAATACGTGGTTTATAAGTACCCTTATTCACACTTGACCTAAGATTAAGAAAGCATCTATTTCCATATTAAAGAATATCTACTATTTTTATTTGGGGCGGCTGATGAAGATTATGGAGGCACTCATCCCTTTGACACTGCCACTGCCTATCCCTACCAATGAGTGACGGGTAAATTTTAATTTGAATAGAGGCACCTATGCAATTCCGAAATGTCAAGCTCTGCTTTGAATATACAACTAGAACAGCAATGATCATGGAGAATCAAGGACATGATCCATTTCTAGATCAACAATTGACTTGCTCAGTAACTGACTTGTCACCACCCTCCCTTCTATGAGAAGATGGACATAACTATATAGCACACTCCCTATTTTAAAAGATTTAGTACATCAGTGTCAAAGAGGGTGCCAAAATCTGAACTTGTCTATTGAGTCAGAGCCTTATCTTTGCCAGCTGTCTCTATGTTTAGTGATGGCTATTGTCAAGCTATCTTTTTATTGGGATGTCCCTTATTAACTTGATGGATAAAAGGCAAGTAGACACCCATTGCTTTTTATTGGAAAGGGCGGCCTTGGCTTGAGAATAGAATGAACAAATTTGCATAGAGAAACTAAGGAAGTTTCTGGAAGAACTCTATTAACTCTATTGAGATGGTTCCTAATTAAGTGTACTGGCAAGAAGGAACACTGAGGAACACTGAGGCCTTTTTCTCCCCTCTCATGGGTTGGATGCAGACACTGTGGAGTGTGGAGGGTTGTCTAGAACTCATCATGAAGTCAACAGGAGAATGAACTGGTGATGGGGTTCAACATCAGTTGCCACAGAGGCAGAGAGTTGTGGGTGTTTCTCATTTTGAAAGAACTCTCATTTGAAAATAGGCAACCCTTTCAAGGCTTACTCATCCTGGCACTAATGGGGTGCTTTGGGATAAATGGCTGAGTGTGTGAGGATGATAAGGGTCTGTATAGGACCCCCTGTCTTCATTAGTCACACCTTATGTCAGAGGTCATCCTGAGTGTCTGAGAGAGATCCAGAGGACTTTTAGCTAGTCTGAACAATTAATTGTCTGGATATTTAAGACAATATTTATACTCCAAGCTGATAAAACAAATCATATTTAAGAAATAAACTATTAAAAATGGCTCTTTTGCTTGAGAAAAACTCACATTATCTTTACTTTCCTTGACTCTAGAAGGGACCTTTAAAAGATTTTTCCTTTCCATTCCCCTACCTTTAAGCAAACAAGGTATTATTTTCACTTTGAAGATTTAATCAACTGAGGCTCAGAAAGGAGTTACTTGCCCGAGGTTACATAGCCTGTCAATACTAAAGCAGTGATCAGAACTTCTGTAATTTACCTTCTTATTCCATTCCTGTATAAAAACCCCAGTTTCACAAGTGGGTATTCAATTACAGCATACAATCTAAATACTACCCAACTCACCTGCATGGTTTATTCCTTTTCAAGCAGATTTTTGTTGCTTAAATGGGGGGGAAGGATGAATCAGGGAGATGACTGTGTCACAGCTGCCACTGGGCAAAAGCTGAACCTGAGGATTCCCATGTCTGCAGGAAGCAAACCTGACTTCCCCCTCCCTCCCTCTAGCCCCCAACCTCTGAGTCTCTGAAGGTGTGATAAGCTCAGTTCAAGAGAGATGAATGGTACTAAAGCTCCAGTCCTTTACTTTCCAACTCCAGCAGGGTTCACACCTATTGAGCTGCTCTCTCCATGCCTTCACACAGGCTCCTACTTCTCTAACTATCACAACAGCCCGCAGGGCAGATATTATGGGAGAAAAATTGTATTTACTTTTTGAAATGGGTGGCATGGGAATGGGGTAGATGTAGGAAAGTATAACTAGATACCGCACCACTTTGTACAGAAAATAATTCATGTAAGTCCAGTATTATTTCCCCTGGAACTGGGGGCTCAATTCATAATCTACCATGATCTGGTTAACTTTGGTTACTCCCTTTACCTTTTTAATTCATTCATACGGTGTCTCACCATAAAGAAGGTATGATCTCTAACCCCACCTCTGTTAAATGCATATATTTTCAGCTCTAAAAATGTTTCATTTTATAATTTGAGAGTTGCATTGGTCATAGAGAATGGATTTGATTCGAGATCACCTGATAAACTTGATCATTTTATCTTTCTCCCTTTTTTATTACCTCCAAAGAAATGAACTCCTGCAATGAATATTATTTGGGGAAACTGGAAGCAGACACATATTGTTGAAAATTGATTAGTTGTCTTATAAAGTGATCAAAATTGTAAGGCCCTATAGTCTTGATGCTAGTATGTGGGTTCCAATCATTGCAGTTCAATTCAGGACTTGTCCTCAATATTATGTCGCTTGGAAGAATTCTGGTAAATCACACGACTTCCTTTAATTGAAATTCTTGTAAAATTGTGTGAATGAGCCATTATTCACAGTGTAATATATAGTCCGGTTCACTTCTACTTTTCAAAAAGACTGTAATAGTCTGGGAAATTTCATTCATGGAGAAACCCCCCTGCTCCACTTCTTGATTTTATATAGAACAAGATCTGAATGCTTTTATTACAGATTTTTATTAAATATGTCCACAAAAGAGATCATTCGATACCTTATATCTGTATGGACCACAAGTGTTTACATAGTACTGCTACATATTATTACACCTGGTAAAATGTAAAGGCACCAAGAGATAGGAAGGATGGATATCAAGATCCCCATTTTACAGACTATAAAACTGACATTCAGAGAAACCAATGACCTCTTGAAAATTATGCAACTAATAAGCAAATGAGTTGGAAATCAAACTTGAGCTTTCAGAATCCACTTCTTTCTGCTCCACTAGAGCTTCCTTTTAATGACTTACATTAATTATAATGCGTTGTGCTTTACAAAGTAGTTCCACGTGCTTCTTCCTTCCCATATAAAACCTTGTTAGGTAGGAAGAGCCAGTATTGTGACCATCTTACAAATATAAAAACAGTAACTCAGAGAAAAGTGACTGGCCTGACTTGTGTGTGTTTACATATAGGTAGACATCAACTCTATAAATTTATATGTATAGCTATAATAATATTAATCCTAAATATATATACAGTTAGAAAATATATAAAAAGGTGTTATCAGTATAACTCATATGTCAGCTAATTAGATGCCCTCATCTTCCAGCCCGCTGGGTTCTTTTCTCTTATAGTTTTCAACAGGAATGATTCACCATCGACCCATGTACAGTCAGAGACCCAGCATCCTTCTTAGTAGCTTCAGGGATTCTGGAGGGGCTCTGTTTCTCTGAATCATCACTGGCTATGATCTCTTGCTTCTGATGAAAGCTTGATCAACATTCAGTGCCTCTTACTCATCTGTTCCTTTTCCATATCAGACTACCCTTTAGGACATTCTTTACTCTTCTGAAGTATCCTTGACACAAATTGTGTATGATGAAAACTTTTACCTAATGTTTGAGTGATGGAAGTAGTTAACAACTTGGAATGGCAAACAAGTGAAAGTAGACTATTAACCATTCCTGTCCCTTGGTTATCCCCAACCCCTCAAATGGCTCGATCATAGACACCACCCAGATTTTCTCAGTCTAGCAATTCTCCTTACCTCATGTCTCCTCATGTCATTGGAAAGGTTCCAAAAGTGTGATTGGCATAACTTTCCCCAGTACAGTTACTACTGTGTAGCATTTTTATAGCTTAGGGTTGATTTCTGAATCTGACTAATTTTTTCAACATTTCTATATGGAAGAGAGAAATGCAGATATGACTCACTCATTCTTCAATCTCAACTTGTAATCTAAACCAGGAAACTTTATAATTTATCCACTTTTTTATTATTTAAAAAGAAATGGAAGCTTTTGAAAGGGAAGCCATGCTGGAAATAATCTTATAATCTGCATGAATGATGTTCATCAAGGATTTAAACAGCAGCATAGACTCTTTTTTCTTTATAGACTTAACAAATTTGACACATATTTTCTTGAAAGGAAACAGTTTGTTTTTAAGTCGTTGGAGGATTTTATATTCTTTGCAAATTGTAAGATATATAATTAATTACTTGAAAAATGATTTATTATGATGATAATTGTCACATATACATATAATTTAATAAGACACTGAAAATGTAAAATAAAGAATTGTCAAATATGTACTGCAAATTGTATTTAGAAACATTTTTATAACATTTAGATTTCTATGCAGCAATCAATGCTCTCTAAAAACTTGCTCCCAAAACAGTAAACATGAATCATGTTGTAAAAATTAGATTCAGAAATCTACTTTAAGCTATCAAAATGCTACATAGTAATAACTGTACTGGAAAAAGATGTGCTAACAGTACATTTTCTATCAGTTCTAGAATGTTTACAATAGGCTAACACAAACAACCATATTTAACACTTAGCTTTTGAAAATTTACTTTTTGTTGAATAAAGTATGTTAGTCACATACATTTTTGAATTATTTATGCAATGCTTAGGAAAGTTTATAATCAAAGTTGCATCAAAGTAAGTTTAATTAAATTTTTATTATCTGTAAAGCTACTGCATGCACAACTAGAACTTTACTAATTATTAAAACCAAATATATACAGTCATAGCTTAGGGAGGAAGAATTGACAAATAAAATACTCAGTAGTCAGTTCAACTATAAATTTAAATCGTGATAAAAATAAGTATGTAATTTTGTTTTTAACACTTTGAATATCAAGACTTAAGGTGTTGGAAAGCTTCTGATTTCTATTATGAACCTTGACTCACAGCCTTCTGTTATATCTTAAGAAGGACCTGCATTTATTCCAAAGCTATATGTAATCAACCCCATTGGCAACTAACCTTTACTGAGTTGCCAAACACTGTCATTTAGGTGATCTAACAAAAATACCTTAATACTCCATCTCACCTTCATTTTAAAGGTGAATCCATGGAGTCTTGGATAGGTTCCTTAATTTGCATAAATTCACCCAAAGGGCAAATTGTAGAGTAAGATTCAAATCTCAGATTGTTTTTCTAGGTTTTCTGCTTGTTTGTTTTGTGTGCATAGCTGTGGTTAATAATACATTTTATATATATCTCTATGATGTGGAATATTCTTTAGAAAAATTTTGATATGAACCAGTGAGTCAAAACATCGTTGCTAAATTTATATTTTGTCCATTGAACAAGGTTAAATCCTAATTCATTCAAATTGTTTTGATGTTCTGATGAATAATCAAATGACCCACTCTTTGAGCTCATCTTTTTGTTTTTTAATTTTCAGCAAAGAAATACTCACTTAAGTTAGTGTTTAAAATATAAAACTAGGAACCATACTTAAGTAACTATCCAGATCCTGTTGTCAACATGCTACCTTGGGAATTTAGAATTATTTTCCAAGTCTCAAGCATAGTAACATGCAAAACAATCTAATCATAAAGAAAGTTATCATGAATAGTGGATACTGACACAGATACACACATACACACAAGCTCTCTATGAGTATTAACATTTGATTTCATAGATAATTTCCTGCCCTTCGATGACTCTCCCCAAATCTTTAATTATAGAAGAAAATTGTTGATAATAATATAGTTTAATTAGCTATATTTCTTATTTTTAGACCAATAAACAGTGTCCTAATGTACTTGCTTTGAGTATATGAAAAATAAGTAAAGCAAGAACAAGGCACTGTTTTGTTTGAGAAGATATTTGACACATTTTACGTTGACTGTTTCATAAAGATCCTTTTTTTCTCAGCAAGGTTCACTTGAGATAGTAGCCTAATGTAAAAAAAAAGAAAAAAGATAAAAGAGAATATCAGATTCATAACTGGATTTTGCTAACAAGCTTAGATTTATAAGGTCTGAACAATCAAAATTTCATTTCCACATCAAGGACAAGAAATAAGCAAATTCAAGTGTTTGTTTTCTGAAATGCTGCTGAATACATTGTCTGGATTGTTCCACGGAAGGCTGAAGGCAAAACACGGGTGGGTCTACCAAACAATCCCTGACTCTGTTTATAACAACTGAAGCTGTGCCTTTCATTATCGCAGTTCCATCAGAAAGGAGAGGGGGAGAGGAAGAGATAAGCCCATCAGTGAAATAGTAGCCTTTAACAACAACCAGTCACTTCCTGCAATCAAAACCATGCTAACATGTGGCTTGTTCAAATAAAAATTACTGGACTGGAGCCAAACAAGGAAAAAGTAATTGATAATGTGGTTTTTCAGAAACCATCCATCCGTCAAATGTGTCAGTCCTTCATAATACTTTATTTCCCTTCTGAACAAAGATCTTTAAAATTCATTGTGTGCACTTAAAAACAAAGTGTCCTTGTGTTGGTTTATAAAGATTCTCTTTTACTTCGGGTTTGTTTTGTTATTTGATTACATTCCCTCCCATCCTGCATTTTTTTTTCCAGATAGTTGCTGGAAATTTCTGCCATTCTTAAACAAAGCATCTTTGTGCTGTATCAGCTTGCATTTTCCTTGGATTGTATTTTGGATGATGCCTTTTCACTGACTTCAGCACTGGAGTATTATAGCCACAGCTTTAGTAAGTAGACTGTAACAAACAGATTCACTGGCCCTTTTTGTGTGTTGTATCCTATTAACCTACCAGTGGGAAACGCTACTCAGAGTAAGGCAGAGGAGTGATTGCAAACAGAAGAAGAAGAAGAAAAAAAAAACAATGAGGAAATACTGGATCATATTTGCAGCTAAAGAAAACCATTAACGGTAACTATAAAAAAATTTCTACCTCCTGTAATTCCCCCAATGCATGATAAAATCTTTTACCTAAATGTTTAATTCATTTTAGGATCCTAAAGATCAGTTTGCAAAACTGATAATAGCTTAGCTCACCATCAGTATCCAAAAGAAACATTGGTAATGTGAATTTCAGTAACATTCATTCCTTTCTGCTCTGGATGACTTTCATATCATAGTCAAGCATACCAGAGATTTGGTGCTACACTCACATGCGCACATGTGCGCATGCACATGTACACAGGCACATACATGCACACACACGTGCACACACACATGCATGCATACATGTATGCACACACACTTTTGCCTGATTTATAGTAAAGATCACATTTTAAAATGCATATTTAAAGAAGTATGATCATTTCCCAGAAATTATATTTTAAATGGTGATTATGTGATTAAAACACTGCAACTGAAAATAGAAATAATGAGGTTTTGATGAATAAAAATATGAAAGAAAAAGTCTGTGTGATTCTGTAATTCACTTCTTTCAGCTACTGATTTACAAGTCAGGGCAATCATATTGCTATCTCTTTTGTAAACTTCTAGTACTATCAACCTGCCAGTTACTTTAGGTTCATAAGATTTTGTCATCAGTGTCGGGACAGGCTAGCCAGGAGAAAGGCCCTTAGAAATAGTTGTTTCTTGTGAAGCCAGCTAAATCCTGACCAGAGAATCCGCTCCTATTACCTTAGTAAGCATCTCAATAAAATTTTCTTTTAAAGAATTCCAGGAAGAAAAATCCTCAGTAGGAGCACAAAACTCCTACCTTACAACAAGTCCTGCCCCTGAATTTTTTTTTTTTTTTTTGATATGCTCCAAAAAACAAAAAAGTTTTAAAAAGTCACATTTATGTAAGATAATAATAATTTTCGTGTGTGACCTCTAGTCTGCCTATGAGATACTAATGCTACAACAGTAAAAAGAATCAAATATTTGCTCCTCATTCAAAGACTGCAACACAAAGGAGTACAAAAGTGCATAGGGCTCTAGGATTATTTTTGGTGGGAGAGATATTATCAGTTCAGAAATGGCAGAGGCCAACTCAACATCCACAGTGGGTCCTGCGAAAACAAGATCAAATTTAGTTTTTTTGTGGGAAATAGCCAAGTAAGTCAATGATACCAATTCTGCCTTCAGAGGTACTCACAAAAAAGGACTGTGGGAACTAGTAGAAACATTTTCATTCTTTTCCTGCTAGAATTTACTGCAGGTCAGTTTTGGTCATTGCTCCGTGCTGGGCTTTGTGGGGTAATACAAATGAAACAAGACAATTTATTGGCAATATTTTAATATGTTTTAATTTTTGTTTGTTTTGTATTTTTTAAACTGAACTAGTACTAATTTGTCAGGGGCACCCAAAAAGCATGTTTCCTAGAAATTTAGAGTTTTTATATAAATGGTTGAAAAAGAGAAAAAAAGGGCTAATATTCAATTTGTAGTATCCTGAAAAGATTTTGTCACAAGCTGATATAGTCTTGAAAGCCAAGTTTTGTTGAAACAGAAAGGACTCTCCAAATTCATTGTATCATCGTTATCAAGAGCTAGACACGGTTGAATAGATGAGTTTCTTCAATGGTGAGGGGAAACTAGGTCATGAAGATGTCCTGGGATAGCAAGAGGATGCAATGCCAAGAAAGAAAAAGGCCAAAGCTTATGCCTCTTGGCCTGAGGGATTGTGGAGAGAAGGAAGTGAGAGAGGAAGATTAGTAGTGGCCAGGCATGGTCTCCATCTTTCTTCCAAGTCCAACTTTCAGTGGATAGAAACATATGTTACATAAATGATTCACTGATTTAATATACATATATTTTCCCGCTCTTACATGCCTGAACTCAAGATGCACTGGAATGTGTCATAGTTTCTTAGCTACTGTTATTTTCTCTTTTAGAAGTATATAGAACAATGGTAAATCTTAAAATCAGTGGCATCTTTGATTCAATGAAATGTGCTAAGTCGGGGAAAAGGTGAAGTGAGGGACTTCTGCCCTTTTTTTCCACTTGGGGTTCCATGAAGACAAGACTTTATAGACCAACTTTGGCAACCAAGAACGGCCATAGTAAAGTAAACCCATAGATACCCCAAAGTGAGGCAGAGGGCAGACCTCTTGAACCACTATCTGCTTCTTCATGACGTGAATGAGACCCAGAAGAATCTAGGAGAGTCTGGAAAGTTAAGGGAGAGTCTGACAGAAACTCTACAAAGAAGGCAGTCACTGCATTAGGAGTGTCAGGAAGGCTGGCTGGGCCAGGATCTATTGGCGGTCCTGGTGCTAGCAAGAATAAATGTGAAACTAAGTCACCAAGGGAATGACCAGCTCCAGACAAAACTGAAAAGGAAGACTGACCATCAGTTACACTAGCCCCAGGCCAGAGGATCAGTTCCCAGAAGGACCTTCTAGAAGGAGAGACACTAATCCTCTCTGGTCATTAGTTCCTGGGATGCCCAGGCCATGCCCTCTATAACAGATCCCAGGAGGATCCAGGGTGGACTTTTCTTATCTGAGGACCCTGTCACCCCACTACCAGACAAAGCCACAGAAACCCTACCTCTTCCCACATACACAGAGGCCATTTTGGGAAAATAAGGAGAGAAATCAAAAATCTGAAAGATAAAACATTTCTTCCAAAATAGGCTGAATATTTAGGTAAAGTGTAAAAATTAATGAAGAGGATGAAATTTTACAGAATTTAAAAAATAAATTTAGTTTTTCTTTTTTTCTTGATGCCCAGTTAAACATTTTTAAAGGGGATCAGTTAATATTACAATGAAAGAAACTATGCTTTCTCTCAACATCTGATTTGTAGTATAATGGAATAATGAAGAACTACCCTCAAAAAGTCTAAATCTATAAAGTGATAATATGAGAACCAATATATAATATAAAGTACCCATTAATCTGAGTCTATGAGATAGACCACCTTTGCATAAATTGGCAGATTATTATTCTGTGGCCCATATTGTAATATTAATGGTGTTTTATTTGAACCAAAGGATACTGTGTTGTTATTAACATTGTTTGTACATCTTAATAGTACTCCTTAATCCTGGTTAAGAAAGAAACGGATCCTATAGGTAGATTACTAGTGTTTAATAACAGTCAAATATGTGTAAAAAATATGAATTGGAACAAATCTTTGCTTGTCAATGGGCATTTTCAAGAAGTAACACAAAATAGTACAAGAGAAAATGAGCAGCTATCAGAGATACCAAATAATTGCCTTTTGAGGACCTGATAAGACAAACACAGAATGACCATCAGAACTGGTAAGCCGGATTAGGAGAGGGATAGAAATGGCATTCTGGTTCCTTCTTGGACATTTCAGCTTAGTGATTTGCTATTGGCATCTTCAAACATCTCTTGTGCTCCACTGACAGCTGTGCTTCAGGAAGAAGAAGGCAATGGCACCTCTTGCTCTGGAGTTGAACACCAGTGCTTCCCAGTCTCCACAGAGTCTCATCAGCTACTGGAAAATGCTTCTTTTGGTGCTAAATATAATCTGTTCTATTCTTCTTTCAGCCCAGGACTCCAAGTTCCTAAGGCCCTCCTGTAGCCACCAAAGTTGGGGGATGCTGGGTCAACAGAGTCTCCACGAGTGGATGGACCATTCTGTCACAATGAGACAGAACAGTGAACATCCCTTTTAATGCAAATGAGTCCCCTCTTTAGAAAGCTGGGCTTATTGACTAAAGACCATTATCACTGTGAGACCCAATGAGAGGAAGCAGTTAAACATGCTCTTTTTCCCCTTCTGTGTTTATAGCTGCCCAGAAATGAACATCAATATTTAAATGTCTGAATTATCTTAGGCTTGTAAAAAACCAATTAGTTGCTCCCTGGGCTCCATGTTTGGGGCTTCTTCAGGGCAGAGTATGGGAGTATGGGACTGTTTAGTTCTTGTGGTCAGAGGCGGGGAGCTCGGGAGGGGTCAGGGTGGCAAGGGTCATTGCTGGGTTAGTAGGGTCTCCTGGGACCCTCTATCGTGAAAGGGCAGGCCAGGGCAGGGTCAGGAGTTTGCTGCAGGCTTTGTAAGACTGTCAGGAAGGATCCAGCAGGACCACTGGCAGTGCTCAGAACGCCTTGGCCAGCATAGCTGCATCACAGAAAACACGGCACAGACTGAAGCCTTTCATTCTTCGCAGTTTAGGGCCATCTCTGCCTCCAGGTAGAAACCTCTAGGCTTATATGAACTTGGTCAACTATAGCAAAACTGGTTCCTCTGAAGAAATAAGTCCTCTTCTCCAGCCAGAGCTTACATGTTTGTATCAGAATGTAGCACCCCCATCTTCAGAGTTAGCACATCCTCTACAAGTATATCTTGCTTGGCTTGTGGCAGAGGGAGTGGACCACTGGGACCAGGGCTCATGTTGATTAGGAAGGTTTCCTGTTTCCTTAGTGGTTTAGATTCCCAAGGTCTCCAATTCTCAGAGGGCTCCGATTAATGTCTCTTTTGTACTAGATTTTTTTTTTTTTCTGGCAGACATCACTTGTTGCCTATTCAGTATTCTTTCGCCTATTTCTTCCTTTCTAATAGAAACCTGTAACTGTTCGTGGCAAACAAGGACCCAACGCCAAGGAAGGATACATGACTTCCCAACCTCCGTGGCAACTGGAAGTGGTGAAAGAGGAGTCAGTGGAAGATTTGGAGTGATGTTTTCTGGGAAATATTTACCTCTGTCATCAAAGAGGACAGATGCAGCAGCATGGCTCTTCCTGCCCTGACCTCCGACCTGGTGTTTGGAGCTGCAATGGGATCAGAAGATGGCTAATGAGAGCCAGAGGCTAGTTGTAGTCTATATTTTCATTTATTCAGCAATTATTTATTGAGCACCTGCTACATTTCCAGTTCGACGAATTAGACAGACTTGGGGTCCATATTCATTACTCCTATCACGTATTACATCACCCAGGGTTCCTGTTTATAATAGAAGTTATTGGAATAAATACATTAAAACATAAAATAAAATGGGGAGGGAATCATAGAAGATACTGGATATCGAGAATTTCACCAGGAGATTGAAAAATGTGACTTGGAAAACAGACAAAAGATAAGGAGGGAGGCTGGGCATCAGGAGGCATAGCCATGGTCACTCGCAGGAATGGTCAAGTTAGAATCAGGCCAAGGTCACTATCACAGGCCCCATTAAGGCTGTGGCCACATCTGCGCTGCTGACTTCCACTCATATTCTAGAGCAAGTATCACAGAAGTAAGCATCAGATTCTGTTGTGCTTTCTCACATGCCTCTGCATTGGCAATTTCAGAAATGGGTGAGAGCAGGATTCAATGCCTCCACTCTTGCCCTACTTTTTGTGGATGGAGGTTTTGGACTCACCCTCCCACCAAGGTCACAGGGCAGTCCTCAAAGGAGATTCAAGCAATACGGGAAGAAGGATCAATGTTAAGTAGCCAAAATAAAAAAAAGTGCATGATGGGAAAAATAATTTACATGGAGTGTTGCAGTTTTCAAAGTGGAAAACAGTAAAAATAACTTTCATACAGTACTTTAAGGGTTTTAAAGTACTTCACAAGACTGAGATGCAGGCAGAGCAGGTATTATATCTGAGCCTCAAAAAAGATGAGATTATTTTTATAGATATAAAATATTCAGTTATTATTTGACTTTTTATTTTAAAAAGAAAGAAGTGTGTAACCTTAAATATGTGGCAATTTTAATTAACATACTACGAGTACAAACAAAATTTTGTCAACAATGTTGATTTATATCTACAAATGAGCTCGTTTACCAAAAAGTGAAGGTATTCTATTTGGAAGTTAAAGTGATTCTTTTCAGTATTAGACTCTTATCGAATTTTATTTCAAATGCTTATCAGATTCTCAAATTCTTATCTTGTAAAGACAAAGCCACACAGCAGATTTGATCTTAAGCTTAATTGGTGTAGAACAAGAATAGGGAAACATGGCATGTATCTTGTTACTCTCCTCAATCTGACCTTTGCAGACATAACTAACTAATCATGGCATTCTTTCTCATGAAGTCCAGACAAGACCTCAGAAGCTCTCTCAAGGCAGCACTGAAAGCAGCCCCTGCTGATCAAACAGAGCCGGCAACCCTAGAGGAGCAGCATTCCACGTAGAGTTGTAGGACTCAAGGATTTCTTTCGTTTTCCCAGAATATCGATGTTCTGAGAAAAGCATCCTCCTTCCTCTGGAAAAGTCTTCCGAGCCTATGGGTCAAATCCTGGTTCAAATCCTGGGCCGTTGAGCAGACTTGAAACTATTGGTAAAACTGTAGCCTGTGGTCTTTCAGAATTCAAGCCTCATGTTCATCAAGGCTAAACTATAGAAAGATATGGCAGAACAATGTCATGATAGTAGAGCATGGAGGCTACTTCTTAAGGCATTCAGGATGGTGCTGCAAGAGAAAGATGTGCTTTGCCCATGTTGAAGGCAGACCAGCAGGAGAGAGAGATGGCTCTTAGATTCTGTGTGTGTGTGTGTGTGTGTGTGTGTGTGTGTGTCCTATACTGCTGAAAGTCTAGCGTTTATGCACATCGCAAAAGTCCATTTCTCAGCCTAAGCTACAGTGGAATACTGGGGAAAACTCAGGGGAGTTAGGAAGTCTGATCTCCCAGGCTCTCCTATGCATTAGCTGGGGGAAGTGGAGAGATTAGTTTTGTCTCCATTCTCTACCCACCCTTCACCACCATAAGCTAGTGGCAGAGACCAAATTCTTTAAACTAGAGCTAAACAGATAGCACTAGGAGAAAAAAGTGATGGTGATGTATTGTTCAAATATTAGGCTGGACTACATTTCTGGTACTGGCGAATAGTCAGTTATGATGTTGCCAGAGAATTCTCATATCTGGACACAGAAGACAGTGATTGCTTAAGCTCCAGGGAAATCCTTAAGCCTCTAGGTCTGCACCAATTATAGGTGAGCTAACGGGTGAGGTGTTCAAATTTCCCAAAGCCTCCGTCCTTTCTCTTGGGGTTGCTGCTGAAGAAAATGAAGGAGGAAAATTACCCAGCTAGCAGAACCTGAGCTACCAGATTGACCAATTAAAAAACTGAATATACTGTCAGGGAAATGATTCAACACAAAAAATGCTAATGAGACCTGGGAAAGTCATCATTTATCTTATCCCTGACCAGCAGAATTTTTTTTTTTTTCAGATGAAGGGTGCTAGTATCACCCTTCTGCCACATAATTTCTGAGGGCAACTCCCAAAGGCAACTGGAGCACTCTGGGCAAGGATCAGTGCTGGGCATCATTTGCCCCCGCATGTGGCTTCTCTATCCCCCATTTCTAAGTAGAAAGCTTTGATTGGCATCATCTTAATTTTTTGCCACTGTTAATATTGATATCAGAAAAGTCACATTTGTATCTAAAGGAGGAACAGACATCACTCTGTTATACTGGACATCCAGCTCTTAGCATTGAGGTGGGCTGGATATGTCTGTGTTTGTATGTGGGGTTATTGCATTTGTAAACTGGTGGCTACATTGGTTATCTATTTCCACAAAAATTCTAAGAACATGTAACCGCAAAATCCAGTGGCTTAAAACAACAACCATTTATTTAGCTCATGAGTTTGTGGGTTAGTTGGGCAATTCTTCAGTCTTGGCTAGGCTTGACTGATCTTGGCTGAGCTTACTCATGTGTCTGTGACTCAGCTGGTAGGTTGACTGGGGGCTGCCTTGTCTAATGTGATCTCACCTAGAATGATCTGGTTTTGCCTCCAGAGTCTTTCATCCTCTATCAGACTTGCCTGATCTTGTGCTAATGGTGGTAGGATTCTATCAGAAAGGATGGAAACCTAGGCTCAGAATTAACCCGCTGTTACTTCTGCCTTATTTCATTGCCTACAGCAAATTATAGGCCATCCCAGATTCAAGGGGTAGGAAAATAGACTCTGCCTCTTTATGACAGTTGCTGCAAAGTCATATTGCAAAAGGTAGGGGTAGAAGGTAAAGTGGGGAATTGGAGCCATTTTTGCAATCAATCAACCAGAGGTTTAGGGGAAATTATTTAACTAGGAGGAAGATGTGTGAGAAAGTGAAGTGGCCAAGAGATGGATGGTGGTGGAGAGTTATATCTAAGACCTGCCCAGCTCTCTTCTATTCTTTTACATGCAGCACTCATCACCCCCGTCTTCTAAGAAATGCTTATTTTAACCACAGTCCTTACTTAAAGGGAAGCTGACATTTTCCTATTGACTGGTTCCTTGACCATAGTGATTGAACAGAGATGGACACCTGACCCAATGTAGATTAATCAGATTACCCCATATCTTGCCTTAGTACTTGGTCTAGTTGTAGATAAGGACTAATTTAAGCTGCTCAAAATGCTTGCACAGGTGAGAGAGCTGAGAACCTGGGAATCCAGAAGATGACATCAGCCATGCCACAACATCAGACTGCAACAATGAAACTGATATCCAGAGAAAACATAGAGGAAAGGAAGAGAATAAAGAAAGTCATGGGGGCATTCCAGTTCCTGATACAATTATCCTTGAAACCATGTCATATTCCATCTCTTATTCAGTTGGTTTTGGGAAACAACTCTTTCTCCTCTTAATTTTAAAACAAACAAACAAATAAACAAACAAAAACCTTTTGAGTTGAGAGCTGGTCCATTGCAACCAAATAGTTGTACTGTAGATGTGATTTGAGAAATAGTCCACCTGCCCCAAAACTCCTCTTATCCTTTTCCAACAAGATCTAGCAAATAGAGTTTATTTTCTCTATTAGCAATTCATTCTTTAGGTTAGGAAGGCATGTGAATTAGAATGAAACCCACGCACTTTGGACACCTCCATTATTATGCCTGGAAAGTCTTCTCACCCCTATTTATAACCTCTCATCGCCTTTCAACACTGAGCTCAAGTGCGCCCATGTTTTTGAAGCTTCTTTTCCTCTTCTTTTTCTGCCACTTCCAAATTATTGGACCTTTCTCCTTTGTGCTCCCAAAATACTTTACTTATATTCTAGGATACCACTCATATATCATATTCTATGTTTGCATCTCCATATGTGTCTCCCTAGTTAAATTATGATTTCTTCTTTTAAGGTAGATATTTAAAAAAAATATAACAACCCTTGTATTCTTGGGGTATACTATTGCATTGCTTTTATTAAAAATGTAAGCATTCTAAAGGTTAGCCTATTAAAATTTGGGCCATTAATATTTTAGCTTGAATTTGTGGATAAACATTATTTAATATTATACTCATTCAAGCATTTCAGTAGTTCTAAAACTTGGCTGTACAATAGAATCACCTAGGAACTTTTTAAACATATTGATACTTGAGCATCACCCTAGACCAATTAAATCAGAATTTCCAGGATAGGGGCCCAGACATCAATATTTTTAATAGATTTCCAAGTGGTTCTAATATGTAGCCAGGATTAAGAACTATTGCTTTATATGTGGTTTCCATCCGTTACAAAGAGCTGGAATTGAAGAAAAGATTCCATCTAGTTGGAAGAAAGCCTTTATGGAAGTGATGACTTTTGAATTAAATCGTCATGGCGGGTAGAATTTCAGTAGGGAAATATAAGGGTAGAAAACAGAATGTGTAATGATGGAGAGTACCAGCTGTGCATAGAAATGGTACATCCTACTTATGTATAGTATACAGGTATAATGAGAGATAGTTTTTACTGAGTATTTACTCTATGCTAAGCATTTTACACACCTTTCTCAATCAGTCTTCATAATTAGCTCCTGAGTAAAGAAGTAATTTGTGGATCAGAAAACTGAGGCATAGACAATTTAAACACTTGCTCATACTACAAGCTGGTGGTGGAACTGGGACTCAAGCCTAGGCTAGGTTGACCTCTAAGCCAATGTATACAACTCCCACCATAGGGCTGGAAGGTGGGCTGCACCTGTTGGCAGCTACCTTGTTTCTATACCTCTGTTTTCTCTAGCTGAAACTACTAAAGGGCTCATATGGCAGGTTCAGGACCATCTGAAGATTTCTTGAATAAATATCAACAGAATTAGTGCATTTGTTAGTGGCCTGTGCTCACTTGCAATGCTTAGTATGGTTGCTCTCCAGAGTGAACTCTGGTGGCCCAACCACATGGCTAGTTGCCTTCTTGGGTTTTTGCCCATCTCTAAACCAATCAATGTGCCTAGAGCGATAAAATTTTGATGCTAGGGCAGGCCCATGAGCCTTTCAGTGAATGAATCAACATGGAAATTTAGTGCTTTGGTAGCCTAAGCATGGGTCATGTAATCCATCTCACACCACATGATCTGAGATTGGGGATGGGGTAGCTCCCTAAAGGAAGTGTGACATAACCTGGGAAAAAAGGAAATGAATACCAGAGAGGCAAAAACAACAAATGACCACTACAGGAAGCTATTTCGGAGGTCCAGGTATGGCCTAGATAGTTTCTTCTAGCACATAGCAAAGACAGATATAGCAAGATCATCTTCAGCAGCCTACAGTTCACACATCTGCACTAGCACAGACTGGAACACAGCCACAAGACAAATCAGATCAGTTTGGAGCCAATGAATTTTTTTTATCTCTTTTGCTAAATATGGTTTAAGCTACTGGGTATTTGGTGGGGGTGGGGGGGAGGAAGGAGGTGGGTGGACAGTCCAAGCTCGAGGAAATTTGCAGTAACATCTCAGCCTTCCATGCTAATGGATATTATAGATAATTGAATTCCACTGTTAACCTCAATATGTCATCTTACATAAATATTTTAATTTCATCACCAACCTTTTTGTCAAAGCTGTTAACAAGTCATTAAATTAGCTTACTGAAGGTTTCCATTTTTACATATTTTTCTGGACTATCATCTGACAAATAGAAAAATGGGCCAGGTGGTCTAGAGTTGAAGTATCAAGCCTCAATAATCTATAATTATCTATCTATTGATATTCCAAAGTATTCCTTGATATTCCAAAGTGAGAATTATTATTTTTTTATAATGTTTTAAATATTAAAAACTTTATTTGGTTGGTTTGCTTGATCAGTATGTTTTACAAAAGCAGCTTAACATGTTAGCAAAACCACTTTACACTGTCAGGTGCACAGTGGCCATATGCACATTACACAATTCTATTACATTTTCAGAATTTCACTGAACAATGCTGACATGGGACAAGTTTAAGGCCTATGGCAAAACTATTCTATTAGAGCTTTGTATGTAGGACTTTAATATAGATTTAACAAAATGATAAAACTTTGCTCCAAAGTATTCGCAGAAATCATCTAGGAAAGGGGAAGACAAATAATCCAGTTTAGATGGAAGCACAGAAGGCAGAACACCAGTGAGTGGCAGAAGCCAGCAGAAATCAGTTTGGAATCTTCTTCATTTACTTTTCCACTTGCCTCTGATATCTTTTTTCTTGTTCTTTCTCCAAGTTTAGAAGTCTTGCATTTTACTTGATTAGTTTTCAAGCAAAACTTTCAAATAACACCAGTCATCTTCCCCAATTAGAAGAAATATAGGATTCACTGTTTCCAGAGAGAAAGGAAGAGAGGCAATGCAGTGCTTAAAATTTGGGGCTCTATGGTCTGACTGCCTCCAGAACTAGTCATTTATTTCTGGTGACATGACATGAAGAAGTTAATAAACTTCCTTTAGCCTCATTTCTTCACCCACATGATGTTAAAATAGAGAAAATAATAGTACATTTCTCACAAGTGCTTTGGCACATAGTTAATATTCAATAAGTGATAGCTATCATCATTATTATCGTTACGATCATCATTAATTTACATTTCTAGCAAAAATAAAAGTATTTCTTTTGGGAAATTTTGCAAGTCAAGAGAGTCTCAATGAGGGAATAAGGGTGATTATATACGTTTTATATATATATATATGTATATATATATGTTATATATATGTAGATTAGGATAGATTTTTATGCAAAGGTCTTACTGAAATATTTCTTGTTTTAAGATCCATTAACCTTTGCTATTAATGCAAAGGAGAGTGCAGGATGTTTTGGAAGGTTTTATTTCAGTCAAGCAAACACAGCATGGGCACTCTTGTACCCAAAGAGAAATAAACATATTGACATAATGCTCCAGGTTTTTCAAAATATCTTTAAGCCATATTTTTCTTCATTAGCTTTAGCCTGAAGCAATTAGCATAAGACCTCATGCAACTCCATGTGGAAATACACAGATCCCATTCCTGCCCTGAGGTAGAGCCCCTTGCTCTGTCTTCCACTTATCTTTCCAATTCCACAGTCCACCCTTCTCTCTCCCTGCTCTAGCCAGGGAAGCTGACATGCACCACCTAGCTTCCTTTGGCTTTGGTCCAGATCTATGATTAGGATGCATCAGTGGAAGACAAGAAGGCATGTGGGGTGGGGTATCTATTTCTTAGGGTCTCCAGCTACGATGCTGTGCTTTAGCTGGGTGGCCCTTTCCATTGAGCTGCCCCATCTGGGTCCTAGGGACTGCTCTATACTTGTTCTTTCAGGCCCAATGGTGACAATAGTTCCCTGTTTGCTAGCTTCCCAGGGACTGCCCTAAACTTATTGGTTCCCCTAAACTCTACCCACAACTTTGTAAATAGTCGATTAAACCCTCCTCCATTGTTCACTTGTGGTATACCTTCGGCTTCCTGCTGAGTTTCTTATCTGTATAGCTTAGACCTATATATTGCGTTGACAGAAAGTTCTGATCAATCAATATTTCTCTCACTCCAACATGTTAACAAAATTAACAAAACAAATATGGTATTTTTCCAAGTCCCACTGATGTAACTAGTACTGTCTCCACAAACCTATCAGCAAAAGCTGTCTTAATAGACTTATTGTACATAACATATTGTTTATTAATAGTAGAAATGCAAAATTAGTAGAAATCAAGATAATAGAAAGATACACCATGATTTTACCACCCCACATTCTAAACTGCTTCCATTTTCTTACTGTTTACATATAGGAAGATATACTTTTGTTTATTATTTTCTCGCATAATGTTATATCATAAAATTTCCCCAGATTCTTGCAATTTTAAATGTTTTTGAAAAAATTATTTTTCCATTGAGAGCATTCATTGTATTTTCTTTGACATTTTTTCCTCACTATCATGAAGGTTGCAAATTGTTTTATTTAGGGATTGGTATGAAATTTTATTATAGAACCAAATATGTTACTTTGGAAACAGGTTCAAAGAACTCATTATTGGACTCAGATCTCATAATTGGGAACAAATTCACACATATCAAATTCCTTAATTAGCACATGTCAAACTTTCTCTTGCTTTCATTGTTGGAAGTAACTTCACTGATACTAAGTTTTAATGCTGCTGTAAACTCATGTCCTTATAACCTTTCTGCCTGATCTCATATGCCTTTATATTTAGTTGAAAAAATTCTGCCATAGTACTGTTAGAGTGAGGAAAATGATTCTTGAAACCTAGGCCCAGGAAGCTCAAATATAAGGAGAAAATAAAAGAAAGAAAGAAAAAAAATTATTTCTGGAGAGAAAAAAATTTAGTAAGCTGGTGAGATTAATCCCTTCTGCTGGGTTGAATCACAAACCATTTGTTAGTGTCTTTAGAGAAGATCCTGGTTCAGTGTTCAAACTTCTATGTTGGGAATAGGTTACATGATGATGTAGAATTCCAAACTGATACTCATACATTTTTTTTCTAGTTAGTAAAATGTCCCTAAATTCATCAGGTAATGCAGAGAAATTCTGAAATCACCCCCAAATTATCTAATATGAAGCCATAAGTTTGGGCCATTTTTCTTTACTTATTTGCAGTAATATATCCTTATCTACCGATTTGCTGAATGTCTTAAAACAGTCATAAGAGTGACTTCTTTTTGTCAGGTCTTGTATCATTTAAACCCTTTTTACTCAACGAATGAATGGTCTGCGGAGCAGCAGTATTGATGTAATCTGGCAACTCATTAGAAATGCAGAATATCAGGTCTCACACAGACCTTCTGGATCAGAATCTGTATTTTAACAAGCTCCCCAGGTGTACATTAAAGTTTAAGAAGCACCGAGTGTACTTGCATTTGTCTAATAAATGAATAAGTATGTTTCTTACTTACTTTCAGACATTTGAATCATAGATGCTAAAGGAATTTGAGAAAATATCTAGCCCCGCATTTCCCCCATGTATTGCATGGAACACTCATTTCATAGAATGTCAATAGAGGTTATTCCAAAAAATTTTAGGAAACACTGCTGGTTAAATAATCCAAATAATTTTCTTTACCACAGGATTTTTCAGAGTCTTTAATAAACTTCTGTGCACTATGACTCTCCAGGGAGCGAGAGGAGGGGGAATAAGATTTAAACAGTGAGTGTGTTGCAAATATATTTGACTATGGAACATTATTTTTCACCAGCTATTGGATGGGACTAGTGTACATTCAGATACAGTTTGAAAATATTTATTGAATTCAATCCCCTCATTTAACAGATTCATATCCTTTACTTTTATTATATTATTTGGCAAAGATAAGGTAATTTATTCTAATATCTTACTGATTTTTCAGTAACAATGGGGCCATTACTGTATTGTTAAAGCTATGAAAAACAGACCCAAATTTAACAACTTGCTCACATGAGTCCAGAGTTTTTCTGGGGTGCAAGAATGGGTAAATATCAACAACTATAAATACCTGAAATCTTAACCTACTGGAAAGCTCACAAGTTAGCTTACCGCAGTTTCATGGAAGTTGGCAGAAGACACGAAACATCTGGGTCAGGGACAAATGACTGTATTACTCATGCCATAGCAACAGGGTAAGCTTCATATTTATGCCATCTCTCCATGTCTCACAAGTCCCGCATGGCCAATGTGGAGCATCCCAGGTGAAAACTACAAATAGAGTCAAAGTTAAGTACCCTTGAGTTTAGAGAACCCTGATCTTTTATAGTGAACTGCAAGCAAAACTGCCCTTTGCCCCAGAGGAGTTATTACCTTCATTACACTAGACAATAAAGAAACCTGCCCTTTGCTTCTAATAGAGGCACTAGTTCTGTCTTCTAAATCTATTCACTATATCATCATCCTTGAAAAGATGGTCTAAAACAACGGCAGCCAATGCCCATGCCCACAGAACATGCAGAGACATGCAAGACCCAAGGAAAATTGTCTCCCAAAATTTCTGGGGTGCGAGAGTAGGCGTTTTACTGCACAAAGTTATTCAGAGACCCACTCAGGCTGATGGAAACTCTAGTATGTTCAATACATGGCTTCTAAAGTGGGGGTTGTCACTATCCAAGACAGCTGGAACAGGAAGGATTTGGAGGAGCATGCATGGGAGTTTCTATGGCCAAGTTTGAAAGTAAGTGGTACACACTACTTCCGAACATTCCATTCCTAGAACTTGAACACACCTCACTGTAGAGGAGAATAGGAAACGTAGCCCAACTTTGTGCCCAGAAAGAAGGGGAAAACAGGTTTTGGAGGACACAAAGAAGTATCTACCACATTGCCAATTTGATACTGATTAAGCTACAAGTTTCTCTGTTTTCATCTCAAGCAGAAATGAATAAACATTCACATAAATGCCTGGGGGGTGGGGCATTATATTCACAGAATCATGGAATTTTAGAACTGGAAGAATCCTTAGGATCGTTCATGTTGGCCAGCCATTCTTCTCTATTCATTTTAGGGGTGAAGAAACTGAATCTCACAGGAGTTAAATGCCTTAGGTATGTGACTTGCTAAACACAGCTGCTTAGTTAGCTGAGTTGAGATTTTTCAGATCTCCATTCCACTGTACTTTGACCTGTACCAAACTTGCAAGCTCCTGGGACCCTTTTGTATTTTAAATGATCATTCCTCAAATTCCTGATTTTCATATCTGGAATTTTGATTATTAAGAATTCTTAAATCACTGAATGTCTATGTGACTTGTTCGTTTATTTGTTTTTTTAAGAAATATTTATCAAACCCTACTATGGCAGACGTTGCTCTACTTCTTGAGAATATAGCAGTGAACGGGCCAGGCAAGTTCTTGTTCCCATAGAGCAAATATTGAGGTGATATTCCGTGATATTTAGAATATTGTTAGCTTCATTGTGAGAGACACTATGGCTAGTTTATGATATAAAACATTTCATATAGATTCCAAATAGTTTACATTTCTTTTTGCCAACTTAAATCAGCATAGCCTTTACAGTTTTTACTTTTGTATAGACTTTACAGCTTTTTAAGTTTCTTTATAATTAGTTTATAACAAGATTCCCCTTGTATTTCATACAACAGCTAACCTTTTAAAATAAGCCTTATTTATTACTTCTATAACAAATAAGTTATTATTTTGTTGTTGCCTTTGGGTTAACAGTTTTTATTATATTAAAAACAGAGCTTTATTTCAAGTTCTCAAAACAGATTGGAATGTTTTTAACAGAATTCTCATTCACATGTTTTGATTTATCAAAGCATTTTATGTTTACTTAAAAAAATTTCTTTCTGTTCCCTAGAGAAGTCCATAATGTACTCAGTGCAAGTTGAACATCAGAAATATAATGCAGTCAAATGACAGAATGAAATTCGAGAGAAACTGCTGAAGCTTTGCTCTTTAAAAGAAAAAGCTATTTTTCTATGTTACATTGTGTGTATATATTATGGAAATATCTGAAAGATACACAGCACCCCTTGCTCAAAACTATTGTTTATGAACAAGTATATGTAATGTAGTTTATTGGGAAAAAAAAAGTTTCAGTTTAAAGTAATAATGCATGAAATAGGTATAACCTGGCATGTTGCAAAGAGGTTCCGATTGCAAGCCTCAAGAATCAGGATGTAATTTGTGATAGTGCTTAAAAAGACAATACAATATAAATATTTGTATAGCATTTTGTAGTTGACAAAGCTTCCCCCCCCATTTAACAACACGTAACATTTATTGAGCAGTTACTATGTGCCAGATGTGGTGATATCATTTAATTCTTAATACACCTGTGTGAGTTAAGTGTTTACTGCCTCTTCAACACCCTACTCTTCAACCTCCCCCTCCTCTCCTTATCAACTGACTGCCTGGGTACCTCTCATGCCAGACTGGAGCACTAGGGAGAGCTTCTGCCTCCTTCCAGGACTCGAGTCTGGTACATGGTACTGATTAGTTGGTGGAATGGGGGAGGCAACCTGAATACACGAACACATTATTTTTCAATTTCTGCATCTGACCACAGTCAATGGGAGAATTAAACAGGCATTTGCAAAGTTCTCAGGCGTTTGGGTTTAGAGTTATTTATTTTACAGACATCACAAAACCCCTTTCTTATTTTGTTGCTTCTTTTGACTTCATCCAGCTGCTGGCCCAGAGGCAGTCTGTATTTCACACCCAGCTTGGGTGGTCCTCAATGCTGCCTGCTGCCTTGCCCAACTTAGAAATGTACATCTGTGCCTCCTGTTAACCTGTCATAAGACAGGGTACAGGTTTCAGTTCTTGGCCAAGTTATTTGACACCAGTTCATGTCTCTCTGGGAAGTAACTCTAATTCTATTTTATTTATGTCTTTTTGTTTGTTTGTTTACTTCCACTTCTGCAAACTGTCTTTCTTGATCCAAATTATAGAGATGGAGGTATTTACTTCCCATTGTATCTTCACCCCACCACCCAGATCCTTGAAACATTGTTTTTAAATACCAGCCTGATTTTAATTTATGTCTGCTTATTTCTCAATTGCCATTGGACCACATTTTATATTATGTACATTTTCCCTTTAGTAAATACTAAATATTATTATATTAAATTGATTCTAAGATGCGTATTTTTTCATACTTTAACATCTCTGCCATCAGCCTGCATCTCATGATATTTGCCATCTTGCAATTAATTGCAGCCCTTTAAAAATTTCTTATTGGACCATAAAATAAGGTACATATTGAGCAATCCACGTCTTCTTAGATTTGATGAAATTAAGTGAATATAACCATAACAAATAAAGAGTCTGCAGTTTAGAGAGGCCAGCAGATTTGCCCAAGATTATGATAGTCGAAGCTGGGTGGGACTTGTCCCTGAGCAAGCTGACTCCTGAGCACTTGCTTTGTGCTCTGCACTACGGCAGAGGAAGGTAAGGTTTAGAGAGTGACTTGCCCAAGGGCACCAGGCTGCCATGGTATAAAATTAGGATTTGAATCCAGAGCCCATTCTCTTTCCACTGTAACACACTAGTTGATTCTATAAACTTGAAGGCACTTAACTTCACTAGTTCTCAGTTATACCATCTTAAATTCAGAAATTTGACTTAGAAAAATCTCTAAGGTCCAAGCAACTTTTAATATTCTGATTTAAAATAGAGCCAATTCCATTTTTTAATTTAATGTTTAAATATTTTAAAAATATTGGCTGGTGCAGGTAATTTCAAGTATGTGGCACGAAACTTTAAAAGCAGCAAGGAAAATTCAAGGAAAAATAATTTTAACATCTTATGCCCCAGCCACTTAATTCTACTCCCTAGAGGTAAACCCTGCTACAACTCTCTTGTGCATATTCCAGAGACATTCTGTATATTTACATGCACATAAAGTAAATATATATAAAGTAAATATTATGTATATATAATTTTCAAATGATCAACATGAGTTCACACTGATATCTCCAATTCCAATCCCACAACAGAAGACTCTAGTTTTTTCCCTTTCCAAATTAACTCCTATCTCCAACATAATCCTTAATGTATTTCATTTGCTCAATTCCCCTGTATAAAGCAATCTCCTGGACCATCTTCCCTCTACTTTAGGAGTGTCCTTATCACCTACACCCTGTGTTAGCCTGCACCCTCTCCCATGTCGATTTCCTTCTCATCTAGGCTGGGCTCTGAGGTCCCACACTGGTAAGGTTGGCAGAGAAGATACAGGGCATTTAGTTAAATTTAAATTTCATGTAAACAATATATATATATATATTTAGTATAAGTATGTTCCAAATATTACATGGAATATACTTATACTAAAAAAACTTATTCATTGTTCAACTGAAATTCAAACTTCACTGGGATGCCTATGTTTTTAGATGCTCAATTTGGCAACCTCACACGATGGGTCACCCACCACAACTCAGTATGGAACTTTCTTAACCTCGAGTTTTAAAATCCCAAGCTGAGCTGCCCACCTCCCTTACTCTGTCGGCCTTGGTTATTACTACTATTAATAGCTTTTAAAGTGAACTGTTGGAAAAGGAAAGGAAGGGAACAGAAGGGGAAAGAGGAAGAGGGGAGAAAGAGGCAAGGGAAGGGATGAGAAAGAATGCATTAGATTTTCAAAATTTACATTTATGAAAATAAATTTTCCACTCACCTAAACTATAAATAGTCTGATGATTTTTAAAAACCCATGGACAAGCCTATGTCAAGCCTAAATCAACTAATAATAAGGTAATTAAGTCAACAATTAAATCAACAAGTACTATAATGATGAGATAAGTTTAGAATTTCAGGATTATAAAGTCCTGCTTCGGGCAAATTAGGGAGAAAACTTTATTGTTGACATTTAGTAGTTCCTTATTTAGAAAAAAATTGTATGTAGAAAGAATATATTTTAGAACATTGAGCTTTTGGTTATTGCAATAAAGAAACACATGCATTGTAAATAATGCAAAAATTAAAAATTAAAAAATTTCTCAAGCCAACCTTTCCTACTTTACAGATTGACCACTATCTTTTAGAAAACAACAATGAAACGTTGGCTTAAGGTATTTTATTTAGTCCAAAACACTCATCTTGGCTTTTAACATACTTATTTGAGGAAATAATTAATTCTGAAGCGCAGGTGTATTCAAAGTGAATATTTCCCTATTCTTCTATTCTTTTCTTTTCTTTTTTCCAAGCTCAAAGCAGACAATTAACAAGTAAAGATACTCAAACAAATGATTCAAAGTCAGAAATAGGGCTTGGCAGGACATCCAAAGCATGTGGAAATACTTAAAAAGAGAAAAGGGAAAGACCCGCAGAGAACACATAAAACCACCTGGTTGCAGTTGTGCTAAGGGGAAATAATGCGAACATAGGGGAGACTCATATTTACTGGAATCAAGGGCAAGATGCATGTGGGCAGATCCCAGACTTCCATGCATGGTGTTGTATGTGGAACAGCTGGATGTTCATTTTGTCCCTCTGTCAGGAAATTTTCTATAAGCAACTACACATGTAGTATCTGGATATCACCTTTTGGGCCAGAGTGAGGAACTACAGCTCAAGATGCTGAATCTGGTTTTAGAGGAAAAGAAATACTCGGAAGTACAATATATTCCTTTACACTCCACCCTTAAGAGCTGTGGGCAATTAGGATACTGATGGACAGGAAATAGCTGGGTGCTCCCTCTGTTCTGCAGAAGTTCTCATGATGGCTGTGGAGGACATAGGAGCATGAAGTGGGAAAAATGTGGGCTTTGGAGCCAGATACAAGCTGGCTTCGGAGTTTTATTTCCTACTTACTGGGTGACCTAGGCAGGAGACAGGTTACTCAGGTCTCCAAAAACTATTTCTTGTTCTGTTGAAATACCACCTTTCTAGGTTATTGAGAGGATTCCAAACAAACAAACAAACAAACAAAACAAAAACAGTTGTTCTCAAAGTATGGTGCCTGAACCAGAAGCCTCAGCACCAAGTGGGATCTTATAAAAATTGTAAATTATTGGCTCCATCCCGGATCTACAGAATGAGAATCACTGATTCTATGGTTTAATGGACCCTCCGGGTGAATATGGTGATTTGAGAACTGCTGAGATAGGAAAAGCCCCGGGCACTAAGTCCATGGGCAAAAGTGGTAAGTACCTAAATCAGTATGCTGCTTCTTCATTTGCTGTCTTCCTCTGTTTCTCATGCTCTCCTCTACCTTTTCATATCAGAATATATTAGTGTCGCCTTCTGTCTTCTGTCTTCTCTTATAAAGGAAGAGAGCTGAGAGCAGAACTGGGACAGAAGCTGGGCTGCTACAATCAAACTCACACCTAGGGACCCTGATACTTGCCTCCTAATGCTTTATAAGGCTTCTGAACTGTTAAATGCCACCCCACTGAGCCCATACATCAACCAGCCAACTCCCGAAACCCCAAAGGAGAGGAGCTGGAAGCTTGTAGGAAGAATTGTTTTCATCATCTGGAAGGCCCCGTCTGGATTTGTGACATTTCCCCGTCTCTCAATATATCCTCCTCGCTGCAGCTAGGTCATCTTCCTAAATAAAAAAATATCTGGTACTGTCACTCCTCTACTAAAACCCTCTGTAGCCTTCATAGATTTACTTTTAAGATTCAGTCAAACACCTTAACATAGGTAACACGTAAAGTAATTCCCGATCTGACTCCAAAGGACCTCTTTAATTTTTCACTTCCTATATACCCCTTCTCTTCCTATCCCCACCATCTTTATCTCCCCACCCCAACACACACAAGCACACACACACAGGATGAACTTGGCCAGGTGGAAAGCCAGGGGTGAGATGAGGCTTCCTGGCGGATATTACCCTTGAGCTAATCATGAAGGCCACAGAGAAAGTACTCTAGGCGAGAAGAAGAAACATGTGAAACAGCACGAGGAACTATGACATTTTATGGGAATTATTTCTAAAGTGTAAGTTATTAGGGGAGGTGTGGAGACAGGTGAGGCTGAAAAGCAAGGTCAGGGCAGATCTCTTTAATGACATGAGAACTAAGGCACTCAAAAACCAATCTGCACACACATAGGCAAATTTCAACACAATGCAGAGAGGTTACTGGTTAGATTAGATTGTTTTTGTTTAGGTCTTGGGTAAAAGGAGGTGTTATTATCTCCATTAAATAGCTGGAAAAACAGACTTTACCTTCTCTAAGGTAAATCATGATCCATGGGATGCATGCTTACACTATAAAACACTGAGGATGTACTTCCAAGCCATCACTATGCTTCCAACCGCTGCATCTAGGTTTTGCCTGGCACTTTAAAAACCAGAGATTGACTTCAAATTTTGACTACAGCTCGAGATCCAACTTAAAACCTTTCACCGAGGTCCTCAATTTAGAGAAATTACTTTTTGAACATAAGAGATTTATTTCCTTGTAATAAAGTCTTAATCGTTTGTTATTATTTATTCCTTAACACCGCTGTCTGGGAAGAGTCTGAGATTTACACGATTACTTATTTTGTAGATCTACTTGATGAATTCTTGATGTAGAGCCTCCTCTGTCTGCACAACTAGTATCAATACCCATAAAAGGCCATTTATGCAATTTGCCAGCTCTGGAAGTGTCAATTTCCTAGAGTGGGTGTCTTTAGTGACCTCCACTCATGTTAGAAAAATTTCTGTGAATGTATTTACTTCTGAATTCTTTTCTTAAAATATGTGGAAAAGACAACCTTGAAAATAATGTTATGTTCTTGAAGAGATGGGTGTTGTTTTCCATCTTTCAGGAGCTGGTTGACAAAACTTACCTCTAAAGAAACACAGTGAAATCTTAAAGTGTAGGGGAAAACAGAGAAATCGGTGTATCGAACTGCCAACTGGACTTAACTGAAATGATTATAACAATGACAATATTAATCAATATAATATTAATAACAGCACTAAGGTTAAGTGATTTTAGTGAAGTATCTAAAACTTTTTTAAGTTGGCAAAAATATTACATACACCTTAGGAGAAAAAAGGTTATGAATTCTTTTTGACCTTCATTTAAAAATCGTCAATATCGAGACATCTTACATTGGAAAAAGTTTAAATTAATTAATTTTAGTCTGCTAAGTCTCTCAAACTTTTATGTTCTTTGAAGGAAAGGTTATGGTGTGTTCTAGAATCAATGCAGAGCTTACTTTACAGTAGCAAGCAAAAAAAATATTTGTTGAATCAATGAATAATAATATTATTCAACCAGATCAATAAGCCTAAAAACACTTTTAGCAAATATTTCATTTCATATTGTGAAGTATTTATCTTGGAACATGGCTTCCATTTAAAGTCAGTTAAATAATTTTTGTTCCTCATTATTTACTTTACAGATAAAGTGTATATGCACAAGATAGTATAAGTACAGAATATTTTTGTATCTTGGAACATGGCTTCCATTTAAAGTCAGTTAAAATAATTTTTGTTCCTCATTATTTACTTTACAGATAAAGTGTATATGCACAAGATAGTATAAGTACAGAAATATTTATTGCAGCATAGGATATAATAGTCTAAGATTGAAGCAATCTAAATGTCTGTCAATAGAAAACTAGTTACTTCCACACGATGGAATACTATGCAGCCATTACAAAGAATTGGCATCTCTATATAAGCCTAGCTTGGAAATATTGTGGGTTCAGTTCCAGACCATTGCAATAAAGCAAATATCACAATAAAGTGAGTCACATAATTATTTTGGTTTCCCAAAGCATACAAAAGTTATTCTTAAACTATATTGTAGCCTATTAAATGTGTAATAAATAACATGTCTAAAAAATCGAAATACTTTATTTATTAAAACTATATTGCTTAAAATGTTAACTATCATCTGAACTTTCAACAAATTGTAATCTTTTCACTGATAGTCTTACCTTCAAATTGTAAAAAAAGCACAGTATCTGCAAAGGGAAATAAAATGAAGCATGCTTGTATATCACTAAGTGAAAACAGAAGAAGCATATATATATATTTTTTTATTTTGAGACAGTCTCAGCTTATAGAACACTTGCATGGATAATACAAAAATATTTTTTTTCTGACTTTTTGAGAATAAGTTGCTGACAAAGCTCCATCACTTCTGAATACTTCTAGTGTATATTGTCTACAAAAAATACAGATACCGAAATAAGGAAATTAACATTGGTATGTTCCCACCATCTAATCCTCAGACTCCTTTCTAGTTTTGTTAATTGTCCTAATAATGTTTTCTATAGAGAAATGATCCAGTCTAGAATTAGGCATTGCATCTGGCCGTCACTGAATTTTCATCTCAGTGCTAAGTCCTGAGCAGTTCCTCTCTGTCTTTCTTAGCTTTTATGACCTTGACAGTTTTGATAACTGCAGGCCAGTATATTTGTAGAATATCCCTTATTGGGCTTGTCTGCTATTTATTCATGATTAAATATGGGTTACACATATTTGGCAAGTTAATCTCATTGCATCTTATCAGGTGGCACATGGTTTCAATTTACCTCATTACTGGATATTAATTTTGATTCTTTGATTAAGGTAATGTCTGCCAGATTTTTCCACTGTAAAGTTATTCTTTTTCCCTTTGGAATTAGTAAATATGAATGGACAGAGCTAGGATACATATATATACACATATAATATAAATATATATTATATGTATATATATAATATAAATATATATTATATGTATATATAATATAAATATATATTATATGTATATAATACAAATTTACATATGCAGGTAGATATATCTATACATATATATGTACATGTACATATACATATATCCATATACATATATATTTACACTTACTGTGACTAGTTGTGTGGTTTGGGATATCTTTAATAGAGAGCAGGTTTTGTATTCTGACATAACCTTAGTTTAGTAAGTTATAGAAGCCCTGTTGTCCTTTCCTCTCCTCATGTATAGTAACTAAGAAATTAAGCCTCTCAGTTCTTTCATTTTCTTGTTCTCATGTAATTTTCCTCTTAATTTTTTAAAAAAATCTGCATCCTTGAAAGACAACATTAAAGCAAATGTAATGAAGCAATGGGTGTTTTGTGAAAAGACGTAATATGCTGTCAACAGATAATAGAACCCTCATACCTCTCAGTTCCATGGTAGTAGTAGTAGTCTCTGCTTCTGATATTGGCTGTTGTCCACCTAATCATCATCCCTGACCCCCTTCTTTCTTATTTAGGTAGGGAGCAAAGATCCCTGGGTCTCTGGGAGGGTAGGATCCTACCCTCAGCCCCTAGGGCTCATTGGTTTATATGGGCCAAGGTGAATTTATTCCCTTTAGCCTGTGATTGATCTATGAGTGGGCATATGACTCAGTTTTGGCCAATGGGGTATAATGGGAAGACTGGTAGGGAAGACTTTGCTTCTTGAGTAATAATACAAAGCTAGTTGAGAGAGAGGTCTTTTAATCCCACTCTTACCAATGTAGATAAATAGCATTTTACAACTGCAAGGAGACAGCAAGAGGATAAAAACTGACTTTCAAGAATGGGAACATGAAAAAACAAGATCCAGGTCCCTGATTCATTGTTGAGCTGCTGACTCAATGCCAGCAACCACCTACCTCAGGGGTTCTTGCTTAAGAGAAGAATAAAATGCTTATTTGTTATAGTCTCCAAGTCAGCTTTCTGTTACCTGGAGTCAAACTGCAGCCTATCTGAAAGCCTGATTAAAGGAGTCTGGAACAGACTCAATCTCTGCTAAGAAAAGATCACTGCTACTATTATACCCTACACTACAAGATAGAAACTGGAGAATTTAGGGAAATAGGTAAGGAATTTCTTTAGAAAGGCAACGAAGTAAATGAAAGTACGATGCAGTATCCATATGTTAACTTTGTGTTAAAGGGATTAAGTAATGTATTTATATTTTTTGTACTTACATAAAGAAACACCTAAAAGATAAATACACATGTAGCCAGATAACTAAAGGAGAAGATAGGGAGGAACATTGGGAATGTTGTGGGAATGAGGAATACAAACCAAACAGGAAACAGAAGACTGAACTTGTTATGGAAAATTGGAAAATCATGTTTACAAAAAAAGACTTTTTTTGATAAAACTATATTTTGACTTTCTTTACATTATTTACTGGCTGAGTAATTTTGAGCAAATCCTTTAAATTCTCAATGTCTAGTTTTCTTACCTGTAGTATGAGAAATCAACAGTTTTCAATTAAACTTTCATTTCTAAAGCCATACAATTCTATAATGTATAATTTAATAATATTATATACACACAGTTAAATTATTAAATTCAATAATTTAAATTATTCCAACTAAATCATTCCAACTGGAAATTCTCATCTGGACAGCTTTACAATGGGTTAGTGGCAGCACCTTTGGACACAGTCTGGGAATGGGGCAAATTAAGCAATTCTGACTTATTTCTTTTACATTACACTACTTATACCACTTAATACTACAACCTACCTTTCCTCTCCCTTGTCTGCCATTCCTGAATCTCTTGTCAGTGAATATAGCAACTACTTGGTACAAAGCAAGCACTCAACAAATTTTTGCTGAATGAGTGAATAATGAAGTCATAGTAGTGTACCAGATCCATTTAAATGTCAAACAAAATTTTACTTATATTTGGGAAGAATAACATAAAAGATAGTAAGTTATCAGCTTTCACATTTGGATGATTGGATGGTTTGTCAGGAAAATATGGAGACTTGTAATTTGTTTGTTCCTGGCTTATCTTTTATAACAGAAGGTTATAAAGTAAAAGTTGGGGTTTTAAGAACTCAATAATAGAAAGCAAATCTAATAGTCTGTTCGATATTAGTGTTGACCTAAATGTTCTTAGGTACCAAGGGCATGTGGATCTGAGAATGAGTCACTTTCAGACTTTGCTCAGAATTCAAGAGCTCCTGTCCCTCAAAGAGAAAACCTCAGTCCTTCTTCTTTCTTGGATATCAGTTTATACTTCCAGTAAAGGTTTCCTCATGTTAAATGCACACAGCAGCCTGTCTGCTCTCCTGCTCTCCTTGGTTGTAGTTCTTGCTCAGCCTGTCCTCCTTGGTGGCTGAGTGCTGAACTGCTCTGATTCCACTTGGCTGCTGATGTCACCTTAGGCTGCCCAAGTAGTGGTTCTGATCCATCCTATATCTCAAACACAGTCCCTTTTCAGCTGCCCTGGGCATAAGAGAGGACCACCCACAGAGTTGCTTGAAACTTCAGTTGCACTTCTTTCGGTTATGTAACTTTGTCTGCATCTTCCTGGGGCAGAAGAATAGGTGTCTCTCTGATGCTAAATTAGGGTGGATTTATGTCTTGAACCACTGCTCCCTTTCCTTTCAAGTAGTTATTGAAGGCACCCGCACTTAATAATCTCAGTATCTCTCTCCCTCCTTCACTTCTTGCCTCCACGCATGAGCTTCTTGGATGTTATGTGTACAATCTTGCTTCCACATAGCAGGTAGACAGAACTCTTAATTCAACATGTTAGGGTGAAAGAGACATACTGACCTGAGTTTGGAGGCTGACTCCACCTTTGATTGGTTCTGTGACCTCTGGCAATTTACCTTTAACTCTGGAACTCAGTTCCTTCATTTGTAAAATGACATAGTGATAAAACTTATCTCATAGGGTTATTTTACAGACTTAATATATCAATGACATGTGAAACACTTTAAGGAAGTCTCGTAACATAAAGAAGGGCCTAATAAAAAACTCAAGTATTACGCTAAATGTAAGTATCACTATCATTTTTGCTTCCCTGCTACTTCTTCCTTTTTCATCATAATCATCATCATCATCATCATCATCATCATCATCATCATCATCATCATCCTTTCAGATCTAGCTGGGACTTCTATAGTACTACAAAAGTCATTTACTGTATCTTCCCAACACAGAAGTGTTACAGTAAACACCTAATTTCTTTGGAGGGAGAAGTTTTTAACTTCCTAAAACATAATTGCTAATTGATCAAGAATTTGAAAACTGAGAACATGACAGAGAAAATATTATTTATTGTCGTTTATAATGCAAATAAATATTGAGACTTATCAAGTTTCCCTTAAACAAATCATACCTAGAAAATAGTCTTAAACTTTAGTCATAAAACTCAATGTCTAGAATTAGAAAAAATCACAGAGAAAACATAAAATTGGCCATATTAAAATACTCTTATTCTGGAAATGAGCAGAGTGTATAGATATTCAATATCTATTAAATATCTTTTCTGCCTAGCATCTGAAGTCCTCTTAAGTCTAAACTCTAAAGAAGAAAAGAGATGATTTGAGGCACAATACCTCAAATTAAAATACTAGGAATTGTGTAGGAATTGCCTAGGAATTAAAAAATCTCTCTGTTTTCCTGCAGGGGAGAGATATGATAGGTGGTCATATTGAGAACATTTATAAAGCTTTAGACATATTTGGAAGGTGAGTTCATTAAGAAATATTGGAAAAAGATGTACTTCACCAAAATGATTTTCTGAGAAACTAGAAATCAATAAATTAAAAGTGGACGTAAATTTGGAACCCAAATTTTTATATCTATCTCCTGAAAGAAAGAACTGGGTGGAAGAGACGTTTTTTTCCTTGTTATATTTTGATAGTTTAACACAGCCCTGAATTGCCTCTCTGGACTATTGTTTCTTCTGTGTGTGTGTTTACTTTTTTAAATCATGGTTTTATGCTCTTTTATTGAAAAGTGGGAAGAAATAAGTATTTTTCTTAACTTTTCATTTTGAAATGGTTTTAAACTTACAGAAAAGTAGCAAAATGGTACAAAGATCTGGTATACTCTTCAATCAGATTCCCAAATATTGATATTTTAATACTTTTATTTTATAATTCTCTCTCTCATACACATACACATATATAGATGTACAGATGTACATGTTACAATATATTTTTCTGAAGCATTTGAGATTAAGTTTCAGACATGATACCCTGTTGCCCTTTAGTACTTTAATATATATTTCCTAAAAATAAGGACACTCTCCTACCTAATTACAGTCAAACTTTTAAAATCAGGAAATTAATATTAATAAAATATTACCATCTAATCTATATTTCCATTCAAAATTTTCCAATTGTCCTAATTCCTTTCAAAGTCCAAGATCTAGTCCAAGATCACATGTCATATTTAGCTGTCATAATTCTTCATTCATCTGCAATCTGGAACAATTCCTTAGTCTTTCCTTGTCTTTCATGGTCGTGATAGATTTGAAGAGTACAAGCCAGTTATTTTGTAGAATGTCCCACAATTTTGGTTTGTCTGATGTTTTCTTGTGATTTACGCCTTTTTGGCAGAAGTATCACAGAAGTGATGTGTGTTCTCAGTGTGTCATTTCTGGCAGTGCATTGGTGTCCATATGTCTCATTCTTGGTGCTGTTAACTCTTGCCACTTGCTTTAAATGGTATTTTCTAGGTTTCTCCATTGTACGTTTACTTAACATGTGTTTTGTACCTATTAATTAATGGGCACTTGAGTAATTTATGGAGAAAGTTTTTGACCATGTACATATTCTGTTCCTGAATCAGTTATTTCTATTATGGTAAGCAAATGGTGGTTTTGTAAATTTTATTATTCCTTTTACATATATGATGTTCTACTATAAAGTAGAGCTTTCCCTTCTCTATGAGAGAATCTCTATCTATCTATCATCTATCTATCTATCATCTATCTTTCTACCACTATACTAGTACTGACTCAGATTCCTGTTTGACTCAGTATTTTATAATCCATCATCATTATTATTATTATTGTATATATTAATGATCAAATTGCTTCAAGCTTTCCTATAAAAGCCCCTCAGGCTGGCTTCTATGTCCTTTTGATGTAATTCTTTGGATATATATATTTTTTACTTTCTGCCACAAGATATTCCAGGCTTATCTTGTTGTTTCCCTACCCCAGCCTTAGGTTCAGACATTTCCCCGGGACACTTGGTTTCTTGTTCTCTCTCTCTCTTTCATTGAGATATAATTTACATATAACATATTAGTTTCAAATGTACAGCACAATAACTCAATGTTTATATATATATATATATATATATATATATAGTGAAATGATCACATCAATAAACTAGTTAACATATATAGTTACAATTTTTTTTCTTGTGATGAGAGCTTTGGTTTCTTTTAGTAGAAAATACTACACAGAAATCAAGATCTGAGTACTTTGAATGGTCGCTGATATCAGGGTGTCATTGTATCTAGGCCTTTTGTAGATAGAGCTAAGGAATATATCCATGTGTACACATACTCACGCATACACACATCTGACTATATCTCTTTCTTTTTATGTGTATTTTAAAATCATAACTCCACACTGACACTTCCAATTCCAATTCACTTCTACAGGGTTAATTCCAACATTCCCTCTTTCATGTTTGTAACTTCTGCCTCCAATGCTGAAGAATCTGCTTCCCATTATCCTGTTTATTTATTTACATAGTTGTTCAATAGCTCAAATAGCCAATATTTTGATTACAGGCTTTTCCCTCAGTCCTAGCTCTGCCAACCACCCCTTGCCCCACGGAATGTGCCAACTAACTGCTCAGCTCCAACCAAGGAGAATAAAAGAGAGGTTGGATGTTTTATACTCTTGCATTATTAACTAACATTACCCAGAGAGAGGATGAAGAAAGAGAAAATTGAAATGCTAATAAAAAATGTTCAGATGCACTAACCAAATATTAAACCCAATATTTCATCTGATTTTTGCTAAACATATATTTTCCTTGTTATAGAGGCTTTGGTGTTAGACTACATTTATATAAAAATCTATTAGCAAGCAAATTGCAACTTAAATACATTTACATTAATTCTAATAAGTTTATAATACAATTTATCATGTATGATTGACTGATAGACTTCATTGGGGCAAGATCTAAGATTTCATCATTGTAAGTGATTATAAAAACTGTACAATGTAGGGCATGCCACTGCCTCCCCAAAGTGTAAGGACTGTCAAAGTTGCCTTGTCTTCTTTCTTCTCTGAAGCAAAGATACTTACATCATAAAGCTGAAACTTGAAACTCTACTCTTGTCTCTCCTTTTTTCCTCTCAGAACTGTGTCTTTCTTTCTAAGCATATCATGCACTTAAGAATAGGAGATGTCTCCTTAGGACATCTGAATCCCAAATGTGCTCTGTGAATCTCTCTCTCTCTCTAACTGGAAGTGAGATTGATGTTACCTGAGGACATTAGAAGATTTAAGAAGACAAAGAATTTCCATATTTTTCTTTTTCCCTTTCTTCATTCTCTGACATTATCAGGGAAATGAAGATGAGATATAAAAATTTTTGGTGAATAAAGGATTGTATTACATACAAGCAAATCCAAAAAGTAAATTTCTGCACTCTTCCCCCTTTCCAAATCAGTCACAATGTGCTGAAAATATTAAGAACATTAAAGTGATACCATGACAAGGGCTTCTAAGTAAATGATCACTCTATGTAAGATTTTATAAAATTCTGTTCACAAAATTTTTATTTGTGTGTTCACACTCCTTAACAACAAAACAATTACACTAAAGTAGTTTCCTCTTACAGTGTTATGTCTTTTTTTTTTTTTTACCTCTTATTAAAGTCTATTTCAAAGAAGTATAATAATGATCCTACATCCTCATATTCATTGAATATTATTTTCGGGTAAATTTGTTCAAATAAATTGAGTCTTCAGACCAGGAATGATAATTATTATAAATTTGTTATTCTAATGTTTGACTTTTCATGTTTCTTTTTTTTCCCCTAAAATTCTGAGAGCCCTTTGGTTCTCTGAATTGGAAAATCTAGCTCTAAAGAATATATCAGTATACTCATAGAGATTAGTTTAAATAATTATAAACATAATGGTTTGGTCATCATCTATTATAATATCTGAAAACCATTATTTCATTTCATTATTCATGTACATAGGAGAATGTATATTGTAGAATTTTGCTAGCAGAGAATCTTTCTAGAATAGATTAATTAGTATCCAAAAAGGATTTAGAGATCTTTAAACAAAGAGGGCTTCAAATTACAGATTGATTACTTGATAGCATATACTTGAAAAGGTCAGTCTAGAAACCTTCCATTAGTCAAGAAACAAGAGGTACTTTTAGGGATCAATAGAAAGGGATTAAACAGGAATATTGTCAATAACTTTTAAAGAGATCATATTTTATTTTGCTTTTTTAATCTACAATATTAATCCAGTATATAAGTGTATATCTTTATGTATAAAGTGCTTTTCATATACATTACCTCATATAAATCTGCATAGGCATGTTTACAACAGGACAAGTTAGAACCTTACAAAAGGTTAAATTCAAACAGAAAGATTCTTGGAATAATATTATAATTTCTGCTTGCAAATCTGGTGCAAATATAAATGTTTTAGGGTAGAGCACATTAAACAAGGATACAAGACTAACCCCCAAATCCGCAAATTTAATATATTCTGCTATTTTCTTTTCTTTTTTCTTTTTTTCTTTTTTTTTCTTTTTTTTCTTTTTTTGGTCGGTGCTTACTTTTGCTGTTGACTTCTTGTTTAGGGTCAGATACAGTGTAAAGTATATATGACCTTTACAAAGAGAAATAGATGATTTTTCTTTGGAATGACAGAAGATTGAAGTTAGTTTTGTTTGTTTGTTTTATTAATGAATGTTGAAGAAACATCTTCCATAACTAATCTCTTAGTTGGCATTTTAATTACTTTTAGTTTTGCCAATGAAAGTGAAAATTAGACTAAAATATGATGGAGATACTGTGTCGTGGTGCCAGGAAGCAGGCTGATGTGTGGAGTGATTGAATATTTTATGGACTCAGGTTTGATCATCTTGGACAGTGGTTGAACAGTCCTGGTCCTGAGTAATTGGGTGGGAGAGACCTGGAGGCAACATTTAGGAAAAGATTCCAGAAGTTTAAATTCAGAAGTTGGTTCTATTTTTATTTCACTTAAGGATGCCTGGTTTCCTATCCCTTGTGTTATAAAAAAGAGGCACATTTTCCCAATTTTAAAATAGAAAATGCCCAGGCTGGTTTATGAGGCACCAAATAATTGGATGAGAACTCTCCTCAACTTGGAGCCCTGCTCATGTTCACTCAAATACCCTGAAAGTTTTGCCCATAACCTGCTAAACATTGTGCTTTTAGGAACATTGGAGATGTTTGACTGAATTCTTCAGTTTCCAGGCAGATGCGGTCATTTTGTGTCAAAGTTGGAAGATTAGCTAGGATCATTTTACATATATATATATATATATATATATATATATATATATATATATATTATATTCACACATAATATATATATATATAAATTATATACACACATACACATACATATATATATATATATATATATATATATATACACATATACAAACACATATAATTTTGGGTATCTTCACTTCATCCATTGATCATATTTCTGTTACTGATGTTAATTCTACCAATTAAACCAGCAGTTCCCAAACATTTTGGTCTTAGGACCCCTTTATGCACCTAAAAATGTTTGAGAACTTGAAAGAGCTCTTATTTATTTTAGTTTTATCAATTGATATTTACTATATTAAAATTAAAACTGGCAAAGTTTAAAGTACTTATTAAATTATTACAAAACAGCAATAATAAACTCATTGAATGTTAACATAATTAACATATTTTTATCAACATACCTATATTGTCTAGAACAAAAATATTTAGTGAGAAAAGCATTGTTATACATTTTTTGCAAATCTCTTTATATCTGATTTTATAAGACAGTTTCTTCATTTAATTTATCGTGACATCACATTTCATGTATCCTCTACAAATTACCATCATATTCTCATGAAATAGTGAGAGTGAAAGAGACAAGGTAATCATGGTCTCATGAACTCAGTATTATAGTTTTGCCATCCTGGCTCCTCTGCAATAGTTTTAGGACCCCTTTTGGTCCTAGACAGCACTTTGAGAACTGCTGAGATATAGAGACTGAATAAAATTTTGATCAGGTTAGTTACCCTAGTTAAGTCATATTCCTTTATACTAAGGCACACCAGGAGAGAACACTTTAGCTGAATCTTAGATAAAGAATGTAGTTGCTATCAGAAGGGAAGCAAATCACAGTTTCCAAGATAAGTGAAAGCCTGGCATATTGAAGGAACTGCAAAGAAGTCAGTATGGCTGAATCATTTAGATTGCAAGAGGATTGTAGGGGCGGGGCAACTAGGGAGAAGAGTGACATGTGAGGCTAGAAAGGTATATAGATACTAGGACTTCACTGCAGTTCTGTATTAAGGAGTTTGGACTTTATCCTAAAGGCAGACCATTACATGAATTTAGCATACCCATATACAAGAGAAAGTTGGGGCTCACAAACATGTTCAAAGAGTACAGAGCCGTGCCTTCATTCAACCTCCTGCTATGCAATCCTACATATACCAAGGAGAATTCATAAGACTCTTAGCTATATTTACTCATGGATATCTAAATCTTACTGAGTATTTCATAACAAACACTAAATGCCAATCTTCCAATTGAAAGAAGTTATTCTGCTTAACACAAATTCTGTAGAAAGTTACTTGATGCTACTAATTCAAAAGTTGGGACTGATTATTTTGTCAATATATATTTTGTATTAACATAGAGGCAAAGATTCAAAACAAAATTCTTCCAAGTTAAATCCAGAAATATATTAAAAGGATATTAAGCAGCAAGTTAGAGATTTCCAGCAATAAAGTTGGTTTAACATTTGAAAAATGAATCAGGTTTATTAATGACATTTGATCAGTTCAACATTTATTCACAATAATAACTTTTAGTAAACGAGAAATAAAAAAGAACTTTTTCAATCTCATCATGGCTATCTTTAAATACATACGAAAAATCAACTTAAAGTTGAAATATTGAAAGTTTTAACCATGAGTTTGGGAAAGAATAAAGATGTCAGTTATCATTCCTTTTATTCAACATGCACCTAGTCATCAAGAAAAATAGAATGTAGAAGAATTTCAAAGAGAGGGAAGAAACCATTTATTTGCATATGGTGATGATGTACTTAGAAAATATAAAAACAGGGATCATAGGAAATCATTATATATTTATATATTAACAATAAATTATTAGATATTAAAATTGAAAAATGATACATGTACATTAGTATGAAAAACCAAACATCTAGGGATACATTTAACAGGAAGTGTACAAAATTTCTGCATAGATAACTAAAAAATATAACTGAGCTGAAATTTAAAGTACTTAAATAAATGAAGGGGCATATCATTTTTGAGGATTGGAAGACTCATTACTGCAAATGTGAATGTAAAATGTGAATTTTCTCTAAACTCATCTAGAGATTCAAAAAATTCCAGTCAAAATTCCATTTTTTTGGTAGAAATTGACAACCCTATTCTAAAATTTTTTGAAAGTGCAAATAGCCAAAATTAGCAATGATAATCTTAAGGAAGAGATAGAAAGAGTTCTTAGATAGGCATTCATTAAGACTACGTTAATTAAAATAGTATTGATGCAAAGATAGACAAACAGATCAATGGAAAGAATAGAGTCCAGAAACAAATTCACATAAATAGAGATTTACAACAATGTGTCATTTCAATGCAATGTAAAACAAGATTCTTGTCAAAAAAGTGTTAATTTGATATTCCTACTTAAAGAAAAAAAAATCTTAACCCTAACTCATACCATACACAAAAATCAATTCCAAGCATCATAGAACAAAATGGAAAAGTTTAAACTTCTTAGAAGACATAGAATTTTTTTTATTTGTTTGTTTGTTCTTTACCTTTCTTAAATAGGATGCAAAAAAACCCTAGCCATAAAAGGAAAGACTAGAATTGGACTTCATTAAAATTCAGAACCTACTTCATCAGATGACATTCAGATGGTGAAAAGACTAGTATGAAAGTGAAAGAGAATATTTGCTGTATATGTATCTCCAATAAAAAAGTCATATATATAACTTCTGTATATCAATAAGGAAAAAAGTAGATAACAGTATAAATAGGTAATAATTTAAACAAGCATTTTATGTAAAAGAATATTTAAATGATCAATAAATATATGAAAAGATGTTCAACACCATTAGGTATCTGGGAAATGCAAATAGACACACTGAGATACCATTACATAGTCACAGAATGATTAAAATAAACCAAAACAAACAAACAAAAAATCCCCTCTAGACTATATCAAGTGTTTGAGGGGTATAGAGTTATTGGAACTCTCATGTACTTGGGGAAACCATTTATCAATACAATCTCAAAATTAAAAATCTGTTTACCCTGTAACCCAATAATTTTTCTCCTAGATACTTACCCAACAGAAATATTATATATGTGCACCAAAACATTTACAGAAATGTTCATTACAGCTCCAGATTGGAAAAATTCTGAATCTCCATTAAATAATTAGAAAAATACACTATTACAGTGGAAATCTGAATGGCAATGAGAATAAATGAATGACAACTCCCTGCAACAACATGAATGAATCATACAGATAAAAGATTGAGTGAAAGAAGACACACACAAATGAGTCCACTGTATATAGTATATTTATAAAAAGTAGAAAATAGACATATTGATCTTTGGTAATAGATTCCAGAGGTCCTTGCTGTGGAGTAGAAATGGGATCAGTAATGTTTAGATGTGGGTATTGAGGGAGGCTTCTGGTTTGCTGGTAATAATCTATATCTGGGTTGTGTGGTGGTTATGTTTCCTTTGTAAAGTTCATTAAAATATATATTTTAGATTTGTACACTTTATGGTATGTATGCTATACTGCAATAAAAGAGTAAAATGAAACAAACCAAATCTGTTGTTTCCTAACTAGAATGTAGGCATATATTTAGGACTACTCCTATACCAATGATTTGTCATACTACCCTTTGTCTTCAGAAACACTTTTTATTAAATATGCATACCTAATTTACTCAGGAGAGGGCAGCTAGTGCAGGAAAGAGCATCGGAATGCCAGGCTGTGTCAAAGGCTGGTAGCAGACCATGAGATCCTTGGCTCAGTGTGAATAATGTTTGTCAGTTTCTTGACTCTCCTGAGTATCTAATTCTGCTGTTGCTTTGCTTTCAACTGAAAACCATTGACTCAAAATATTTAATAAGAAGTGTATTTGTAAACATGCCAGAGGTGGGGCAACAGTGCAAGTAAGACTATCAAGCAGATTTTTTAAATACAAAGTTGACAGCGGCTTGAGGTACCTTCAAGAGACAAGCTTGCAGGTGGGGAAAGAGAGGGTAAAGATCAGCCTGCGACCAGGATGAGTGGAAGCACTCACAGATAAACATCCCTGCAGACAGGAAGGCAGGCTAAGGTAATGTGGCTAGTAAGTAGCCAGAGGAAACAATGCTCAAAGGCATGCGATTACTCCATGGAAGCTGAATTAATGGATAACTCATTCATTCATTCAACGAATATTTATTGAGTGTCTGCTCTTGCACAAGGACTATTTCAGGCACTGTTAATGATTGAACAAGTGCTGTGTAGGGACCACATCCTCCCAGGGGCTATGCCATAATGACATAGAGCACTGATTCGCTTAGCATTCCCATTTCCAGGAATGCATTTCCTGTGGTAACGAGGGTATATTTACCTTAAACAACATAGTCTTTATTTGTAAACATTATCTATTGCTGACTTGTACAGAAGACTTGGTAAGATAATAAGAGGGTCTTGATTGAGTCATCCACATTCTTATCTGGTCCTTCTATAGGCTACATTATGCATTTGTAAGAAACTTGGACAATAAATAGTGTCCTTCAGTTTTAGTAAAAGGCACCAACTTATGCATTACCTATATCTATGATAATTGAATACAGGTTTTGCCTATATAGGACAGAGTGAATCATTCAACTATTCTGTGTTTGATGGCCTTTTGGGAAATCTGTATATTTGAGGTTTTTTATTTTCAGTGGTAGATTTAATTTGTGCTTGTCCTGAATTTTAAGTGTCATTCTGACATGCTACTGTTAGAAAAATTTATATTCTTATGTATAGAAAGTTTAATTTAGAGTAAAAGAATGACTCTTTTAAACATATGATGTACTTACTCATCATACTTAATTGTTACTATACAAGCATATTGCAGCAACCCTGTGTACACTGCATATTCTAAAATATTTTCATCATGTTTAAGGATCCAGAGATTTTAGAAGTAAAATATAGGCTATGGTTGAGTTTGTTTCATAACAATATAAAGTAAGTGTGTATGCAAAGATATGTAGAAGCGATTCTCAAACAAAAGAATCAAAAACTAGCAGGGTAAAGTGGTGACCACAGGCTTGCCTTGCGGTTACCTTTAGCTACGTGGGGAGCTGGGCTCAGGTGCTTATTAGCTGTATGGTCTTGACCAACTTACCAACCTTGCTCAATTAGGCTCACAAGAATCCTCAGTTTTCTATGTAAAATGTGCATTATAATAGTGTTCACCTCATAGGGTTATTGTGAAACTTAAATGAGATAAAGTATACAGAATTCATGTATCACAATACACATTTCAAAAGGACTATTAATTTTTAGGAGAAACTTCGATGCCAATCAAATTTATTTTAATACTGTCTGCTGAGTTTAAGTATCTCTCCTTTTTAAGGTCCAGTTATATGAAATACTTCTAAAATATTGCAGGACATTTTCACATTTTCTCCAGAGGATGGAAGTTTTTGCTATTACATCGCTGCTCTTAGTCTATATCATCTTGGTTATTATCTCTGCGAGGTTTAAATGAAAAGAAAAGATATTTGTGTCATGGTGTAATTTATTTAATTGCCAAGTATGCTGATAAAATAGATTGAAGGGGGTGAAGGCATTGTGAACTTCAGTTAATCAAAATATACATCCCACTGATGCCTTTGGTAGTTGAGCCTGTAATTTCTTAAGAGTGAAGTCTATATATGTTTAAAATTTTAACAACTTATTTCTGATTCAGGGTTTATCGTTGAGCATATATGTAAAATTTAATCAGATTTTTTTTTTTTTTTTTTTTTTTTTTGCTGGGACTGAATCATGCAGACCCAATTCCATTCCAAGCCTTTCACCCATTTTGTATGTGTCATCTGAATTATTGTACCTAAGATAAATATTTGGATCCTAAATGAAGGGAGGAGTAGAAACCTATTTTAAAATGAACTCTCCTAAATTTATGTAAATTTTCTATCTATATACTTTCTGTTCAAGCTTTTCAATCTAATTCCTCTCTTTTCCTGCTGCAAGAATTCAAACAAACTTCCTCTTCCAAAATGGATTATTCTTCATTAAAGAGGAGTTTTTGGAGTTCTTTGGTCATTGGTTGAATTCTGGAAACATTACAGAATCTCTCAACCAATCAGAAAAAAAAAAAAAAAGGTCAAGGAGGTTGGCAATCCAATAACTTACTTCTGGGTTCTTTGAGAGTATCTCTAAGCCAACAAAGGTCACTAGAAACTTAGTTCATGCTGCTATAATAAAAATATCATAGACTGGGTGTATTAAATGGCAAATATTTATTTCTCAGCCTTCATTCAGGCTGGGAAGACTAAGGTCAAGATGAGGCAGATCTGATGTCTGGCAAGAACCACCTCCTGGCTTATAGACAGTGCCTTCTTGCAGTGAACTCACACAGGAAAGGAAGAGGAAGGAAAGGGAAGGAAGATAGGGCAAGGCAGGGGCAGGAGAAGAAGAGGGTGTTTTCTTATAAGGACACTAATGTCAGCGTGAGATCCACCCTTATCTCCCCAAGGCCCCATCTTTGAACACATCGAATTGGGACTTAAGCTTTAACATATGAATCTGGGTGGACAAGAACATGCACTCCATACCAGGAGTTCACGCTTTCTTCAAGTCTTTGCTTCTCTCTGGTAAAATAACAGAGATTTTAAGCCACCCCACTATTAATACCACCCACAGCATGACGAAAATGATAATAAAATTATTGGCAATATCTGCTTGCTCTCTGCTGTTCGGCTTGTTAGAAAGTGAGGAAACAGGAGGCACAGAGAATGAAATTACTTTTGAAATAAAACTAACTTTTATCTAGCCAAGGTTTGTCAAATTTGGTATATTCTTTCTCTTGCTCTTACTCGCCCAGAGTTTTCTTTGTGGTCTGAAAGTTACCATTTTAAATGCAATTTGAGTGACATAGTCAACCCTGGGATCCAAAGTAGCTTTGATGTTTGTCAGGAGAACGCTGGCATGCCGGAGTTCTAGTACACTGTTGTTGCCACAGGACTACTCTAACTTCGCAAAGACTAGGAGAAGAATTAAATATAAAAGAAATACTTTTGATAAAACAAAAGGAATTAGTATCTTTCTTAAAGCCTAATCTGAAAGATTTTTCTACCGCTTTTCTGTAAGAAATATGTAGGCACTAAATTCAGTTCTTATTTCAACAGAACATTTATATGTCAATTGCAAGAAATACGTAGAGGGGGTGAAGTTGACTTCAATATCTTATTGAACAATGTGACAAGAATTTTTAAATGTACAAACTAACCATGAGATGACCTTTCAAAACTGAAATGCATAGGTGTGGATGACATTTTCCCATTCAGTTACTTATTTTGAAATCTAAATTAAAGCACACACAGCACCAAATTAAATATCTCCTCCCGAGAGTGAATATCCCAATCATTTCTAACTAAGCAACTTAAACATCCAGTAATCAACAAACATTAACATGTAAATACTTTGTTTTAATAAGCCATAAACATTAATAAGCACATGGTTGAAATTATGCCTGCTGAAATTATTCATCTGCAACCTGAAATATCAAATAAGACTGGAGAGAAGTAAAACTGTTAAATTTGATTCTGAAAACATTCATGAGAGTTTGCATAAATCCTCTTTATTTTCTAGTGGATTTTTTAAAAGATTTTTTTCCCTCCCCCTGCTAAGAGACTTATGAAACTGAAATGTCAAGTGAGAGTTGCTTTATATCATGTTCTGTCAATCAAAGGAAGGGAGGCTTTATGCATCTGTTGCTAGTATATTGGCACTTTTTGAAGAGTGTTTCGGTGGGAGCGAGAATAAATAAAGATCCTTCAGGCACTTTCTCATTTATGGATGAGGAATCAAAGCAGTCTGAAACTTCATTTTCAGCCTGATACCCTGAAGATTGTTGGCTGATAATTCTGGATGGAACAGCTTATCTTGGAGGATTAGGGAGAACATGGCCTTCCTATTACTTCTGGCTTCAGCCTATTCAGCTGGGTAGACTTTGTCACACAGTATCTGGGCCTTTACATATGTCACTAATCTTATCTATATCTTTTCAGCTCCTTCTGTTGGAGCTGTGGTTTCCCAAGCCTAAACCTCCCATTTCTTCATTACACCATCTGTGTATGGTATTAGCCTTCACTAACAGCCTTTCTACGCCATGTCATTCAGTAATGGCAAATTTTGCAGACGTGCTGCTTTCATGAGCAGGTTGGGGTAGGATTTTATCCCAAATCTTGAGACTCTCACATCAGTTATATTAAAAAGCTCCTGTTAGTCCCCAAACAAACTTATTTTTCCCCTTTACCAAATCGGCTTAGCAAAATGAAATAATCTCCACAATACATTATCTTTGCAACCATTAAAGATAACGATGTCTCCCTTGGGCGCCGGTGTGTCTGTGCCAGGCTGTCATTTCTTTCCCACAGGTATGAGACAGTTGTTCACCCATGGAACAAATATTGAATTCTTACTGTGTGCAAGACGACAAGAGGTCACAGACATGATTTCAAAATTGACTCTGTCTTCAAGATGTCTACGTTTTGGTGGGGAAAATGTGAACTCACACAAATAACTATGATGCAAGATAAAAAATTGTGCAGACCCAAGAAAGATACATAAAGTGCTTGGATACTTCATAAAGGGCAGATAAGAGAGAGGACGAACCTAAGAAGGCCAAGTAAAGGAGCTGGCATTTAAAAACAACAAAGGTGTGCAATTGGGTTTGGGAATTCTTCCAGTGTCTGTTTCCCAGTTACTTTCAGAATGACAAATGTAAGTTAAAAGTGGTAACAGTGTTAGTGACTGAGGCTGGAAGGGATCTATCTGTATCAAAGATTGCTCCTGGACCACCAGATATCCATTTTCACTTCACTTTCAAATTAACCTCACATTTAAATGGGCACCCTTCTCCCTGAATACAGACACTTGTCAGTTTCCCTTGCAGCTCTGTGTGGTCATATGCCTGAGTTCTCACATTAATGAGATGCAAGTGGAAGAAATTGTCTTTAAAAGCAGAGTATAAACCCTTCTTCTCTTGTGTCCTTCTGGTTCTTGGAATGTGGGTATAAGGGCTAGATCTCCAGCAGCCATCGGGAACAAGAGAAGTTGGAAGAAGCCTAGGTCTCTGACAATGGAGATTTCACACCAGCCCTGCTCTGCTGATCTGCAGCCTGTTTTTATCCTAGAAAGAAGTAAACTTCTGTCTCATTTTAGTTTTGGTTTTGTTTTGTTTTGACCTACCTTAACCACTACAGTCTATTCCCAGTGCTAAAATCCTAGTCTTATATGCACCTATCATGTAATAGTGCCTGATAAGGTATCTAGTTTCCAAACATTAAAATGACATGACTCATCAGCCACAAAATGTTTATGAGTACTTGCAATGTTCAGGGCACTTTTCTAGGCAAAAAGAACAAAAATGATAGGGACTAATCATGGCTCATGAAACCTAGATATTACTGGGAGTTTAAGACATGTTTGCTAAAATATAATTACTCAAATACAGTTATTAAACACAAGTATCAAAGGAGGATACAATCCATAACATCATAGGAGTTGAGAGGAGACAGCAAACACAAAGCTGGGGGAGATAGGGCTATCACATATAATATAGAATACCCAGTTAAAATTGGATTTCAGATTTAAAGATGCATAATTTTTAGTATAGATATATTCCAGATATTACATGGGACACACTTACATTAAAAAAATGTAGTTTATTTGAAATTCAAATCTCAAATTTAAACTAAAATTCTAAATTTCAATTATCCAAAATATTGCATGGGATATACTTATACTAAACATTATTATTTTTTGAAATTCAAATTTACCCAGGCATCTTGTATTTTTATTTGCTACCAACTTCTGTGATGCTTCCAGAAGAGGTGGGAACTAAGCTTAAGGATGAGGGGAATCAATGGAGAGGCAGGGATGAAGCCATGTTTTTGGAAGAATGGTGCACTTTTATGGGCCAGAGCCCAAGCCATCAGAAAAACATAATCCCATTTTATTTCCGTGTCAATTTTACTCAAAGAAAAAATTAAAATAATATTATTTCCAACACTGAGTAGAATGCACAATTTACATAAATTTTCATATAAAGCAGAGCTTCTCAACCTCAGCACTATTGCCATTTTTGACTGGATTATTCTTTTCGTGAGGGACTGTTTTGACATTGGAGGCTGTTTAGCAGTATTCCGGCCTCTACCTATCAGATGCATGCTCTTTCCAGTTGTGACAACAAAAATGTTTCCAAACACTGCCAAATGTCCTCTGGGAGTGTGTGTGTGTAGTGGGGACAAAGTCACACTTGATTGAAAACCACTGCTATAAAGCATTATGCTTCCAAAAAATTTTGTGGTTGTTATGGATCATTTGGGGCATTGTCCCCAGAGTGTTCATCATATGCATTAATTCTCCTCATCACCATGCTTCTTCTGTGGACAATTTTAAGAAGTACCCAAAGAAGGCATTTCTAATGGGAAAAGAGATAAGCACCTAAATGCCAATTTAAGTCAGGATGTTACTTTTCTTTCTAATTTATTAGTTTTTTCCTTCTAATTTTCCAGATTGTAAAATCCTTGAGGCAAGAACAATTCATTTCCCAAAGCACCTAATATCTAGCACATGACAGATATTCCATTGATGTGAACTGAATTGCAGAATAAAAGTTTTTAGTTTCTGTTTTGCAAATCCCAGGGATCAATGAATGAGAGAGGAAGGAGAGAAAAGCCTTTAAGATGACCTCGGGTAAATGGCTAGGTGAAGGCAACACTGTCAATATTAGCAATGCAGAGGATTACTTTCGGCAATAGGACTTTAACACCAACTTTGCAGATAGATTCCCCAGACACTTTAACACTTGCTGTTTAGAGTCACTGACATTGTCTGCACTTATTTCCAGAAAGAAATTTCTAGCCGCCCTTCACCTAGCCAGGAGTAATATTCCCTCTAAGCGTCGTGCCACTGTGGTTGCATCAGCCTTTAATTATACAGACGAAGGCCTGTATTTGTAATCTGCCGCCCACTCTGCTCTCCTGGGCAACTCACACACCTAAAAGGAAAATAAGCCTAGGTCAGTACAGCATGCTGATAAGAAAACAACCAAGCTTTCAGCTCCAGGGCTACACAACCAATTCCTCCATGGTGACAGGAGAATCAAGAGAAGAATGATGTTTATAACAAGAGTGATGATTCAAATGGTAGCGACTTGAATGGTGAAGAAAGAGAAGACTCTGTGTGTGTGTGTGTGTGTGGTGTGTGTGTGTGTGTGTGTGTAGGACTGTGTTCACACAAATTGTGAAACTGATGTACTCACTAGATATTTTTTTCCTTAGTACTAGTTTATTTAAGAGCTGTTCCCACAAAGATCATGGACAGAGAAAATGGATTTTGCAGACATGAGATATGCCTCTTACACAAATGGTTCTCTCACTCTTTCCTCTTTTCTGCTTCCAACTCAAGTCCATGTCCATGCTTGCTTTCAGCCCATTCTTTGGCCATTCTCTCTCTTTCTTACTGCACGCTGAAGGGATGTTACTACTGGCCCGAGCCACTGCAGTGTCATGTCCTTAGTTCTTGCTGCCTTAAGTTCTTTAGCAGCTGTGACACTGAGAGTGAGCCCTCCTTAAGAACCACTGAGATGAGAGAAGAGAGATATCAGGTTCTTTTTATGTCCCAGGCCCACAGTACACACTGCTCAAAACTTTTCTAAACACAGCTCTTCTCCCAACTAATCTCATCTGGTTAGAATTGCCACCCTGGATCGAACTCCTGTGTCATCCCTGTCTGAGGTAATAGGAAATGGGGAGTAATAGAAAGGGGGAAAGAAGTCACCAAGACTGTGAGGGGTAGGTAAAACAAGGGGCCTTAGCCCTGAGGCTAAAAGGGAGAATCACGCAGAAAATTCCAACTATAAAGGAAGCAGATCTCAGAAATTTGTTTGCAAATGAGCATGAATGACTCTTGGTATGAATTGTGTTGCATGAGTACAAGTGTCTTTATGTGTGGTGGGGATAAAACTATACAAAATGTTAGCAAAGGTAATAGACATTGACATGGTTATAGATAATTGTAAACTAATAAAGAAAAGACAAATTGTGCAAACATGGCTTTGCTACATAAGATTAATAATAATTAGATCTATATGTATGAATTGCTTACTTTCTTTGTCTTTTTATCATGCAGCATGACAAATAATAAGCACATTATTAATGATGTTTTAGATTAACTTTTTTGTCCGCTTTATTTGATGACAATATTGAACTCACATGACAATGATCTCAAAAACTAGAAACAAAAAGCATTTATCATTCTCTTTATTTTGCTAGAGACAGAGCTTTGCTTACCTAACTCACTGAGGTATTGCCATCTGCTCAGAGAACATGGCCACCAACTTACAAATTAAAAGAGACTATGACAGGTTATAATACATCTCTCATAAAACAAGAGAACAGAAGATGAAAACCCCTATTTTCTGCAATTAGAATCTAGTGTCTAATTGCTACTGGTGAAGTACCCATACTATGAGTCTGTCTTCTCATTTTCACTGAAATTTCTTTGAAATTTATTCAGATTTTCCTTGGCTCTTTCTCAGTGGGACATTGATAACATTTTGGCAAGGGGAGGGGGGACTGCGGCTAACTCACTGATGCAGAAAGACTGCATCTACTTTTTTCCATTCCACTTAGGATGCAACAGGACCAGGAGCTGTGGGAGAGGAGCAGGCACTGCTGCTGGAAAGGCTTCAGTTTTTCCCACAGAGAAAATAAAGAGTTAAGGTCACACAAGCTTCAGTTTATGAACATTCCTCTTTCCAATTCAGACTATCTTTGTTTATCATTTATTTATTATTTATATTTATTTATTTATTTATTCATCCATTCATTCATCATTCATTCATTCATTCATTTATTTATTTTTTGCTGGAAGATTTCTTTAACTCTACCTGTAAGCTCTAATATTTCAATTCAACAAGTGTTCTCAAAGCCTACTGAATTGCAGGCATGTTCCAAACACTGAGGGCACTCTAATGAATAAAGCATGGTCTTGGCCCTCAGCAATCTTATGTTCATTTTAGCAAATAGAAGTAATTATAAGTACTTTCCTTATTACATAGTATGTGGTAAGAGAGAGGATTTCGTAAGAATACAGAAATTTCATCCTACCTCACTTCCCATAATACACTGCTTCTGTCATTAAGGGGCAGCTCCTGTCAATGACTTATCCAAAAGTCATCATTCCACTTCCTCTTTACTAGCAGAATTCTAATTTTGTTTGGACCAGTATAATAAATGATCCCTATGCATTGATTGTTTGTCTTCTGCTCAGATTTATATGTGGAAGCTTAAATTCCCATTGTGGTGGCATTTGGAGATGGAGCCCTTAGGAAGTCATGAGAATGGAGTACTCATAACTGAGATTAGTGATCCTATAAGAAGAAACACAAGAAAGATGATCACTCTCTGCTCTCCAGAATGTGAGAACATAGAAGATGGCCATCTGCAAACCTGGAAGAGGGTTCTCACTAAATAGTAGATCTGCTGGTGTCTTAATCTTGGACTTTTTAGTCTCCCAAACTGTGAGAAATAAATTTCTGCTGTCTAAGCCACCCGATCTATGCTATTCTGTTATAGCAGCCTAAATTCACTAAAACAAATGATCTAAGCCAGTCATTACAACTACATTCTCCTTTGCAAAGCAAAGATGTGGCCATGTGGCCCAATTTTAGCCAATGGGTAGTCTGATGAAGGGCTTCTGAGAAAGTGTTTGCCTCTTAACAAAAAAGATTGATGTGGGAAGAGGGTGTGTTAATGGACAACCTTCTTCTTTCTGCGGGGATGCTATTGTGAAGACATGATACCTGGAGCCATAGCAGCAGTCTTAGCACTGGGAAGTATGAGGCATAAATATGGAAAGCTAACATGCTAGAAATGAAGGAGCAGAAGGATAGAAGAGTCCAGGTCCCTAATGACATTGTTAAATTTCTGAACAGACCTTGGAACCTCTGCATTCAGATTTCTTGTTAATTAAACTATAACATTTCTGAGTCAGCTTTTTTGGTTCCTTGAAGCCCAAAGCTTCTCCAAACTAATATCGCTTTGTAATCTTGCTAATGAACTTTAGTGACATTATGTTGATTCTCAGACATTATCCAAACGTGTCAACCAGTTCATCAGTTTTCATTGCTCTGGAGAAAATCTACAAACTATGCCCTGTGGGTCCACTGCCTGTGTTTGGATGACTTATGTATTTAAAATAGTTTTTTTTACATTTTTAAATAATTAAAATAAAAATTAAAACAAGATTATTTTGTGGTATATGAAAAGTACATAAAATTCAAATGTCAATGTCCGTAAGTAAAGTTTTATGTGAATTTAACCACACTCATTCATTTACATGTGGCCCATGGCTACTTTTATGCAGAACTGAGTATTCGAGATGTAACAGATGGGCCACAAAGCCTAAAATATTTACTCTCTGAGCCTTCACAGAAAAAAATTTGCAGACCCTTGCTCTATTACACGATCCCCAATTGAGTCAGTGTGATCTCGTCTTTATTTTAGGTGTGTCATTCTCCCTTCCTTCCATGCCCTTGACTGTGCAGTTTCCTCTACTGGGATTATCCTTCCTCTATTCTCTCTGAAACTTTCACATTCATTTATTTTCATCTTGAGTTTATAAAACACTTTCACAAATATTTGTTCATTTGATTCTTACAAAAACTTCTTTGAGAAGTTTAAGCAGAGATTATTATTACTATTTTATGGAGAGAAAACTGATGCCAGGATGCAGTTCAGTACTGAGGATTTAGAGCCAGATTGATCTAAGTCAAATGTTTAAAATTCCATTTGGTAGTTGTGTCACTTCGGGTAAGTCACTTAATTTTTCTGAGCCTCAGATTTTCATCTATCAGATGTGGATTTAAAAAAAAAACAAAAACAACAAACAAACTTAACATGCTCTGTTCAACCATTATGTGGCTGGTACAAGTTTCCAGAACTGGAAAGACAGGAGACTAGAAGTTAGAATCCAGTTGATAGTCTCAAGCAATGTACAAATTCACAGCTGGCTCTGAGAAATAGCATTAGGAAGATAAATGTCTGTTCAAAGATGAATAGGAAAATATCTCAGAATTTCCATTTCTTAGATTGGAACTGATAAAGCAGTTAGGAAACTACTTGCTTGCCTGGAAAATACCTCTTAAGAAAAAAAGGAAGAGAGGAAAGAGAATACAGTATTCTCTTTCAACCAAAGTATACATGCCTTGTATTAATCGGTAGTCCTTGGTGGGTTTCAAATGGTATGCATGCAAGACCCTCCAAGGCTTCCAACATTCATTCATTCATATGTGGTATTCTAGCTAAAAATGCAGCAAAATAAGAGAGCTAACTCTTTCTCTGAACTCCTTGGCCCTGAAACCTCTTTTTTCTTGCCCCAACTACCTCTTTGTCAGCCACTGGCTCTCTCTTAACTCCCACAGCATATTTTGAAATTGCATATTTCAATCACCTATATGTGCTAACCGAAGCTGAGTAATGAATGTCTGGAAGGTTTGCACAAGGTTATTAAAAGTTTCTTAATCTGCCACCAACTTCTCTTTTAATATTGTTTGTAGATTTCCTAAAGCACAGAAATAAATTCCCTTGACCCTTTTACTCATTAACTTGGAGAGTATGGCAGAAAATCAAAGGTACAAGGCTGTTAGGGTATTTGGTCCCTTTTAATAACCTCATGACTGTAGCATTGAAAAGATAAGGCTATCATGGCTGTTGATCAAAAAGACAAGAAAAGACAGCTACAGCAACACATACATCATTATGCGAATAGTGGTTTGAACACCGCGGCCTCTCAATTCATTTTCCTAATAGTATCTTTTAATTAGGGTGCATTTTAATTTAAAAAATGAGATAGAGAAAACGGCAGCCTTAGAAAGCCTTTATATTAGTGAGTTTGATTTGACAATCTACGAGTGGGAAGACAAAGGATGGATTCATCTTAGAGCAGTGTGTGCATAGCAAGCACAAACTTTTTATTAAAATTGTTTATATTTTATAAAGAAAATAGGAAGAAATGAATTTTAAGGTAAAAGAAAAGAAAGAGTTTATTTCTAAATTCCACCACTCATAAGCTGTGAGTACTCAGGTCGTTTAATTTCTTTGAGATCTGATTTTCTCATTTGTAAGTTGAAAATAACAACACTCCAAATGGATATAGTATCCATTTTTCCTTGAAAGATACTTTCCTACCATGTAAGTAGGATTGAAAAAATTCAGTCCTTTCAATAAGACTTTGAGCTACTACCCCCATTTTACAGGAGGAAAGCGAAGCTCAGAGAGTTTAGTGATGATTGAGTCAAAGTTTATTTGGTCAGTAGGAGCTGGAGTCAAGACGAAACTCCTGTACCTATAAAACAGGGCTGTGGTGAGGGTCTTGTGATTTAAAAAAAAAAATTATTGCCAGCCTCTCAACCCTTTTTCAGAAGCACCTTTTAGAGGGTTCTGCCTAGAATGTTCAAAGAGAAGGTGGTTCAAAGGTAAGTTCTAAACACATTCATATTTGGGGGAGTGAGAGAAGGGAGGTCTGTGTGTTCTTTTAAATGTGTAAGTAATAAAGAATAAATAGAACATGTTCTTTGGTTTGTTTAGTTTTCAAATCATTCCAGCGCAATTTGCAGTAAAAACTGCTTTCATTTTTAAGTGATCAAAGTAGTGCGTGATCCAATCAGGTCAACAACTACAACAAGCCAGAACAATGCAAACATGCCTAAGCTCCCTGTTTACCAAAGATGTCCACAGAAGATAATGATGTGCATGTCCTGGGGTATTTAAAGAAAAATAAATACATACCGAGGAAACCAGTTCGAAGATGACTGTGAGGCAGGCGAACATCTGAAATAAGCAATTGTTATTTTCTGCCCTTGTTGTTTTAAATTATAATCTAGAGGAGTAGTTTAAATTTGTTCTTTCTCTTTTTCTTTCTTCCTCTGGAATTTCTCTTCCTTTTCCCCGAAGGGCAGTTTAGTGCTGAGGAACCTAATTTTCTTTGAGTCATAGAGGCCGTTCATGGCTCTCAGAGGAAACTCCTCCACATTAACAATATGCTCTGGCTTTTCACGTGTCCGTTTGGGTGTCGACAGGGCCATAGGACTCAGCCAAAAGGTTAAATAGGCCACCAAGAGCTCAGTTCTAAGCATTTTATTTCTTACTCACACCAAATCTATTGGTCGCTGCCCTGAGACAAGGATAATGGCTGCAGTGTGTACACTTGCCAAGGACAAACAATGCTGCCCTGTGAAGAATAAAAGTAAAAAGCAACTTTCAAAGAACTGTATATTTTGGAATTTTTCATCCAACTCTTTCAAGCAGTTGCATTTTGGTATTCTCACATGTCCCTTTCAAAAACATTTTAATTCCTAGCCTATAATCATGGAAGATTTATATCTAAAAAGACATTAGTGATTGCTCAGAGCTAATGGATGTAAAAGGCGAGTATAATGCCTAGCATGTAGTAGGCTCTCCATCTGTGGTCACCATTATCATGACACGCTATAACAGCCTCTTCTATTCTCAGTGGAGGAAACTGAGACTGAGAATTAAGCAATTAACCAAAGTTACAAACTGATAATGGCAGGCACCACTGGGATCTATGTCTTTACGCAGGCATCACATCTCCTACTACATTTTTTACTTGTAAATCTTTTATTTAAAAATTGTTCTCTGTAGATGTCATAAAAGAATCAATTTATGAATGAATTTCCTGGGAAAAGTGAGTAAGAGGACCTATCACTGATTCTCATCCTTGATTGCTGTGAAACTTTGTTAAGGGTACCCAGCAGAGAGCACTCTCAAGAAGTAAGAAGGAATAATGCTTTGGGCCACAGAGTTGGGAGTTTGATCTGATTCTCAGTACTGTCACTTGCTGCTAGCTTTGTAACCTCTAGCGAGATGTGAACCTCTTTCTGTCTCTGATTCCTCTTCTGTAAAGTAGGAAAATAAAGACTGCATTACAGGATTGGTGAGAGCATTAAATGAGATAATACAGTGAACACTGAACAGTAAAATGCTAACAGTGGTATTAATATTAAAGTGCTATTAATGTTAGTTTTGTTGTAATTTTAGTCATTATCATAGAACAGCATTTGGTTAAGGTGGCTTTTTCCCAGGGTTTTTGGTTGGGTAAGTGCCAAGGTCACTTCTTTATAGGGTGTTTCATCTATAGCCTGTTCACGGCATCAATTTACCCATGGCTGTCATACTGTCCAGTGACCAGTAGAAAATATTTTCAGATGTGACACAATCAATCGAACAAATGAAATCAAGAGGGGAATCAAGAGTATATAATTTGGGAAAATAATGAGCAGTTTGTAAGTAAGTATCCAGTAGTAGGAGGAATTATTTTATTTAGGGATAGGTTGAGATGGTGAGTCCAAAATTGATGTCTCTATTACTTGAGACTCTCTGTATTGTAAAAATTTTTGTTTTTCTTAAAGGGAGATGTGGTGAAATTTATTGGATCATATATCTGAGGAATCCAAGATTCAGGCATAACTAGATCTCAGTGATCAAATGATACCATTAGGTCCTAGATTCTTTCTTTCCATCTCTCAGTTTATTTTATTCTGTATGCTGTTTTCTATCAGACATCCTGCTTATGGCAGCTCAGGCTAACATACTCATAGCCCCAAGTCCAGCAGATATAGAGTGCCTCTCTTTGATCCAGCAAAACTCTGGCATTGGTTTTTCTCTGACTGGGGTATGTGCCCATTGCTAATCAATTTACTGAGGCCTGGGAGAAGTGAGGCTGTTATGGGCCAGGTTTGTGTTTTATGCCTATCCCTGGAAACAGGTACAAAGAATGGCCCACATGGACAAAGGATGTAAGATATGTGGTTCCCCAAGGAAAATGTAGGTTCCATTCTGAAAAGATGTTTTCTGGACAGACAAAAACAACACATGTCTACTCTAGCCCTACACATGGGGACAGTTATATTTGTTGGCATATCCCAAAGGGGTACCATGTCTATATATTTTTGTTTCCAGTCATAGTCATTCTTTCATCTTTAAATAAATGAGCTCTTTAATTATCCTGCCTCTACAGGACCGTAATCTTTCCAACTGTCAGGACTTTAGCATCTACTGCTGTAACCATAACCAATGCAACTATTTGTAAGCAGTACTGATAGAAAGAGGAAAGAGCCATAGCTAGTTAGTAGACTCAGCTGGCCATTAAACATCCGCTTCTCATGCTGTCTTGATTAGATATAATGTAAGAGCTTGAGGGAAACTCCAAAAAAGTAGTCTTTCCTACCCAAGTGTAGAATAAACAGAGAGATTCAGGACTCAAGAAGAGGGAGATTAATATTTCCATTTTTTAAAAACTAATAAGGTTTAGGAAGTGCAGATATATGGGCTTCCTATCACTTCCCTGAATTGAACGTGTACCCCCAAACGCAGGTCTTCCCTGTGGGTGGCAGAAACTGCCCCATTAAACTTACCCCATGGAATAGTTCAACCTGATGGAAATGTGTTCTCTGCGAGCAGACAAATCACAAAAAGAAAAAAGGAAGGGCAAGAACTGGTTTAAGAATCCTCAACTACTCTTAAATTTAATTTTACTCCAACTCACCGTAGGTCAGGGTTTCTCATAGTTGACAGATTTGACAACTTGGACTGGATAATTCTTTGTTGTAAGGGGTTGTCCAGTGCATTCTAAGATGTTTTAGAAGCAGAAAGCAGGAGAGAAAGAAAGAGAGAAAGAAAGAGAGAAAAGAAATAAATAAAGAAAGAAAGAAAGAAAGAAAGAGAGAGAGAGAGAGAGAGAGAGAGAGGGAGGGAGGGAGGGAGGGAGGAGGGAGGGAGGGAGGGAGGAAGGAAGGAAGGAAGGAGGAAGGGAGGAAGGGAGGAAGGAAGGAAGGGAGGAAAGGAAAGACGGGAGGAAGGGAGGGAAGGAAGGAAGGATGGAAGGAGAGAGAGAGAGAAAAGGAAATAAGGAAAATAAGAAAGAAATAATGGGTTATTGGACAACAAATAGGAGTTTTAGGAAAATAAATAAGTACAAAATAAGTGCAATATCTATTTGGTAGTTACTTAAGTAAATTAATAAACAAGACTATAATCAACTCAATATGGAAACTAGGAAATTAGATTCATGAAACTGTTTAGAAAAATATGCCAGCCACTGCCAAAATTACTGAGTAAGATCTAAACTTCAAAATTTGAAACAATGGTTAATTTGATATGAAGATATGTCCAAGAAATGTATGACTCTCCACAGGAATTTCTGTACTAATATTTCTTAATTCACAAATGTGGGGATTCCAAAGATTTCAGTCTATGTCCCTTATGAATGTCAAGTGTCTACTCTAATTACATATAATTACCTCTGTATTTTTGTTAATTTATTATTTACATCTACAACACTTCTGTTATTTCTCCTTCACCTTTATTCATGTTGCTTTTTAATCAAGTTTCAAAGCATTTCACAAGATCACATCTGATTAAAACCCAATAAAACTAGTATCAAGAAAAATTCCAGGATAAAAGTGATACCATATAATTCCAGTTGTCAACATATATTTTTTTAATTCAGCAAATTACTCTGAAGTTTGCTACTTGCAGCTTCTGAAGAATCTGGAAACCCCAGCAAGAGAGAAGACTTTTGTTCTTTTAGAGAAAACATTGGTGTTGTCTTTAGGCCTGCCATCTGAAGGAAAATAAAAGCCTAGGGCTTCCATTACTTTCTGTCTTTAATCTACAAACTCTATTTTCCAGACTTCCTCATTGTTTGGAATGGGTACTATAGAGTTAGTAAAAATAATAATTATACCTCATATTTTCAATGCAGTATTAACCTTTCAAAGTATTTTTTGTATCTCTTTATTTGAGTTTCCAGACACTCAGGAAAGGGTATTATTAATTTTATTTTGTATATAAAGAAACTGAAACACAGAGAGATCTACAACTTGCTGAAGAGCTCGAAGGCCTGATATTTATATTATCTTTTCAATAATTATTTTCGAGTATCTCAAACACTTCCTGTCAGCCACATTTACTTTTTATGGCAAACCTGGATCATCCATGGTTTAGAGCATTGAGTGAGGCCCAGGGTGAGAGGGTAATGAGTGAAATAGGGGCTATCTCAAGATAGATGGTCAGAATAAAACATTTTATGGGTATGTATTCATGCATTTAATCATTTTCTTACTCCGTAAATATTTACCAAGCATATACCACGTGTCAGAAACCTTTTAAGTATTATCTCAACAATACACACCACCATCTTTGGCTTCTTTATGAACAGCAGAAAATAACCTCAGCCTACCATCTGAGTGTATGATAGTCAGATGTATGTAGTTCTCTTTGCAGCTCATAAAGTCGATGTCTCATGGAACACATATGTCAGGAGGCTAATAGTATGTGCACCTAGTGCAGTGTAGAAATACATTGCTGACTGTGTATCGGTTGGTTTTCTCAGCCACACTCAAATCCAAGAGCAGTAGCGATTGTCCATATTATCATAAATGACTATATGGAATGAGGCTATAGTTTTGGAATGAGGTTATATTTGCTAAAAGGATGTTTAATAAATGGTGAAACAATTGGAAAGCAAATTTGACAATATGTATCAAAGACCTTAAAAATATACAAATCTTTCCACTTGTTTTATTGTGTTTTAAATTCTGGGAATTTAGCCTCAGAAAAGAATTCTAAGTATAGAAAAATTTGTTAGCACATAATGTTCAATTTTTAATTATTTGTTATAGTGAAAATTTTCTACAACCTGGTTATTGAACAATAAGGAAATAGTTAAGCCATTGTTTTCCAAAATGTGCTGTGGGGAACACCAATGTTGTACAATGCTCCCTGGTGAAATGGTTCCACGTTTAATTAAGTTTGAGAAATGGGCACACTAAGCTACTCTCCTGGAGCTGAACAGTGCATCATAGTATGAAGTAGATTTTATAAAGTAACATCTTTAACTTTTCCAACTAGGTGTATCCAATCTGGTTACTTTTGGACCCCACTTATTAAATTAACATGCATTAATGTTAATGTTGGGTTAAAAAATTATGATCTACTTAGAAATCATATGCAGTGATTAAATTTTATTTTTTAAAGCAAATGATAACATGAGGATGATGAAAATATAATATCATGAAGAAAAGATGAGATAGAAAATTTATAAACATAAATATATATGAAATATATATAAAAATATATGATACATATGAATGATTATAATAAATATAAAAATGCAAAATAAAAAGAAAAGAACCAAAAAAAGCAAAAGACTACACACCAATATTGTTAGGGTGGTCATGGGTTATGTTTAAGATATTTTCTGATTCTTATTTTCACTATTTTTGAATTTTTAGCAACATAGTTGTATTACTTTTGTTATAAAAAATTTCCTTAGACTCAGGAACAAAGGAAAATATGCAGCTACAGTAAATATCTTGGTCAATCTCAAAAATACAATTTTGTGAAGTTCACATCTTCCAGTACATGTAAGTAATCAATAGACTAAAACTTAAAAGCCCATATAAGTATGATATATAATTTTGCTTATCCCTGATTGATGATCAGCCAATTTTAACAGATGAAATTTAGTGTGATGTTTACATAGAGCATAGTTGACTAGCTCTAAGTTGAGCTCATACTCACCCCCACCTAAAGAGCTCTGTCCTAAGTGTTTATTTTATTCTCTCTTTTCTCTCACTTCTCCCGTCTCTCCTTCATCTATTTCTCCTCCACTTCTCTCAGAATCGACAAGCATTTGTTACCGAATGCCTACACCATGGCATTTCCACTAAGGATCCACTTGACTGTACTTATTCAGCTCCTTGGAAATATGCAGCCTTTGTTTTAACTTTGCACATGCTTGGTACTTATAATAGAAAGAGACAGGAAGCAAGATGTTTGCTTTTTCTAGTGAGACAAAATAAAACAAGAAGACAATCCAAAGGAAGCCATAGTGAGATCACCAGTAGATAAACATTTCACAAGAGAAATGATAACCACTATTATGAGAAGCAAATGCAGCTTTTTTTTTTCTTGGCCATAGAACTTTAAAACAGTCTCTGAAAACATCCCGTTATCCCTCAGCTAGCAGACACACATCTTCCAATATTTGACAAATACCATCTTGAATCTTTCTTAGTGCAGGTGGTTCTAACTATGTCATGCTGTTACTCTCTTCTCAGTTAAAGTAGCATTTCTTTTTCAAATTCCTTCTGCACAGCAGAAGGAAACCTTAGCAGATGGATTAGGGTAAAGGAAATAGTACATAATGAATCACATTTGAAACCCCATCATGCAGATCAAATATAAATATAAGTAGTCCTCCTCCTCTCTGCGTTCAGTGAATCTGAGTGTGTCAGAGACTCAAGAGGCCAGAATCCAGCTATGTGCTGAAAAGCTTCTCACTGCAGCTGTACCTCTCTCCTTCAGACTGACTTCTTTATCCCCTCTAGCCGTTGTGCCAGAAATGCAATAGTATCTCTTAGACCAAGCCTTCTGAGCACTTGCAGATTTCAAGGCCAGAATTCTCATCTTTGAGAACTATAGGGGAATTTTCCAGGGAAGTATTCATTGCAGAATGACTGTTTGAGTCCTCCCACAAAATCACATGTTGAGATCTAATCCCCAGTGAGAGATACAGCCTTTGGTAAGTGATTAGGTTATAAGGGTGGAGCCCTCATGAATGGGATTAGTGCCCTTATAAAAGAGACCCCAGAAACCCCTCACGCCTTCCACCATCTGAGGACACAGTAAAAATTTGGCCAGTCTTCTATGAACTAGGAAACAGGTGTCACCAGAACTGATTTTGGACTTTCAGCCTCCAGAATTGTGAGAAGTAAATCTCTGTTGTTTATACATCACCTTGGTATTTTATCATAGCACATAACACATATGGTATTTTGTTATTGCAACATAAACAGACTAAGAGTACTATTTTCCCCTTTTCACAAAAGGTATGATAGTGAGAAAGTTAAAGGGACTGGGCCAAAGTCACAAAACATACTATCAGTCTAAAGCCAAACTCTAGAATAGAAATTGTTCCTTTGACCAAACTGAATTATGCCAAAGCACATTAATTTTTTCTCTTAAAGTTTTTCTGTATGTAATCACCACTTATTTTTCTTTCAGTTCAATCCCAAGCTAAGTTGCCTACAGTTTTCCTTAATAAAATAGCATGAGAAAGCATGGAAGTTCAATAGCATCTTCAGGTACCCCATTACCTATGTTCCCAGAATCCTGTTACCTGATTGAAATTTTGGCATATTGAATTTGCACACTAAGTGAGATTATCACTATCAATGACACATTGTCACATTATCTGTGTGAGGTCTAACCTTGCATTTTAGTGTTAACAGGACTAACTTTGAGGTGGGAACAGTTGTTTCATGGGTTGATTTGTAGAATCCCATAGCTTTTGAAATCATCCATTGGCCTACTGTTTTTGAGCAACTACTATTTGCAAAATAATTTGTTCTTAGTCGAACTGAGGAGGAAAATGTATACATGTATAGGGAAAAACAAGTGTCATAGAGCATTTTTAATGAGAGAATAAAAAGAACACCCAGAATTGACAATTTTGTGATGAGCCATTTTCAGTTTAAGTTTCAGGTTTTACAGTCAAATGAATTGGGTTGCTGTCTTTCCTTGATATCTCTTTTATGCAGAAGTATTTTTTTTAACTATTTAAAGAGTTTGCTATCATTTATTTTTCTTTTGTATTTGAGAACAAAGCTTCTTGGAAAAAGTGTGATTTGTATCTATTTGCAAAACACCAAATCATTTCCATTAAGAGCTATCCATAGGCCTTTCTGAGTCAAAACTGAGGCAGAAACTTATCAGCTTCTTTCTACCAGAAATTACCAAACAGGCAAGGATGTTGATGATGGTACACATAAGGAAAGTATTTGCTGTGACTAATATTTTTGAAGAAACAATCTTCATGTCATAGTAGATAAAATTGTGATAAAGCCATAACTTCTAGGGTTAGGAGTAAAGCTGGAGGTAATTCTTGCTGCATATGGTACCAATAATGAACAGAAAGACTGAAATGTGTCAGGAGATCAGGTTTGGGGATCACCATTTAAAGAAATTTGAGGTGAGGTGAGGATAAAATATCCATTAGAAGAAGCTCCACCCATAGAGCATGGCACATTCCATCCTCACTCTCACAAAAAATTTAAATATCAGATAAACTGGTAAGATGTTGAAACACACACACTCTACAAAGTGACTTAGTACTTCCTTTATGAGTGTACTCACAAATAATGCTAAGAAAATATAAAACAGAAGTGGGTGGGCCCCTCATAATTAGACTTGTAGCCTCCATCTCTCAGCTACCACTCCACCTAATTCCTTCAATCTGTATGGCAAAGGTGAACAAGTCACCTGAGCTTCGCGTTTAGAGGATGTGTTTTCTGCAGAAAGCAAATCGGAATGCCATAGAGAGAGGCAAGGCTTGAGTCATCCAATGCCTGTTTCTTTCAAAGCCTGTGAGGCCTGGGGCTCGGACTGGTGCTTCATTGCATGTTTGTGGAGCTACCGCCTTTTCTCATTTTTCATTCTGCTGCCTTCCTGTTGCTTACATGTTGAAATCGAATGGGAGCATTTTGGGTGATGCCAGAAAACAAAATTGGTGATAGTGATGGTGAGTTCTGAAGAGAGGCTGGAGAAGAGCAGTAAGAGTTTTGACAATTTGTAAATTCCAGTAATTGGAACTTTTTATAAACAGAAAATAAGTAGTTTCTTCTAAAAAGTACCTTTCAGTGTCTTGTGGGGTTAAGAGATGGTGTGGAAGACAGGCGATGAAGTTGTGACAGTCAAATGATAGGACTGCTGCAGCTGAGTTTGGTCATTCCTGGGGGTAGATTTATTTAAATTGAACCTCCAATCCAGAATGGTGATGTGCCAGTGAATACATAACAACTGGCTCTCGGGGTGGGGGGGGAATGTAGACTTAAATGTACTTAAGTTGTACCTTACTCAAAAAACACAATGTATACACCAACTAAATACTAGTAGATTTATGAGTAGATAGGTGTAGTGGCAGGTAAAAGGACCACTGGAAAGGAGGTATAGAACACAAGACTTAAGAGAATGGATTTTGAAGTCAGAAAACACCTGTGGTGGAATCCTATGGCCAAATTATTTACTGAACTTATCTGAAACAGTTCTCTTGTAGGTAAAGTAAAACAGTACTTCCTTCATACACGAGCAGGAGGCAAAACAACAAATCACATACTGGTTTGTAGTATTTGTAACTTCTATGATTTAAATATTCTCATCATGGCTGATTTCAGACTACTACCATGTGTCACTGAATATAGAGTTGGGAAGAGATGTGGAACAGCATGACATTATAGCAGTCCCCTCAGTGGATGCCTGAAACTCTGACTCGTACTGAATCCTGTAGACACTGTTTTTTCCTATAATACACACCTATGATAACATTTAATTTATAGTTCAGGCACAGTAAGAGATTGATAACAACTTATCATAAAAGAGAACAATTATAACAATATATAAGAAAAGTTACGCGAACGCGGTCACTCTAACTTATCTGATAAACAAGACAACTACTAAGTGACTGATGGGTAGGTAGTGTATACAGCATGGATATGCTGGAGAAAGGCATGATGCACATTCTGGCAGGTGGAGCTGGACTACACGAGATTTCATAATGGTACTCAGAATGGCACGCAATTAAAAACTGAAACCTTGGAAAGCAAAACCAGGGATAAGGGAGCTCTACTGTATATTGTATTTTCACCATACACATAAGACACAAATAACCTCAGGAGTATAGATAATAGTATAATGAAGTCAAAAATCATCTGCAGTGGAATCCTACAGCCAAATAACTACTCAAGGATTACTAGTAAAATATTTAGTTTTTAGTGAGATGTAGTAAAATATTTAGGAAATGATGAGTTATGAGTATTTATTACCTTTTGAAAATATAATTTAATAAAAGTTTATATACTTTGATTTTTAAAAATGACTAGGCTTTACTAGTGTATAAAATTTTTGAAAAATTAACAGTTGACTTCATGATCCTGGAGCAGGCCCCTACACTGCACTGTTTCTGGTTGAATGTGAATCTCTCTCTCTCTCTCTCTCTCTCTCTTTCTCTCTCTCTCTCTCTCTCTCTCTCTCTTTTTGGTTGAGGAATAGGGTATCAGTGCAAACATCACTAGATTTGACTTGTTAGACATATAAACTAGTCATGTCTGACCTAGTTCACATATGTTAATACTTACATAATTAGCTTCTTCAGTTTAAAAACAATCCTGTGATTCCTGCAGGTTGAACTTAAAATTTGAGATCTACCCAACCTTACCAAGATGGCAGAAGCCAATAATTTATGACGGAAGTAGAATGAGAGTGAAGAAAGGTTATTTGTTAATTATGACTGTGAAGACCACACACACCATGAAAAGAAAGATTATGTACAAGTGGGAGGATTCCCAGTTAGTCCAATTTGGAGGTAAGTAAAGTTACCCCGTGTTTCCTCTGCTCTCTGCAGCTCCACCTAGGGGTCTCCTATTTGTCTTTTCCTGATTGAAAACTCATCAGTGAAACATCTTAACAAAAACCCGTGCACCTGTGGAGTTCTCAGAACAAGCAGTTGACAAAGGCATTACAGTACCATGTCATGCAGGCTGTTAAAGAAATCCAGTCCTGGTGATAATGTGTATATTCATTCTGTGTAAACGATTAAGTTCAAAAAAACCATACAATGAATCATGGTAGCAAGGCCAGACTTGCTTTGATTAACTGCACTGATATAATGAAACCCAACAGAGCAATCACTGAAACATTTAGCTCCAAATGTAAATCTTGAACTATGAAAAAATAAAAAAGCATGCTAGGCAGTGAGAGGTGGTGTAGAATATAGCCATGTTTCATATAATGAAAGTAGAGGTAGTTGTAAAGAAAAGAGAATGTTAAAAAGTTGTTATTCTGTGTTTGGCAAGAATGAGTCATTTAAAAAGTGTCAATCATGATAATCCAACATATTTTTAATCTAAAGGTCAATAAAAGCGATTTCTAAGGTGGTACAATAGTTATGCCAAATATGAAAGCAAGCAGTTATAAGATGATTTCAAGTGTTAATACTGAACTATAATGTGTCTTGGAGAATTAATCTCAGCTTTAAATTGTAGAGCATGGGTTGATCAAGGTGGAAGAATTTTTATTAAAAATCTACTTTGATAGCTAGTGACACTGTCGTTCCAACCAAAGTGCTCTGTGGAGTTTTTATAATTCAGATATGCATTGGTGAAGGTAATGTGGTGTTTTCTGTGGAATAATAATGCTTTTTCTCTTGGGGTTAGATCTTCATCAGCTAGTGTCAGTGTCTAGGGGATGAGAATGTTTCCCTTATAATAGCCTGCAAGTCATTTTTTCAAAGGCAAGAGAAAGTGTATGCCTATGTGACATAAAGTCAGTGGTCTATGATAGAATGACCGGCCCTGTATGGAAAAAGGACCATTTGAATCCCAGCACATTTTCAGTTTTGTCCTTGAACAGCTTTTAGGTATACCTCAAATGTGCTTGGGTCATGTTGCACATTTAAGCATTAGAAATATTCCATGAGAGAAAAGTTAAATTGCGTTCTGTCTTTAAGGTTTATGGAAACACGTAGTCTTCCTTATATAGGCAAAGCAATTGCTGCCTTGACGGTACTGGGCTTTCATCTCGTGAGTTTCATATGTACTGGTTAAACATATGAGAAGTTTTATAAGGCTATAGAAATTGTGTCAGAGAAAACAATCTATAAGAGGTCTGAGCCATCTAAAAACCACTGGACACATTCGGTTTCACGATAAAGCTCTTTCCAAAGTTATTAGATTGCATAATTCAATCTATATTATCACAGGGAACTTGGAACCAACCATCGCTGTAGATTGTAGTAATAATTCTATAACACACACACTGGGTTACACAAATGCTCTCTCAGAATTGGTTGTAAGCTAGCACTAGGATATTCTTTTCTGTCAATCCTCATAAATCTAACCAATAATTTGTTTCTGTTACTGCATACTTTCATTTTTAAAAATACCTAGCACATACGTCGCTCTTTCTGTTAACCTCTCAAGAGCATATTTTGCATAATTTGTCAGTCCACGAACATTTATGAAGCTATAATTGTACTTTCAAAATGCTTTTGGTGATATGGACAAAGAAAACAAAAGAAATCAAAGATGAAGGAAGCACCCTATCACACCCTGTTTTTTTTTCCTTTGAAACTTTGTCTATGAGAGAAAATGATTACATGAGATTATTATATGTTCATTAGAAGTCAGATATTTGGATCCTCTGGTACTTCTTATTACTCCTCTTTTCCCTTTCCTTGCTTCCTCTCTGGATTCTTGAAATATGTCATTTATGTTCAAAGCCTCACAACTGTTATTCCAAGGAGCAGTACGTATCGTAGAATTTATCTACTACTTCCTAGATTCTATAGTAAATATATCAATACATTGTCTAGCCTGTTGTTTTTTTATTTCTAATTTTTTTTCTAACACCAAAGTAACACTTGCTAGTATCAGAAATATTGGAAATATCAGAGAAACAAAGAAAAAAATAAAAATGATACCTAACCTCACCTCACAGAGGAAAACACTGTTAAAAATGTGGTGTATATTTTTCTGGTGTTTTAAACGTGCACACATATATACACACATTAAAAAATAAATTGGGATCACATTTTTCAGGGTGTCCATAAAGTCAGAAAACATAGGTGAGAAAAGATTATTTACATTAACATCATTACTGGCATACGTCGTTTTATTGTGCTTTGTTTTATTGTGCTCCACGGATGCTGTGTTTTCTACCAACTGAAGTTAAGTTCCCCACTAGCAAAATGGCTATGACTTGCTTTATTATGGTGATCTGGAACCAAAATCACAATATCTCCAAGGTATGCCTGTATTAATATTATTGGATTTGCTGACTTTAGCAAAGATATGTTAATATTAATCCATATTATTTCACTTTTCTCACAAATTGGAGATTCATTGATGGCATTAGATGTATTTACATATGTTTTTATACTTTCACAGACATCCTGTATATGATACATATTTCTTGATTTTTTTTTTTTTTTTCTGCACCATTGCAAGTTCTAGTCCTGGCATGACTATTAATGGTCCTCAAATGGGCAATGGTGGTAAATGTAGAAATATTTGTACTTGCCATTTCAGAAAAGGAACATTTCATAAATATCCTACATTGTTTTTTTTAGAAGGCCAATCCACAAAACTCTGCAGATACATCATTTTGGGCTAATTACAATATAGAAATATTGGCCAAAATCCAATAACTGGAGACATTTAAAGTAGTGTATTTTTAAAACTCCTTTACCGTTACCAAACATCACTTATTGTGGAAAAGTTAGAGGAGAGGTAAAGGAGGTAGCCAAAAAAAGTGTTAACCTTGGCCTTGGTAATCTGTTATACAGTCAGACACGATCAGGGAGGCTAGCTATAGGAGAGATGCTACAAAACCAATCCTTTAGCAGGGGTTCAGTTACATTGACTTTTACAAAACAGGTCTGCCCTGTCGTGCCAATGAAGCTATTAAGATTTAAATTTAAATTTATTCCAGGACGGACAAGGCCAACCTCCATCACCTTCTGGGGAAATCCTTCACTTATTTCACAAAACCATTGATAGAGCAATTACAGACCTAGAACACATATGTTTCGGAGCCCTCTATCTATCTTGATGCTTCTCTTTTCTAGATGTTTTTCTTTCAAAAAAAATTATTATTTTCTGACAGGCCGTGGTTGTAGTTAGAATCTTTGGGTCGTGTTTCCATTTGGCCTGGCTTGTAAGCATTACAAATTGGATATTGGAAAAAATCTTTAGCATGAAATGGATTCAAATGTTTGATGTTATCCTAATTGTGGGACGTGTAAATTTTATATGACATTCCTATCCCTGCTGAAGAGGATATATATTTATATATATATTTTTAATAATATGAGCCCATTCTCATATATTGTTCTGGAGCCAAAAACAAAATATTGATAGTTGAAGTATCTTGTTTAGAGGCTGATTATCTGAAATGTGAACTAGATGCAAATGTGACCTTGGCCCCTCTGTGATGCTGAAAGGAATTTTTTGAAGTGCTCTGAAATCACATACGTAAGAACGATGCTGAATTTGCATGGTTTTGAAATAGATATAATACTTTGGGGTTATCTCTCATTGTATATTCCATGGTAGGCAAGTCAGTTTTTCTCACTATATCTCACAAAAACATATGCCTTCAGGGGACAGGGAGGACAGCTGTCACTCTGCAATCTGGTGATCTGAGAAGGGGAGAGAGGAGACTGAGGTAGTGAATATAAAGGGTCAGAAGTATGTTCAGCTCTCCCATCTTGAGAGCTTTATTGGCCTTAGCAGTCTGAGAAGTGTGGTTTGCTCTTTAAGATGAGGGAGATGCTGGATCAAAAAATTAAGGGCCTACATGGTCGAGCAAAGGAATCCTACTTTAGAAACTAGGAAAGTAGAGAATTAGGAAAAAGAGGAGCATTCTGGAAGACTGACCAGCTATTACAAAGAGCTTAAGTTGAACCTAAGGAGACTGCTAGAATATTGAATTGGATCAGGTGTTAAGCAGGTAATCTTTCCTCCCTTCACTACCCATGAAGATCATAGCAGCTTTGGGAATAAAGGACATCTGCTCATCTGTGATGGGTATGAATATTCTTGCAACATCAGGATGCTTTCTTATAGTGAAGCATGGGTGAATTTTTAAACTTCCTCCAAAAAGTTTCTCTTCCCTTGTTCTTATTATTCCCAGAGCCTAAGATGTCATCCACTCCTCCTACCTATTGCCCAGCTATATTTCCTTTTATCAATTGAGTCCTGCTGTTCTTTCCAGGGACTTTCTCTGATCCACATTCTCGTCACTATTTCGAGCATGCAAAATCTCCTTATCTGGGCTCTCTTAATGCTTTAAATTCTATCTAATATCATATTTATCAGTTAGAGTTGGAGAAATTCACTTGGAGATATTCTTCCCAGGTCATAGTGTGAGCTCCCTGGCAGGAGGAACTGTAATCTGAGAGTCATCTTCCCATCGGCAGAGGTCCAGGCATAAAGGAGGTTCTTGATAAACAAGTGAATGAATGAGTAATGAATGCATAGATTTTAGAGATGTATCCATACTTTGCTTCTGAAATTTTATATTTGTAGGTGCAAATGACCTCTTCATCTATCATAGTTTGATAGCCAATAAAACATTCCTTAATCAACTGCTTTTAAACCAAGAGTCCATGAATAACTTGATACATAATCTGTGTTGTTCTTCTGTTGCTGAAGACATTTTCTGTGTTCAAAGGAATAGATAGTTAATGGAGCACAGTAAATAAAAATCTCTGATATACTCTAATAATCCCCAGGCTCCATTTTAACTGCTTAATCCCCTCATCAATTTTTTAGAAAGTGTTCCTAGCCTTCCTGTTGATCAGATCAATGAGAAAAGAAGAAGGAGGAGAAAAGAAACAAGCAATAATTGAGTATGATTCAGGAGGATTATATACATTATCTTCTTTATGCCTTGGGACAATCCTGAGAAATAAGAATTTTTCAACTTCTAAAACATTTGTCTTCCTTTGTTCTTGTTATTATCCCCGTGCCTCAGAGAACTAAGTAGGATCAGCGAAGTTAAATAACTTGACATCATACAGAGAATGAAAGAGAAATCGGAAACAGAACATGGGTCTCCTAACGCCAAGTCCAATTTTCTTTCAACCGGACAGGGTTTCCTGAGACTGGAAGGATCATAGTAATTGAGGCTTAGTTATGCAACCTTTAAATAAAATCCTCATACCCTCCACTGATGTTGGTAGATACTTAAAGAAACTGTTTCTGTGGTTTGCAAAGCCACTGGAGTACACCAAATAAAAATGAGTTGGTAGTGAGCATTCATTGCTCTGGAGAACACTTCTGTACAGCTTCCTTCTTGCTTTGGTGACAGTTTTCATCTCTAGCAGTTTCACAGGTTTGATCTTTTACTTGAATCTGTTGTGTAAGAGGCAAAAAAGAAGAAGAAGAAGAAGAAGAGAAGAAGAAGAAGAAGAAGAAGAGAAGAAGAAGAAGAAGAGAAGAAGAAGAAGAAGAAGAAGAAGAAGAAGAAGAAAGAAGAAGAAGAAGAAGAAGAAGAGAAGAAGAAGAAGAAGAAGAAGAAGAGAGAAGAAGAGAAGAAGAAGAAGAAGAAGAAGAAGAAGAAGAAGAAGAAGAAGAGAAGAAAGAAGAAAAGCAAAGAAAAAGAAAAGTCTCTATTATTTCCAAGAATCCTTCGTCTGTGCTGGTGAAAGCCTGCATAGCAAAGCAGTTGGCCTCTGAGTAGACAGTGCAGTGAGTGTCAGTTTCAGTTCCCCTGGACTAAGAAGGTTGCACATGGGCTGTATTTTATGCAGGGGCCTGTAATGAGGAGAGTGACGACGACAACTGGGTCCTTCCACCTCATTGGGTAATCTGAACACAAACTGTGTGGTGAAGTTGACAGTCTAAACTGGAACACGAGTATAACTGGTGCCAGACTCTTTTTTTTTTTTTTTTTTTTTTTTTACATTTTTAAAAATGTTGGACAGAAATACACATTTGCAAGCAGGCTACACTCGTTCTGAGATAACTGGCATCATCCCAAGGGGGCAAAAAACTTCACTATTGGGAGTCTAACAGAGACATCTGCTGGCTGAGTCCTATGCTTCCAGACCAGTCTCTGCTGGACCCTGTGATTGACCAACCCCTCATCTCTGACAGCTTGTAAATAATTAAACAAATAAAGAGACAGACAGACAGACAGATAAATGAAAAGTTTGTTTATACAGAATTACTAGTTGCACTGGCACGCATGCAAAGATTATAATATTTACAGAAGTCTGGGTGGGCAGAGTTGATAAAGAATCAGCCATTTACATGTTGACTTTTAATATTTCTTTACCACATCAGACCAAGAAATGGTAAAGATGCTTCAGTTACCCTATCTAAACAAATAAAATCAGAAGTTCAAATTTGAGAGTAGAGCATCACGGATAACAGTTTTTCTGCCTTACAAGGTGAGCAGATTAGAGGAAGAGAAGTGTGTGTGTGTGAAATCTGAGTTCCAGCAATAAATCCTGCAATAAATCCTGAAGCGCCCCAATTTATGGGGCACATTTATGATGCTGATGGATCTGTTTGGGGGGGGTGTGGATAAACAGTTCCCATGAGCAGAACCCCCTCACTAGATAATGTTGTCTATCAGCAGCTGTACCATGTATCTGGTCCTCCACTGCCTCCAGCGAGATTAGGCCAATGTTGGCAACGCTATGACTGGGCCTCTATTAATCAACATGAACAAGCCTCCCAATCTTTACTGGGAAGGATCATGAATTGGAAGACTAAATATAGGCAAACAAATCCAATAACTAAACCCTCACAGCCAAGACATAAGCAAATATAAATCCCGCTTGCATTATTATAATGCCTACCAACCTAATTGAGAACACATTCATTTTAAGCTAAATAAATTACTGCTACAATAATATAACCTTGAGGTCACCTCCTTTAGGAGATGGCCAGCACTTGTATTAACTATTCCACACTTTACTATAAGTGGCCTCAGCCAATCAATGCTAGATAAATGCTTTTAAAATATGCATTTAATTAACTCAGTCCTTCAAGTATTTGCTATTTTAGCATAGAGATGAAGAAGAAAGTAAAGTTAAATTTTGTGTGTTCTCAAACAAGACTTCAAAATGGAGTTTTTCCTTCCCCATCAAAGCACTGTTTTCTTTGTTAATCTGGCCAAGAGGGCATTCCTCAGACTTTAACAGAATAGCATATTCATCTGAAGAGTGGGGCTTGCCTGTGCCATTCATAATCCCACAGTCAAGGAAGTAACTCCCTCCACTTTCCTTTGAGAGATGGGTTTATCAAATGTCTTTTGCACTGATGGTTTGATCCCCCTTGGGCTGTGAGCGATAATTACAATGTCTTTTTAGCCACAAGAATACAATGGCAATTATATCACTAACTATGGATTCATAACTTACTAATTGTTTTCAAGATATAGAGCTGTTTTGGGCTCTGCTTTGGAACAGTCTGCCCTATTCCTCCTCCCAACGTTATGCAAACAATGCTAGCATGACTTACCTAATAGGTAATATGCTTTTAACCAATTTCTCCTTTTGGTTTTTATACTGCTGGTGAAGGCACATTATTAACTGAATATTCATTTGTTTTCCCCACATATCCCAGGTGCGTCTGTTGAAACCATGTGACATTGGACTGTGAACAGAGTGGTGTGTGTTACTCCAGGCTGAAACATTTAAGAGCTGATACACATCTTCTATCTCTCTCTTTTTGTTCCTTGATGATCTTAAAGGTTGAAATGGTATAAATGAACTGGTCTAAAATGGAAGCCGCACAGCTAGAGAGAAGAGATATTCTGAGGGATACTCTGACTTACATGGCATTTTGCATGGGTGAGAATGAAAGCTTTGTTTTATTAAACCACTGAGATTTCAAGATTTGTTTGTCATATGGCATAACCTAGCCTGTGCTGACAAATGTAATTGGCTTCTATGGTAATAAACAAATTCATAATTCATAGTACTTAGTAACCACCTAAATAGTAATTTGGATATAATTTGCACAAATATTAATTCTTTTAAACAAGAAAGGAAAATGATGGTATTCCACAGACTTTATAACTTCAGAATAAACCACTTATTTGTTAATTTTTGATGAGAAACAATTATTATGAATTATTTGACAAGACTTTGATTTTTTTGGGGGGGAGTAAATGATGACCATAATTGAGCTCCTCATAATGAACACAGCAATTTTTAAATGGTCCAATTTTATATAATGTTTCTCCTCTGGGAGCCTTAGTATTTTTTTTAATAAAAAGCAACATTGGTTATATGACTGGGTTTTTATAATGCATATGGTTTGTAGTTGCTGTTATATTCATCTCTGCTTCCATTCACTCATTCATTGCGTTGATACCCCTTTTTGCACTTTTTTTTGCAGAACTGAAGTTTATCAGTCCAAGACCCAATTTGGGCCAGATCCAGTTGACATTAATCCATTGTTTCCCTTTTATCTCACCAAGTCTACAAGTCAGATGTCAAATAACATTCTCAGTGCCAATGAATTTACTAAGTCATTGTTTTAATTCACTGTCCCCTCTCGGTAAAGCTTGGTCCCTTTTAAGAACTTTTACTAGTTGAATCTTTTGCCACTCTACATTTAATATTAATCCCTCCTCCATCCACCTCGTTTTGCATTCCTGAGTAGGCCCCTAAGCCTATGCTATTTTCCCCTATAGCACTATTCATTTTTTAAAATATCACACATGTATATTTCTATCTACTGTCACTACTGAATTAGAATATAAGTTCCAAAAAATAATAATTTTTTATACCTTGGTTTTATAACTTATGGTTCATTAATGTAAACACTGGCACATAGGTATTTTCAAGTGAATAAATGAGTACATGAACGAATAAAAGTTCCCCGGTCCAATAAAAAACATTCTAAGACTTATTTTCCTAACACTCCCCTCCCTTTCCAAATTCCATTTTATCTCTAGCCATCCTGATCCTGATTTTGTTCATTCTTCACCTGACCTTGTTAGCTTGTCACACGGATGACTTGCTTCACAATTCTCAAAATTTCCTACTTTATTTCTTGAACGTAAATGTTCAAGTGTCTTTCTTTCCTGTCATGATGTCTTTCTGAATAGAAGATCCAGACAATTTTCTATGTGTATCCCCATGGACAGCCCTGACTAGAAATGGTGAGATTGTATGGATGATGATGAACATTTCAAATTTTATTTAATTGAAATTATTTAAAACCTAATTTCAAAGCAATTTTTAAAAATTTGTTTTATAAAGGTAATACTTGCACACTATGATTTAGAAAAGAAGAAAATAAAATCACCCATAATTAAATTATGGAATAAACCCATAGTTAATATTTTGTATTGTATTATTTGTTATTTTTCTTTGACTTAACTGACTGTTTAAGTAAAAACATAATTAATTCATAAAAGCAGAATTTAAGTGATCCCATTTTATAAAAATCCAAAGCTTACAAATGGTTGCAACAAGAAAAGGGATAAAAATAGAATGCTGGGAATTAGGAAAAAGAGTGTTTCATAAATGAAAAGCAAACTCACAAAGAGTTCTCTGACCCCAGATCACTGTTTAACAAGTTGAACTTGTTCATATACAAAGCTGGAATCTATAAAAAGAGCTTTATGTGGATATGAGTTTAGAGAGTTAGAATCTAAATTTAGGCTGAATTAATCACACTGTTCAGTAGTGTTAGGATGACCAACTATTCTGCTTTTTCTGGGACTGAGGAGGTTCTTGGGATACTGGTCTCAGTGCTAAAACCAAGACAGTTCCAAGCAAACCGGAACAAGGAAATTACCAGAATAGTACCTCAAACTAGGTAAGCCTCTCGGGGACAAAAAATCTAGACGTTGTTATGTAAGGCTTGCCCTAAGTTAATTGTTTAGTATTTGGTTGATGGAAGTATTATTTGGAAATTCTTGATGATTGAAATTTAAAATAAAACTACCACAGAATGAAGATAAAAGAGGGGCCACTCATCAAAAGTAAATCAAAAGATAAGGTGGGCCTAAGCTAATGTCAAAAGTACAGCAGCACCTTCATCTCATTAAGGTGTGGGAGATCAGTGCCTATCAAAGGCTTTCCAACTGCCAGATGAAGTAAGTAGTAAGGGAAGAATGTAATTCAAGCAATTTGGATGAACTAACAAACAGGAAAAGCCTCCCTTTCTTAAGACTCGTTGGAACAGAATGGTTAGCTGTAGCATCCAAAACAGGCTTCAGACTGAGTCAATGTCAAGTCAATTAAAAAAAAAAAAAAGAAAAAAAATTGCATATTTTTGACCAAAATTGTTTAAGGTAACTGTGCTGTCCTGGATAATATATGATAAGAAGACAATGTAAAGGGAAAATTCTGAGCCTCAAAATGCCTCCCTGTCTGTATTCGATTACTAATTTCCATTCAGAAAATGATCTCCTTCAGAATGTTCTACCCACAAAACCAAGTTAAGAGCAACTAAGGAAAAAAAAATAAAAAAAGAAAACTAGGAAAAAATCCTCTACTTTTGGGAGAAAAAGATGGAATTAAAATTTGGAATTTACATCAAGAAGAAATTTTCCAAAAGTCAAAATTTCGAGGGTTAAAAGAAAAGGTTATAAAGTTATAACACTGTCACCAGCAAAAGCTTTATTAAAAGATAAGCTTTTTGAAATAATCTAATCACTACTTTTATATTAGATATCACTGAGGTATTAACAGGTTCCTTTGAGGAGATGGTACTTACCTGCTGTGTTAAAGAAGTGATGAAACATGACTGTCTTGGACAGAAGTTCTTTCTACTGCAAGAATTCTTGAGCTATCACAGTTATACTAGCAACGCATAAGCAATAAAATACAAACTGAAACTTAAAGACAACAAAAATGCTAAAATCTAACAGATTACCTAACCTTACTGAATTCAAAATACCAGTTTCCCCCTTAGGGGATTTCATAACTCATATTTGAATATCACTTTCAAATTTGATCTCCCAACCACTGTGTGATTTAGGTGTTAAGATTATTCCCATTTATGTACAAGGAAACTGAGGCTGAGGGTATGTGTGGCTTCCTCAAGCTTTCACTGCTACTAAGTTCTGAGGCTAAGAACGCACTCAGGTCCTTTGGCTTTGGTTGTTATACTATAAACATAAAACAAATTCTCAGTTTAATCAAATAATCTTTTGACTATTAAGGCGACAACACTTTTTCAAGATTATCTCTGCCTGACATGAGCAAGCATAGAAAGTCTGGTCACTCATGTTAGCATTTATAGTGCCCAGAGACTTATTGCTGCCTTCATGTCAAGATACTCATGAAACCTCAGGGGTTATAGCTGAAAAATCAATGCCAAATGCAGTAGGATAGGAACTCCTGAAGATTCTGCTACTGTCAAGTCACCCCAACAGAAATGTCCATGGTACTGATAAAGATGGAGATAACACATGCAGGCCATCTGTTCTAGCCACACGGCTTTTAACAAAAGGAAACTAACTCACTTAGAGTAAAAGGAGTGAAAACTAGATACAAGCAAAGGATACACTCTTGAGTGTCTGCTGGTCATTAACTAATTATGGATGAAGCTAATTAAGACAACTCTCCAAAGTTCCCTATTTGTCAGGATTAGCTACTATTGTTGAACATGGAGAAACACATCGAATAATGAGAAATCAATTTTGGTGACAAATCCGTTTCAAGGAAGTCCAAGTAAGTGTCACTGTAATTTTTTACTGGAATATATTACTCTGATTTTTTACAAATACATTTGAGGTGGCTTCTAGCAAAAGACAAAAGTGAAAAAAATTGGCCTGGAAAGGCAAAACCTGAACATGGCCAGAAATGATCTCTGTTGGCAGCAGAGGTGTTGCAACCAATTGGTACAGGATTGTGATCATTAATAGAGGACTTTGAAATCCAATTAGGGGGCTTTTCAAGCATTTGGGTCTGTCTTACAATCAAGAACATGCTTAATAATATGATATTAGAAAGTCCAAAATCACTTGATTTTTCTTTGGTATGAAAACCATACATGACTTTTTCCCATGAGCTTCATCATAATATTGTAATCACATTTGGAATCCTGGAAATCAGATTTCCAGGAAAATGTGCAAGGCAATGAAAATTCTTTCCTGAAGATATCTACCTATCTGGAAATGCGTCTCAGTGAGAGAGATGCCCCATTGATGTTCATACCTTTTGACAGGGTCGGGAATGTCAAGGCTAAAGGGAAATTTGTTTATGGCTCCTGAACTTTGCTTTAAAATAGAATGAGAATTTTTTAGGATATGATTCCAAGGAACAGAATTACCAATACCTTATTCTTTAATATGCCATATCTCTAAACGAAAACTCTACTTAAGCTTCAGATTAGAAGCTGTATTCAATTGCTTAGTAGTGGTCCTTCCGAATGTCTTTTCATCCTCTTCTGTTGTCCATTTTTTTTGGTAATAGAGTTCCCCTGTCATCACTGTCACAGGGTGTGTTGGGGCATCAATAATCTGGTGCAAAACAAGCCAATCTTTCACATAGTTCTTTGTGAGAACTCAAGCCACTTTAAATTGCCATGACATCAACTCTAATATCTCCTAGAGAAGATGTTCTTCAACTTTGTCAGTTCATGACGAACTAAGTGACTTAGTAAGTTTTTCAGGATGTCTCCGGGCCAAAAGAAATACTTAACAGTTGTATATTAAGTACCTGGGTCTAAAGAACTCATCTGAAAAAAAATTACACATATATTAAAAGAGAAAGAAGTATCATTTTTATTTTATTCTTTGGTAACTACAGTTACTAATAGGGTGGGCATACCTGTTGTGCACTCCACAACTTCTCAAACTTGGAATCAGATTGGACACTGTCACCCTCATTTCTTAGTTCACATTAATTTTGCACAGCACTTGCTTTATATCACAGCAACCACTAAATACCCAGCTACAGAAAGATATGACATCATCAAAGAAATGCATGTATTCTAATGTTGAAATGGTCAACTCTCTGGAGCTAGTAGTTTGCATGGTGTCCAAATTTCCTGTGATTGAGTGTTGCTATGTTCCTTCAACAATTTAAATTTTCGTGGTGTCCTATGAGTTCATTGCAAATGTTCAGGTCCCCTTGGTGGAGAGGTGGGGAGCTGTGGTTCTAAAGAGTTGTGAGCAAAATAATAATAACACTACTATTGAGATATTGTGCTCAAGAGGCTGACCAAATTAAAAGCAAAAGCCATGTTAAGCATGTTTGTAGAAGTGACAACTTGTCTTGATTAGAGAGAGAATGTGGGTGTTGTGGATGGTATTGGTTGTAAACTGGGAATTGTTTTTTTTCTCAACAAGGGAAATGGAATTACATTAAAAAAAAAAAAAAAGAGTAGGTTTGCCTGTATGTGACCTGACTTCTTGGATGGGTAATGGGGAATGAGGTAGAAATGAATTAGAGACTTTAGAGTATGGATGCATTGTACGGAGTTTCTAAAAAATGAGGAGGAAGTTCTCTTCATGCATGTTCCTCTTTATCTTTTTCTTTGTATTTTGACTCAATCTCCTTTGTAGGTACTCTGTACAAAATGGTTAATTGTAACTCTTTAAAAATTTGGCCTTCTAAACATGCTAGTCATGAAGCCTGCTATAGGCCATCTCACAGTTTTAGTGTTCTCTGAACAAATGATTCAGCATCAATGCACATTAGTGTTGAAGAAGATCGAAACCATAGAAATTGAACTACTCAAATCAAGACATTGAAGGAAGTCATATACTTCATCATTTCTACATTTCACTCTATTCGAATTTGCTAGAAGAGCTTTGGGGCAAGCAATCAATTGATGAAAGAAGACCTTGGCAATAATTAACACCTAAGCTCATTTTTTCATTAAAAAAAATGTTTACGATAACATTCAGGGAACTCTTCTGAGTCACAGATATGTGTAAGAAAATGTATTGAGAAGGGATTTAATTTTTGTCTTGGACAAACTGCCAATTAACTTTATGGTCTTAGGTCAAAGCCCCCTTGCCTACCTAGACCTCACTTCCCTTATCTGCATGTACAACGATGAGTGTGGGTTAGCTGTCTGTGGCTGTGGGTTAACTGTCTCTCGATGTGAGTTAATTCTCTCTCTGGCCTTCGAGTTCCAATACTGAATACTCAATGAACTTCCCTGCCAAAGTGGATTCTTGATTGTCTTCTGAAGAGCATAAATATCATTGACTCAAAAAGCCAAATAGTTGAATTAAAGGAAGAGGGCATTACTGCTGAGGTTTTGTAAAATTATAATTGTAGTAAAAAGATATGTAACATAAAATTCACAATCTTAACAATTTCTTCTAAGTGTACAGTTCAATAATGTTAAGTATATTCATATTGCTATGTAACCAATATCCAAAAATTTTTATCTTATAAAACGGAAACTCTATACCCATTAAACAATAACTTACTCTTCCTCCAGCCCCTGACAAAGACCCTATTTTCTGTCTTTATGAATTTGGCTACTCTTGCTACCATGTATAAGTAGAATTATACAGTATTCGTCTTTTTGTTACTGGCTAATTTCACTTAGCATAATGTGTCAAATTTCATCCACGTTGTTACAAATAGCAGGGTTTTCTTTTTTTTTAAGGTTGAACAATATTTTATTGTATGCATATATCACATTTTGTTTATCCATTCATTCATTGATGAATATAAATTGTTTCTACCTTTTAGTTTTTGTGAGCAGTGTTGTTTCAAATGTGGGTGGAACTACTGTTGAGTTTTAAAGGAGAGGATTGCATATTTATTTTCCCCAAGCCCCAAGGACATTGCAGTACTGTCAATACCCTTCTGATTTCATCTAGAGAGTTTCCAGAGGTAAGGGAAGTAGGTCACCAGGGTGCTTAAACTCCATTTTGGGGGCCCATGAGGGGATTGTTTGAAATATCATTTCCAGATGTGTCTTAGGGCTAAAATGTATTTCCTTCTGTTTTATTGGCAGTCATTAAAGAAAACAGCTGGGAAAGAGAAAAACAAAGTTATGTCTTCCAAAATGTGAAAGTTCTTTACCATTGGGACAGTTTTATCACGAGCTTGAATCTCTATAGACAAGTCTAATTTTTAATTAGTTACAGATCCAAACCTTTGCAGAAAAAAGTCCCTGGGGAATTAAAATGTTTAGCCCCATGTATTATTACTTCAAAAGTGTTACACAAAAGGTATTAATATCTGTGAATAATTAAGATGTGTGAGTTGACCTGACCTTTTTAAAGCAAGAGTCTCAGAACTTTTCAAGGAAGGTTTTTTGTTGGTTTATTTTTAAGAAAGTCATTTTTTTTTAAACCAAATTAAGACTCCTACTTTTAGGTGTTTGATCACTAATTGAGTATATATTTTTGTCTTAGAAGCAGCAAAGTGCTGCCTGATAACTGAAGCCACTTTGTACTTCCCATATTTGTATTTTGTTTGTTTGTTTTGTACTTTCTGCTACCTCGAGCACTTTTTTTCCCCCTAAGCAAGCTCTATAAAGCTCATGTTGAGCGTATCTAGAAAATCTTTTAATGAAGAAAGCTTTAAACATCACTGACAATATATATTTTTTTATCATATTCACATATAAAAATTTGGGGAAATGTCATCAAGGGAATCCATTCCAAATTAGATGTTCACTTTGAAATAAAACTAAAATAAGAAAATACATCACTCAGAATCCATAATTTCCATTTTCCTATACCTTTGATAAATACATGTGTGGCGGTCCCACACATGCATCACTCTAGGTAAAACTCCGTATTTAAGGCCTTTACATCAGCATTTCCCATAGAAATGTAATATATATAATTTTAGTGTTGTAAGTAGCCGCATTAAAAAATAAATAGGTGAAGTTAATTTTAATGATGCATTTTAGTAACCCAACATATCAAAATTTCAAGACATAATCAGTATAAAAATCGTTAATGAAATATTTTAGTTTTGGTATTAAATTTTTTAAAACTTGTGTATATATTACACTTACAATACATCTCAGTTTGGACTAGCCATATCAGGGCTTCAAGGAAGGTTTTTTGTTGGTTTATTTTTAAGAAAGTCATTTTTTTTAAACCAAATTAAGACTCCTACTTTTAGGTGTTTGATCACTAGTGGCTACCATATTACATAATACAGCACATGTAGAATTAGATGGCTGTTTTTCATTTGAACTGTTCTGCCCTTCATAACAGTTTTATATATGTTTGTATGTGCAATTTATGTTTTAATTTATATTTATATTGTGGTCACATTTATTTATAAATGTTATAAAATTTTTAAGAGCCTCGTTTCAGACATTAATGAGTATCTATCCTACCAAGCTTGTTCACAAAGCAATTCATCATAGGCTTCTTTGAAAGAGTAAGAGCTTCTGGTTTACTGTGAATGATTTAATTTATAGAAATGTAATTTTCAAACAACTTTTAATGAGCAACACAACCACTCTATAAACCAAGAAACACCTATATACCCTTACAATAAAGGAATCTAATTGGAATTCAAACCTCAGTCCTCCTGAGTAATAGAGAAGAGGTGAAATCAGGATAAAACATTTGGAACACCTAGTACTGTGATTCTCACATCACCGTGAGAGAACAAGTGCTTTACCTTTACTCAGATATCTAAGCGGCTCTAATTTTTTTAGATTAGTGTACAGATTTTCCTATGTTCAAAGTGTAAAGGATGTACCATATCTTCCTTTTGATTCTAGGATTAGACACACACACAGAGTTAAAGTTGAACAAAATAAATGTAAACTTATATGTTATAATTTTTAGCTCTTTGTAGAGAGAATGATAGAATGTTAAATGTGGATCTCATATATTTTCTATTTCAACTTCCTCAATTTTACAGGTGAAGAATGACCAAGAATTACTGATGATCACACACTTAGTCAACACCTATTTATTTAACACCTAACCTTTAATCCTGTCATTTTAACAGAGATAGTGTCTCCTCTTCCCTGCCTTCTTCTTCCTATCACTTACCTTGCTCTTAATCCTAGTACTAGCTTTCTTTGGTTGTCATAGTAAATACCAAGCCCACTGGACAGTGATCACATCAATCTGGATGGATTTAGGTTCAAGGAGTGTAAGTTTCATGACAACTCATCATTTGTCTAGTCACAATTGGCAAGTTTTGATGTCTTCCAAGGCATCCCAAATATGTTCCAATTTTTTTACTCCTATTTCCATGAGACATATTCTAGGGACATCAACTAATCAATAAGCACAACAGTGGATTTTGTAGTGGAAAGAAAAAAAAAAAAAAGAAAGGGAATTCCCAAAAGAGACGAACAGGAGATATAAAAATACTTGGCACATTGGAGAGGGACAGAGTCTAGTGCTGGTGGACTATTTGGTCTGTTTCAAGGCGTGGTGACAAAACAGTCTAGGTAGGTGAAAGTGCCAGTTTGTGAATGGTTTTGACTGCTGAGCTAGTTACTGAGTTTGGAAAAATACACAATGGAGAAATAACTACTGATCTGTGTATGTGTGTGTACGTGTGTGTGTGCACACACACGTGAACAAGAGTGTGTTTTAAGCAGATAGTGACATGTTTAGGCTGTATTCTAGAAAGAAATGATTGAGCTAACAATACAGCAGAGAAATTTGAAACAGAGGCAAGATGAGAAATAGTTTCAGTGGGGGAGCTAATTTTGATATTAATCAATTGTAAAAGTGTCTAACATTCATTGTATGCATTATCTCATTTAAATCTTACATAGCCATGCAAGGAAAGTTCTGTTGTTATTCCTGTTTTATAGTTAGGAATTCAGAGAAGTTAAGTAAGTTGCTTAAAGATGAGTGACTGGTCTATATCAGTTGTGTCTAAGTATTGATTTAAAATCGTGTATTAGTGAAAAAGTTTTGAGCATCCTTTCCCAAGGTATCTATTTTGATTTATACATTTACATATGCATCCACATAGTACGTCCACACAGTAAATTATTAATAAAGCTTATTATTTATTGTAGCTGGTGGATCATTTGGTGCAGCCACTAGGTTGTATTTACCCTACCGTGGTGACCAGTAGTCTATGTGACTGAATTTGAACATCTTTAGAGGCTGCAAAATCTTAAGTTGCAAACAAGTCTCATACCTCTTAGACCTGGCTGCTTCACAAATTCATGTTAACTGTTTGGGCCCTGAAGGCATCTGAGTCTGAGACTGTATATCTCACCATCAAGCTAAATAGGACTATTTGTGCATCTCACCTGCTTAGAATCTCTGATTTATTTATTCTTTGACTTGTTCTTACAGAAGTATTTTAAATGGTTGAGCTTAAAGCTTTTCCTAGTGATAATTTAGTTCAGCTGATTTATACCACAAGTGAGAAAAATAAGGCACAGAGGAGTATAATAAAATAGCTACTCAACTTAGAGGCAGAGCCTGGTAGAGACTGAGGATTAGAACTCGGATGCTAACAAAGCTCAGGGTTTTCCTTTCAGATACACAGGCTACCTTGCTAGTGGCTTAATATGTAAATTTCTTGAGTGTCCAGATAGCATTTTACCCACTTGTTAATGTAATTGGCTGTAGAATTATTTTGTAAAGTTTACATGATTATAATAATTATTTAGGATAGTGTTTTGCAACTCTGGTTCCATTAGAATCACTTGGAGGGAAGTTTTAAAACTTACTAAAGCCCAGGCCTTCACTTGTAAAGGTTCTTTTAAAATCATTCTAAAATGGGCAATCAGGCATTCATATTTTTAAAAAGCTACTCAGGTGATTCTAATGTGTAGCCAGGTTTCAGATACGATTAAGACTTATCCTGCTTTAATACCTGTTTTAGGGCAACTAGGAGACGCACATGGTTATAAATATCAGGACTGAAACTGTTATGAAATTGTTTTTGAGCCATATTATGTCGACTAATGATAGATAAAATACAAAGATTTTGAGAAATATAACTCAAAGGATTGACTTAATAGATATACATTTAATCTTTCATTTTATAACCAAAGAATCATATTTAGTTTTGAGATGACTATAGAACATATAAAAATTATCATATTCTAGACTTTCAAAATAATAAAATAGAAACCACTTAGTAATAAATACAAGAACAGTATGGAACAAGTAGTGAAGGCAACCAACAAAAAAAAAGTTTCTGACTGACATTAAAGAATTATCTAATAAAAGGAATCTTTCATGTTCCTGGATGGAAATGTTCAGTATTACATAAGTTACCAATTGTCTCCAGTTTAAGAATGCAATTTCAATCAAAAGAACTGTTTTGGAACTTAAAATTATCAAATTTATTTTAAGGTTAATACAGAAAAATAAATAGGCAAGAATGTCAAAGAAAATTTGGATCTAAAAGGATTGCAGTTGTTTAAAAGAATGACATAGTAATTAAAACAGAAGGTACTGTGCAAGAACAGATCTACAGAACTGAATAGATATTACAGAAACAAAATTTATGCATAAGAATTTAGTATATTTAAATGGCGTCATTTCACATCAGGAGAGAAAAGAAGCATATTCATCACTAATTCTTAAGAAACTGGTTAACGACTAGAATAAAATTATATCCTTAAATAACATGTTACACCAAAATAAGTTCAACACATTTTAAGAGGTAAATGTAGAAATGAAGTTATTAGACAACTAGAAAAAGCATTAGTACCAATCAGAAATTAGCAAATATATAAACATTTCTAAGCACAAAGGGAAAGCAGAAAATCATTTTGGACTACATAAAATATAAAAAATTTGCATATCCAAAACACACTATAAATGAAATTAAGAAACATTTGAAAAACATTTGTAATCAGATTTCAGAAAGCATGCAAAGAGTTTTCATGAATTGATTTTGGGCAGTCCCCACACTTTAGTGAGTTTTACTTCTAGGAGGCCCACCAAATTCTCACACTGAAGATTTGTCCCCTTAGGGCTCTGTCATGAGAGGGAAGAACTAATCCTTGTGAAATATACCCCGAAGGTTCTCCGAAGAAAGGCTTACTCTTTCAGGAAAAAGTCTTTACCAGGGCTTTATTTCAGTTGAGAGAAGAGATTTCTGCCATTTCAAATCCCCTCTAGACTTTCTATCTCATCTAAATTAGGTTTAAAAAAAAAAAAAGCTATACCACTGGATGTAAAGATCATGGAGCAGAGAAAAAAAAAATCGCTAAAAAACTGAGATTTAATCATAAGATTATAGACTACTTCCCTTCCCTCACATTCGACCATGATACCGATAAGGCTCCAGTATCATAATGGTGGATAACAGGGGAAAGAGTTACATGACACAGACTCTGAGGAAAAATAGTTAGAAAGCCCAAAGTTAAGAGGAAGACCAAAACAAGGACACAAGAGGAATTTAAAGACTCGGGGTTCTACAAACTACAATAAATATTAAACACAACACAACCCCTGGTGAAATGAAAACCCCTAGTCCTCATCTTTAAGGCCAATTTAGCTCAATATCTATTACTTGGTACAAAATGTCTGGCTTTCAACAAAATATTTCAAGGCACATCAAAAGGCAAGAAAAAATACAGTCTAAATAGGTAAAGCTATCATCAAATTCAAAGTCAGATATCACACAGGTGTTGGAGTAAGCACACAGGGTCTTTAAAATAATTGGGACTAATACACTAAGGGCTATATTGGAAAAAGTAGTAGGTAAAAACTAAAAGAAAAATCTGAATAAACTATATACTTTAATTAATATGTATGAATATTAGTTCATTAATTATAACAAATATACTCTACTAATGTAAGATGTTAATAATAAAAGAAACTGAGGGTATATGAGAACTTTCGGTACAATTTTCACAATTTTTCTGTAAATCTAAAACTGTTTTATATAAAAAGTTTATTTGAAATATTAATAGTGATTTTCTGTGGGTGGTAGTATTATGAGTAATTTAAAATGTTTTCTTTTTGTATTTTTAAGTGTTCCAAATCATTTATAATGAACCTATATTACTTCTAAAGTCAGAAAAATGTTTTCTAAGATCAAAAAATATTTTATTTAAAAAGAAATTTTATTTTTATATGGTAAGCTTCCTTTGAATAAGACCAACATTCTTTTCTTTTTTTTTCTTTCTTTCCCCACATTCTACCCCCATAATATCTATTATAGTGCCCGACTCATAGTACCAGATCAATACATGCTTGTTAACTGACACCAGTTATATTGACTTGTTATAGTGAAAAATTATTAGTTTGGTATTTTTGTTCAGTTTTATTTAAAGTGATCAACTATATGGTCAAAATATGCATGAAGGAATGAGTCAATAAAACACAAAAGAACTGAAGACAAAGTCCAACATAATTCATTATCAGATGCCTTGGAGCTGATTTTGTTTAAAGAGGGGCACCTAATTGTTTGAGGGTTTATATCTATGCCAATCGATTTGGCTAAGTTGAGCTCTATCATGAATTATGTCAAAGTCACAAGGAAAGACCCCAAATAAAACTGTTTCAGTGAGAGCCAACTTTACAATCTTCAGAGGAGCCAATCCTATAGTTGGCAAGGATTATTTCAGTAAAAATCAATTTTTCAGTGAGGGCATACCTTTCAGAAACTTGCCTTTTGGGCCAATTCCTCTTGCCCTAGCCATGTGCTAACTTCTTTGTCTGCCTTATAAGGACAGAAAGTTTGTACAAAACCCTCCTGGCCACGCTTCTGTTATGTGAGGAATCCTAACCAAACTTCAGTCACAGTTGCCTTTATTTTATAAAGATTTAAAGCCAATACTGCCCTCATGCCCTTCATCAATGTCTATAAGAAAGATTGCAGCCAACAGCAATAGGCCCAAACACACTGAAGACCATCCAAATTCTGCCAGCTGACTTCCAGTGGTGAGAACACCCTTAGATTCTTCAAGGTTACTTCACACCCAGGAGCACAAAGGGAAATGCCTCAGGGTTCAAGGTCTGCATTGTGTGTGGATATGTAAAGTAGCCATGGCCTTTCTGCCCCAGAAATGACCCTTCTTCACCTTTTTTTTTTTTTTTTTTTTTTTTTTGTGGAAACAAAATGCAAACAGAGAGAGCTGGGCTATAGGCTCTTGGTTAAGAGGCTTGGTTAATTGCCCACACCTGCTCAGGAAAAGAATTCTTAAATATTCCTTGGTCATTCTAGAGAACTCCAACTTTGGTTCCACAGCTGCCTTTGCACCCCCAAACCTAGCATTTGGAAATAATAGTTATTAATAGTGCTAATATCTTTTTCTCTTTTGTGGGGGTTTTGGTAAAATAAGAATTAAGTTAGTTGGGATGAAACTCCCTCATCTCCAACTGATAAAGAAAGGAAACTGACCAAATGTCTCTATCTTTTTATGTTTATAGCTATCTATCTATCTATCTATCTATCTATCTATCTATCTAATCTCTATCTCTATCTTTATGTCATCTATATCTATACGTAATGTCTCTGTTATGTGAGCAGTACCGACAAAACTTCAGTCACAGTTGTCTTTATTTTATAAAAATTTAAAGTATCTATATCTAGGTATAGATATGGATACAGATAGATATAGGATAGATAGATAGATAGATAGATAGATAGATAGATAGATAGATAGATATAACCTGAAAATACGAAGTAATTTGCCATAATAAAACAGTATAAAATCAATATCTGTACTCTATTCAAATCACTCCTTACAAAAACCCTTTGCCACATCTCCACTTTGTTAATCCACTACGATACTCTTGTCTTGCCAACCAGCTCCTCTCACTTAGAGTAGTATGCGTTACTGTTAATTTTCTTCCCCATTCAGCTTTGGAATGAATGTGTTAAGTTAATCTCATCTTTGTTTATTTTACAGTATCTTCATGTTTAAATGCTAATTTGATAAACATCTGTTTTGATCAAGTTGCAAACCTATTACTTTTTTGAGCAATACATACTTTAAAGATATTACCGCTGACCTTTGTTGGTGAATTGAATATTTTTGTTGTCACTAAATTTTTTTGTAATTGATGCTTTGTTTCTGTCACCTGGATAGCAGGTTTCAAATGATTTCCCCTGCTATCCAGGGGAAATTTTTTACTTAAACACTTTGTCAGACAGCTATCACTTTAAAATTGTGTGGCTCTGGAAAAAAGAAGTGCGTTAAATTTTGCAGCATGAGATGAAGGTAAACTGCCATTCAATTTTCCTCTACTTTTGAAACAGTTTTAAAATTTTATATTTGCTAAAAGTAATGTTTTATTTTTTTCTCCCCGGTGCTTGTCATTTAATAATACAATTGGGGGAATCGCACTACTTTAAAAACTGCTATGTGACTATCGATGAATCCATCAACCAAAGAAAGAGAAACTGTGTGTTCAGTTTTCCATCCCCTTAGAAAAAAATATTATTTTTCAGAGTCAGATAGTAGAGCCAAATACCACCTAAGAATTCGACCTTCAGTCTCTGGGGAGATGTTTTAAATTCTCTCTGTGTGTCAGCGATCTAGCAAAAAGTGAAAGAAATTTTATCTCTCATAGCAAGCTGACGAAAGTGGCAGGATGTTCAAAATACCTCCCAATTTAATGAGTATGTAGGCTGAATCTTGCCTTCATCCTGGAGAAGGTAATCAGAGTTGAAGTAACTCGGAGGAACAAGGTGGAAAAGCCAGACCCATCAAGATGACAAGTTCATTCTCTAATCCATCTTAGAGAAAATTTGTCTCTATTTGGTTATGATCATTCCAGTTCTGTACACAGTGGCGTATTCCCAATTCTGGTACCAGAAGAATTTGGTTTATTTAAAAAACTATCAACAGTTATGGCTCAAATTGTCTGTGTGAATGGGAAGTAATTATCCAAGCTCCTTCAATGAACAATGCATTTTCTTTGTTTCTCTTGGGTGTTTCTTTAAGCTTAGATAATGGAATAGTCTTTGATTAGTGTATAACAGGTTGCTAATTGTCATTTCAAGAACTTATATTATAAAATGATGTTACTAAAGTCAAAAATACATGGCAATGTAAAGTCATACAAATTATATATTTAAATTAAATTTTTCCATATCATTAATATGTTGTCTTTTTATTCTTTACAATCTAAAATATAGAGTGATAAAATTTTCATCCTTTCAAGCACAAGAAACAGTTGTAAATGACAATTATACTTGTGTTTTGTGTTATGTCTTTTATCATTTGCATTATTTGATAAGAAAAAGAAAGAGGGCATTTCTCTTACATTTTTATTATGCTGACTAAAATGTTCTTCCTTTTTCTCACTTCTTCGTTATAAAAATAATACATACTTATTGCAGAAGTCTTGGAGGATACAGAAAAGTAAAAAATCAAAATTATCTGCCATACGGTGTAATTACGTCAAACATTAAAAAAGATTACCTTTTGAACATGGTTTTGTATCTGGATTTTATCACTAAACATTACACCTTTTTTATGTTATTGTTAAAGTTTACAAAAAGGTAACTTTTGATGCTTGTACATTTTCCACCAGAGGATTTTACAATAATAGATTTAACTATTCACCTAATTTTGCATATAAAGCTTGGTTCTGTGTTTTCGAAACATCACAAATAATATTGTAATAAATATTTTTGTCTATAAATCTCTTTTCATATGACTAAATTTTTTTTCTCGGGATAAATTTATGAAAGAATTTATAGGGTAATAGCCTAATTTTGCCAAAGGAAATATATATTTTTGAAAGTGTCTAAATTTCCCTTGAGAAAAAATGTACTGATTTATAGTCCCATTGCGGGGTATGAAAATGATCATTTTACATGCTTATTTATGATGGCTATTAAATCTTAAAAAAAAAAACTTTGAAGAATGAAAAATATTTAACTTGCTTTAATTTGCATTTGAAAAATTCTCAAGATTTAGCTTTTTTCCATTGATTATTTGGAAATTATATTTCCATGCATATGCTCCTTTTGTAAATTTACTCTTCATTTCTTTGGTCTATTTTTTCTATGGGTGATTTCTTATTGAATTCTAAGAGCTCTTTATATATTAAGGATACCGACTTACTATATTTATGCTACAAGCATTTTTTCCATTTCTTGCTTGCTTTTCCATGTATAAGTTTCTTCTATGTATAAAAGTTAATTTTTATGTCACCAAATCTATTATTTCAAAAGAAATAATGTGCTTAGAGAGCGTCACTCAGATACAATCTAATTATTTTATGATTTTCTTTTTTTTATGTAAATCTCTAATCTATCAGGAACTTACTTTGGGGGATAGTTTGAAATGAAGATTTTATTTATTTTTTTCCCCAAATAGTAAAATATTTTTCCTGCTAAATTTGTCTATTACTCTTCTCTCACAATTTCATATTTACCATGTACATAATTTGCACATATACCAAGGTTTTTTCAGGCTTAACCATGCTGTTTTATTGACTATTCTTATTTATTATTATTGCATCTTACTGGTGATAACATTATAATATAATACATTTGTTAGAGTAAGTTGAATAACTTTTCCCCCCTTACCCTCAGCAATACTGCTCCCAAAGTATCTAACACAGGACTGTGCAATATGAAAAATTCCACATTCTTTCATAAAAAAATTTATATCATGAGTTATAAAATGTACTCATTTTGCATTTCACCTATGAAATTTAAATTTGTCCTGCAATCAATGTTTACAAACAGCAGTCATGAAATAGTTATTATTTCAAGCATTAGCTTGATCATAGCTATTTATATTGTTACTTTCAATTATATTTTGTGCATTGCTGACATTATATAAGTAAAATTTGTATAATTTAAGATGTCTTCAAGATTACATTCTGTGCCTTAAGAAGTTACTGTATATGTAGAAGATGTGAAAACTGAACTGAGGGCATATTTGTTGTTAAAAGAAGGCCTTAAATTTTATTATATCTAGTAAGAGAAACACCTATTTGCTTTATATGACCTAAGCAAGGAAGATGCCTCCAAGGAAATGACTAAGATACGAGAAAAGTATTGCCTGTCATTCACTAAGCAATGAAACTAAAGGCAGTAGAAGCTGTCAAGTCTTTCGGAATAGATCAAAGAAATTTCCAAGCAATGAGGAACATATGTGACTGGTTTATGAATTGTGCAGAACTATTTGTAAGGCACTGAACATTAAATTATCAGAAACTTCTTGCTGACTGTGAAGAGAAGCTGCTGAGCTTCCAGCATCATGTGATTCAATTGAATAAAAGCGTTGGTATCAAAACTTGCAAAGAGAGTGTAAGTTACTTAGAGAAAAATATTGGAGATAGTAAAAGAGTACTTTTTAAAAAACATTCTGAATCATCAAACCTCTTTAAGGCACCAGAAATGATATGGTAGCAACATTTCTGTCTAAATAAGTATATATATATATATATATATATTTTTTTTTTTTAAGTGAGAAGAAAAGGTTGCATTAAAATTTAATTGCCAGTATCAGTACTAATAAAATAATGGCTTATCTCATAATGACTATATAGTATTTTATATTGAATTAAGACTTAACATTAGTTGCCCAGATTCTCTTCTTTAAAGACTTAGTATACACATAGGATGAATATGCCTTTGTCTTATGAAACTCTATAAACAGATTTTGAACTCTCAACAACTACAGTATTGCTAAAGTTTTCGAAGGCCATTACAGCATGGTAATGTCCATGTAGAAAAAAGTCTGTCTAGTTAGGAAGCCTGAGAACTGGGAAGTTGGTTTTCCAAAGCCAACTCATATCTAGGGTTCGACTTTCCAAGTTCCTTTCACTTTCAGTAACTTTTTAGACAGTCTCAGGTCTTTTGCGTATAACTTTGAGTGTTCATGCATTCATAATTCCAATCTACACTTTCTAACAAGACCTTTAGTACCTGGGTTCCCCACACCCCATCTCCCCTGTGTGAAGTCTCAGAACGATCAGAGAATTGATGGCTCTACCCTTTTATCCTGAGAAGTGTTAGCATTTGAATGTCTATTTCCTTCATTCACATACTTAATGTAGACTCCAAATGCAAATTTTGTCTTTGTTGTTCCGCCTTTACTAATCTCTCTTATCAGTGACAGAGACTGGACAATCCTCTCCTGTCTCTGGTGGTCAGTGTTCTCTTGCTGCCAGGGATCTCCTCTGTGTGACTATCTTCCTAGATCTTCCTGCAATTTCTTTCCTTCCCTTTTTGTATTTTCTGGTACTTCTGACACTCTTTAAAAAGTTTAAAATACCTCTTTCACCTTTTGCCTTTTTCTAGCCATCTTCCTTTGTATTAAATTTGTAATCTCTGGAACATGGTCATTACCCAGAATGCCAAATGTAGGTCAATTGATGTTGCTGTGAAAAGCACTATAAAAAAGGGAAGCATACAGCTTCTTCATGCTCATTACAGAGAAAATACAAGATCTACAATACTGCTTTGAGGGAAGAAGTGACTATGCTCTAGCTCTTACTGTATAGTGTGACTACAAAAAAAGCATTAAGAAAATAAAAGCTTAATAAATTATACACATAGTGTATCCAATATGTTTATAACATAATTTAAAACAATCTTTCTTTTCTATTGACTTGTGATGTCAACTTTACCATATACATAATTCTTACAGTTACCATATTGCCATGCATTTTGTATTATAATATTATCTTTGATTAAATCCTAGATCGTGTGTACAAGGCACAGAATCAGGAATTGCTTGAAGGCAGGAGGACTCTTGTGTTTTTGTAGGTTTGGCAGTTTTAAAATATACTATAAAACTTCTGACTATTCTCTCAATTTAATGTGAAACTCAGTTCTTTTCTCCTTGAGTGGGGGCTGTACCTAGTGACTTACTTCTAACAACTAGAATATGGTATGTGACTTTTGAGACAAAATGATAGCTAGTCTTGCTCTATCATTTTGATTCCTAGTCTAGATAGTCTAGTATTTGTCCCTCTCTTTGGGGGAAAAAACAGCTGCCAGTTTGTGAGTATACAAGCAGCCCTAAAAAGAAGTCCACGTGGCAAGGAACTGAACCGTCCTGCCAATGCCAGAGAGGAACTGAAGCTCCCTGCCAACAGCCATGTGAGTGACCATCTTGGAAACAGATGTCACAGCTCCTGGAGAGCCATCAGGTGATTTCAGCCCCAGTTGACATCTTGTCTACAACCCCAAGAAGGTGCTGGAGCTTGAATACCCAGCTAAGTGGCTCCAAATTTCTGATCCACAAAAACTGTGACATAATCAATGTTTGTCGTTTTAACCTGATAAGTTCTGGAGGTAATTTACAATAGGGAATTAAACAGAAACAGATTGTAGCCAAGGTAGATCATACTCCCAAACATTTGCTGGTGGAAATAGCTGAAGTCCCAGAAGCAGGCCTTTGGGATGTGGTCGGATACAGTCTGCCTCAACCGCACCAGTTTATAAAGCCTTTTTCCAACATCTCCATCTCTTTCCCTTTATCACTTGGTGTATGTGGTGGGGTGGAGGGCAGGATAGCCTCATGTTTCCTACTTCCCATATGGAAGAGGAAGATTATCATTCCCAAAAGTCATGCTATAAGCACTTTGTTATGTATAATCTTAGGCAGCTATTATCCATATTGAAAGGTGATTTCCAGGCACAGAGAACATGAGGCTAATCTAAGCTGTTACACAACACTGATTGAACTATATTTTAATTTTTGGAATTTGTAATTTGAACCATATCTACTAGAAATCAAAATGATAGATACATATTATCAGTGATAATTCTTTAAGCATAAAAATAAGGGCAGAATAAGAAGGTGGAAGAAAAAAGGAACTAGCATTTTTTGAGGACCCACTACATTTTAGGTATTGGGATAGGCAAGATTAGTATAGCAAAAATGTGGATATAGTTACCTCCATTGATATCGATCTACTTCCTTTGCTCCTGACTTTGATGCCTATAATCTATGCCCTTAATTTGCCCCTTCATTTGCATGGCCAGATTTCTCTTGGTCACAGACTTAGTTTATGTACTTCTTGCCTATACTTTTTAATATCTTCTCTTGGGTTTGCTGATTGACAATGATCAAATAACACTTTGCATTAGTTGTGCCCTCCACCTCCAAATTTCTTTTGTCATATTTTATCATTCTACATGAAGTTCCATTTTTATCTATCATGATCCCTGATCCATTCTACCCATCTACTTTAGACATAAGTGCCTTGTTAACACCATGTGGTATATGGACCTGATAGAAAGTTATATAATTTAAAGAAGGGTGTTGTGATCACCGGTAGTAATACAAAATAAATGGTTTTGGTAAAAATTTATTAATTCTCGAATATTCTTACCATACTCTTGCACATATTCTATCTGATTTTGGGATTACTACTCAAGTGATTTTAGTTTTCTTTTACCTGCAATTACAATGTTCTGCCAGTAATCAGACCTGGTTGGGAATCTGTGATCCAAACAGTCATATTTTAGGAACAGGTAACATAGAGATAAACGAGTAATTGTGCCCACTTGGTGATTTTTAATTCAAATAAAAATATTTATCATATAAGGTAAAATTGTTAATGTCAAAAAGCAAGTTCTGAAAAGAAATGTAAACACTCAGATCTGCTCTGAGTTGCTCTAAAGGCTAACCCTGGTTGATCCCTGAACTTGACTTGACTATTTGTTCAACTTAAATTTGTTAAGTTGGATTCAAAGTCTCCTTGGCATATGTACATGGTCCAGGATTTGGGGCTTTGCTGCCTTTCAACCAAAAGCTTTGCCTGCATTCTGTAATTCAAAGGCAAAGGGGACCTTTTCTTTTAACTTTGCTACTCAACACAGTGTTACTTTAAAAGGAAAGATCATATATATTATTTGTAAGACAGGACAAAAGAATATAGTTATAAGCATTTTCGACCACTCCCCACCCTCAAGAAACCATCTTGGAAAGCAAGAAGAGGAATTTTTTTTGCGGTTGTGTGAGTTCTTAGGTATACTTTTGTTCAACAGAATCTTGGTAAAGGAGGAACGGGGAACTTGAAAGAAGTCAGAGAGGTCAAAATAAGTCACATATAAAAGAGTCTGCACCAGAGACAGATCAGGCAGGATACAGGAGATGCTGCATTAGCTAGGCTGAGAGAGAGAGAGAGAGAGAGAGAGAGAGAGAGAGAGAGAGAGAGTTTGGGGAGTTGAATTACGAGGAGGAACAGGGACTTTGGGGCATCTGCATATGTGAAAAGAGTTGACAGGATTGGAAAGAAAATATTTCCAACTTTTTTCTAAATGCACTTCCCTTTAGATGTTTTTTTGAACGGTTGCAGTAAAACTTTACATTATTTTTCAATTATTTTGAATGCTAGACTGATGCTCTTTAATGTGAAATTATGCCCACAAGGGGCCATGAAATGGCTGGGTTTTGTATACATAATACATTTTATAAACTTTTTTTTTAAGGAAAGAGAAACTGGCCCCAAATTGCTTTTATCTTTAAATATCTTAGACCTATTTAGGATGCTTCTCAGTAGCAAGCTATAACACACAGCAAGCTCTTCAAATTAGATTTGTAGTACTGAAACTCAGGAAGTAGCCAATAAAACACAATTTGCAGATGTAAGGGAGTGACCAAGCTTGTACTTCTAAAGTGGCTCCATTGACTTTTCCTTTCTACCATGTTCTGTGACCTCTAATTCATCCCCATCTGTCTCCAATGGTCTAGCCTAAGGATTTGTGACTTGATAATGTTATTCTGTTTCCCTCTATGTGGCATTTCTGGTTACCTCTTAACTCTGCTGGCCTTTGGCTCTGGGATTAGTCCCTGAGTTCCAGTTCCCTTACAGCTGATCTTATCAGCCATTTTCATTGTCTTGGTTTCATCATTATGTGGTAGGGCTCATGGACTCCCTTTGGAGTACAACTACTTTCTGTTTCCAAGCAGCCTTTGAAAGTGCTTGTGGTAAAAAGTAACAAGAATCAGTAATTATTTTTTACTGGAAATGTGATCTGTTAAGATCTACTCTATCTTAGAACATTTTATCTGGAAACAACAAATAAGTAGAACTTTATAGGGTTTATACCAGAGGTGCATAGTGTTGTCAGTCAATTATTTATTTTTTAAAGTCAAAATATCAATGAACAAATCACTTCATATATATTTGTGTATTAAGTTAAGAGCTAATGTTTAATCATTTCTCAGAAGGCTCAGTTAACTACTGACTTAGAACCAAACCTCCCATTGCAATTATATAAGTTTGGCACCTGCACAATGAATATGGCCAATATAATATAATAATGAATTATATTATGATGAAAAGAATGGGGAAAGTGTTTTATTTTGTTAGCATAAAGTATCTACTGAGCTAAAATGAATACTAATTTCTTCATAAAAAGCACTATTAAAAGGTAAAAATTCAATTGTGAAAACTGAATTTCTCATTAGGAGGCAGGTAAAATCATGGTTGAAGTTTTCTTAGAAAAACATCCACCAAAAATTAAGAAAAGGTGTGCATCTGTTTTTCATAATTGTTTTTATTGAGTTTCAAAGTTTGTGAGAAACTTATAATAATATATGATTAAGTGTGTCATGAAAACAAGCATCAGTTATATACAAGAGAAACTCTTATCAGGTTTTCATGTGTGGGGAGGTGGGGTTAAGGGTGGGGGTTGATTATATAAGACATTCCCAATATCTTGATTATAATTACAGAAAAGATGATTGCTCAAACTTTCCCTCTGACTTCATCATAAATACTCATTACTTGGTTTTTAAAGATTTTAGGTTGGAACAATTAGAAAATAATAAATGTTCTCTAATGAAAATATGTCTACATAATTTAATTCCTTAAGATCCACACAGATTCTAGTTGAAACAAAATTTTATTAAATTTGACCACCTTTTTCTGCATTCCCAACTCACTATAATGAGAGTTGTCAAATGGTTCCTGGGTAAAAAGAATATTTAGAATATCTCATACTTTTAGATGAAAGAGATAGATTGTTAGAGAGATAGATCGTATGTGTTTCTGTATATGTGTGTGTATATGTGCATGTTTGAAAGAGAGGCAGGAGAGAGGGAGGGAGGGAGGGAAGGGGGAGGGAGAAAGACATAGAAAAAGAGGGATGAAATGAGAAAAAAATTAATCCAGTAAGTCACCAGATCATTTCTCTCTTAGAGCCAAAATTACCTCTGGAATTTTAAGTTTTATGAGATAATCAGTATTCTTTATCATTTAAGACTGTTCGAATTGGGCTGAATTTTGCTGTCTCTTGCAACCAAAGTATCTAACTGACTAGAAAACAGGGATGATGGTATAAGTTAATTAGGTACTACATTTTTTTGGTATAACTTTTATCTTTTATTTTCTGAGTACTTTAATATTTTAATCCTCAAACAATCTCCAAGAGTAGAAAGGATAGCAATAAAACTTTAATCTGAAAGGAGATGCCCACTTAGGAAATTGATCTGGAGAACAGAATTCCTTTGGACCTGTTATTGCGGAAATGTGTTGGGGTGTTACCAGTTACTTGTTCATAGGAGATAGGAGGACATTGTGAAGGTAGAAGAGTCAAGAGAAAAGCAAAGTGATACTGGGTTGTAATGGCAAAGGAAGAGTCTTTGAGAACTTGAAAGTATCTTCACAATGATGAGGACATATCTTCATGGTAAGATGTCTTTACGGGGTTTTGAAGATCAGGGAAGCTTATCTCTCCAAAAAAAAAGAATTGGTGCTATCTCTTCAGATCTGTGAAGTCATCTTTTTGAATTCAATTGTATTCTTTAGCAGTGTTAAAGGAACTCATACCTCTTGTCTGTTAATGTTTTTCTGTTAATCATAATATTGTTTTGATGAAACGTTGTGTTGTTGAGTATTATTAAATTGCACTTTCTGGTAGGAAACCTGCATGTCAGAAAGGCTAAATAACCTGACAAAGATCACACAATGAGTTAATAATAGTTCCAGGGACTGAAATTTTGACCATCTATCTTCAAAGCCCATGTGTTTTCCAAAACATGATTTTGCTTCTGTCTTCTCCTCAGGGAGAAAAATGTTCAAACTGGGGAGGATAGATAAAGCATTTCAAAGAGGAAATTAAAGTATTAAATGGAACTGTAGACTGAGGAAGCACCTGGACATGCTAACAGAGTTTCAGACATCCAAGCCTAGCTGAATTATATATTATGGGGCAGACAAACTTGTAGATGTCTTGAACATTTGAGAATTTATAAGATATAGATGATAAAAATTGTTCTCCAAAGGGAGAAAAAGTGGATTCTGAAATCATAGACTGGTGATTTATAGTCTCTGACCCAGACTGCTTCTCTGAAGTTTGGAACTACGTAGCCTTTATCCATGATATTATAATTAAGGTTCAGTTGGAGGTGGTTAAGCAAATACTTTCTAAAAAAGATAAGTTTTTAGTGGTTAGTATCTGTGCCATGACACACTTTTCATTAAAAAAAAATTTCATTAGTCAAGGTTCTCCAGAGAAACAGAATCAATAGGGGAAAATGTGTGTGTGTGTGTGTGTGTGTGTGTGTGTGTGTGTGTGTGTAAAAGTTATGAAGGCCAAAAAGTCCCAGCATTTATAGTCAACTAGTTAGAGAGCCAGAAGAGCTGATGGCATTGTCCCAGTCTGAAAGCCTGGCTTAAGACCCAGGAAGAGCCAATGTTCCAGTTTAAGTCTGAAGACAGGCAGAAACGATGTCCCAGCTCGAAGAAGACAATCAGACAGGAGGAATTCCATCTTACTCAGGTTTTTTGTTCTCTACAGATCTTCAACTTTTGGACAAGATCCACTCACATTAGGGAGAGCATTCTGCTTCACTCATTCTACTGATTCAAATGTTAATCTCATCCAGATACACCCAGAATAATGACTGACCAAATATGTAGGCATCTGTGGCCCAGTCAAGTTGACTTATAAAATTAACCATCACAGGAATATTTATCACATTTGAGGATGCTACAATGATGGAAAGGAAAGCTAATATATCAGATGAAACAATCAGTATTCAAAGTAATTTTGAGAAAATTTTGGGTAAAGATTTCTGAGGAAGTGAGACTATAATTTTTTTCTCTCCTAGCACTGAATAAAATACATTTGAAAAATAAGAGGAAATGAACATACAAAATTCAAACAAAGGAACGAATAAAACAGTCAAAAATCCTTAATAGGTAACCAAATAAGGAAAGAGAACCAATTTCATGTTACATAATTTGAAAGTTGTGGCCAAGGAAAGAAACTGATTTTTTAAAAACATTTTTTTTTCATAGCACCTGGTAGCTCCTAGCCCTATCCCTAAAAGTAAGAGTGAGGAAAGAAAGGGAGCTGATAAAATCCTGAGAATTTTTACTAAAACCTTCAAATAAGAATAAAACCAGACCGAGGAATAAGGTTAGAATAGAGTCAAGGAAAATTTTCCCTTCCATACTAGAAGTCTCCAGATACAGCCACCAGGTCATGGCGTAAGCAGGAGGGATATGAAAGCACAACATACCTCAGAGAACTGTGATGAATTAGGGCAAAGAGATTATGGGAGAGGAATACGTCGTTAGTGGGTGGAGAGGGCCCAGACACAGGTATTTCACCAATGCTTTTCATATTTCACCTGAAGTGAGACAGAATGGCTAGAAGGAGCTGGAGTTGGGTATTTCCCTTCCTCCAGGTTGGTTAGGCTCTGGTAAAATCCCAATAGGTTAAGTTCTGGCAAAATAATTTCACCTGAGGGCAGGCCTTGTTAAGAACCAAATGCTCTGGTATGTTTCAAAAAAAGGGTCACTTTTTTCCTCCCTCTGAAGAAAGCCAGAGGGAATTTTTCTCTGATCTTTACTTTGAGAACCTGGTAGAGATCCTGGATATAAAACTCAAAAAAAGTGTGAGGCCCACAATGACTTGGTTCTCTTGAAGTTTGTATCTGTCAGCCTTGTTTGCGCTCAGCCTCCAGCAGATTATCAATTACAGTTCAGTTTTTGATCCCAGTACTGGTTTCTGCAGACATTTCTGGTCTCTGGGTTTTTGTTCCAAGAAGTTGTGATTCCCTGTATCTTCCTATATGTCTCTTTAATTTGGGAGGCCACAGTTTGCTCTGTGACTTCACTTCTCTGACCCATGTATGAAGTGTTTATTTTTCACTTTTTTACTTGTTTGAAGATGGAGAGGTTACTTTGAAGCTCCTTACCTGCTGCCAAACCAGAATCAAGAAGTCCATAATCTGCTTTCTAAGCTAGAGCAATAGCATAGAATTACTATCTCTTGTGGAAAAGACTCATTTATTTAAAGTTGAGAAATTCCTTCAGTTTCACTATAAATTCTTTTTTTATGCTAAATTTATATTAAATTTAACATTAAGTTAATACTATTATTAAATTTAATATATATTTTCAATGAAAATATATTTAATGTTAACTTAATGAAAATTTTCTTGAACATACATTTTTAAATTTCAGTTTGTAAATGAAAAGGTATATGAATATTGTTTCTATTTCTGGATGGCGGTATTTTCAGAGATTTCTTGCTTTCCTTTTTTAAAATGCTTATTTAAAAAATTCTGTGTGTATTAATTTTATAAAAACAATAAATGCTTTTAACAGAAATACCTCAACAAATTAGATTTGTGGACCCATAAAATGAAGAGTAACAAGGATGAATGTAAATTTTTGCTTTTAGTGGCAAAGGATCATAGAACTAACTCATAAATGGCATGCTCAAAACCAAGATAAGATTTTCATTTCCATGTTCAATGTTACCTTTTTATCCATAACATTCTACCGGAAGAAGCTTGCAAGATCTTTGACTGGAATCCTGAAGCTTCCATAAAGTGGAAATAAGTTTATGTTCATGGCCCTATTCTTTTTCAAAATTATAAGTATTATGAGTAGTAATGTTATTGCAAAACTATATTTTTATTTCAAACATACAGATAAAAATAGAAATAAATTGTAAATATGTGTTTGCCACTTATAAAATCTTAGTATTTTGTCTTATTTGCTTTGGCTATTGTTTTCTTTAAAAAGTTAAGTATTATGTATTCAGTCGCAGACACAAGCCTCTCCCTGAATCCATTTCACCTATCCTACTCCCCCAGAATTAAATAATATTCATTGTACCCCAGCTAATTTTTTGGTAGAAATCATATCCAAATAGCATCTTAGTGAGGTTTTTGAAACTTCTAGGATACATTGAAATTGTCTGACCCCTTCTCACTCATAGTAAAAGTGTTTTGTCTATTTATCCAATATAATTGTGGTTTGTGACATATGGCAGTATCTGTTGTAAGTACAGAAAATACCAGAGAGATTAATATTGGAGTCCAACCTTGAAAAACTCCACTGTTGATTTTCATTAAAATTCAAAATTTCCCATTAAGTATTAATAACATTTGTTCCTGTTTTGCAGTTAGCACAAGAACAATGAATTTAATTTGAGAAGGAATGAGAGCTGAAACCTATTCACAGGTTTTCATTGTCCTATAGGACTACATAACTTTTATTTTCATTTATAGGAATCCCACTCATAGAAAAAGAAGCAAGCGATAACATCTGTCTTGCTTAATAATATATGAAAAATAAAACTAGGCAGAAATGATAAGCTTAAGGTGCTAGGTCACAAATTACCAGAACAAGTTGGAAACTTGTTTTCAATTTAGAAGGACACTAGCTTAAGCCTAATGACATCAATTATTTTTAAACTAAGGGGGTCTAGAAGATTTAGAGAGTCATGCATACATAATCAATAATTTGCCTTGCCTGGATTCGAATTCTACTGGTGCCCATCAGAATTTAAAGGTGAAAGTTCAAGAGAGTACTAAGGAAGAACAAGCTATCTCTGTTGTCTGAAACATCCTCAGCCAAAGTCCATAGGTGAGTGAAGGAAATCCACCAGAGGATGTAATAAATGAGTGACTGAGGGAGACTGAGTGAAAGTCAACACGCCAGACATCCAGAGATGGAGAAAAAGAACAAGAGCCTACCTCTTTCTGTGAGAATGATCAGGAATATCTGAGGAGGAAAGGCTAAAGTTCTGAGTTACAGGGGACTGGTATGTAGCATAAATCAGGGAAGGATGATGAATAATAAGAGCTCTGTAACTTGTATTTATATGCTGCCTTCCTCTGAGAAGTTCATCACGCGTTATGGATAACATCTAATTAAACTTTACAACATGTCTGGAAGTGAGGAATCAAGTGTTATTTCTGTGTTTTACAGATAAGAAACTGTTATTCTGGGCCTTGGCTCCCACTGTTCGCAGAACGTTAGAGAGGGAGTTTTAAGTCTGTCTTCTGCATCAAAGCTATGTTCATTGTCCTGTCTTACTGAGAGCATCAAGAAGTCAGATAGTTATAAGATACTAAGAACAGTATGAGAAATATGGAGGAGTCATTATTTCTATTTACAGAATGTTCTTCTCCAAATGGATGGCTTCCCTTTTCATTCGCGAAACATTCTAATTCGAAAAATAATCATGCGCCGTAGGAAAAGAATTCCCACTTCACAGAATGGACAATTGAGTCTCAGAGAGTTTGAGGAATCATTCACCTTTACCCAATTCATGACGGAGCCAGCATCTAAACCAGCTCTCCCCGATGGTAAGAATCAAACTGTCTTCATACAATACAGGCTGGGATTTTGACCCTCTGTTCCCTTACTGGGGTGAGCCGAAATGCATAAATAAGTATCCTTAGAAAGCTTTTTATTACCTGGCCCTTGGGTATCTCTCCAGTCACATCTCTGAACATATCCCACCCTAGTGAAACAGATAACTTGCAGTTCTCCACTGTACCACAGTGCAGCCTCCACTCCCTAGCCCTGGATTTTCTTTCTAACATGCCATCCACACAACCCTTTCATCCGCGGAACTGCTCATGATGCACAGGCCCCAGCTTAGGTGTCACTTTTTCCTTGGAAATGTTCTTTAACTCCAAGGATGAGACCTGGACCCCTTCTTGTGTGTCTTTCAAGCCTTGGACTACCACCACTGCAGCACTTTTCACTTCGTTTTTGATTGCTTTTCTCTCTCTTTTTGTCTAAAACAGAAGCCTCAGCGCAGGGCCCAATGATGGGCAGTAGTAAGGATTTAATAAATTCTTATTAACTAAGTGAATTCTGAAGCTTCAATTGTTTACATTATCCACGCCCTAATTTGCCTCAGAACTTCACCTTCTTTCTTGGAAACAGCCAGAGATTGCCAGACAGCATACAGCCTTGATTGCCTTCTTTCTCCGAGCCTGAGAAGTTTGGAGACACTCTTAGTTTCTCCAAGTTAAAAAAATGGAGACACCAGATGTCTTCAGAGAGCTACCACAGCCTTCTATGAAGTCTAGGCCATCTGTGGAGTTCTTCGTGCCTCCCATCAGACTCACTTGAAGATCTCCATGCTATCTGGAATGCTTTCAGTTGATTTCTGATGGTTGCTTCCATTCTTTTTCTTCACTCACCTCCCCTCTCCTTTCCAGGCTCTTATTTATGCCCTAATTTTACTGTTTCTTCTGGCTTACTTCCTACTGAAGACTCTTTCTATGAAATCTCCATGTTACTAAAGATCCCAGCTGTCCTCAGTCACTCCCCCTTCATCTCAAATATACCCCATTTCAGCAGGTTGTTCTCTGCTCTTGATATACACTGGTAGGGTTTTAATCCAACTTTAACTTGGCTGTCAAGGCTCACAGCTTCCTTTGGATAAACAGCCTGAACAGAATGTACAGCAGACAATGTTACCACAGCTGGTTTTAAACTAGGAGGCCCAGGGTAAAGAGAACAGACCGAACAATGGATCGTGGCCCCCTTTCTTGTCTGTTTTGATTGTCCTTTTAGAGCAGCCAAAGCAAACTAACATTTTCATTTGGAGGAAAAGAAAATACCCAAGAACTCAGCAGTCACAGTCCTAATAAAGTATATTTAACAACATGTAATTTTTACATAATGTATTAGCATTATTCATAAGGGGAGAGAGGCTACAAAAGCAGTGGTGAAAAGAAATTAATATCTTAAAAGAAGCTTTTCCCTACATATAAAGTAAAATCATGAATGTTAAAACATTTTATTGTCTATTTAAAAAAAAAAATTTAGAGATGACATTACCCTCTTTTAGTAACTGTGTTAATCTATTCTTTCAACAGTAATTTACTTAGAGTCCCCACTATGCGTTTGGAAAATCTTTTACTGTATAAATATCAAACCCTTAAACAAATGGGTGAATCGAAACATTTATAAGGCTTGCCTTTGCAGAGCAAAATTCTTATCTAAATTTTCAAACGGCTACAAGTCATACTGCTTTTATGTTTCTATGCAACTCATCTAAATACTCTGTGTTGCCCAAGTGGCCACAGCCTTCATAATCATCTATCTATAACATTCCTTTCTTCCTCTTCTATTACTTACCACACCACTACAGAACACTAACACGTGTCTCAAAGGATTTATTTTGATATCAGAAATAATTTTTCCATGAGTGGGATGGAGAGGGGATACAAGTATTCTTTCAAAGTACTGGGGAAGAAATTCCTCTTAGGCAATCCTGAATCAGGTGATAATCAAAACTTCTTAGTAGGAGCAGGGACCAGCTTTAAAACTGCCCCATGTAAAATACAGCATCCTAAAAAGAGAAGAAGTTGAGTTTTGTATTGCAACTTGCAGAAGCATTCTGAAAGGACTCAGACCACTTCTGCAGAGCACAGAGAGAGACAGGATGGATATTCTTCCACATTTGATTTGTTAGAAACCAAATCCAAGGAGATTTTATAGCCTTTTAGTACTCATAAGCCTTTCATTTTGTCCCTGTTTTATAGCCTTCCTTGCTGAAAACGTAATGCACAGGGAAGACCTGCCAAGACACCTGAGCTCATCCATTCTGTGTGTGCCTGTTGACAGAACCCATTCAGTTGTCAGTTGCCACTTCTGCATGGAGGAGTAATCATGACTTCAGAATATTAGGCAGCATGAGGTAGTGAGAAGAGACAGACTTCAGAGGCAAAAAGACCTGATACCAAATCTATGTAACTTTTACCTGCCATCATGTAATTTTTACAAGACTCTTGCAAAATGGAGAGGTAATAATGTGCATCTCACAGATTGCTTTGGAGGCTGAATGGGCAGTACATGCTTTTGTTTGAATCTTGCCAGCTGTGCACCTCTCTGTTTATTTCTGTAAAATGGCACTAATAATATTTCCTGCCTCATAGGACTACTGTGAATGTTAAATGAGTCATGTGAAAAATGCTTAAAATAACATGAGGCACATAATAGGTCCCCATAAATATTATCTCAATTGTAATAGGAAGATGTGTAAAGTCTCTGACATGGGTGTCCCACATAGAGGATGTCAATGTGTATTAGCACCATCCTCTTCCTCCTTTATTTTAGGTAAGGAGTTTTATTTTAGGTGGGATTTAAAAAAAAAAAAGCAACATGGTGCGTAGCATATTGCAGACCTTATGTTGTATCTCCATAGAATGACCTGCCTGGGTTAGAAAGAGCAGTGAGTTCCAGTTTGGCCCATGGCACCTGCCCCTCCTGATCCAGGCCATCTGAGTCAGAACATTCATTAACCCTCAAATTACTCAAGCATCTCATTTTTTTTTGAATTAGTAACTGTGGTTTTTGCTATTTATGGACTGATGAAGCAGTTTAAATTTCACATAAACTATAAAGACAGTCACCTCCACAGTGAGGCCACACTGAGCGCTTAAAAATATCTCCCCAAGCTCTGTGAAAATGGTCAAATTCTCAGCCTTAGAGCCACAGCATTGGGTTAACAAGTAAATACATTAGCTGGAATAGGACAGAGGATCAGGTCTCATAAACATGTCAGCAATCAAAATTTAGACTGTGACTGCCACTTGGCTTCTAATACATGGAACATAGGACAGCTGAATTTTGATAGAAAGGAGAGGTCAATAAGATTTGCCAGGAAGGGCAGTCTTGGGTAGAATGCAGAATTTCTAGGGAGGCCAGGGGATTGAGAATGGACAATTGACAATGGAAAACATCAAAGGTAGTGGGAAGACATCACCAAAGCCAACTTTTGAAGTCTCACTCTGCCTTGGTTTGGCTATTAGCTGTAAATTAGTAAATCATAGATAGAATCTACCTAGTTTAGACTGGCTGACATGAAATTCTGCATCTTGGTTTCAGCAAGTAAACACAGAAAGCAACCAATCTTGACAAATCTAAATCCTCTCTCTCCTGGTTTCACCCCATGTGCTCCTCTACTGACTCTTCAAAGGTTTTTCACAAATCTTCCACCAAGCCATCTTGGAAAGAGGCTAGAAAAAGCAAAAGGAAGGAAGAAAATGAGTATGCTCAAATTGACTCAAGTTGTTGATGGGTTCCACCACAATGTTCTATCCCTTCTGTCTCTGTGAGAGTTTAAATATCAGAAACTCTGCTTGGGCCAGACTTAAGCAAACACAATGTAGGTGGCTCTCTAATATTCAACTTTTGGGTTCTACTTACATTTATTGGACTTTGACCACTTTCTAGGCACTGAGTGATGTGCTTTCACACCTCTCATTTTTTCATTTTCATAATAGCCCAAGGTGTGCAGGAAGCAAATGATCTTCCCAGGATTACACAGCTACTACGTGGAAGTCCTAGATCTGCCTGACCACAAAGGTGTTCATCTTCCCTTAAAGCTGCAGATGTGGCCATTTCCTGGGTATGGGGAGTAAATCTTGGGGTGGAGCTGAGGGTTTGAAGAACATGGAAATGGATGAGAAAAAATGTTGTGAAGACTGTAATACACTGAATTGAGACTCAGCAATGAAGGCTTAGTTGAAGTTAGAAAGCAGTTTCTTGACTTTTTTCATTTCCTCTACCTGATAGTGGAAATGGAAAAAAATAGTGAGTGACTAAAGATTGAGAATTTGTATAGACATATGAGGTCAAGATGAGATTCACAGAGGAAGAAAATTGGTAATTTTCAAGGAATTGGACATCCTTTGAGTATGAGATAATAAACAAGATAGAAGGTAAGGAGGTGGTAGAGAAGTAGGGAGAATTTTGAGTGATTGACTGGATTCCAGGTGTAGCTTTATCAGTGAGTGACTTTAGTGGCACAGAGATTACAGGAATGAGTTGAGGAGAACGACAAACCGAGAGGTTGGAATGTCTGGGGAATCGTCAATGTAGATATATTAAAATTGCTGAGAATTCTAAGGAGAGAGGAAAAATAAGTTAGAAACTAAAGATGTTGCCCCATATTTCTATCATATATTTCACTATATATTTTTATATATAGTTCTTAAAAATGTGTATCTTTTTTTTTTTCAAGAAAAGCAAGAAGCATTTATTTAATTTGGGGATTCCACATCGTTGATTATTTAGGCTTATGTAGTAACCACAGCCAAACTTATTCCCATCAGATATTTTTGTCGTGTTCTGTGGGCCTGAGGTGAACAAAAGGTGACACTATTTAGACTACTTTTCTCTATGCCACTTTGGTAAGTAGACCTAATTTCTTAGTTATCTATTGTAAACTAAAGAACTAGTATTTATCTATTATAAACTAAAGCATATCATGCAATTTTTGAGACTTAGAATTATTGAATAGAGTATTTCCCCCCCTTTTCTTTTTACCAGTAACCAAGTGGTTCTGTCTCTTCCATCACAATTAAAGTACAGATTCAAAGCCACTCACTTACAAAAGAAAGCAGATTTGTATTTGTAGTATGTTCATAATTATTTTTTAAATTTATACATAAAGACTGGAGAGTTACATAATAATATTAATAAGGTGGGTGAGGATGAGGATAGTGGGTTATTATGTTATATTTTTCTTTATCAATTTTCAAAAAAATTACATTTTCCATAATGGCAATGTGTTATTTTATAAAAAGAACAAGCCAACAACATTTATAATAAACATACTATTAATAAATGTGTAAATGAAACCATACTTTTATCCATATTGTTATGTCTTACAAAGAACACTATCAAGAGGAACTGGAACCTATTTGGAGCACTTGCTAGATTAACAACTGCTCCTTCAGGGCAAGACTGCATATATGAAGAGTAGGAACTAAATCTCTTACTTCATGTACAGTGTCTCATTGAGAAACAGAAATGTTTGGGAGTGACACACCCTCATAAGGCGATGAACTACTGAGATATACTTCTCACAACAAAGATGATGCATTATCTTTCTCAATTAGACACTGGCTCAAATATGCTAATTTAGGTAATTAGCACTTTAGCTAAAGCTATGTTACCTGGTGTTATGAGGTAAATTCTACCCCTCTAAAAGATAAGTTGAAGTCCTAAGCCCCGGTACCTGTGAATCTGACCTTATTATCTTGGCAGATGTAACCAAACTAAGATGAAGTCATTAGGGTAAGCCCTAATCCAATATGACTAGTGTCTTTTAAAAAATTTTTTTTCAATTATAGTTGAGGTACAATATTCTTTTAGTTTCAGATGTATAACATAGTGGTTAGACATTTATATACCTCCTCAAGTCTAGTTTCTATATGAATGGTGTCTTTATTAGAAGAGGAGAAGAGACACAGAGACAGACACAGGAGGGAAAAAACACCATGTGCCAGTAGAGGCAGAGATGGAAGTCCTGCTGCTTCAAGTGAAAGAACCCCAAGGACTGTTGGCAAGCCAAGAGCAACTAGAAGGATTCTCTCCTACAGGTTTCAGAAGGAACATTGCCTGCCAATGCCTTGATTTTGGATTTCTGGCCTCTGGAACTATGAGACAAGAAATTTCTGTTGTTTTAAGCTACTCAGTCTATGGCACTTTTTAATGGCAGTCCTAGGAAATAACTTGACTATAAAATTACAATTGCTTATTTAGAACCTCATACATGTATTTAGTAAAAATTATTTTATATCTTTACTCAAAACTTGGATGTTAGCAAAGGTGTACAAAGAAAAGTGAGCTTGGAGTCCTCTATAGATATTTCTATGTATTGCTGTAAGTTTCTATGTAGATTTAAATATTCAAAGTAAAATAAGGTTAATACAAACTGTAGGCACAAAGGGTAATTAACCAAATAGAGGTATATAATAGAAGGAAACTTACTAAACTGAAATCAAAGTGATGGGTAAACCATGTTGCTAAGCTATAGGGATGGAAAAGGTTGAGTTCTTAGTAAAAGGAAACTAAAATAATCTAGAGACACACCTCAGGGACTAGATGAGGAAGAGTTTTATCATAGGTATCTGTAATGGTGGCAAAGGACTTCCAGTTACCCCTGGGACTAAGAAGGCAGGTTCCATTTCAGGTTCTGTGTTTCATGTGATTCCTTTCAGTGATAGGTTCCTGCCAGGAGCACTGTGTGGAGAAGGACTCTAAGGCTTATTTTAGGGCTGGAAGAAACAGAGTGTTGAGATTGATGACGAATGTGTGCCATGGATATGGTTTGGGGAAATGATGATCACAGGGACACAATATACGTAAGTCTGTGTGGAGTTACTTTAACAGTTAAATGATCACGGATTGCGGTTGAGAGGACAAACATACTTCCTAGCTCCTGATAGAACGTGGAACCCTACAAGCCTGGGGTCTTTTCACAACTCTAGTAGAGTAGGTGACATCATTTCTTGAGTGAGTAAAGGAAATGAAAAATTACAAGATAATTCCTTAGGGTTGCCCTGGTATTTGAGTTTATTTAGATCCTGCCCATTTTTTTAAAAAATGAAAGGTAATAAACTAATGCTAATAATTGTTGGTATTTGTTGTTTTAATAGCTTTTTATTTTTTTCCAGGAACAACCAAGGAGAACTTGCTAAATCCTTTCTGATACAGTTTATCATGAATATGGAAGCCAGATTATTTAGAGTACAAGCCAATGGTTTGTTCACCAGCATATACTTGATGGCAGTATGTCCACATTTTGATTATGATATTAAAGAAGATGGAAAATAATCTCTTGACTGTGGCCTTATAAATCAAAGCCCTAATATAGACTATTGGAGTGAGAATAAATTCCAAAATGTCAGCTCAGCAGGGATTCAGAAAGAAATTTACAGATGCCAATTTAGCACGAGCAGGCACACAGCCTCCCATTTCTGTGTCCTGCATAGAAGCATGTTTGTGCAGAGACCTGGCAGAAGCTCTGTGGTTGTGTTCTCAGGGTGTGATCCTTTCACCTCCCCTTCACTGCACTGTTCTCCTTTTAATAGGTCAAGCTTAAGAGCAGCTTTATCAGTGGGGGATCAAAAAGACTGTTTGGATGCCAAACAGATTTAGCTTGAGGATCAGGTGTTTATAGTAATGACTGGAAAAGCCAGTTACCCAGTCCATGGAGACCATGAGAGTTGTGTAGAGTTTCAACTTCTGCTGCAGGAAGGATATTTCTAGTCCAAGCTAGCAATTGCTAGGCAACTCGGAAAGCTCTTGGGGACATTTTAAGAAACTTTTTGGTATATAATATTTTTGATAAAAAGTAAAGGCCCTTTTCTACCAGGTTTGTCTCTGTGAAAGAATTATAATTTTGCTCCAATGTGATTTAACATTGTGACTTGCCTCGGGCAACGGTATGTGTGTCAAAGTGACATGTGACACTTCTGAGTAAAGGTTCTAAGAGCCATTGTTGGCTCTGACACTTCTTTTTCCCCTCTGCTTTGAGACTGGATGTTTTAGAGAGGGGCTTCTCCTTCAGACTTTGCTCCCAAATAAAGACAGCATGAAAAAAGTTGCAGCCAACGTGCAATGTGAGTGAAAAACTAACCTTTGTAAGCTATTGGACTTTTGGGTTTGTTTGTTACTGCGGCACAATCCAAGAAGTCACATCACTCCAAAAAGTCACATGCCAATTAAGGTATTTATGGAATATTTCAATAGTAAAAGGCAATATCAGGAATTGAAGTAAAACCAAAGGGCTAGAAGTCTATAAATGGAAAATTAGGCCCCAAATTGGTGATTCCAAGGATGAATAAACTGCGATAGTTACCTGAAGGCTAATGCCAAACTAGGAAAGAAGTCAGCAAGGAGAAAATGACATAAATATTATTGATAATAAAGTCATGTGCTTCTTAATGAAGGGAATAAGTTCTGAGACATGTCATTAGGCAATTTCATCAGTGTGTGAAATCATAGAGTGCACTTACACAAACATAGATGGTATAGCCTACTACACACCTAGGCTATATGGCATAGCTTATTGCTCCTAGGCTACAAACCTGCCAAGCACATAACTGTATAAAACAACACACGATTAAGTCAAGCGCAAGACAAGGATACGATCAAAAGACTTTTCTAAGTAGAAAGAGTATACTCTAAAATAATGATAAAAAGTATAATATATATAAATAAATATATATAAATAAATAAGCCGGTAATGTAGTTGTTTATTATCATTTTCAAGTATGATGTACTATAATATTCTATGTGTTTACTTGTATAAGCAACACTGTAGGTTTATTTACACCAGCATCGCAAACACTTTAGCAATTCATTGTGCTATGCATTGTGCTATGACACTAGGACATTACAATGTCACTAGGCAATAGGAAATTTTCAGTTCCATTATAATCTTTTTGGGTCACCATTATATATGCGGTCTGCCATTAACGAAAATATCCTTATGTGGTACATGATTGTACTATTAATAAAAGATCAGTACTGGATCTATCTGTGGTGTGTGTGTGTGTGTGTGTGTAGAGAGAGAGAGAGAGAGAGAGAGAAGAGAGAGAGAGAAGAGAGCAGAACGAGAGTGAGCCCATCAAATGAATAACTAGAGCTTTTTGTTTTTGTAAATTTAACTTTTCCTTTGTATTTCCACAGAAATGGGACTTTACTACTAGGTTGGTCTGAAATGAAATTGTAGTAAACTCTTACAGGAATGAATAATATTCAGAGAAAACAGTGTGGTGGTGTGCTACCTATTCTCCTCTTCATCTCATTGTAATCAAATTCTTAATTTTTAGCTAGGCACATAGTCACTTCTGACAAAAGATACATTTCTTAGCTTGTCTGAGGGCTTGCTGTGGGCATATGGCCAAGTTCTGGCTAGTGGAATGCAAGTAGATGAGATATACACAAGTTTCTATGAAGGAAGGGACACTGACCCATTCCCGCTTACTCTTTTCCACTGGACTGGACTGTGAACAAGGTTATGAGCCATTTTGGACCATGCAGTTGAGGGCAACACTCTAGGGAAGAAATGAGACTGAATAGTTGAACCCATATCCTAGTTGATATAAATGGTAAATTAATGTTTTCGAGACTCTCCAGAAGGAGATTCGAGCATGCTACTAGATGAGTTAAAAAGTTAGAACTGACATTGGAAGAGATGCATCCCAAGAGAAGGAGACACACAACCAGGGACTTAGTCTTTATCACTGAGGGGTGACTGAGGAAGGAGGTTAAAGGGCAGCGAATGAGCATGTGTTAGAAAGAGCATGTTACCTTCTATTAGCTTCTTGACTGTTATGATTACTCTATTCCTGAGCATCATTTCAGAACTAGTATTTGCCTTCAAAAGGCATTTAGACTCTGATTTCCATTATCAAGCTTCCCATTTTTGACATTGGCTGGAGCCTTAGCTGTTCACACAAACTTTCCAACTTTTTTTTGTTACAATTGCCCTCATCCACAAGGAAAAATTATTGACCCAACACAGACAGCTTTGCCCTTTCCCTCTCTCCTAAATTAACTCCTAATTACTCAGCACATGTTAGCTTAATCTTCCACAAGGAAACCCTCACTGATTAAACATAGACTCCTGCTATATTTTTTCATAGTAAACTCTACTTCCTCTATCTGTGCACTTCTCACACTTTATTTGAAATGACTTGATCCTCAGAAGGCCTACACACTCTGTGGAACAAAGACTTGGTCTATCTCGCTTCCCACTGAATTCCTAATACCTCATGCAGGATGTGCACACTTGTGCACATTCACTGATTGAATGATAAAAAATCAGACGTCTTGTTGTGAAGTAGTTGAGGTCAAATCTCCTTGTAGGTTCAACTTGCTCTCCAATGTTCTTATGAAACATCTTTGCTACGTAAGGCACTTTCCTGGTTAGCTCGGGAGTAATCTACTGAAAGCAGTCTCTGTGTCTGTCTTTTTTCCTGCTTTCTTATAGAAAACTAACCCCTCCTGTTCCATCCCTCAGATGCTTGATTTATGCTAATATGCTAAAGGTTATAAAAGGCAATTTATGTGCCCTAAGCTAACATTGTAATCGTCAGATTGTTTTTCTACTTTCAAATTTTTAATAAATGATAGTGAAATAAACCATCAAGATTTAAAGATATATTGCTTTTGGCAGAAATGGGCAGCACCATCATCTTTTCCTTCATTTACCAGAGATTCTACAAATATAATTTTCAATATATTCATGATAAGAGGCTATTTTGATTCTTTTCAGAAGAAAGGAAGGATTTAAATAACGCTACAGTCTTCTCCTGGGCTCTGACAAACCTTCTTCTTTGTTTGTTTAGCAAGTGGTGTGCACCAGTTCCAAGCCTGGCTCATAAAATCTCCCTACGTGTTCCTTCATACTCTTCCCCTTCCAGCTGTCTTGGATGGTGACCACTCTAGAATGAACTTAGAAGCCACGTGTTAAACATGGTAGAGCTGCCATCAGTCGGATCCCGGAATAACATCTGCTCCCATTCCCAACTCTGAATTGGTGGGAGAAAATCCTCCATGGGTCTTGCATTTCTGCAGATCTCTTAAGCAGAAACACTGATGGGCTTTATTCTAGACTATACATTTTGTTAATTAAACTTTTATTTAGATACAATTATACATTCACCTGCAGTTGTAAGACATAATACAGAGAGATTCCTTGTGCCGTTTACTCGGTTTCCCCCAACAGTAGCATCATGTAAACCATAGTGCATATCACAGTCAGGATATTGACATCAATGCAAACCACCAATCTTATTCAGATTCCTCAGTTTTACTTATACTCGTGTGTGTGTATTTAGTTTAATGCAATTTTAACACTGTGTAGGTTCATGTGCCCTCCACCACAGTCAAGAAACAGAAACAGTCTCATCATCACAAAGATCCTTCATGTGTCTTTATAATCCATTCACTGTCCTCGTCGCCCATACCCCAAACATCTAAAATCCTAGCATTATGTTCTCCATCTCTAGAGTTTGGTCATTTCAATAATGTTACATAAAATGCAATTATGTAACTTTTTGGGATTGACTTTTTGGTTCAGTATAGTTTTCTTGAGATTTATTTAAGTTGTTGCACTTACAAAAGTTTGTTCTTTTATTGCCGAGTAATATCCATGGTAGGATGTCATCAATTATTTAAGCACCCACCTATTGAAGGACATGTATTCTTTCCAGTTTGGGCTATTAACAAATAAGTTGTTATGCATATTAATGTACAAGTGTTTGTGTAAAAATAAATTTTCACTTCTCTAGACTATACACTCAAGAATGCAATTGTTGTGTTATATGGTAATTGCATATTTAGTTTTGTGAGAAATTGTCATACTTATTTCCAGAGTGGTTGTACCACGTTTTATTTCTACCAGCAGTGTATGAGTGATTCGTTCTCTTAACATGGTTGTCAGCATTTGGTGATGCCATTATTTTGCATATTAAGCATTCTGATAGGTATGTGTGGTATCTCAGTTTTGTTTAATTTGCATTTCCCTAATGGCTAATGATGCTGAACATCTTTTCATGTGATTATTTGCCATCTGTATATCCTCTTCAGTGAAATTTCATTCTGTGTATTTGTTCATTTTCTAATTGGATTGTTTGTTTTATACCATTGAGTTTTGACAGATCTTTATATATTCTAGATACTAGTTCTTTGCTGGGTTTATGATTTGCAAATATTTTTTTCTGAGACCGAAGCTTATCTCATCAGTTTTTTTTATATTTATGTTTTTACAAAAACTTTCTTTAAATTATCCTTTAATTGAATGAAGGATCTGAGCAGATTGAAAGGGAAGATATTTAAAACATTCTGTTCTAAATAATCTAAGGTACACAACCCACAGAGTATTACTCAAATTGTTGAAATTGTATATTTCTCTAACTTCATTACATTTCTTCCTCATTTGAAAAATTTGAATGAATTTCTATTATCCATAAGATAAGTGTCCCCTCCCTACACTTAAACAGTGTTCACTAGTCAGATTATTTATTTCACTGTCTTCTCAAACATCATGGGAATTCTAGACTTTTTATCTTTTGCTATTTTCATTGCCCTTGCCAAACATAGCTTCCTTCCTCCTCTCCATTTGTCTACCTTTGCTTTGGGAATGAGTTCAGTGGACTGATGCAGGGGTCCACAATGAGAGGGGGAGAGAAGAGAATGAAGGGAGGTATCCCGTTAGAAACTCGCTTTGCTGATCCAGTGGCAAGGCCTCCCCTCCCCCACCCCACTCCCTCAACCCAGGAAGTGGCATTGGGGAAAGTTAACCAAATTCTGCAAGGAAGCATGATTGACAGAGTGGTTTTGGGGATATGGGAACTTATCAAGAAAATCCTTTGCAAAGGAAATTAGGGCCTTGCTTTGAGAAAATAAAGATATATACTAAGCTTTTAGCTTTGTTTCTCTCACCTTGTCTTCTTCCTGGTTATGGAGGCTTTAGCACAGAACAAAGTTGTGGAGTTCCCACTGCCCACTATACCATTTTCTTCCCCACCATGCCTTAACCCCCTCCCTCTCCAGCTGCTCTAGCCTTCATAGCTGGCTATGAAGAGGGCAGGAAATACTCTAAACTCGCCTATCTTTCTTTCTTCCCCTTCTCCATTATAGAAGTGAACAACAGTGGAGCTACAGATCCAAATCACACCATAATCTTAAAGTATCCCACAGATGACATCCTGTCCCATCAATAGTTAACACAGGCAGTTAAAACAGTCTTGATCCTTGATTCAAATAATCAGGGCTGTTCTAGCATTAGTAACTGGAAATGATAGATTTTATGATGCTTTTAGACAAAAATTCTTTTTAATTTTTTACTACTTATTCTTGCCTCCTGCCCTCACCCTAGTCTACATACCTTCCCCTTTAAATGGAAACATAAGTCTGCCATTTAATAAAATCCCAGTAACGATCCTTCTTGAAAGGGCTAATAATCACTTCTCATTTAACATTCCAGTCACGTGATGATGGAGAAGAATAAATCTGTTAAACAGCAAGATACAGCACAACTAATTTTCATGTAAAAGGGGGGGTGGTGGTGGTGATTGCTTATAAAAAAAATCCATTGTGATTTTTAAAGCTGTTAAAGCCCAAACACCCTTGTCTATCAGTTTATGAATTATTAATAAAAAAAAAAGAAGAAGAAGAAAAAGGTTTTCTTTTTCTAAATATCATCTGCTAAGCCACCAGGGCCTGAAGAGGCTCATGCTGATCGCTGATTTACATAGTCCAGTTGGAAGTTAATGAAGATTGCTGAGCCACCTTTCAACGTGCAGATAAACCTTCCTGTATTTAAAAGCAGGGAATCTGTGCTTGTTCCTGGCAAATTATTCATCTAAGATCTGAAGTTTCTGACACTGCCTGCGTCAGATAAACTGTCACCCAAATTGCAAACTAATTAGTGATTCAAACATTTTCGAGCTGATTGATGACAGAATAATTTACGCTTGTTTCTCAGTTTCCAGCTGGCACAGGCTGCTGACTGGAGCCCTAATTAACGTGAGTACATCAGTCATGTTCTGCCAAGGCGGCACGTACAATTAAAAGGCAGTTTAAATGGAATATCACATTAAAAAGGCTGGGAGATGCAAATGTGAGGAAACAGCGCTTTAGGAAGAAATGACAACAAAAACCCACAAACCAAAACAGAATGGAAGAAAAGACTTTTTTTTTTTAATGGAGAAGTAAATTGTACTCTACACTGAGTATTTAACAAAAATAAACAAACAAATAAAAATAACCAAGAGGAGCTAGATTGGGTTTACTAGTTATTTTTTGTATTTAAGGAGTTTATTGCCATGAGTGGTTATTGCTCTTTTTACTGTAAATAATTTAGATATAGCCCTTTAAATTTGTTCTGGGAAAAAGGGGGCTTCCTCCTGCCCCTCCCCAGCAGTGTTTGGATGGGTGGGGTTTCTTGTAGGCCTTGTCATGGTCCCTGGGTTCACGGACACATCCCTCATCTGTTTTCTAGGCTGAACTCACGTCGCTTCCTGTTGACCCCTCTGGTCTCTGCTAACCGCATCTAGCATTTTGGTCTACCCCACTCCACTGACACTTAGGACTGCCTTGCATTATTACTATTTTTTTAATAGATTATTTTTAAAAGCAGTTTTAGGTTTACAAGGAAATTGAACAGAAAGTACAAAATTTCGAGGCCCCCACACACTCCCCACTGTTAACACCCCGCACCAGAGGGTACATTTGTTACAGCTGATGAACCTATGCTGACACATCAGTATCACCCAGAGTCCATAGTTTACATGAAGATTGATTCCTTCTTGGTGTTGTACATTCTATGGGTTTGGACAAGTGTATAGTGGCATATATCTCTATTGTAGTATCATACGGCCCTAAAATTCCCTTGTGCTTCTCTCTTTCTCCCCTTATTATTGGCAACCACTAATTTTTTGACTGTCTCCATAGTTTTGATTTTCCAGAATGTCATATAGTTGTCATCATACAGTATGTAGCCTTTCCAGATTATCTTCTTTCGCTTAGTAATGCACATGTAAGTTTCTTCCATGACTTTTTTGGTTTGATAGCTCATTTCTTTTTAGCGCTAAATAATAGTCCACTGTCTGGGTGTACCACAGTTTATTTATCATTCGCCTACTGAAGGACATCTTGGTTGCTTCCAAGTTTTGGCAATTCTGAATAAAGATGATTTACACGTATGTGTGCATGTTTCTGTGTGGACATAAGTTTTCAGCTCATTTGCATAAGCACTAAGGAGAGTAGTTACCAGATCATTTGTTCATTTTAACATGTGCACTCGTTACTTTCTCTTTGAGACTGTGAGCTGCTTGAGGGAAAGGACACACATGACATTCCTTTGTATTTCTTTGCATTTTCAGTAGAACATGGTATAATATTTTGCACATAACAATAATACCACATTACATTATAATTCCTAGTTTACAAGCTTTCCTATATCTTCTCTTTCCCTTCCTTCTTTTTTATATTTCTTAATTGCATTTATAGTTCAAGATCACTACTCGGTGTTTTTATGCTTTTACAATACCCATAACAACCAGCACTGTGGGTACAATTATTGCTTTCTGGTTTTGATAAGGAAACAGACTTAGAGGTTAAACAAACTTCCCAAAACCACACATCAAATGAGTGAGAGAACTGGGCTCCTTAACAACTGGATACATCGTCTCTCCTTTGATAGCTGCAGACTTTCCTTGGTGCTCCTAACATTCTGGGGATTCTGGAGCTAGGAAGCAGCCAAATCAGGGTTGGAATTCAGGTCTTCAGAGTACTACTAATCCATTATCTGTTGTAGTAGTTATACTGAGCAGGCATGGATTTCATGCCCTGGCTTTAACTCTAGAAAAGACTGTACTTCAATAGAAAGTAGAACTTTATTCTACAAGTAATTAGCGAGTATCTATTCTAGGTACAGAATTTGGTCCACTGCTGTGGACAAGTCTGATCTGAAGGCCTACTCGGTGAACCTATTGTCCTGAGGGATGCACAGACATTGTAATGCCTTTGAAATCAGTCACCCCCTGGTTGTCAGGCTCTCAGACTTGGACTGAATTATACCACTGGCTTTCCAGGTTCTCCAGTTTACAGATGGCCCATTGTGAGAATTCTCGTCCTCTATAACCACATGAGCCAATTCCTATTAGTAAATCTCCTCTTTTCTCTCTCTCTCTCCCCTTCTCCCTGTCTCTGCCCCAGCCTCCCCACTTGGTTCTGTTTTTCTGAAGAACCCTGACTAATACAAACATTGATTGTATATTAACATAATAATTAATTAATTATGACTGTGATAGGTGTTAAAAATGGAAGAGTTCGATGACATGGTACAATGAGGGGAGAGGGTTTAACCTATTTTTAGGAGCTGTATCATGAGAAAATATCTTTGCACCAGAGACCTGACAAGGGTATAGACTGAAGCAGGGGTATAGACTGGAGCATATTCTAGGCTTTGATCCATGGTCCACAGTCTCTATTACATCTGTGTTCAGAGGCAATGGAAGGAAACTTATAATGAGAGGAGGAGGAGATGCCTAATCATGGGTTAACATCACAGAATAAGGGGAAGGTGTGACTTTGTAGAGCTGATAATCCCATGGGGAACAAAAAAGATAAAAACATTTATTTGAGGTTCACAGATCATTTTCTTTCTTCAAAAATCCAAAAGCAAAAAAATGTCATGGGAATTGGCTTGTCTAGGTGGCTCTACCCTTGAATGGACAGACACTTCAAGGTCTCTTGAATGTTGTGCTGCATTCTACCTAGAGTCCTATTGTGCGCAGGAACAGAGAACCCATTGCAAATACAATGGGGAGCAACTTTTTTCTTTTTAGTCTCTAAATATATATGTTATAAATTATATAAAATGAATATACAGAAAAATATAAAAAATGTAATAAGTAGATATTTACTTATCAGCCACCTAATAAACTATGATTTTGCCACACATACTTTCATTCTTTCTCTGTTTTAAGGAAATAATCATGAGATTACAGCTAAGGTGGACCACCCCATCCACGCCCTTTCTCTCCCATCTCAGAGGTAACTATCATCTGAAATTGATCAGTTTTTTTTAACTTTTACTTTAAAATTGTGTTTATAATTCTACTATATAAACATATGTATAAAAATGTATAATTCTGAATATTTAATAATTTTACTTAAATGGTATGCTATGTGTATTCTTTGGCAATTGCTTTTTAATTCACTATCACCTTTTTGAGATGTATTCAGGTAGAAGTGGTTAATTCATTTAACTCCTATAATTTTACACAGCTAAATAATCCCCAGTTCTCTTATCCAGTTTCCTACTGATGAAGGTTGTTTCCACTCTTCTCTATTACAAACAGGCTGCAATAAACATCTTAGGATAGTTTCCTTATGCATATTTCTAGAAATGGAATTGCTGGGTTGCAAGGTATGCATGGATGGAGTCAGCCTGTCTAAGAATCTGCAAATTGTTTTACAAAGTGGTAACACAAATTACACACCCACTAGCAAAAAAGTTTCCACTTTGCCACATTCTTGCCACCATTTGTGAGTTTCACATTTTAAAGTTTTGCCAGTCTTCTGGGTATGAAATAGTATCTCATCGTTGCTTTAACTTGCATTTCCTTGATTATTAGTAAAATAGACCATTTTCTATATAAGTTTATTGGAAATTGAGATTTTATTTTTGGTGAATTGCCTTGCATACCTTTCCCCATATTCTTATTAGTATGTTTGTCTTTTCGGTATTTTTTGTAGTTCCATATCTACTCTGGACATTAATTCTTTATCAACAAATAATTTCTGCTAGTATGTAACTTGCCTTTTTAACTTTGTTAAAGGTATTACTGTGTGAGTTACAAAATTTTTACTAATCTTGTGGAAACATATATTTTTATGAGTCATATTTTTTTCGGTCATTTTCTCAGGGATTTCTATAATTGGTCCTACAATGCCGGCATACCTAAAACTTTTGAGAATTTCTATTTCGGCATTATGTTCCAAGTCAGTAGGCCAATTAAAATAGGAAATAAGTGTTGTTCTTTTAGAGCAATGGTCAACAAATTTTTCTAGGAAGCATCACTTAGTAAATATTTTAAATTTTGTGGGTCAAGTGGCAACTACTCAACTCTCGTGGTCTGTGAGAGCAGCCACAGACAGTGTTCAGACAGTGAGCGTGGCCGTGTTTCAGTAAAATTTAATCTACAAAATAGGCTATAGACTGTATTTGCATTAGAGCCACTGCTTTAGAATCATATTTTGATTAACAACTTCATTGTTAAATTAATCTTTTTTCTGTTATATATTTTTACAGTTTGATTAACCTTAATTTACAAAATTTGGTATCATATGTCATTTGGTTGTTGCCAATATTGAAATTCACCCTAAACAATGAAGAGCTATCTTTACCGAGGTTATAAATATTCAAAATAAAATGAGGTAGAATACAAAGGAAATAAGAAAACAAAACAGCTAGAAATATTTGAGCCATGGCATATCATTTTCCAATGAAATCACTTTCGAATCTTTAGGGCTGACTCCAAGCTATGAAAACAACCCCAAATCTTAGTGACAGCACAATAAGCTTATATCTGTGTTTTCTAGCAGTTCAGTGCAGATAAGTAGGGGTCAGAGGAAAGTGCTCTGCTCCATGCAGTCATTTAGGGATCCAGTTTTTTTCCTTTTAGTAGCTCAGTCACCTTTTAAATGGTCTTGAGGATCTCTAGCCGATTGTGTGTGGCTAACAGATGAAGAAAGAAAGGGAAAATGAATGAATATACTGAAGGCTTTATTGGCAGGCCTGGGAAAGGCATGTTTCCTTTCTGCCCATATTTCACTGGCCAGAGCTCAGTCACAGGGCCACATCTAACTGCAATGGAGGTGAAGAAATGTAGTCCAGTCTTAACTTCAAGAAGGAGAGGAAATGGTCAGAGTGAACATCTAGCCAGTCTCTACCACGTCTTTTGATGAGTACAGGGCCTTTGAGGGGTAAAAGTTATAGTTTTTTTTTAAGTGAATATATTATTGTAGTATAATCATACATTGTAACTAATAAATGGTCAAGAGTCTGAGTTCGAAAGACTAGATTAACATGTAAGCCTATATTATATTTTGTGATAAAAATAAATGATTCATTAGTCTGACTTAGTGCATGCCTATTGCACAACATAACTATTACTGCCAGATTTTTACCTCATGCCCTACTGAAAGAGAATCGATATTGCTAAACGTTCACCCTCACCAATCTGATTTTAGGAAAGAATGATATAAAGCAAATCTACAAATGACCAATGTTGTTTTCTAAAGCTTGTCAGAACTATGCTGAGGGTAAGGTATGTGTGTGGTGGTTTAAGAACACCACAGTATTCTGGGCACTATGTAGTTCTGAAGCTGGATCCCTTCTTTTTGGAACTAGGAGAATCACGTACACTAGGGTACAAGTATCTCTATTAAAAGTCTCCAGAAGAGTATAAAGTAGAAAAATCAAAAGCTGTGAAGTCCAAGCTTTAGTTCCTGACTTCTATAAAAAGTATCTGTGAGACCTTGGGTAAGTTTTTTACTTTCTCTGAGTTTCAGGATTTCGTTTTGTAAAATGGAAATAATATTAATCTCAGGGCTGTGAAAGTTAAATTAGAAATGTATGTGAAAGCAGGTATTCTAGAAATTATAGATCGCTTTCTCTGTTCTATTGTTAGCTCAGTCATTGACTAGTTGGTTGATCTAGAAAATTCTCTTTACCTTTCTGGGCTCAGTTTTATCAGCTGTAGAATGAAAGTGTTGGATTAAGTGATGTCTAAATTCCTTTAAGCTCCAAAATTCATGAGAATGCATGAGAGTTTCACATACATGACTTTAATATATTTGGGGGACTTAATACAAATAAAATTTTGAAAACAATGGTATCCTTGAAAAATACTATTTATGATCTTTTGTCTCTGTGTGTGTATGCATGCGTAGCAGAGTAAAGAATGACAAAAGGGGCCCAGTGTACATGAAGCCTGATTTGTAGTTGTTATATAAACCATGATGAAGATAACTGACATATAACATTACATTAGTTTCAGGTGTACAACATACTAATTTAATATTTATGTATATATTACAAAATAATCACCAAATAAGTCTAGTTAACATCTATTACTATGCATAATCACAAATATTTTTTGTGTGTGATGAGGACTTTGAAGATCTATTCTCTTAGCAACTTTCAAATATACAATACAGTATTGTTAACTATAATCACCATGCTGTACATTATACCCCCAGGACTTATTTGTTTTATAAATAGAAGTTTGTTCCTTTTGATCACCTTCATCCATTTCACTGCTCTCCAACCCCACCTCTGGCAACCACAAATCTTTTCTCTGTATTTATGAATTATTTTTTTTGTAAATTTCATCTATACCTTCTTACATCTTCCCCTCCTTTACATATTCACTGATATTGAACATCCTTTATGACACTCATCTTGCTTTATCTGTCCTTAAAATAATTGTTTACATCCTATCTTTCTAGATCGTGCTTTCCTTGAAAGCAAAGTCTAGGTTCTATTTTATTTAACTTTAATAGAGCCTTCCATAGTGACTAGTATAATCAGGTTTGGCAAACTTTCTGTAAAAGGCTAGGTAGTAAATATTTTTGGCTTTGTGGCTGTACAATCTCTGTCACAGCTACTCAACTCTGCTGTTGTATATCAAAGCCACAGACAGTACATAAATAAATGAGGGCGGGTATTTGTGCTCTAAAAAAGCCTTTATTTATGAACACTGATATTTGAATTTCATATAGTGCTCATGAAATAGTTTTATTTTGATTTATTTTTAACCATTCAAAAATGTAAAACCATTTTTAGCTTAGGTGTCATGCAAAATAAGAAAAATAAGAAGCAGCCTGTATTTTGCCCATGGGTGATAGTTTGCTGACCCCTGTTGTAAGCTGTACATTCTTATAGTGTTTGCTGTTGGATTTAATTAAGTATGAATTTATTTATAAATTTTTATTTTCAAAAAATGGCATGTACGATAGTATTCTCTCCCTGTCTTGTTAGATCTAGGATTTCCGACGAGAGATTCTAATATCTACAGATTACCATCCTAAACCGAAATAGAAAGGATATTCATATCATAATTTTTTTCAAAAAAGAGCAGTTACCAGTGACTATAATAAGCTTTTCTCATGAATATAACAAGAGTGTGTGTTGGAGGTACCTTTTATTTAGTTGATAGAGGGAAACATATTAAGTATTAATGCTACAATAAAAGAGATAGAGAGTAGACTTTGGCACCTGGAATAGAATGCTGGTTCTATTTCTTGCCAACTGTGTTTTTGGGCAAGCTATTCACCTTTTCAGAGTCTCTGTTTCCTCTTCTGCCATGTTGGTATAATAATACCTTTCTTACAGGATTGATTTGAAGGTTAGAGGTGATATGTATGGGCATCTAGCACAGTTTGAGAAGCATGATTCACTTTCCACTTTCAATAAATATAACTTAACATCATTATTCTATCTTTTGCTCCTTCTAAGGAGTAGTCAGCTTGGAATCCTGACAACTTGAAACATCTTTGTAAAATAAGTACAGGTATGGAGAATTCTCTGTGGATATTTGAACCTGGAATGCAACTACAGGAGGGCTTCATGACCTTGTTTTTATAACTTGCAGCCTTATGCCACTCCATCCAAGTAGAGCTTGGCACCTAGTGTTGTAGCCATATTGGGAAGAAATTAATTTGGAGAACAAAAATTCCATTAATAAGTAACTCTGTTACAAACTAAATCTTTGTTCACATATACTGTCAGTTATTAAAGGATTTCTTGAACCCAAGAGCTTCATGCTTTTGTATTTCTGGGATGGGGGAGGGAGGAAATAAAAAGAATTCATAGTTGGTGTAGGAAAATATGTCTGTAGTGAATAGAATGGATTGTGAAAATTTTGAAGTTAAATTATATTCCATTGATTGGGGAATATAAAACAACTCTTTAGACCTAAATAACTTAACAGAAGTAAACATTCATTGGATTGTAATGGAGCTTCCATGCAGCCTGCTCTGTGTAGCTCTCTACTCAGCTAACTTGCAAACCCAACTGCTGGGGGCTTACAGGTGGGCTTGATTCTGAGAGTAAACAGCTGTTTTAACAGCAGATTGTGGGAAATGCCACCACAGGAGGAGGGTCAACCTGCATGACTCCTCCAGGTCAAAACACAAATCAGAAAAAAAAATACAGGTAGACTTATAAAAGGAGTCAACTTACTCATTAAAATGTACAATATTGGTTACAGTTTTAAAACATCGATGGCTAAAAATTTTGAATAATAACTATAACTATATTCTGAACCTACCTGAACTATCTGGTTAATTAAATATTTTCTGCTTGTGCTTACTGTACTTTCTTTTGGACAGGAGAGTTGCAATTTATAAAGCACAGTTAATTTAGATTTAGCTAACATTTATTTAGCATCTGTTATGGGTTGAATTGTGTCTCCCAAAAGACACTAAAGTCTTAATGCCCACTACCTCTGAATGTGACCTTACTTGAAAATAGAGTATTTGCAGGTTATCGAGGTAAGGTGAGGTCATTAGGGTGGACCCCAATCCAATGTGATTGGTATCCTTATTAAAAGGTGAAATTTGGACATAGAGATAGATATACACAGAAGGAGAATGCCATGTGAATACGAAGGCAGAAATTGGGGTGGTACATCTATGTGCCATTACATCCATTGCATGTATGACATGATGTGTAATGATAGAGAAAAGCACACTTTTCAGAGAAGCAAATTCTTGTTGTATTTATTTATTTATTTATTTGAGCAGAAGTAGCTTGGCTTTCAAATCTCTGACACATTTTGAGGAAGCTATAATTTCTAGAATCAGAAATTGAGTTAGGTCATAGGGTAAAGGTGCAGATAAATGAGCCTTACCAGAATAAAAAGGCTGGACTTGGTTGACTGGTTGATATCATGGGGGTTAAAGTCACAAAAGGAGACAACAACCAATATGGATTTCCATGGTTCAGAGACTAGGATGCCTAGGACCAGACATTCTCTTCTATTGCAGCCAAATGGGGTAAAGCAGGAGAAGAAATGAGAGGATGACACCAACTTTCCTTCGATTCAACCTTAGATTGTCTTTCCTCTGTACTCTTGCAATTTCATTGACTGGCAAGTCTAATCTGCTTGAATGTCTGTGTTTTTGTTTAGAGGATTGCCTTTCAGAGTCTACACTGAAACAATGATGGAGAGGGAGCCTACTTAGAAGAGAGGGAAAAAATCACTTGTGATTCTCAAGAGGCTTGTTTGTCCAAGACTACAAGCTGATGAGGTGTTTGCTTCCAAAACACTCCTCGGTAGCCAAGGTGTGTGAAATGTGGCTCATAACAGCACTTGAACTCTGGCTCACTGGTGCACACTGCCAACACATTCATGGGAAGAGGGAAGTGTGTGGAATTGCTGCAGTCAGGTACTCCAATTCCAGAGTCCCGTTCTGCTGTCTTACAAATGATTTTGGCATTACCGGCTGCTCATCTGGGTGACTCCACTTCTTTTTGAAAGCTTTAGGAATGTGGTCATTGTGGAAAACAAAATGGAAAATGATGGGTTAAAGGTAGATAGAGATACCAGAAGGAACTGTATACCAGCCTAATTGGGGAGCAGAGAGTTTTTTCCTTCTAAAGGCTAGTGTAGTAGGGAATTGATCTTAAGAAGATAAGTTCTTTGGGGGTGCAATTTCCTACCCCAGACCTTGGTGTCCTCACTTTCTTTTCAGCCTTCCCCGTGCTGATTGATTGCAGCTAGAGGCAATTTTAATAATGCTTGTAAGCCACTCATGCAAAGCCTCTCTCAATGACAGCTGATTATCTCCTTTGTACATATCTATAGTGCTCTGTCAGCATAGCTGCCTCTCTCTCCTCCACCCCACCTTAGTGACATCCTGTACTCTGGGCTACTCACTGGAGCTTTTATTCTGAAAAAACAAATTCACAAGGAGTGATACTATTTATATGCCCACCGCAGGTTCTTACAAATGTTTTAAAGCATGTTTTCAAAATAAATGTTTTGTAAGTAATAAAAACACAAACCATCTTGAAATTTGCATGTTTAATAAGTTGTATTTGGTTGGGATATACCCAGTTAAGTTATATCTTCATGATTTAAATCATCTTTTCTAATTTTCAATGGGCACTGGCGGAAAAAGTATGTATGAAATGAATAGGTTCCACAAATAATTCTTAAGAAAGTTAATACAATTTGCCTCATTTTACAAAGAAGATTTTGTCCTTTTATTAATATGAAAGAAATAGTGGTATGTATAGGGGGAAATAAGTGAATGAATAAAGGAATAAATGAATGAAATCATCTAAAGGAGCTGACTTGACCTACTACAGAGTTAATTCTTTTGAAGTTGCTTTAAATCTCTCAAATATAGTTGTCCCTTGAATGACAGGGGTTTTAACTGCTCAGGTCCATTCATATACAGAGTTTTTTCAATAAATACCTATACTATTTTCCATCCATGATTGGGAATCTGCAGGTAGACGGCCAGCTATATGCATTTATTTACCCCATTTTATGTAGGGGACTTGAGCATCACTGATTTTGGAATCTGAGGGGGATCCTGGAACAAAGCCCCCATGGATACAGAGGAACAACTAAGTTTTGGGGGAGTCAAAAGTTATATGCAGATTTTCGACTGCTTGGGGGTTTGGTACACCAACACCCACATTATTCAAGGGTCAACTATCATTCTAGGAGCCTAGTTGATGGTATGAAATACTTAAGTATTCTGGTGGTTCTTATGCATTAGTGTGATTTCTAGATGCTACCACAAGCTGTTATCAGGAGAGGAACTTACATAATAGGAGCAGTTTCTATATCATCTCCTGTGTGAACCGAGGTTACCAGCTGATTACACTAGGAACTGTTCGACCTTGCGGGAGTCCTTATGTGCTTCTCACAAATAGGAAAGCAAACTTCAACAAAGAAAGACTGGTTTGAAGGTGTTAAAAAAACAAAACAAAACTGTATTCAGCCAAGTTATTTTGAAAATAATCAACTAAATTTAGAAGAATATATGGTTTCTGAGAAGTTGTTTACAAAATAAACAGTGTTTTTCGCTTTGTTTTTCACTTTGTTTTTCCCCCTACTAGTGTGTGTTTGTAGACACAACTGAAGTTGCGCTGCATATGTGGCTCAAACTGTGAAGGGAGTCAATGGCTGACATTGAGAGGGCTTTAAGTGTTTAGTGCTGTGATGATAGACTAGCACACTTGAAGAAGTGGTTTACTAAAGAGACCCTAGTGGCTAGAAAGAGTGGCTGAATGTGTGTGTGGGGCATACCTGATTCATTTACTCTGACGAGGTTCACAACCCTAAAGACTGTGATCTGGCTGAATTGTCTGGAGGGGTGGGCAACTAATTTGGAGATGACAGTAATGATGGAGGAGATTAAGACTCTCTAAGACTTTTATCTCTCTTTCTCCTTTCTCCTTTCTTTCTCTCTTCCTCTTCTCTCTCTTCTCCTCTCTCTCCTCTCTCCTCTCTCTCTCTCCTCCTCTCGCATATACACACACATTAGATGTGTAATAGACATATTAGTAATCACAAAAGTCCTTAAAGGTTAAGACTAATGATTTTCAAATTAATTTTAGCAGTAGAAAAATTACTCCCAGATGGGTTTTCGCTTAGGACTTCTAAATATGAAAGAGATAGAAGTGGAGATCTGGTTGACAGCCCCAAAGCTTAGCCTGCTTAGCCTCTTCTTCACTCCTTTCCTATCATTCCTCCCCATTTCTAGGTCTCTGGAGCATCTGCTGAAACTTAAATCCAAGAGATCATCTCTATTTGGCTTTATAAAAAATGGCCGTAAATTATCTGTAGTCAATAACGTTACGTCCATGTGCTTAAACATTTCCATAAATGAACCTGGAGTAAGTTTTAGTCTTTGTGGAAAGGGAATAGAATTTCACCCCTTTCCAGCTGATGGACTTGGAAATATTTTTGTATAGCACAAACTTTATCTTATATGTCTTTTTGAAACACATGAAGACATCAATTATAAACAAAGATCGCAAATCATATTTTCAGTTTAATATCATTTTTGTTTTATGATATACTTCAAAATTCTGAAATAATTCTTAAATACAAATCTTTTGCCCAGTGTAGGGCAATCAATAAGGGCTTTGAATTTTGTTTGTACCAGCCCCATGAAAGTGGGCAAGATGCTTATATCTCTGACTTTTAGTTTCCTCATCTATATAAAACAGGAATAATACTATTTGTGGTTGGCTGAATACTACCCCCTACAGATGTCTATGCCATAATTCCAGAACTTGTGAATATGTTAACATATAAGGCAAAAGGAACTTTGTTGATGTAATTAAGTTAAGGATTTTGATGGACAGATTATTTATGGATACTAAATATAAACACATGTATCCTTATGAGAGAGAGATAGAGGGAAATATTTGAATACAGAAGAGAAAAATGAGATGTGACTCAAGTGATGCAGCCACAAGCCAAGGGATGCCAGAAATGACCAGAAACTGGAAAGGATAAGAAACAGATTCTCCCCGGGAGCCCACAGAAAGAACCCTGCCAATGATACTTGATTTTTAGCCCTATAAAATTTATTTTAGATTTCTGGCCTCCACAACTTAAAGAAAATTAAATTTCTATTGTTTTTTTAAAGCCCACTAAGTATATAATTTATTGCAGCAGCAATAGGAAATTAATATAACATCTACCATGCATGATTTTTTTGATGACTATGATGAGATCGCATGTTCACATGTTCAAAATGTCAGTGTACAAAGGAGGTTTTAACAAATATTGTCACTGTCATTTTTCCTTCTCCATGAGATATGAGTAACTTGAAAGACAAATTTTCTGTTGGCAAATTAAGTTACTGAGTGCCTACAGAAAAGAAAACTTAACTACTCAATGGCTTGTCAAAAGATGACATGACAGTAATTGATACACAAACAAGTCTTTAGATTTCCAGGGGAGAAACCACTATTTTGAAGACCTGGTTTTGTTGAGTTCCTGGGCCGTGAGGTTTTTTCCTCACAGGCATTTTGGTGCCTGTGTTCTTAATGCCATAGCTTAACTTTCTGGATTGTGGAGGGTTTGCTGACATTTTTCCCCAGTGGATTCACTCCTCTAATTATATTTGACAGTGGCTAATTCCTAAATGAGTTTGAATTTTTGATTGATGATGGCTATGTTTCCTGTGACCATGAAGCCTTCAAAGGCAGTGCCTTAAACCTGACTGCCTATATTTTGAGTTTGAAATGGACAGGCTATGTTTGTGAATATATGTGTGGGTAATACATGTGAGTCATCATTACATATTTCTAAATTTGAAATCATATGAAAGAGAACATTTGAAGGATATTAATGCTCTATTTGGCAAAGCAAAAATATGAGGAAGAAAACTAGCCATTGGGATAAATTAGGCTATTTTTCATGATCAGGTGGGTGGCATACAGTCATCTGTCTTGATTCCTTGAGATTGTTTAACCTTTGGGCTATTTGTTTATAATTATATACTTTTCTGGTCATTTTTATTGAAACCCTGTGAGATGGAGGTATAGAATTATGGGTTCTTACTGTGTAGGCTCATTCCCTCAACAAGTATTTTGCAATATCACTCAGATCATTCTGCACCAAGATACATCACTTTTAGGGATATATCTGTTTTCTTACATTTATACATATTGCAAAGGGGATATTTCTTTCAATGTTCATGTCTTATTCAGTTTAAAGGAACTGTGATATCTAATACTACTCAAGAAAGCAGTGTGGATGGTCAACATTCTTCATCCATTCCACAAAATTTGTGAGCCTGGTGTTTGTTTAAAATAAGTTAAATAATTATTTCTTTCCAAAACAAGATAAATAGTGTTGAACATTCTGTCTTGCTTCCACACATGAGCCTAATGAAGGCTGAGAAAAGCATCAAGAAAGATTACAGGTTGTTGTTCTGTTTTCCTTGGTGGAAGCATTTTCTTATTTTTTCTTTAGTGACAATCCCAAGGAAAACCCTCCTTACCCTTCCAAATGCAGATTCTTTTGTAGAGAAAAATGGTTGGTTAGAATCTGCCCATTGTTCTGTTCTCAGCAGAGTCAGAAGGTGAATGTATAGGTTGAGGGAGAAATGAATACAAGATCTTTTGGGGTTGATTGAAAAGGAGACCACACTGCTTACTTTTATTTAACTCTTAACTAATCAAAGAAATAGTGAGGGAAGAGTTCTTCGAGAAAAAGTTTTTTAAAAAGTGGAGATGTAATTTCTTTAAGTCTCTGGGAGTTATGAGACCACAAATCTCATGGTAAATTTAAAAAGTATATCTTGAAGTATCTACCACAAGACCAATTTTTTCTTCTATTTTCCAAAATTTCATGAGCAAGCATTCAAAACCATTTCTAACAGTCCCCAACTCCTCAGTCCCTGCAAAGTTCAGTTCCTCTGTGTGTTGCCAAGGACCACAACCCTGTCATTCAGGTCTTCTTTTCCTTCAGTGCACAGCTTTGGGGAACCATGGGACACTGACCAAATTAAGAACAGTATTGCAAGCTTTTAAAAATTCCCCTTTGAAATTCTGTAATGGAGTTAAAATAAAAGCAAAATCAATTAAATTATGTGTCTTATATTTTCTATTTTGTGTATTTTATTTTTTGAATTCATTTTCTTTAGAATTATTTTATTATTTTTGAATAGGTGACACATATCTATAAAACACAATCCAAAGGCATTGGAAACTGAACATACTTCTTACTCCTGTCCTCTTGTCACTTTGGTTCCCAAAAGTAAATCTCTTCCCTGTTTTCAGTGTGATCTTTCAAAGACATTTTATGCACAAACACATACTCTTATAAATGGCAACATACTTTAAATTCTAGTGCACTTTTTTTTTTTAACTTAAGACTACAACTTGTAGATCATTCTAATCAGTATGCATAGATCCATCTCATTGCTTTTAGAGCTATATAATATTTCATTGGGGAAAAAAAATACCATAATTTATTTAACAAGTTGCCTATAGATGCACATCTAGTTATTTATAATCCTTTAACCTTGAAACAATTCTATAATAACTTTGCAAATACATTATCTTAACCATGTGATGTATATTAATAGGAGAACTATCTAGATGTGTATTTGTTGGGATTAAAGATATTTGTATTTTAAATTCTGATAGATCTTGATAAATTGTTCTTCACAAAGATTTTATCAATCTTTGATATCTGAGAATGTCTGTTTCAAATACTCTTACCATGACAGTGTTTTACCAAACTGTTTGATATTTGACCATACTGAAAAAATTGTATCTTAACATTTATTTTTGAGTGAGGTTAAGCATTGCTTTATATCTTTAAGAGTCATTGGTATTTATTTATTTTTTTGTGATCTGTGCTTTTGTATCCTTTTCCCATTTTCTATTGAATTGTAGATAATCCTTATAAAATAAGGACATTAGATCTTTTGATTTGTTTTCTTTTTAACTTTCGACTTTTTAATAGCATTTGTCATTTCTTTGAACTTTAAAAAAAATTTTTTTTTTTGCCATACAGAAATTTCTGAGTTTTATATAGTTAAGTTGTTGTCCTTTTTTTTTTTCTTTTATAGGTTCAGGATTTTGCATATACTTAGAAATGCTGCTCACTTTGATATTATTTAAAATAGGTTTTACATGTTTATTTCTAGGGCTTTCTTTTTCATTTTTCACTATAAATGTCTAACACATCTAAAATTTACATTGATAATAGGAATAACAGCAACTTTTAGATAGTTTCATATCTGTAATTTCCTTTAATCTTTTGTTCATATCTACATTATTTAATATGTTTTTAAAAATATTAGACCCCATAATTCTTTAATGAGTTTTCAGAAATGTCTATTCTCATATATACTCCTTCTAACTTAGTTTATTTTTATGTAATTTAAAAAAAAATTTCTTGAGTTCTGCCTGTTCATGTTTTATTTTTTGCTCTCTAGCTATACCTTCTCCAATTTTAGTATATATCCTTTATGTTCTCATGTTGTATATAGTTTTGAAAAAAAATCCCGTTAATCTGTTCAGTCAAAATTTTCATGTATTCACAGCGGTATCTGCATATTGTGTTTTATTCATTTACTATTTCTTTTTTCCATTATTATCTTCATTTTCTCCTCACAGTATATTTGAACAATTCCTGTGCTTGCTTTTTTGGTTATTACTTATTTTTGAGCAAGGTGTGTTAACTGGAGTTTTATGTGATGGAAAGAACAGAGATCCTGTTCTAGGCTACAAGAAAGCCATTTAAAGGAATAGGGTGCTGTGAGAGAAGCAAGTTCTTTTAGCCTTTACTTTTCCTAACCATGTTTTACACTGTAGAACTACCACCAATGCTGTTTTCCCCCCTCTATCCTCGCAAACAAAACATGTCCTGCAATACGATTGGCTAGTGTGTTTCTTGAGATTTAGTGCTACTTTTGCTCCAGGAAAGTTATTGTCAGCTAATTGTCAGACAGGGGAGTTTTGGTTTTATCTTTGTTTGGGCCAGTGATTTTAGAGACCTGTTTCTTGAGGTTGTCTCTGAAACATGTAAACATAAGCATCTTTTTCCTGTGGCACCCCTCTGGGAACATCAATGCATTCATTAGCTTTTCCTTGAATATGTGATTTTGGGTTATGAGTGCCTCCAAAATTTGGCAAGGATGAGCTTGAGTTTTTGTTTTGTTAATATTCTTGTTGCTTTATTTTGAGTTTTGTTAATATTCTTGTTGCTGTTAGGTGATTTTGAAGAGGCAAAAAGTAAAACAACTAACTTTACTCAGCTATTTAAAAAATTGGAATTAAAGATTGTGTTGTAGGCTACAAGGAACTCTTTTAAAGACACATGATTGTGAATGTAATTCTTTTTAGCCTGTGGGTACTTCAAGGACCTTTTATATGCACCATATTAGTCAGGGTTCTCCAGGGAAACAGAGTCAATAGAAAATCTCTTCAATGCTCTTTTTCTCTCTTTCGATAACAAGATAGCTGGATGTATGGATAAATAGATGATAGATAATAGATAGATAGATAGATAGATAGATAGATAGATAGATAGATATAGATAGATTTATTATAGGAAATTGGCTTATGCAATTATGGAAGCTGAGAAGTCCCTTGATCTGCTATCTACAAGCTGGAGGCCCAGGAGAGCCAGTGGTTCAGTTCTAGTCTCACCAGCACAGCTGGTATTGTAAGTCTAAGTCTGCATGCAGAAAGACAGTGATATTCCAGCTCAAAAACAGTTGGGTAAAGAGGGAGCAAATTCTCCCTTTCCTCTGCTTTTTTGTTTCATTCAAGCCCTCAACAGATTGGCTGATGGCCACCCACATGGGAAAGGCAATCCATTTCATTCAGGCTACTAATTCAAATGACAATTTCATCCAGAAACTCCCTCACAATAACACCTGGAATAATGTTTAACCAAATATATGGGCATCCTGTAGTCCTGTCAAGTTGACACACAAAATTTACCATCACATACATCAACTTTTATGTTATTGCCCAAGTAATAGTACATATATAGCTTGCATCAATGATGAGATGAAAGTCACTTCCACCAAGTCCAACTTTCTGACACCTGAGAGAATTCTCTCAATAACTTATTAGCAAAACCGTCCACTAATATTATCCTTACAAATCAACACAGTGTCTTTATTTGTTCATATAACATAAATACCCACACCTTATCTTTACCCTTATCTCCTCACCCTGCAAGGAAAGGGGAATCTACTGTTTACAGATCACCTGTTATATTTTGTCTTAAGTTATTTTAGGGTGAGTTCCTGTTTGATCATCAAGCTGCTAACACTGTCTTAAGAGTTCTGGTATCCCATAAAAATGGTGGGACCAGGTATAGTGTTTTGAAAAGATTGTCAAATCTTTTAGCAGTGAAAGGAATACAAAGAAAGGAATGAAGAAAGGTGCTTTCATAACCACAAATCTGAAGAAATAGTAGGAGTGGGTTGTAAGTAATTGAAACATAATTCTTTACTTACATACACTGAATCCAGAAGTAAGCTAACAAAAACTTGTTTGTTCTTTATGTACTGAAAGATTCTTAAGATGTGATAGTGTGATGGCAGCTTTGTCAGGAGGAGGAAAAAATGAATGACTACAGATTCCTCACCAAATGTCTAAAAACAGTGCTCAGATTTCCACCCATCAACTTGAGGTGATGAATAACTGAAATCACATTATACCTATATTTTCTGAAGTGAAAACTGTCAACATTACTGTCACTGACAGTGTTCTGAGCTGGAAGGAGATTTTTGGCAGTTCACAATCTGTTAGCTCATCTTTCCACAGCTCAGGGGAAATGGCCTCAATACTTCAAGACCCAATGCCTGGATTGTCAGGGAGAAATCAGGATCAGAAGTAGAGTCATTGATCCAGTACTTTCAAAGTCTAGAAGAAAGACATAATACATGATGTCAACAGACCTGACTGAGATAAACTTGTAACTTGTGTTACTTGTAGAGATTATCATTTTCATGTGGCTAATTGAACAATATTCTTCACATAGACAATTGTTCAATATTTATTTATTTGTTGTTTATTTATTGAGTATTATTCTATGCACTCTTCCAGGTGCTGCAAATATAACCATTAACAAGTAAATCTCTACCCTGTAGGAAATTATTTTCATATTTTGTGCATTTTTGTGGGGATGGGGATAGGGGAGATTATGGGGACATATATTGCACAAGTAAAAAAATAAACAAAATATTTCCATTCACTAATAAGTGTTACAAAGGCAACGGAGAGAGATTAGTGGGTTAGTAGTTCTTTAGAATGGGCAATAGGAAAGTTCTCTCCGAAGAGGCGGCATTTGAACTCCTACATATGTCATTATGTAAGTGCACTGTACGTTCTATTGTGTACGTAAGCTTTTAGAGACTGTAGTTGATCTTATCACAGTGAATCATCCAGTGATAAGCTTCACGGTCCAGGGCACTGAAGTAGGATATTTTATTTGAGGGACTGAGGGCTGAAGTAGTCATTTCTTTGATCTCACTTTTGGTTGTATTCATTTTTTTATATATGCATAGAGAATTATTTAATGGCTGTGTTTAAACATGGGCATAGTTTTGTGACCATGTTTTTTGTTTGTTTTTAATGTAGAGATTACGTTTCTTACATGGGGAATTTAGTGACCACGTTTTATAACTGTATATAGAGACCTGTGATTTTTATGCTTTTACATAATGTATAAAACATTCATAAACTAAAAAAAGGCAGGGTACTTGAGTTTACAAAGCACAGACACAGGCATTGCCTTGTTTAGTTCTCTCTCAGGTAACTATTATTATTATTGTCATTTCATAGAGAGGAAAGTGAAACACAGATACATGAAATCTGTTCCACAAGTGAGGGGAAAATGCATACAAATCATTTAACTTTAAACTTGGCCTTCCTCCCACCAAACATGCCGCTTTTATGGTTACCACTTGAGTCTTTTTGAAGAAGAACCCTGTATTGAAAGATATTTAGACTCATGCATAAAGAGTTATATGATATGCACATGAAATACTAGGACATCTAAATGTCAGAAATGTTTTGATTCTGATTTGGCAATAACTCTATTGTGCAGTATAATGAGCCTTGACCTCAGATAGATAATGCCTTCATTTGATAAACTTTAGCAGAAGAGTATTGTTGAGATTTTCATTGTAAAGTTTGTAATCTAAATAAATAAACTGCCTAAGTATCAATACTGTGCAAAATATTAGTTATTGAATTGCTAGCACATGAAAAAATAAAGTCTATTTTTAAAATGGAAAAATCTCTATATCTATCTACTAAAAATTTTTTTCTCCAGGGACTCAAAATGCCTCAGGAACTTTTCCTCAGCATTTTTAAAGTGATGCACCTTGAGGCTGAGATTAAGCATGTCACATTTGTTAAAAAATGTTCCATCTGTTGTCTCTAAGTAGGCCTGCTGCTAAGTACAGGGGGGAAGTATGCGAAGTGAATGTTTATTGCACGCAGTCTCTTCCTGGGTTAAAATCCCCTGTCCCTTGAGTAGCTTTCATCCTCAAACTTTCAGGAATTTAGTGACCTGGTGCTTCCTCACCCTGGCCTGTTTTATCAAAACATATTCTCAGGTTAGATTCTGACATTTATTAATCCTAAAGTCCAAAAGACTGATAACAGTTTAAGGTATTTATTCCTCTAATGGACATTTACATTTTTTTTGTTTGTGTTTTCATCTATGTTTTAATAAAGACCCCAAAACAAGCTCAAACAATAGAATTTCAGATACGATGAAGGGAGAAGAGTAGAAACCTCTGTGAAATTATGGTAGGCAGCTTTATAATCTACTTATGTCTGAGGTCACCTGCTTCTGAGCAGTTGAAAAGAGAACTCTGTGAACTGCCAAAAAAAAAAAAAACCCCACAAACTTAACTACCTTATCTTTTAATGATGAACAAAATAAAATGTAAGTCTGCTGGATTTTCTCACAGCATTAGCTTTCTTCTTTATCTCATGACCATGCAAGTTCTGACATGCATTGAAGTAATTAAATGCCATGAAGCATCCTCAAATTTTGTTCATGCTCAGCTAAATCATATCTTTTCCACACCTCTTAGTAGGTGTGGAACCAGAGCCTGAAGGGAGATCATACACGTTAGTCCCTTCAAAAATGATGAGCTAGGCTTTATCAAAGTAACGTTCCCTTCCGATGGGGCAATCTCTGCAGTCACAGTCTATGTGGGGTCTTCTCCCCACTGATTTTTATCTTAGTGAGCTTTGGTTAGAATAAACATCAAAGGAAACCTTGGAATAAAGGGAGAAATAATATGAACAATAACAGAAGACACAGTGTTAAGCATTTTATTACTAATACGTCATAGAATCCTCACTGAATCTAGATGTTGTTAGAGCTACACCCAATTTAGAGGCAAGGAAATGAAGGCACAGGGTAAATATGTGATTAGGCACAGATCACATAGATTGGCAACAGACAATGAGATTTCAACCCAGGTGTGGCTGACTCCAAAGTCCATTTCCCTAGTCTCTTCGTCTGTGCTGAGGAAGTGAGCATTGGTGGAAGGAGATAGTATTTTGCTAGGTGTTCCCAAGTGGGTGTTTGATCCCATGTTTCCAGAGGCCAAAAATAAATGAAGAATTGGACTATTCAGAGTATCATGGAGGCAATGGACTGTGGGTGTTGGGCTGGAGAGGGATGGAAGTGCAGATAGAGAACATGAGGGGGAAAAGGATGCGTGGGTGGGGTCCAAATACTGCGAATTTCTGTAAGTTCTGAAAATCTGGTGAGCAAAAAGGCTAGAAAGATAGGAGGTGGTGGTCAGAGGAAGGATATTTGAGATAGTAATTTCTGGTGTAGAACTGTCTTGATAATGACAAGGTCCATGCTGTGGTCATGGATGTTGGTGACTGAAGTGGGGGTGAATGGCTCGGGTGAAAATGAAGCTTATTGAAATTGAGGAAGTCAAAGAAGAGAGGAGATATTAGCTTGTTAACAAATAGGTTGTGTTAACAGAGACTTAGGGACATGGACAATCGACTAGTGGTTACCAGCGGGTTGGGGGTGGGGGAGGAGGGGAGAGGTATACAGGGTAAAGGGAGTCACATCTAAGGGGGTAAGGGGAGGGCATAGTGGGTAGAGGGGATCAAATATATGGTAGCTGAAGGAAACTGGACTTTGGGTGGTAACCACACAATATAATATATAGATGTCAAACTATAATGTACACCTGACAATTATACAATTGTATTAACCAATGTTACCCCAATAAACTTAATAAAAAAATTTTAAAAAAATAGATTGTGCTTTGGAAAACTGAAGACGCACTGGGTTTTGAGAGGAGCTGAGGATGAAGAGGAAGATTATGAGTTCAAATCTTCGCTAAATGTGGGCTATGGCTATGAGTTTTCTAAGTGGCTTTGAAGGGAGAGGAGAATTGAAGAAAGAAGAGAAGTAGGTATTACAGCTGAATAACACAAAATACAAGGGAACAAGATTTTAAAATGAGGTAGAAGAATAGTTTGAGAAGGAGTGTCTATGTGTTTGAGTTTATTTAGCACAATTTTCTGGTGTATGTAGGTAGCTAACAAATGTTTGCAGGGGCGAATTAAGAAGGTGTAAGGAAGAAGAAACCTCAAGTGATCTGAGGAAAAAGAAGAAAGTCATAATGAAGGGAGACTGGAACCAGTGACAGACTAATTTAGAGAAGAGATAAAAGGGCAGTCCATTTGTTAATAATTTCCTCCTGATTCTGGTTTACTGCTTTTTAGTGCTTTTTAAACAGAGATTAGAGAGTGCAAAGGTATTTCTTTCATATCAAAAAATCTGGGAAAGAAACAAGTCTTATCAGTATCTTCTAAACTTAGGGCCTAATCTTATTAAGGACACAACAGCACCTACTCACACATATAGAATCAGGCACTGTTCCAAGAGCTTTACCCTTTTAAGCCACTTAAAAATCTCCCCAGGAATGACTTGAAGCTCTTCAGTTTAGGAATTGATGTGGTAAAATCAAGAAAAATACATTTTCCTATTGATCAGAGATCCTCAGCTCTTTCAATCCATGATACACTAGATGTTTATAGGCGTAACACACACTTATACTGAAATTTTGATAGGAAGTTCAGAGAAGCGAGTGAACACATACTGGCAGTACATCTTAAGTAGCTCCTCACAGTGGTTCTTGCATGGGTAACTGAGTAGAGGTGGGGTGGGGTGCTCTCTTCCACAACTTCCTGGTTACTTATATGGCCACTATTTCACTCTCACTCTAGAAAGCTGAGATATGGATGAGGAAGACTGATGTTACTCTAGGAATGACTTTGAATTTTGTCGAATTCATAACAAACAAATTAACCATAAATTTTGGTGCTTTAGGTCTTATTAGAGATATCACTGCACACAGTCACCTCCCCTCCCCCAACCAATTACAACTCATCCATATGACTGTCACACGTGGGGGTAGTGTTAAGAAGAGTTGCCTTAAATCAGTGATACATAATACTTCTGCTTGCATATACTTCTTCTGATCGTTTTTTCCTCAAAAGGATAGGGATCGAGCAGGCATGTAAAAACAGGATCCTCACGTTCTTTGAGGCACTCTTGTTCTCTCTTCACGAAAATAATTAAATATATGGCAGATGAAGTTAAAAGGTGGCGAACGAGACCTTCTTGTTCAATTTCCTCTGAAGACAAACTACTTTTTCCAGTTGTATCCCTGCCAGACTTTAAAACCCATCCTGTTTTCGGTGCTCTGTACAGCTTTCTCAGACATCGTTAGCACTGGCTGAGAGGGT